>BSBM01000500.1:8315000-9707500 GCA_027924585.1 Larix kaempferi
TGCACAATAGTTTAGTTAGAGATGACCAAAACCAATTACAACACCTATTAGCTTAAGCTCAAATCCATCCTTCAAAATTTGCGTTGACAGTAGGAAGAAATCAAATCACAACAAACATTATTAGTCAGACTTAGAACTATCTACCTTATCTTTAATTTCATGATTGATTTCGATTTGCTTCTACCTTATCTTTTAGATAGGAACAACATTAAGGAAAGCCACCACTCAATACTCTTCATTAGACAAAAAATGAACCCCATAATTATACTTCTCAACACAGTAATCACTGTGCATAATAAGTGTCCCTACAAGTTGTATTTTCATCTATACGAACCCTAAATTTAGTGCGCCATTGCAATTTTTTTTTTGAAACATGAAGCAATTTTAACATCAATATCACCATTCTAATTCTTGAATTCCTTGGCACCACAATTCTAGTTGTATTTTCCATGCAAACAACGTGGATATTAAGTTTTCTTGATTTTCTAAATGAAAATAATTCTTTTGATGCATTTTCTAATACTTCTCATGTACCTTTATATATTTTGCATCTCGAAAAATCCAACAACTTTATTGTTTGTTTTAATTTTTATGTTTTATCAATCTATGTAAGATTTGATGAGCTTGTGTAATCAGTAACTTTTGTTAAAAAATCAAATTAATTATGTTAATAAAATTGTAGATAATTTAAAAAATAATTAGCCTTTCTATCTCTTTAAGTTACAACAATACCTCAAACAAGCTTTTCTTTTATGCGTTTGTTACAAAACTTCAATCAATGATTTTATTTAATCAAGCAAAATATGTTATAGTTAAACAAGCCCTTGACCAAGCTATAAAGCTAGGTCGATGTTTAAAAACTAGAAATATTGGCCTATTTTTGTAAGATTTGTTGCAATTGCAATTTCCAAGGGGTGAAACCCCTTCATCTCTATCATGTTAGGTGGTGAATTTGATGTTAATGGATTTGTCATTGAATCATCAACTATCTAAAGACACAACATTTTCACAACCAAAAAAATATAAAAGAATATGTATGCACTTTGTGTGTGTTTCCTCTTCAAAAGAGTTTCTAGTTTTTCACTTCTTATAAACAAAATAAAAAAATTGTTGGGAACATGAACTTGTATAAAATATTATTCAAATATTAATTGTCAACTTAAAAAATAATCAAATATAGTTTTCCAAAAAAAAAAGAGAGCATTACTACATTTTATGTAAATTATGTTCATTTTTTATTTTAATTATACATTGAAGATTGAATTAGATGTTCAAAACAAGCATTACTCTGAAACTTACAATGACAAGCAATTAATTAAATAAAAAGATTTCTTATTTAAGTGAAATTAAAATTTTATGTTGCATATAGTTAAAGAAACAACACAATTCCCTATAATTTATTCTTTAGTGCACACCAAACTTCACAATGTATATGAGGGTTGCAATTTCAAAAATATGTAAATGTCAAATTTTCATTGCTCATGTTTCACTAAAAAAAGAGACACATATTCAAAGATCCGACTTCATGAAGTATCTAATTACAACTCACATGATCTTATTACTAAAATTACTTTTTATTCTCTCACGTTCTCTTTTGCAACACTTAGTGTCATCATTTAAGAAAGCTCCATCAAAATCCATGACCTATAGATCTATCACAATAACACACTAGGACTAAGTTAAATATATAAGATCTATGGAATCAAATATATGCCTAATTTGACATGAAAATTTAAAATATACACACATAAGATCACCATATGTACAAACACAAAAACTAATCCTCTAACCTACTCAACAATAAACATCAAACCACTCTTTTTGTTTGCCTAGTTTGTGTGAATTGTATTTTGATAAAGACATTCACATTGTGGAGGGTTTACATTGGGATACCAACTACGACTAAAATGCTTTGCCATGGATAAGAGAAGTGTGGAAATTCTATACATTTCAAGTTGTGCTAGTGTGCTGTATCAATTACATCCAAGGGACAATCTTAAAATAAACCAAAATTGCTTAATCCCTAACCTTGGTTGACCAATGACGTAGATTGTGCAACCATGGAAGAACAAGGAAATGATGTTGAAAACATGAATGCGTATAAAATATGATTCAAATATTAATTATCAACTTAAAAAATAATAATAATATAATTTTCCAAAAATAAAAAAGAGCATTACTACATTTTATGTAAATTATGCTCAAATTTATTTTTTAATTACAAGTTGAAGATTGAATTAGGTGTTCAAAACAAAAGTGACTCCAAAACTTACAAGCATAACAAAAGTGAAATTAATATTTTATTTTGAATATAGTTAAAGAAACAACAAGATTCCATATGATTTGTTCTTTAGTGCACACCAAATTTTCACAATGCATATATGAGAATTGCAATTTCAAAAATATGTAAATATCAAATTTTCATTGCTAGTGTTTCACTAAAAAGTGAGACATATATTCAAATATTCAACTTCATGAAGTATTTATCTAATTACAACTTACATGATGTTATCATTACAATTGCTTTCATTAATAGCAATGTTTTAACTTTTTATTCTCTCATGTTCTTCTCTTTCACTACACTTAGTGTCATCATTTCAGAAATCTCCTTTGGAAACTATATGACCTATAGATCTATCACAGTAACATACTACTAAGTTAAATATATAAAATTTATGGAATACAATATATGCATAATTTGACATGAAAAATTAAAATATACACATATAAGATCACCATATGCATAATCACAAAAACTAATCCTCTAACCTACTCATCAATAAACATCAAACCACTCTTTTTAGTAAACATCAAACCACTCTTTTTGTTAACCTACTCATCAATAAACATCAAACCACTCTTTTTAGTAAACATCAAACCACTCTTTTTGTTAGCCTAGTTTGTATGAATTGTATTCTTCTATTGTATTTTTATACAAGAGATTCACAATGTGGAGGGTATATATTGGAATACCAATTATGAGCGAAATGCTCTGTGATGGAAGAGAGAAGTGCGGAAATTCTATGCATTTCATGTAGTGTTAATGTGTTGTATCAACTACATCCAAGGAAAACTCTATAAATAAACCAAATTTGCTTAATCCCTTACCTTGGCATCACCTTGGCATGGAAGGACAAGAAATGATGCGTGGGGCCACTAGTTGGAAATAGATAATTTAATATGTGATTAACCTCACTTAACCTTCTATCAAAATGAATATGCCAACAATTAAAGCAATTTTTTTTTCAGAATTTTTTCACTAAATTTGAAATTTGTGTTGTTCAAATTGTTTTTTTAAGGTTTTCTCAAAAACCCCAAAACCCCAAGGACATCAGATTATGCAAATTTAACATTTTTTTAAGGTTTTCTCAAAAATCCCAAAACCCTAAGGACACCAGATTATGCAAATTTAACATGGTTATGTGGGATTTTAAAAACCCTAAGGACACTAAATTATGCAAATTTAACATGGTTATGTGGGATTTTAAAAACCGTAGGGACACTAGATTATGCAAATTTAACATGGTTATGTGGGATTTTAAAAATTTCTTCGAGAATTCTGTGCCGTTGAATGTGCAGTAAAAATAAGTACTCTCCGGACGAAATCATCAAACTTTTAAGCTCCGCTAAACTTAAACACTCCATCTCTTACAAATGTTTCTTAAACTTAGACACGTTTATGGTTCTTCCATTATTTGAAATTATCAATATGAACTCCAATCTCATCTGACGTATTCATAACAATAAAGCAAGAACATTATTGCCAATACATTTTATTTGCTATTAAAATGCATCTTCTCATTGACTCGTAAAACCGTAAACCCAAGTAAAATTATCAGTAAAGATTCAAATATCATTAGACATTTTCATAATAATAAAGCACAAACCCCATTGTCAACGAGCATAGATTAGCGCAAATTGTATTTATTACACTTATTTTACTCGTAAGCAAAACCTTCTTTATATAGATAATTCTTCTCATAATGGGTTTGCAAACTTTGAAACGTATTGTACTAATGTGCCCCCATCGTATAAGAAGTCGCAGGCATATATCACTAGCTAATGCGGAATAGAATAGTCAGAAATTACCAAACCAATTACAGCACCTATCAACTTCAGCTCCAAATCCATCCTCAAAATTTGGCTTCAAGCGAAGCAAGTCACAAACAGAACAGTATCAGTGAGATTCAGAAGTATCTCCCTTATCTTCAATTTCATGATTTATTTCGATTTGCTTGCCTTCCTTCCTTTCCAATTCCCTGTAGATTCTGCTTTTAATCTTCTCAACAGGCACCACAGGGAGGCAGGCAGCCACTAGGTACTCCGCATCAGACAAATACTGAACCCCATAATTATACTTCTCAACACAGTAAGCACTGGGCGGAATAAGCGCCTCTACAAGCTGGGGAACAAATGGAAACTGACGAAGCTTGTACCAAGCCAACAGGCACCATTTTTCTGCAACAGGTTCATACCTGTTATACAAGTTCTTTGCCGAGGGTTCAGATTTGGAATACAAAGTCTTCGCCATTTTCTTGGTCTTTTCCACTACTCCAACTTGTCCAACATAAGTTACGAAGGACATGGCAACTTCTGGTGCCCTTTTTGCCGCCCCATAAATTTCGCAAGTCCGTGATTTAAGTGTTTGGGGCACATAACTGTCAAGCTTATCGATTACATTACCCACCTGTGAAAAAATAAAAAGAAAAAAGAAAATGTCAGCACCCAAATGAAACCCTATTTTTCTTAAACTGGCCAATTTAATAACAATGAAACCAAATAAAACGCTTGATTTCTTTTCTTTTGGTAAATTTAAGGAGAAAGAAACCAAAATGAGGTTTAATAAGTGGAAGGCGAAAGCGGTCGGCCTACCTTTTTATCTGCGAATTGCAGAATCTCGAAAGGCTTTTCCTCGACCTTCTGGTAGACTGGCATGACAAAAAGCTTAAGAGCTCTCTCCATGGCATAAACCCCTTGTTTTAGAGGCCCCGATTTCTCTCTGGCATACCCGTAGATTCTAGAAAGACGAGCCGTGGCCTTCTGAGCGGCATCCTGGAAAATCCCCAGGTATCTTAGCCCTTCCTCCCCCTCATTCTGCACGGCCGAAAGATCCGTCAGCTATCACAGTGAATAATGCCTGCATGGAACTGTATTCAATTGAAAAAAATGCATGTAAAATATGTGCAAAGGAAATTGCTAAGCTTCACAAAACCTGGCGATTCGACTGAGACGACATGGCTGGACCACGAAACAGATGAATCCGGTAGGAATCTTTCCTGTGGTAGGGCGAGTAATAAAGATCTCCGCCGCGAAAGAGATGAACCCGGTAGGAATCTTTGTGAGGCGAGTAATAAAGATCTCCGCCGCGAAAGAAATGAACCTGGTAGGAATCTTTGTAAAGCGAGTAATCTTTGTAATATTCTGCGATGAAAAAGAGTGGATGAATGCCAACAAGGGAATATATAGAGGGAAGAGTGAATGGCGGCCGTCAGACGTAGGCATCCCGTCTTAACCACGTACACACGTGACAAGTGTAAGATGCCAGCCCGCCGATCTTGGCCGACATCGCGTAGGATAGACAACAACCAAAACGCCCATCTTTTCCGGCGATTTTGGGATAAAAACCGGTAAAACTTATGGTTGGAAATTGTTATTATCTTGTAATTTTAGCAATTGGGATCGTCTGTCGTAGACTAATTGCCCAATTTTAAAAGTATTTTAGATAGTCCAAGTTACGATATGAACACTCCAAATTATGATTTTGATCAAAATTTCTCTGCCAGCTGGAGGCGTTTTAGTTAGCCCTTATACAGCTCCGGCTTCATTCCGTCATTGCCTGGGGCAAACGGCTGGATTTCTTAAAAAAGAATAGGACCCATAAAGTAGTTCCTACTTATTAGTCCGTGCCTAGGGGCACGGTAACTATGGCATTCGATAAGTTTGGACTTTTTATTAATGGCTCTGTGACTTTTCATATGTTTTCATATATCTAAAGTTTTTGGCATAGATTGTTAATTTTTGAATTAATTATTGTCATACTTTTTATTTTTTTCGATTGTTATTGGGCTATAGTTTTACCCATTATTGTTGGGTCGGCGGCGTAATACTTGGAAGTTGGGTTGGTTGCTTAATGCATATTTAAAACAGTCTTGAGAATGGAGGTGGTTACTTAGTGAAATTGGCTATGTGTCAATGCTTTAACTCCTTGCATTCTTCGATGAACTGGATGAATTGTCACTACCATTGCCACATCCACTACCTTGATAGACTGCCATTGCGTTCACAAATTTCACCGCCACAGCCACCGCCTATATAAACCACCATCGCCTTGGTAGTCCTACCATGCCCATAGCCTTGGTAGTCCTACCATGCCCACAACCTTCATATCAAGGATAAATAGCATTGGCTTCCTCTCCCTGCGTTCTTCGAAGGCTAGGCTTCTCCCTACGTTCTGCCTCTCCCATAGCATCGATTTCCTAGCAACACAAGCAGAAAGCAAAAAAGGTCGTGCAGGATCCACAGACGGGTAAAATGGATAGCAATATTCAATGGTAACATTAAAATTATTATAACATCTAAGCTCCAAATATATATCAGAGCAAGCATATATAATTTTGCACTTACATATGTTATCTAAGATGAAGGCCAAGCAAAATTTCCTAATGGAGCAGGAAGATTGAGGCTTCAACATTGTTCATTTGCTTTCAAGTGCTTTTTATTTCATTTCTATGCTTACTGTGATGGCCATCGACATTAATATGCATATGGTACTAGGGTTGTCAATAGAAAATACCTGTAAATACCTACACTATGGAAGATGTTAGATCTATAAGCCTGTGCACTAACTTGAAATGCTTCAATCACACACTTCCCTCCTTGCATCTCACTATTCCAATGGCCTCCCAGGTCGCGTCGTGTCCTTGTGAAGCTTCTTATTCAAATAATTGTAGCTACTGTTCACCGATGTTGTTGTGGTTGCAGTAGTAGTGAATATGCCTCCATTGCTGGTGGATCTATGCATTTCTTCCTTTTCTTTGCAGGGAAAAGACTAGGCACAGTAATAGGATTTCTCTTAGGTTGGCCATCAAGTAGCCCTGTTTGAAACACGTAGCAAACTATTGCCAGTCTAAGAGAAAGACAATTTCTGTCTGCAAGTATGAAAAAATGTCCACTTTCTGCAAGTTTTAGAGAACGTCCAGTTTAGCATTCGGAAAGGCTACTCCTTGAGGTACATTAGCTATGTTCATTTCTCATTGAAACAAAGTTCTTAATACAGAACATGATATGAAATCTGAAAGACGTTGTATTCTACAGACATAAGTTCTTATATGCATTTTCTTGTTCTGAAATTCAATTATGCATATATAGAATTTATAAAATAATATGCAACTGATTGAAGCTAATTTCAATCTCAAGCTTTCCAAATTTGAAGTGTATAGTAAATCTGGGTTTGAATGCATGTATAAAAAATTCGATGAGGTCAAGGACTATCGACGAATCAATGGGAACAATTGTGCATAATATAAAACTTCCATATGAAATTAATGGGATAAGATTTCAAAAAATGCTAAGAGCCGCTCAAGAAAGATGCAACCAAGTTTTATCCCTATATGTTGCAATGGTCATTGCGAGAGATACTTACCACCGATACTTTTTGCAGCATCTCTTAGTATTCCCGCAAGATACTAGTGAAGAACTGGAAAGATGATACTTTTCTCTACTTTACCTCGCCTCCTTTCCAGTCCCTTCTCGGTATCCATCTTCTTCTAAACAGAAAAAGAAGAAACATCTCTTCCAAGTGATTCAACAAAATCTGACTTGGTCCAATATGGCCAATTTATCATGACAGATGTTTTTCTTTTTTATGGTTGATAGAAGAAGGTAATCTTGCTACAGATTGTTTCATTCTTTGCCTCTGACTTCTATCATCTCCCTCTGAAATTTGTAAAGATTGATGCACATGACTTTCATGCTTATTAGATTCTTTGTCTCCACTTACTATTGAACTCTTCCACTTGCAAACCCTTATGTATTTTCTAAATTCTTTCCCCCTGGAGCTCCTTGTCTAAAAGGAGACCCCTTGGAGAGCATTTGGACCTATTTAAGACAATATTCCACCAAAGAACCCTGACAAGTGCCATAGCAGTTCTATATCTCCTCTAGTGCATTGTCTTTTGTTGAGATTACATCTATTCTGCTTTCTCCCATTCAAGGTAAACCTGAAACTGTGTGCATGGTCTCCTCAGGCCACAAGGGCTCGTTCCTGGGCCATAATTTTATGTTCTATGTTCAAATGATCCATCTCTCACATTTTGCAAGCCTCAAATTGCAAGTCAAATCAGCCCCACAATCTACTGCTTAGCATTCCAACCAAACTTTTCCTTACCACTCTACACGCACAGGTTTCTGATACATGCATGCTACCACAGGCTGTTTAAAAGATGGTCTCATAATTCATGCATGCTTTTATTAATGTATATGGATTCTAAGTAAAGGTGTCTCAAATTCATGCATGCTTTTATCAATGTATCTCGATGCTAATTAAAGGTGTTGTCGTAACTTAGTGATTCATGTCTGTGCTATGGAATCTTTGAAAGGTAAGGGTAAGGGTTATTGTAACTTGTCATATCCTCATCCTTCCATTCTATTTAGTGCCAACAACTTCACATTATTTATATAATAGTTTATTCAACCTATCATTCTATTTAATGCCAAGAACTTTACGATATTTTATATGATAATTTTTTCATTAAAATTATTATTAGTTTCTATGATTTCATTCATTGTGCTAGGTTACTCACACATAGATATGCCTAGTTATAGGCAATACTTTCTTTACATTTAAGATCGATTAAAAAATACAATTCTTAAAAACAATGTAAACCTATTTCAATCTGTGTTTGAAATTTAATATTCATTTTATTAAGGAAAAACAAAAAATTATAAACTTCCAATAATTTATTACTTTTAAGTTTAAATATACATATCAATAATTATTTTGACGTTCATGTGAACCACTCACAATTTGAATATGTAATGTACATTAATTTTCAATGGTTGCATGGATGATAATAATTGCACTTGCCTTCACATGCATCAAATCCAAAAGCATATATAATAAAAATTATGGATGTCATGTGCATTGCATTATTACTTTATTAACATTACAGTTTACTAGATTCAATTTTTTTTTAATGTAAAGGGAGTTGTTGCGCGATCAATTGTTAAGGGACCTGTTGCTTTGCTATGGCCCAACTGTAAACATAACATAACATTATGAACAGAGACAACTATTTTTTAGAATTAACAAAGCTTCAAACATCATCGTAATTATATGTTAGTTCCAATATTCCCTTCGTGCTATTGGTAGGGACTTTGCTACCCATGTAGCCTTGTTTAAATGTTTTTATAGTTGAGATATAATAATTTGGAATGATGAAAAGACTTTCCATAGCCATAAATGTTATTTAATAAGTTGATGAATATTCAACATTGTCATAAGTTTTCAAATATGGATATTATTTATGAGATTAATTTTAAATCATGTAGTTTAAAAGTTTTACGATTTCAAAAAAAAAAAATGATTTTTTTTACACGATTTTGAAAAATATCGACAATTTTAAAAAAAAATCCTGGTTAGAACTTTCAAACTCTGAAAGTTTGAGTGCCTCAATGGTTTTTTATTGTGTTGAATCCATTTCTACCATCAACATCGCCATTAAAACACAATTAAATTCAGGTTTTGCAAAATAAAAAACATCGGATTCTGGTACTGAAAAGTATCTATCTATTGAATTTTTAGACAACTCCATTTTAAATTAGATGTTTAATTGCATGTGAATATAAATTATTTTAATCATTGATCGGAGAGTTTTATTGTTAATTTTAGTGACATAGTGGAGTGTTCGACGGGGTAAATTTTTGTGCAGTTTTGGTGTGAACAAGGTTAAGGAGAAGTGTTCCGACGAAGAAGGGTCAACTCTGACATAGAGGCAGAGAATCAAGGAAGATGGGAATTTTGAATATGTCAAAGGTGGGGGTGGGTAAGTTTGTTAGGATTCTATGTCCGCATACATTTATGAGTGGAGTAGCTGAGTAGTGGAGTAGTGGGAGCGAGGTAGGCTGTGTGTGCCCTATAAAATCTTAACAGGTTGAGATTTTGGGGTTGTGAATTCATTGGTTAATCCATACTCATTCTTTTGGTTAGCATTTTTGGTTTGTATGTCAAAGGTATTATATTGTTGTGAGAAAACAGTTGCATGATCTGTAGGTTATGTGTGCAGATCCATTCTGAAGAAAAAGAAGAAATTTGTAAGTCGTTAATACAAACATGAAATGCTTATTTGAAAGCGACTCATGAAGACCATAGCAACGATTAGAGATGCATTATAGCATGAATTTAAGAAGCCAAAAGTTCACTAGTACAAAATTAGAAATAAGTGACCAGGCGACCAAAAAAATTAGTCACCACAATTTTTTCAAGGGATAAATGACCGAAATTGAGAAATTTTAAGTGAGCTAACTAAAAATGACCAAAATAAATGACCAATCTGGTCATGGGATAAGAACTAAACTAAAAATGACCATATAACAATTGGTCATTTATTTGGTCATTTTTAGTTGTGTCAATCTGACAATGGAAATTAATTACAATTTTGGCAATGAATGTGTACAATTTACAAAATTTTAACACTGCGGGTGGATTCAGAGAACCCTAGAAATACGACAATGGAAATTAATTACAATTTTGACAATGAATTTGTACAATTTACTAAATTTAAACACTACAAATAGATTCAGAGACCCCCTTTTAACACTACAGATGGATTTAGAGACCCCTCTGAATCCATCTGTAGTGTTAAAATTCAGTAAATTGTAGACCCTATCATATGTCATAGATTAGCAATTTAATTGACACCAAAACATTAGTGTTACGTTTGATCGTGACGACATCCTAACGAGACACCAAATTATTCATGTTGATATGTCGATGACTAGCACCACTATAATTATTGACACAGAGTAGATAATTTGTAATGCTTGCATTAACGAACTGTTGCTGCTGCAACTTGATCCCCATTTTTTTCAAAAAATTATAGGGCCCCTACTTTTTTTAGAATTTGTAGTCTCTCTAAAGTTTTCTATGGTGTATCTTAACGGCCAATCAGTGACACAGAGCTTCGATAAACAATAACTCTAATTAAGGACTAATGCTCAAAAAATTTCCCAAACATGGATGTTTTCCCATGCAGAGTCGCCATTTCTGTGTTGGAGAAAACTCACTATGGCTTGGGAATACCACAATAGACAGATGACTACCAGAAATCAACTCAATTCTCAAAGCAATGCTATTATAAATGACAATGTTAAGATAATTGAGAAATGTAACCAACCTTGATCCAAACGTTTGATGTAGATCCCCGTTGGAGCTTTCAATCCATGCACTTGAAATATGAAAATTAGTCTTGACAGCCAATATCCAACAAGTACATATAATATATAAATGACATTAACATTATCAATAACAATGGCCCATGAGATAACAATTAAATGCAACCCAATGTAAGATGAACAACATTTACAACATTAATGGACGAGAATATGAGTATTTCTATTAATAAACAAGAAGAAGTACAAAGTGATACGACCTCTTTCCAGCAACCAATCTGAACCAAGATCTGGATCAATCCACTTGTGCCTCCACCACTTCAATCCTCCATGAATGGAAAACTCAAACTAGATAAGAGTTTGGAAGGTGAACATAAAGGGTTCACAACTACAAGGATCAATGAGTGTAGACTCAAGATAGGGAAAAAATCCACTAGAGTTCTCTTGCTATTCCTTCTCCCCCCATCCATAAGCCATATGTGCTCAATATATAGTCCTCTCAAAGGTAGGTGAAAGGACACATCGAGGCATTACTCGGGAAGATGGAGGGCCAAAGGTCACCCAATGACCGCTTTTTGGGAGTAAAAAGTAATAAATAGTGATTTTTACCATTTTACTTGATACCCATGGGCTATAGTGATGCAACTCGCGGGTACGCATGCTATAATGATGCAACATGCGGGTAGGAATAAAAATAGGGAATAATAGTGTCTGAAGGATATAAGTGGATCTGAGTCACTGAAATGGATCCTACAGGACAAATAATGCTGATGCTCATAGGGTGGAAGATTACGATGTAACAGCTGGGTCGACCAACAATCATTTCTTACACACAATGTGACCCAATAGTATGCCAAATGTTGCACATAAGATACATTTCTTTAGGTTCAACGATATCTGGTGCTGCCGACATCGCTCCAACATCAACCACAGATTCACTAGATGATCGCGGACCAAACCATATACCATCCAATCGTCCATGTATACCTACAAAAACTTCTGAATGAAATCTTTGAATGCAGCAATGACAACCTGTGAAAATATCGTAGGTGCATTCTTCAGGCCAAACGGCATCACGGTGTACTGAAAACAGCCCCATTCGGTAACGAAAGTTGTCTTATGGAAATCTTCTTTTGCAATGTGGATCTGATGGTATCCAGAGAACCCGTCTGTGAAAGAGTACATCTCCTGGCCACCCACACCTTCGAGCACTTCGTCAGTAAACAGGGTTGGGAACGGATCATGCAAACATGCATCATTTAGCTTCCTGAGGTCGACGCAAATGCGCACTTTGCCAGTCTTCTTATCATGTACCACCATAGGACTAGTCCATTCCGACTCCTCAACTGGTTCAATGATACCGGCGTCCAACATGCGATCCAATTCTACCTTGACCCTCTCTTTATGTCACGGATTCAATCGATAGGGTCTTTGCCGGATTGACTTAGCATCTGGTCTTAATGGAATATTCATCTCCCATAAGTTGCCCAGAATCCCCTTCATGTCAGAAAACTTTGTAGGAAATACGTCCTGAAACTCATGGAGCAAATCAATGACCTTGCTTATCAGCTCATCATCCCAGTAATCCCTGACATTTGCGAACTTCGGAGTGTCCTCTGTCCCAATGTTAATCTTGCGGATCCTCGGCAGCTGACTGATCGAATCGCTTGGTGCATTAGGTGGTACCACAGCACGACTTCCTTGTGATTCTGGGATATTCACATTTCGTGGATCATCACCATCTTCTAGTCCACAACTGATATTGAAGCATTCCATGAGGGACTGCATCTGGCAGTGCACATGCGGATCTTCAGGATACGCGACTGGGACAACCTGCAGAATTACATCACAGATGACCTATAATGCATTATTGACCTCTGGATCGGCATCCGCAAAACTGAATGTATGGGTAAAACACACTGTGAGCTCCAGCCATGTAGAAATTTCTCCTCGCAACTTAGCTATAGTGTACCATGATCGTGGCATCTCATCCAATGTATGGATAAAAGCATGGACCCACTCATCTCTTGGTCGCAATACCCATAACTGCTGACACTCCATCAAGTGACCACCAGGATCGTTCCGACCATCATACTTTCTAGTGTGGTAAACTTCAGTATCACCGAAGCGTACCATCATCAATATTCTGCATTTTGACCCTCCATCAATTGATGCCTTGTGTGTCGCCCACCAGCGTGCTGGAGCATCCTTCAGTGCTTCGTTTAATACCAGCAATTGCTGTGGTTCGGAAACGCTTTCTTCGAACTCCGTCAGAAATTAAGATAAGCCAGGAAGTCCTTCGTATATTGGTTGTGTGACCGTTTCGGTTTCGACACGGCATAATGACTACGTGATCATCCCACACTTATAGAGCGACACCTCGTGCAAGCGGTTCTGCCAATATTCTAGCGCATCATCAGATTCGGAAGACGCGGACCTATCACTGCGCCATCCCAGCTCACCGTTGGCAGTTGGATGGATATAATCTTTGGAGATATTGAATGCATGGTCCCATCCACTGGGATTTCCATCCTTCACTATCTCTATGTAGCGGCATCCTTCAGCCAGATCCAATGGGGCGATAACTCTGAGATCGCAATTTTCAAAAGTCATCATCTGTCGCTTGAAGTTGATTATAGCTCCACTATCATTAGCCCATCCAATCCCCAGTAATGTGGGATAAGAGATTCCTCCTTCAACTACTTCTATTACATCAAAGTTGGCATATGTTTTCATTCCCTCAATGTCCACACCATTCGTGGAACTCTCCCAATCGGTGTCACCTTAGAGTGATTAGCTAACCGGAGCTGTACAAGGGACCAGCTCAATGGGGGACTCTCCATCTTGTATCAAGCCTGCTTGGTCAAGATGTTGACATCTGAACCAAGATCCAGAATAACTGAATCAACATTGTAGTCACCAATTTGAATATTCATCCGCATCTCCTTACCTTTCTTCCATCATTGTAAGGAGTTAACTGCGAACTCTTGTCGATCCTAGGATGGTCATCTCAACAGAGCTTCAATCGCAGCAAGATCATTGGTATCTCTTGCTAGGGATAAATAATGTTCCAAAAATTATTTAAGTTTACTGGACTGCTACAACGGGCCAACCTCTAAAGTAGTATCAAAAGTAGAGGGCATGTCATACACAACAGCCTTACCTCAGTCATTTTCTAGTGCATGACATGTTTGAAGAAATGCCTCCCACTCCGCATCAATGCCAAATGATACCTTTTTTTGTCCAGCTAACTGGATCATTGAGTTGTCCTCTCCAGTTGTCTCTCCTCCGCGAGTGACCATAGCAACGGAAGCATCTTGCAGTCTTGGCTCTACAGAAATTGTTGCGATGTTCGCACCCTGGGTCTGGTTCATCGGCGGATTCCCGGGTAGGTTCACATTCTGATTCTGATTTGGCCACATATTCTGGTTCTGGACTGGTTGCTGCACTTGGTTCTGGGCAGGCTGCTATGCCTGGGGATGGTTCTGCAACTGGGGAGTATTCCCTGCTTTCCATCTCGCAATCAACTATGGAAAATTCTCAACCGTGTGATCATTAACAAAACAGAACGTACACTGGTTCTGCAGCAATGGACAGTCTTGCTGGTAGTGTCCCCATACCGTGCAGTGATAGCATTGAATAGGTCCGCGACCACCTCATCCTCCTCCGCAACCAAATCCTTCGCCACATCCTCCCCGATATCCTCCCTACTGCTGGTACTGTGGTTGGTTGAACTGTTGCTAGATTGGTGCCGGTGTCATTCCTTTCCCTTGCTGTACATACTGCGGTTGCTGTACATACTATGGCTGCTGTGGAGCCATATGCATCAGAGCATATTGCGGCATGAACTGTAGTGGTTGCTGCTGCTGCGGTACAAACTGCATCTGCAGTTGAGGTAGCGTCTGGGCTACTCGTAGCTGTGGTTACGACTGTTGTACGGCACACTGGTCGTCCTTTACATAGAACGCATCGTAGATTCTTTCTTGCAACAACCCATATGCACAACAATCCTTGTCATCGTGAACCACTGATTTGCAAAATGTACAATAAATATTCCTCGGGGTTGTGACAATTTTCTGCATGTATGGGAAATGGTCATGGCTGTCATTTTCTTGTTCACATAATTGTAGCTATTGTTCACCGATGTTGTTGTGGTTGCAGCAATAGTGAATATGCCTCCATTGCTGGTGGATCTATGCATTTCTTCCTTTTCTTTGCAGGGAAAAGAGTAGGCACGGTAATGGGCTTTCTCTCAGGTTGGCCATCAAGTAGCCTTGTTTGAAACGCATAGCAAACTATTGCCAATCTAAGAGAAAGACAATTTTTGTCTGTAAGTATGAAAAAATGTCCACTTTCTGCAAGTTTTAGAGAACGTCCAGTTTAGCATTGGGAAAGGCTACTCCTTGAGGTACATTAGCTATGTTCATTTCTCATTGAAACAAAGTTCTTAATACAGAACATGATATGAAATCTGAAAGACGTTGTATTCTACAAACATAAGTTCTTATATGCATTTTCTTGTTCTGAAATTCAATTATGCATATATAGAATTTATAAAATAATATGCAACTGATTGAAGCTAATTTCAATCTCAAGCTTTCCAAATTTGAAGTGTATAGTAAATCTGGGTTTGAATGCATGTATAAAAAATTCGATGAGGTCAAAGACTATCGATGAATCAATGGGAACAATTGTGCATAGTATAAAACTTCCATATCAAATTAATGGGATAAGATTTTAAAAAATGCTAAGAGCCGCTCAAGAAAAATGCAACCAAGTTTTATCCCTATATGTTGCAATGGTCATTACGAGATATACTTACCACCAATACTTTTTGCGGCATCTCTTAGTATTCCCGCAAGATACTAGTGAAGAACTAGAAAGCTGATACTTTTCTCTACTTTACCTCGCCTCCTTTCCAGTCCCTTCTCGGTATCCATCTTCTTCTAAACAGAAAAAGAAGAAACGTCTCTTCCAAGTGATTCAACAAAATCTGACTTGGTCCAATATGGCCAATTTATCATGACAGATGTTTTTCTTTTTTATGGTTGATAGAAGAAGGTAATCTTGCTACAGATTGTTGCATTCTTTGCCTCTGACTTCTATCATCTCCCTCTGAAATTTGTAAAGATTGATGCACATGACTTTCATGTTTATTAGATTCTCTGTCTCCACTTACTATTGAACTCTTCCGCTTGCAAACCCTTATGTATTTTCTAAATTCTTTCCCCCTGGAGATCCTTGTCTAAAAGGAGACCCCTTGGAGAGCATTTGGACCTATTTAAGACAATATTCCACCAAAGAACCCTGACAAGTGCCATAGCAGTTCTATATCTCCTCTAGTGCAATGTCTTTTGTTGAGATTACATCTATTGTGCTTTCTCCCATTCAAGGTAAACCTGAAACTGTGTGCATGGTCTCCTCAGGCCACAAGGGCTCGTTCCTGGGCCATAATTTTATGTTCTATGTTCAAATGATCCATCTCTCACATTTTGCAAGCCTCAAATTGCAAGTCAAATCAGCCCCACAATCTACTGCTTAGCATTCCAACCAAACTTTTCCTTACCACTCTACACGCACAGGTTTCTGATACATGCATGCTGCCATGGGTTGTTTAAAAGATGGTCTCATAATTCATGCATGCTTTTATTAATGTATATGGATGCTAAGTACAGGTGTCTGAAATTCATGCATGCTTTTATCAATGTATCTCGATGCTAATTAAAGGTGTTGTCATAACTTAGTGATTCATGTCTATGCTATGGAATCTTTGAAAGGTAAGGGTAAGGGTTATTGTAACTTGTCATATCCTCATCCTTCCATTCTATTTAGTGCCAACAACTTCACATTATTTATATAATAGTTTATTCAACCTATCATTCTATTTAATGCCAAGAACTTTACGATATTTTATATGATAATTTTTTCATTAAAATTATTATTAGTTTCTATGATTTCATTCATTGTGCTAGGTTACTCACACATAGATATGTCTAGTTATAGGCAATACTTTCTTTACATTTAAGATCGATTAAAAAATACAATCCTTAAAAACAATGTAAACCTATTTCAATCTGTGTTTGAAATTTAATGTTCATTTTATTAAGGAAAAACAAAAAATTATAAACTTCCAATAGTTTATAACTTTTAAGTTTAAATATACATATCAATAATTATTTTGACGTTCATGTGCACCACTCACAATTTGAATATCTAATGTACATTAATTTTCAATGGTTGCATGGATGATAATAATTGCACTTGCCTTCACATGCATCAAATCCAAAAGCATATATAATAAAAATTATGGATGTCATGTGCATTGCATTATTACTTTATTAACATTACAGTTTACTAGATTCAATTTCTTTTTAATGTAAAGGGAGTTGTTGCGCGATCAATTGTTAAGGGACCTGTTGCTTTGCTATGGCCCAACTGTAAACATAAAATAACATTATGAACATAGACAACTATTTTTTAGAATTAACAAAGCTTCAAACATCATCTTAATTATATGTTAGTTCCAATATTCCCTTCATGCTATTGGCAGGGACTTTGCTACCCATGTAGCCTTGTTTAAATGTTTTTATAGTTGAGATATAATAATTTGGAATGATGAAAAGACTTTCCATAGCCATAAATGTTATTTAATAAGTTGATGAATATTCAACATTGTCATAAGTTTTCAAATATGGATATTATTTATGAGATTAATTTTAAATCATGTAGTTTAAAAGTTTTACGATTTCAAAAAAAAAAAAAAGATGTTTTTTACACAATTTTGAAAAGTATCGACAATTTTAAAAACAAATCCTGGTTAGAACTTTCAAACTCTGAAAGTTTGAGTGCCTCTATGGTTTTTTATGGTGTTGAATCCATTTCTACCATCAACATCGCCATTAAAACACAATTAAATTCAGGTTTTGCAAAATAAAAAACATCGGATTCTGGTACTGAAAAGTATCTATCTATTGAATTTTTCGACAACTCCATTTTAAATTAGATGTGTAATTGCTTGTGAATATAAATTATTTTAATCATTGATCAGGAAGTTTTATTGTTAATTATAGTGACATAGTGGAGTGTTCGACGGGGTAAAGTTTTGTGCAATTTTGGTGTGAACAAGGTTAAGGAGAAGTGGTCCGACGAAGAAGGATCAACTCTTACATAGAGGCCAAGAATCAAGGAAGATGGGAATTTTGAATATGTCAAAGGTGGGGGTGGGTCAGTTTGTTAGGATTCTATGTCCGCATACATTTATGAGTGGAGTAGCTGAGTAGTGGAGTAGTGGGAGAGAGGCAAGCTGTGTGTGCCTTATAAAATCTTAACAGGTTGAGATTTTGGGGTTGTGAATTCATTGGTTAATCCATACTCATTCTTTTGGTTAGCATTTTTGGTTTGTATGTCAAAGGTATTGTATTGTTGTGAGAAACAGTTGCATGATCTATAGGTTGTGTGTGCAGATCCATTGTGAAGAAAAAGAAGAAATCTGTAAGTCATTAATGCAAACATGAAATGCTTATTTGAATGCGACTCATGAAGACCTTAGCAATGATTAGAGATGAATTATAGCGTGAATTTAAGAAGCCAAAAGTTCACTAGTACAAAATTAGAAATAGGTGACCAGGCGACCAAAAACATTAGTCACCACAGTTTTTTCAAGGGATAAATGACCAAAATTGAGAAATTTTAAGTGAGCTAACTAAAAATGACCAAAATAAATGACCAATCTGGTCATGGGATAAGAACTAAACTAAAAATGACCATATAACAATTGGTCATTTATTTGGTCATTTTTAGTTGTGTCAATCCGACAATGGAAATTAATTACAATTTTGGCAATGAATTTGTACAATTTACAAAATTTTAACACTGTAGATGGATTCAGAGAACCCTAGAAATACGACAATAGAAATTAATTACAATTTTGACAATGAATTTGTACAATTTACTAAATTTAAACACTACAGATAGATTCAGAGACCCCCTTTTAACACTGCAGATGGATTCAGAGACCCCTCTGAATCCATCTATAGTGTTAAAATTCAGTAAATTGTAGACCCTGTCATATGTCATAGATTAGCAATTTATTTGACACCAAAACATTAGTGTTACGTTTGATCGTGACGACATCCTAACGAGACACCAAATTATTCATGTTGATATGTCGATGATTAGCACCAGTATAATTATTGACACAGAGTAGATAATTTGTAATGCTTGCATTAATGAACTGTTGCTGCTGCAACCTGATCCCCATTTTTTTTTAAAAATTATAGGGCCCCTACTTTTTTTAGAATTTGTAGTCTCTCTAAAGTATTGTTTTTGACCCTTAGTTTTTCTTAGGAAATATTTAAGAAAAAGTTGTCTTTTTGGCTAACAAAAAATTTAAGTCTATTCGCCGAACCGGTCGCAAATTTTTATTTAATTTTCACCGAAACAATCGCATATTTTGTTTTTCTTTCACCAAAGTGGTCGCAACCTCTTCGATTATTTTTTGCCAACCGGTCTCAGTTCCTTTTGTTCATTTTTTGTTGACCATTGCGTTGATTTTTGGCTTATTTGTTGCCGACCATTGAGCTTTTTTTGGCTTATTTGTTGCCGACCGTTACATTGTTTCTTGGCTTATTTGTTGCCGACCTTGTCGCAGTCTTTCGATTCATCGACGCCGACCGATCGCGCATTTTTTATTATTTTGCAGACCGTTTCGGAGATGTTGAAACCTTTTTCGTTGACGTTTCGGCGTTAGGCAGTCACCATCTTTAAGTTTGTCTTTACCAACCATTTCACAACTCTATGGCATTTTGACACTAACTGGTCGTAGTTGTTGATCATTGCTTCGGTGACGGTTTCGCCGAAGCCCGGCCAAGACTCGCCATCCATCGCAATCCGAAAAGGACATTCCGCCAAGACGTTCCATGCATGTATCTCGACAGAAGTAAGTGTTCCATCACTACGTTTTGAACAAATTTTGTCGACGTCGTCACAGGAGTTGTGTTGAAACCACCGAAGTAGTCAGCGTTCACTGTCGTTAGCTTTCGCGATAGAGTAAAGTGGGCATCATCCTATGGGGTCATTTAGTGCCCACCTACCAAACCCCGTGCGAACTTAATGCTCACCTACCGAACCCCATGCGAATTAAGTATTAAGTACTTTTATATATAACGAGGGATTTTAGTTGTTTTTAACACCATTTGCAAAGCACAAATGCCGTTTGAGCATCTTTGGAGTTGCTACCAGTCAGAGGACGCCACTTAGCTCTACATTGGGCTCACACAGTTATCCCAACCGTTCCGCCTTTGACAGGTCTAGGTGTTCTTAACACCATCCTGTTTCTGTTGCTTACTGAAAGTATCTTTTTTTAACTTTTGTTAGCCATTAGTTGGTCTTGAAGGTTTGGGAGTAAGCTTTCCCTTTATTTTGGTCTTAGTGCCCTGTTTCAACTATCACTTGGGACTCCCGCGAACAACCACTCTCTCACCCAGGGTTACCCATGTCGTTCCTTTTGAGCTTAACCACTATGGCCCATTTTCTCATGTCGTCCCCCACCGTTTTAGTCGTTTATCTGGAAGATAAAATCTGAGTGAGCTAGTTGCCTGCTCTCCTCAGTCCTTTGTTAGTTTTCGAGTTTATAAACCTTTGTTCTCCAATGAGAGACAGCAGAAGCCCCACATCCACCATTCCAGTCTAGACCTTGGCTCACGTTCGTTTTGAAACAGAAACCCACGCCCAAAGCTCCCCAACAACAAGGTTCATGCAACATCTTGCCTGGTGCTGGTTTTAAATCATCGTGTCCATCAGTCACATTTAAGCCATGAAGGAGTTATCTTTTTTAGCATGGTTTTGACACAGAAGTCATTTCTAGTTGGAGGATGTCCTACAGCGTCTTTGTTGTTTCTCACATTCATGCACATACACAAGATTGATTAATTATGAATAATCTCTCTTTGTCAAACATGGAAATATCAGTTTTGCATGGCTTTTCCTATTTTGTATAGTTGGTTTTTGCTTCCCATAAATGTTCATTCATTAAAGAAAAGAGGTTTAAAGCCAATGAGCACTCACAACACAGAACTACTGTATTTGTCATGCTCAATAATCATACCATGGTTGCTAAATTATATATAAATGTTTTCCTCATTGTTTCTTCCTGAGTTTCAACCTTAATAAGCAGTTTTGGAAAAAGAATTTAACATTCATATTGTCTCTAGTTTTGTTCTTCTTATTCAGTGCATCATAGATATTGTACTGCTCATTGTGATCCCTTATTTGTTCATCTGGTGTCTCCACAGAGTTGATATGCACAGACGTTCCACCAGAAGTAAAGCCACGCTAGTTGAATCGGACTCCGACATAGAGATCCTGTTGGACACTGCGCTCGAAACAATGTTCAGAGACACAAAAGCTGTGACAGGAGCTGCCCCATAATTTCAATCGGGAGAATTATACAAGGCCATAAGAGATACAAATTTCCCCGAAGCATCTATTGAAGAACTAATGGTATACCGGAATATCAAGAAGTCTGGTCTTCAGAAGGAAGCCACACGTTAAGAGCTATTTCTGTGCTCGAAAGTCATTGGTTGGATCCTACCCCAGGAAAATACCGACACCATAATCATCTCAGATATCAGTGGGGCGGGTCTTGCGTCTTTCCAACCAAACCATATCACTGCAGCATACAAGTTACCCTCCCCTAAAGTCCTAATGGATAATGATTGGGTATCAAGGCTCAAACTGGATCCTTTAGATTGCGCCAAAAAGATGACGATCTCTGAAAGACAAATGAGATCGAGGACTAGTGTAGAATACGAAAGTCAGCACCTGAGGACCCCATATAGGATCATCATCCTGATGTTGAGCTGATTTTTTGGCTTGGAAAATGGAAACATGTATAAACTCGGTTGGATGCCAGTGATGTACCACATCACCACACACGGTACAATATTCAACTAGGCAGATATCATCTCGGATAGTATGGCATCACATATAGTTGTGGCACAAGGAGGATTAACTCAAAAGAAAGTTGATTTCTTTATGGCCTCTTACCTGGTGGATTGCTTGCTAATCAAACACTCTTTCCCTGATTTGGGATGCGTCTGGAAACATAATGAATCTCCCCTCCACGTGGCCTACCAGATGATGTGGGCCCACAAGTACACAAGCCACTAAACCTGTATTTGCGAAAGGTTCATTATGCCATTATATCAGCTGATCTTCCAAGAGGAACCCAATTGCATGTCATAGAATTCTATGCCAGTCATCGAAAAGCATGGAGATTATTACTTCTCCTTTAAAGGTACATACATCAAAATGAGTGGAGGAACTCAACCCCCTTCTCTGTTTCCTCGGTATGCCACTGACTATGTCATACTTAAAGAGGTCGTAAGATAGCTCTTCATAAATGGAGTTAGTAGGATTCTTCATGACAAGAAGAAGGATGCTTACCCACATATGCCATTTACTATTGGTGCATACAAGCTTCACAAGGAAAAGGATGGTGAAGACTTGCTAGAGATTTAGAATCTATCCATTTTGGAATGAAGAGTTTCAGAAGACATGATACCGAAGATAAATTTGCTTCCCATTGTGCTTCCTGCCAGATCATTTTCGATTACGCACATCTTTTTGACAAAGACAAGGAATTCTTTCGGAGCGCAAAGAACATGGCCGAATTGGGAAAGCGCTATCACCCCAAAAGAGGACTTGGTTCCAGTTCCAAGGCTAACACTGCTAAGGAGGCTAAACAACAAAGGAAAATAGAGGAAGTAGAAAAGGAGCGCCAAGATGTAGAGACTGATAGAATTCAGAAGGAGCAAGCTGAGAAGATACAAAAGGAAGAGGCAGAGAGGCTTCAGAAAGAAGAGACCGAAAGGATCCAAAAGGAGGAAGCTGAAAGGATCCAAAGGGAGGAAGCTGAAAGGATCCAAAGGGAAGAGGCTGCAAGGTTACAAGAAGAGAAAGAAAGAGCAGAAAAGGAAGCTGCAGAACAGTAGAGAGAAAAGGAAGAAGAAGAAAAGTCCAAGGAAGCTGCAGAACAGTAGAGAGAAAAGGAAGAAGAAGAAAATTCCAAGGAAGCTGTAGAACAAGGAATATCGAGCACGCAAGATATGGACATAGACCTACCAAAGATTATCACCGGAGGAAACACCTCACTTCTGTATCTCTCCCTCACCCCATTTACCCTGTCAAAGCGGCACATGGTGGCGAGTTTGGATACAATATTTTTTGACTCTAAAAGAAAAAATATCATGAGCAGACAAGAAAAGAGAATTAAAGGTCCAACCTACCAAGATGTTGTCACAGTAACAGAAAGCGCAATCTTTGAGGGTACTCAAATGTATCCTGAGCTCGTGACATCATTCAATATAGCTATGGCACAAGCAAGTGCAGACAATGTTAAAAAGATGATGAACAATGTGGCAAAGAAGAAATAAAAGCTCTTCAAAGTAAAAGATAACTTGATGAAGGAGCGAGAGCAGGGATTGGAGCTGAAGAGAAAAAACAACGTCCTCCTATATGAAAAGGAAAGAATAGTAGAAGTATACCAAACTCTCGAAGCTGAAAAGGATACACTGACCGTGTAGTTGGTCATTACTGAAGGTGAGAAGAGAGACTTAGAAACTCGCATCAAAGAGTTGGAGGAGAACGAGGTTGATAGTAGGCAACAGGTAGGGAACTATAAGTTCTATTTCGAAAGGATAATAGAGGAAAAGGAGTTTCTGATGGGGCAGTTGAAAGTTGCAGACGAGAAAAAGAAAGAATTAACTCATTTCCATGAGCAGGCATGTGACTTATAGAGGAAAATTCACCGGTCAAAAGAGCTTATCACAGAAGAAGTCTGCAAGATGAAGGTGATGATTCCAAGGATGAAGGAAATCAATGCCAAGGCTCTGAGACTCGGAAGGAAGTTTGTGTGCACCATGGAAGATATCAGGAAACAAATTGAATGGACATAAGGTAAATCAGAATTCCCTGGGCACCTACCTCACAAGACCATGGTAGACTCACAGCTGGATTTAGGTCTCATTCTGTTCATCAAAAAGTCTGGTATACGAATAAATAGTAGAATTCCGAAAAGAATTGAGAAATGTGTCGGCTTCTACCTGAAAATCCGTGAAATCCAGGAGAAGTGTCGGATGGTTATACCTCCGACCATAGAAGATTTTACTGATAGAGACCAACGCTTGTCAGAATTACAGAATGAGCTGAGTACAAACATGGATTACATAAACAATCTAGACACACTCATAGCAGAAGACCTAAATCAGTTCATTGGACAAGATTCCATTCATGCCTAATTTCTAGAGGACAGCTACCAGGCAACGGCAACAAGAGTAAAAAGTATAGAAGCAGATCTGCACGCCCATGAAATATCTCTAAATATGATGACCCCTGTACGAAGTAATATTATTTTAAGAGAAACTGGAACGTGGGCCAAATACATCTATGAGGTGGAAAAGCCAGTTGAAAGCTAATTTTGTATTTTCTATTGTATAAAAGATAGCTGGAAACTAATTTTGTATTATATAAACACTAGAAGACAAAGTTTTGAGATTCCCTAGGGTTAGGGTATGTGAAGAGGCACTAGAGACAATTTTCTAAATTTATAAATAGGAAAAGAGAATAGAATGAAAGGACTTTTTGTAGGTGAAAGAACTGGACTGCTTTGTATGCGAACTACTTTTTTGCATTAATAAAGAAGGATCTATTTTCCTGGGAAAAGCTAGCACAACAATTTTGCTTGGGATATGTGGAATGTTATGTGGAATTATTTCTTCACCATTCATATGCATACTGTGAGATTGTTCCTAACTGTCTCAAATTAATTCATGGTTGTGAATGCTCTTATTTTCCGTGTAAACATTTATGTGCTTAATGAGTAATAGAATGTTTTAATTACATCAGAGTTATTTTTATTATCCTTTATGTTCTAGTGTAAATGTGCTTATATTATTAAAACAACTATCTATGAGATTATTAGGTACATTTCCAGTTTATTACTCATAGTTCAAATTTGCTCCATGCAATGATAGATTAGATAGTTAGATAGATTAGTTTAGATTAGAATAGATTACATGCATTTAAATAGAGCACTTGCATCTCATATTTAAATATAAAATACATAAATGGTGGATCAGGTCTCAACCAATAAAACAAATCTTTAAATCACATACGGTAGTCGGGCCATTAACTAGACGGTGAGCAATCTAATTAGGATTTATTACCGTGGAGAATCCTTAATTGCTGGTGTTGCGAATTTCGAGGCATCAACAGTTTCTGGTGCTAGAAGGAGGGCCTGAACCTTCGGTGCATGGCTGGTAGAGGAAATGCATTTGTTAGAATAAATTCCTCTGAAGACTCACTTGAAACAGCTATCCCAGAAGAATTTTTTCTGGAATCACAAGATCAAGAAGATCCCAATTCTGGAGGTGAACCATTATACGATGTCCCCTTTGAAGAAGTAGATCACTTTAGAAAACACATCGGTTCTTATGTGAGGAGACTTGGGGGGGTAAACGGGACTCCTTTGTTACCAAGAAGGAGAATTCCTAGGAGAGAACCACAGTACACAAGAGATTCGATACTCGTGGAAAGTTTGGAAGAATTATTGGATCTTTCTTTGCAATAAATGACAGATCCCCTCGATCAATTAAGACCCAATACTCCTCCAACTCAAGACGATCCTCATACTACACCACAGCCACCACCTCATCCACCACCACAATTTATGGCTATGCTTGCATGGAGAGCCATAGGAGCACTTAATTTAGTTGCACCTTTACATGATATTCCCAAACACCCAGAAAATGTGTTACCTAAATATGATCCTGGAAAAGGAATTTCTGTTGAAGATCACCTTAAGAGTTTTTATTTGTCTCTGAATCTCCTAAATGTAGAACATGAAGATGTAGTTTGCAGACTTTTTCCCTTCACGTTTGAACCTAAGGTATCTTCTTAGTACTTTAGTTTGCAAGCTAATTCAATAGTTGATTGGGACGGTTTCGAGAAATGTTTTTTAAATAAATTTTGTAATCAAAAGACCGTTATTTCCACACTAATGGAAGAACTACTATCTATGAGGATGGAAAAGAAAGAAAAGGTACAGGAATTTAATCAGAGATTTACTACCCTGTCGAATAATTTTAGTGCTGCAAGAAGACCCGGTGAGGAATCCTTGGTAGAATATTATACTGCAGCACTCAATCCGCCCATAGCTATGTTTGTTAAAAGAGCGGTTAAGGTTACATTGGTGGAAAACTTTGAAGACGCCAAGAAAGTAGAAGCTGAGGTGGATAGTATTGCTAAACACTCACTAGACTTGGAAGTAAAACCAACAACGAGCAAGAAACCTATGTTGTTATCTAGACCTGAGGAAGAATCATCAACTAAGTTAGAAAATGTGGTTAAGATGATGCAGAAACTGTCCAATAAAATTGTAGATCTTGAAAAGGATAAGGCAGCTAGTATGTCTAGAAAACCATTCACACCTTTCTACAAGAAAAGGGATGAAAGTGGACAACCTCTCCCTCCTATAAATAACTCTACTGTTATGAATCTAAATGAAGTAGGAATGGATCATTTCTGCACTTTTCATCAAGAACAACATTCTGAAAAAAGTTGTCTGCAGTGGATAAATTCAATGAGTTTGGTCATGAATCATTTGTTAGATGCACAAGTGACAGACCAAGAGGATCACCAAGAATATCAGACATTCGAACAGGAAGAGCCCACAACAGACACCATGATGGTATTATGGTATTGGGAGCCCACAATGGAATTGAATGAAGAAGCTCACGCCAAATAAATCCAAGTTTCAACAGCATATATTACTACTAGGAGTAAGGGTCCAGTTGTTGATCAAAGCCCAATTGTGCCTAAATCAAAGATTACAAAAGAGATTCCAAAAAGGAACATAAGCGTAATTCAACCACAACCTAAGGTAAGTCCTATAGTGGTAAAGGAACCAAACCCAGTGATTAATGAGAAGGAAAAGATCACAGTAAACAAAATAGGGAATGGTGGGAAAATACCGGAAGGTTACAACATGAGGTACGACATCGTTGAATATATCAAGAAAACTAAAGCAAATATTTCTTTATTTGAATTGTGTAATCTTCCCCAGTAAAGAAAGAGATTGTTAGAAGCTTTTGACCCACAATCTAGTAGTACCATAGAAAACAATGAAGCATACACTAAGATAAACGAAGCTAGTATTGGTGGAAAATCAAAATCTCATACCTTGCCTTTCCTTTTAACCTTCGAAATTTTTAATCATAATGTGCACAATTGCTTGGTGGATTCCGGGGCTTCCTCAAATGTTATGCCATTATCGATCTGTAAGAAAATTAATGGACAGCCAATACCATCCCCATCTCAGATCATACAGCTAGATAGGACAGTTGTTAAAGTAATTGGAGAAATGAAAGATGTACTTATTAGACTGTCTATAGATCCTAGAGTTTGTCAATTCATAGATATTATGGTGGTAGATATACCTGAAACCTATGGATTAATATTGAGTAGGGACTGGTCTACAAAATTGAACAGTTATTTTGCAATAGACTGGTCCCACTTATGGTTACCATACCAAAACAGACAAAATCAAATCAAAATACTGAGAGATCCTCATATGAAACACAATGTGACTCGGTTGGAAGAAAATAATGAAGTTGTAAATTTTTCATCTTCAATATTGGGAAATTATTTTTTAGAGATTGAACCCAGGAATTATCAATCAACAGATGTTAGCCATGACTCAGACAAACAGTCCGATCTCCTTCAATTTTCACAAACTGGTGATATTGACTATAACATAGTAGCTTTAGTTACTAACTTAGGTGATAATGCTAACCTATTTAAAACAGAAAATGAAAGTTGGGTTTTATACTTCACTGGTTCTAAAACTCAAGAAGGATCCAGAGCTGGTTGTGTTCTGATTGATCCTGAAGGAAAAAAACATTTTTTTATCTTGTAGACTAGAGTTTGAATGCACAAATAACACAACAGAATATGAAGCTCTAGTGCAAGGTTTAAAGAAGGCTATTAATTTGAATATCAAATGTTTAAATCTTTGGTGACTCTGAAATAGTTGTCAGACAGGTGAGAAATACAATTCATTGTCTATCACCTCACTTAAAAGGATACCAATATGAAGTCTGGAATTTAATCTCACATTTTGATGCTTTTAATATAAATGTTGTTCCTAGATCACATAATGTTGCAGCTGATCTACTAGCCACTTATGCTTCTAGATTAGTACCAACAAATAACAAATGCTCTATTGAATTGATTTTCAGGCCATCCGTACCCGATAACATTACAAATCTAAGATTTTTTTATGATGATCATCAGATTATTAGTTTCTTAACAAATGAAGATGCCTTCCAAGAAGCTATAATCGATGAATATACGCACGATTTGGAGTTGTAGAACAAAGATGCGGCTAAAGGAAACTTTATGCCAAAAGGAGTAAAGACTCTTGAAGAATTGTTTGATTTACAGAACAAGTTCAGGAGGCCAGAAAATGTCAAAACTAATAACTCCTCCATGCAGCATGAATTGGTAAACTTGGGCACAGAAGCTGAGCCAAAATTTGTTAATCTAGGTAAATGTTGTTCGCCAGATGAGAGGTGTAAGCTCATCCAAATTTTCCAGCAATACAAAGATGTTTTTGCTTGGAATTATGAGGACTTGAAGACATATGACACGCGAATCATACAGCATGTCATACCCATGAAGCCAGGCATGAAACCGGCATTTCAGCAGCAGTTACGGAGGATGCATCCAACACTTGAACCATTAATACAGAAAGAGTTGAAAAAGTTGTTGGATGCTAAGATCATCTTTACGGTCTGACACTCCGAGTTGGTGGCTAATCTAGTCCCTATGTGGAAGAAGTCGAGAGAAATAATATTGTGCGTAGACCTTCAGAATTTGAATAGAGCATCTGATAAATACAACTATCATGTGCCACCCATGGAGCAGATTTTACAGATGGTATCAGGTTCAGAACTATTCTCCCTACTAGATGGATTTTCCAGTTACAATCAGGTATTAATAGCGGAAGAAGACCAACTCAAGACCACTTTCCGGACGCAGTGGGGAACGTTCGCATATTGAAGAGTTCCGTTCGGCCTAATTAATGTTGGAGCTACTTTTCAAAGGGCCATGGACATTGCATTCCGATGTTTGGTTGGCCACTACGTGGTCATCTATTTAGATGATGTGATTGTTTTAATAAAATGGAAGACCATATTTTCCACCTAAAATAGATCTTTGACCGCTGCAGGAAATATGGTATATCTTTAAACCCCAAGAAGAGTGTTTTCACTGTTCTTGAAGGTAAACTTCTAGGTCACATCATCTTAAAGAAGGGAATCTAAATAGATTAAGAGAGAGTGCAAGCTATAAGCCAGATTCCCATGCCTCATAACAAAAAAGTAATGCAATCATTTATGGGAATGATAAATTTTGTTCGAAGGTTTGTGCCTGACTTCGCTCAGCTTGTTAAACCTTTGCAGCAAATGGTGAAGCAAAGTGTGCAATTTAAATGGACTGATATAGAGAAGGTTGCATTTAAAGACATTAAAACTGCCATAGCCAATGCCCCTTCTTTAAGGAGTCCGGACTTTGAGAAAGATTTTATCATGTACACCTTTAACACACATTTCATTAAATTTGGAATTAAATAGTGGATATAGAATTTAAAAATAACGAAAAAACTCAATTATGGGGTTGTTCTTGTATTAAAATATTTCCAATTTTAATGAAATATGTGTTCTTTGCTTCGGATAACTCTCTCGCAGCAATGCTTACTCAGAAAGGAGAATCAGGAGACGAATATCCAATATCTTTCATGAGCACTGGATTACAGGGTGCTGAACTGAATTACTCCTCTGTGGATAAGCAAGCATATGTAGTGTTTAAAGAAGTAAAACAATTCAAGCCATATATCTTGAAAAACATAACCAAATTTATAGTAACTCACCCCGTTGTCAGGTAATTGTTTGTGCAAAAGGATCTGGGGGAAAGGAGAGGAAACTGGGTAACCGCACTTCAAGAATATGATTTGGAATTCAAAACATCCACCATTATTAAAAGTCAAGGGTTGTGTAAGTTACTCACTGCAAATCAAATAAGTGAAGAGCGGGAGTGGGAAAATGAAGCCGAATTGAATCTTACTGAGGTATGTCTTATTTTTACTACTCCCGAGTCTTGGTATAGGGACCTAGTGCATTATTTGCAGCAAGGATATCTACTAGAACACTGGAATCCTAAACAAAGAAGGGCATTCCGATTGGAATCAACATCCTATCAAATAATCTATGGAGTACTTTTTAGAAAGAATTATGATGGGATATTTCTCAAATGTCTTGATAAAGAGGACATTGATAAAGTGGTCAAAGAATTACATGATGGCCCTATTGGGGGACACTATTCTGGAGATACCACATCTCATAAAATACTCAGGGTTGGTTACTATTGGCCCACTCTCTTCAAGTATTCTCATGCCTATGCCATAAATTATGATGTATGTCAAAGGAGTGCTGGCATATTTCCAAAAGCAACAGGACCATTGCAGCTAGTTATTATCTCTGAACCATTCGAGCAATGGGGCATAGATGTTATTGGAGAGATAAATCCTAATTCCTTGCAGCAACACCGATATATCCTAACGGCTACAGATTATTTCACCCGGTGGACAGAATCTATTCCGCTACATACAGTGAATGAAGACGCAGTTATCAAGTTCCTCCAAGAGAATATCATAACCAAGTTTGTGGTTCCAATTTCTTTAGTTTTTGATAATGCAACTTCCTTTTCATCTGTAAAATTAAATGCATTTGTTTATGAAAGAGGAATTAAATTGCATTATTCAGCAAATTATTATCCCCAAGGAAATGGACTCGCCGAATTCACTAATAAGAATCTCATCTAAATTATTAAAAAAACTGTTATTGAGAATCAAAGAAATTGGCATGCATCCCTTCCAAACACCTTATGGGCAGATAGGGTTACCCCAAAGAATTCCTTAGGAGTTTATCCTTACACTCCAGTCTATTGGAAGGAAGCCATACTCCCATGAAATATATTGCTCCCATCCTTAAAAATAGCCCAAGCCTCTCGAGGTTCCAGCAGTGAAATCCCACAATCACGAATTGATACCCTTATGAAGCTTGAAGAATCAAGCCAAAAATCCAAAGATAGATTCCACCAACACCAAGATATTATCAAAAGGTGGTTTAATAAACAGAAGTCTGGAAAAAGTAATTTTGAAGTAGGTGACTTGGTTCTGAAGTGGGATCACCCACATGATGATAAGGGAAAGCACATGAAATTTCAACAATTATGGCTTGGCCCTTACCAAATATCCGACAAGCTCGGTCCGTCGACATACAACCTGAAATATTTACAAGGGGAGGAAGAAAATCACCCTGTCAATGGCCTTGCGCTCAAGCAATATTTTTCGTAGGTCTAGGATCACTTTTGTATATAACTCAACTTTGTTTTGCTTTAATTCAAGTCGGTTTTTTCTATTTTGAGTAGTTTGTTTTGTTTGATTGCTTTCATTTGATTAATTTATCTTCCTTATTGTTGGTTTTCCTTATTTTGTTTCAAATAAATCCCATCCCAACTTCTTGGTGTAATGGAAAGATAGGGCTCTGAGCAAATATCAAAGGCTTTGAAAGGGCAGAATCTACTTATAAAATAAAGTTTCTCTATGTGACTTTGCTTTTGCTGACTAGTTATTAGAAAAGGGGATCCTCTTCAGTTTCATATTTGGGTCACGATAATCCCTGTTAAATAACTAAGACTTACGGTTTTTGTGTTACTATCTTGGGGCTCCATTCACTCTCACATTAATGTTTGTCTCAGGTAGTTCACTATGATGGACCCACGGAGAGGAAGCATGTCTCATAGATGTATGGTATTTAAAATGATCCCAATGTGCAAATCAAAAGCCAAAAGAGCTTGTATCAAAGAGTCTATTTTCTAGAAATACTCGCCTCTATTAAAGCATGGCTGAGAAAGAAAAGAAATCCAATCAAGGAAGTTGTTTTAATGGTCATCCTAACAAGGTTCTTCTCCGCCCATGAGAATGACAATTAAATAAATCTCTTGCTCACACAAAAGGACATTATGGATGGAAGAACCTAATTCAAATGTTGAAGATTGAAGAAAGCTATCATGGAAGACTTAGAAGACAAAATTCGTCAATAAAGGAAGCATCTAAAAGAAATGCTGACAGCACGGGAATGATGAACAAATGAATATGTCTGTGGGATTTTGTTATGATCCCATGGAGTCCTATTTAGTTGGAATCCAAAAGACGGATTTTAAAATGAACTCCACATTTTGGCCCTATGAGAGTTGTGGAGAAGTCTGATTCACAGTTTCCTATTTCCCCAAAGACCAATGTTAGTCCCAGAGACGTTCTAAAGCTGTTTTTTAGAACAGTGCTTGGGCATCAATAATCACTTCTAAAAAACTTTACTGAAGCACAAAATAATCTAACAGGAATAATGTAGAATTATGATATTGAAAAGTTAACGGGCAGTATTTCAATGTGCAAAGAAATCAGACTTTTAGTAGCAGATGAAAAATGGAATGGTGCAATATAAAGGTACTGTGTAAGTAAATATTTATATTACATTTGCAAAAGGACGTGTTGATCCTAAGGGAGGAATTCAACAGTCTAAACAAAATGAATAGAAAAACACCACCGAATAATATTCGGGTATTACTTCAAGGTATATTAGCCTGAACACTTCAATCACCAATTACCAAAGAAGAAGTACTTTTAAGCATAGGCGCTCATATAAACTCAGACAAGCTCTGCATATCATATATGAATGGAAGAGATGGAAAACAGAAGAAGATACTAACTCAGCACATCAAAACTTTGAATCCATTAGCTCCAAATAGAGTAATAATATGTTCCTGTATATTGATCAACTATCAAACATAGAAGTAATACTTCTTATATTAGAGAGCCGACCTTTTGGCTATCGCCTACTTGACTATATATAGCCTTCCTACTGTAAAATAGAATATGTTACAATCTGTTCAGCTCAACAGCTTAGAGAAAGACAGTTTATACTCCTTAACAATGTTATCAGAACCGGACCGGTCATCGAACCGGCGAAGCCCAAAATGTGAACCGGACCGGAACAGGAAAAAAACCGGGAAAAAAACCGGTCAACTAAAAAATACATAAAATATTCATATTTTGTAAAAAACATATATATTCATGTGCATACATATGAATCCAAACCATTAATACACAAATATGCAAAGCTTCTCATATATATAGCAAGTATGGGTGGAAATAACCAAAACAACACCCATTGCAATACATCTCTGAGGTTCTAAACCAAAGTATATCAACAAAGAGGCTCAAAATGGAAACCATAGTACTAATGAATAACAATAAACTAATCATAGAAGCATAGAAAACTTTCTTTTGTGTTTAAAAAAAATAAAAATCAATTTTATGGGTCCACTATACAGATCGGCCGGTTTTGACTGGTTCTAGCCTATTTGGCCAGTTTTGACCAGTTCCGGCCGGTTTGGCCAGTTTTGACCGGTTCCGGTCGGTTTAGTACCCGGTTAAGACAAAAATCCAGTTCAACCGGTTTTTGTCCCTGACCGGACCGGTTACCTCTGTAAACCGGTCAAACCGGTCGATTTTTCTGGTTCCGGTCCGGTTCCAATAACACTGCTCCTTAACAGAGTTTGTTACAAATAACAGAAAATAATAAAAAACTTAGTCATCTGCATGACCATAACCTGGGACCATTTTGATGATCAAAATAGTACATCCGGCTGGACAAAGAAAACGTGCCACCCTGATATATAGGATAACCACGACATGAATCTTTCGGACCTGCAATGAACCTCTTTCATACTTATTCGACTGCCTTTGGCCTAATAGGGATGTGGCTGCAACCATACAACTGACGAACGCTGTTTCGCAGGCCACTATTGCTTCCCTCCTTCATCCCTTCCAAGCCCTTTGCTCTCAGAACCTGGCTGCAATCGGACAAAGACCTACTAGTGACGCCGGGTTGTGGAACAGGACCTGATGTAACTGATGCTTGGTTAGAATCACTCAGGTACTACTGCTCCACCATCTGATCATCCTTCAATAGGACCGGCGTGTCTCAACCCCCCGTGCTTCTGCAACTGAGAGGCCACTCTTCCTTTTAACTGCTACACAAGCTGAATTCTCCTTAGACATCTCCGATAAGACCTCGCGTTCATCTCGCCTACTGACACACAGATGCGAATCAGCAGGCTGCTCATGCATGCTGGTCGTCTGGCCTCTCAGTGTTCCTGGAGAGGCTTGAAATGTAGTGAACCATGGGGAAAAACTCCGCAAATTCGCTCAAAGCGGAAAAAAAGTGCCCAACTTTCAGTGATGGAAAACTGAGGCGACGGATCTCTTAATGAAACAATAATGTCCAGCAGGGTATTTATAGAACTAGTTGGGCCTTCCTGGCTAAATGAGCCTGTACCATTTGTAATTATTGCCTGACACCTTTTGAGCTTTGCACGCAGAGGATGAGCTATAACTTAGTACGATGCCGACGACATTAATCATTACTGGAGATGGCCACTTCAACGCGAAGAGTGAAAACGACAAAAACAAAAAACCACTTATGGTATTTAGGCTCTTCAAAAAGTTGTCTCAGAAACCCCCTTTAGAACCCCTGAGTGACTCTAGAGGCGCCACGTGGAAACAATGGTTTTTGTCTCAGGGAGGGGCTGCTTGCTATATACTTCGTGCATCTTTTCTACCCTGATGCCTTTTTTAACCGTCGATCTCCTGCCATGCCATCTCGAGATGAGCGTCTAGAAACACGCAACTCTGGGGATAGGTCCCGCTCCATACCTATTTTTCAATAGGATCACCTGTACTCCAAAAATACTCACGAGGATTTACAACTGCTTTCAGGGCCTTCGAAAAGCAGTTTGGGAAAAACATCTTGACGGTCCTGAATAACCGAGAAGATGACACATGTAAATGATGGTTTCTAGTCAGGGACAGTTCATTCCTTGGAAAACACAAACCGCTCGTGGATCCTGGAAATGTCCTTTTAACACCGGCTCATATGAACTAATATAATGAGCCTTCACTACGTTTTTACCAAGAAGACTTGTTCCAGTGACCTCTACCTATGTAATTTTGATGCCTCCGATCATCTTTCAGACATAGCTTCCAATTTTAGCTGACGCCTTTTCTTTGACAGCAAATATCACTAACATCGGCTTCAGCGGGGACAACCTTTTCCTTCGCGGAGAGGTTGAGAACAGTAGACTTGTGCCTTTTAACTCATTGGGCTATGGAGCCATGTCTGCTTGCTGACAACCTAGCTTTTAAGAAGAATGTTTTGAAGATGATAACAGAACAAATTATGATAAAAAATAAAAACAAAAGAAAACGCTTCACAATATGATACAATGAACCTTTCCCAAGGAAGGGTATGAGAAATTAATAATGAAAGAACTATTTCAGGAATCTCCCATTTACAGCGTTCCCAAACTTTCACCATACAGTTGGGCCAGTTCATAAGTGTTGTTGTCATCGACTATGATGACTTTAAATGGGCCAAGCCATAAGTTGTCAAATTTTTCGTGTTTAGACCTTGGCTCTCCTCTAGCATCCCATTTCAGAACAAGATCCCCATGTCGAAAAGCTCGAGTGATAGCTCTATGGTCAAATGTTGCTTTCATCTTATCTTGATAGCTTTTGGTGGAGTCATCTAGCTGTCTTCTAACCTGTTGGGTCTCTATCAACTGATGCATCCTTCTTTCCACATCGTTAGGCTCTTCATATTTCCAGGCAAAAACATTGGCATATTCTTTAAACAACTCTTCATAGCTTTGTCTCTGGTCCTCAGTAAGGGATTCAGACATCTTGACAAATTTGGGGTCTTCCTTAGTACCGAGATTTACTTCATGCACAGCCTCAGTGGTCGGACATATTTCTGGTTTGACTGGGACGTTATCTTTGTAGGATAACTACTCTAAACAATTAGGGCCTTTCGGTATAGAGTTTCTTTTTTGTTGAAGAACTTTATGACCTGTGATTTGTTGCATGAATTCAAATCTTCCAGGATCTGTTACCCATGCATTACTTCCTTCAGCTTTTTCAGAGTCATTGTCAACCTTGGTGTTTGAAGATTCTCCGGCCAATTGCAAAAAGTGCTTGATCTGTTGGTCGTTTTCAAAAACTTGCCAACTTTTGATGTTGTTAGGGATGGAGGGGCGGTATCTCATTTCTATTTCATATTTCATCTAGGGCTTCTTGGGAGGATTGAAGGAGCTCACCATCATGGCTAATGCTTCAGCCTGCTGATTTTCTTCTCGGGGCACAAAAGTAATATTAAAGGCATCAAAAAAGTTGTCAATAAGATCCCACGCCAGATGGTGATATGCTTTGAGTCTGGGATGTTTAGTCTGATAAATGTTTTTTATCTGATTCACCACAAGATCTGAGTCTCCAAACACCACCAGATTAGTAACTCTCAAGTCTCTTGCCGCTTGGAGGCCTAAGACGAGTGCTTCATATTCCACGACATTGTTAGTGGTGTCAAAATCAAGTTTGTATGCCAGCTTGATTTCGTTCCCCAAAGGTGATGTCAATATTGCGCCTGCTCCAGATTCATTTTTGGCAGACGTTCCATCGAAGAAAAGTTTCCACACTAGATTTTGGCTATTTTCAACGGTTGGTTCTGCTATCGGAAACTCTGTGACCTCGCCTTCGGCTGAACCTTCTACTGATAATCTGTAGCAGCCCATATTTTCATCAACGACATATATAGGATAATTTGTAGGACTATCTAGGTCACTTATGACATATGCGAACATGGCTTCTCTATACAACTGCCTGGTTTCCCCAGCAAAGACAGGTATCGTAGCATATTTCATATCCATCTGCATGGTTCCTCCCATCTTTTTAGCCCAACTTATCGATAGTAGCATGCCATATTTGGCAGGGACGTTGGCTACTACCACGTCCATCATTACGCTCTTTGCTGGTATCTGGGCTAGAGTAACCACCATATCTTTTATCATCCCTATGCATTTTACCTTCCTAGAATCAAAACTGTAAAGATCATGACATGGATGGGTCATTTCCAGCCCTAGTTGTTCCATGATAACTTTGGGCATTAGATTGTGGGATGCTCTTGAATCTAGCATGCAATTGTGGAGAAGCTTATCATGCACATTCAGAGTGACGTAAAATGGAGCAACAGTTTCTTCTTTATTATCAATATGTGGGCCACACTGAAAAGAGGGAGCCTCATCTTTAAGGTTTATGGAATTTTACTGCTCTGTGCAACATCCTGTCTATCTGGCCTTGCTAGATCAAATTTCTTATCAACTCAATTAAAGGGACCGCTATTTTGAGTTTATTTATCTCTTGCTCTAGACTGAAAGGGGTAGGCCCTTCTCTAGGGATTAATTCTATTCTCTTGTGGGGGCTTATGCCTGGAAAATCAGGAACCTCTGGGATCGTGAATTTGACTTCTTTATCTTTAGAGAGAACTTTTACTTTGGATAGAGGAGCTGCTTCAGGAGGCTTTATCAGGTCTGGCTTCCGTGGGGATTTTCTAGTCATAGGTCCACTTTGTTTGGGCGCAGCTTCTAACCTTGGTCTTAAATTATACCTCTTTGGCATTTTTTCAGGTAGAGTACTGCAAGAAGCTAGATGATATTTAGGGAAATCAATACTCTCTTGGGTAAACAGAAGATCCGAGCTATCTTCTTTGTATAACTGTGAACTTTCATAGTCTTCTCTAGTGAGATGCATGAGGTGTGAATCTTCTTCCATCCAATTTAGCTATTCCTCAAAATCATCATAATCTTTCTCCACAGCAACACTGATAAGATTATTTTCTTTTTTTTCACGAACAGGAGGTCTGAGTGGATGTTCATCATTTCTTTTCTCTCTATACGCCATCTACGGATTAAAGGGTCTTCTAAACTGATTTTGAGGACGGGGAGGAGATGGTCGATTGGGACTGCTACCTTCAAGCTCCATTCTAGTTACCTTGTTTGAAAGGTTTTTTATGATACGAGTCATCTCGTCAATCTTGGCATCCTGAGATTCTCTGACTTCTAAAGATACCCCTTCTTCCCTAGCCTTTATTTCCGGGTTTAACCTCATTTGTCATATTGATCTTTCCTCCCGCTCTCAAATTTCCTTCGACATCGATGGCATCATCTTGCATGTCGTTGAGCGAGATTGGTCTTCTTTCTCTCAACGTTATGGAGAAATCTAATGGGAAGGCGGTTGCATAAGTGACCCAAGCTGCGGCTTGAGTAGGACGAATGTCCTTGGGGATTCTGAAATAATGTTTATTAAATCTTGCTGTGAAATCGACCACATTTTCAAAGCCACCTTTCTTCAGGGAAGAGAACTATGTCAGATAATATAAACTATCCCATTTAACTCCCCATTTCTTGACGAATGTGGATTCCAAGATTTCCATAGTGCTAATAGAGGAATTAGGTAAAGATCTGAACCACTTTTTGGCCTCACCTTCTAGCGACTGGGTGAAAATTCTCATGAATACATCATTGTGCTCGATCAAGATACTGTCTTTGAAATCTTGAAACCGATCCACATGATCTTCGGCAGATGTCTCTCTGCTACCATCATACTTCGGCGGAAGCTTCAAATAATGAGTAGGAATGTCATTCAGGGGTGTGGGAAATTGCAAAGGTCCATGATGGCTTGCTACCCATCTTGGGTTTGGTGGAGGTGGTCCTCCGCCTCCTCCTCCTGACATGGCTTGACTAGGATTTAGGGCTTCTTCCTGTGCGGCAATGAGGGTTCTGGGCGGAGTACTATGGTCTGCAAGTTCCTCGTCTATAGCAAGGATCTTTCGAAAGATTGGAAAATCAAAGGAAGAATCTAGATTTTGATGAAAAGGGTCATTATCAGGGGTTCGTATAATAAAATCGGACTGGGGAAACTGCGGTCCGAACAACGGGGAGGAAAAACTACATTGGTATCTTGGCGAAGTAGTTTGGAATCTACCGCATCTGTGTCTCCAAGAAACTGAATCTTCTAGGGCCACAAATTCTTCGTGGCTGGGGTTCTGGTGAGTGTGTCTTCGTCTAGATGCCAGGTTTGGTACTGTGGAGTCGCCAGGTGGATTACAGCCTGCACCTCAATTTCATCCACCATAAAACTGAGAGCGTATAATTCTGTTGTTATACCCATGGAAGATTTATCTTCTTGATTGCATTCCCGGCAACGGCTCCAAAAAAGATGTTAGTCCCAGATACATTCTAAAGCTATTTTTTAGAACAGTTCCTGGGCATCAATAATCACTTCTGAAAAAATTTACTGAAGCACAAAATAATCTGACAGGAATAATGTAGAATTCTAATACTGAAAAGTTAACGGGTAGTATTTCAATGTGCGAAGAAATCAAACTTTTAGTAGCAGATGAAAAATGGAATGGTGCAATATAAAGGTACTGTGTAAGTAAATCTTTATATTACATTTGCAGAAGGGCGTGTTGAGCCTAAGGGAGGAATTCAACAGTCTAAACAAAATGAATAGCAAAACACCACCGAATAATATGAGGGTATTACTTCAAGGTATATTAGTTTGAACACTTCAATCACCAATTACCAAAGAAGAAGTACTTTTAAGCATAGGCGCTCATATAAACTCAGACAAGCTCTGCATATCATATATAAATGGAAGAGATGGAAAACAAAAGAAGATACTAACTCAGCACATCAAAACTTTGAATCCATTAGCTCCAAAATAGAGTAATAATATGTTCCTATATATTGATCAACTATCAAACATAGAAGTAATACTTCTTACATTAGAGAGCCGACCTTTTGGCTATCGCCTACTTGACTATATATAGCCTACCTACTCTAAAACAAAATCTGTTACGATCTGTTCAGCTCAATAGCTTAGAGAAAGATAGTTTATACTCCTTAAGAGAGTTTGTTACAAATAACAGAAAAGAATAAAAAACTTAGTCATCTTCCTGACCATAACCCGGGACCATTTTGATGATCAAAATAGTACGTCCGGCTGGACAAAGAAAACATGCCACCCTTATATATAGGATAACCACGATGTGAATCTTTTGGACCTACAATGAACCTCTTTCATACTTATTCGACCGCCTTTGGCCTTACAGGGACGTGGCTGCAACCATACAACTGACAAACGATGTTTCGCAGGCCACTACTGCTTCCCTCCTTCATCCCTTCCAAGCCCTTTGCTCTCGCAACCTAGCTGCAATGGGACGAAGACCTACTACTAACGCTGGGTTGTGGAACAGGACTTGATGTAACTGATGCTTGGTTAGAATCACTTAGGTACTACTTCTCTTCCATCTGATCATCCTTCGCTAGGACCGGTGTGTCTCAACCCCCCGTGCTTCTGCAACTCAGAGGCCACTCTTCCTTTTAACTGCTACACAGGCTGAATTCTCCTTAGACATCTCGGATAAGACCTCGGGTTTATCTCGCCTACTGATACACAGATGCGAATCAGGAGGCTTCTCATGCATGCTGGTCGTCTGGCCTCTCAGTGTTCCTGGAGAGGCACCTCTTGAAATGTCGTGAACCATGGGGAAAAACTCAGCAAATTCGCTCGAACCGAAAAACAAGTGCCCAATTTTCAGTGACGGAAAAATGAGGGGTGAAGGAGATCTTAATGAAACAATAATGTCCAGCGGGGTATTTATGGAATTAGCTGGGCCTTCCTGGGTAAATGAGCCTGTACCATTTGTAATTATTGCCTGACACCTTTTGAGCTTTGCACGCAGAGGATGAGCTGTAACTTAGTACGATGCCGGCAACATTAATCATTACTGGAGATGCCCACTTTAGCGCGAAGAGTGAAAACAACAAAAACAAAAAATTGCTTATGGTATTCAGGCTCTTCGAAAAGTGGTCTTAGAATCCCCCTTTAGAACCCATGAATGACTCTGGAGGTGCCACATGGAAACAATGGTTTTTGTCTCAGGGAGGGGCTGCTTGCTATATACTTTGTGCATCTTTTCTACCCTGACGCCTTTTTTAACCGTCGATATCCTGCCATGCTATCTCGGGATGAGCGTCTAGAAACACGCAACTCGGGGGATGGGTCGCGCTCCGTACCTATTTTTTAGTAGGATCACCTGTACTCCAAAAATACCCATGCAGCTTTACACGATGGTTTCAGGGCCTTCGAAAAGCAGTTTGGGAAAAACATCTTGATGGTCCTGAATAGCCGAGAAGATTACACGTGTAAATTATGGTTTCTAGCCAAGGACAGTTCGTTCCTTGGAAAACATAAACCGCTCGTGGATCCTGGAAACGTCCTTTTAACATCGACTCATATGAACTGATATAACGAGCCTTCACTACGTTTTTACCAAGAAGATTTGTTTCAACGACCTCTACCTGTGTAATTTTGATGCCTCCGATCATCTTTCAAACATAGTTTCCAATTTTAGCTGACGCCTTTTCTTTGACAACAAATACCACTAACAACCAATATGATAAAAATGATCACTCCCTTTGTAGAATCTGGATTGTGTAAGCGAATTGTTACATATGGGGCCAATAACATGTAAGTTTTCTGACCTTGGAAAGATATTTTTTCAGAGATCTATGTTCACCAACGAATTGCCAATTGTTGTTGCTACAACCTGATCCCCATTTTTTTCAAAAAATTATAGGGCCCCTCCTTTTTTTAGAATTTGTAGTCTCTCTAAAGTCTGGATTTTGACCCTTAGTTTTTCTTAGGAAATCTTCAAGAAAAAGTTGTATTTTTGGCTAAGGAAAAATTCAAGTCTATTCGTCGAACCAGTCGTAGATTTTTATTTAATTTTCGCCGAAACAATCGCATCTTTTGTTTTTCTTTCACCAAAGTGGTCACAACCGCTTCGATTATTTTTTGCCGATTGGTCACAATTCCTTTTGTTCATTTTTTGTTGAGCATTGCACTTAGTTTGGCGTATTTGTTGCCGACCATTGTGTTGTTTTTTGGCTTATTTGTTGTCGACCATTGCGCTAATTTTGGATTATTTGTTGCCGACCATTGCACTGTTTCTTGGCTTATTTGTTGCCAACCATTGCACTGTTTCTTGGCTTATTTGTTGCCGACGTTGTCGCAGTCTTTCGATTCATCAATGCCGACTGGTCGCGCATTTTTTATTATTTTTCCGACCGTTCCGGAGCTGTTGAAACCTTTTTCGCCGACGTTTTGGAGCTAGCCGGTTGTCAGGGAAACTTTTAGGGGCGAATTATAGCCCATGGGAAAAATTATAGGGGTCACCAAGAAACCCTAGGCAAATTTTTAATATGAAACAGGTTTTTTGAAATTTAAGAAATTAGTCCACATTTATGAATCCCCACATGGTGAAAAATAGGATAGCCCACCCGATGAGAGAGGGAAAACGTAATTTAGCCCCGTGAAAGAGGGAGGAAATGGTCTATTCGCCCCCATCATTCCCGTAAAGGAGACCAAAGGTAGTTGGTTCACCAGTAAATTTTCATTCATGGAGGCGTGAGCAGTTCATTCGCCCATGGTTTTCATTCATAGAGGGTATTGCTAGTTTGCTCGCCCCGATTTATGGACCATAGGGAATTTTCACTGGTTATTTCGCTAGAGGGCCTTGCTTTGAAGGAGATAGACCACATTTTGGAGACTAGGAAGGATACCATGGAGGCCATCCTCATGGAACTCCTGTAGAATTTGGTGATAAGGCTAGGGCACCTGCAGAATTTCAACCTTCATTTAGGGTAAAATTATTGTTGTTAGTTTGTTTAGATCTCTCTCAGGATTCTATTAGGTGTATCTTGCTTTTTAATCTTAGTTTGTGTACCTAAAATTTTCAGGGCTCCAGTGGAAGTCCAGGGTTTGGTCATGGAGGCGGTAGCTTCGGTGCTAGACTAGCTCGTGCAGCCCTTCATTAATAGCTTCAGTTTTCTATATTTTTTCCTTTAAATTTAGTTGGAAGTTCTTATAGATGTTGGTTCCTAAAAAAGTTTAAAGTTATTTCCGAAATTCACAACATTGAATACGTTTGACGATTAATTTATGATAAATATTCCATCCTCCTAAGGAAAAAAATAATATAAAATTGTATTGTTGGTATGTTTTAAGAAATTTTTAAGATTGCATATTTGAAATTTTTTAAGAAATTTTCTTTCTTTCACACGATCATCAAGTCCACTAATTGTCTTCACTAATCTTGAGCAATTCCAAAATGAAATTGGAAATTCAATAAGGGATACCCTGTACAATGACCATCATATTGACACAAGGAGCTATAGGAAAGACAATAGCATCAACCAAAAAAAATCCCTCCACTTCCCATGTCTCACCACTGGGGTCAACCACTGAATGGCCCTTATCAATGCCCATTCTACAACTAGCCATATGATGTGAAGAACACAAGTGAGTTGGTATATATCTCAAGCTCCTTTAGGTTGCACGCTCCATAAAATTCTCAATCTCATGGATACTAGATGTTTTGGGCTTCAAATGTTCACTAGAGCAATGGTGGGTACCAACTTCCTCTGATCTAGTTGCAATCATTATTCTCAACACCATCTTTACGCCTTTCCCAATATTATTTTGATCATATGGGTCTAAAATGTAAGTGATATGCCCAGGAAATTCCATGGTTCCCAAACCCTTATCCCTATCCAAGGAAAATATATGAGAAATCCTAGAAAATATGGACATTCTTTCCTTATTATCTCATATTACAAGATTTCTCAAATCATTATTCTGAACACCTTCTCTTATCCTTTGCTAAGATTATTCTCGTCACATGGGTCTAAACTATAAGTGATATGCCCAAGAAATTCCATGGTTCCTAAACCCTTATCCTTGGCCAAATCAAATATATGAGTAGTGATATAAAATTGTGAACCTAAAGGATCACCAAGATTTGCAAGACATGCTAGTTTACTGCAAATTCATAGTGGAAAAATTCCTAAAAGTGCCATAACATGCACATATTTGAAAGTTATTTCGGTATACTATTGCTTGATGGTTAAACAAAACAACAGACCTTTCCATAATTACTCATATTGTTGTTTTTGATTCACAGAAGTATTGGTTTATGCATGGATCCACCTAAAGTATGGAGAAAGTATTGATTAATGTTGTTCTTAGTTAACAACATCAAATCAAAATGCCATTTTAGAGTGGTTTAGGGGATTAGATATGCCCATAAAATACTAACTTGTGCTCATTTTTTTGTTTAAGGTTGTCTACATCCTCTTTACTACTTATTCCACACACATGCATGCCCAAAACTGCATATTTATGATTGTTTTAACGTTGATTATTTGATTAGAATTCTCATAGAGGCACTTAGAACTTAGAAGTATCCACAATACAAAAATGGCCCCATGATTTGCCCAAAATTGCTTGTATGGGGTTGCTTGATGGTGAAATTTAAACCCAGTAGTGCTCAGAACATACTCTTCTTTGTGCTCTCAAAGCTTCTGCCTTATGTGGGAGGGAATCAATTTTTAAATTTTTTCCCTTGCAAATTCATCCCTTTTCTTGATTTCTTTTTCTGCAAGCATCTTCAAGTTGTTAATTGAAGCCTTGAAATCCTCCTTTTTCATTTTATCTCCCTTCCTCACTTATCTTTCATATTCAAGCTCAAAAATAGTTCCCTTAATCTTTATTTACGATAGTTCATCTAATTGTTTAGCAATATCTTCCTTTTCTCTCAAAGCTTCTTCCCTCTGGTGAAGTGCCTCATCTCTTTGTCTCTTTAACTCAACCTTTTTGGTGAGTTTCTTATTTAAAATCTCATTCAAATGGTTTACTGACATTTTCAATTTTTATTTTGTTGTTTTAGCAGGCTTCCTTGCTTGCATTTCATTTTCAAGCTCAAAAGCAGTGGCCTTATGGCTTCCTACAACCACTTCAGTTATTTTTTGGAAATATTTGTCCTTATTTTTCCAAGATTCTTCCCTCTAACAAAGGGATTCATCTCTTTCTCTCTTTAATAATCCCTTTTGTTAAGTTCATATATCCTTCAAGCAATTTAATGAGTTTTCAAATCTGTTGTTGTTGTTTCGGCAACCTTCCACGCCCATCTTTCAGATTAATAAAGCATTGAAAAATACACCTTAAGGCTTGTCTCTTTTCTCTTAATTGCATCTTCAATCAATACTAAAGCTTCATCTAATTGTTCAACAACCTCTATTTCTAGTCTTCAAGCTTGTGCATTTTGATGCAGTTTGCCATTCTTTTGCCTTGCAAATTCTTCACTTTTATTGATTTTTTCATTTGCAAGCACCTATAGGTGATTAAATATAATATTTGAATCTGTTTTTTCCATAGATGTTGGGAGTGAGATCAAAGAGGGGGCGTGAAGTGCCAATTTTCAAAATACTCCTAGAGCAAAGTGTTCCAATAGCATTTTTTTAAATATAACATATATTTTAATTCATATAAATATTAAAAAACCATGCAGAGTAGTGAATTAATTACAGAAAATATGAACACAAAGAACTTTATAGTATATTAATGATAATCATTAAAGAATCAACCATTTAGTATGCAAATAACATCAAAGTAGCATCTTAATATTTTTCTTAGATGCTTGAGAAGAAACATTTGACAATAATGAAGCCTTTAATTTATGCTCATTAAGAAGTTATGTACTATAAAATGATAGTTTCATAGTATAAGTAAACTTTTCAATGTTGAAATTGTACAAAGGAAAATATCAAATGCAAAGCTCGTGTTGCATGCATATCTTTACCCCAAAACAAACTTGTAAGTACGACACTCTCCCAAGGGGAAAGGGTGACCAGATTTCGATGTAGCTCCTCTTCTATTAGTGTGGCCAAGATATCATCTTCTATGGGTGTGGCCAAGATAATCTTATTTTGTAAATTGAACTAATTCTTTCAAAATCAATCCACATTCCTATGTTTGTTGCACCAACTGCCACTATTTATATAGGTCATTTTCCTTGTGAGTAACACGAATTTATCCAATATTGCTAAGCATAGAGCTTGAATTTTTGAAGAACATCTTCAATAGGTGACAGTGCTTTCTTTTCAACATATAAAAATAGAGTTTACCAACTATTAAACTTCTTAATTCAGTTGTGTCTAATGTTCCAATAAAGACTCTGAAAAGAATCCCTTGATTGAAGAAACAAATTATTTCACTGTGTTAATTTTGATGGGAAGGAAACTCTTCAAGATTTAAGAAACTTACTTCATAACTGTTTTTTCATGTTCCTTCCCATGGAAACCTGCATGAGTAAAATTGTAAACAATTATATCAAACCTTCTTGTACTTATGATATGGCGTGTCTCCATTTTTTTTGCATCAACATTATACAATATCATTGCTCCAAGGCTCTCTAAATTTGACAATATTTTGTGGGTTGAATTATACAAATTTAGCATTGTTTTTGCATCAAGGGCATAAACATAAAGACTAAAATAAATGCAACAAAGTAACATCAAATATTCAGTATACAAATTGCTAACTCAAAAACATAGAAAATTTGGAGGTAAAATTTTAAACCTCTAGTATCAAGAGAGGTGGCAACCATGTTTTCCGCAGACCCTAATGCATTTTCCAAATCCAAAGAAAATGAAAATCCCCTTTGCCAACTAATAATATATGATGTGAGTTGGAGTACTTCTTTATAGTCTTCTCCAAAATGGGACTTCTCCATAGAGATCTAGACCTGTTAATATTTGGGGCAGACACAACAAAATCCATATTTGAATAAAATAGAGACTTGACAGAGCTTTTAGCAACTAATCACCTTCCATCACAAGTCAATTACAAGATGACATCAAGAATAAATCCTAAACCATGGGAAATTTCAATATTTCATCCTGATATGTATGTAAGCTATGAAATCATTAAAGCTCTCAAATTGACATTAATCTTAGCTCTCAACAATCACAACTTAGGCTCCAATGTAAAACAACATACAACTATGAAGCATGAGAGATTAACCTTGGATTCTCTCAACCCTAATATCATTTCAATACTTCAGATGTATTGAAGGCTAAAATCATAGGTACGTAATAGAAAAATATATCCTTATGGTCAAAACCCTTAGCTTGGAAGACTCAATTTTAGGATTATTTGTGCCATCCAGGAAACCTTTGAACTCTACTGTATTGAACTAGAAAATATTGCACTACTAACTTAGACAAACCCTCAACCATTACATTTAATATGTCAATATTTTAGAGCTTCTCTTTTGCTTGATTAGTTGTCTCATTGTTATATGCTGATCCTTTTGACACTTACTTGTCTTACCACTGCTATATAGGAAGCGTTGTTCTTGTTTGATATCATGTATCATGACAGTCATTCCATTGTCACAATTTAGTATGCTAGTAATTTTCATCATGTTTCTCAAGCTTTCCTTTTGTTGTAGGATTTTACACCCTGAGTTATATCTTTGATATATATGTTTTCACTTAATTTTAGAACTTGTTTCAACATTTTAAAGCTTTAGATCAGATTTGTCACATTATGTGGTTTTAGTGAAGAAAATCAATGTTGTTATCTGCAGGTTAATGATGGTAATTATGATTAGGCCATTACTATCTTTAACCAGGCAAGTCATTCTCTTATGTTTGGATTCCAGGATTAGGAGACACTCTAGGTTTAAATTTATTATTTATTTGTTGATGTGAGTATCTATTTATCTGACATGCAAATTCTTAGGGATAATCTGAGTTCTCATGAGGCACTCAATGGAAGAGGAACTGCATATGCATTCTAGATAAAGCTTGAAATAGCAATTAAATATTTTTCAAAGGTGGACAAACTCGATGTGTCTTCCTATAGTTATATGTTGTTAGGGTACACACATGTTCACTGATCCTTTTTATGAGATTCATATTCACTGATCTTAGGCCTTATTTTTTGAAGGAAATGCAATCAAATCCCACAACAGGAGAAGCAAGGAAGCGGCGTGGATAGGCAAGGGAAGCTTTAGGAGAAAGTATAGAGGTATCTAAAATTTGTTATTTTCATTGATAGCTAATTTCTTCCTGCTACATTTATATTTTTAATGGACTTCAAATAAATCTACATGGATGATTTTTATGTGTGTTCAAAATCTCATACCATATCTAAATAGAAAAAGCATAAAAAATTACAACCAATATACATATTGTCCTTTCTTATTTTAAACAAACTAATTGGAAATGTTGAGACCGAGAATGGGTGGATGATAGATGATTCCTCATATCATGTCACAGTCTCCTTGTATCTTATTCTAAGTTCTACTTTAAACATACCATATGTCTCTCATCCATTCAAATTTATTTGTCATTGTCCATCTATTAACCTGTCAGTATTATGATTGAAAGCCCAGTTTTCCATTTTTCTAGTGATTTCAAGTGATTCCAATTTTTCAGTACATTACCTAAAGCCCAATTTTCCAATGATTTCAAGTGCTCTCAAGTGATTTCAAGTGATATATGTTGGTTTTATTTTTGTTATGTTTTCATGAGGATAGGGGTGTTCCAAAGTACCTTGAGCATCTCATTTTTACAGGGTACATACCCAATGAAGTTTGCAAATATTGAGAGCATATAGGGGATGGTAGGGGAAGTTCCCAATGAAGTTACCATATCAGAAACATGGGGATTCTAGGAGATGTGTACCCATCCCCTTGGGATGAATCCCCATGGAACACTGAAAAAGGTGTTCCATAGAATAAGAATCATTTTTTCCTAAGTTACTGAGTATTGGGATACCATCCTAATCTAAATAAGTATTGAATTCTTTTGAAGTAAATTGCAAGACAGAAAAGGCTCAAGATATGTCAATCTTCTAAAATATCTGACTTTATACTTTTAGGCATGAAATAAGATCTAGAGGATTTCTTGTACCTTTGGTTGTGCCATCATGGACTCACAACCTTCTTTGCAGTACCCACAAACATTCCTTTTGGAACAGTGAACACTTGAAAACTTTCTAGAAGTTTAACTTTCAGCAACATAGAAAAATGTTGACATAACATTGTAAATATTCAGTGTACTGTTTACAACATGTGTAGTTAGATTAGAATGAGATAACAAACATTTTTTTGGTTCTTGCACAAAAACCCGTGAAGGATTCTGTTAAGAATAATTTCTAGTAAAGTCAATCAAGCCATAAAGGATTACCTTTGCTTGTATAGAAATATATTTGCAATTGTTGAAACCTAATTTACCTTAAACAAATGTAGTTAGCGAACTATCCAAAGCAGCTCCTAACATACCATTGGCACTTATTCATTGATAATTTTCATTTGGTATACAACCATTGGCGTACAGGCTATTAACAAAGCTAGAACTGTCCATAAATTTTTCAAATTAAGTATCATTACCAATAATTTTTTCATGCAAGACATATTGGGATGTTTAATTTTTAGTGTGACCATTCTTAGGCATAACCCACTATAGTTGGAAAAGCACAATATGTGAAGCAAGATAGATTAACGCTGAGCTGATAGTGATAGATTTACTTCTTGCTCATCTATTGATTCTCCTCTAGCTGTCACATACCCACCCATCCATCTAAGGCAAGGGCGGGAACATGGAGCCAATCTATGGGGCTTTTTAAACAAACTCAGCCATTCATTAAATTCATACAATTAAAAACCCATGTGTGCAGATGTAAATTCAACAAACATGCACAGCGGAGACAACACATCCACACGCATAATCTCATATGCATTCAATATATCAATAACAGTCATTTAATTTAAACACTGCAGAGGCAAAACACATAGATAGAAAACAATTATCTTTGTTGTGCGATTGTCCCACACAACTAGCTATGTCGCTACAACGTTCCTCCCAACTGTAGGTCTCTTCCCATCTTGTATTATTTCAACACTCAGAGACCACCCCCAAGCTGGGCATGATATCTATAAGGAAAAGGGGACTCTCAAGCTCATCACATCCCAAAGCAATGGATACCCATCTCAACCCCAACATTTCTTAACACACAGCAACTCAAAACAGAGCATGGATACTCATAACAGCAAAATCACAATTTCTGGGCATGAAGAAAAACGTTGGGAAACCAAAATCGAAAATGGAAATTGGGGGAAATCACCCTAGGAGAGCAAAACCGTTTCCAGAAAATGTTTGTGGGAACTCAAGGGACAAAAACGGCCTCCATAAACCCCAAATTCGTGGCTCCCTTCCTCCCAGCCATTTTGCAATACAAAAATGAGTTCCCAGGCATGGAAAATCCAGGAGATAGATGAAAAAATGGGATGGGAAAAACCCCAGCTAGCTCAAACTGTGTGAGAGGTCAAAGTCTTGGGCATTTAAGGGCCAAAACGACCTTCACACAGTCATTAACTTGTTAAAAAAACAGGATCGCAGAGCAATAAAAATAAACAGAAATGCAAATATAATCACACACACATTACAAGAGAGACACAGATATATCGTGGTTCACCCCAACTTGGGCTATGTCTGCACTGAATTTGCCAATCCTTATTATTATTACCGTCCAGCAACGTGAAGGGATACAACCTGCAGCATAGCCGTTGCACTTCCTCTTCACTGTTTCACATTCTCTCTCCTGATCTTAGAGATCTTTACAATGCATAAAACCTAATACATCAACCCTAGCCGTATTACAATGTCTTTATTTTATAGGGAAAAATACAATGGGAAAAATACCACAGGATACCCAAAAACCATGGGCCCGCAAAACAGTTAGCGAAAACAGCCCCAAAAATGCAGAATGGGTGAACAGTCTTCTGGGGTGCACAACTAAGACAATATCATCTATGAGACTGGAAAATATGGCTCCACAACCAACAATCTCCCACTTGGAGACTGATCACAGCGACTCCACCACTGTTGCACTTGGTGGACTTGGACTTGGCAAATTTCTCCTCTTCACCTTAATGCTAGAATGCCAACTGAAACCGAGCAAGAACTCAGTTTCTCTCTAGTCACTACCTTTGTGAACATGTCTGCAGGATTCTGGCTAGTGTGTATATTTTCCAGCTTCAACGGTTCATCTTCCATAACAAAGCGTATGAAATGGTACTTGAGCTGTATATGTTTAGTCCTGGAATGGAATGTTGAGTTCTTTGCAATATGAATGGCACTCTGGCTCTCACTATACAACCTACTATCCTTCTGCTTCTTACCCACTTCCTCCATAAACCTCTACAACCAAATCATCTCTTTACTAGCCTCTGTAATAGCAACATACTCTTCTTCTGTTGTTGAAAGTGCAACAACCTTTTGCAGTTTTGAAATCCAGCTTACTGTTGTTCCACCTACAGTAAACACATACCCTGTGGTGCTCCTCCTGCTATCATTATCACCTGCCATATCTACATCAACATATCCCTGTAGAATAATGTATGAACCTCCAAAACATAATGCCTGAGTGGTGGTACCTCTCAAATACCTGAGAATCCACTGTACTGCCCTCCAATGTTCTTTACCTGGATTTTTCATATATCTGCTCACAACTCCCACTGCATGTGCAATATCTGGTCTTGTGCACACCATGGCATACATCAAGCTACCAACTGCTGATTGATAGGGAATCTTGGACATGTAATCTGTCTCTTCCTATGTCTTGGGACACATTTCCTTACTTAGACTTAAATGGCAGGCCAAAGGTGTACTAACTGATTTTGCATTCTGCATTCTGAATCTCTCCAACACCTTTTGTATGTACTCACCCTGAGACAATGTCAATTTGCAATTTTTCCTGTCTCTCGTTATTCTCATACCAAGGATTTGCTTTGCAGCACCCAAATCCTTCATCGCAAATGAATTATCTAGATTCCTTTTGAGTACATTTATATCCTGAATGTTAGACCCTACAACAAGCATGTCATCCACATACAATAACAAGAGAATATATCTTTCATTGTCTAGCTTCTTGAAATAAACACAGTGGTCAGAATGACATCTACTACAACCTTGTTCTGTCATAAACCTGTCAAATTTTAAATACCACTGCCTTGGAGCTTGCTTCAAGCTATACAAACTCTTTTTCAACTTGCATACCAAGTTCTCCTTACCTTTGATCTCATACCCTTGTGGTTGCTGCATATATATATCTCTTCCTCCAAATCCCCATGGAGAAAGGCTGTTTTTACATCTAACTGTACAAGATGCAAATCTTCTACCGCCACTATACTTAAGATAGTCCTAATTGAAGTCATCTTAACAACAGGAGAAAATATTTCATCAAAATCAATATCTTTCTTCTGTGCAAACCCCTTTACAACAAGTCCGGCCTTGTATCGCTTCTTACCTCCTTATTCTTCCTTCAACCTGTAAATCCATTTGTTCTGCAATACTCTTTTATCAGCAGGCAACTAAACCAGATCCCAAGTCTGTTTTCCTACGAATGAGTCCATCTCCTCATTCATGCCTTGCTCCCACTTCTTTCTAGTTTCCACCTTCATTGCTTCTTCATAACATTTTGGTTCACCAACATCATTCATCAACAAATAATACATTGAAAGAGAGTAACGTTCAGGGAGTTTACTTAACCTGGTAGATCTTCTTGTAGTTGCAGGAGTTTCAGGTACTTGCTATTGTTCTTGATTTTCTAGCACCTTTGGAACTTCATTTTCTTGAATGTCATCAAGTACTGTGTACTCTGTGGTTTCCTTTTCCTCTTTCTTTCCCTGCAACAGATCTTTATACATGACCTTTTCATTGAATATCACATCTCTACTCTTGATGATTTTGTTATTTTCATAATCCCATAAGTGATAACCAAATTCATCAACCCCATATCCAATAAAGGTACATTTCTTGGATTTAGCTTCAAGCTTTGCTCTATTTTCTTTATCAATATGGACAAATGCTTCACAACCAAACGTTCTCAGAAATGAGTAGTTTACCTTTTTATCTGTCCATGCCTCCTCTGGAATACCACAATCCAAAGCACTTGAAGGTCCTTTGTTTATTAAATAAACAACAGTATTTACAGCATCCGCCCAAAACTGTAAGGGCAACCCTACATGTAGTCTCATACACCTTGCACGCTCTATAATCGTTCTATTCATCCTTTCTGACACACCATTTTCTTGTGGTGTTCCTGGGACTGTCTTCTCTCTATGAATCCCATGGTATGAACAGTAACTATCAAACTCCTTGCCGCAGTACTCACTTCCATTATCAGATCTAAGACACTTCAACTTTTCCCTGTCTCATTCTCAACCAAAGCTTTCCACTTCTTAAAAGTAGTAAACACATTAGATTTCTGTCTAATGCAATAAACCCAAGTTTTCCTAGTTGCATCATCAATAAATATAACATAATAATGAGATCCACCAAGAGATTGTACCTGAGCCGACCCCCATACATCTGTATGCACTAGCTCTAACTTTTCATTCTTCTTCTATTTCCCAACCCCGAGAAATATGACTCTCTTCCATTTTCCATAAACACAGTTTTCACAGAATTCCAAACTTACCTACTTCAAATCTGGCAGCAACTTTCTTGAATGGAGAATTTGCATCCCCTTCTCACTCATGTGGCCAAGCCTATGATGCCACAATGCTGTATCTGTTCCTGTGGAAGCTAAAGAGATAGAATGGTCAATATTATGAGGATATAAATACAATGTACATATCCTGTCTCATTTTTCTATCACCATTGATCCTTTAGTGATCTTCCACCACTTTTCTCCAAATGTAGATAGACAACCACCATCTCCCAACTACCTTATTGAGATCAGATTTCTTTTCATAGTAGGAATATGCCTTACATCTTTCAATAGCCAATCAATTCCATTCTTAACTTTTATCCATACTTTACCCATTCCAACAATTTTACATGGCTCATCATCACCCAATAAAACATGTCCAAAATCGCTTGGAACATACTCATGAAAGTCTTTCCTATGGGGTGTAGCATGACATGAAGCTCATGAATCTACTACCCAGTAATCACTAGTATTATCTAATGCAAGAATCAAAGAATCTTGTAAGACATCACCGGCTACATTTGCTTCCTGAGTAGTTTCCTTCTGTGCATCTCCTTTCTTCTTTATAGATCTACAATCTTTCTTCAGATGTCCTTTCTTTCCATAGTTCCAGCACTCTATTTTTCCCAATCTGGACTTGGATCTACCCGTTTTAGACTTGCCACGATTACCTTGGCTCTTTCCTCTCTCCTTTTGTCTTCCCCTGCTCTCATTGGTCAACGCATTACCTAATGTCTCATCTATGCTTTTTCTTCGCATTTCCTCGCTAAGAATAACACCAATAACATCATCAAATTTCAAGGTGTTTGAACCAAAGACAGAGTTACTTACATCCATGACCAAGCTATTCCAACTTTCTGGGAATGAACACAAGATTAGAAGAGCCCTAACCTCATCATCAAAGTTCACACTTACAGAAATTAGTTGATTTGTAACCGTATTAAACTCATTTAAATGATCAGTAACAGATCCACCTTCAGACATCTTCATATTAAATAACTGCTTCATTAGAAATACCTTATTAGAGACCGAGGGTTTTTCATATAGCTTACCCAGTGCGCTCATCAAACCCTCCATTGTCGTTTCTTTTGAGATATTGAAAGCCACCGACGAAGCTAGGCTCAGTCGTATTGTTCCCAGAGCCTTTCTGTCAAGAACCTCCCATTCTTTGTCCTTCATGTCCCTGGCTGCTTTGCTATTCCTCCCAACGGTAGGAATAGATCCTTCTGGTACAGATAGTCCTCCATTTGCATCTTCCATAACTGGAAGTTTTGGCCGTTAAATTTCTCAACCTTAAACTTTCCTTCTTCCGCCTTTGCTCCCACTCAAACCAAAAACCCTAGCTTCCCGTGGGTTTATCTTCCAAATAGACCTTTGACTCTGATACCAATTGTTAGAAAAACAGGATCGCAGAGCAATAACAATAAACAGAAATGCAAATATAATCACACACACATTACAAGAGAGACGCAGATATATCGTGGTTCACCCCAACTTGGACTACGTCCACACTGAATTTGCCAGTCCTTATTATTATTATTGTACATCAAGGCGAAGGGATACAACCTGCAGCACAGCTGTTGCACTTCCTTTTCACTGTCTCATAGTCTCTCTCCCGATCTTAGAGATCTTTACAATGCATAAAACCTATTACATCAACCCTATACGTATTATAATGTCTTTCTTTTATAGGGAAAAATACAATGGAAAAAATACCACAGGATACCCAAAAACCATTGGCCCACAAAACAGCTGGCGAAAACAGCCCCAAAAATGCAGAATGGGTGTACAATCCTCCGGGGTGCACGGCTAAGACAATATCATCTATGAGACTGGAAGATCTGGCTCCACAACCAACATAACTGGCAGCAGGGAACGAACATGATTTTTGGGCAAAACCATGACAGGTTGGCACCCGAAATTGACGCATACATAATCACACAATTGACGGAAACATTCAAAAATGATTTTGGAGGTGCGAGATAACTGCTGGGTTCACAAAAACGATTTTTCCATAATGAAAACCAAATCTAGAAATTCAAAAATGATTTCACAAAAATAAGGAAACAACAAGCTATCAAACTTATCTATTGAGCTTCCCAATGGATTCTCTTCTTTCCCCACAATCCAGCCATCACAAAAACGCCCTTCTCAGCTTGAAAACCAGTGAATTTACAACGTACTCCATGAGAGAAACGCCCAGCAAGCTCCAAAAACGTGAGAGAGTGAAGTCTAGTCATGGATAATGGCTTGGGAAGGCAATTCGTGGGATTTTTCTTTCCCAAGAAGGAGAAACATGATTTTCCATGAGGGTGGCTTTCCCATACTCGAATTTGGACAGCCATACCTCCCCAATCCCCAAAGCATTAACTACTTCACCCAACTCTTGGGAGAAATGAACGATTGGGCACCAAAGTCAACATGGGTAGTTGATGGTTGATGGGTTCTCTCATTGACACTTGGTTTGACTTCATTGGCTCAAGGGTTTGAATATTTCCCTCCGAATTCCTTGTAATATCATGTCCCCATCTCTTGTTGCATTGCATAGCTAGTTGTGGGCTTTAATATTAAAATGGATATTTACAATTCCCATGGTTCACTAGCACATGGGTAGCATAATATCAAATACTTGCCTCTTCTAGATCAAGAGTTCACTAGCAGGGCCTTGGCCTTGAGCTCCACGCTAGGAATTATACATAATATCCATACATTATTTACATTATAGCCCAAAATATTACAAGGGTCAAAATGGGGGACATTACACTAGCATTGGCATGCTTCAGTAGATATTTCTCTCAGTTTTTGTGTGCCTTTAATTACAAAATTTATTTTTCAAGTCCCTTATTAGTGTGTTTGTAGCAGTGTTGCAAGACTAGCCAATTAAACAGTGGGTCAAACTCCAAATAAGAAATAACAGGGAAAATTTATTGTTTACAGAAAAGATTGTTTGACTAGAAAGTTGTTGGAAAAACTCACGAGTCAGTTGAGTCATTCCCGATTTATTTCCAAACAATTATTGCCAGGACACAATTCTGTCTATAATTTGAGTTTTTGGGGGTCATTTTGCTTCTTTTTTCTTGCATCTTTGGATTCCATGAGTGAGAAATTCACTTTAGTGTGTCGGTAGAGGAGAAATGTGGTGTTTAATATATGGCAAAGATACATTTTGGATTCGGCAATGATTTCAAAATTTATGCTTTTTATTTTTAAATGTTTGTTGATTCTTTGCTGAGATGGTTGATTCTTTCCTAAGAATCCCAAGACAATTTTTTAGGACCCCTGTGTAGTTTATCCTGAGTTCTGTAACAATGGTTTGTAGACCACCTTCCTGCTTGTAGTTGTGATTGATACATCTAGTTTTGTTCAAGTAAAATAGATGTTATATCATGACAACTGATACATTTCAGTTATTGTTATTACATTTTTTGTTTCATGCTGCTGATTGTACCCTCAAGTTCCATAGACCTATTTCATGGTCATTTGTGGACTTCGTTAAATGATCTTTTCTATTCTCTCCTAGAAAGTGAGGGTACAAAGTTTTCTCTGCTATAACCTCTTCCCATAATATTAAATGTTCATCTTCTTCTATGCCATGGTATCTTTGGTCCGTTGTATTTCCTTTTAAAGTGTATTTTCCTTGTACTTTTGTATGATAACTTATACTGTAAGTGTATATGTTGGTCTTGGTTTCCCTATTTACTGGATTTCACAAAAAGATAGTTTAAGCCCTAAAGTTCTTATGTGTGCAATTTACTTATCTAGGTTAGTTGAATTGAAATTAGGCTTTTTTATTTTTTTATTTATTATTTCACATTTTTTACAGAAAAACAAATCCAGTGGAAGAGCTACCAACCTTGTTAGGAAAGAGCTTCATGTACAACCAGCACAGTATAGTGGTGATTCTGCAGATATGAAACAGATTGTTCCCTTTGGATCAAGTCAGAAGGTTGTAAGGGATCATACCATTTGACATTCTTGAAGATCAAATTGAAAGTGTTGTGGTTACACTTTAATGTTGTATTCATGGCAACTTATCTTTGTTATTGAGATCTATTCCGATCTTTGCACTGTTCATGATATTGCAAATATGAAACAGATTGTTCCCTTTGGATCAAGTCAGAATGTTGTAAGTGATTATACCATTTGACAGTCTTAAAGATGGAATTGAACAAGTTGTGGTTGGACTTTAATGTTGTATTAGTCGCAACTTATATTTTTTATTGACATCTATTCTTATCTATACAATGTTTAGGATGTGACGAATTGAGTTTCATTATTTTATGCCAATAATTTTTGTTTAAAGCGTTGTGTTTAAAACTGCAGGTGCATGACAATAAAGAAATTAAAGAGCAGGCATTCGTTTTGGTTCCATCGGATAGGAATTATGTTTTGGAGCCCTCAAATTCTAAATCAGTGGATGATATATCATATGATTATCTCAAAACAATTTGAACAACAAAATGAGGGATTCACAGGAAACATCACCGCTCTTGGACGCTTCATGAAGTGGTTAAACTGGTGGATGGTTTTTCTCATTTTGGTGTTGGAAGGTGGTATGACATTAATAAGCTTGCATTTTCATCGTCTGGGTATCGTAATTCGATTGACCTTAAGTGGAATTATAAAGAACTTGGTAATCTGATAGATATCTTTCCATATTTTGTTTTCTTATTGTGATACCCCTCCTTTATGACCTATTTTAATCTTTATTTTGTTATTTTAATAGATGTAATTGTATCTATGTAAATGGCCTGGTGATGAGCTCAAGGCCAAGGCCCCACCAGTGGACCATGAGAGTATTGTTATGTCATTTCTTGAAATTGTAAATGTCATTGTAAAACCCAGGGACTAAAGGATGACGACTCAACTAAAACAACGGGCAACTGAGCCACTAAGGGAGAGTCTCATACTGACGACTAATGTCATCTTGGCGATGGTTAACAATGTGTTAACTAATACTAAGAAATTTTAAGGGAAATCCCCATGGATGTCCTCGATTTCCTAGTATGGCACTAAATGCCAAATAATAAATTATGTGTGGAAAAAGATCCTGAGAGAAGCTTCGTAAGGTATCCTTAGGAAGTAAACTATACAAATTAAATATTATTAAATATATATATATATATATATATATATCATTATATGTACATGAGAAGATGTATATCCTCTTCCTAGAAGAGGTTGGGTGAGAACATTATTAAAGCTAAAGAAATTTAGCTGGATTATTAGTATTTAGGAATCTTAACTTATTAGAATTATTTGTTAAACTTAGATCTAACTCACTTAACTAAATATCCGAGATTTAGTTAAAGAGTACTCCTTGTGTCTTGAACCACTAAGAGAGGTCGTAGGAGAGTGGTCTCCTTAAAAAGGAGCACCAAATCTTACCCTCGCCATCTGCCACAAAAAAAAAAACACTCTAACCCTTACTACACGGCGTTTGTCGCTTATGGAGGAGATCTAATTTTACGAGCTGCCAGCTGCCATCGGGGAAGAGATTACTTGCTAGCTGGATGATGGTGATCTCTGCGAGGAGGGCAGATTCACTGGATCGAATTAGCTGGAATCGCCGTAGAAATTTCGGGTTAGCATTAGATAGAGAAAGATTTTTTTTATTTATGGGATAATTCTTCTTTCACGGGGAAATCTGTACACAACCGCTAGCTAGATCGAATTGACTGGAATCGCCTTGAATAATTGCTGATTAATAGTTGATAGAGATTTTATTTTTATATAGGTGTGAGTTAAGTTGTTAGCGACAGCTGCTATTGAGTGAGTTAAAAGATATGAGCAATAGCCGTTAATAAACTGGGATGTACACCTACTAGATCGGGATGGATTCTCTGCAAAAAGACGTGGATGTATTAATTCTTATTAAGAAGGATTCCCGTCGGCGGCGGTTACGGGGGAAATAGATTGATGGTGAGTAAGCTGTATCTTGGAGAGGATGTTGCGAGCTGGAATAGCGGCATGAGGAGATAAAAAGGAGAGAGGTTTAGAGAAGTAAGGGGGGTAGATCTGGATAGTGTATTTGGAATCGCATTTCTCTTCGATGCGATTATTGGTGAGGCGAAGGTCAAGCGACGAGGAGATGGATGATGCAATTTTTGCAATGGATCTGTTTCGTTGTTTTCATCTATGGTCGAGCGACCTGGGAAAAGGGGCGGCTCTCTCCTCTGGCGAATGGAAGTCTATATTTATTCTATTAAGGTTTATAGGGGGGGCAGAGGTTTTGTTTACGCAGTTATGTTGGTATGGGAAACGGGGAAAGGCGGGATCACAGTAGAAAAGAAAGGCCTTCTCAAGATTGAATAAAAAATTAGAGTTTATCTTTTGTAAAGTGGGAGATCGCTGACAGAGGAGTATGGGCATTCGCAGCCAGGTTGTTAGAGTTTTTCACCTCTTAGAAACTCAGCGATAGTCATTGGACAAGTTGAAGAGCTCGGAGTTGAGATCCTTCTCCAAGTAATTATTCTTTTTAATGGTTGTTCGTTGAAATAGAAAATGGTAGAACACGATTTTGTTTGCTACCTACTATGCTCTTACGTTTCTGTCAAGGGAATCCCAAATGGTCCTTCTATGTGTAGTTTAGGGTTGCCGGTATTACTCACCTCATCAGAAGATGCAATTTTATCTTTTAGCTTAATTATTTCGGGGATCTTTGTATCTCAGATGATCGCAGTCGATCGCCGTGGAACTACTTTACCTCTGTTTGGACTTTTGCTTGAAGTTTTCGCTGTGTTAGACATATCGCTTCTTTCCTTCATCAGAAATTTTTAAGGATCTTATTTCTGTAACCAACCTTTTAGATCTTTACTTTTGTTTCTTTCCTTTATCTGTTGTTTACATTTTGGTGCTAAACCCTTATTTAAAAGATTGTGTTACGGTTAGAATTATAGCTTTGCACTAAGAAAAATCGGGTTGATTATGTTGCCATCGTTAGTATGGATCACTGTCTCGGAATTACTGTCGTCGATCTAGAATAGGATCTCTACCCTTTAATTGATGTCCAGGTAGTTACAATCTGAGAACAACCTTATTGTTTGTAAATTATATTTATGCTGGCATGGGACTTGTTTTTATTATACCTGAATAGTAGTGAAATTCTTGTTGGTTATATTATACGACAGGCTTTGATAGAAATATATACATGTACGCCAGCGTGGATGGATATTAAATAAGCCAGTAAGAGATGAAGTCATATGTGATATATATATTTCCGTTATCAATATGCTAAGACGCCAAAATGCTTGCGTGTAAAATGCTTTAGTCTCAATTATAGGATTATGACAGCGTTTGGTTTTTTAAAAAATAGTCTAAGCGTTCTACAATTTCCTTATTTAGATTTTGAGTGCCCTATAATTGTGTGTAGTGATGCTATTTTAGTTCCATGTTAATTATATATTAAGAGGGAATGGTGAGTTAATAGAAGTGTAACCTTTGCATAGATTTTAATTTTCATAATTCAAAATAAGAACATAATATAATATGAAATATGTTTCAAATGACTGCATTTTATTCAGCAAAACAACTAATGGTCATATGATTACTGTGAAATTGCCCACATAAGATTCAAAGAGATGATGTAAACCTCACAATGAAAGAATTTAGGAATAATAGAAGAAGAGACAAGCAATAGAACTTAGATTCAAAGAAACTCTGATTGAGGCAGAATAATTACACATGTTACATTAAATTGAATAGTGAACAGGTAAATATACAATGCTGAGTATGAGGATTTGAATTCACAAGGAGGAATTCAAATTGGCATTCATGCACATATCCATAATCAGTGGAGAGTCATCAATGCCTAACTAGGATTCCACCTTCTCATCAGTGAAGTCATCAATGCCTAACTAGGAGTCCACCTTCTCATCAGTGAAGTCATCAATGCACAAGTAATGGTCAACCGGGAGTCAAACTGAGTCTAACTGAATGTGGTTGGTGTAACTAGCACATGGAAGCACTAATATAGTGAAGGAGGCTCAGTGGAGGGTGCCATAGGAGTTAACTAGAGTCAGAATGGTCAATCTAGTCTCACTGGAGGTCCAACAGAGTGATAAACTCAGTAAAGAGTCAGTTAATCCTTAAATCAAGGAAATAACTGAAGATAATTCAATATAATTGAATATAACTGGACTGGTAGGTGAAGAAGGCGCCCTTGTCATGCAGTGGAGCAAAGGAGGGCGCATTAGTCACTGGGAGGGCTAGAAATGATATGAAAGAAGCTCTAGGGGCTAGTTTGCTGAGGACTAGGTGCTGGGACTGATGACCTAGAATGCATGCAAACCCTAATTGCATGCAAACCCTAATTTGGCATGCATGACTAAAAATTAAAATGAATGGAAATCTAGTAGGACTAGGATGGAGTATAGGAATATCCTAACACCCCCCCTTAATCCATCCTGGGCCATGGTAACTAGGACCAAAGGTCACCCATACAATAAATGAAATGATAATAAAAATACATAACTGTCCATATACTGAGGAAATAGGGAAAACCTCATGGGAAAAATATCCCCCCTCAAAAGAACAGTAAATAACTCAAAGAACCATCATGCAGAAAAGAAAGAAGCTTTCATCAGTGAAAACTTTTGCAAAATACTTGGCAAGCTGATCCCATGTAGGAAGGTCTCCCACTGTGTGGAGGATGAACCAAGTCTTTCAGGAACTTTTTCTGTATCTAGAGAGAATGGAACATGAGTAGTCTTCCCAAAATATGGAAGACAGAACCCCATCATCATGTTGCATCTCTCATGGAGAGATGGATGTCATAATGCAAGGTTGGCATGATGCTGAAGTCTAGTAGTTCTGTAAGCAAATAAATCATCAACTGTGTTCTCAGTAGTAGCAAGGACTGTGTGAGAACATATTTCTCTTGAATCTGGACTCAGAACAGGTGTTGGTTATGAATCTTCTTGAACCATGATCTCAACATCAAAATATTGATCTTCTTCTTCACTAGAAGAGGAGTCACTAGAAGAGGAGTCACTGTGATCTTCATCAGAATCTGAAGGAATAGTGGGAGAGAAAGGCATGAAGTGTGAGAACTCATATGCCTTTGAGGCATGATTAGCAATCCCATTTGCTATAACCTTTCCAGTGGAGATTTATGTAATCTCTACTGTGTTTGGACCAAAAATAACTTACTTTGGTGATCCTGTATGAGTCATTTGATAAACTGACAACAAATTAACTTTAAGAGAAGGAACAAATAAGACATTTTTGAACTTACAATGCTCCATATGAATTGTTCCCAATCCTTTGGTAGAAATCTGAGAGTTGTCTCCCATGTGAATGGTAGGCCCATCTTGGAGATCCAAAGAGGAGAAAGATTCTTCAGATGCAATCATGTGGTTGGAGGCTCCAGAATCTATGAGGAGGGATTTTGTCTTTGAAAATCCAGCCATCAATGCATGACAATCATCAGATCCACTTCCAGAATCAGACATCTATGCTTCTTTTGGAACAACAATTTTGTTTTGTTCAAGAAGCTTGGTTAGAAGATCAATATTTTTGTGCATGCAAGCGCTTTCAGGATGGTTTCCTCTCTTGCAGTAGGAACAATTTGGTCTCTTTGGTTTGTCATTCTTGGATCTTGAATGTTTCTTTCCTTTGTCCTTTTGCCTCCCTTTTGCATTCGCTCCGCTTGCTTCACCAGCTAAAAGAGATAGATCTTTGGAGGCCTTGATGGCACCCATTTGAATTAGTTTGTTCTCTTCTTGAATGAGAGCTTCAATAAAGTCTTTTAAAGTGGGAAACTTCCATCCAGGGATTGACATTCGAACAGAATGAAAGGTAGATACAAAGACAGAAAATTGAGATCCAAGTTTTCTCAATATAGAGAGTACCAATTGCTTATCACTTTTAGTGATGCCACAATGCTTGCAATGTAAAACCAAATTCTGAAATTTGGAGAAGAATTCTTGGATGCTCTCGAAATTGCTAGGTTGAAGGGCAACCAATTCATTCTCGAGAATGTAGCCTCTTAGTTCGTCTTGTTTTCCAAAAAGACTCTTCAATTTTATCCATAACTCATTTGGAGACTTCAATCCTTCAACATGAAACAATAGTTCATCAAACATATGAAGGCATATGCATCCAAGGGCTTCATCCATTTTGTTTAGATGCTTGATTCTCTCTACAGCTTGATGTGGTATGGCATCTCTTTCCTCAACAATTCTAGTGAACTCTTTTGACTGCAAGCGTACTATAATCTTAGTCTTCCATTCAAAGTAATTGAAGGGAGTGAGAATTATATGAGAAGAAGAAGCATTCGAATTTCTCATCTTGATTGCTTGAACAAGTGCAAATAGAAACTGTTGAATCTGCTGTTGCAACTGCTGGAACTTCAAAATACTTCCAAAAAACTCTCAAGAATGGAGGTCGAATATACTCTCAAATGGCTCTGATACCATGTGAAATTGCCCACATAAGATCCAAAGAGATGATGTAAACCTCACAATGAAATAATTTAGGAATAATAGAAGAAGAGACACGCAATAGAACTTAGATTCAAAGAAACTCTGATTGAGGCAGAATAATTACACATGTTACATTAAACTGAATAGTGAACAGGTAAATATACAATGCTGAGTATGAGGATTCGAATTCACAAGGAGGAATTCGAATTTTCCTTCATGAACAGATCCATAATCAGTGGAGAGTCATCAATGCCTAACTAGGAGTCCACCTTCTCATCAGTGAAGTCATCAATGCACAAGTAATGGTCAACCGGGAGTCAAACTGAGTCTAACTAAATGTGGTTGGTGTAACTGGCACATGGAAGCACTAATCTAGTGAAGGAAGCTCAGTGGAGGGTGCCATAGGAGTTAACTGGAGTTATAAGGTCAATCTAGTCTCACTGGAGGTCCAATAGAGTGATAAACTCAGTAAAGAGTCAGTTAATCCTTGAATCAAGGAAATAACTGAAGATAACTCAATATAACTGAATATAACTAGACTGGTAGGTGAAGAAGGCACCCTTGTCATGTAGTGGAGAAAAGGAGGGCGCATTAGTCACTGGGAGGGCTAGAAATGATATGAAAGAAGCTTCGGGGGCTAGTTTGCTGAGGACTAGGTGCTAGGACTGATGACCTAGAATGCATGCAAAATGCATGCAAACCCTAATTTTGCATGCATGATTGAAAATGAAAATGACTGGAAAGCTAGTAGGACTAGGATGGAGTATAGGAATATCCTAACAATTAATTCATAGTATATACCTTGCTTATAGTACTGTCTATATTTCTCAGGATAAGTGGCGAAATCTCCTAAGGGATAGCTATGCACAATTGCAGACAAACAAACAGGTCTAATCACAGTGCTATATACCATTCAATTTTTAATGTTTTGTCATATTTGTCTCCTTTCTATTCAAAATTAAGTTGTTCTTTTCTATTTGAAAGACCCTTTTGAAGGGAGTGCCAGATGCATTTATCAAACTTCAATTCCTTCCCTATGGTTGAATGAGTTTGGAGAGGGCATTTTTCAAGAACATTGGCTTCTGCCTTTAGGTAGGAAAAATGGTCTTTATTATAATGATCCTCAACAAGGCTTGTAATTGATAAGGAATGATAAAATCAATAATTACTAAATTTGTAAAGGTAGTTTGTTGTTAAAAATCCATGAGTGAGTGCTTCCAAGGGATTTTTGGCACCTTTTTGCAACTCATAATTCAACTTTCCCTACTTAGGGTTTCTTGGATCTGTTTCCTGATGAACGTTTTTGGATGTGATTTATCAATTACAGTGGCCGGACCAGACATCTGACTACACATTCTCATAGTGACAGGTAGATCAGCTCCAGGGGGATCCATAGCAGGGCGCCTCCTGCCCATTGGATTACCTCCTAGTCCTAGCTGAGCATCCAAAGATCTATCTGGATTCTCTTTCCTTCGACCTTGGATGGTAGGAGGAAAGGGCTCCCTCTCTCCTATGACCCCTTAGGATTGTACAACAAGATCCCACTATGGTTTCCGATGTCTACGACAGCGATCCAGTGCCTCGATCGCCCCTCTCTCCCTTTGTCATAAGGCCCAGGATACCTTGACATCATCGCTTTTTATCCTCAGATCTCTCTCTCTCTCTCTCTCTCTCTCTCTCTCTCTCTCTATTTACTTGCACTGATATTTCTAGTTCTAGTTTCGGACATTCTTACGTTGTATAACCACACCCATATATAAATGTTTTGGTTCTGGCTAGACCTAGTGATTAGCTTATTCAGACACTTATTTAGGTTGTACTTTCCTTTAGTTATGTTTACCCTTCTTTCAGTATTATCTACGAGCTGCTTTTGCACTCCCATATTGTATTCACATTGGATATATCTTTTAGTTCTATTGACCTACTTTTGTGGTCATTTGTTGGACATTAATAAAATTATCTTATCTTATCTTATATCCATGATGGCATGAACCAATCAACTAGCAGACAAGGAAACAAACACCAAATCATATACAAACTTGGGAGATGATTCCCATCCCTTAAGGGAACAACCCCAAGTACAAAACATGTATGATTTAATCTTATTACATCATATTTGTCCCAGCTACCAACTTGCCTTGTTAGCTTCTCTTTACTTGTCAATTCACCCAACTAAATCTTCATGTTGTTATATCAATCAACATGATAAAGCTCTTAAACTTTTAAACACAAAGAAAAGATTAGATACATGATAAATCTGGACTTATGTAAAATGATTTTTTTATTACAATTATGAAGTCATTTGACACAATGGATTTTGTCTCGTTTTATGTCATTGGCTTGGTAGTTGTGCTACCGTTATAATGTACCTACTTTATTTAATAATATATGTTTCTCAAATTCTTAGTCACTTATATGAACGTGACTTTTACATTAAATTATTACAACTATTGGAGTGTTATACTCCAACAACCCCCTCTTAACACTACAATATCAAGAATTACATCAAAAACATAAAATGAAAATTTTATTTTCTTTAAGCAGCTTCTATTCTCGGCATTTCTGTAATTTTGTAGGTACTTCATCATGTTGTTTCATCACTCTTGTAAGAGTAGAATTCCCAAATTACCGAATCTTCTAAATTCCCAAGGTTTCAAATTCCCAAATTCCCAAATCTTCTAAATCCCCAAAATTTTGAATTCCCAAATAGACAAATTATTGATATTCCTAAATTCCTGAATTACTTGGACAACAATCCATGTTGAGTTAAACCTTCTTTGCTTCCTCCATGTTTTGAAAATTCAACCACGTGGAATAAAAATTCACAATTTACTTTTATCACCATGTAATGTCCCCATTTTGACCCCCTTTGTATTAAATCGTAAATGATGTAAATATTGTAATTTGATCATGGTGAGGAGCTCAAGGCCAAGGCCCCACCATTGATTTAGCGTTTTATGTATTGGCGATTAAAGGAATAGATTCCTATGGTTCTTGTGCTAGATAGGAAAAATCTATATAAGACATCATGTAATTGCGAATTTTAATAATAAAAAAAACCACAACCAGCTATGCAATGCAACAAAAGAGATGGGGCATGATTCTACAAGGAAAAGGGAGGGAAATTATTCAAACCCTTGAGCCAATGGTATTAATCCATGTGTCAATGAGGAAACCCATAAACTACCAACTACCCATTTTGGGTTATGGACCCAATCATTTAATTCTTCCAAGAGTTGGTTGAGGCAGTTAATGCCTTGGGAATGAAGAGGTATGGCAGCCCATTTCATGCATGGGGAAGCCATCAACTTGGAAAATCATGTTTTGTCTCCTTGGGCAAGAAAACACCCACAAAATGGTGCCCAAATCCATTCTGAATGGGCAGTCTTTCATCTCTCACGGAGACTGAGCTCACTGGAATTTATCCTCACGTTTTTTCACAATAACCCTGTGTTTTCCATGACCAGGAACTCGTTTTTGGTAGTGTGCAGCAGCTGGGGAAGGAGGGACGCGATTTGGGACTGAGGGAGAGGTCGTTTTTTCCCTAGGGACATTTTTCTGGAATGGGTTTGCTCTCCCAGTCGAATTTCCCAGTTGCCAATACGTTTTGGGTCTTCCCACGTTTTTCTGAAGCTCAGGAAACCCCACCTCATGCATCCCACTATTGAAACGTTTTTCTCATGCTCAACAAGTGTAGTTTTGTTGTTATGTGCATCCTTGTTTGTTTTGAACCTGTAAGCAAGAAACTCGGAGTGGTAGTGGACTGAATTGGCTTGATAAACCTAGTGAAGGGAGTAACCTCTCAAGAAGATCAAGAGGGCTTTGGCTACTTTTCTATGCACATCCTGAGAGCACTAGAAAGGAAGGTATGGCTTGAGGGACTGTGTGGCAGTGAAAAGAATACTTCCTTGTGTTGGGTGTGTAGGCATTGTGAGTGCCAAGCTGAATAGATCTGGGAGGGGTACCCATAGCTCTGTGGTTGAGCTCACTAGCTTAGCAATTCTTCCTTTCCATGTCCTAGCAGCCTGATAAACCCAACTGCTGATTGGCTTGGCTGAATTTGGTGTATGCTTGGCTATGTGTGAGTCTGTTGTTCCCTGGTTCCTTGTAGAAATCATTCCCAGCTCGGGGGGTGGCAGTTGTATCAAGAGGTTGATAAGCACAACTGGCCTATGGTTGGATGGAACGTTACAGTTGCCTAGCCAGTTGCTTGGGACTACTTTGTTAAGATAAGTACTCTCTTGTGTTTAACCTTGCAATTATTATTTCATGAATATCTTGAATGTATGATGAATGTGTTAACTGAAATTAATTCCGCTGTGTTTTCTTATAATCATACAATCCATATGTCTTTTACATTATGTGAATGCTTAGTTATAAATTTATGGGGCTAGATGCCCGGTTTTAGCGTCACGATCCTCTCTATCATGTTGTTATGGTAGGAGGGGACGTTACAGTTTGGTATCAGAGTTGCTGGTTGCAGCATTGGACCTCTATGGGCCAAATCCAATCACAACCACTTGGGAAGGTCCCTTCCTAATCACCATAGATAGCAACATAGGGCCTAAACTGGTTAAGTTGGATAGTTTGTAGGGGTAAAGTTACATCCTAATGAGCAGCAGTCATCACTAAAAGTAGGGAAGATTTCAAAACTTTTCTTACGTGTTTTTGAAATTTTTGTTTAAGTCTGTTTCGGGAAGAATTCAGGAAGTTGTCCCAAAACTGTGGAAAGATTCCGCGAATCGTTCCGCAACGCGGAAGAGTTTGGGAAATCGTTCCGAAATTTGCAGAAGGAATTCTCTTCTTAAATTTGCGGAAGGAATTCTCTTCTGAAAGTGCAGAAGGATTCCGCGAATCGTTCCGCAATTGCGGAAGACTTCGGTGAATCATTCCGCGATTGCGGAAGACTTCGGTGAATCGTTCCGCAACTGCGGAAGACTTCGCCGAATCGTTCCACAACTGTGGAATACTTCGCCAAATCGTTCGGCTACTGCGGAAGACTTCGCCGAATCATTCCGCAACTGCGGAAGACTTCGCCGAATCGTTCCGCAATTGCGGAAGACTTCGCTGAGTCGTTCCGCAATTGCGGAAGTCTTCAGCGAACCTCCCCAAAATTTTGGAAGCGTTCGACGAACCGCCCCGCAACGGAGGCAAGCCGCGAACCTCCCCGAAACTGCGGGAGCATTTGCTGAATGGCTTCGCAACTGCGGGAGCCTTCGTCGAATGGCTCTGCAATTGCGGAAGCATTCCCCCAGCTGCCCCGCAATTGCGGAAGGCTTCAGCCAACCGCCCCGCAATTGCGAGAGCATTCAACAAATCGCCCGTTGCGGCATGATTCATAAAAATAAAATAAAAAGAGGGCGCTGCCCTCGACCCGCCCTGCAGTGGCACAAGGGGGCAAGCCCCCTTGACCGCCTTTGTTTTTCCCCTCATACATCGTTGATTGTGATTTGACAAATTGTCAACATAATATTTTCCCATGTGCATGAAAGTAAGTTATGAATTCTGAAAATATGATGCAACTAACAATTGTGTTGATGAACACATTTCACAGAATCACAGTTACAGCAGGGTAGCACTCTAGATAATACAGTCAGAGAGTTTTGGATCTTGGTTGGGCCAAGAAAATCAACATTATGGATGATGCACAGGATCCCTATGAACCTAAGACCGATGCCATGGGGGAAAACATGCATGTTGAAAATGATGAAACATAATCTAATGGGAGAAGAAATCAAGAGACTCCTCCAAGTATTGCAGCCACAATGAGAAGCCTAAGGGTGGAGTTGCAAAGCTTTAAGGAAGATAATGAAAGGATGATTAAAGCTCAGGAGGAACAAAATCAGTTGAATGCAGCCATGCTACAGAGTTTGACAGACATCCAAAGGAAAATAAACTCTGGACATCAGACATCAAATCTAGAGAGGGGTGGGAGTAGTTCTAGAATAAATTCCCGCAAGAGGGCCAGTAGCCCAAGAAGAGTTTATATAGACAGAACATATACTCCAGAAACCTCTTCTAATGAATCATCTAACTCTGAACAATCCATTAAGGGTTCAAGCTCTTCATCTCGCATGAGTAAGAGGAAGAAGCACTATAAGAACAATTCACATGGGGAATTTAAAAAGGAGAAACCTCCTACATTTGATGGAGAGATAAAGTTCGGTCAAGAAGCTGAAGCTTGGATTCTTGGGATGAGAAAATATTTCCAAGTCCAAGACTACTCTGGAAATATGAAGGCAAGGGTAGCCATCTTCAACTTGAATGGAAGAGCATCTATATGGTGGGAACACACCAGGCAAGTGAAGAAGATCAATGAAAGGAAGATTGTGTGGAAGCAGTTCAAGAAATACTTCAAGAAGAAGTACCTCTCTGATAGGTACTATGATGATAAGATCAAAGAGTTCCATGAGCTGAGATTGGGACAATTGACCATGGAAGAATATGCAAACAAGTTCATGGAACTGCTGAGGTATGTCAAGTATATTTGAGATGATAAGGTGAAAATTCAACGTTTCCTAAGTGGACTGCCCCAGTCATATAAAGATAGAATTGAGTTTGATGAACCTCAAACTCTCGAGGAGGCCATAAGAAAGGCCAAGTATTGATTTGATCAAAAAAGAAGCAAACCAGAATTCCATAAGGCATGGAAGGATAAGAAAAATGAAAAGTTTGATCAAAGGAAGAAGGGGTTCAAGCCTCCTCAATTCCAGAATCAGCAAAGGAAACCATCACAGGTTGTGACTAAGCCAACTAGGATGATGGGAGACAAGCCAAGAGATCCAAAGGAGTCAAGAGAACCAGTTCAATGTTGGGGTTGTGGAGGAGACCACATGCTTAGGAACTGTCCACATCGGAATGGGAATGCAAATCAAGTTCACAACATCCAAGGAGCCGGAACTGTGGGTCAAGTGGCGAGGACAATCCCTAGAATCTATGCAGCACTAGACGACCGCCAAGCAGATCATCAGTCAACTGTGGTTGAAGTTGATGGTAAGATTGCTAAGCAATCTGTTTCTATTTTGATTGATCCTAGATCTACTCACAGTTATGTCACTCCTAGAATTGTTGAGGTTTGCGCTTTCAAGAAATTAAAGCATAGTAAATCATGGTTCGTTCAACTAGCCACTGGAACCAAGAGAAAAGTTAGTGAAATAGTAGAGAATTGTCCATTAGAGATGAATGGGCTATTCACTTATGTAGACCTGAATATTTTACCACTAGGTTCCTATGATATTCTCATTCGAATGGATTGGTTAGAAGCACACAGGCTTGAACTTGACTACTACAATAAGACATTTGAATGCATGGATGAAGAAGGAAACCCGAGGATTGTAAAAGGAATTCCAAAGGTGACTTCTGTTAGACAGGTTTCAGCCATGCAGTTGAAGAAGTTCTGTAGGAAGGGATGTCAAATGTATGTAGCCCACATTGTAGAGGCAGCAGAGAATGAAACTTTGAAATTGGAGGACTATCATGTATTGCAAGAATTCAGGGATGTTTTTCCTGATGAGATTCCAGGACTCCCTCCAAAGAGAGACATTCACTTTACAATTGAGCTTGTGCCAGGAGCGACACCAGTGTCTAAGACACCCTACAGGATGAGTACACCGGAATTGCTGGAATTGAAAATGCAATTACAAGAGTTGCTGGAAAAGAAATATATTAGGCCAAGTGTGTCCCCATGGAGAGCACCGGTTCTATTTGTGAAAAAGAAAGATGGAACACTTAGGTTATGTATGGACTACAGGCAGTTGAACAAAGTCACTATGAAGAACAAATACCCATTGCCCCGAATTGATGACCTTTTTGACCAAATGAGAGGAGCAAAGGTATTTTCAAAGATTGACTTGAGGTCTGGTTACCATCAGGTAAGAATCAAAGAAGAAGATATTCATAAGACAGCCTTTAGAACGAGGTATGGACACTATGAGTTTGTAGAGGTACCATTCGGTCTCACAAATGCACCAGCTACATTCATGTGTCTCATGAATAATGTTTTTAGCAAGTATTTGGACAAGTTTGTTCTTGTATTCCTAGATGACATTCTCATCTATTCTAAGAATGAAGAAGAGCATGAAGAACATTTGAGAATGAGAATGCAATTATTAAGGGAGCATAAGCTGTATGCCAAGTTGAGCAAATGTGACTTTTATAAAGATAGAATTCATTATTTGGGTCACATCATCTCCGACAAAGGAATATCTGTAGACACTGAGAAGATTGAAGCCATTATGAATTGGCCAACTCCAAGGAATGTGACTGATGTGAGATCTTTTATGGGACTTGCTGGTTACTACAGGAGGTTTATCAAAGGATTCTCCAAGGTTGTAAACCCGATCACTTCTTTGCAAACGAAGGGGATAAAGTTTGAATGGTCACCAAGATGTGAGGAAAGTTTTCAACGGTTGAAGAATCTTCTTACAAGTGCACCAATTTTTAAAATTGCAGACCCAGAAAAAGACTTTGTGGTGTGTACCGATGCATGCAATCAAGGACTTGGAGGAGTTCTTATGCAAGACAACCACGTGATATGCTATGAGTCAAGAAAGTTGAAGGAGCATGAGAAGAACTATGCTACTCATGATATAGAACTTGCAGCCATAGTACATGCTTTAAAGATGTGGAGGCATTACTTAATGGGAAGAAAATTTGAGTTAAGGACAGACCATTGTGGTCTGAAATACTTGTTTGATCAACCAACTTTAAATGCTAGGCAAGCTAGATGGTTGGAATTTTTGTGTGAATTTGATTTTGAGATCAAACACATAAAAGAGAAAGAAAGCAAGGTGGCTGATGCACTCAGCAGGAAGGTACATGAAATGTATGTGGCAGCGCTTAGTACTTGCCAACCAGATTTGAAGCAGCAGATTGCTAACCATATGGTTGAGGATGAAGTGTATGAGCAGATAAAGGGCAAATTGCAGCAACAAAACCTTGAAAAGAAGTATGAGGGCTATCATTTGGAAGAAAGCAGACTTCTTACTTATAAGAATAGAGTCTATCTTCCAAATGCGGCAGATTTAAGGAGAATGGTTATGGATGAGATCCATAAAGCTCCATACTCTGGTCACCCAGGATATCAGAAAACAATTGCTACAGCATGAAAATATTATTTCTGGCCAGGGATGAAGAAGGATGTCATTTAATACATCTCTAAGTGCATGGAATGTCAACAGGTGAAGGTTGAACACCAACACCCCGCAAGTTTATTGCACCCAGTGCCAATTCCAGCATGGAAATGGGAAATAATTTCCATGGATTTTATTACAGGATTGCCAATGACTAAGAGACAACATGATTCCATCATGGTTGTGGTGGACAAGTTAACAAAGGCAGCACATTTCATACTGGTTAAATCCACACATAAAGTCGATGCCATTGCAAATATTTTCATGAAGGAAATTTTCAGATTACATGGGTTTCCTAAGGCAATAATTTCTGACAGGGATACCAAGTTCACTTCCAATTTTTGGAAAGGTCTCTTTGCATATTTGGGTACACAGCTAAGCTTTAGTACCGCATACCATCCTCAAACAGATGGGCAAACAGAAAGAGTAAATCAGGTGCTTGAAGAATGCTCCGCATGTATGTAATGGACAGACCATCCAAGTGGGAAGATTATCTACACTTGGTAGAATTTGCATATAACAATGGGCAGCAAGCATCGTTGGGACTGAGTCCTTATGAGGCTTTGTACGGCAGAAGGTGTAGGACACCAGTGACTTGGGACAATCCAGTGAACAGAATTGTACTTGGGCCAGAATTGCTTAAGGAAATGGAGCAAGAAGTTTCCAAGATCCGGCAAAATTTAAAAGTAGCCCAAGATAGACAGAAAAGCTACGCAGATAAACATAGAGTGCATAGGGAATTCAATGTTGGGGATCATGTGTATCTTAGAGTGAGATCAAGGAAGAGTTCCTTGAAGCTTTGGAGTTGTGTCAAGCTATCACCTAGATATTGTGGGCCATTTGAAGTGCTTGAAAGAATAGGGCCAGTTGCATATAGACTTGCATTGCCTGCTAGCACTAAAGCTCATAATGTTTTTCATGTCTCTTTGCTTAAGAAATATGTACATGATCCTAACCATGTGATTAATTGGGATGTGATCCAGGTGGAACTCGAGGGAGAATTCCAAACCGATCCGTTGTGCATCCTAGACAAGAAGGTAACATTGCTCCGGAACCGAGCCATCGGACAGGTAAAGGTGCAATGGAAGCACTACGGTCCCGATGAGGCTACATGGGAGCTGGAGGATGCCATGAGAGTGGCATACCCATTTTTGTTCAATTTTGATGAGCACTGAGGACAGTGCTAACGTAAGGGGAGGGGAATGTAATGTCCCCATTTTGACCCCCTTTGTATTAAATCGTAAATGATGTAAATATTGTAATTTGATCATGGTGAGGAGCTCAAGGCCATGGCCCCACCATTGATTTAGCATTTTATGTATCGGCGATTAAAGGAATAGATGCCTATGGTTCTTGTGCTAGATAGGCACAATGTATATAGGACATCATGTAATTACGAATTTTAATAAATAAAAAAACCCACAACCGGCTATGCAATGCAACAAAAGAGATGGGGCATGATTCTACAAGGAAAAGGGAGGAAAATTATTCAAACCCTTGAGCCAATGGTATTAATCCATGTGTCAATGAGGAAACCCATAAACCACCAACTACCCATTTTGGGTTATGGACTCAATCATTTAATTCTTCCAAGAGTTGGTTGAGGCAATTAATGCCTTGGCAATGAAGAGGTATGGCAGCCCATTTCGTGCATGGGCAAGCCATCAACTTGGAAAATCATGTTTTGTCTCTTTGGGAAAGAAAACACCCACGAAATGGTGCCCAAAGCCATTCTGAATGGGCAGTCTTTCATCTCTCACGGAAACTGAGCTCACTGGAATTTATCCTCACGTTTTTAACCATAACCCTGTGTTTTCCATGCCCAGGAACTCGTTTTTGGTAGTGTGCAGCAGCTGGGGAAGGAGGGACCCGATTTGGGACTGAAGGAGAGGTCGTTTTTGCCCTGGGGACATTTTTCTGGAATGGGTTTGCTCTCCCAGTCGAATTTCCCAGTTGCCAATACGTTTTGGGTCTTCCCATGTTTTTCTGTAGCTCAGGAAACCCCACCTCATGCATCCCACTGTTGAAACGTTTTTCTCATGCTCAGCAAGTGTAGTTTTGCTGTTATGTGCATCCTTGTTTGTTTTGAACCTGTAAGCAAGAAACTCGGAGTGGTAGTGGACTGAATTGGCTTGATAAACCTAGTGAAGGGAGTAACCTCTCAAGAAGATCAAGAGGGCTTTGGCTACTTTTCTATGCACATCCTGAGAGCACTAGAAAGGAAGGTATGGCTTGAGGGACTCTGTGGCAGTGAAAAGAATACTTCCTTGTGTTGGGTGTGTAGGCATTGTGAGTGCCAAGCTGAATAGATCTGGGAGGGGTACCCATAGCTCTGTTGTTGAGCTCACTAGCTTAGCAATTCTTCCTTTCCATGTCCTAGCAGCCTGATAAACCCAACTCCTGATTGGCTTGGCTGAATTTGTTGTATGCTTGGCTATGTGTGAGTCTGTTGTTCCCTGGTTCCTTGTAGAAATCATGCCCAGCTCGGGGGGTGGCAGTTGTATCAAGAGGTTGATAAGCACAACTGGCCTATGGTTGGGTGGAACGTTGCAGTTGCATAGCCAGTTGCTTGGGACTACTTTGTTAAGATAAGTACTCTCTTGTGTTTAACCTTGCAATTATTATTTCATGAATATCTTGAATGTATGATGAATGTGTTAACTGAAATTAATTCCGCTGTGTTTTCTTATAATCATACAATCCATATGTCTTTTACATTATGTGAATGCTTAGTTATAAATTTATGGGGCTAGATGCCCGGTTTTAGCGTCACGATCCTCTCTATCATGCTGGTATGGTAGGAGGGGCCGTTACAGTTTGGTATCAGAGTTGCCGGTTGCAGCATTGGACCTCTATGGGCCAAATCCAATCACAACCACTTGGGAAGGTCCCTTCCTAATCACCATAGATAGCAACATAGGGCCTAAACTGGTTAAGTTGGATAGTTTGTAGGGGTAAAGTTACATCCTAATGAGCAGCAGTCATCACTAAAAGTAGGGAAGATTTCAAAAATTTTCTTACGTGTTTTTGAAATTTTTGTTTAAGTCTGTTTCGGGAAGAATTCAGGAAGTTGTCCCAAAACTGTGGAAAGATTCCGCGAATCGTTCCGCAACGCGGAAGAGTTTGGGAAATTGTTCCGAAATTTGCAGAAGGAATCATCTTCTTAAATTTGCGGAAGGAATTCTCTTCTGAAAGTGCAGAAGGATTCCGCGAATCGTTCCGCAACTACGGAAGACTTCGGTGAATCATTCCGCGATTGCGGAAGACTTCGGTGAATCGTTCCGCAACTGCGGAAGACTTCGCCAAATCGTTCCACAACTGCGGAATACTTCGCCAAATCGTTCGGCTACTGCGGAAGACTTCACCGAATCATTCTGCAACTGCAGAAGACTTCGCCGAATCGTTCCGTAATTGCGGAAGACTTTGCTGAGTCGTTCCGCAATTGCGGAAGGCTTCAGCGAACCTCCCCAAAATTTTGGAAGCATTCGGCGAACCGCCCCGCAACGGAGGCAAGCCGCGAACCTCCCCGAAACCGCGGGAGCATTCGCTGAATGGCTCCGCAACTGCGGGAGCCTTCATTGAATGGCTCCGCAATTGCGGAAGCATTCCCCCAGCTGCCCCGCAATTGCGGAAGGCTTCATCCAACCGCCCCGCAATTGCGAGAGCATTCAACAAATCTCCCGTTGCGGCATGATTCGTAAAAATAAAAATAAAAGAGGGCGCTGCCCTCGACCCGCCCTGCAGTGGCACAAGGGGGCAAGCCCCCTTGACCCCCTTTGTTTTTCCCCTCATACGTCATTGATTGTGATTTGACAAATTGTCAACATAATATTTTCCCATGTGCATGAAAGTAAGTTATGAATTCTGAAAATATGATGCAACTAACAATTGTGTTGATGAACACATTTCACAGAATCACAGTTACAGCAGGGTAGCACTCTAGATAATACAGTCAGAGAGTTTTGGATCTTGGTTGGGCCAAGAAAATCAACATTATGGATGATGCACAGGATCCCTATGAACCTAAGACCGATGCCATGGGGGAAAACATGCATGTTGAAAATGATGAAACAGAATCTAATGGGAGAAGAAATCAAGAGACTCCTCCAAGTATTGCAGCCACCCTGAGAAGCCTAAGGGTGGAGTTGCAAAGCTGTAAGGAAGATAATGAAAGGATGATTAAAGCTCAGGAGAAACAAAATCAGTTGAATGCATCCATGCTATAGAGTTTGACAGACATCCAAAGGAAAATAAACTCTGGACATCAGACATCAAATCTAGAGAGGGGTGGGAGTAGTTCTAGAAGAAATTCCCGCAAGAGGGCCTGTAGCCCAAGAAGAGTTTCTATAGATAGAACATATACTCCAGAAACCTCTTCTAATGAATCATCTAACTCTGAACAATCCATTAAGGGTTCAAGCTCTTCATCTCGCATGAGTAAGAGGAAGAAGCACTATAAGAACAATTCACATGGGGAATTTAAAAAGGCGAAACCTCCTACATTTGATGGAGAGATAAAGTCCGGTCAAGAAGCTGAAGCTTGGCTTCTTGGGATGAGAAAATATTTCCAAGTCCAAGACTACTCTGGAAATATGAAGGCAAGGGTAGCCATCTTCAACTTGAATGGAAGAGCATCTATATGGTGGGAACACACCAGGCAAGTGAAGAAGATCAATGAAAGGAAGATTGTGTGGAAGCAGTTCAAGAAATACTTCAAGCAGAAGTACCTCTCTGATAGGTACTATGATGATAAGATCAAAGAGTTCCATGAGCTGAGATTGGGACAATTGACCATGGAAGAATATGCAAACAAGTTCATGGAACTGCTGAAGTATGTCAAGTATATTTGAGATGATAAGGTGAAAATTCAGCGTTTCCTAAGTGGACTGCCCCAGTCATATAAAGATAGAATTGAGTTTGATGAACCTCAAACTCTCGAGGAGGCCATAAGAAAGGCCAAGTATTGATTTGATCAAAAAAGAAGCAAACCAGAATTCCATAAGGCATGGAAGGATAAGAAAAATGAAAAGTTTGATTAAAGGAAGAAGGGGTTCAAGCCTCCTCAATTCCGGAATCAGCAAAGGAAACCATCACAGGTTGTGACTAAGCCAACTAGGATGATGGGAGACAAGCCAAGAGATCCAAAGGAGTCAAGAGAACCAGTTCAATGTTGGGGTTGTGGAGGAGACCACATGCTTAGGAACTGTCCACACCGGAATGGGAATGCAAATCAAGTTCACAACATCCAAGGAGCTGGAACTGTGGGTCAAGTGGCAAGGACAATCCCTAGAATCTATGCAGCACTAGACGACCGCCAAGCAGTTCATCAGTCAACTGTGGTTGAAGTTGATGGTAAGATTGCTAAGCAATATGTTTCTATTTTGATTGATCCTAGATCTACTCACAGTTATGTCACTCCTAGAATTGTTGAGGTTTGCGCTTTCAACAAATTAAAGCATAGTAAATCATGGTTCGTTCAACTAGCCCCTGGAACCAAGAGAAAAGTTAGTGAAATAGTAGAGAATTGTCCATTAGAAATGAATGGGCTATTCACTTATGTAGACCTGAATATTTTACCACTAGGTTCCTACGATATTCTCATTGGAATGGATTGGTTAGAAGCACACAGGCTTGAACTTGACTACTACAATAAGACATTTGAATGCATGGATGAAGAAGGAAACCCGAGGATTGTAAAAGGCATTCCAAAGGTGACTTCTGTTAGACAGGTTTCAGCCATGCAGTTGAAGAAGTTCTGTAGGAAGGGATGTCAAATGTATGTAGCCCACATTGTAGAGGCAGCAGAGAATGAAACTCTGAAATTGGAGGACTATCATGTATTGCAAGAATTCAGGGATGTTTTTCCTGATGAGATTCCAGGACTCCCTCCAAAGAGAGACATTCACTTTACAATTGAGCTTGTGCCAGGAGCGACACTAGTGTCTAAGACACCCTACAGGATGAGTACACCGGAATTGCTGGAATTGAAGATGCAATTACAAGAGTTGCTGGAAAAGAAATATATTAGGCCAAGTGTGTCCCCGTGGGGAGAACCGATTCTATTTGTGAAAAAGAAAGATGGAACACTTAGGTTATGTATGGACTACAGGCAGTTGAACAAAGTCACTGTGAAGAACAAATACCCATTGCCCCGAATTGATGACCTTTTTGACCAAATGAGAGGAGAAAAGGTATTTTCAAAGATTGACTTGAGGTCTGGTTACCATCAGGTAAGAATCAAAGAAGAATATATTCATAAGACAGCCTTTAGAACGAGGTATGGACACTATGAGTTTGTAGTGGTACCATTCGGTCTCACAAATGCACCAGCTACATTCATGTGTCTCATGAATAACGTTTTTAGCAAGTATTTGGACAAGTTTGTTCTTGTATTCCTAGATGACATTCTCATCTATTCTAAGAATGAAGAAGAGCATGAAGAACATTTGAGAATGAGAATGCAATTATTAAGGGAGCATAAGCTGTATGCCAAGTTGAGCAAATGTGACTTTTATAAAGATAGAATTCATTATTTGGGTCACATCATCTCCGACGAAGGAATATCTGTAGACACTGAGAAGATTGAATCCATTATGAATTGGCCAACTCCAAGGAATGTGACTGATGTGAGATCTTTTATGGGACTTGCTGGTTACTACAGGAGGTTCATCAAAGGATTCTCCAAGGTTGTAAACCCGATCACTTCTTTGCAAAAGAAGGGGATAAAGTTTGAATGGTCACCAAGATGTGAGGAAAGTTTTCAACGGTTGAAGAATCTTCTTACAAGTGCACCAATTTTGAAAATTGCAGACCCAGAAAAAGACTTTGTGGTGTGTACCGATGCATGCAATCAAGGACTTGGAGGAGTTCTTATGCAAGACAACCACGTGATATGCTATGAGTCAAGAAAGTTGAAGGAGCATGAGAAGAACTATGCTACTCATGATATAGAACTTGCAGCCATAGTACATGCTTTAAAGATGTGGAGGCATTACTTAATGGGAAGAAAATTTGAGTTAAGGACAGACCATTGTGGTCTGAAATACTTGTTTGATCAACCAACTTTAAATGCTAGGCAAGCTAGATGGTTGGAATTTTTGTGTGAATTTGATTTTGAGATCAAACACATAAAAGGGAAAGAAAGCAAGGTGGCTGATGCACTCAGCAGGAAGGTACATGAAATGTATGTGGCAGCAGTTAGTACTTGCCAACCAGATTTGAAGCAGCAGATTGCTAACCATATGGTTGAGGATGAAGTGTATGAGCAGATAAAGGGCAAATTGCAGCAACAAAACCTTGAAAAGAAGTATGAGGGCTATCATTTGGAAGAAAGAAGACTTCTTACTTATAAGAATAGGGTCTATATTCCAAATGCGACATATTTAAGGAGAATGGTTATGGATGAGATCCATAAAGCTCCATACTCTGGTCACCCAGGATATCAGAAAACAATTGCTACAGCAAGAAAATATTATTTCTGGCCAGGGATGAAGAAGGATGTCGTTTAATACATCTCTAAGTGCATGGAATGTCAACAGGGGAAGGTTGAACACCAACACCCCGCAGGTTTATTGCACCCAGTGCCAATTCCATCATGGAAATGGGAAATAATTTCCATGGATTTTATTACAGGATTGCCAATGACTAAGAGACAACATGATTCCATCATGGTTGTGGTGGACAAGTTAACAAAGGCAACACATTTCATACTGGTTAAATCCACACATAAAGCCGATGCCATTGCAAATATTTTTATGAAGGAAATTTTCAAATTACATGGGTTGCCTAAGGCAATAATTTCTGACAGGGATACCAAGTTCACTTCCAATTTTTGGAAAGGTCTCTTTGCAGATTTGGGTACACAGCTAAGCTTTAGTACCGCATACCATCCTCAAACAAATGGGCAAACAGAAAGAGTAAATCGGGTGCTTGAAGACATGCTCCGCATGTATGTAATGGACAGACCATCCAAGTGGGAAGATTATCTACACTTGGTAGAATTTGCATATCATAATGGGCAGCAAGCATCGTTGGGACTGAGTCCTTATGAGGCTTTGTACGGCAGAAGGTGTAGGACACCATTGACTTGGGACAATCCAGTGAACAGAATTGTACTTGGGCCAGAATTGCTTAAGGAAATGGAGCAAGAAGTTTCCAAGATCCGGCAAAATTTAAAAGTAGCCCAAGATAGACAGAAAAGCTATGCAGATAAACATAGAGTGCATAGGGAATTCAATGTTGGGGATCATGTGTATCTTAGCGTGAGATCAAGGAAGAGTTCCTTGAAGCTTTGGAGTTGTGTCAAGCTATCACCTAGATATTGTGGGCCATTTGAAGTGCTTGAAAGAATAGGGCCAGTTGCATATAGACTTGCATTTCCTGCTAGCACTAAAGCTCATAATGTTTTTCATGTCTCTTTGCTTAAGAAATATGTACATGATCCTAACCATGTGATTAATTGGGATGTGATCCAGGTGGAACCCGAGGGAGAATTCCAAACCGATCCATTGTGCATCCTAGACAAGAAGGTAACATTGCTCCGGAATAGAGCCATCGGACAGGTAAAGGTGCAATGGAAGCACTACGGTCCCGATGAGGCTACATGGGAGCTGGAGGATGCCATGAGAGTGGCATACCCATTTTTGTTCAATTTTGATGAGCAGTGAGGACAGTGCTAACGTAAGGGGAGGGGAATGTAATGTCCCCATTTTGACCCCCTTTGTATTAAATCGTAAATGATGTAAATATTGTAATTTAATCATGGTGAGGAGCTCAAGGCCAAGGCCCCACCATTGATTTAGCAATTTATGTATCAGCGATTAAAGGAATAGATGCCTATGGTTCTTGTGTTAGATAGGCACAATGTATATAAGACATCATGTAATTACGAATTTTAATAAATAAATAAACCCACAACCGGCTATGCAATGCAACAAAAGATATGGGGCATGATTCTACAAGGAAAAGGGAGGGAAATTATTCAAACCCTTGAGCCAATGGTATTAATCCATGTGTCAATGAGGAAACCCATAAACCACCAACTACCCATTTTGGGTTATGGACCCAATCATTTAATTCTTCCAAGAGTTGGTTGAGGCAGTTAATGCCTTGGCAATGAAGATGTATGGCAGCCCATTTCGTGCATGGGCAAGCCATCAACTTGGAAAATCATGTTTTGTCTCTTTGGGCAAGAAAACACCCACGAAATGGTGCCCAAAGCCATTTTGAATGGGCAGTCTTTCATCTCTCACGGAGACTGGGCTCACTGGAATTTATCCTCACGTTTTTCACCATAACCCTATGTTTTCCATGCCCAGGAACTCGTTTTTGGTAGTGTGCAGCAGCTGGGGAAGGAGGGACGCGATTTGGGACTGAAGGAGAGGTCGTTTTTGCCCTGGGGACATTTTTCTGGAATGGGTTTGCTCTCCCAGTCGAATTTCCCAGTTGCCAATACGTTTTGAGTCTTCCCATGTTTTTCTGTAGCTCAGGAAACCCCACCTCATGCATCCCACTGTTGAAACGTTCTTCTCATGCTCAGCAAGTGTAGTTTTGCTATTATGTGCATCCTTGTTTGTTTTGAACCTGTAAGCAAGAAACTCGGAGTGGTAGTGGACTGAATTGGCTTGATAAACCTAGTGAAGGGAGTAACCTCTCAAGAAGATCAAGAGGGCTTTGGCTACTTTTCTATGCACATCCTGAGAGCACTAGAAAGGAAGGTATGGCTTGAGGGACTCTGTGGCAGTGAAAAGAATACTTCCTTGTGTTGGGTGTGTAGTCATTGTGAGTGCCAAGCTGAATAGATCTGGGAGGGGTACCCATAGCTCTGTGGTTGAGCTCACTAGCTTAGCAATTCTTCCTTTCCATGTCCTAGCAGCCTGATAAACCCAACTGCTGATTGGCTTGGATGAATTTGGTGTATGCTTGGCTATGTGTGAGTCTGTTGTTCCCTGGTTCCTTGTAGAAATCATGCCCAGTTCGGGGGTGGCAGTTGTATCAAGAGGTTGATAAGCACAACTGGCCTATGGTTGGGTGGAACGTTGCAGTTGCATAGCCAGTTGCTTGGGACTACTTTGTTAAGATAAGTACTCTCTTGTGTTTAACCTTGCAATTATTATTTCATGAATATCTTGAATGTATGATGAATGTGTTAACTGAAATTAATTCCGCTATGTTTTCTTATAATCATACAATCCATATGTCTTTTACATTATGTGAATGCTTAGTTATAAATTTATGGGGCTAGATGCCCGGTTTTAGCGTCACGATCCTCTCTATCATGCTGGTATGGTAGGAGGGGACGTTACAGTTTGGTATCAGAGTTGTTGGTTGCAGCATTGGACCTCTATGGGCCAAATCCAATCACAACCACTTGGGAAGGTCCCTTCCTAATCACCATAGATAGCAACTTAGGGCCTAAACTGGTTAAGTTGGATAGTTTGTAGGGGTAAAGTTACATCCTAATGAGCAGCATTCATCACTAAAAGTAGGGAAGATTTCAAAAAATTTCTTACAGGTTTTTGAAATTTTTGTTTAAGTCTGTTTCAGGAAGAATTCAGGAAGTTGTCCCAAAACTGTGGAAAGATTCCGCGAATCGTTCCGCAACGCGGAAGAGTTTGGGAAATCGTTCTGAAATTTGCGGAAGGAATTCTCTTCTGAAATTTGCAGAAGGAATTCTCTTCTGAAAGTGCAGAAGGATTCCGCGAATCGTTCCACAACTGCGGAAGACTTCGGTGAATCATTCCGCGATTGTGGAAGACTTCGGTGAATCGTTCCGCAACTGCGGAAGACTTCGCCGAATCGTTCCACAACTGCGGAATACTTCACCAAATCGTTCAGCAACTGCGGAAGACTTCGCCGAATCATTCCGCAACTACGGAAGACTTCGCCGAATCGTTCCACAATTGCGGAAGACTTCGCTGAGTCGTTCCGCAATTGTGGAAGGCTTCCGCGAACCTCCCCAAAATTTTGGAAGCGTTCGGCGAACCGCCCCGCAACGGAGGCAAGCCGCGAACCGCCCCGAAACCGCGGGAGCATTCGCTGAATGGCTCCGCAACTGTGGGAGCCTTCGTCGAATGGCTCCGCAATTGCGGAAGCATTCCCCCAGCTGCCCCGCAATTGCGGAAGGCTTCAGCCAACCGCCCCGCAATTGCGAGAGCATTCAACAAACCGCCCGTTGCGGCATGATTCGTAAAAATAAAAAAAAAGAGGGCACTGCCCTCGACTCGCCCTGCAGTGGCACAAGGGGGCAAGCCCCCTTGACCCCCTTTGTTTTTCCCCTCATACGTCGTTAATTGTGATTTGACAAATTGTCAACATAATATTTTCCCATGTGCATGAAAGTAAGTTATGAATTCTGAAAATATGATGCAACTAACAATTGTGTTGATGAACACATTTCACAGAATCATAGTTACAGCAGGGTAGCACTCTAGATAATACACTCAAAGAGTTTTGGATCTTGGTTGGGCCAAGAAAATCAACATTACGGATGATGCACAGGATCCCTATGAACCTAAGACCGATGCCATGGGGGAAAACATCCATGTTGAAAATGATGAAACAGAATCTAATGGGAGAAGAAATTAAGAGACTCCTCCAAGTATTGCAGCCACCATGAGAAGCCTAAGGGTGGAGTTGCAAAGTTGTAAGGAAGATAATGAAAGGATGATTAAAGCTCAGGAGGAACAAAATCAGTTGAATGCAGCCATGCTATAGAGTTTGACAGACATCCAAAGGCAAATAAACTCTGGACATCAGACATCAAATCTAGAGAGGGGTGGGAGTAGTTCTAGAAGAAATTCCCGCAAGAGGGCCAGTAGCCCAAGAAGAGTTTCTATAGACAGAACATATACTCCAAAAACCTCTTCTAATGAATCATCTAACTCTGAACAATCCATTAAGGGTTCAAGCTCTTCATCTCGCATGAGTAAGAGGAAGAAGCACTATAAGAACAATTCACATGGGGAATTTAAAAAGGCGAAACCTCCTACATTTGATGGAGAGATAAAGTCCGGTCAAGAAGCTGAAGCTTGGCTTCTTGGGATGAGAAAATATTTCCAAGTCCAAGACTACTCTGGAAATATGAAGGCAAGGGTAGCCATCTTCAACTTGAATGGAAGAGCATCTATATGGTGGGAACACACCAGGCAAGTGAAGAAGACCAATGAAAGGAAGATTGTGTGGAATCAGTTCAAGAAATACTTCAAGCAGAAGTACCTCTCTTATAGGTACTATGATGATAAGATCAAAGAGTTCCATGAGCTGATATTGGGACAATTGACCATGGAAGAATATGCAAACAAGTTCATGGAAATGCTGAGGTATGTCAAGTATATTTGAGATGATAAGGTGAAAATTCAGCGTTTCCTAAGTGGACTGCCCCAGTCATATAAAGATAGAATTGAGTTTGATGAACCTCAAACTCTCGAGGAGGCCATAAGAAAGGCCAAGTATTGATTTGATCAAAAAAGAAGCAAACCAGAATTCCATAAGGCATGGAAGGATAAGAAAAATGAAAAGTTTGATCAAAGGAAGAAGGGGTTCAAGCCTCCTGAATTCCAGAATCAGCAAAGGCAACCATCACAGGTTGTGACTAAGCCAACTAGGATGATGGGAGACAAGCCAAGAGATCCAAAGGAGTCAAGAGAACCAGTTCAATGTTGGGGTTGTGGAGGAGACCACATGCTTAGGAACTGTCCACACCGGAATGGGAATGCAAATCAAGTTCACAACATCCAAGGAGCTGGAACTGTGGGTCAAGTGGCGAGGACAATCCCTAGAATCTATGCAGCACTAGACGACCGCCAAGCAGATGATCAGTCAACTGTGGTTGAAGTTGATGGTAAGATTGCTAAGAAATCTGTTTCTATTTTGATTGATCCTAGATCTACTCACAGTTATGTCACTCCTAGAATTGTTGAGGTTTGCGCTTTCAACAAATTAAAGCATAGTAAATCATGGTTCGTTCAACTAGCCACTGGAACCAAGAGAAAAGTTAGTGAAATAGTAGAGAATTGTCCATTAGAGATGAATGGGCTATTTACTTATGTAGACTTGAATATTTTACCACTAGGTTCCTAAGATATTCTCATTGGAATGGATTGGTTAGAAGCACACAGGCTTGAACTTGACTACTACAATAAGACATTTGAATGCATGGATGAAGAAGGAAACCCGAGGATTGTAAAAGGCATTCCAAAGGTGACTTCTGTTAGACAGGTTTCAGCCATGCAGTTGAAGAAGTTCTGTAGGAAGGAATGTCAATTGTATGTAGCCCACATTGTAGAGGCAGCAGAGAATGAAACTCTGAAATTGGAGGACTATCATGTATTGCAAGAATTCAGGGATGTTTTTCCTGATGAGATTCCAGGACTCCCTCCAAAGAGAGACATTCACTTTACAATTGAGCTTGTGCCAGGAGCGACACCAGTGTCTAAGACACCCTACAGGATGAGTACACCGGAATTTCTGGAATTGAAGATGCAATTACAAGAGTTGCTGGAAAAGAAATATATTAGGCCAAGTGTATCCCCGTGGGGAGCACCGGTTCTATTTGTTAAAAAGAAAGATGGAACACTTAGGTTATGTATGGACTACAGGCAGTTGAACAAAGTCACTGTGAAGAAAAAATACCCTTTGCCCCGAATTGATGACCTTTTTGACCAAATGAGAGGAGCAAAGGTATTTTCAAAGATTGACTTGAGGTCTGGTTACCATCAGGTAAGAATCAAAGAAGAAGATATTCATAAGACAGCCTTTAGAACAAGGTATGGACACTATGAGTTTGTAGTGGTACCATTCGGTCTCACAAATGCACCAGCTACATTCATGTGTCTCATGAATAATGTTTTTAGCAAGTATTTGGACAAGTTTGTTCTTGTATTCCTAGATGACATTCTCATCTATTCTAAGAATGAAGAAGAGCATGAAGAACATTTGAGAATGAGAATGCAATTATTAAGGGAGCATAAGCTGTATGCCAAGTTGAGCAAATGTGACTTTTATAAAGATAGAATTCATTATTTGGGTCACATCATCTCCGACGAAGGAATATCTGTAGACACTGAGAAGATTGAAGCCATTATGAATTGGCCAACTCCAAGGAATATGACTGATGTGAGATCTTTTATGGGACTTGCTGATTACTACAGGAGGTTTACAAAGGATTCTCCAAGGTTGTAAACCCGATCACTTCTTTGCAAAAGAAGGGGATAAAGTTTGAATGGTCACCAAGATGTGAGGAAAGTTTTCAACGGTTGAAGAATCTTCTTACAAGCGCACCAATTTTGAAAATTGCAGACCCAGAAAAAGACTTTGTGGTGTGTACCGATGCATGCAATCAAGGACTTGGAGGAGTTCTTATGCAAGACAACCACGTGATATGCTATGAGTCAAGAAAGTTGAAGGAGCATGAGAAGAACTATGCTACTCATGATATAGAACTTGCAGCCATAGTACATGCTTTAAAGATGTGGAGGCATTACTTAATGGGAAGAAAATTTGAGTTAAGGACAGACCATTGTGGTCTGAAATACTTGTTTGATCAACCAACTTTAAATGCTAGGCAAGCTAGATGGTTGGAATTTTTGTGTGAATTTGATTTTGAGATCAAACACATAAAAGGGAAATAAAGCAAGGTGGCTGATGCACTCAGCAGGAAGGTACATGAAATGTATGTGGCAGCGCTTAGTACTTGCCAACCAAATTTGAAGCAGCAGATTGCTAACCATATGTTTGAGGATGAAGTGTATGAGAAGATAAAGGGCAAATTGCAGCAACAAAACCTTGAAAAGAAGTATGAGGGCTATCATTTGGAAGAAAGCAAACTTCTTACTTATAAGAATAGAGTCTATATTCCAAATGCGGCAGATTTAAGGAGAATGGTTATGGATGAGATCCATAAAGCTCCATACTCTGGTCACCCAGGATATCAGAAAACAATTGCTACAGCAAGAAAATATTATTTCTGGCCAGGGATGAAGAAGGATGTCGTTTAATACATCTCTAAGTGCATGGAATGTCAACAGGTGAAGGTTGAACACCAACACCCCGTAGGTTTATTGCACCCAGTGCCAATTCCATCATGGAAATGGGAAATAATTTCCATGGATTTTATTACAGGATTGCCAATGACTAAGAGACAACATGATTCCATCATGGTTGTGGTGGACAAGTTAACAAAGGCAGCACATTTCATACTCGTTAAATCCACACATAAAGCCGATGCCATTGCAAATATTTACATGAAGGAAATTTTCAGATTACATGGGTTGCCTAAGGCAATAATTTCTGACAGGGATACCAAGTTCACTTCCAATTTTTGGAAAGGTCTCTTTGCAGATTTGGGTACACAGCTAAGCTTTAGTACCGCATACCATCCTCAAACAGATGGGCAAACAGAAAGAGTAAATCAGGTGCTTGAAGACATGCTCCGCATGGATGTAATGGACAGACCATCCAAGTGGGAAGATTATCTACACTTGGTAGAATTTGCATATAATAATGGGCAGCAAGCATCGTTGGGACTGAGTCCTTATGAGGCTTTGTACGGCAGAAGGTGTAGGACACCAGTGACTTGGGACAATCCAGTGAACAGAATTGTACTTGGGCCAGAATTGCTTAAGGAAATGGAGCAAGAAGTTTCCAAGATCCGGAAAAATTTAAAAGTAGCCCAAGATAGACAGAAAAGCTATGCAGATAAACATAGAGTGCATAGGGAATTCAATATTGGGGATCATGTGTATCTTAGAGTGAGATCAAGGAAGAGTTCCTTGAAGCTTTGGAGTTGTGTCAAGCTATCACCTAGATATTGTGGGCCATTTGAAGTGCTTGAAAGAATAGGGCCAGTTGCATATAGACTTGCATTGCCTGCTAGCACTAAAGCTCATAATGTTTTTCATGTCTCTTTGCTTAAGAAATATGTACATGATCCTAACCATGTGATTAATTGGGATGTGATCCAGGTGGAACCCGAGGGAGAATTCCAAACCGATCCGTTGTGCATCCTAGACAAGAAGGTAACATTGCTCGGGAACCGAGCCATCGGACAGGTAAAGGTGCAATGGAAGCACTACGGTCCCGATGAGGCTGCATGGGAGCTGGAGGATGCCATGAGAGTGGCATACCCATTTTTGTTCAATTTTGATGAGCACTGAGGACAGTGCTAACGTAAGGGGAGGGGAATGTAATGTCCCCATTTTGACACCCTTTGTATTAAATCGTAAATGATGTAAATATTGTAATTTGATCATGGTGAGGAGCTCAAGGCCAAGGCCCCACCTTTGATTTAGCATTTTATGTATCGGCGATTAAAGGAATAGATGCCTATGGTTCTTGTGCTAGATAGGCACAATGTATATAAGACATCATCTAATTATGAATTTTAATAAATAAAAAAACCCACAACCAGCTATGCAATGCAACAAAAGAGATGGGGCATGATTCTACAAGGAAAAGGGAGGGAAATTATTCAAACCCTTGAGCCAATGGTATTAATCCATGTGTCAATGAGGAAACCCATAAACCACCAACTACCCATTTTGGGTTATGGACCCAATCATTTAATTCTTCCAAGAGTTGGTTGAGGCAGTTAATGCCTTGGCAATGAAGAGGTATGGCAGCCCATTTCGTGCATGGGCAAGCCATCAACTTGGAAAATCATGTTTTGTCTCTTTGGGCAAGAAAACACCCACGAAATGGTGCCCAAAGCCATTTTGAATGGGCAGTCTTTCATCTCTCACGGAGACTGAGCTCACTGGAATTTATCCTCACGTTTTTCACCATAACCCCGTGTTTTCCATGCCCAGGAACTCGTTTTTGGTAGTGTGCAGCAGCTGGGGAAGGAGGGACGCGATTTGGGACTGAAGGAGAGGTCGTTTTTGCCCTGGGGACATTTTTCTGGAATGGGTTTGCTCTCCCAGTCGAATTTCCCAATTGCCAATACGTTTTGGGTCTTCCCACGTTTTTCTGTAGCTCGGGAAACCCCACCTCATGCATCCCACTGTTGAAACGTTTTTCTCATGCTCAGCAAGTGTAGTTTTGCTGTTATGTACATCCTTGTTTGTTTTGAACCTGTAAGCAAGAAACTCGGAGTGGTAGTGAACTGAATTGGCTTGATAAACCTAGTGAAGGGAGTAACCTCTCAAGAAGATCAAGAGGGATTTGGCTACTTTTCTATGCACTTCCTGAGAGCACTAGAAAGGAAGGTATGGCTTGAGGGACTGTGTGGCAGTGAAAAGAATACTTCCTTGTGTTGGGTGTGTAGGCATTGTGAGTGCCAAGCTGAATAGATCTGGGAGGGGTACCCATAGCTCTGTTGTTGAGCTCACTAGCTTAGCAATTCTTCCTTTCCATGTCCTAGCAGCCTGATAAACCCAACTGCTGATTGGCTTGGCTGAATTTGGTGTATGCTTGGCTATGTGTGAGTCTGTTGTTCCCTGGTTCCTTGTAGAAATCATGCCCAGCTCGGGGGTGGCAGTTGTATCAAGAGGTTGATAATCACAACTGGCCTATGGTTGGGTGGAACGTTGCAGTTGCATAGCCAGTTGCTTGGGACTACTTTGTTAAGATAAGTACTCTCTTGTGTTTAACCTTGCAATTATTATTTCATGAATATCTTGAATGTATGATGAATGTGTTAACTGAAATTAATTCCGCAGTGTTTTCTTATAATCATACAATCCATATGTCTTTTACATTATGTGAATTCGTAGTTATAAATTTATGGGGCTAGATGCCCGGTTTTAGCGTCACGATCCTCTCTATCATGCTGGTATGGTAGGAGGGGACGTTACACACCATCTTTCATTCCCTTTGATTCATTCGGGTTAGCAACAATATTAACTTAAAGAGTAAATGCTCCACATCTGGTCTCAAATAAACTCATCAAAATCTCAACATGTTCTCAAAATGATTTTTTTTAATGTATAATATTTCTATTTCTCAAATGATAAATTTTTTGTTTGGAAATAACAGACATTAATATATGATTAAAAAAATGGTTTCATGCTCATCTTCTTTCAACAAGAAAATAATTATTCTTCCTAGTAAACATTATATCTCCGCCCTCTTTTCTTTTAAAGATTAAAAAAATTGTGATATTTTTACTCCAACAATCACAGAGATACCTCTACTTCTTGCCTTATATGGACTCGTATTTCTCTATCACTTTGTACTCAGTATTTCTCCACTCTTCTATGTGTCTTCTCTTCCCTTTTTTCTTTGTGATACTGGTGGACAATGGCTTTATTTTATACTCTCAAATATCGTAAAACAACACTTTCTTCTTTGGTAGTTGGTGATTAGCTTAATATAATGGATGCACATTTTCATGTTGGCTCTCCTTCATGGCAACCCCAGAAATGATATGGCAAACAACTGTTATATCTTGATTTTTCTCCTTAAACCTCTTAAATTTTATCTAAATCTTGATCACATTGAAATTCAATCACTTTATATTAATTTTTTACTTTATTGTTCAACAAGAGCTTCCCGCTCTGATACCATGTTAAACTTATAAACACAAAAAATATTAGATACAGGATAAAAATGGACTTATGTAAAATATTATTTTATTACAATGAAGTCATTTGACACAATGGGTTTGGTCTCCTTTTATGTCGTTGGTTTGGTAGTTGTGCTACTATTATAATGCACCTACCTTATTAAATAATATCCAAATCTCAACTGATTAGTCACTTATATGGACGTGACTTTTACATTTCATTATAACCACTATTGGAGCGCTATACTCCAACAAAACCAGCTCTACTAACTACTCAAATCATCATGATAATTAAGCTCTAAATTAGAGCTACAAATATAGAACTTTAGGACAGCAATGTACATTTCATATTAAAATAAGAATGAAGTACAAATACATACATTCAATCCACTAGCATATCACAAGGTAGGACTACTCCACAATGCTCTTTAACCCTTAACCACAAAATGCTAGCATCACAACCATTGTCAAACCCTAACATTGAACTCCTCCAACCTAGGAATCCCACTGAACCAAAGTTGACTGCTTATCACTTGCATTACACACATGTACCCCTGAGTACATCATCACATCACATGAAAACTACTTTCCCAAGCAATTCATCTCACCAAGCTCCATCAAGCATGACATCACATCAATCTCTAAGTCCTCCAAGCCGAACATCTCACCATGCTCTAGGTCTTCACACTGGCGCTCTTGTCTTCGTTGGGGTTCACAAACCCTATCCAACTTGCATCCCACAAGTTCAAGGTTTATAAGAAAACTCTAGCTCTAAACTCCTAGTGTTCATGTCCATCCTAGGGTTTGAGTCTGCAAAACCTAGGTTTTCAATTCTTGCATGAACACAAGCACCTAGACCTCAAAGGAACATCAGGAGTAAAATACAAGTCTTATTTCAAGCAAGGTATCATACCAAGCTCAAGATTCCTCCACTCATCAAGCAAGACTACTCATCTAGCACTTCATGATCCTACCTTAGCTTCTGTTAACCTCCACTTTGCAAGAGGGTGACAAAGGAATTGTCTTGACTTATGATGGCGAGGTTTTGTTGTTGATGGAGCTGGTCTATACTGTTTTCATTGATGCAGGAGTTTTGTTTCATATTGAGGCTATTAAATGAACAAATCTGCCTATTAACAACAATTTTGATATGTGAAGCATGGATCTGTCCACCTTTTAGCAGGGGTCTTGCTGCATTGTTGGGTCTGTTGAACATCCTTAGGTTAAAATGACATTTCTCCACTTGTGATAGCAGTAAGAATGCTTGTTGGGCACACAAAAAAATATAAATCTGAGTGTTGTGCTATTCTTGTGGATCTAGGTCATAGTTCTATGTATATTTTAGCATCAAAATTGAGGCATCGTTGTCAAATCTGGGTTAGAAATTAGCAGCATATTGTACCAAGCAATGAATATTTGGTGAATACCATGAGTAGCTCACAAGAAGGAACCATCATATATGTGGGTCATCCAATAGAAACAAAGCATTTATGAGCATTCTTCAGTTATTAACATCTTGTTTGAAAACCTGTGTTATTCAAGAACTCGGGGTTAGTGCATCTGAGCTCTACAATCTTATGGAAGCTCTGGGAAAGGTGGCACAATGGACAGGATCTCAAGAATCCATGCAACAATTAATTGAAGATGTAAGGAATGTTTCATCTAACTCAGCTAGTCAGATGCATCGTCAGTTGGGCAGGAGGACAAGATCTGTCCAGCGATGGGAGATGTCTAAATAACCATGTTAACAATATCTATATGTAGTATTCATGTAGGAGATTGTCTCTTACAGTCATTTCCTTTCATTCTTGTGTGTTTTTTCCTGTAGTAGAAGAGACCAGCAGATAGGGCATTAAAATCATGAGCAGTTTCAAGTGACTAGTATGAGGTTAAATTGCCATCACAAAGAGGATTTTATGGAAGAGGTCATACTCAACAAATTTTAGCTTCTCCCGGAGTGAAAATATTTGTCCTGTATCATGAATATAGAATGAAGGATACACATGATCCCTATCTTCAATTCACCGAAGAGACCTGTAGGGAGTAAATTGGGGTCATATATGTGAAATGAGTGATGGATGAGTTTTCTAATATATTGAAAATCGATGTGGGCATTTCATAGGTCTATTGGATGGAGATCTTTTCACCTAACAAGCATTAAAAATATCTATGATATGTTCAGCCCAGATTTGTAGATCTATGGCATGTATCCAGCATTCAAGTATCAACTGAAATTGATGAAAGGGCTGAGCAAAGAATGGAAAACTATGCATCCAAATCAAGTTGATGAGGATATTTGTCTGGAATCAAGTTTATAATACAACTACAATAGAGATTCAGATTGGATTCACTAAGAGAGTCAGAACTCTGCAGCTCAGGATGATTTTCTTGTATTATTGGAGATGCCTGATGGGAGCAAATTAATACTGCGGATTCTGTAATCCACCAGATTCAATGATGGATTGGGCCTCGAAGCAAATCTATGTGCAATGTATTCTCGCAGCTTGTCCGGCTATGGTTGGTGATCGTGGCCACTCCTTGGCATAGCAACATATCTGGTGGCGGGTCCCTCAAAAACTTACCTGTTCTAAGTCGAAGTGTGAGGCCAGGGCCATTGGTTATGACCAAGATCTGCAAATATGAAATAAGTTCTTCATATTAAAACGAGACTCTGTGAGGAAATTTTGAAAGAGTTCATCCATATCACTCAACCCCATCCTACAAAGAAATTAAAACACTATATATTGACCTTAAAGAATAGATCTCCATTTACCCCGGTTGGCTGATGTAGTCAACCCTCTTATCATGGAAATACTTTTAGAAGAGGATGACTACAATAACCTCATAGCCAATGCTCTTAATTAAGGGTGCAAAATATTTATTCACTAGTTCTATATTTAAGATGCATTATGGTTAATGTCCAATTATAGGCGTCAAATAGGATGAATAGATTATTCAGTGGTCCTATTCTAGCTTTGTAGTTGGGTATTCAATGGTTAATAGTCACATGCATTCATATTTTGCATGGATTATCTCTTATTTGTATGGGCACATCTAATGCCAATAGCTGAAAAGTTTTATATATGGTTCAATTCACTTCACCAATAGTATGATCTAATGGGTGTTTCAATGTGAAAGTGAAAAATGGGTGTCACAAGGTTTCTCTTGCTAAAAAGATTTGGGTTCCAATCAAGCCCAACTGCCATCTTGATTTTCCAATTCAATGTACTAATCTAAATACAGAGACAAATGTTTAAGCCATTAGCCAACTAATAATCAAGTGTTGACTGTGCCTTCCTCATGAACCAAGGGATGTATATTGTTCACAATGTGTCAACTAAATGGTAAAACGTTTGTGCATATAAACAAAATAATCTATGTTCCCTTAGTTAACATGGGACACATATTTGCAATTATATAGATCCAAAGGATCCATGGAGAGAAAACTAAATTCAAACACGTCTATGCCATCAATATGTTCAAATTCGTCATAATATGTGGAAGTATGTGGTGTTATGACCCCAATGTGCTTTCTCTTCTCCTTCTCTTATTAATGGGAAAAATTGATTTGATTTCATGCAATTCTCTTAATAAGTTACAAAGTTGAGAATTCACCATTCCTCATTAACAAATTGATTTGATTTCAACATTAAAATCCATCTTTATTCATGCTTTGAAGTGAAATCATTCAAAAAGGATAACCCATAATAAATCTCACAATTCATTCAATTTATTAGTTACTAATTGTTTATACTTCATAGTTGGCCTACATTTCACTTTTGTGGTCATTTGTTGGACATTAATATAATTATCTTATCTTATCTTATCTGCTTTGTTATGGATAGGGTGAATTCTAGTTCAAAGGGCAGGTGATGAGAATCTTTGTGGAGGAGAGGTGCTTCCATCTTATGTGCCCAATGTTAATGCTAGATCTCATTCATTTTAAACAGATGGTTTTGATATACGTTTGCCTTTATTTTGCATATTTAAATTTTGAACTCGACATCTGAATGTACACATTGTAATCAAATGAAATGAGTTTGTTAATGCCATTTATGTTCTCTTTAGCATCTTACAAGATATGGATTGGATAGTAGCATTATGTTTCTCCAAAGTTGCTTGGATCAGGTGAATTTGTGCAAAGGAGATGTGCAGAACATGCAGTTGAAGTTGGAACTCCTTTCTATTGTAGTTAAATATATGATGCATCAACCAAATTTCAATACAGTGTTTTGTGAAGTTGTGAAGAATACTCATACAGGTGAAATCTCCCATGCTTTATTGGAGCTTTGACCATGTTCCAATTAATTCATTGCTCTTCCCTGCTTTCAAAAGATGCCTACTTTTTTCACTTGCAATTTTCTTCATAACCCTGATTGAAGCTAGCATCGTTGAGCACCGATAGAATGCAAGGGAGGAGAAAATTGTTTTGATGAGAACAATTCTACCTACTAGATTGAGCTAGTGGGTGCCCCACTAATGGAATTTTTTTCATCATGCTTATAATATTTTTCCACATTGATGTTGTTAGTTTTCCAAGCAATAGGGACATGCCAAGGTATTTAAAAGAATTCTAATCCTCAATGGTTGAAAATTTTAGAAATATGGCTATAGAGTGGAAGAGCTAAGGTTTTAATTTCCAAGCATATATTTCACTCTTCTTGTTGTTGACTTTGCCTCCTGCCGCACATAAGTATTTTTTCAGGATTGTTTGAAATCTCTCAACAATAATGGTGGAAGCACCCCAACTAGCATCATGGCATCAATAAACTATGAATGTTTATTCCTCTAACCCCCTTGGCTATGCTTATCCCTTGGATATTCTTTGCAATTATCTCTTTATACAAGTTCCTAATAATGAATCTACCATACTAAGAAACACATACAATAATTGATAATATATCTAATGAATATATTGGATAATTACAAACCAAGCTACTCTCATTCTGAATTATGTTTGTATAGAGTCAAGGACTTCTTTAAAATGATTTAGAGTTGGAAAAGGAAGTTCTGCATGATTTTTTTGCTTACAATAGAAAGGGACAATAGAACACTTGTCAGTGGTAAGTGCTTGCAACTTATGTACCGGGTCTATATAATTGACATCAGGATGCATAACATAAATTCCATTGAGAACGAAAGACCTAAGGATAAATGTGTGAGAATGATCTTGCAGGTCATTGCCAAGTATTCTTTATGTAAAATGAATGGAATTTTGCAAGCATATGACAAGCTACACTTTAAAAAAATAAATGAACTGTTGTGAGAAAACATTAAGATTATAACTATTAAGATCAAGATTTTTGCAATGCTAGATGCAAAAAGGGAGAACCCAAGCATCCTTGTTGCAAAGAGAAATTCGCACTCAACCATAGGTGTAGAACCAAAGAACTATATAATTGCAAGGGATATCAAATGGGGTATATTTTCAATCAGAAACCAAATGGGGTATATTAGTTCCTCATTTTTACCATTGGAGACCAAATGGGGTATATTTTCCAACATCATTTATGTTGATTCAATATTTGGCTCTTGTTGTTCTTCCATGTAAAGGGATTCAAAATGTGCATTGGCATCTTCTTTAATGGCTGCAAAATTGTTTAAACTTGAACCAATTTTTCAAGACTTTCTAATTGTTTAATGGCATCTTATAGTTTAGTGTATGATTCGCCAATATTTCTCAAGATTTTCTAATTCCGTGAAAGATTCACCGAAAAATTTACAACTGTTTATCATTTAGTGAAATATTTGCCCAAAATTTACAAGATTTAATAATTCCATGAAATATTTGCCAAAACATTATATATACATATAATATTATTGATAAAATAGGATTCACACTTTTTTTTTAATCATGGGGATTCACCCATTTTTTATAAATATAAATTTGGGGGGGGGGGGGGTCTTAAAATCATCCTTGCCGGTCGTTGTCTTTAAATTTGTCTTTACTGACCATTCCGCAACTCTGTGGCATTTCAACGACGACCGGTCGCAACTGTTGATCATTGTTTCAGCGACAATTTTGCCAAAGCCCAGCCAAGACTTGTCGACCATCGTGCTCCGAAAAGGACCTTCTGCCAAGACGTTCCACGCATGTATCTCGGCAGAAGTATCTGTTGTGTCGTTGCGTTTTGATCAAATTTTGCCGACACCCTCGCAGGAGTTGTGTTGAAACGGCCGAAGCAATAGGCGTTCGCTGTCTTTAGCTTTCACGATATAGTAAAGTGGGCGTCATCCTGTGGGGTCATTTAGTTCCCACCTACCAAACCCCGTGCGAACTTAATGCTCACCTACCTGTTAGAAAAACAAGATCGCAGAGCAATAACAATAAACATAAATGCAAATATAATCACACATACACATTACAAGAGAGACACAGATATATTGTGGTTCACCCAAGATGGGCTACGTCCACACTGAAGTTGCCACCTTATTATTATACCGTCTAGAAAAGTGAAGGGATACAACCTACAGCACAGTTGCTGCACTTCCTCTTCACTATCTCATAGTCTCTCTTCTTGATCTCAGATATCTTTACAATGCATAATACCTAATGCATCAACCCTAGCCGTGTTGCAATGTCTTTATTTTATAAGGGAAATACAATGGGAAAATACCACGAGTTACCCAAAACCATGGGCCCGAAAACTGTTGGCAAAAACAACCCCAAAATTTTTTCTCAGGGGTGTTTCCCATGAACCCCAAGGTTGGGGAATGAGTGTATAGTCCTTTAAGGTGCACGATTGAGACAATATCATCTATGAGACTGGAAGATATGGCTCCACAACCAATAATATCCCACTTGGAGACTGATCAAAACAAATCCACCGCTGATGTACTTGCTAGACCTTGGACTTGGAAACTTTCTCATCTTCACCTTCATGCTAGAAGGCAAACTAAAACCGAGCAGGAACTCAGTTTCTTTCTAGTCACTACCTTTGTGAACATGTCTGTAGGATTCTGGCTAGTATGTATCTTTTCCAGCTTCAACAGTTCATCTTCCAGAACATAGCGTATGAAATAGTACTTGAGCTATATATGTTTAGTCCTGGAATGGAATGCTGAGTTCTTTGCAAGATGAATGGCACTCTGGTTATCACTATAAAATCTGCTATCCTTCTGCTTCTTACCCACTTCCTCCATAAACCTTTGCAACCAAATCATCTATTTACTAGCCTCTGTAACAACAACATACTCTGCTTTCGTTGTTGAAAGTGCAACAACCTTTTGCAATCTTGAAATACAACTTACTGTTGTTCCACCTACAGTAAACACATACCTTATGGTTCTCCTCCTGCTGTCCTTATCACCTGCCATATCTGCATCAACATATCCTTGTAGAACAGTGTCTAAACCTCCAAAACATAATGCCTGAGTGGTAGTACCTCTCAAATACCTGAGAATCCACTATACTACCTTCCAATGTTCTTTACCTGGATTGTTCATATATCTACCCACAACTCCCACTGCATGTGCAATATCTAGTCTTGTGCACACCATGGCATACATCAAGCTACCAACTGCTGATTGATAGGGAATCTTGGACATGTAATCTATCTCTTCCCGTGTCTTGGGACACATTTCCTTACTTAGACTGAAATAGCTGGCCAAAGGTGTACTAATTGGTTTTGCATTCTGCATTCTAAACCTCTCCAACACCTTTTGTATGTACTCACCCTAAGACAATGTCAATTTGTGACTTTTCTCGTCACTTATTATTCTCACACCAAGGATTTGGTTTGCAGCACCCAAATCCTTCATCACAAATGAATTAGCTAACTTCCTTTTGAGCACATTTATATCCTGCATGTTAGACCCTGCAACAAGCATGTCATCCACATACAATAACAAGATAATATAACTTCCATTATCTAGCCTCTTGAAATAAACACGGTGGTCAGAATGACATCTACTATAACCTTGTTCTGTCATAAACTTGTCAAAATTTAAATACCATTGCCTTGGAGCTTGCTTCAAGCCATACAAGCTCTTTTTCAACCTGGATACCAAGTTCTCATTACCTTTGACCTCATACCGTTATGGCTACTGCATATATATCTCTTCCTCCAAATCCCCATGGAGAAAGGTTGTTTTTACATCTAACTGTTCAAGATGCAAGTATTCTACCGCCATTAGAGTTAAGATAGTCCTAATTGAATTCATCTTAACAATAGGAGAAAATATTTCATCAAAATCTATACCTTTCTTCTATGAAAACCCCTTTACAACAAGTCTTGCCTTGTACCGCTTCTTACCTCCTTCTTCTTCCTTCAACCTGTAAATCCACTTGTTCTGCAATGCTCTTTTACTAGCAGGAAAATGAACCAAATCCCAAGTCTGGTTTCCTACCAATGAGTCCATCTCCTCATTCATGCCTTGCTGCCACGTCTTTCTAGTTTCCACCTGCATTCCTTCTTCATAACATTCTAGTTCACCATCATCCGTCATCAATAAATAGTACATTGAAGGAGAGTATCATTCAGGGAGTCTACTTAACCTAGTAGATCTTCTTGCAGTTGCAGGAGTTTCAGGTACGTGATGCTGTTCTTGATTTTCTGGCACCTTTGGAACTTCATTTTCTTCAATTTCATCAAGTACTGTATACTCTGTGTTTTCCTTTTCCTCTTTCTTTCCCTGCAACTGATATTTATACATGACCTTTTCATTGAACATGACATCTCTACTTCTAATGATTTTTTGATTTTCATAATCCCATAAACGATAACCAAAATCATCAACCCCATATCCAATAAAGGTACATTTCTTGGATTTAGCTTCAAGCTTTGTTCTATTTTTTTTATCAATATGGACAAATGCTTCACAACCAAACGTTCTCAGAAATGAGTAGTTTACCTTTTTACCTGTCCATTCCTCGTCTAGAATACCACCATCCAAAGCACTTGAAGGTCCTCTGTTTATTAAATAAACAACAGTATTTACAACATCCACCCAAAACTGTAAGGGAAACCCTGCATGCAATCTCATACACCTTGCATGCTCCATGATCGTTCTTTTCATCCTTTCAAACACACCATTTTCTTGTGGTGTTCCTGGGACTGTCTTCTCTCTACGAATCCCATGGTATGAACAGTAACTATCAAACTCCTTGCCGCAATACTCACCTCCATTATCAGATCTGAGACACTTCAACCTTTTTCCTATCTCATTCTCAACCAAAGCTTCCAATTCTTAAAAGTAGCAAACACATCAGATTTATGTCTAATGCAATAAACCCAAGTTTTCCTAGTTGCATCATCAATAAATGTAACATAATAATGAGAGCCACCAAGAGATTGTACCTAAGCTGCTTCCCATACATCTGTAGGCACTAGCTCTAACTTTTCATTCTTCTTATGTTTCCCAACCCTGAGAAATCTGACTCTCTTTTGTTTTCCATAAACACAGTTCTCACATAATTCCAAACTTTCCTGCTTCAAATCTGGCAGCAACTTCCTTGAGTGGAGAATCTGCATCCCCTTCTCACTCATGTGGCCAAGCCTATGATGCCACAATGATGTATTTGTTCCTGTGGAAGCTAAAGAGTTAGAATGGTCAGTATTATGAGGACATAAATACAACATACCTACCCTATCTCCTTTTGCTATCACCATTGATCCTTTAGTGATCTTCCACCACTTTTCTCCAAATGTAGATAGACAGCCGGCATCTCCTAACTACCTTGTTGAGATCAGATTTCTTTTCATTTCCAAATGTAGATAGACAGCTGGCATCTCCCAACTACTTTGTTGAGATCAGATTTCTTTTCATAGTAGGAATATGCCTTACATCTTTCAATAGCCAATCAGTTCCATTCTTAACTTTTATCCATACCTTACCCATTCCAACAATTTTACATGGCTCATCATCACCCAATAAAACTTGTCCAAAATCGCCTGGAACATAATCATGAAAATATTTCCTATGGGGTGTAGCATGACATGAAGCCCCTGAATCTACTACCCAATAATCACTTGTATTATCTAATGCAAGAATCAAAGCATCCTGTAACACATCACCTGCTACATTTTCTTCCTGGGTGGTTTCTTCCTATCCACCTCCTTTCTTCTTTAGAGATCTGCAGTCTTTCTTCAGATGTCCTTTCTTTCCCCAGTTCTAGCACTCTATTTTTCCTAGTCTGGACTTGGATCTACCTGTTTTAGACTTTCCATGATTACCTTGGTTCTTTCCTCTCTCCTTTTGTCTTCCCCTACTTTCCATGTTCAACGCATTACCTGACGTCTCACCTGTGTTTTTTCTTTGCATTTCCTCACTAAGAATAACACCAATAACATCATCAAATTTCAAGCTGTTTGAACTAGAGACAAAGTTACTTACAGCCATGACCAAGCTATTCCAGTTTCCTGGAAATGAACACAAGATTAGAAGAGCCCTAACCTCATCATCGAAGTTCACACTTATAGAACTTAGTTTATTTGTAACCATATTAAATTCATTTAAATGATCAGTAACAGATCCACCTTCAGACATCTTCATATTAAATAAATGCTTCATTAGAAATACCTTGTTGGAGGCTGAGATTTTTTCATACAGCTTACCCAGTGCGCTCATCAAACCCTTCGTTGTCGTTTCTTTTGAGATATTGAAAGCCACCGACGAAGCCAGAGACAACCATATTGTTCCCAGTGCCTTTCTGTCAAGAACCTCCCATTCTTCATCCTTCATAGCCGTCGGCTGCTTTGCTCTTCCTCCCAACGGTAGGAATAGATCCTTTTGGTACAGATAGTCCTCCATTTGCATCTTCCATAACTAGAATATTTGGCCATTAAACTTCTCGACCTTAAACTTTCCTTCTTCTGCCATTGCTCCCACTCAAACCACAAACCCTAGCTTCCTGTGGGTTTATCTGCAAATAGACCTTCGGCTTTGATACCAATTGTTAGAAAAACAAGATCACGAAGCAATAACAATAAACAGAAATGCAAATATAATCACACATACACATTACAAGAGAGACACGGATATATCGTGGTTCACCCAAGATGGGCTATGTCCACACTGAAGTTTCCAGTCCTTATTATTATACCGTCCAGCAAAGTGAAGGGATACAACCTGCAGCACAGCCGCTACACTTCCTCTTCACTGTCTCATAGTCTCTCTTATTGATCTCAGAGATCTTTACAATGCATAATACCTAATACATCAACCCTAGCCATGTTACAATGTCTTTCTTTTATAAGGGAAATACAATGGGAAAATACCACGTGTTACCCAAAACCATGGGCCTGAACCCCAAGGTTGTGAAATGAGTGTACAGTCCTCTAAGGTGCATGGCTAAGACAATATCATCTATGAGACTGGAAGATCTGGCTCCACAACCAACACTACCGAACCCTGTGCGAATTAAATGTTAAGGACTTTTATATATAATAGGGGTTTTTAGTTGTTTTTACCACCATTTGCAAAGCACAAACATCGTTCAAGCATCTTTGGAGTTGCTACCAGTCATAGGATGCCACTTAGCTCACCATTGGGCTCATGCAACTATCCCAACCATTCCTCCTTTGACAGGTAGGTGTTCTTAACACCGTCTCATTTCTGTTGGATACTAAAAGTATCGTTTTTTAACTTTTGTTAGCCGCTAGTTGGTCTCGAAGGTTTGGGAGTAAGTTTTCCCTTCATTTTGGTCTTAGTGCCCTGTTTCGACAGTCACTTGGGACTTCCGCGAACAACCAATCTCCTGCCCAAGGTTACCTGTGTTATTCCTTTTGAGCCTAACCCCTATGGCCCATTTTCTCATGCTGGTCGCCACCGTTTTAGCCATTTATCCGGAAGATAAAATCTGAGTGAGCTAGTTGCCTGCTCTCCTCAGTCATTTGTTAGTTTTCGAGTTTAAAAACCCGCGATCTCCAACAAGAGTCAATATAAACCCCGCGTCTACCATTCTAGTTTAGACCTTGGCTCACATTCATTTTTAAACAGAAACCCATGCCCAAAGCTCCCCAACATCAGGGTTCACGCAACATCTCACCCGGTGGTGTTTTTAACTCGTCGTGTCCATCAAGCACGTTTAAGCCGTGAAGGAGTTATCTTTCTGAGTAGGGTTTTGACACAAAAGTCATTTCTAATTGGAGTTTGTCCTAAAACCTCTTTGTTGTTTCTCACATTCATGCACATACACAAGATTGATTAATTATGAATAAGCTCTCTTTGTCAAACATGGAAATCTCAGTTTTGCATGGCTTTTCCTATTTTGTATAGTTGGTTTTTGCTTCCCATAACTGTTCATTCATTAAAACAAAGAATTTTAAATCCAATTAGCACTCACAGCACTGAACTACTGTATTTTTCATGCTCAATAATCATACCATGGTTGATAAATGATATATAAATGTTTTCCTCATTGTTTCTTCATGAGTTTCAACCTTAATAAGCAGTTTTGGAAAAATAAATTAACATTCATATCATCTCAAATTTTGTTCTACTTATTCAGTACATCATAGATACTGTACTCTTCATTGTGATCCCTTATTTGTTCATCCGTTGTCGCCATAGACTTGATATGCATAGACGTTCTGCCAGAAGGAAAGCCAAGCTGGTTGAATTGTGAAAATCCTCACAGCAGATCTAAGAGATGATGTATACCTCACAAGAGTAATTATGAGCAAGCAGGAAAATAGAAGAAGAGTGAACAATACAGTATAATGAGCAACAAAATAATATGGTACAGTAAAAATCAGATAGAAGCAATAATACTTCACACACACTAAATTATTAATCACAAATGGACATATAAATAATACAATGCATGAGGAATTCGAATGCCTAAGGTGGCAATTCGAATTAGCCTTCATGGAGTGATCAAAGGATCACTGGAGTGTCATCGGAGCACAACTAGTATCATCGGAGCACAACTGGAAGTCTTCATCATCATCAGTGGAGTCATCAATGCTCAAGTAACTGTCAACCATCAGTCAAACTAAGTCAAGTAGGTGTAACTGAGTGTAACTCAGTGTAACTAAGTGTAACTGACTGTAACTGACTGTAACTAAGTGTAACTCAGTGTAACTGAGAGTAACTAAGTGTAACTAAGTGTAACTCAGTGTAACTCAGTGTAACTGAGTGTAACTGAGTATAAACTGAAGACAACTGGACTGGTAGGTGAAGGAGGGTGAGTTGCTTCCTAAAATCAAGGAAGAAGGGCGCATTAAGCAACTGGAGGGCTAAAAATGAATAGTGAGAAGCTCTTGGGGGCTGGCTAACTAAGGGCTAGGTGCTGGACTGATGACTGGGATGCATGCAAACCTTAAAAGTGCATGCATGATTGAAAATGTAAATGATCAAAATATTGGTGGGACTAGGATGGAGTATAGGAATATCCTAACATGAATCAAACTCAGACGTAGAGATCCTGCTGGACATCGCGCTCGAAACAATGTTCGAAGACACAAAAGATGTGTCAGGAGTCTCCCCAGAATTTCAATGGGGTGAATTATACAGGGCCATAAGAGACACAAATTTCCCTGAAGCATCTATCGAAGAACTAATGGTCTACCAGAATACCAAGAAGTCTAGTCTTAACAAGGAAGCCATGTGCCCAAAGTTGTTTCCATGCTCATAAGTAATTGGTTGGATCCTGCCCTAGGTAAATACCGGCACCAGAATCGTCTCAAATGTTAGTGGGGCAGGGCTTGCATATTTCCAACCAAACCATATCGCTTCAGCATACAAGTTACCCTCGCCTAAAGTCCTAATGGATAATGATTGGCTATCAAGGCTCAAAATGTATCCTATAGAGTGCGCCAAAAGATGACGATCTCTGAAAGACAAATGAGATCGAGGACCAGTGGAGAATACGAAAGTCAGCACCTGAGGACCCCATATAGGATCATCGCCCTGATGTTGAGCCGAGTTTTTGGCTTGGAAAATGGAAAGATGTATAAGCTCGGCTGGGTGCCGATGATGTACCACATTGCCACACATGGTACAGTATTCAACTGGGAAGATATAATCTCAGCTGGTATGGCATCCCATATAGGTGCGGCACACGGAGGATTAACTCAAAAGAAAGTTGATTTATTTATGTCAGCCTCTTACCTGTTGGATTTCTTTCTAATCAAACACTCTTTCCCTGATTTGGGATGCGTCTGGAAACATAATGAATCTCCCCTCCACGTGTCCTACCATATGATGTGGGCCCACAAGTACACAAGCCACTACACCTGGATTTGTGAAAGTTTCATTATGCCATTATATCATCTAATCTTCCAAGAGGAACCCAATTGCATGTTAGAGAATGCTATGCCAGTCATCGAAGAGAACGGATATTATTAATTCTCCTCCCAAGGGACATACATCAGAATGAGTGGAGGAACTCAACCCCCTTCTATGTTGCCTCGATATGCCACTGACTATGTCGTACTTAAAGAGGCCACAAGACAACTCTTCATAAATGGATTTAGTAGGATTCTTCATGACAACAAGAAGGATGCTTACCCATAGATGCCATTTACTATTGGTGCATACAAACTTCACAAGGAAAAGGACGGTGAAGACTTTGCTAGAGATTTAGAATTTTTCCATTTTGGAATGAAGAGTTTCAGAAGACATGATCCCGAAGGTAAAGTTGCTTCCCACTATGCTTCCTAGCGGATTACTTTCGATTATGCACATCTTTTTGACAAAGATGAGGCATTCTTTTGGAGCAAAAAGAACATGACCGAATTGGGAAAGTGCTATCGCCCCAAAAGTGGAGATGGTTCCAGTTCCAAGGATAATACTGCTAAGGAGGCTGAACAACAAATGAAAATAGAGGAAGTAGAAAAGCAGCGTCAGGATGCATAGACTGACAGAATTCAGAAGGAGCAAGCTGAGAAGATACAAAAGGAACAAGTAGAGAGGCTTCAGAAAGAAGAGACCGAAAGGTTCCAAAAGGAGGAAGGTGAAAGGATTCAAAGGGAGGAGGCTGAAAGGATCCAAAGGGAAGAGGCCGCAAGGATACAATAAGAGAAAGAAAGAACAGAAAAGGAAGCTGCAGAACAACAGAGAGAAAAGGAAGAAGAAGAAAAGTCCAAGGAAGTTGTAGAACAAGGAAGGCCGAGCACATAAGATATGGACATAGACCTACCAAATATTATCACCGTAGGACACCCCTCACTATTGGATCTTGCCCTCACCCCATTTACCCCATCAAAGCGGCACACGATGGCGAGTTTGGATACAATCCTTTTTTACTCTAAAAGGAAAACTATCATGAGGAGACAGAAAAAGAGAATGAAATGTCCAACCTACCAAGATGTTGTCACATTAACAGAAAGGACAATATTTGAGGGTACTCAAAAGGATCTCGAGCTCGTGGCATCAGTCAATATAGCTACGGCACAAGCAAGTGTAGACAATGTTAAAAAGTTGATGAACTACGTGGAAAAGAAGAAAGAAAAGCTCTTCAAAGTAAAATATAACTTGATGAAGGAGCGAGAGAAGATATTGGAGCTGAAGAGAAAACATGATGTCCTCCTGTTTGAAAACGAAAGAATAGTAGAAGTATACAAAACTCTCAAAGCTGAAAAGGATACACTGACCGTGCAGTTGGTCATTACAGAAGCCAAGAAGAGAGACTTAGAAACTCGCATCAAAGAGTTGGAGGAGAACGAGGCTGACAGTAGGAAACAGGTAGGGAACTATAATTTCCAGTTCAAAAGGCTATAAGAGGAAAAGGAGTTTCTGATGGGGCAACTGAAAGTTGTAGGGGAGAAAAAGCAAGACTTATCTCCTTTCCATGAGTAGGCATGTGACTTATAGAGTGAAATTCACTGGTCACAAGAGCTTATCACAGAAGAAGTCTGCAAGATGAAGGTGATGATTTCAAGGATTAAGGAAATCAATGTCGAGGCTTTGAGACTCAAAAGGAATTTCGTGCGCACCATGGAAGATATCAGGAAACAAATTGAATGGAGAGAAGTGAAATCAGAATTCCCTAGGAACCTACCTCACAAGACCATGATAGATTCACAACTGGATTTAGGTCTCATTGAGTTCCGCAGAAGGTCTGGTATACGAATAAATAGTAGAATCTCGAAAAGCATTGAGAAATGTAACGGCTTCTACCTTAAAATCCGTGAAATCCATGAGAAGTGTCAGATGGTTATACCTCCGACCATAGAATATTTTCCTGACAGAGACCAGGGTTTTTCAAAATTACAAAATGAGCTTATTATAGACATGGATTACATAAAGAAGCTAGACACACTGACAGTAGAAGACCTCAATCAATTCATTGGACAAGCTTCCATTTATGCCTACTTTCTAGAGGACAACTACCAGGAAACGATAGTAGGAGTAAAAAGTATAGAAGTAGATCTGCATGCCCATGATATCTATCTAAAGATGATGACCCATGTATGAAGTAATATTATTTTAAGAGAAACTGACACGTGGGACAAATACATCTCTGAGGTTGAAAAGCTAGCTGAAAGCTAATTTTGTATTTTATATTGTATAAAAGACAACTGGAAATTAATTTTGTATTATATAAACACTAGAATACAAATTTTTCAGATTCCCTAGGGTTAGGGTATGTGAAGAGACACTAGAGACAATTTTGTAAAGTTATAAATAGGGAGAGAGAATAGAATGAAAGGACTTTTTGCAGGTGAAAGAACTGGACTGTTTTGTACGAGAACTTCTTTTCTGCATTAATAAAGAAGGATCTATTTTCCTGGGAAAAGCTGGCACAACGATTTTGCTTGGGATATGTGGAATGTTATGTGGAATTATTTCTTCACCATTCATATGCATACTGTGAGATTGTTCCTAACCATCTTGAATTAATTCATGGTTGTGAATGCTCTTATAACCTGTGTAAACATTTATGTGCTTAATGAGTAATAGAACATTTTAATTACATCAGATTTATCTTTGATATCCTTTATGTTCTGCTGTAAATGTGCTTATATTATTGAAATAGCTATCTGTGAGATTCTTAGGTACATTTCCAGCTTATTACTCATATCTCGGATTTTCTCCCTGTAGGGATAGATTAGATAGTTAGATAGATCTGTTTAGATTAGAATAGATTACATGTATTTAAATAGATCACTTGCATATCATATTTAAATATAAAATACATAAACGGTGGATCGGGTCGCAACCGATAAAAAAATATTTAAATCACATACGGTAGTCGGGTCGTTAACTGGACGGATTCCCTACACCAAACGGTGAGCGATCTAATTGGGCTTGCTTGCTGGGGAGAAGCACTAACTACTGGTGTTGCGACTTTCGAGGCATCAAAATGAACTTATATGTAATCTTTTGTTTTTGGAGAAGAAGCAATTTGCTTATTGTTATATAATATAATTGTAAACACAACAAGAAATTAGCAAATAATTTAATGTTGTATAAACATATAAACATAAACATAAAATCTAAATATATAAACATAAATATTTTATATAATATAAACCTATAACTAAATAAACATAAACATTTTATATAATATTATTGTAAATATTTTATATAATCTAAGTGTACATGAAACCCCTATCTTTTGTATCCAAGTTCTATATCTACACTGAAGTCCTAGAAACTACCCATTTATGTTACTCTTATTGTTCTATATTATTAATTCAATATGGCTTATCAACATCTTGAAAATTCCCTTAGGAACTAAATACTTTGAACATACAAAAAAGCTATTAAAAACTTATCCCTTTAACTATTTAATTTAGCATTTTCCCTTTTATTTAATTCTTAATCCCCAAGTTATTATCTTAATCTCAAATCCAATCTCACCATCAAAACATGACACATTTACCTTACCATCAGTTTGTTTTATTATGATTCTTGTATGTTTGCTTAACCATGTACACTTTGGCGGCATATGTGCCATTACATATTTTCATTTAGAGAATAGTGGATGATGCCAAAACCCTATTTGTTTTTGGTGATTATGGTGGAAAAATGTGGATTAGGAAATTTACTTTGAGAATGGTTAAACCAATATATCCAACTTTTATAGGATCCCAACACAATTTCATGTACTTAATTTTTTCTAAAACCAAGGGAAAATTGCATGGATACAAAAATAGCGATGAAAAGAGTACTAATCTTTGCATCTCTACAATTATGTTGAAGAGATATCGGGTTGAGTAGTTGAGAACATGTTTCCATGGGATAAATTCAAACAAAGCAAGGATCTCAAGAAAACTGATGGAACTAAGAGAAAAATGTTGACTGGTATCACCAAGCTTGATGATGCAGGTGGAAAGCATTCTCAGAAATGTACCCTAATTTTAACAGAGGGGAATTCATCTGCTTATTCTCAACCAACCACTTGAAAGACCTGCATGGAGAGAATCAATGTGGATGCTCTACCAAAAGCAAGAAACCTTTGGACATTGCTAGGTTTTGAACAGTAGACCTCTTTCCTGGTCATGAATTGTTAGGGGACTAATAGATTGATTTCAAATGAGGGTTTCTGTTGTTGAAAAGGGTTTTAGTCTGATCAATGTTTCTCATTAACATTTATACTGCATATTACAGGTGTGCACTGTGTAGGTGAATCACACTTTTGGGTTAATGCAGATGGTTCTTATCAAGAGGAAGGTAATAATATATGGGGAAAGGTAATTGATTCTTGAGAAATTAATTTCATCTTACATGATTCTAATTCTTGTCTAATATCTTTCCGCTTGAAGCTACAGTGATCAATTTCCTCCAATGAATATTTTCCTTGTGAGCTTTGGTTGTCATTTTCACTCTTTGCTTTGAAATATATTTCCTCCTTTGAAGAATAGAAAGAATTAGTTACATGTTTAGCTTGCGTCTCCTTTTCATTATAAACTTGGGAAAGAAAGAGATCATTTTATCCTCCATGGTTTTCTATTATGCTCAAGTGCACATGTTCTCCTTTAACATGTTTTTTAGAGGAGCTTCATAGGGGTTCATTCTATATCTCCACCTCTTTCTCAACTCTCTTGACAATTTGCCAAGAAACCTCTAAAGCATCGTCATCGACAAATTGGAGATCAATTTCTGCATCCCTTTTGACTTCTTCTTTTGATTTATTATGTTGGGTACATATCTCTAAATACTTATTTCCTTCCTCGAGTCCAAATGAATTCCCCCCCCATATTAATCCTTGAAGATGACTCAGCATAAAGGCTTGTCACTGTGGCATTATGTTTTATATAATGTCCATCTCTGACACAAATTATTGTATCCTCCTATATTCTAGCAGAGTAATTGATTCTAGAGACCTCCTCTACAGAATTATTATTTCTCATCTCACATCCCTCTATGACCTCACATTCAAATGTTAGCTCTATTAAATATTTCATGTTCCTAGAGGACTCATCAACCGTTTTCAGTAGCATACATCTTGATTGATGGTCACTAAAACTCCTATATATGGATGAAATAATTCTAATACTGATAGAACTTCAATCATTAAGTTTAAATCTCATTTTTTGGAAACAATAATTTATCTTATCCTTTTCATCAATCACAAAAGAAATAAAACCCCCAATTATTCCTTTTGGAGATCCAGATTCAAGGTTGAGAAGACTTGATAGGAACTTTAAGAGTAGTTTATGGACTAGATATTTCTTGTCCAACTATAGCTTTAGTTGATTCCACCAAGCCTAGTTGTGACTTCCTAGGAATATACTTATATGTTTCCTTAAATGTAAGATAATTACGTGCCTACTCAGCAACTCATATCTCTAACTTTCATCCTCCAACTCCATCGGTTCTATAGGTTCAATAATTATTTCTATCTCTGCAACCTTTGATTTTGGAGAAGACTGGATACATGTGGGTGTAAAATCATCATCAGACTGCACAAAAGCTTCTTCTGCATCAAGGAAGATTTTATTGCTTGATATCTCAATGTAACTTAGTTTAGAAACACATTCATCCATCACAACTCCATTTAGATTCATTGCTCCGACCTATTTGGCACCTTGGAAATCTTGTTGACAAACTAACTCTTCCCTATCCTTCACTTCCTCTGGAGGTAACCAATCCATATTAACATGCATACTATTTCGTTGGAATTGGCTTGTATAATCCTCTTCTTCATTAGAGCCTCCTCCAATTGCAATAGATTTAGCATCTTTGGTGCATCTTAAATTAGTTCTTTCCCAGACAATCCCACCCTCTCCAATATGCACCTGCATGGAGTCATGGGTGGGCCACCTTTAGGTTCAACCAACACTTCCATTTCCACATTTACTTGTCTTTTCCAAATATCAACCAAGTTCATTTCCTTTACTTGTTTTTGACATTAATGACAAAGATTCATAAATATCCCCCTGTCACCATTTCTCCCCCTACCAACTATGTCTCTTTTGTGACAGGGTTATAATCTTCATTTTATCTTAATGAAGAGAGATAATTCCCATTTTTTGCCTAAGATAGGAAAATGACTCTCTAGGAAGTCGTTTAGTGAAAATATAAGCTATCTATTCCTTTGTATCAACATACTCCAGTTTGACAACCTTTTGTGACACTTGCTCTCTTAAAAAATGGTATTCGATTGGAATATGTTTTGTCTTAGAGTGCATAACATGATTTTTGGATATGTTTATAGAACTTGTATTGTTAAAATGTATAGCAATGGGATCCTCATATTTTACAAGTAAATCTTCCAATGTTTTCTTCATCCAAATGACTTGTGTACAACATGATGCAATAGCAATACACTCGGCTTCTGGTGTATATAGTGAAATGGGAGAATGATTTTTTCTTAGCCATGACACCAAGAAATCTCCTAAGTAAAATGCTGCTTCACTAGTGTTTTTTTTGTCATCAATACTTCCTGCCCAATCTGCATCATTGAATGCCCTTAGAGTGAATTTATTTCTTTTTGGATACCATAATCCATAATTCATAGTACCTTTTAGATATCTAAGAATTCTTTTTACTACAGCCACATGTGTTTCTTTTGGGGTTGATTGGAATCTGGAAACCAAACCTACAGCCTGCATTACATCCGGTCTTGTAGTTGTTACATATAATAAACTACCAATCATTGACCTATACATAATATGATCCATTTCTAAGGATTCATCATCCTTGCTCAATTTATAGCCAGTGACCATAGGAGTACTAACATGTTTGGATTCTTCCATTTTGAACTTTTTCAACATCTCTTTGATATACTTAGTTTGAGAGATGAAGATCTATTTTTTTAATTGAGATACTTGTAAACCTAGAAAGAATGTTAGTTCTCCCAACATTGACATTTCAAATTCCTTCTTCATTTCTGAAGCAAATTTTACAGTCAGAATTTGTAGATCACTTCCAAATATGATATCGTCTATGTAGACTACAATAATGAACATATTTTTGTTTTCAAACTTTATGTATAGATTACTGTCAGTGGACCCTCTTTTTATATCCTTGCTGCTTTAAATACTTTTCAAGTCTTGAGAACCATGCTCTTGGAGCTTGTTTAAGACCATAGAGTGCCTTCTTAAGTTTGCAAACATAATCTCTATTTTCTGATAAGAGAAAACCTTTAGGCTGCTCAACATATACTTCTTCTTCAATTTCTCCATTAAGAAATGCATATTTTACATCCATTTGATACACTTTAAAGTTCTTGTAGCACTCAAAAGCTAAAAACATCCTAATGGATTCAAGTCTTGCCACAGGTGCAAAATTTTCTTCCAAATCATCACCTCCTACTTGAGTGTATCCCTTGCATACTAATATGGCCTTGTTCCTTATCACATGACCATCCTTATTGAACTTGTTTTTAAAGATCCATTTGGTTCCAATAACATTCATGTACTTAGGTCTTGAGACAAATTCCCAAGTTTGGCTCTTCTCTATTTGATCGAGTTCATCATTCATAACATTGATCCAATCTTCGCGTTTTCAAGATCTTTAAAGGTTTTGGGTTTTGCTATTGAAAGTAGTGCTTGTTCTTCATCATAGAACAATTTTCTCCTTGTTTGAGCTCCTGAATTTTTGTTACCAACTATTTGAGTTTCAAGATGATTCTTTTGAATCCATATAGATGGTGTTTTTTTTTCTAATCCGGGGGAGTCTTCATTCTCTACTTTCTCTTCTTCTTCTTGTTCAGGAATATCTTCTTCTTGTGAACTTTCTTCTTTTTCTAGAATATACACATTGCTTGGAGTTCTCATAGTATTCCCAACAAGTTTTCCTGAATCTTTTCTTCTGATTTCACACTTCTTGGAATCGAATATACATATGCATCCCTGATCACATGTTTGGCTCACACTTAAAAGATTAGGTTTCAAGTTCTTTACAAGCAAAACATTTTCAGCTTTCATTTTGTCTTTAAGACCCATTTCACCCTTACCAATTATTTTAGAGGATATATTATCTCCAAAAGTGACTTTTCCTTTTTGATTTATTTTTAGGTTTATAAATTTGTGTGGGTCTCATGTCATATGTTTTGAGCATCCACTGTCCACATGCCATATATTTTTTTTTTTTCTGTTGCACATAGATCTATTGAACATTCCACATCTTCCTTCTTCTTCCAAACCTTATTTTCCTCATTGCCTTGAGATTTTGTGGTGTCATTCTTCATAGGAATCACTAGTTTACAATTTCTAGCTAGGTGCCCTAGGTTACCACATTTGTAACATTCTATACTATAATTCTGTAGAGGAGAAAACAAGTTATAGTTTCTTCCTTTTGGATTGCTTCTAGTGAGATTCTTCTTATACAACATATATTTTGATGTAATTCCTTTCCCAATGGAGCATTTAGTTTACAATTTCTAGCTATATGTCCAGAATTGTTACAAGCATAACAATTTCCCAAAAAGTGTTGCTGATGTCTGCTTGGCACATTATCTATACTACTTTCATTTTGAGAGTGAGCTAATTTTTTACTGTATTCATTTACAACTGATTTCATAAGTGCATCAGCATAACTTCTTTTATTTTCTTCTTTATTTATTAACGAGTATTGTTTTGACTTATTTCCTATGTCATAGCCTAGTCCAGTTTTATTACCAAATGATCTTTGACAACTTAGGATGTCATCTAGAGTTTTTGAGCTACTCTTAAATTTTGATTGAAAGAATTCTTCATCAGTCTTCTTTCTATGCAAGATCATTCCATCTTGGAGATTTTCTAATTCTTCCTCTCGTTTCTTGAGCTGTTGTTCTAGATTGCTTTCAACCTTTTTGGCTTTTGAAGCTGATTTTTTAAGTTAGTAATAATTCTTTCTGCATTGATTTTTTTTCTCCTCAAATTCCGTCATATGAATTTTTAGTTTTTTGTACATATGTGTATACTTTCCTAATTCTTCAAGAGCACTTACAAGTTCTGCTTCAAGATCTACCACACCTTATACCTCTTCTTTAGGGATTTTATTTTCTATTCCCATGAATAGAACTTCTTCTTCTTCGTCTTCACTAGACTCATTTGAGCAACTATCATCCATGGAATAAAAGGTATTCTTTTTGTTTTTCTTAAACATATTTTTGTTCTTCCTGAAGTTGTCAGGGAACTCATCATCGTCTTCTTTTTCAGGATAAGGGCATTTGAAAGCAAAGTGACCAATTCCCCCACAGTTTAAACATTTTAAGGGCGATTTCCCTTTGAACCTTCTAGTACCTCTCTTAATATTTTTAACAAGAAGTGCTTCTTCATCATCGGAGTCTTCTGATTGAAACTTCGTTTTAGATTTCTTAGCTGCTTTTGATGCTTTAAAAGTTCCTTCCTTCTTTTGAGAATTATCTTGCCCAATCCTCATTTCATAAGCTATGAGAATCCCATATAGTTATTCCATGGTGAGTTTGTCAAGATCCTCTCTATCTTCTAGGGTGGAAATATTAGGATTGTAAATGCTTGGAATTGATCTTAGTACTTTTTCAACTATTTTGATTTCTTTCAATTCTGCTCCTATCCCTTGAATTGCATTAACGATTTCATCAATTCTCTCAAAGTATTCTAAAATGTTTTCTTCTTCCTTCATTTTTAGAATTTCAAATTGAGTTTTAAAAGTTTGGAGTTTGGCCCTTTTTACCTTGGTGTCTCCTTCATAGATGGTCTCCAATTTGTCCCATATATCCTTCAATGTTTTGCAATGCATCAATTTGGCAAAGCCAATTTTGGCTAATCCAACCAAGATTGTATTAACAGCTTTAGCATTGTATCCAAATTGTTTTATTCCTTCAAGATCTGTGGGAGGATTTTTTGGATATATATATCATGTTTTTATAGACATCCAAACATCTAATCCAAGAGACATTATATGGCTTCTCATCTTGATGCTCCAAAAAGCATAATATTCTCTATTGAATATTGGAACCTTGGAGGACACTTTTACTTGTTGATCGATAATGATAAAAAAAAAAATTATCATCAAGTGTTTTAAACTTTTAGTGAAGAGCCTGCTCTGATACCAATTGTTGGAATATCAAGTAATACTGAGAGGTGGGTGAATCAGTATTAGGCTATCTTTTTAAATTTTTTATCACTTTGAAATAGAATCAACAATGAAGACAGAACACACAATATTATCGTGGAATCCCAATTGGGAAAAACACCAATACTTTCTATTACTGCAAAATTATATTTACAAATAGTTTGCAAGAAACCAACTTGCTGGGCACACCAACACACAAATTTTCAGCAATGACTGAAGGATGCACCAACACCATGTTTACCAGCAACAACTGGAAGGAGGCTACGACCCCCTACAGGATTGCAGCATGTCCTTGTGCCTCCCAAACACCCTTATTTTTTCTTTTAAGAATCTTCAAAACTTCTTCAAGAACTGTTGTTATTCTTTGTCTTTGACCTCTGTTTATGATCTTCTTATTAGAACTACAGAGACTCCTTTCATTAGATTGAAATCTGTTTATATATTCATCATAATCACAAAGAACCATCGTGTCTTTTCATTCAAGCATCATAAGACTTCATTGTGTCTTTTCACCAACTAATTATATCTTTGTTTTAATAACCTTCATCACACCCTTTCATATCCATGCTTGCCAATAATAATTATTGTTTTATAGATTTTAACTAATCTTTTTACATTCTCTATCACAATGGAATACATCTCTTCACAAAGTCTGTGGGAATAATTTATATATGTAAGAATCACCTCATGTCTAAGGATATCAGATTGTTTACGAGCATATTCTTGTATTCATCCTTCATAAACCTATGCGCATACTGTAAAGTGTGAACAACCATATTTTTTCTCTGTTTTGGCAGACCAAAATCTCACACATGTGACCATCAAAGAGGAAACCAAGACCATGGCTAGATGGAAAAATCATCAAGGAACAACCTCATACCATTTGATAAATTTATTTACAAAACGAGAGCATATGGCATGCATTTATAAATGGCCTTTTAAACTTTTGGGTTATACACTTAGACAGTTTTTCAAAACCCTAAGTAAAATAAGATGATTTTTATTTTCACCAATATTGGAAATATGAATCATCGACAACATGGGGGACATCATGCATATTCCATCCATTTCAATTCCATCATTTGCAACCTCATCTTCTCTCCTTGGAGGGCATTTTACTGGGATAGTGTAAATCATGCTAGAGGGAATTTTTGGCAAGCCAACATCTTCACCCTCAATGATTGTTTTGGAAAACTAATCATATGGTTAGATGCACAAACCAAAAATATAAATTCCTATATCCTCATAATTAATTAATCAATCAAATACAAAAGGTGGAAGGCATTTTCCTGAGGCTACTTAGGCAGTTTTACTGGAAGAGTTTATACTTAGCCAAATCCTTCAATTTTAAAGGTGAATTTTTATTTCACCAAAACATTGAAACTATTATACCAGATAATAGTATCCATCTAACTGAGCTCATAAAAATTGGTTTCACCTTCAGATTCATCATCCTCCGACCTGGGTGGGCATTTCATTTAACTGGGTTCCCAACCAGTAAAACATCCTAAACCCTTGTTTTGGCAGAATTGTATATTTCTCCTCAAACACTCTTAAATAAAACTGATACCATGGTCAGATGCACAACTCAACAAGATACAACCTGAAACTCTTAGATAATTTTTATCATTAACCTATGAGATATGGAGGGAATTTTCCTAGAGCAAATTAGACTAATTTTCCAATACTTAGTCAATTCCCATAGTTTCACCAAACTGTCAAACCTTTATATAATGATGTCAAATTGTAACAATAACATAATGAAGGTACTAGAATACCATCAGATGGATTTTCACACTCATCACACATGCCGCATCATCATATATTCCATATCATCATATCCTTTGTCATTAATGAATACTTTTGGCATCAATGGCAATTATACTCAACAGAGAGATGAAGATCCCACTAAATCCTGATGTGAAACCTATCAAACAACGACCATATAGATTGAACCCGAAATATAAGGAAAAGGTAGGAGCAGATGTTTATAGAATGCTAGGCATAGGAATTATTGAGCCTATCAAAAAGTCTGAATGTATTAGTCCAATGGTGGTACAAGATAAATACTGGTGACATACGAATTTGTGTATATCTCAGGAGATTGAATGATGCTTGTCTGCATGATCCCTTCTTGACACCTTTTAAGATGAATTATTAGAGAATGTGGGTGGCCAAGAGTCTTACTCATTCATGGATGGATATTCAGGGTATCATCAAATTAAAATATCTAAGGATGATCGATATAAGACCACATTTGTGACTGAATGGACTTGCTATCAGTACACAATGATTCCCTTTAGTTTAAAGATTACGCCGGCTACTTTTTCCTGGGTCGTGGTCGCAGCCTTGAAGGAGTTCATACATAAATTTATGGAGGTATACTTCGATGGCAGTATAGTCTATAGACTGTTGAAGAACCATATTGAGAACCTTAGGGTGAGGTTGGATCGTTGTAGATAGTAATAGATATCATTAAATTTGAAGAAGTGTATTTTTGTGCCCCATTTGGTATATTGTCAGGTCATGTGGTTTGTAAATAAGTTATGTTGGTGGATCCTACGAAGATCGCCATTATAGTATATTTTCAACCACCAACATCAGTTTGACAATTGAGAACAACTTTGGTCCATATAGGGTACTATATAAATTTTATTAAAGGATATGCATAAATCGCAACAAATGAAAGATGGTAGCCACCCCTATTTTAGTCACATTTACTAACTGGCAGAAATAATTTCATGTTCACGTTGATGATTCATCCATTGCATTGGGTGTAGCTTTGGCTCAACCAGGAGAGGGATCTATTGATCATCTCATCGCATTTGTTAGCAGGAAATTATCCACTACAAAAGAAACTACACTACGACAGAAGGAGAAGGATAAGTTATGGTTTATTCACTACAAAAGTTCGGGAATTATCTATTAAGGAGTCACTTTAAAATGTTTATAGATCCTTCTACTCTGAGATACCTGATTAACAAGCCCATGTTTGGGGGAAGAATCTGCAAATGGCTCTTATTGTTTCAGGAGTATGATTTTGAAATTATAGATAAACCTAGAAGGTTAAATGTGGGACCTGACCATCTGTCGAGGTTAGAAACAAAGGAATATTAGGTTAACATGGATGATAACCTCCCAGATGTGCAATTGTTTTTAGTCAGCATGATGGATGATTACTTTGAAGACATTGTAAACTTTTTGGCGATAGGAATGACACCCGCAGGGTTGTTTGTCAATAAAAAGAAACAATTGGTTGTCAAAGTAGCAGATTATCAACTCATAACAAGTTAGTTATATAAGCTGGGACAAGATGAAGTATTAAGACGTTGTGTTATGAAGCATGAGAAACCAATGATTTTGGTTGAAGCTCATGAAGGTGTTACAAGAGGCCACTATGTAGGAAAATCCAAAGCTCAAAAGATATTGTGAGAAGGGATCTGGTGTCCTACACTCCATAAATATGCTAAGGGGTATTTTTTTATCTTGTGATGTCTTTCAAAGAATTGGGAAACCATCCAAGAGGGATGAAATATCATTAGTGCCTCAAGTAACTTTGCAGGATTTTGAGAAATGTTTGTTTACTTTGTGGGATCAATCAATCCACCTATGAAGAGGTCATGAGCATGTTACATTATTACTGCAATAGACTACTTGACCAGGTGGGATGAAGCTGAACCTGTGAAAGCTTATACTGCTACAACTACTACAAAGTTCTTGCTTCAAAATGTAGTTACTTGATTTGGTTTCCCACGATTTTTGTTGAGTGATCAAGGATCTCAATTTCTCAATAATATTATTGAGGCACTCACTCGGAAGTTCCAAATTTATCATTGGAAAAGCGCTCCATATCACCCACAAGATAATGGTACCATCGAATCCTTCAACAAAATACTGGAACATACTTTGAAAAAAATTTGTAATGTGAACCATGATGATTGGGACCTGAGGATCCCTATAGTCTTATGGGAATATAAGGAAACGTGCAAGAATTTAAAATTCCTGACACATTTCAAGCTGGTATATGGTAAAGAATATTTCATGGCAATTGAGTACATTGTGCCAAGTTTGAGGGTTGTTTCATTCACAGGTATGTCATACACTTGTGCTGTCAAGGAGAGGCTTTCATAGCTACTACAGTTGGAGGAGCATAGATATATAGCAATATTTCAACAACAAGTCCAAAAATATAGAGAGAAGGCATGGAATGATCGCAACATTATGAAGAAGCAGTTTCAGAGAGGATATCTAGTAATCCTATATGACAATAAGTTCTTTAAACATCTAGGTAAGCTAAGAATGCACTGATTGGGACCTTATGTGATTAATTATATGGAATAAGGAGGTTATGTACAATTGTAGAAATTGAATGGAGATATCCTAAAGGGCTTGGTAAATGGAATCTGGATGAAACCTTTTAGGGAGAGTTGTGCCTTTCTACACTGAGCATGCTTGTAAATACTGAAAGAAAATTAAAAAATTTGGAAACCCCAAGTTATTTTTGTGTTGAAGTTTAGTTAGTGTCGAAGTTATCCCAAGTCGGAGTCTAGTATGTCTCATAGTTTATTTTTTCGTAGTAGGTTTTTGTACGCAAGTTATATTTCTGTCGAAGTGAAGGTTGTGTCAAAGTCGCCCGAATGTTCATTAATTACTACATTTATGGAACACAAAGTGGCAGCATAAGTGGATCATCTCATAATAAATGTCGAATAGACACGCTTTTTGAACAAAAATTCCTTTGGAAATGGTCATCATTGCAAAGTATTTTGTCCAATTCACCAAATATTGGGAAACGAATTTACCGGAAAAATTGAACACGGGATTTAAAATCCTACAAAGATGAAAAAATGGCCCATTATTTCCTAACAGATTAAGTGCATTGTGAGGGGAGAGAGCCCAGAGTGTTACAATGCTGAAGAAATACAAGTCTCGGTTTGTAACAGTGGAGGTAGTGATGTCTAAAGCAAGTGTTGAGCATATATATGTTGCATAAGTTGTTGTCGAGGAAACCATTCCAGTTGAGCAAGAACAACCGGAAATTTTGTCGACGCACGTGGAACACCGAGTCCGGTGTTTCAGCAAAAAAAAACCTGAATCCTAGGTTTACACAGGGAGATAATCCATCTCTAAGAATATTATATATGTAAAAATTGAATGGTGAGTTACAATGATAAGAAAGCCTAGTTTTATAGGATTAATAGTGACTCTTTCAAAAGTCACGTCCTTTTAATATTTACACTATTTAATTATTTATTTATGTGATTATTTATATTGTTATTTATTTTATATTTAATATCATTTATATTCGTTACAGCACACTCTAGTCAAGACACTCAAGAAGTGGTCATCAACATGGAAGGAAACTACTGATACAAGTTCGAAGAGGAAAAATGACCAGGAAGCATCATGGTTGGAAATGGATTTGCATCACTGCTTCCGTAGTATGTGATGCCGAGGAATCTAAACGTGAAATCCATTAATATTTGTAGGAATGCTAATTACACAATGGTACTTCCAATGATACTATTATCACACAACTTGTAGTTTCCCCTAGTGGTATCCCATCTGGGATGGTAGAGGAGATGGGAAACTAAAGAGGTGACCCAAGATATGCCACGATTCCCAATGCAAGGTCGGAGTCACGTCAACCGAGGCACTCTTCACTTTAGATCTAGATAGATCAAGACCTAGGGGGAGACCCTATTACCAATCAAAGATGATTGGACCCAAACAAAGGTTCCTAGGGATAAGTAGACAATGAGTTACGGAAACCAATGCAAGGTTAAGTGGACCTAGAAGTTAAAGTATGGTTGAAGGTGGTTTGAGAAATAATTAGTGTTTCAACCATTGTATGATTCAGGACACATGATTAGTTATGATGACAAGATATAGTACCATATAGTACACAAGTGGGTCTTACCTTCTTGGGATATGTGAAATGGCTTAAAGTGGACCTGTTATCACACCATAGTAGCAGGGCTACTATTCTTGTTTAGCAGATATTTGCACATTTCAGAGCTTCCATTATTCAGAGCATGGCTATGATGATTGTATATTTTGTGATCACTCGTGATCAGAGCAGTGTATTATTCAGACTTATGTTAGACCTTGTGTCAAGGCTGAGCCTTGAGAATTCAGATTTGATGACCGATGTGACCCTTTATCCCATACAGTTTCAGTTCAGTGCTTAGAGATGTATTGCAGCAGTGTTTCAGATGGTATATGATGTTTATTACTATGATGATGTTCTATGATCTACAGATATTTTATCATTGACTGTGGATTATTATCTTGTTGATTTAGTCATGTTCACAGCATCTGCTTGGTATATTATTCCTGATGTGGCAAAACTGTTTAAAATGAACTATAAATCATAAAATGGACAATTGCTTGCACATTTAGGTCATTTAACAAAACCCACTGGTTTTCCACCTTACATAGACATGGTCTTTCTTGACACCAGTTGTCTGCTAGTGTAGGCTCCATACTCACTTGAATCCATCCATAAATGACTTTCCTATTTGACTTTGAACCTTGACCTGTCTCATTTGACTTTATGATACTGAGGACTTCCCCATTTTTCTACCTCTGTGTTTGGACCGCATCCCTGTATGTTCAGTGTCTCGACTCTAAGTTGGTGACAAAACTTGCCTTTGGTGAGTTGGATTGTAGGCCTAAATCATTCTGGTCGGTTGTCCCGATGTTTGGCATTGGCTCAAACTCCCCCTAGTCACTTGAGATGTTGTTGGCTAAAACTGAAAGCTCATGTTATACTTATGGAAACTTATAAATTCGCCCATGGAAACTAAAAAGGGCAAGAGCGATGAACTGCTAAAAATACTCCTCGAAGAGTATATGAAAGGTCCAAAAAGCAATGGTTCTTAAAAGCTATATCTAAACAATTGTTGACCTTATATGTATATGAAAACATGCCTTGGATGCAAGCTACAACTAGTTGTGCTTATCAGCACACCTGATATCCGAAGGGTTATGTAGGCCAAAAAGGCCATGAAATGAAATTGAATGATCCTAATGAACCTGGATCAACTTGATGTAGACATGATGCCTAAGTTGAATAAGCACTCTCTAAACAACTTATCCATTTGTGAGGCACAGCCATTCCCCGTGTTATTTTGTCCAGAACAGAGTTTGTAGTTTCCCCCTTCTCCCAGTCCAAAGTATTTTTGAGTTAAGTTAGACAAGTCAACCCCTTGGCCCAACCTTGTTCCTAGCCTTCATCCTTCACTAGCAATTTGACCATGTCCAATGGGTGAGTTTGTCATTTGAACTATTGTGCAAGTAATTTTATATAACAAAGGAATATGCTAACTTGATTAATGCCCCTGAATGGATGTTATACTTTGAGCTTGGCTGTGAGACTGATTAGAGAAGCATGTCTTAGTCTACTGATGTGATTTATCCTTGGTTGTATATTATTGGGATCCGTGATGATGTGGACCATATATCTATACCTATTGATGATGATTGATGGTCCCACATACTTGATGATGATATTATATGATGGACATATGGTTCAAATGATGATTGATGCAGTTCAGCAGGTTTTATTATTACTTCAGATCACCAGATTATGCACTGTCCATATATGGTGGACCCTACAGCTGGCCCATTAGGGCAACCCATGGTGTATGAGTACATATTCCTTGTGGATTTGGGTCTTCTGGATCCAACGAGACACTTGTCGTTCAGTTTCGGGCACTTCTGACAGTGATTGATGCAGTTTTACACTTGTTGACCAGATTTGGGGTTGATTTCCCAGCCTAAGCAGTAGGGGCCATGAGAGGCCAGTTCACATAGGGCGCTGTATGAGGAGGGGGTGGTATAGCCACTTGTTTTTACCATTTACCCCCCCTTCTGGAGAGCCTGGTGGGCTCAATTGGACAGCGCAGATGCCTTGGCAGGCAGTTTTGGCACTTTCACAGTTACCGAGGCAGTTAAAATATGGGATAAAGTGGTCACTAAGGAATTCGATTTGGGAAATTGAGGCAAGGTTTTGGAATTTGGTTTTCACAGAGGTCTTCCAGGGTGATCCCACTATCTTCCACCCAGTTTTCACCATGTGGGTAGGCCCACAGCGATCACAGGAGGTCTTTTACTGCTTGTCTGTCACAGATTTTGAGGACATATTTGATCATTTATATTATCTTGGACATATTTTATTATTTTATTGTGCCTTGGGGATGAGCTAGTAAGGATTGATGCCTCCTAGCCCCACCATGTGCTTCTTATGTCATGTCCTAGTCATTATGAGGTGGGCTTTGGTACTTTTACCCCCTCTAGTGGATGATGTCACCCTCCATGACTATTTTAGACTATGACGTCATCATTATATTGGGTGATCCATGTGATATATTGTTATGATTCATTATTAGCCATTGATCATGTATTGAGATCTTTTAATCTCAACCACTCATTTGATGTAGTATTGTAGAGTGGTATAGGGTTTTGGTCTTTATTATCCTATATAAGGAGGAGACCCCCTATTGTATGGCTCACCTTTGGAGCTCTGGAATATTGGAATAGAACACTTCTTTGTGGAGCATATCTCTCTTGTCTTGTGGATTCTCTTGCATATTAAGTATACAGTATCTCTTCTATGTATCATTGTGGATTTTGGTGCTTCTACTAGTTTTCTTGCAGGAAAGTCGAATTGATGGAGAGGAGGGCGATTTCTTGAGGGTTATTGTTGGAGGGATCCACATATTCTCTCTTGGGTTGATCTTGTGACAAGGAGTATAATTATTGTATCTTTGTGACATAGTTGATGCTTTCTATTACATCTTTCTATCATTTTCATAATCATCTTACTTGACTTGTTTCTTTGATCTTGTCTTGTAGGAGGAGGACGATTTGGTTATCTTGGAGGAGGACGTTTTGGTTGGAGCTCTTGGATCTCACTCTTGAATATACACATAGGAGAATGTTATCAATTTGCAAGGTGGCCATAAGCAATTGAGGTAAGATCTACAAGGTAAGTGCCTCTTTCCATCCATTCTATCTTCATTGGTCACAAACCCTAATTAATTAAAACCCCAATTTTGGTTTTTCTTAGATCTACTTAGATCTAGCCTTTCTTTTGAAAAGATCTTAAGAACCAACCTCTATAGCATCCACCCCTAGTTGGATCTATAGTTTGGTGGTGATTGGGTTAAAATTGACACACTTTTCAAGGCAATATAGCCCTCTTAAACCAAATCGCACTTCCTTTGAGAGGCTTGTTGGGTTAGATCTAGCATGTGGGTAGGTGAGATCCCACTTGATTTGCAATCTACACACTTGATAACCTACCCCTAGACTTTTACTTGGGTGATTTCTACCTTGTGGGCATCATTCCACATTTTAAGGGATTAAAACCCCCTTTTGAACTACTTGGCACCTTAAAACTCAGATCTAATAAGATCTAACCCTTGGATTGACTTGATTTTCTAGATCCACATAGATCATTGCCTAAGCTACTTGGATCTACAATTTGGTGGCCATTGGACTTGATTTGACACACCTTATCCACCTTTTAGCCCTCCTTGAGTAAGGTCGCACTTCCTTGGATGACTAAGTTTGCCCACTTCTAGGACCTAGGTAGTTGATATTTCAGTGGATTTGGAATGGGCATACCTTGAAACCTATATCTAGAGTATCATTTTGTGACGATCTATCTTGGGGGTAGCATTCCTTTTTTTAAGGGATTGTGGTCCACTTGGGTCATTTCATGAAATCCTAGATCTAGCAAGATCCAACCACTCTATCTCAATTAGCCAACTTGTCTTGACCTCTAGGTGTCCCGATCTACATTTTGACATATCTTTTGACTCCATTAACCCATCCAACAAGGCACTAGTCCTCCTAGGGCAAGTCGCACTCCTTGAAAATTGTGTCAAACCTTAGATCCAGTAAATGGGTACTCCTAATTTCAACTTAGATCCATAGATCTACTCATTACATATCCTCTAGTGCTAATTGCATCCCTTAATTTCACCTTGTGGGTCCACTTTAAGCCATTTCACATATCCCAAGAAAGTAGGACCCACTTGTGTAAAACATGGTACTATACCTTGTCATTATAACTAATCATGTGGCCTAAATCATACATTGGTTGAAACACTAATCATTTCTCAAACCACCTTCAACCATACTTTAACTTCTAGGTCCACTTAACCTTGCATTGGTTTCCGTAACTCATTATCTACTTATCCCTAGGAACCTTTGTTTGGGTCCAATCATCTTTGATTGGTAATAGGGTCCCCCCCTAGGTCTTGACTCATCTAGATCTAAACTGAAGAGTTCCTCGATTGACGTGACTCCCACCTTGCATTGGGAACCATGGCATCTCTTGGGTCACCTCTTTAGTTGTCCATCTCCTCTACCGTCTTGGATGGGATACCACTAGGGGCAACTACAAGTTGTGTGATAACAGGACCCACAAGGTGAAATTAAGGGATGCAATTGGCACTAGAGGATATGTAATGAGTAGAACTATGGATCTAAGTTGAATTTAGGAGTACCCACTTACTGGATCTAAGTTTTGACACAATTCCCAAGGAGTGCGACTTGCCTAAGGAAGACTAGTGCCTTGTTGGATGGGTTAATGGAGTCAAAAGATATGTCACAGTGTAGATCGAGACACCTAGAGATCAAGTCAAGTGGGCTAATTGAGATAGAATGGTTGGATCTTGCTAGATCTAGGATTTCATGAAATGACCCAAGTGGACCACAATCCCTTAAAACAAGGAATGCTACCCCCAAGGCAGATCATCACAAAATGATACTCTAGATATAGGTTTCAAGGTGTGCCCGTTCCAAATCCACTGAAATCTCAACTACCCAGGTCCTAGAAATGGGCAAACTCAATCACCCAAGGAAGTGCGACCTTGCTCAAGGAGGGCTAAAAGGTGGATAAGGTGTGTCAAATCAAGTCCAATGGCCACCAAATTGTAGATCCAAGTAGTTTAGGCAATGATCTATGTGGATCTAGAAAATCAAGTCAATCCAAGGGTTAGATCTTACTAAATCTGAGTTTTAAGGTGCCAAGTAGTTCAAAAGGGGGTTTTAATACCTTAAAATGTGGAATGATTCCCACAAGGTAGAAATCACCCAAGTAAAAGTCTAGCGGTAGGTTATCAAGTGTGTAGATTGCAAATCAAGTGGGATCTCACCTACCCACATGCTAGATCTAACCCAACAAGCCTCTCCAAGGAAGTGCGATTTGGTTCAAGAGGGCTATATTGCCTTGAAATGTGTGTCAATTTTAACCCAATCACCACCAAACTATAGATCCAACTAGGGGTGGATGCTATAGAGGTTGGTTCTTAAGATCTTTTCAAAAGAAAGGCTAGATCTAAGTAGATCTAAGAAAAACCAAAATGAGGGTTTTAATTAATTAGGGTTTGTGACCAATGAAGAGAGAATGGATGAAAAGAAGCACATACCTTGTAGATCTTACCTCAATTTGTCTGTGGCCACCTTGCAAATTGATAGCATTCTCCTATGTGTATATTCAAGAGTGAGACCCAAGAGCTCCAACCAAAACGTCCTCCTCCAAGATAGCCAAATCGTCCTCCTCCTACAAGACAAGATCAAAGAAACAAGTCAAGTAAGATGATTATGAAAATGATAGAAAGATGTAATACAAAGCATCAACTATGTCATGAATATACAATAATGATACTCCCTGTCACAAGATCAACCCAAGAGAGAATATGTGGATCCCTCCAACAATAACCCTCAAGAAATTGCCCTCCTCTCCACCTATTCGACTTTCCTGCAAGAAAACTAGTAGAAGCACCAAAATCCACAATGATACATAGAAGAGATACTGTATACTCAAGATGCAAGAGAATCCACAAGACAAGAGAGATATGATCCACAAAGAAGTGTTCTATTCCAATATTCCAGAGCTCCAAAGGTGAGCTATACAATGGGGGTCTCCTCCTTATATAGGATAATAAAGACCAAAACCCTATACCACTTTACAATACTACATCAAATGAGTGGTTGAGATTAAAAGATCTCATCATACAATCAATGGCTAAGATGAACCATAATAACATAACACATGGATCACTCATAAAGTGATGACGTCATAGTCTAAAAATAATCATGGAGGGTGACATCATCCACTAGAGGGGGTAAAACTACCAAAGCCCACCTCATAATGACTAGGACATGACATATGGAGCACATGGTGGGGCTAGGAGGCATCAATCCTTACTGGCTCATCCCCAAGGCACAATAAAATAATAAAATATGTCCAAGATAATATAAATGATCAAATTTGTCCTCAAAATTTGTGACAGACAAGCAGTAAAAGACCTCCTGTGATCGTTGTGGGCCTACCCACATGGTGAAAATTGGCTGGAAGATAGTGGGATCATCCTGGAAGACCTCTGTGAAAACCAAGTGCCAAAACCTTGCCTCAATTTCCCAAATCGAATTCCTTAGTGACCACTTTATCCCATTTTTTAACTGCCTCGGTAACTGTGAAAGTGCCAAAACTGCCTCCCAGGGCATCTGCGCTGTCCAACTGAGCCCACCAGGCTCTCCAAAAGGGGGGGTAAATGGTAAAAACAAGTGGCTGGACCACCCCCTCCTCATACAGCGCCCTATGTGAAATGGCCTCTCATGGCCCCTGCTGCTCAGGCTGGGAAATCAGCCCCAAATCTGGTCAACAAGTGTAAAACTGCATCAATCACTGTCAGAAGTGCCCGGAACTGAAAGATAAGTGTCTCATTGGATCCAAAAGACCCAAATCCACTAGGAATCTGTACTCATACACCATGGGTTGCCCTAATGGGCCAGCTATAGGGTCCACCATATATGGACAATGCATAATCTGATGATCTGAAGTAATAATAAAACCTGCTGAACTGCATCAATCATCATCTAAACCATATGTCCATCATATGAAATCATCATCAAGTATGTGGGACCATCAATCATCATCAATAGGTATATATATATATATGGTCCACATCATCACTGATCCCAATAATATACAACCAAGGATAAATCACATCACTAGACTAAGACATGTTTCTCTAATCATTCTCACAGCCAAGCTCAAAGTATAACATCCATTCAGTGGCATTAATCAAGTTAGCATATTCCTTTGTTATATAAAATTACTTGCACAATAGTTCAAATGACAAACTCACCCATTGGACATGGTCAAACTGCTAGTGAAGGATGAAGGCTAGGAACAAGGTTGGGACAAGGGGTTGAATTGTCTTACTCAACTCAAAAATACTTTGGACTGGGAGAAGGGGGAAAGCTACAAACTCTGTGCTGGACAAAATAACATGGGGGATGGTTGTGCCTCACAAATGGATAAGTTGTTTAGAGAGTGCTTATTCAACTTAGGCATCATGTCTACATCAAGTTGATCCAGGTTCATTAGGATCATTCAATTTCATTTCATGGCCTTTTTGGCCTACATAACCCTTCGAATTTCAGGTGTGTTGATAAGCACAACTAGTTGCAGCTTGCATCCAGGGAATGTTTTCATATATATAAGGTCAGCAATTGTTTAGATATAGCTTTTAAGAACCATTGCTTTTTTTGGACCTTTCTTATACTCTTCCAGGAGTATTTTTAGTTGTTCATCGCTCTTGCCCTTTTTAGTTTCCATGGGCGAATTTATAAGTTTCCATAAGTAGTACATGAGCTTTCAGTTTTAGCCAACAACATCTCAAGTGACTAGGGGGAGTTCGAGCCAGTGCCAAACATCGGGACAACCGACCAGAATGATTTAGGCCTACAATCCAACTCACCAAAGGTAAGTTTTGTCACCAACTTAGAGCCGAGACACTGAACATACAGGGATGCGGTCCAAACACAGAGGTAGAAAAACGGGGAAGTCCTCAGTATCAGAAAGTCAAATGAGACAGGTCAAGGTTTAAAGTCAAATAGGAAAGTCATGTATGGATGGAGTCAAGTGAATATGGATCCTACACTAGCAGACAACTGGTGTCAGGAAAGACCATATCTATGTAAGGTGGAAAACTAGTGGGTTTTGTTAAATGACCTAAATGTGCAAGTAATTGTCCATTTTATGATTTCTAGTTCATTTTAAACAATTTGCCACATCAGGAATAATATACCAAGCATACGCTATGAACATGACTCAATCAACAAGATAATAATCCACAGTCAATGATAAAATATCCATAGATCATATAACATCATCACAATAATAATCAACATATATCATCTGAAACACTGCTGCAATATATCTCTAGGCACTGAACTGAAACTGTATGGGACAAAGGGTCACATCGGTCATCAAATATGAACTCTCAAGGCTCAGCCTTGACACAAGGTCTAACATAAGTCCGAATAATACACTGCTCTGGTCATGACTGATCACAAAATATACAATCATCATAGCCATGCTCTAAATAATGGAAGCTCTGGAATGTGCAGATATCTGCTAAACAAGAATAGTAGCCCTGCTACTATGGTGTGATAACAGATACCAAAAGGTGTCATCACTCAAGGGGATATGATGGGAAAGATTTCCAAGCTATCATAGGCATATCATGATCTTTGGAAATTCCCATAGTTCTCTCCCATGAAGTATGCAACCGATTTTAATGGAGGGAACTCAAACTACTTTTCTGGAGCCTATGAAATGGGCCCTAGGATTGCAGTGATCAGGTGTTTTATCGCTGCTCGACATACCGCAATTTTGGGAGATCCATGGAATTTAATGCATTTGTCATAAATTTGCTGCTCTTTATGCATGGAGGATTCTTGTGGCTCGACAAGAAGATTTCTATTGATTCCGAATTAATTGCAAAAATCACGCGTTTGTCAAAGGTAGGCCTCAACCCTGGTACATTTTCAGGGAGCTTGCAAATCGTATGAAGGAAAAGTATAATTTGACAAAATATAAGAGGGGATACGAGATAGCCACAATCAATGACCAAGGGGTACACTTTGCAGCATTAAAGGCTCTAGCAATAAAAGTGCTTAGGATATGTCGCTCGAACCAGGTACTTGTAATAGTAATTGCGGCAGTGGAGCAGTGTGTACAAGGGGTGTATATGAACTGGGCCACCTTCCTACTGAATGAATTTCTCAACGATTGCCAAGATGCATTGGATAAATGTAACCCATTTAACTATTCTTAGATCATCATTTTAATTTCAATTTTTGCTTGGGCAGAACCTGAGGAGTACCAAGCAATGGACTGCCATACTAGTTAATGTTTTTCCTTGAGGTATGCTAACCTGTGTTTTGGTGATGATACAAAGAGACAAATTGACAACAACGTCGCATTCTACATGCATAAAGAAGCACTCTGATTTCATGTCTCAATGATCATACGCATAGAAGTGTCGGTGGTATCCAAGTTAATAGGAGTTATAAGATTTAATGTCAAACCTCACCATATGTATTTCCAGGAGAGACATGATCTATATGAGCAATGGTTGGTGACTCGCTACAAACTATTTGAGCAATATATACTTGCCATTACTTATGAATGGACATTGGAGTGGAAAGTTCCCATTGAGGTTGAGTAGGTGTCCATGGATGTGTCACAACAAGATCAGGAATGGGGTGGGACCTCTGCGTAGAATCGATCCCATGGTGATGATAGATATTCCCATCATGTATGGAGTACTAGGGGAAACAATCAAAATCAATAAAATTCGCAAGAATAATGTTGGAATTTGAGTGCCACAAAGATAGACCCAGAGCTTAGTGACAAGAGAAAAGCATCAAGTGCGACGTGTGGAAGAAGGAAGCAGTCAAAAGCGAAGAAGAAAAAGGATATCATGGCCTTAATTAAGGATGATATTAACATCCTGTATGACCGTATGACAGAAATGGCAGAAGAAAAATACAAGATATCAGAAGATAAAGTCTTGCAATTATTTGGGGGAGTGACGAATCAGCTCAATTGTATGCGATGAGCTATCCAGGGACTACATATTTCTTTGGTCCATCTGGGAGCTATGTAGCAAACAAAAGGAAGAGAAGATTAGGAATCAATTCCCTAGGTATCCACAACCATGATGAACATGACAATTCAACTATTTCCAATGGAAATGAGCTTTGGTGAACCGAGCTTACAGGAGCAGGATCATCACTTGAGCTACATTGAGCATGTCACAGAGGAGATAAGGGTGCATGAAGAAAATACATAAGGAGAAATGATAAAGTTCCATGCGCAACATAGCACATTGCATGAAGAGTACGAGAAGTTGTAATGTCACCAAAAATTCCTTATAAAAAATTATTTTATTATTGAGAACAGAATTAAGACAGTGCTTTATCCAAGAACAAATTACGTTAAATACATTCCTTGATCCAAATGCATAAACAATTCCATGTCTTGACATATATTGGGATATACACATAATTTTATACTTAACACCACTAAATTGGTCTCACATCCATTAACATGTTGAATCATAATATTATCCATTTATTTGATAGGCTTATCTTTATTGTCCAAGGGTAGCCAATTATGGTCTATGAGGTTTATAATACTTAGATCCAACTCTTTTAATCCTAATGTAACATAACTATTTTCATAATTATTTTAATTCCAAGTTAATATAATTATTTGTTTGTTTATCCTAGGCCTTAATCCATTTAGTGTTGGCCTTTATTTGTAGAGTTCTTGGGTGTATTATGACCAACAATTACTTAGTTCCCATACTTTTTATGTATGATATATTAAAATCTTCTCATTATTTACCAATCATATGATTACTTAGTTTTGGCATACCCTTTTAAATATGTTGTATTAAACTATTACCATTATTAACTTCTATGATTGGATTAGTCATGATATCTAGTTTGACTTTAAATATGCTTGACTAATGTTTTCATTAGGCCAAGTTTAACTTGGTTGGGTGTCGTGGCCATTAAACCATGTGGCTTACTTATCATTTACTAATGACCACGTTAACATTAACTTGCAGGTGGAAAATGAACCTTGATTAACATGTATAGCCTTATCCTAAGGCCATGATCCATATACAATATATGAGAAATGTGATTATGTAAGGTTGAATTTTCCCTCGAGTTGGCATGGTACTTGGTAATAAATGTGGGAAGCTGGATTTCTCCTCCTCCTGCTTCCACCTGTGCATATGATGGCATGAGAATTTATTGTTCCTTATACATTCCTCTATGTGAAAAACCCATCCTTTAAGACGATTCTTCCTCATTTTCATGTTGAGGTTGGGTTGTGAGGCTCTCATCTCTCCCAGGGAATTCCCTCTCCACTCCACCCTCTTGTCACGTCCCCTCCAATCAATCCAACACAAGGAAGGGAACATTACTACAGATCTTGGGCTTTTACATAAACTCAACCCCATTCATTAGATTCATAAAAACATATGTGTGTACAGATCAATCAAACACAGCGGAAGTAAAATTATTCTACACACATATATATCATGCAATTTCCAACATATTTATAACATTCATCAAATAATTAAAACCTTGCAGAAGTAAAGCACATAAATAAAATTCTCATCTTGATGCAATGTTGTCCCAAGCAACTAGCTATGTCGCTGCAACGTTCCACCCAACCATAGGCCAACTGTGCTCATTAGTCACTCATCATAGTTTCCACCCCCGAGCTGCGCATGATTTCTACAAGGAAAAGGAGACTCTTAAGCCTAGGACCGCCCAAGCAAACATCACATCTAAGCCAAGATAGCCCATAGCTGGGTATATCAGGCTAAATCTGAACCCTCTTCTTCTATTGATACTTGCACTCAAGATCAAGCCAAAACAATGGATACCCACAACCCAACATACTCTATACACACACAACAAGCTCAACGTTTGAGCATGGATAAAAAAATTTACTATCGGATATACAAAAACATGGTTCCCATGGATTCGTCCAATTTGTGGCACACCCAAAACGAATTGTGGGGAAGGAAAATTGACCACAACGAGAAACAACGAGTTCTTGACAGGTATGTGGACGTTCATATGGAAAAAATGACCTCTATGGGCTTCCAAAATGTGACTCCCTGCCTCCCATGCATTCTGCAACACAAAACGATCTCCCAACTGTGGAAAAATTTGGTTAAACTCAAGGAAAACGTGAGGGAAAATGCCCAGGTAACCCAAAAATCGTGGGAGAGAAAAACTGATGGATGAAGAATGGCTTGGGGAGCAAATTTGTGGCTCTTTTCTTGCCCAAGAAGCCAAACACGAATTTCCACAAATCGTGGCTTTACCATACTCGAATTTTGGACATCCATACCTCCCCATTCCCAATGCATTAACTACCTCAACCAAATCCTGGAAGAAATAAATGATTGGGCACAAAAGTCAACATGGGTAGTTGAGAGTTTATGGTTTCTCTCATTGACACTTGGCTTGACTTGATTGGCTCTAAGGGTTTGAATATTTCCCTCCCAATTCCTTGTAAAAATCATGCCCCCATCTCTTGTTGCATTACATTGCATAGCTAGTTGTGGGTATTTTATTAAAATGCATATTTACATTATATTTGCAATTCCATTATGCATGGCTAGCACACAAACCATATGCATCACTAAATCGATGGAAGGGCCTTGGCCTTGAGGTGCTCACCACGATTTTATAATAATATTACATCATTTACATTTTAATGTAATGGGGTCAAAATCGGGATATTACACCTCTGGTCGCAAGGTTTGTTATGCCCATTTAAACTCTACATTGGATTGAGATTTGAATCTGAGGCTCGGAATACTGGTTTTAGTGAGGACTAGTGAGGTGGTTATAGTTTTTAATTCCTGGGAGATACGAGGGTTTGTCCTTCCACTTTGCTCCAACACGGCCATCCTCTTGCTACATGTAAAAATTGGTTCTAGTCACATTGTTCCTAACTAGTTTAATTATTTACATATTATTTATACAAATAATAATAGTTTTTTTTCCTTGCAACTATTTATTGTTACAAATTAACCTGAGATGGAACGTGGTTATGGCCTCTAGGAGCTAGCTCATCTATTATGAAACCACTGATAAGCACATGGCCATTGTGGCTCGCACTCCTTTAGTCAAGGTCGACATTGCATGGTTGATTTTTAAGGGGTTACGCTACCCAGGTTTCTATGGCCAAACTTCAATTGATTAGAAATGTTATGATTGCAATACAGTGCCCATTTTAAAGAGCATTCACTCTGGATAAGTCCGAGGGAAATAATATTTTGGGTTCCTTTAAGCTAGAGTATATCTCTGCGTATCGACCTTGGGTCGATTTTTTTATTGTAGAATTTATGCCCAGTATGAGAGATTAAATATATACTGGAAATGTTGAGTGAAACGAGTTCTTAATGTGTTTATCTTGGCTACATGTACATTAGATATAAGTTTTATGGAAAGGCCCATTGTTAAATTGTATGAATGGATTTCCTTTAGTTTTATTTACAAACTACTCACCCTAGGTTTTGGTACATAATGCATGGTATGTCTACCTATGTTGATTTATGATGGCATTGAATGTAGATTAGTTGCAGTCCCTCTGTTATTGTTTAATTTCTCAGTATTTGGTTTCATGTATAATTTATTTCCCGGGGGATTAGACCCCATGATTTTTATTTTTAAATTTATGTTGTTAACTATTATTATTCCAACATCTATATACAAGTTCGTTAGTGCCTCCCTCATTGGGAAAGTCTGTATGTTAACAGGATTAACGTGGATGCCTTGAGGATCGATCTCATTTCATGGGCTGGCCAACGAGCCAAGATAAATACCTTTGGGTCTTCAACCTGTTATAATTAATTTGCTTGGATTACAAGTCAATTCCATTCCCTTTGTTGCTCTATTTCAATGTATGTTTTTCATGCCTTGATGAATTATTTTGATGTCAGTGTTGAAATTTTTACCAAGGAAGTGTTCCCCTAGTGATTTTTTCCTAAGTCACTAAAAACGGGACAAAGTAAATAACACTTGCATTAATTTCTTGAGAAAAGTTATTAATGTCACTTTAGAGTTATGAAGTGACTTTTCAATTTATTTAAGTTGTGGTTGAGAGAGAAAATATTTAATGGAGAGAAAAGTGACTTTTCTCATCCATTGATGAGAAAACACTAGATTAAATGTGGGCCCTTGATCTAGTGTCCTTTCAGCTACCCCAAGAAGGTGAAGTGAAAAGACAAGGGAAAAAAAAATAAGGCACCCCATTCCTTCATTTGCACACATCCCAAGATAGTTGGAGAAGTGGAGATATTCCAAGAGAATTGGAAAGCAAGTTCCAGTTAGAGTTTGAGAGAGAGAAAGTGGTTGTTTGAGATAGCAGCTAGGTACAACACGGTTTCCAAGACCCTACAACAGTTCTGGACACGATTTTCAAGAAGAAAACTGTGGCACGTATTTTGAGGAAGCGACACGAATTTTGAGACAAGTACAGAAAATTAATTCAGTACAATCCATACAATTCCGTAAAGTCTGTACAGTGCATGAAAATCAAGGCACAATTTTCGAGCAGAAAATTAATTTTTGTCTTGTTTTGTTGGGAACGAATTTCCAGGTAGCAAATTGAGTTTGGCACTGAAATCGAGGAGCTTTCCGTACAGCTCTGTGTTGCTTGAGAAGGGCATGATTTCCAGAAATATATGCACATAATTCGAGGCAACCTATTAATTTTCATGGTTGATATAGGTTGTGCTTGTTACTATTAAAATTCTACTGTACATTTTATTGAAGAAGAAATTAATAAAATATCTCTCTCATAGGTTTTCCCTTCAGGGTTTTTTCTTGGGCCATTTTGGCTAAAATATATGAGTATGGAATTTTATGTGCATGGTTGTTATGTTCTTTCTGTTCTCAGTATTTTAGTAGTACTTCTTTTGTGCTTCCAATTCAGATATGTTTATGAGTGAAATTTCATTTTCAGCTATCTATGGTTGAATGAGATGGTTTATTAAACATTGTTAATATGAGTTAACTTGAAAGCCTATTAGAGAAGTGAAATTTCTACATGGTATTAGAGCTCTATTAAGGGAATATTGACAGTTAGAAATTTTCAGACTTGTGGGATATTTAGTCTTTGTTCACCTAGCAGATTTATTGGACAGTTATTCTCAGGGAATGATGGCTTTCATCCGGTATGAAGATCGGTTGGAAGGGATTTACAACTACTTGTAGTGGAAATCCCGGATGACAGCGTTTCTCAAGGAGAACAAGTTATGGACCTTTTTCAGTACCACAGTGTTCCTCCCTTAGCTGATCCTATAGCCCTTGACATACATGAGGTGAAGGAGGATAGAACGCAGAGATTTCTTCTAGATGGTGTTCAAGATCACCTCATTCCTCATTTGGAAGAGAAACATACTACCAAGGAGATGTGGGATAATTTGAAAAGTTTGTACGAGAACAAGAATGAAAATCATAAAATGGCTTTAAAGGATAAGCTTCATGGCACAAATATTGTGAGAGGTGAGAATGTAGCCTCTTACCTCACTAGACTCAGACAGGTAAAATATGAACTGAGTGCAGTTGGTGAGGTGATTCCTGATCCCGAGCTAGTGTGGATAGCCGTGAAAGGCTTCACTAAGGAGTGGGATGTGTCTGTGAAGTGTGTAGTTGTTCGAGAGAAATTTCCCTCTTGGGAAAGACTGTGGCATGATTTTACTCAGAAGGAGATCCGAGAAGGGTCTCAAGGGAAGACTGAGCAAGATACGTCTGATGAGAAGAACATTTCCTTATCAGCTAAAGGAAAGAATTCCAAGAAGGGCTCAGGAGGGGATAAGCAGCAAAGGGGTGAGCAGAAGAGGGACCTGAGTAGATTCATGTGCTATGCATGCAATGATTTTGGTCATTATGTAGGCCAATGTCCTAAGAAGAAGAATGGAAAGCAGGAGAAAGAGGAGCAGGTTGCAGCTACAACGAAGATTGAGTGTTTTGCTACATAGTTCGAGAAAGAGTTCTCTCTTGTAACTAATATCTTGAGTTGCAACAGTAGAGGACCTGTTGATAATGGGAAGTGGATTGTGGATAGTTCCTATTGCAGTCACATGACTAGGAGGCGAGATTCCTTCCTCGCTTTTGAGACTATTCCAGAGAAGCTCGTATAGGATAGAGATGGGACAATGCATGCATTCAAAGGTTGGGATGAGTATGGTTCCAGCTTGAGTTTGGAGAGATTCTTGAGATTACAGGAGTACATTATATTCCAGGGCTGCAGGAAAGCAGACTTTCAATTCCAGCCTTGGAGGGAGCAAGATATGCAGTATTGTTCAAGAGTGAACACATCCTCATTTATGTATTAGGAGTGGATCCAGTTGACCCTTTTCTTATAGGTCATCGAAGAGATGGAGAGTATGTAGTGCGTGGTCAGCCTACAGTTGGAGTATCTGGGTGGATAACAGATCCTAAGTATGAGACTGTTAGGAACACATGTCAAACCTTTTATTTACTTTTTTAGCATATTGTTTTTGGACGCATATGCTTTGTAACTCATCCCATAGTATTTGTTGATCCATAGTTTGTATTATTGTTGTTGGACGCATATGCTTTGTAAGTCATCTTGTAGTAATTGTTGATCCATAGTTTGTATTGGCCCATGGTTTGTATTGACACATGGTATTGACCCATGGTATTGACCCATGGTATTGGAACCTAGACTTAGTATATAAGTTTGTGTTGAGACCAATGAAGGCACCGTGAAGTTATTTGTATTGAGCTTGCTCAAAGGAGGTTTCCCCCTCGAAGTGGCCTGCGATCAATATAAAAGTGATTCTGAGTTTTTTTTATTTCTGCTACTTCGTGTGTTTTCATTAATTAATTGTTGCAGGTTCTTCACATATGGTATCAGAGCACTTTCTTGGGCTTGCTGGGTGAAATTTCTGCCAATTTTTTTTCACATCTGTTGTAGCCTCGGATCTGGGAATAATCCCTATCCGCTTAACTGTGGGAAGTACTTGGGCATAAGATAAAAGTCATTGTGAGGAGTACCATAGGAACCCCGAAGTAGCTGGCCCATTGAGAGGACCTGCCGGCGAAATAGGGCAACGACCCCTACTTGATTGACTAGTTCCCACCCTTGAGGTAAACCAAGAGCTGTCGTTTGTGGCAAAGCAGTTATCAGTTTTACCTAAGCTGTGGAGTGAGGGGTACTGCCCCAATACGCAAGCCCTCAGACAACATTGGTGGCCAAGTAAATCCCTTGAACCGATAGGAAGCCGAACATACCTGGGATCCATATCTATTTTCAGTTGAACTGTTGCCGACCACTTTCGTGCCGTTTTAGATCCATTCCAAGCCATTCCAGATCCAGTCATTTCAGATCTATTCTGAAATCTGTTTCAGATCCAGCCATTTTCAATCCCTTCGGCATCGTTTTAGATCCATCTATTGCCAATCCCTTTCGCGCCGTTTCAGATCCAATTGTTCTGATCCCTTCTGTTTTTTCACCATACCTCCCTTGTTTTAACTCCATTTCCCTTGAAACTTTCCGGACACCCCTGCAATCCCATTCTGCATATTTCATTCCTGAGGACCCTATCCAAAATTCTACTTCCCAAAGCCAGAATTCTCACATTTGTCTATTTTTAGGGTTTGCCATAACTTCTTCAATTTTCACCCACTTGCCTCCAAATTTTGCCACCGTGTTCATTCCCTATTTCTACTTCTTTGTCCCTCTTTGACAAATTTTCTCATTCTTTCACCCCTTTTCTGAAATCCACATTTTTTGCTTCCTTGTCCATCAGAAAGTGTCCAAAACCTAGTCAAACCCCAATTACCCATCCGAGTTTTTCCCAAATCCAAATTTCTCTTTACTAAATAAGCTTTTGTTTGTGTTTTTATATACATTGCCCCCCCCCCCCAAAAAAAAAAATATGGTTATGGTTGTCACCCGCGCAAGAAAAAAAAACTATGGAGGAAGCACTTGCAGCCATCCAAATCAAACTCCAAGATCTGGATGAAAAATTTCTCAGCCTCCATCTTCAGCATTCAGCCATGAACACTTACCGATAGCAAGAATATTCTGCAGCCAATGGGTTGTCTTCTTCCAGCAATTTTCGTGGTCCGAAGCTTGAATTTCCTCACTTCAATGGTATTGATCCGACTGGATGGATCTATTGTACAGAACAATATTTCAGTCTACATAATACTTTTGATGTCCAAAAATTTCCACTTGCATCCTTTCATTTGGAACAGGAATCCCTTCAATGGTACCGTTGGTACATCAAGGCTCATGACAAGCCAAAATGGACAGATTTTTTCCAACTCCTTTTGCAACGATTTGGTCCTAGTGCTTTTGATGACTTCACCGGAGCACTCACTAAACTTCGTCAAAGTGGCACTGTGAGAGAGTATCAGACAGAATTTGAGAAACTAGCCAATCACATAGAAGGATTGTCGGATGAATTCTACAGGAGTTGTTTTATCAGTGACCTTAAGGATGAAAGCCGGTCAGAGGTTAAAATGTTTTGTCCGAACACAATGATAGAAGTCCTAGGGTTGGCTAAGTTGGCAGAAGACAAGATTGCATCCCAACAACGCTCCAAACCCACTTTTGTTCCCTTCCGAAATATGGGTTCTCAACGACATCCCATCCCGCCAGCTCCTTGACCAACTCCTATCAAGCATTTGTCTGAAATAGAGATGCAAGCACGCAAAAAAAAAGGGATTTGTTATAATTGTGACCAGAAATTCACTTGGGGACATAGATGTGTTCAAAAAAAGCTCTATCTCTTGGTTATGGATTCTCCGCCTGCCTTTAAAATTGGTGAAGAAGCTCCAGATACAATGGATGATCAGGTTGAAATTCAGGAGCCTCCTATTGACCCCCCATCTTAGGATGACCAACCAGAGATATCTCTCCATTCTTTATCCGGTGTCACCACCCCCCAAACAATGTGGGCCAGGGGTTACTTCAAGAAGCTTCCTCTTACAATACTCATTGATTATGGTAGCACTCATTACTTCATTGACCCTCAGATCACCAAACAAGCTGATTGTTTTATCCATCCTTACTCCAACTCTGAAGTCATGGTTGCCAATGGGGGCACCTTACCTTGCAAGGGAAAGTGTCACAATGTGTGTATCTATTTGGAAGATTATAACCTATGCTCTGACATGTTTTCCTTGTCCTTAGGCGGATGTGATGTGGTTTTGAGTGTTCAATGGTTACGCACACTTGGCCCCATCTTATGGGATTTTGTTGAACTTTGGATGCAGTTTTCAGTCAATGGGACACAACACAAATTTACGGGATTACAACTAGGGTCTCTCCGCATCATCAGTTCACATCGCCTAGAAAATATCCTTAAGAAGAATTCACATGGTGTCATCGCTCAACTCCATTCCATTCAAATGCACCCACCAACGGTCTCCACTACTTCCTTGGATAGATATGCAGGTTTCTTTGCTGCACTAGTGGGATTACCGCCTTCAAGAGACCTTTCTGGTAAGCATTTAGCCGCATCTACATCTCAGCAGGAAATGATGGCTATTTTGCATGAAGTACAGAAGTGGCAGCCATCCCTATTAGGGAATTATTTCTGCATCAAGACTGATCTCCAGAGTCTGGAAAATTTCCTGGAACTACGGGTCTTCTCCCCAGCACACCGGAAATGGGTTATCCAACTCATGGGTTATGACTATGCAATCACTTACAAGAAGGGTAAGGACAATATGGTGGCAGATGCTCCTTCTCGCACATTTGATGACCCAGTTTCTCTTACAGCTATTTCTCTGCTTGTTCCAAACTGGTTGCAATCTGTTCAACGGGGCTATCTCTTCTATGAACTCAATGCTTCTTCATCAGCAGGGCACTCTGGGTTCCTTAAAACATATGACTGGGAACAATGTAACTTCTTTTGGCAAGGACTAAAAATGGAAATTCAATAGATGGTGGTTGACTGTAATACTTGCCAGGTCAACAAGGCTGAAACGACACTCCTTTCGGGACTGCTTGAACCCTTGCCTATCCCTACGCATATTTGGACAACTATTTCTATGGATTTTCTAGAAGCGCTCCAGTGGTACAATACCACATCTAAAAGGACACCATATGAAGAAGTCTATGGACAAGCACTACGAGTTCTTCTTCCATACACCCTCAGTAGCTCACCAGTTCAGGAAATTGACTCGGTTCTTCGAAACCATGATTAGATTCTTCTCATTCTGCAAGACAATCTTCACATGGCAAGAATTCGACTGAAACACCGAGCCGATCAACACCGTTCTGAGCACACTTTTCACGCAGCTGATATGTTTCTTCTTCATCTATATCCTTCCAAGCAATCCTCCCTGAAACTCACAAGGCGTCAACGGCCCGAAATGCAACCCGAGGATGCTAGAGGGGAACCACTCCTTCAGATTATGCATCAATTTCCACATCTAAAGCTTTGAGGACAAAGCTTTTTCTGAGGGAGAGGGGATGTTAGGAACCCATGTCAACCCTTCTACTTACTTTGTTAGTATATTGTTGTTGGACGCATATGCTTTGTAAGTCGTCCCATAGTATTTGTTGATCCATAGTTTGTATTAATTTTGTTGGATGCATATGCTTTGTAAGTCGTCCCGTAGTAATTGTTGATCCATAATTTGTATTGGCCCATGGTTTGTATTGACACATGGTATTGACCCATGGTATTGGAACCTAGACTTAGTATATAATTTTGTGTTGAGACCAATGAAGGCACTGTGAAGTTATTTGTATTGAGCTTTCTCAAAGGAGTTTGCCCCCTCGAAGTGGCATGTGATCAATATAAAAGTGATTCTGAGTTTTGTTATTTATGTTATTTTTGCTATTTCGTGTGTTTTCATTAATTAATTGTTGCAGATTCTTCTTAGAGACAGACAGTGAGCGAGATGCTTCAAGGATTGATGTGGGGCCGAGTAGTCAGTTCACAGTTCAAAAGAGAGAGCAGGATGCTCCAGATATTATTGTGGTACCGAGTAGTTCATCTTCTATTCAGAGGAGTCAGCGAGAGGCTACTTCCTCCAGTGATGGAAAGAGGGCCAGGTGGTATGACTTGTCACTGATGGATGAGCGAGATGAGATGTCCCGAGATGAGGCATCAGCGTAGGATGCAGGACAGATTCCATAGATAGAGGGAGCTTCTACTGTTGATAGTATGATACTGGAGAGAGGTTCTGGCAAAGAATATGCCAGAAGGTCTTCCCGCATGAAGAAAAAGCACTGAGCTTTGTACCTCGGGATGATTTCCTTCATGTGATGATGTCTAACATGAAGGGACACTTGATTTGACCTTTCTAGAGCAGAGTTTAGAAAAGGTGGGCATCTTCGACATTGTGCGAGAAGCACATGCGCAGTTTACCAACTTTGGTGGGGAAGCAGTTTATCTTCTTCAGGGATAAGTTGGGAGAGAGGGAGAACACCTTACTTGGTAAGAGGGAGTGTTGAAATTTGTACCAAGGAAGTGTTTCCCTAGTGAATTTTTCCTAAGTCACTAAAAACGGGACAAAGTACATAACCCTTGCATTAATTGCTTGAGAAAAGTAATTAATGTCACATTAGAGTTATAAAGTGACTTTTCAATTTATTTAAGTTGTGGTTGAGAGAGAAAATATTTAATGGAGAGAAAAGTGGCTTTTCTCATCCATTGATGAGAAACCACTAGATTAAATGTGGGCCCTTGATCTAGTGTCCTTTTAGCTACCCCAGGAAGGTGAAGTGAAAAGACAAGGGAAAAACAATAAATAAGGCATCCCATTCCTTCATTTGCACACATCCCAAGAGAGTTGGAGAATTGGAGATATTCCAAGAGAATTGGAAAGCAAGTTCCAGTTGGAGTTTGAGAGAGAGAAAGTGGTTGTCTGAGATAGCATCTAGGTACAACACGATTTCCAATACCGTACGGTAGTTCTAGGCACGATTTTCGAGAAGAAAATAGTGGCACGTATTTTCAGGAAGAGACACAAATTTCGAGACAACTACAAAAAATTAATTCCGTACAATTCCGTATAGTCCATATAGTGCACGAAAATCGAGGCACAATTTTTGAGGCAGAAAATTAATTTATGTGTTGTTTTGTTGGGCGTGAATTTCTAGGCAAAAAATTGAGTTTGGCACTGAAATCGAGAAGTTTTTTGTACAGCTCTATGTTGCTTGAGAAGGGCACGATTTCCATAAATATATGCATAGAATTTAAGGCAGCCTGTTAATTTTGTTGGTTGAGATAAGTTGTGCTTGTTACTATTAAAATTATGCTTTATATTTTATTGAAGAAGAAATTAATAAAATATCTCTCTCATAGGTTTTCCCTTCGGGGTTTTTCCCTGGGACATTTTGGCTAAAATATTATGAGTTTGAAATTTTATGTGCATGGCTATTATGTTATTTCTATTCTCAGTTTTTTGGTAGTGCCTCTTTTGTGCTTCCAATTCAGATATGTTTATGAGTGAAATTTCATTTTAAGCTATCTATGGTTGAATGAGATGGTTTATTAAACATTGTTAATATGAGTTAACTTGAAATCTTGTTAAAGAAGTGAAATTTCTACAGTGAGGAGGTTCAATAGTAATCTCCAGGTTTTTTGTTAACTTACAGTAGGTATTTAAAATCTTACTATTGGGTCGTGAGGCCATAAACACAATTGTATTAACAATTATAAGCTTACCTTGACTGTGATACTTGATGTATGGCTCACCCCTCTAGGCTTGACCCTCCTAGACTGCGTATAGAGTCGATCGAATTGGGCATAATCGAATTCCTTAATTTGACTGGAATCTTGTGAAAGAGTATATGTGATGTCGTTAAAGCTCTATTTAAAAGCTTGTTTGCTTTATGTGATATGGTTAAAGATTTTTTAAAAGCTTGTTTGCTTTTCCTATTTTAATATGTTAATTTGTATTGGTTTATTTAGCTTTAGTATGATATGGTATGATTTTTACAATGGTTCTGTGTACTAGCTTTTTATTATTAATTATAATATATTATAACATTAAAGCAAGGTTTGTTTAAGGGCTTTGCCCTAGATTCATCTTTGAATCCTATCCACTCCTTGTTTATTTCGAGAATTTTCTCTTTAAGGCTAACAAGCCTATGATATTTTATTTAATTATTTAATTGTTTTAATTTGTTTCTGTCTAATTATTTAAATTATTAGAGTTACATCAAATCTAGTATATTAACAATTAATCTATAACAAGCAGATAAATATTAATTATAGTTAACAATAATAGACCAATAAATATTAATTGTAGTTAGCAATAATAGGTGAATAAATATTAATTACAGTTAACAATAATAGGTAAATACATATTAATTACAATTAACAATAATAGACAAATAAATATTAATTTGACCTAAGATTAGATAATTCTAGAATGTAGAAACAAAATAATGGATCGCGATTAGTCACAAAATTATTACTAATAAATATATGATTTAATGAAATAAACTAAGCTTAATCAAGGGTATTTTACTAGTCCTTAAATCAATAGAAGTCTAATTTGATCTATAACTGATGATCATAGTATTGAAATTAATGAACAAAAATCTACTTGCTAAGATTGAAAATCCTTTCAACTATAACAGTTAATCAGATCAGCTATGCATATATGGCTAAGATGATTCAGTAGAACTCATAATAAGAATTCAAAGCCTATATGGAGCTGCAAGTAAAAGAGATTAGTCAAGTATAAAATCAATCAGACTAAATAAAATTCAATCAAACAAATTGTAAAATGCCATTAAGATGAATTAAAAGATTTTAAAATACTTATCATCCTTTAAACCTCCAACCGAATGGGGAACTTCCACGTTCCTCCCAACCTTAACCTAGAACAATTCCTTGTTCATTCCATGGGTCACCCTCGAGCTATACCAAGCATACTAGAGAAAAGATACTAGGGTGATGTTATCTATCTTGATTACTATCAGTAGAGTAGCCACAATGTTTTTTACCATCTCTATGTAGAGTCCTGTAAACAATTTCCCCTTCTTCCCACAATCCTTCTTGGATCAGCCATATACTTTATCATGGCAAAACTGACCACTCAAGGAATTGCAACTAAAACCTCCAGTGTGTTAGGGACCATTACCCCTTGTAATGTCCACTCACTCCTATATTTATTATTTTATTGAGGAAAAAGGCTCTTATTCTTTTTCATTCAGGCAACTTTTCTCTTAGGAAAATCACACTTTTTTGTTTTCTTTCTTTCCTTTTTATCCTAATTTTAGGAAATAGTTAGATTCTCTTTTAGCTATCTTTATCTCTTTTATTTTTAATTTGTTAATATAGATTTATCCTCACATTTTCCCTATATTTTTATTTACTTTTTATTTGGAAACTATTTAGAAGTCATCCTATCCCTAGCATGCTTGATCTCTCTTTAAGTGGATTTGTCCCCCATCAATTGGAAATTTAAAAGATGATAATTAATATAGAAATAAAATCATTTATTGTATTTGATGCTCCAGATCCTACCAGCTCAACATCAATCACACATAACAAGTCTAAATAGTCTAGGTGCTCTAGAGCCTATAGCTCAACACCAACTCAAACCTAATGAGCCTAAGTAGTCTAGGTGCTCCAGAACCTATAGCTCAACACCCACTCAAACATAATGACTCTAATCAATCTAGGTGCTCTAGAGCCTACAAGATCAATACCCAACTCAAACATAGCAATAATATAATATATGGCATAGTTTGGGATATTACATCTCACCCCCTTAAAACAACATCGTCCTGGTGTTAACAATATTAAGAAGAATTCTGAAATAAAAAGGGTTATGGAATTTTCATTTTCCCACGTGTCCTCTTCAGGCTTGAAGTGCTTCCATTGCACTTGCAGCTAGACAATGGCTCACTTCGAAAGCTATACTTCTCTCTTATCCAGTATATGAAGGGGTTTTGGCATAAATTCTCCTTCTAGTTCTACCTATAGAAAATCCCAATCAATAACATGTTTAGGATCATAAACATACTTCTTAAGTAAAGATACATGAAAAAATTTGTGAGCTTTCACATGAGAAGGTAAGGCAAGTTCATAGGCTGTCGAGCCTTTCTTGGCCAACATTTCAAAAAGACCACAATATCTGGGAGCTAACTTCCCACATTTTTCCAAACTCAATGAGCTTTTTTTTGCTTTGAATTTTAGGTAGACATTTTCCACAATCTAATACTCTTTATCGCTTATGTTTTTTATCAGCATAACTCTTTTGTCGATCTTGTGCCTCTTTTAAATTCTGTTGTACATTTGTTACCAATTGTTCTAGATATTTTATCAAATCAAACCTCAACATGAGCCTATCCATCAGACTGTCCCAAGTTACTGGTGTCCTACATTTTCTACCACATAGCACCTCAAATGGACTCATCTTGACTGAGTTTTGATAACCATTCTTATATGCAAATTCTGCAAGATGAATGTAATCCTCCCATTGGGATGGATTGTTCATTACGTACATATGGATAATATCCTCTCAAATATGATTTGTGTGTTCTGTTTATCCATTTGTTTGTGGTTGATATGCAGTGCTAAATTTTAATTGTGTGTCTAGTCTTGAAAAAAATGACTTCCAGAAATTGCTAGTGAACTTTGTGTCTTTGTCTGAAATGATAGCCTAGGTATATTGTGTAGTGTGAAAATTTTCTTTAGGAAAATATCTGCAATGTGGATGGCCTGATGGGTGGATTTCATAGGAATGAAGTGTGCAACCTTTGTTGGCAGGCGGTTTGATGGGGAAATGTTGCAGTACCGTCGACGCTACGACATGACGGATGAGGGCACGAAAGGAGTATTTTGTATTAAAGAATACCACAGTTGGCGGGTTTTGGGTCACTTGGACCATATATTATGTAATAGTGAGTCAGTTGTACCGCGGTATGCGCATTTTTGGGGTCATTTGGACTAAGTCAGTTAGATATTGGGTCAGTTGTCCATAATGTCGGTTAGGAAGTCATTTGTAAGTGCACAAGTATTGTAATGGGGGAAGCCTATAAATAGATAAGAGTTGTAAGTGTTAAAGGGAGAAGAAGTGAGGAAAGGCGAGCATAGAGAAAGAAGAACGATTGTGTACGAGATCTGTATTTTGCTTCTGTTATATGATCGCGACAGTAATATAATGATGATGTTTTGGTACGATCTTTGTGCAATGTTGCGATGTATGAATGTTGTTTGATGCAATATCTCTTTACTATTGCTATGACGATAAATGTTGTGGTTAATATGTTCTATGTTGAATGTGATGATAAATGCTGCAATGAAGTAACATGTTATAACTCCTTGCCGAATGTTCAAAGTTTCTGTTTAAGTACCGCAATAGAGTTAGTCCGTGCAGCCACAACTCTCCTCCTCCCTCGGCGGAAACATGGTTCCGTCTGCTCTTCCTATACGCCTCGAGTGAGACCTCATCCGCTCTGCGGGTGTTGCTGGGTGGGCTCAAACCTTCCCAGGCCGGTGCCCAGGGAGACTGCAGTATGTGTCAACAGTGAGGCGAACCCCTGTCGACCAAGGTCGTGTTGGTCAACAAATGGTTCCATTGTCGGGACCGTGTGCAGAGTAAAAGGAGGTCATGTTGTGGCACCCGATGAAGCCGGAGATACAGAGCTGGTTTGATCAGAAGTTGCAGGAGTTCGCTAAAGAAGAAATACGGAACACGCGACTGACAGTAGATCACTGGCTAGGAAGATATATTCACGACGGTCTACACGAATGGTTTTTCTGTGAATTATCGGTTATTCTGTACGAATGGTTGTCGAAGCTGACCTTCTAGAAGAGGAACTTCCAGGGTGGTGAGTCGACAGCTTGGATCCCGGAGTTGATTAAGGAGCTATAGGAAGTCAATAATAAGGCATCGCGGGCTGTCAAAGTTTGGCTTGATAGCATCTTCGAGGGATATATCATTGAATTTGCGATCGACACAAAGAAATCCTATAGTGAAGCCGAAAGCTTCTTCCGAGGACCAAGGGGAGGGTTTCTGCTGTCGCTCCAACTGTCGATTAAGATGCTAATCTGTGAAAAGGGTATATTAAAGATGCACCTTGATCAGTAGACAGCCTGGTGAGCGGAGGCCATGGGTACCGTGACTGTTGGGGGGTGGTATATGGAATGGTAAGGGGTAAATGGGTGCATACCATGAGGAGACTGTGAGTGAAGCCGAGGAAAAAAGTGGTCTTACAAAAGGAGGAGCGAGGTTTCGATAGGAGAAGAGGCAGAGGACGGGAGAAGGTCCTGTTGTGATCAAACCGCGAAACCGTGAAGGAAGACCACATGGGACGAAGTGACTTCACAGTCTTGATAGGGACGACCAGGATACGCCTAGGATAGAGGCAGGACAAAAACCCGGCACCAACGTACCCACACCTCCACTCACTGACTCTCAAATAGCAAGAAATACTACTTCGACACCACCAAGTTCATCAATTCCGCAGAAGTTAATTAGTAGTATCACAGCGACAGGAGGAAGGAAGCCCAGAATTGTTAACACCCAAAAAGTGCTCACTAGCTCATTTCCTTATTCACATGACCCATTTGTCCACTTTTTCACAATTTGAGCCTCTAAAGCCATCAAAAGGTCACCAAAAGACCTTAATACACCCATTTTTTCACTCAAAATGAATATTTTTCCTCAAAAAGCATAAAAAAACCCTCAAAAAGGGTCCAAAATTCCCAAAAATATTAAAAAGGGAATAAAATTATTAAAAATATTCAAAAAAGGAAAAAGGAGGGAAAAGGTACCTAAACCATGTTGGTCAATACCATTGGTTCCTCAAAACCATAATGGTATTCCCCACCACCAAAAACTATAAAAAGGTGGTAGGGGCTCCTCAATATATTATCTGAAACACTGCTGCAATATATCTCTAGGCACTGAACTGAAACTGTATGGGACAAAGGGTCACATTGGTCATCAAATATGAACTCTCAAGGCTCAGCCTTAACACAAGGTCTAACATAAGTCCGAATAATACACTGCTCTGGTCATGACTGATCACAAAATATACAATCATCATAGCCATGCTCTAAATAATGGAAGCTCTGGAATGTGCAGATATCTGCTAAACAAGAATAGTAGCCCTACTACTATGGTGTGATAACAGATACCAAAAGGTGTCATCACTTAAGGGGATATGATGGGAAAGATTTCCAAGCTATCGTATGCATATCTTGATCTTTGGAAGTTCCCATAGTTCTCTCCCATGAAGTATGCAACTGATTTTAATGGAGGGAACTCAAACTACTTTTTTGGAGCCTATGAAATGGGCCCTAGGATTGCAGTGATCAGGTGTTTTATCGCTGCTCAACATACTGCAATTTTGGGAGATCCATGGAATTTAATGCATTTGTCATAAATTTGTTGCTCTTTATGCATGGAGGATTCTTGTGGCTCAACAAGAAGATTTCTATTGATTCCGAATTAATTGCAAAAATCATGGGTTTGTCAAAGGTAGGCCTCAACCCTGCTACATTTTCAGGGAGCTTGCAAATCGTATGAAGGAAAAGTATAATTTGACAAAATATAAGAGGGGATATGAGATAGCCACAATCAATGACCAAGGGGTGCACTTTGCAGCATTAAAGGCGCTAGCAATAAAAGTGCTTAGGATATGTCGCTTGAACCAGGTACTTGTAATAGTAATTGCGGCAGTGGAGCAGTGTGTACAAGGGGTGTATATGAACTAGGCCACCTTCCTACTGAATGAATTACTCAACGATTGCCAAGATGCATTGGATAAATGTAACCCATTTAACTATTCTTGGATCATCATTTTAATTTCATTTTTTGCTTGGGCAGAACCTGAGGAGTACCAAGCAATGGACTGCGATACTGGTTAATTTTTTTCCTTGAGGTATGCTAACCTGTGGTTTGGTGATGATACAAGAGATAAATTGACAACAACGTCGCATTCTACATGCATAAAGAAGCACTCTGATTTCATGTCCCAATGATCATACGCATAGAAGTGTCGGCGGTATCCAAGTTAATAGGAGTTATAAGATTTAATGTCAAACCTCACCATATGTATGTCTAGGAGAGACATGATCTATATGAGCAATGGTTGGTGACTCGCTACAAAATATTTGAGCAATATATACTCGCCATTACTTATGAATGGACATTGGAGTGGAAAGTTCCCATTGAGGTTGAGTAGGTCTCCATGGATGTGTCACAACAAGATCAGGAACGGGGTGGGACCTCTGCGTAGAATCGATCCCATGGTGATGATAGATATTCCCATCATGTATGGAGTACTAGGGGAAACAATCAAAATCAATAAAATTCGCAAGAATAATGTCAGAATTCGAGCGCCACAAAGATAGACCCAGAGCTTAGTGACAAGAGAAAAGCATCAAGTGCGACGTGTGGAAGAAGGAAGCAGTCAAAAGCAGAGAAGAAAAAGGATATCATGGCCTTAATTGAGGATGATATTAACATCATGTATGACCGTATGACAGAAATGGCAGAAGAAAAATACAAGATATCAGAAGATAAAGTCTTGCAATTATTTGGGGGAGTGACGAATCAGCTCAATTGTATGCGATGAGCTATCCAGGGACTACATATTTCTCTGGTCCATCCGGGAGCTATGCAGCAAACAAAAGGAAGAGAAGATGAGGAATCAATTCCCTAGGTATCCACAACCATGATGAACATGACAATTCAACTATTTCCAATGGAAATGAGCTTTGGTGAACCAAGCTTACAGGAGCAGGATCATCACTTGAGCTACATTGAGCATGTCACAGAGGAGATAAGGGTGCATGAAGAAAATACATAAGGAGAAATGATAAAGTTCCATGCCCAACATAGCAAATTGCATGAAGAGTATGAGAAGTTGTAATGTCACCAAAAATTCCTTATAAAAAATTATTTTATTATCGAGAACAGAATTAAGACAATGCTTTATCCAAGAACAAATTACGTTAAATACATTCCTTGCTCCAAATGCATGAACAATTCCATGTCTTGACATATATTGGGATATACACATAATTTTATACTTAACACTACTAAATTGGTCTCACATCCATTAACATGTTGAATCATAATATTATCCATTTATTTGATAGGCTTATCTTTATTGTCCAAGGGTAGCCAATTATGGTCTATGAGGTTTATAATACTTAGATCCAACTCTTTTAATCCTAATGAAACATAACTATTTTCATAATTATTTTAATTCCAAGTTAATATAATTATTTGTTTGTTTAGCCTAGGCCTTAATCCATTTAGTGTTGGCCTTTATTCGTAGAGTTCTTGGGTGTATTATGACCAACAATTACTTAGTTCCCATACTTTTTATGTATGATATATTAAAATATTCTCATTATTTACCAATCATATGATTACTTAGTTTTGGCATACCCTTTTAAATATGTTGTATTAAACTATTACCATTATTAACTTCTATGATTGGATTAGTCATGATGTCTAGTTTGACTTTAAATATGCTTGACTAATGTTTTCATTAGGCCAAGTTGAACTTGGTTGGGTCTCGTGGCCATTAAACCATGTGGCTTACTTATCATTTACTAATGACCACGTTAACATTAACTTGCAGGTGGAAAATGAACCTTGATTAACATGTATAGCATTATCCTAAGGCCATGATCCATATACAATATATGAGAAATGTGATTATGTAAGGTTGAATTTTCCCTCGAGCTGGCATGGTACTTGGTAATAAATGTGGGAAGCTGGATTTCTCCTCCTCCTGCTTCCACCTGTGCATATGATGGCATGAGAATTTATTGTTCCTTATACATTCCTCTATGTGAAAAACCCATCCTTTAAGACGATTCTTCCTCATTTTCATGTTGAGGTTGGGTTGTGAGGCTCTCATCTCTCCCAGGGAATTCCCTCTCCACTCCAACCTCTTGTCACGTCCCCTCCAATCAATCCAACACAAGGAAGGGAACATTACTACAGATCTTGGGATTTTACATAAACTCAACCCCATTCATTAGATTCATAAAAACATATGTGTGTACAGATCAATCAAACACAGCGGAAGTAAAATTATTCTACACACATATATATCATGCAATTTCCAACATATTTATAACATTCATCAAATAATTAAAACCTTGCAGAAGTAAAGCACATAAATAAAATTCTCATCTTGATGCAATGTTGTCCCAAGCAACTAGCTATGTCACTGCAACATTCCTCCCAACCATAGGACAACTGTGCTCATTAGTCACTCATCATAGTTTCCACCCCCAAGCTGTGCATGATTTCTACAAGGAAAAGGGGACTCTTAAGCCTAGCATAGCCCAAGCAAACATCACATCTAAGCCAAGATAGCCCATAGCTGGGTATATCAGGCTAAATCTGAACCCTCTTCTTCTCTTGATACTTGCACTCAAGATCAAGCCAAAACAATGGATACCCACAACCCAACATACTCTATACACACACAACAAGCTCAACGTTTGGGCATGGATAAAAAAATTTACTATCGGATATACAAAAACATGGTTCCCATGGATTCTTCCAATTTGTGGCACACCCAACACGAATTGTGGGGAAGGAAAACTGACCACAAGGAGAAAAAACAAGTTCTTGACAGGTATGTGGACGTTCATATGGAAAAAATGACCTCTATGGGCTTCCAAAACATGACTCCCTGCCTCCCATGCATTCTGCAACACAAAACGATCTCCCAACTGTGGAAAAATGAGGTTAAACTCAAGGAAAACGTGAGGGAAAATGCACATCCTAGTTTAGTTTAGATTCAGATTTATAATTGTTTTTGCTTTCAATATTTGAAACTACTATCACTTCTTGATAGGTGCCCATAGCACTCAAGCTTGGTTGCAAAACCAAGCCAACAAGTTTTGGTGACTCCGCTGGCGTCGAATTCTTAGATCTCGGTTTTTTGCTTTAGATGTTAGTTTTTGTTAGTTTTAATCATTTTAATTCATAGATCTGCCATCCTAGACAGCAGATCCATTGCTGTTCTAGATCTTGGCACTTTTTATTGCCATTAACAGCCTGAAATTTCCATTTTCGGGTTCATTTTTCGGCGTCCGTTTTTGGCTTTCGCCTCGCGGTTTTTTTCCCGACAGTCGTGCGGCTCATCGCGACCTCGCGGCTTTTTTCTGCGTGGCTTGCCGCGGCTTCACGGCCAATTTACGCACTACACATCGCAGCTTCACGGCCATTTGCCACGCTGCACATCACGACTGTGTGACCTAAACCCGCGCTGTACATCGCGGCTTCGCGGCCGAAACCCGTACTGCCCATCACGACTGCGCGACCGAAACCCACGCTGCCCATCGCAGCTGTTTTCCCGAAACCCACGATGCAGGTTTTTTCAATTCGGCCAATTTTTAAAAAAAATATTTTTTGTTGTATTTTCTGCCCATTTAGCATATTTTACAGTATTAAATTTCCTGCATTTTTACAGCCATATTAAATCTGTTACTATTTAGAATGCTCCATTAAAAGTCTTTTTACAAAATTTTCATAAATTGAAAGAGAGATTTTTTCTGCATTTTATCTAGATCAAGGTTGTACTGTTTATTTGCTCGATACTTTGCCCAAGCAGTTTTTAAGAAATCCATTTATTTCTTGAAGTATTCATGTTATTTGCTTTCCTTCAAATTATTTCACAGATCCATTATTTTTGAATAGTTTTTTCAAGCATTTACATTTCAAAAACGCCTTTATTTTTTGCAAAACTGGAAGCGCTTTTCTTTCATTTGTAAAATCGCCCAAGCAAGGCAAATCAATTTCAGTTTAAATACCACATTTGCACCCACTCTGCCACATAATTTAAACTGAGCCTTAAGATTTACCTTAAACTCAACAAACTTTTAACCCCACTTGGGGAGCACTTAAAAGAATTTTGTAGTTAGGTAGAATTGAGGGGATAGGTGTTCCAATAACACCCCTCAATTATTACATTTGAGACATAGTGGTTGTCCTCTACGGTACCAAAATCCCTTATAATTTTGACACGGTTATCAACAAATTTATCGGGAAGGCCTCTCCCTTAGGAGGGTTGAAGTAGCCAAACTGGTTCCGAAAGTCTGAGTGGAATACCGCAATCCATTCAGTAACCGAAGGATACCTTTCGAAGTTCTCAGTGTACACCCCCCTGGTGTACAGCGGCGATATAACCAAACTGCAGATTCACCCAACCGAACGTGTCATGAACGAGGTATCCTAGTTGCCACTTTTTAGGATTGTCTACCCGGTGTCCCTCCCGGTAGGGGATATCTAGCTGTTGATTCAACACTCTATATTGTCTGACTTGGATTTCATCACCTTGCAGAGGATATCATTTGTTGACTCACAATACTTCTAGTTAGGTGTTTGCATGATACATTACCCACCTTTGGTCTAGTAACACCTCTTTTTTCTAGAAACTATTTGACTTTTGGTATTCTGACCAATTTTGTTGCATTCCTCCACTTATTATAGCACAGCTTCTATAATAAGTGCTTTTTGAGGTTGATTTTTGTCCCGAGAGCCTTTATTTTTTCACTCCCCTTTTGCACTCATTGTTGCATTAGGGTTTCGAGTTTTTTACATCACCACCTTACACTGAAATTTAAAAATATATATATATTTATCACCATTGAGAATTTAAGACGATCTCGTCGTCTTCAAGGTGAACCCCCTCAGTTCAGTCCACTTGGCTCTACACGTCACCAACGTAGAGCCTTATCCCTTGACTCGACACGTCATCGGCCAAACATACAGTCATCCGATTCTGACACGCCTCACTTCACATCTGATTCTGAGGCTGAATCCGAAAACCCTACTGAATTGTCAACAACCAACCTCATGGCTAGACCACAATATGACCCACTTTTTACCAGTACTATTGGAGATACATCCACAAACCCTTATACTACTGTGCCATCCATGGTAACAACAACCCCTCTAGGCATGCCTAATATGGGGGACACTCCACCTTTAGGTATGCCCAACACAGGACTACCTCCTATTATGGGTATGCCAAACATAGGAATCACACCACCTATCATTACCACAACCCAGATCCTAGGAATTCCTGGCGTTATTCCTAACTCCAGTGTAACCCATGTCGCACTTGGAAATGCTGGCCCATACCAAACCACAGTAGTTGGAGGACACATACCTTCAATACCTAGCATACCCTTAGGGGCTACTGGACCACTACATAATGCCACCATGAATAGTTATGTCCCAGTCACTACACCACACCCATCTGCTAGTTTACCTTACATGGCTAGTTTGAATTTACCAAACTTAGCCAAGCTAACCAACGATCCTATCAGGAACAACCCTACATGGCCACCCATGCCTACAAAGCTCCCCTCAGACATCCCCAAGTTTGAAGGAAAACCTGGGGAGGACCCCCAAAACCACATAATGTCTTTTCACCTATGGTGTTCATCTAACTCCATAGTGGATGACTCCATTCATCTAAGACTGTTGCAACGAACGTTCACTGGCTCTGCAGCCAAGTGGTACATCGAACAACCACATGGGACCCACCATACTTTTACGTCTCTCGCCTCCACTTTCCTTCAGTTTTTTCAGCTACCTGTACGTTACAATGCAGGAGTTGAAACACTGTTGTCTTGCAGACAAAACACAGCTACCCACATCACCGACCACATCCATGAGTGGCGCAAGTGTCGTAGCCTCTGTAAGATTAAACTGGATGACCGTATATTTTTGGACTGGTTCCTTAAATCATTCCTACCCCTCATAGCAAAAGACATCGCTTCCGAACGACCCCAGTCAGAGGAAGAAGCTATCCTAAAAGCTCAGCAATTCGACCTAATTTATGCCCAATCAGGCTATCTCTACACCATCATACCAGATGCCCCACGAGGCGATTCTTCACGCAGTAACGCTCTGGGGGAATCACATGCCGCTGATGGTATTATCGGCCGAGTCACACCGCAAATTAAACCTTTTATCATGGTGAGCACCATAAATGCCCCAGACCTCTCTAGGGATACATCTAATTCTGGAGTGACAACTTCGTATGCTCCAACGAATCAAACTCATCACACTCATGGACCCTCTTGTCCACAACATTGCTATGGGAAAGCGCCATCGACATATGTACCACCCACATACTATAACCAACTAGCCACCCAGAACCTAATTCATTTCCCAGCACAACCAATGTATTACCCATAGCAAGCTACAACAGCCAACCCAACACCTCCAATAGCTCAGGGTTACCAACAACCCTAGCAGGCAACTGGACCACCTCCAGCCCCACCAGCTTATTATCCACCGCAACCTGCTCCCGCACCTGCGGCACCCCAAAATCCTCCCACTGCTCAAGGGCAAGTGTACACACAACACAATCAACCCCAACATCAAAACAACCAACGCAACTAGGGTGGACAACAAAACCGTGGAAGAGGATGTAACCACGGCAACAACCAACAACATAATCAAGGTCCACCACCTCCCAATCCTCCAAATAATAACAATGCTGCTCCTCCCAACCAGAATCCTGATCGTCATCCCAAGCAGCCAAAAAACAATAATCTGAGAACAAACCACCCATGTTCTATATGTGGAGTCTATGGACACTACACTCATAACTACCCCCATTTAGAGAAAGCACGTCAACTTTGGGCCGACGATGCCCAACGCCAGGGCCACGCTGGACAACCAGCTCCACTTAATCAACCGCAACCCATGATATTACAAAACCCATTTCCAAACCAGGGAGTAGTAAATACTCGCCCTATGGATCCCCCACAAGGATCTGCTGCACCCCAGCAGCAAATCACCTATGCCGCAACTGATTATCAGCATGCGGATCCAGGCACACACCATTTATTAATGAAGTCATCCAATGACATCAACCTCCAAACTCGCAGGAATCAGTACGGCCCACCCCCAGAAACTCCTCCCACTGACGCGTCCACCTCCATTCCACCAAATCAACCACTGCGCATACCAAATATGCCATTGGACGGAGGACCTAAAATCCCTCGCATCCCTTTGTGAAGGATTAACAATAATCCTAATGCTCGTGCATCATCCAATTATAACGTCATAGAAGACCTAGCACAATCCCCCGCTGCTATGTCTGCTTTAGAGGTACTGAAAACATGCCCTACACAACGAAAACTACTACTATCCGCCATCGGAGGAGAAGACCCTGACGACACACACATGATGGCTTTCGACTTAGACCAAGCCGAACCTCGATTGCCATCAAATTTAGCTTTCCAAGTATCAGTAAACATTCGAAACCTTGTTGTGCATCGATGCATCATCGATGAAGGAGCTTCCACCTGCGTTATGTCCACCCTTGTGTGGCAGAAGCTTGGCTCCCTAGCTTTACAACCATCCACCACGGCACTACGAGCTTACGATGCACGCTCAACTCAACCACAAGGCCTCTTAGCAAACGTACCCATAGAACTAGGCGGCAAATTAGTTCTTATCCACATCGAAGTGATCAATGCCCAACTCGACTACAACCTCCTTCTTGGACGTAGTTATATGTACAAAATGAAAGCAGTGGCTTCATCTATTTTTCGCCTCATGATGTTCCCACATGAAGGACGCGTTATCAAGATCGATCATTTCACATATTATGATCCTAACGCCCCCGCAGCTCCTCAAAATGTGCTACCAATGATTGAACAAACCATTCAAAATGCACCAACATCATTTGTGTCATCAATTGGTCCTGGAATCTACGCCGAGTCACCTATGGCTTCCACATTTCCATCGATCTCACCACCATCACCGATAACAAAAACATCGGATTTGTGCACCCTGTCGCACACCACACAACAACCTTCGTAACTACCACAAACACCCACAGTGCCTACTCATATTGGCACAACGCCAATTCACACTATCCCATTCTTGTTCCCATTTTCTGGAGTTTTCAGTTCGCCAGTAATGGCTACACTCAACCTTCCTGGCTTAACATTAGGGATACCTGTATGGTACTTACATGCTCCGAGCCCCCCGCCAACTTCGACTATTATTTTACAACCGGTACAACCTATCCCTACTACCAGCCACCCACCCCCTCCAGTCACTCATCTGCAAAATAGACCACCCCCAATAGTGACTGCGGCATCAACATCCAGAAACGCCCCACCTCCGTTACGGAACACAGGGGGCAGAGGCCCACCAACTTATAACACTAGACTCATAATTTGCACCCCCCCAGCAACCCCTAAGGTAGCTAAAAACCCCCCAACTATTCGCATTCCCCCTAAGTGCTCGTTGTGTGACGACGTAGGCCTGTCCAAAATTACCAGAACTCCAAGAACACATGAATATGTTGGATGACGACACCGGAATTCCAGTAGTAAGACTTGAGCCACCTCCTCAACCTCGCGACAAAAGGCTCCGCACTAACCACCCTTGTGCGATATGCGGCATTTATGGCCATTATTCACACCACTGCCCTGATCTCCCAGATTACAGAGCAGCGTTGTATGACTTGAATAACGTCGACTTAGATATATCTCCTCCCCTCATCGAGGAGATCTACCCTCCGAAATCATCTTCTTCGGAAGAAATCCATACCATCTATATGATTTCAACCACATTCAAACCAGAACCCGTTGATTTATGGTCTGATTACTTCCATACTTATGAGCAAATTTTAGAAACACTCACTACACCAGACTACCCTTGGGACGATATGCATCATCACTCATACTTCCTCCCTGAGGTGTCTACATCCACCGCAGCAAACCAACTATCAGTGGAATCAAAATATTTCCTACCAACTAAGGTTGATTGGTTCAAGGACCCCATCTCAGCACCAGAAGCCTTCGAAGAAGGGAACATGTCCAACATTTCCCCTATTATACAAATCGACATTTCCTCCACACCTGAAAAACCTGAGCTCATCTCGCTAGGTGCATCATGCACTCAAGTGGAAACTCAGGCATATAAGAAACTCTTCCAAGAGTTTCGTGATGTCTTCGCCTGGTCTTACACCGAGATGCCTGGCCTCGATCCCAAAATTGTGGAACATCACATCAACACTTGGCCCAATGTGCCTCCCATCCAACAAAAACAATGGCCCATTCACCCGTCCAAGCTCCCAGCTGTTAAAGCTGAGATTGAAAAACTCCAAAAAGCAGGATTCATATATCCTATTTCCTACACCACCTGGGTTTCAAACCCAGTGCCAGTAAACAAAAAAGTGGGCACCATACGCGTTTGTACTAACTTCCGAGACCTCAACCTCGCTTGTCCCAAAGACAACTTCCCCACACCTTTCATTGACCAACTAATCGATGAATGTGCAGGACATGAGGTCCTTTCTTTTATGGACGGTTTCTTTGGATATAACCAAATAAAAATCCGTAAAGAAGATCAATATAAGACAGCTTTCACCACCCCATGGGGCACCTTCGCCTATCGCGTCATGCCTTTTGGCCTCAAGAATGCAGGAGCCACCTTCCAATGCGCCATGACTTATTGCTTCCACGATCTCCACAAGATCATAAAAGTTTATCTGGACGACCTCACCGCCCGATCCAAAAAGTGATCTGACCATTTAGACGACCTTCAACAAGTTTTCATGCGTTGTCGAAAATACAACATCCGCTTGAACCCTCTCAAGTGTGTCTTTTGTGTTACATCAGGTCGCCTGCTGGGGTTTGTTATCTCAGAAAAAGGCATCAGTGTAGACCCCTTAAAATTCCAAGCCATTCTAGAATTACCGACACCCTGCACATTAAGACAACTTCAAAGCCTTCAAGGGAGGTCCAACTTCCTTCGTCATTTTGTCCCTGACTATGCCACAATGGTCCACGGTTTCCTATGACTACTATGTCTGCATACCCGTTTCATATGGGACCAACAAGCAGAGACAACTTTCACCAACTTAAAGAAAGCACTCACAAACGCCCCGTTGATTTCTCCTCCAGCTTTCACAAAAGATTTCACCCTCTATGTTTTAGCATCCGAACATGCTGTATCTGGAGTTCCTGTACAAGAAGATACTGCTCGTCAAGAGCATGTCATCTACTATGTGAGCCAGACCTTGTCTGGTCCACCCCTCCGCTACCCATATGAAGAATAGATGGCCCTCGCCGTCGTTTTTTCAATACAAAAGCTGCGACATTACATTATCCTGAGCCACACCACAGTCATAGCCAATTCCAATCCCATGGTTTACCTCTTGACGCGTCGCCTTCTCCAAGGCCGCGTAGCTAAATAGGTGATTATCCTGCAAGAGTACGACCTAGCTTTCAAGACCCCAAAGAGAACCAAGGCCCTAGCACTCTCTCAACTCATCACAGACCTCCCATCCTCTTCGTCACCACCCGCTATCCAAACGGATCTCATTGACAACCATATTTTCATCATTTCGTCTGACGACCCATGGTATGGCGACATCTTAATCTACCTCCGCACACAAAAATTTTGACCCCACATCGATAGTGACGGACGCTGTCGTATACGACACCACGCCCCCCGATACCTCCTATTAGGCGATGTCCTTTATCGACACGACGTCGATACCATCTTACAACGCTGCCTATCTCATAACGAGGCAGAACAAGTCCTTAATGACTTCCATAGTGGTGCCTATGGAGGCCACTTCTCCAGCATGGCCACCTCCCAAAAGATCATCCGCGTAGGTTACTTTTGGCCTTCATTATTTACTGAGTGCATCACCACAGTCAAACATTGTCAAAACTGCCAACTTTTTTCCCCCAAGGCAAGGACCCCACCCGCCCCCCTTCATCCAGTTGTCACTGTCGGACCATTCTGCAAATGGGCCATCGACTTCCTCGATTGCAATCCCACGTCAGTCGGCGGTCATAAACACATTATTGTGGTCGTAGATTATTTCACCAAGTGGGAAGAATCCATGCCAACTTACAATTGCAAGGCCGACACAGCAGCGCATTTTTTCCTAAACCATGTTATCGCTCATTTTGGAGTGCCCCAGCAACTCGTCTCAGACCATTGCTCTCACTTCGAAGACGCCGTCTGGAGAGAACTATCAACCTTAATAAAATTTGAACACCATTTCTCCTCCTCCTACTACCCCCAAGGAAATGGCCAAGTCGAAGTGATCAACAAAATTTTGAAAACCATCCTCGAGCGCACTGTAGACAAACACAAATCAAATTGGCACCACATGCTCTTCCCGGCACTATGGGCATACCGCACATCAACCAAAACTGCCACCGGTTTTACCCCTTTCCACTTAGTTCATGGTGTCGAATCCATCCTCCCCATTGAGTGCCAGATTCCAGCCCTACATATGGCCGTTGAACTCCTACTAGACACTTCCCCAATTGAGCAACGCTTACTACTCCTGGAGCAGGCCGATGAAGATCGGCGCACAGCCCTTCAAACCATGGAAGCAGCCAAGAACCGATCCAAACTGAGTTATGACAAACATGTCCACCCAAGAACTTTTACTGAAGGGGACCTTGTCCTCGCCTATGATCAGGCTCATGACAAAATCGGGAAAGGAAAATTTGTGTCCATGTGGCAAGGCCCATATATTATACACACTTTCCTCGGACAGGGGGCATACATTCTGACCGATTCAGAAGGAAACCCCCTACTCAACCCACGCAACAGGTTGCACCTCAAGCGATTTTACCCATAGTAAATTTGATGGACACCACTGTCACATACCCCAATTTTACAAAAATAATGTAATTATTTTATTATATTCCTGAGACATTATGTTAAATTTAATGCTAAGTAGGAATTGATGACTCAGCAGAGTCACCAGAAGTGGAATGTAATTTTGAATATTTTATTATTAATAAATAAATTATGGAGACAACAGCATGGGAGAGCTGTTAAAAGAGGTTACTGGTCTAACTGGTGGAGGGAACTAGGTGGAAAGGCAAAAGACAAGTGGCAGCATCCTCAAACACTTCCTAAGTTGCAGGTGGCAACTTCCCTATATTTTGGGGTCATGATTCCCCAAGAAAGTGGAATCTGAGCAGGTGGCTCATTAATGACAGTTAACCCAACTAAGACCTAGGCAATCTTTTAAATAGTACTCAATGAACTGAGCTGGGGGTTGAGCATTGTTCTGGAGGGAGAATACATTCAGGTGAATGATATTCAGCAGTCCCATTGAGGAAGAGGGAAAAACAGTAAGGAAGTGTTTTGAGATAGGAAGCTGCAGTAACTTGGTTCCAGTTTAGCTGTTTGGCTGAGTGAATTGTTTTGCTGCACCTAGCTCCAGCTAGGAAGACCAGAGCAAGCTCGGGGGTCCTGAGAAGTGCTGTCTGGGCACTCTCCAGGAGTTGGTAGGGAGGAACAGCCTCCCATTGCTGTTGTTGTCCTCAGTTAGACAGGTTCTGTTATTTATTGCTTTGTGTTTATTAAGTTGAAATGAATGTTTGTTATTATTATCATTTAATCGTCTGAAGAGATATCAGTTTAGTGAAAGATAATATTCCAGAATATCAGCATGTAAGATTGTTAATAATTACTTTGTTTTTTAGTACTCCTTATAGCATCATTTCATTACTGATAACGTTTTATTCTGCATGCCGTACAATAGTAAAATTGTAAGCAATGGTTATTTATGTAAATTCTAGATATAGTTTAATTATTTCTATTAAATAGATAGGTAGGGTTTAGTACCAATAATCATTCTCTGGTTTTACAAATTAGTTTAAAACCGTGAAAGGAACAAAATAAATATAATTTCTATAAACTACAGTAACTATATTATCATAGACATTATCGCAAATACAAACCCGAGCTAACATGCGTACAGGTCATTATCTGTCACATAAGTGGACGAGCCAAATTATGATGATAAATATATTTAGTCATTACTGAACATACAAGAGAACCAACAGAACCGTATTTGACTTAACTTTTAAATCAACATAATAGCATAGCAATGCCCTTCACCTGTTAAACTATTTTTGTCTGACAGAGTAGTAGCTAAAACAAATTGAATAATTAACTAAACATTAAGTCGACCGAGGAGCTCGAACCAAAAACCTATCTCTTTAGTTTTCCACAACCAGAAACTATTCGACAGAATCTTGACTTAAGTCATTAACTTTTTAAACAGAAGGAATCAAAGATAGAACAATAACTAACTCTCAGCCGAGTTAAACAAGTAGATTTTTCCTTTATTTATTTCCCTTAAACTTTCATTTTTTTTTTCTTATGAGCATAATCACTATAACAGAATCGTCTTTAGCTCACTTTCGAGCTCTAAATCTTTAGTTTCATCTTTCATATGAACGCACAAGTACTGACAGAGTCTTATCCATTTAATGCATAATCATCTAAGCAAAATCACAGTTGTATCAGCTTGAATATCTCACCTTTACAAATCTTACAGGGGTCCAAACATTAAACGAAAACTCATCATCATGAACTCACCTGCGGCTATAGCTCGCATTAATAAAATATTTCTATATAAAAAACTTAAAAACTTGAAACACACACCATACACCGACTCCAGCTTTTAGAACTACTGTAATAAGTCGTGTTTAAAAGAGTTTACCTCACAAAGGAAATTAAAACAAAACTATTCCTCCCTGGCTATTGTAAAATTCTAACTACAGCCGAGTCAAATTCCACAGTAACAACGTTTTGGAGAACAAAACATTTACCACCACAACACACAGTTATAACAGAAATAACGCATGCCTTATACAAGTCTGTGTTTAGGCAGAAACTTATATTAAATCAACTATCTAAAAACCCTGGGCGTTTTTCCAACAAAACCCTTTAAAACATTGCATCGAAACATAAGAACCGAGGTAGTAACCCTGTCTACAGAGCAGCCCTCAAGCCTTGTCTTCTTCAAATCTTTTTACATTACAGCCCTTCGGTATAAAACAACAAAACAAGTGCTGAAGGGAGTATACTAGTCACATTATCGACTGAGCCTTTCAAACCAAACCAATGCAGGGTTAAACCCTTACCTATTTATTAAATTATACAGTTACAAAATTTCACAAGGCTACCGTGACTTCTAAGGAAAATAAAAACCGACTACCCAAACAACCCACAAGGAGAATATTTGCCATGGTAGAACCAGGCTTACCCGGGAATGCCAGCCGTCGCAGCCTGTGCCATCCCATAGTTAAGTGAAGCCCGAAACTGCACAAAACATTGAAATTGTAAAACTTCCGTGGATACTTGGATTTCTAAACATTTGATTTCAACCTCAAAACAATAATGAAAACCCTGTAACTTACCGGAGTGACGGTTGCCGATGTAAACCACGAGCCAAGTAAACCCCACATTAGTCACCAGAAGGAACGGGTTGGGCACTCCGAGGTTACCTCCATAGAGAAAGCCGTGACAGATGACTAGCCGGACGAAACCCTCACACCATGACCAAACTTATTTTGGAAGTATGAAAACAAAACCCTAGGTTATCACCATTTTTGCAAGATACTAACAGTAGGAAATACAACGACACTCCAGCATTACAATGGATAAGTGTGAAGGAGGGAATAACATGGAAACTATTTAGCAAACAGTAAACATCTTTGAAGGTAGCTAGAATTTGTTGATAACTTATAAGATGCCAAATAACTTGATATACAGACGCCTGAGTGGTACAGATAGAGAACAACGAGGAGCCTGTAGCAGAACTAAAGCTGTTACTTCGGGACTACAGAGAGTTTTTGGACAGGAGGGTTCACAGGACCGAGCCCGAAGGCGAGGGATAAGTGCTCAATAGGGTTCAGTCAACCTTTTTATATCACCAATACTTGGATCAAAAGCCACCACGTAGCACATAAATTATTTCCATGCAGTGGGTCTAGGATAAATGTTTCACGACGAACTTTAAATCATTGGCTTTTCAATTAAAATCATAGGTTGTGTACAAATCAATCAAAGGATAATCACATGCATAATCCAATATGGTTGAGCCATTAAATCTTCACCCCACTATTTAATCCATGGTGACCATGCCTTCGAATATCGTCTAAGTGAACTTAAATGGATTGCCCTACAAACAACAAAGTTACACATTATCCATATGTGCAAGGTTATGTGAAACTTTCATTTATGGTTATAGAAATAAAAAGTTTAGCATGAGTATTGGAATTATTCGTAGGGTTACATGAAGGTTGTAGAAGTATAATTTCTTTGTTATTTTTTTTAAAAGAAAAACAATAGGGTAAGAACCTCCACTCTTCATTTTATAGATAGAACCTTGACTTAATAAATCATGTTCTATGATCATTATAAAGTATTTTTGCGTTATAAGTGATTCAGAATAATCATTTCCACATACCCTAGTCTTATGGAAAGAGACGACAGTTATGGCGTCACTCCTGAGTCGAGAGGATACGAGAACCAGTGTTGGGAAAAACTCCTAGTTCTTAATGCTTTGACAGACATAGAAATAAGAATAGTTTTTCTAGCTAAATAGATTTTTTTTTTATATGTTATAAAAAAAAAGAGACATGTAATTTACAGGATATCCGCAAGTATTGAAACAATCAAAACATAAATATTTGGTACTTTCTGATCGATACTTTTAACAATGTATGTTGAATAATCCAATTATAAATCATGAATAGATACAATGATAATGGAGGAGCTACAAATTGAACGGATATGAATTGTCGGTCATACTCTAAAAGTCTTTAATCAAGAAATTTATGTATATCAAGAGCTCTCAATTCCTTTAGAAATTCAAATTCTTAAACAGTTAGATCAAAAGGAGATCATGGGATAAATGTTACCTGTAAACATTTTATAACTAGGCTAGCATGCTTAATTTTTACTGAATGATATGGTATAGATTTTGGAATACAATACTGTTAAAAATTTAAATTATAGCAACCCGTACTTACCTGTGTATCTGCAAGAGGAAGACAATTTCGATGCATTAGCTCAGAAGCTAAGTAAGCCCAGTTCGACATACAAATTCCTCCTTGTGGTCACAAAACAACAAAACACTCAGTAGCAGAAAAGAGAAACCCAAACAACATTTTAGTATGACAAAAGATCATCCAGACAGACTATGATCATTTAATTAACATGAACAGATCAAGGAAAGCATTCAATAACATTAATTGCTTTTGTTAAAAGTTTTAAATTTTTTGAAATTTTCGGGTTTTGACAACCACCGTCCATTATTATACAATATTATTTTGTTTTTCACAAAAAATTCAAAAAACCTAAATATTTGTTTTCTCTGCGTGACCACAGATGGATCCTGTTCCACTCTGCTACGTCGGTTTCGCTGATGGTGCAAGCCGTTGGTCCCCCAATCTAACCTATGCAGCTTGGGTAATATATTCCCCTTCACATGAGTTGATCCACATCGACGGAGTGTGTTTAGGTGCCGCCACCAAAAACCAAGCTGAATACGATGCCGTGACCGGTCTCCTGGCCGCAGCTCTCCAAATGAGCATACGTCACCTTAACGTATTCTTGGACTCACAACTCCTTGTTTCCCAGCTCAACAATGATTACCAGGTACGCGATCCCTGTCTTTTCAGAAAATTCTTGCGCACTAAACAAATGGTTCGATAGTTTGAATACATTTCATTTACACATGTCCCAAGGAATCTCAATAGTGTAGCAGACCATATGGCCAACAACATTCTTAACTGGCACACCAATCAAACCATATCATAAACAAAAATGCATCCACGTGCATAACAAGTGCCTCCACGGGCATATATAAAAATGACAAAAATGCATCCACGTGCATAACACGTGCCTCCACGGGCATATACAAAAATCAAAATGTTGCATCCACGTGCATAACATGTGCCTCCACGGGCATACAAAAAATCAAACATGCCTCCACAGGAAAACAAAAAGACAATGAATGCATCCATGTGCATACACAACTATATACCAAATCATATATATATATATATATATATATATATCATAATATAGTCAAACATGTCATAGGTGCCCTCAGCACCCAATATACAAAAATACATCAACCGTACAAAAAGGGACTTCCCCATATGCTCATCAGCATTTGGGGGTAGATGCAAAATCATCTATACATCACGGTCTCTAGGCTCCTCTGGCGCCTCCTCCACTGGCCCCACCGGATCATGCCGAGCCCGAACTCTCCTCTCCGCCGGCCCCGCTGGATCATCTCGTAAACGAATCCTCCCCTCCGCCGACCCTGCCGAATCATGTCGACCCCCATCTCGCCACTCAGCCGCCAACAATGCTGCTCTAAGTAAGATCAAGTGCCACTCACGAGGTGCATCGGAACATTGCTCGACGATGTCTCGATCCAAATCCCTCCACCCATCCTCTGGAAATCCTGCTAGAATCATATCTAGTGTCTCTCGGACACCCTCCACAGCATCATCTCGAAGCCCAACTCCTTGACTGCGAGCCCCAAATCCTCGAGCATGTGGAGGCGGTACCGCCACAGGAGGTGGAATGACCACCATCTCCCGTCCCCTACAAGCCACATAGTCGGCCGGTGGTACAGGACCAACACCTGCACAATCACGCAAATCAACAATCATATAGATATCTAACTATAGTCATAACAAACACATCTAAAAAATGATATAGTGGAGAGCAAAACACAAAACATACCATCTAAACCCCAGGCCTATCCCTGGGCTCGAGGCTTCTCCGTATCTCCTCGATAATCCATACCAGCATATGGATAGTCCTCAATCAGCAGGGGGATCTGCTCCCACTGCTCATACATCTCATGTGAAAAGAACTCCCGAATACCACCACCATCACGGGGCATCATCTGCCCCCACCACACCATGCGCAGCTCGCTCACCAAACCGTCTCGAACTGGTACCCGTGGCCGCAAAGTCGGTACCCGCTCAAAGAAAAAACAACAAAAAAAGGAGGCATAGCAGAACTCTCCCCCCTCCCGAATGACCTTGTCTAGATCTCTCCAGACACCAGCCAAAAACATCTGACCCCATGCATAGTAGGTCCCCCTCAGCACAGAATCCACCATCATTGTTTGTCCCCCCGACAAACGATGTGGGGCCGCAGCACCCAGCACCCGCAGAACACAAGCCCCAGCAGCCCGCATGTCCCACTCCCGCAATGATCTCAGACTCAAAACGCTATTCTGCACAATCGCCCCAGCAACACAGAAGGTCTCCAGGAGATCCTCCATGTCCACACCTGACGGGATCCTCGGCAGAAGATCCCCCACCTTCCCTAAGTGAGGTAACCCGGTAAGGAAATATACATCAGTAAGGGTGATATCCAACCTCTCACCCCCAACAATAAAGGCACCCTTTGCAGGAACCTACAAACTCACCAATTTGTTCAGTAGCGGCCCTACTGAACGCATCGGTGGAATCTGAGCGAACTTCAGGAGTCCACTCACAGCTAGAGCCTGTCGAACCCCCTGATCAGTCCGAATCCGAATCATCAAATCCTCCTCCATCTCTCGCTTTGGCCATGACACCAATGGTCTCCTCAACATCCTGCCAAAAAACAAAGACATTTTTTAGAACGAGAAAAAAAAAAAAAAATAAATAAATAAAATAAATAAATAAATAAAATAAAATAAAATAAAATAAATAAATAAATAAAAATTCCATCGCGGCTTTTGAGTCAAAAGCCGCGATGATCATCGTGGCCTCCATCCAAAAACCCGTGATGAACATCGCGGGTATTGACCACACAGTCGCGATGAACATCGTGACTACCATCCTGACAGCCGCGATGAACATCGCGACTATCAGCGCCAAACCCGCGATGAACATCGCGGCTGTCAGCCCCAAACCCGCGATGTTCATCACGGAAACAGACTCAAAACCCGCGATATTCCATGTTGGAAGGCCAACATGGAATTTCGCGGCCTTCGGGGGCCCACCGCTAACCAAAAAAGACATAATTGAAAAGGCTAAGGCGAATAGGGTTACCTGAAACTCGCGGAATCAAAAACCAACGGTCATATCTCCCAGAAATCAAGAAAGAGCTCTGATTGCTCTGCCAAACTCACACGTAACAATGACACGTCATATGGGCCCCTCACCTTATTTATAGAAATTTCACCATTTTTCAAACAACCATTGCGGTATCATACGACGTCCGTTCCTCAAACCGTTGGTACCGTTGGAATCAACACAGTGAGAACTTCATGATAGTTCTTTCCTTTTGCTATTTTCACTAGGTCCATTTTTTGACCATTTTTTCATGCCCTCATTGCCTCGGTTTGCGTGCCTCATCGGCCATCATCCATTTTTGACAAGTCTTATATCAACAGATTCATTTTTCCGCGCTTGTGATGATGCTTGAGATCATTTCTCACTCTCACCTCTAGATTTTTTGGGCATTTTTTTCATGCCCACTCATCACCTCGTTTTGCATGCCACGTCGACCGTTCTCCGTTTTTCACGAGTCTTGTATCGCCGGATTCAGTTTTCCGTGCTCGTGATGACGCTTGAGATCATTTTTCGAGCATTTTTCCCATGCCCTCTCATTGCCTTGGTTTGCGTGCCTCATCGATCATCGTCCATTTTTGAAAAGTTTGATATCGTTGGATTCAGTTTTCTGTGCTTGTGATGATGCTTTAGATCATTTCTCGCTCTCACCCCCCTCATTTTTGGGCATTTTTTCCATGCCCACTCATCGCCTCGTTTTGTGTGCCACATCGGCCGTTCTCCATTTTTGACGAGTCTTATATCGCCGGATTCAGTTTTCTGCACTCGTGATGACGCTTGAGATCATTTCTCGCTCTCACGCCCAGAATTTTCGGGCATTTTTCCCATGCCCCCTCGTTGCCTCGGTTTGCATGCCTCATCACCGGTTGTCCATTTTTGACAAGTTTGATATCGTTGGATTCAGTTTTCCATGCTCATGATGATGCTTCAGATCATTTCTCGCTCTCACCCCCCTCATTTTTGGGCATTTTTTCAAAATGCCACTCATCACCTCGATTTGTGTGCCACATTGGCCGTCGTCCCTTTTTGACAATCTTTATGTCACCGGATCCAGTATTCCGCACTCATGATAATGCTTGAGACCTTTTCTTGCTCTCATCACTCCCTTTTTGTTCGGTATAATTTTACCCCTTTTTCGGGCCGAGCAATCCCTTTTACGAAAAAGGCACTTAGGGAGTTTCTGTTAAGCTCTTTTATGACTCCTAAAACAATGAAAAGATCGCCGAGCAACCTTGCTTCCTTTCATGCTCGCTAAACGTATCTGAAAGGGCGTCTACCTAGTATAAGTTTACCCCTTTTCCGGACCTTGTAGACTAATTACGAAAAAGGAATACTCTAGTCACATCGACTAGAAGAGTTCTCCATTTGCATCATTTTATGCTTTTTTGAGCCTTGGAGACTAACTTACGAAAAAGAACACCAATGGAGTCCCCTTACCGCTTTCAGACTCTCTAAACATGAAAGCGACCATGAGCAATCACCATCCTGGGCTCGTAAAAACCCACAGGATGGTACTCATAACCACTGCAAAGTCTTCTTATCATTTTCAGACTCCTTAAAAATGAAAGCACTCATGAGCACGAACAGTCCTGGGCTCACAAAATCCACAGGACAGTACCATTTTCAAAGCACACTTTTATCCCTTCTTGGAGCTCATTAAAACTACGAAGAAGGACCCAATGGTGCTTCTCAGCGCCACAACAGATCACGTCTACTCATATAGTAGCTTCCCCATGTTGGTCGCCTTTGTTCAGAGTATTCTGCAGTATGTCACCCTGAGAATCCCTCAACAGCACCCATCAGCTCGTCCCCTTAGTTAATACATACCCTTCAGTCCTTAAAAGCTATGATCCCTGCACCTACAAGTCAGTTCCCTACGCTTCCAGGTCAACCATGTAATCATGCTCTAAACAAAGGAAGTTTGAGTCTACCCACTATATGACCCCAGTTACTTCCCATCCCCACAAGTATGTCAGTCCTACCATCAGTACTACCACACTTCAGTTCTACACCTCGCGCTCCTATCAAGGAAACATCATTGCCTTGTTAGGTGCTGGTCTCCCTCTGTCGACGACAACCAAATTTATTCCAGAGGATAGACCTAGAGGTCCCTGTGTCTTGGACTCATCACCATTTACGATGAGTGCCTATGAATCATTTCGAGAAGAGTCCTCAGTGCCTCTTCAAATCGTTGTTTCTCACATGCTCAACTTCAACACCTTGATCGCATCGTTGAGACTCGCACAGGGTATTGGTCCGTTCAGTTAGTTGTTGAAGACCCCGGATACCACCTGACTCTTCCACATTTGAGAGTCTACCTATGGAAACAACCAGTTACATTTTTTCTATAGATATCTGGGTTGCGCATGGCAATAGTATTCAGGTGTACCCCAGTTTTATACTCCCTCAAGTATTCAGTTACATATACTCCTCAGAGATGACTCATAGTCATTGAGTCCCTACAGATGTTGGACACCTTCATTTTCAGCAGTTCATCAACCCTTCTGAGACCTTATTCAGAACGGTTGTCGCTTTATTCCATTGTATCAGCTATTGAGATCAGTCATGTTATGATCATGAGTACATCCCAAAATAGTGTCCCCTTTGGACCATTATGATGTACCAGCAGATTTTTTAAGTCTTATTCAGGTCCCCCTTCTTGGGACTAATTGTTATGTATATGTCTCGATACGAGCATGGGTATGCCCGCCTCATCCATTATCAGAGATTATTCCTCATTCATATTGAGGCCATGTAATATTGTTTATTTTGCAGCTTCTGAGGGCCGTGGATCCAATCTCCAACCGGTCTCTTCTCTTCCTCAAACCCCAGAAAAAGACAAAATAACTATGATGTCTATTGGCCATACGATGAGCTCCTGCCCTCACACATCAAGGGGCAATCTGTTAACACCCAAAAAGTGCTCACTAGCTCATTTCCTTATTCACATGACCCATTTGTCCACTTTTTCACCATTTGAGCCTCTAAAGCCATCAAAAGGTCACCAAAAGACCTTAATACACCCCTTTTTCCACTCAAAATGAATATTTTTCCTCAAAAAGCATAAAAAACCTTCAAAAAGGGTCCAGAATTCCCAAAAATATTAAAAAGGGAATAAAAATATTCAAAATATTCAAAAAAGGAAAAAGGAGGAAAAAGGTACCTAAACCATGTTGGTCAATACCATTGGTTTCCTCAAAACCATAATGGTATTCCCCACCACCAAAAACTATAAAAAGGTGGTAGGGGATCCTCACTTTCGATCCATCCATCATCCTATCCTCATGCTGTCAAAATCTCTCATGAGTTTTTGACCATTGTAACTATCTTGGAGAAGAGACCTTTGGAGCTTGGAGCTACTCACCTTGGAAGTTGCTCAACACAAATCCTCACCATTTGAGGTATCTTAATACAAAATACTCATTCTTTTTATTTCTTGTTCTTGAATCATTTTCAGAAAATTTTGTTTTGTTATATGCACATGCTAGTTTAGTTTAGATTCAGATTTATAATTGTTTTTGCTTTCAATATTTAAAATTGCTATCACTTTTGATAGGTGCCCATAGCACTCAACCTTAGTTTCAAAACCAAGCCAACAAGAATGGCAAGCGATGATGCTAATTTACCGTTCATCTACGGAAGTGCGATAGACAACCCAGAACAGTATTGGTTTTTGTGTGAAGCGATCTGGACCATGAAACAGATCACTGATGCCAATGCTAAGAGAGGACAGTTAGCCACGACTCTGCGAGGTCGTGTATTAGATTGGTTCATGAAGTTTATTCTATTCCCTACGGGGACCCCAGAGAAGTCACTAGATGAGATTCGAGATGGGCTGATTGCTGAATTTAGACAGCCTAAGTAGGAGGCTCAATAAATTACTGAATTGAAGGAAATTAAGCAGTATCCCAATGAGACAGTATGCGATTTCGACCAGCGATTCAAGACGCTGATGGAAAAGGTTAGTTTCAATATGAGTGTCGTCCAACATAAAGAATGGTTCATTGCAGTATTGTTACCCCACATTCGGCTGCCACTGATGCAGCAAAACATATCAATGCCTAGTGAATCTCTAGAGATTGCAATGCGATTGGAGGCGTCACCGATTGGAGATAATGCAGCTGGGATGTCGCAGATACAGACACAGCTTGCTAACCTGACTATACAGTTGCAGGATTTGAAGAAGAACAAGGAACAACGTGATGAAGTATGGTGTACACGATGCCAAGGAGAAGGGCATACAAAGGATAATTGCCCGGATTTCCGTAATTATTTGGTGTCAGGTGCACCAAACCCGTTGAATGGCGGCAGTATGTCATGGTGTTGCATTTTTCACGTGTTTGGGAACAGTCACGATAATTTCCCATGTATGCAGAAAATAGTCACAACCCCACAAAATATTTACTGTACATTCTGCAAGTCGGTGGGTCACAACGACAAAGATTGTCGTGCATATGGGTTGCTACAGGAGAGGATGTGTGATTCATTCTACGTCAAGGACGATCAGCGCATTGTGCAACAACCACAACTGCAACCACAGGTATCCCAACCACTACCGCAACCACAGATGCAGTTTGCACCACAGCAACAACAACCGCAACAGTTCATGCCGCAATACACTCCGATGCAGATGACCCCCCCACAGAAACCGTAGTATGCACCACAAGGGCAAGGGATACCACCAGCACCAATGTAGCAACAGTTTAACCAACCTCAGTACCAACAGCAAGGCAGCTACCGAGGAGGATAAAGGGGTGGACGCGGTGGCGGATTTGGTTGTGGAGGAGGAGGTTGAGGAGGTTGTGGACCTGTGCAATGTTACCACTGTGCAGTATGGGGGAATTATCAGCGGACTTCCTACTGCTATAGAATTAGTGTACATTTTGTTTTGGTAATGATCATAAGATTGAGAATTGTCCACAGTTGATTGCACGATGGCAGGCTGGGAATGCTCCGTAACTACAGAATCAGGCCCAGCCACAGCAACTAGTACAGAACCCGGTCCAGCAACTAGTACAGAACCAGCTCCCGCGACCACCACCGAATGTCAATCAACCGGGGAATCTGCATCAGAACCAGATGCAGGGTGAAAATATTGTGACCATTTCTGTAGAACCACGACCACAAGATGCTTCGGTGGCTGTTGTCACTCATGGAGGCAAGACAACTGGGGAGGATGGTTCGCGACCACTGATTCGGTTGGTCGGTCAAAAGATGGTCCCTTTCGACATTGATACAGAGCGGGAAACATTCTTGGAAGCACGTCGCACCTTGGAGAAAGACCGCGGTAAGGCTGTTGTTTGCGATATGCCGCCTGTCTTTGATACTACATCAGACGCTGATCAGCCGCCACCACCAGGGACATTGCAAAAATTCCTTGAAAGTTGTCTGTCATTGGCCCGAGACCCGGCTGCCCTGGTTGATATTGAGGGATGGTTGCAACAATTTCCGAAAGGTCGGTAGGAGTCGGCAGTAAACTCCGTACAGCGACGGAAGACTGGAAAGGAGATGTGAATGAATATTCATATTAGTGAATATGATGTTGACTCTGTGATTCTTGACCTTGGTTTGGATGTTAACATCTTAACCAAGCAGGCGTGGCAGAAGATGGGGAGTCCCCCATTGAGTTGGTCTCCTCTGCAGCTCTGGTTATCTAACCATGCGAAGGTAACACCTATTGGATGAGTTCCGCGGCTCATGATCGATATTGAGGGCATGAAGACTTATGTTGACTTTGATGTTATTGAAGTGGTTGAGGGAGGAAGCTCTTATCCGATGCTCTTAGGGATCGGATGGGCTAATGATAGTGGATTTGTCATCAACTTCAAGAAGCGCATGATGACCTTTGAGAATCGCGGTTTCAGATTCATAGCCCCGTTGGATCCGGCTGAAGGACGCCGCTACATGGAGCCTGTAAAAGATGATGATCCCACTTGATGGGACCATGCATTCAATATTTCTGAAGATTATATTCATCCTACCATCTATGGTGAGTTGGAGTGGCACAAGAGTTCTGCGTCTTCCAACTCTGATGATGCCTTGGAACATTGGCAGAACCGAATGCATGAAGTACCATTCCGGAAATGTGGCTTAGTTATGCAATCCTTATGTCGTGTTGCAACAAAAATGATCACATTTCCTGTCTATGAAGGGTTTCCTGGCCTAAACACCTTTTTAGCAGAATTTGAAGACCACGTCCCAGAACCACAACGATTGCTGGCATTAGAGGAAGCACTGAAGGCTGCTCCAGCATGCTGGTGGGATACACTTAAGAAATTCATTAAAGGTTGGCCACAATGTCGAAGGTTGATGACGGTTCGGTTCGGCGATACTGAGGTTTATCACACTGGAAAGTATGATGGCCGGATCGATCCCAGTGATCATGTGATGGAATGACAACGCTTATGGGTAGCGCGACCCAGAGATGAGTGGGTCCCGTGCTCGTGGTACACCACAGCCGAGTTGCGCCAAGACATTACAACATGGGGGGATTTGACGATCTGTTTCACTCATACGTTCACTTTTGGGGATGCCAACCTTGATGTCCATAACGCCCTGTAGCTCATCCATGACGTGGTACTTCAAGTTGTTCTGGTGGCATACCCTGTCGACCCGCACACACATTGTCAGATGTAGTCTCTCATGGAATGCTTCAACATCAGTGGTGGGCCAAAGGATGATGATGATCCCCAGAATATTAACATTCCCGAATATGAAAGAAGTCATGATGTGGTCCCACCTACTGCAACAAGTAATCCGTTCAGTCAACCATTGCAGCTGCACAAGACGAATATCGGCACTGAGGCTACTCCCAAGTTTGCCAATGTTGGGGATTATTAGGATGATGAGATGATGAGTAAGGTTATTGAGTTACTTCATGAGTTTCAAGATGTGTTTCCCATGAAGTTTTCCGAAATGAAGGGAATCTTGGGTGATTTAGGAGAGATGAAGATTCCATTGAAACCAGATGCTAAGCCAGTCCGACAACGACCTTATCGGCTAAATCCACGACATAAAGAAAACGTCAAGGCGGAACTTGATCGCATGTTGGATGCTGGTATTATTGAACCTTTGGAAGAGTCCGAATGGATCAATCCTATGGTGATGCAGGACAAGAAAACAGGTGAAGTGGGCATTTGCATCGACTTGCAAAAGTTGAACAATGCCTGCTTGCATGACCCTTTTCGACCCCATTTACTGATGAAGTACTTGAAGGAGTGGGTGGCCAGGAGATGTACTCTTTCACTGATGTATTCTCTGGCTACCATCAGATTCGCATTTCCAAGGAAGATCGCCATAAGACAACTTTTGTTACTGAATGGGGTTGCTTTCAGTACACGGTAATGTCATTTGGTTTGAAGAATGCACCTGCAATATTCTCCCGGGTCGTTGTTGCCGCATTCAAAGATTTTATTCAGAAGTTTTTGCAGGTATATATGGATGATTGGACCATTTATGGATTGATTCATGACCATCTGGCCAATCTGCGGTTAATGCCTTAGCGATGCCGACAGCACCAGATATCGCTAAACTTGAAGAAATGTATTTTCTGTGCACCGTTCGGGATATTGTTGTGTCATATCGTGTGTAAGAAGGGATTGTTGGTCGATCCAACCAAAATTGCGCTCATTTTGGGGTTGCAACCGCCAACCACCATTAAGTAGTTGCGCGCGACCTTGGGTCATACGGGATATTATAGCAAGTTCATTAGGGGGTATGTTGCGATTACTACCCCTATGGAAAAATTGTTAAAGAAGGACGCGGCATTCCAGTGGAGCCCGGAATGTCAGGATAGCTTCGAAACACTCAAAGCAAAGATGGCGTCAGCCCCAATTTTGGTCTTTCCGGATTGGAGTAAGGAATTCTATGTCCATGTTGATGCTTCATCGATTGCATTAGGGGTTGTGTTGGCTCAACCTAGAGAAGGTGACCTTGATCATCCCATTGCTTTTTCCAGTCGGAAGCTGTCCTCTGTAGAACACAATTACACTACCACGGAACGAGAAGGTCTGGCCATGGTTTACGCGCTGCAGAAATTCAAGCATTATTTGTTGGGTGGCCACGTTAAAATGTTTACTGATCATTCAACATTAAAATACTTGGTCAATAAGCCTATGTTGGGGGGAAAGATCTGCCGTTAGCTAATTTTGTTCCAGGAGTTTGATTTTGAAGTCATTGTGAAACCAGGGCGGTTGAATGCTGGACCAGATCATTTGTCACGGATTGACACAGGGGAGGAACCGACTAATATCGAAGATGGGTTGTCGGATGCCCAACTATTCCACGTTGCCACCACTGATCAATATTTTGATGACATCCTTCAGTTTCTGGTGACCGGTACCACACCCGCTGACTTTACCACTACTCAGAAGAAGCAGTTGGTTGTCAAGGCTGCTAACTTTCAGCTAATCATGGGAGAGTTGTATAAATTGGGCCCTAATGAGATATTGCGCAGATGTGTCTTGCCGCATTAGCAAGCGCAGATACTGGCCAAGGCACATGGTGGAGTAGCGGGAGGACACTATGGCAGTCGGGGGATTGCCCAGAAGGTTCTACGTGCAGGGCTTTGGTGGCCCACATTACATAATGATGCGACAGACTATGCGCAGTCATGCGATGTTTGTCAGTGAACTGGAAAGTCGTCCAGACATGACCAGATGCCGCTTCTACCTCAAGTGACACTTCAACCATTCGAGAAATGGGTTGTCGATTTTGTTGGGCCGATCACTCCACCAGGGAAATGCACAGGTGCGCGATATATTATCATGGCGACAGAGTACTTGACCCAATGGGCTAAGGCAGCACCCGTAGTTGATTACTCTGATGCAGTGGCTACTAGATCTTTGTTTGATCACATTATCACTCGTTTCAGCTGCCCCAAGATATTGTTGAATGATCAAGGCAACCACTTTCTTAATCGCACTATCAGCACATTGACGGAGGAGTTGCAAATACAACATAAGAAGAGTACACCCTATCACCCACAGGCGAATGGAACGGTGGAGGCATTTAACAAGGTATTGGAGCATGCATTGACAAAGGTGTGCAATGCGAACTGCGATGACTGGGATCTGAAAATCCCAGCAGTATTGTGGGCCTATTGCACCACATGTAAAAGGTTGACTGGTAAGACACCTTTCAAGCTGGTATATGGGAAGGAAACAATTATGCCAATGGAGTACATTGTTCCAAGTCTATAAATTACGGTTGTTATGAGCATGGATGATGTTGCAGCATTAGATGAATGTCTAGCGCAATTGGTAGAGCTGGAGGAGGATTGCTTTATCGCTGGCTTTCACCAAGGAGTGGAGAAGGATCGCCAGAAGGCATGGCATGATCGCCACATAAAAAAAAATAGTTTCAGCCAAGCGACTTAGTGTTATTATATGATAGCAAGTTTATGAAACATCCAGGCAAGTTGCAGATGCATTGGCTGGGTCCATATCACATCAATAGTATTACTTCAGGAGGAGCGGTTCAGTTGCAGCAATTGGATGGGGTGATGCTCCCCAAGCTGGTAAATGGTCACAGGTTGAATCCCTATCGATCGGGCTTGGAGCAGTGCGATGTTTGAGTCGCATCAAAAAAAAAAAAATGTATGTGTTGCAGGTTGCTTGGTGGCAGATGGCGCACCAACAAAAGAAGGTATGCGGAAGCGAGAAGGCTTGTACCACAAGTTTGGAGACTCATTGCAGTATTGCGACCAGGACCGAAGGAAGATTTTGTTGAAGGATTTTTGTGATGATTACAGAGGATTTGGGGGGTACGGGGCATTGTTGTGACTACTGTTCCACTAATATCTTGCCACCACTTCCCATCATCCCTATACATGATTGCACCTGACAGATTTGGCTAGATTACCACATGACGACGACATGTTTTGCACATGGCACGCTGGGCCGGTACGATCAACACGATCTGAGAAGATTTCTCACATGTCGACACGTGGGATCTTTGGTGACAGCATGGCACCCCCTGTTGTGTCAGTCGGTGGGTTCACACACGCAAATGAGAGGAAGTGGGGCATCATTCCCATCGTCGTGACCCAGGAATGGTCCAACTATAAGTAGTCAAGGTAGCTGGTAGTTCGCTACAATGAAGTTGTTCTGAAATAGAGTGGTTTTGCTAGTTGATCCATCTACAAGTTAAGTTGTGATGAATTCCAAGGAGGCTGTGGAAATGCTTCACTTCATTTCCCGTGGAAGCACCGCAGGGGCCCTGCGATCCCAAACGATGAGTGTCCCTGAGCACCTTGATATGGCGGGTGCACTTACACTATGGTATGCCCAAGCCGAGGGCCGGTCCAGCATGGTTAAGTACGCAGTAGTTTTTCGAAGGATTGTGCTCTTCTCAACCCCTGAGCGAATTGGGGCGGTAGCTCCCCACCCACAGTAGGAACCAGTTGCTGGTGCGAAACAGATGTGCCAGAGTCATCTACTAATTTCGCACCTTTGTACTGTTCGTCCTCTTTTTCCTCCCATCAGTACCTTTCCAAGAGACTCGAGGATGAGTTTGAAAAGTACATGACAGCAAGTCGGGCAATGGCAATTTTGGGTTAAACATACAGATGGTGATCAGTGTAGCAGAAGGAGTGGGATAACACCGCGTGATCCAGACAGTAAGAACAGTTACCGGAACATAGTTCAGCATGACGTGCACTATGTCCAGCAGTTGACGTGGCTTGAGGGCGAGCCAGAAGATTGTGTTGGGGGCCTGTTGGCAGGCAGTTTGATGGGGAAATATTGCGGTACCGCCGACGCTGCGACACGACGGATGAGGGTGCGAAAGGAGTATTTTGTATTAAAGAATACCATAGTTGGCGGGTTTTGGGTCACTTGGACCATATATTATGTAATAGTGAATCAGTTGTACCGTGGTATGCAGGTTTTTGGGGTCATTTGGACCAAGTCAGTTAGATATTGGGTCAATTGTCCACAATGTCAGTTAGGAAGTCGTTTGTAAGTGGACAAGTATTGTAATGGTGGAAGCCTATAAATAGATAAGAGTTGTAAGTGTTAAAGGGAGAAGGAGGAAAGGCGAGCATAGAGAAAGAAGAACGATTGTGTACGAGATCTGTGTTTTGATTTTGGTATATGATCGTGACAGTAATATAATGATGATGTTTTGGTACGATCTTTGTGCAATGTTGCGATGTATGAATGTTTTTTGATGCAATATCTCTTTACTATTGCTATGACGATAAATGTTGTGGTTAATATGTTCTATGTTGAATGTGATGATAAATGTTGCGATGAAGTACCGTAATAGAGTTAGTCCATGCAGCCACAACTCTCCTCCTCCCTCAGTGGAAACATGGTTCCGTCTGCTCTTCCTGGACGCCTCAGGTGAGACCTCATCCGCTCTGCAGGTGTTGCTAGGTGGGCTCAAACCTGCCCGGTCCAGTTCCTAGGGAGACTGCAGTATGTTTCGACAGTGAGGCGAACCCCTATCGACCGAGGTCGCATTGGTCAACAGCCTTTGATAGTTTATCCACTACCACCATAATAGAGTCATTTTGCTTCTTACTCTTAGGCAAGCCAGTGATAAAGTCCATACTTATCACCTCCCATTTACAATCTGGAATTGGAAATGGCTGGAGTAAACCAGTTGGATGTTGATGTTCAACCTTAACAAGTTGAAATTCTTGACATTTGGCTATGAATAAAGGTACATCAGACTTTAATTTTGTCCAAAAGAAATGCTTATTCATTGTTGATATCATTTTCTGATACACAGGGTGGCCTGCGTAGGGTTGTTTATGAAATTCAGTTAATATTTTAAACCTGATATTTTCTATTTCAGGAACATATAGTCTGTATTCATAACATAATAGACCAGTTTCGTCAATTTTGTACTCTTTTTGTTGCTGTCCTGCCCTGTTTTCTTGCATTTTCTAGGAAATTTCTACATAAAATTGGTCAGTTTTTCTTGTTTTCTTGATTCTATCATGTAGATCAGAATTGGTTTGGCTAACTATTAACTCATCTACGACTTAAAGTGTCCACAAATTTATTTTATTTTCCCTTTACGTGTTAAACCTCGAAATTGTATTCACTTAGGAAAGATAACCATCTAACTTATCTAGCGTTTAGGTCTTGTTGTTCAAAAATATACTTTAAGCTCATATTATCAGTTTTAAGAATAGATATTTTCCCCATTAGGTAGTGTCTCCACATCTTAAAAGTGTGGATTATGGAAGCTAGCTCAAGGTCGTGCGTGGCATAATTTATTTCATGTTCCTTTAGTTTCTGAGATTCATAGTAAATTACGTAGTCATTTTGCATAAGGACCCCACTGAGTCCCTCCTTGCTTGCATCAGTGGAAATAATGAAATCCCCATCGGGATCAGCTATCTTTAAGATAGGTGCAGTAGTCAATAAATGTTTTAATTTATGAAAACTAGCCTCACACTTTTCTGTCCTATTGAACTTTGACTCCTTTTTCTGTAAGGATGTCATGGGGTAAGCAATCTGAGAAAATTTCTCAATGAACTTTTGATAATATCCGGCTATTCCCAACAATGATCTAATACCAGAAACATAGGTAAGAGTAGGCCAATACATGATGGCCTTGATCTTTTTTGGGTCCACAACTATACTCTCTTCCTAAATTATGTGTCCTAAATACTGAATTTTCCTTTTATAAAAGTCACACTTACAGAATTTAGCATAAATTTAGTGTTTTCACAGCACTTGTAAAAACAATCCTAAGATGTTCTTCATGCTCTTTTTCATCTTTCGAATAAATCAATATGTCATCTATGCAAACTAGCACAAACTTATCCAAGTATTTACTGAAAATACTATTCATCCTGCACATGAAGGTTGCAGGTGCATTAGTCAACCCAAAAGGCATCACTACAAATTCAGAGTGACCATAACAGTTCCTAAAGGTTGTTTTGCTTATGTCCTCTTCCCAAATTCTTACATGATGGTACCCGGACCTCAAATCAATCTTAGAGAAAACCCTTTCACCCCCAAATTGGTTAAACAAGTCATGTATTCTAGGAAGTGGCTATCTATTCTTAATTTTCAACTTGTTCAACTGCCGATAATCAATGCACATTTGCTTTATACCATCTTTCTTCCTGACGAAGAGAATTGGTGTTCCCCACGGGGACACACTAGGTCTCATAGAACCTTTTCCAATCAAGTCTTGGATTTGTAGTTTCAACTCTACTAATTTAGGTGTACTCATGCGATACAAGGATTTTGAGACCGATACTGCCCCTGGTACTAAATTTATGGAGAAATCTAAGTCTCTTTTGGGTGGTATCCCTAGTATTTCTTCCAGAAATACATCCTTAAATTTATTTAGGACAGGGTAATATTTAAGTTTATGTTTCTTTCCTTCTTCAAGGTTTTGGATATCAACAACATAAAGTTTGCAGCCTTTTCTTATACATTTCTTTGCCTATAGGGATGATATTTTTGTTACAGAAATTTTCTTAAGTACCCCCTATACCATTCTTTGATTTCCTTGGTTGTCATTGCAAGTAAATGTTTTATTTAGGAAGTGTAGAATAACTTGGTGTTTTTATAACCAATCCATGCCTATTAGTATGTTGTAAGATCCTTTTAGTAAAATGTTCAAGTCTACTTCTGTTTCGAAGTCGTTCATGTCAAATTTGCAAATTTTGACTAGTTCAGAAATTTTCCTTTTTGTACCAATGGCCAGTTGTACCAACCATGGTTTGATGTGTTTTTATTTTTTTATCTTAATTTTTTTAACACTTTTAGGGGGAACATAGCTACGACAAGCCCCTGGATCAATTAATATAGAGATAGAATTTGTTGATATTTTACCTTCAATTTCAACCATGGTGAACTGATGGTCAGCTTGTCTTCCCTCCAAGGAAGCACATATCCTTGGTGTTTTTGCAACATCATCCACCATCACCTCCTATTGTAAATTGTCTAAAGTTCTGTTGTATTTTTGTGGGAAATATTTGTAGAAGTGGGGGCCTTGGAATCTCAAATATTTCACTATTAATGGGGATGATTTAGCTCCATCAACCACTATTGGTTTATTGACACTTTGGGTTGGCAAGTTTGATTGAGTTCCATACTTACCAAAGTTTCAATTCTTTGGAAAATTGTTATTTTTTTGGTGAGGTGGTTTAAACCCCTTTTTTTGTTGTCCAAGAAATATGTGTGCTTCTCGTTGTTATTTTGTATGTTTTCAGCCTGTGTTGGCTATGCTCATAACAGAGTCTTTCCTTGTATAATGCTTCATCCAAGGTTTTGGGTGCATCAAACTCGATTTTATCTTTAAATTAAGGTGGAAGGAATCCTAAGAATTGTTGTATATTCACCTTTTCATCTCTGATATAGGGAACGTAATGTAATAGCTCCAAAAATATGTTTATTAAGGCATCCATGGACATAGAGCCCATTTTCAACTCATGGAATTATTTTATCTTTTTATCAAATAATCTCTCTGACATGTATTTATCTTGAAACCATTTATTGAAAGTTTTCATTTTAGGTCTTTTTCTTTCAGTTTCTTAGTGAGTTTCAAATCCCGCCACCATCTACCATCCTTCCCATTCAGGTTATAGATGGCTAGATGGGCCATCATCCGTATGGGGTAATCATGTACCTTAAAGTATTTGTTCATTCCTAACAACCATTCCTCATCTTTCTCCTCTGAGTATAAGTCTCCGTCAAAAGTTGGAGATTTTATCTTTTTGAATTCTCCTTGCAACCCCTTACTGTTAGCAACCTTATGATTCTTCCCACGAGGGGATGAGGAGTATGTGTCGAAAGAACTACTGATGTAGTATTCCTTTGAATTAGTAGAGGGTGACTTACATCTTACTTGGGATTTCTTGTATTTCCTAACTTCTTGGCTTCTAGATATTTTCTTACGGTGGGGACTATTAACAATCAAATTAACACCCTTAATAAAGTTAAAGGTAGAAGCACATTTTACTATTATCCTGCAACATAAAGAAAGAATACAAGTACATAGGAGAACAGTCCTCTCTTATCTAATCACTACTTCCATAATCAGAAGGATTGAGTGAAGAAAGAGGTATCCCAAAGAGGCAAGGTTTAGTGATTGAACTGCTCACTGGTCGAGCCTAGATTTGATCCTTCAAGTGAGCAATTCAATCACTAAACCTTGCCTCTTTAGGACACATATTTATTCACTCAATCCTTCCAATTATGGAAGTAGTGATTAGATCAGAGAGGATTGTTCTCTTATGTACTTGTCTTCTGTCTTTATGTTGCAGGCGCATAGTAAAATGTGCTTCTACCTTTCACTTTGTTAAGGGTGTTAATTTGATTGTTAACAGGGACGCTCAATTCGGTTGCTGGAAGTATGTGTTGGTTTTTGTCTATTCTTGATTTGTGTTAAAGTTGCAATAGGGCTTCGTTTACCTCTTGTTTCCCCTGCCTATATCTCAAGTTATCATATTTAAATCTTTGAAGTTCATCCTTTAAACTATGCATTGTCTTCAACAATTCAGAAGGGGTAGCTTCTTTCATACTATAATTTAGCTCCACTACTTGTTCCACCTCTCAAGGTGGTGAGTTCAGATTTCCGTGCTGACTAGCATCCCTTTTAGCACTCATGGTTTCAAATTTTTGAAAAGTAGTTCAATATGTAGTAAAAAAAAAATAGTTTCCAAAACTTAATCACAATGGTTGAGTGACAAGCTCATAGGTCACAAAGTGTTTGAAACTCTGCTCTAATACCACTTGTAATGTCACGAAAAATCCCTTTAAAAAAAAAATTAATAATGAAAACATAATTAAGATAATCCTTTAGCCAATAACAAATTATGTTAAATACATTCCTTGCTCCAAATGCATGAATAGTTCTATGTCTTGACATATATTAGCATATACACATAATTATATACTTAACACTACTAAACTGGTCTCACATCCTTTAACATGTTGAATACTAATATTATCAATTTATTTGATAAACTTATATTTATTGTGCAAGGGTAGCCAATTATGGTCTATGAGGTTTATAAGACTCAGATCCACCTCTTTTAATCATAATCTAACATAACTATTTTCATAATTATTTTAAATCCAAGGTAATATAATTATTTGTTTGTTTAGCCTGGGCCTTAAGCCATTTAGCATTGGCCTTTATTCATGGATATCTTAGGTCTATTATGACCAACAATTACTTAGTTTCCATACCTTTTATGCATGATATATTAAACTCTTATCATTATTTACCAATCATATGATTACTTAGTTTCCACACCCTTTTAAATATGTTGTATTAAACTATTAGCCTTGTTAACTTCTATGATTGGCTTAGTCATGATATCTGGTTTGACTTTAAATATGCTTGACTAATGTTTTCATTAATCCAAGTTGAACTTGGTTGGGGGTCGTGGTCATTAAACCATGTGGCTTACTTATCATTTTATAATGACCACGTTAACATTAAAGTGCAGGTGGAAAACGAACCTTGATTAACATGTATATCCTTATCCTACGGCCATGATCCATATACAATATATGAGCAATGCGATTATGCAAGGTTAAAGTTTCTCTCGAGCTGGCATGGTACTTGGTAATAAATGTGGGCAAGTGGCTTTATCCTCCTCCTGCTTCCACCTGTGCATACGATGGCATGAGATTTTATTCTTCCTTGTAAATGACTCTATGTGAAAAAATACAACGTTTGATACCATTCTTCCTCATTTTCATGTTGAGGTTGGGTTGTGAGGCTCTGGTATCGCCCAGGGCGTTCCCTCTCCACTTGACCCTCTGGTAGCAAGGTTTGTTCTTCTCATTTAAACTCTACATTAGACTGAGATTTGGATTGGAGTCTTGGCATACTAGTTTTTGTGAGGAGTGAGGAGTTGGTTACAGTTCTTAATGCCTAGGAGATACGAGGGTTTGGCCTTCCAATTTACTCCAACACATCGATCTTCTTGATACAAGTAAGAAACTGGTTCTAGTTACATTGTTCTTGACTAGTTCAATTGTTTACATATTATTTACACAAATAATAATAGTTTGTTTTATTTGCAACTATTTATTGTTCCAGGTTAGCCTGGTATGGAACACAACTATGGCCTATGGGAGCTAACTCATCTATTATGAAACCACTGGTATGCACATGGCCATTGTGGCTTGCACTCATTTAGTAAGGGTTGGAATTGCATGGTTGATTGTTAAGGGGTTACATTTCCCAAGTCTCTATGGTCAAACTTTGATTGATTAAAAATGTTATTTATGCAATAAAGTTCCCATTTTAAAGAGAATTGACTCTAGATATATCTGAGGGAAGTAATGTCTTGGGTTCCTTTAAGATAGAGTATATCTTTGCATATCAACCTTGGGTCAATTTGTTTATTGTAGAATTTGTGCCCTGTATGAGAGATTAAATATATACTAGAAATTTTGGGTGAAACTTATTCTTAATGTGTTTATCTTGGTTACATGTACGTTATATATAAGTTTCACGGCAAGGCCCTTTGTTGAATTGTATGAATCAATTTCCTTTTGTTTTATTTATAAATTGTTCACCCTAGGTTTTTGATATAGAATGCAAGGTCTATCTATCTATGTTGATTTATGATGGAGTTGAATGTAGATTAGTTGCAATTCCTCTGTTATTGTTTAATTTCTCAGTATTTGGTTTCATGGATAATTTATTCATGTGGGATTTGACCACAAGGTGTTTATTATAAACTTTCTGCTATTAACTATTATTATTGGCATCTATATACAAGGTCGTGAGCACCTTCCTCATTGGGAAAGTCTATGTGTTAACAGGATTAATGTGGATACCCTGAGGCTTGACCTCATTTCATGGGATGGCCAACGAGCCAAGATAAATACCAATGGGTCTTCAACCTATTATAATTAATTCTTGGATTACAAGTCAATTTGATTCCCTCTGTTGCTGTTGCTCTATTCCAGTGTATGCTTTTCATGCCTTGATGAATTATTTTAATATCAGGAATTTCAATAGTAATCTCCAAGTTTTTTGTTAACTTACAATAGGTATTTAAAATCTTACTATTGGGTCATCAGGCCATAAACACATTTTTATTAACCATTATAAGCTTACCTTGACTGTGATACTTGATGTATGGCTCACCCCTACAGGTTCGACCCTCCTATCCTATGTATAGAGTCGATCCAATTGGGCATAATCCACTTCCTTAATTCGATTAGAATCTTGTAAAAGAGTATATGTGATGTGGTTAAAGATCTGTTTATAACCTTGTTTGCTTTATGTGATATGGTTAAATATATTTTTAAATCTTGTTTGATTTTCCCATTTTAATATGTTAATTCGTATTGGTTTATTTAGCTTTAATATGATATGGTATGATGTTTACAAGGGTTATGTGTATTAGATTTTTATTATTAATTATAATATATTATAACATTAAAGTAATGGTTTGTTAAGGGCTTGGATCGGGATTCATCTTCAAATCCTATGCACTCCTTGTTTATTTCGACAATTTTATCTCTAAGGCTATCAAGCCTATGATATTTTATTTATTAATTTAATTGTTTTAATTTTTTTTAAGTTGAATTATTTAAATGATTAGCTAACATCAAATCTAGTATATTAACAGTTAATCTATAACAAGCAGATAAATATTAATTACAGTTAACAATAATTGACCAATAAATATTAATTGCAGTTAACAATAGTAGGAAAATAAATATTAATTACCTTAATAACAATAATAGACAAATAAATATTGATTTGACCTAAGATTAGATAATTCTAGAATGTAGAAACAAAATAATAGATCATGATTACTCATAGAATTATTACAAATCAATCTAGGATTTAAAGATATAAACTAAGCTTAATCAAGGGTATATTACTACTCCTTAAATCAATAGATGTCTAATTTGATCTATAACTAATGATCATAGTATTGAAATTCATGAACGGAAATCTACTTGATAAGATTGAAAATCCTTTCAAACTATAACAGTTAATCATATAAACTATGCATATATGGCTAAGATGATTCAATAGAACTCATAATAAGTATTCAAATCCTATTTGGACTCGCAAGTAAAAGATATTAGTCAACTATAAAATCAATCAGAATAAATAAAATTCAATCATACAAATTGTAAAATGCCATTAAGATGAATTAAAAGAGTTAAAAATAATTATCATCCTTTAAACCTGCAACTGAATAGGAGACTTCCACGTTCCTCCCAACCTTAGATCTCAAACATTTCCTTGTTTGTTCCACATGTCACTCCCGAGCCAGACCAAGCATACTAGAGAAAATAGACTAGGATGATGTTATCTATCTTGATTACTATCAGCATAGTAGCCACAAGATGTTTTACGAGCTCTATGTAGAGTCCTGTAAATAATTTCCCCTCCTTCCCACAATCCTTCGTGGATTATCCATATACTTTATCATGGAAAAAGTAAGCTCTCAAGGACCAACAACTGAACCCTCCAATGTGTTAGGGACCATTACCCCCTATAACGTCTAGTCTCTGCTCTATTTATTCTTTTCTTGGGGAAAATGGTTCCTATTCTTTTTCATTCAGGTGACTTTTCTCTTACTTAGGAAAATCACACTTTTTTGTTTATTTCTTTCCTTTTTATCCTAATTTTAGGAAATAGTTATATTCTCTATTAGCTCTCTTTATCTCTTTTATTTTTAATTTGTTAATACAGATTTATCATCATATTTTTCCTATCTTTCTATTAACCTTTTATTTGGAAACTACTTAGAAATCATCCTATCCCTAACATGATTGGTCTCTCTTTAAGTGGATTTGTCCCCCATTAGTTGGAAATTTAAAAGATGATAATTAATATAACAATAAAATCATTTATTGTATTTGATGCTCCAGATCCTACCAGCTCAACATCAATCACAAATAACAAGTCTAACTAGTCTAGGTGCTCCAGATCCTATAACTCAACACCCACTTAAACATAATGAATCTAAGCAGTTTAGGTGATCCAGAGCCTATGTCAAGCTCAAAACCCAACTCAAACATAGAAATAATATAAATGGTCTTAGTTTGGGATATTACAGAAGCTGCAAAAGGAACGTGAAGAAATTTCCAAAGAGAAAGAGAAGCTACAAAATGTTGTTGCAGTAGCTTGCTGCGCAGTACCTGAATTTGAGGTAGCATAAAATATTGATACATAGGAAAAGATGGTGAGATTGACCAGATCCATTTCGGGGTTCCCAGAGAATATTGGAAATTTGGAGGTGAAGTTAGTACCAAGTACTCCACCAGAAGTTATAACATAGTGTAGTGAGGATGTCATTGAAGCCATCAAAGCTACCAAGAGATGCAGAGGCGAATGTGATAAATTATTTGAATATGATACACAAGCATGGGAAGAACTGCTATATGATGCGGATTTGCCGGAAAACAATAACAAAATAGAAGAGATGCAGAGTAAAATGTTAATTCTGAAGAGTCAGCTCAGAACTTTGTCACCTACTGGGAAAATGGTAAAAGTTGTGGAGTACAAGTAGTTACAACAAGAAGTTAATCAACTAAGAATTGAATAGCAGAGCCGAACTGAGATGATTGTAGAGATTCAGGTCAAAGCAGAACATGCCTTACAAATTATCAATGGTGCGAGTAGAGAAGTTCAAAAAGCAGTAGAATGGAGTGAGAAGCAAGCACAGACACATCTGAATGGAGAGTTAGCACAAGAACTGTGCTAGCACAGAGACCAGATTCAACAGTCTAATGAGGAGATGAAATAGAAGTATGCATATTTTCTGGCGAAATCCAAGACTCTGGAAACACAAAATTGAAGTGGCTCGGGATGAGCCACATGTGTGTTTTGGGGGCCTTTTGTTCCAGGTTAAGTTTTGTGCATTTTTGGTGTGAACAAGGTTAAGGTGAAGTGGTCCAAAAAAGAATGGTCAACTCCGATGTAGCATCTAAGAATCGACGAAGATGGGAACTTTGAATATGCCAAAAGTGGAGTTGGGTAAGTTAGTTAGGATTCTATGTTCACATACATTTATGAGTGGAGTATTCAAGTAGTGGGGTAGTGGGAGCGGGGAAATCTGTGTGCTCCCTATAAAAATGCAATGGGTTGCAATTTTTGGGGTTGTTAGTTTGTTGGTTAATCCTTACTCAATATTTTGGTTATCCTTTTTCGTATTTATGTCAAAAGTATTGTATTGCTGTGAGAAACGAGTCACGTGATCTACAGGATGTGTGCACAGGTCCATTGTAAAGAAAAGGAATAATTTTGTAAGTCATTGATGCAAACATGAAGTGCTTATTTTACTATGACTCATGAATAAAGAAAGTGCTTCCATGGCTTTCTCCTATTTGGGTCCACATTATATCTGGCATTCAATGTGTATGAATGATGTGATGTGCTATGTATTTTTTTTACATTTTGAATATTCATGAGTAAATATTAATCAATGTGAATGTATGAATGATATGGATGCTACCTAGTTAATAAATATACATCACAATTAGTCAAATAATATGTATATGCAGTATTGTGAACTATTTAAGCATTATGTTTTGTCAAGTTTTGGAATATTATTTTTGGTAGATTCCTATCGAACTCCTTCGCTACTACAAATATATGGTTCCTACAGTTCCCATAGATACCTCAGGTGAGAATTCCCTTGCTTCGTAGGTGATGCTGAAAGGGTTAGTGTCTTGGGGTTTGTTGGTGATTAGTTGAGTGAACCCTGGTCGAAGTAGATATGCACCAACATGAAGAAATACAATTCTAACACAATATTAATTATTTATGATCGTCGTTGACTAAGTATCAGTTTTCACTGACTCAAATGCAATGTACCTTTTTAACCAAAGTTTCAAACTAATTTTCTAGTAATTAATATAAAAATCATTTTTAAAGCTTATTGTTATACCTCAAAGTTACACTTCGAGCCCTAGTGTCGCTTCTTCGTGACATATGACCTAGCGAGACTTCCTCCTGATATGTGTCTTACCTCGTTGGTCCCCTCCTTGGTCTCATCTGGACACCTGGGAGACAAATCAAACCCTTTTCAGTCAAGAGACAACCTAATGGGCCAAGTGTCAACTCCATTGACCTTGTTTTTCCCTAATTTTTGCGGCATGTCCATAGACTAGTACGCGAAAATATCATATTTTTGCGTGTTTCACAACTGCTGGAGCGCGAAAATTCCTATATTTTCGTGTTATGCTTAGTTAGAAGGGTGTGAAAATCCCATTATAGCCTTTTTCATGGATTGTGGATCTTCACCTTTTGAGATATTTGCTTGGGATTGGCTCACCTGATTCGATCCTTACCTGTTCTCCTTGTTTAGTCTAGTTGATCCACTAAACTCTCATGAGATCCACCTTCCTCTCCCTATGGTTAGATTTCCAAATCCTATAAAGAAGAGATCCATCCATGAGCTAGGGGGGGATCTTGAAAGCACTAAAATTATGATCCTATGAGTCTTGAAAGGGTGATGTTGGAGAGCTTGGAAGGAGGTGCTGCTACTTTGGACATCAAGGTATAACATTGTAATCAACTTCTTTGGATTTCTTAATGATAACTTGGCCTATTCTCCCATGTCTTGTATCTTGTTATATTGATGCATGATATGTTGTATATTAGATCTAGATTAATATATATACTTGCTTGGAAGTTTTGGTCCTTTGTCTTGTTTAACAAGTTCAAGCCTTGAAGATTAAGCTTGGAGCTGGAGCTAGGACAACCTACAGGTTGGAGGTAAGTTTTACTTCTTCATTTATTCTTCCATGTTCAATAGCTTACGTATTGTGCTAGATCTAGGACAATAGATCACCATTTGTTTTGTTTCTGTCATGGATTAAGTATCTAGGGTCTTAGTTATGTCCATGAGAGAGTTTAACTATCGGTACAAAGAATTCTCTACTATAGAAATTGGCGACCCATCATGAGAAGAGTTCCCTTTATGTGTCAAGCTCATTAAAAAATGAAACAGACCATCACGAGCATGGCTTTATTCCTGTGTCAAGCTCGTTAAAAAATGAAACAAATCCCCTCCCCTTTCGCCTATGCTATTTATCCTATTTTTTCGTCCTCCCATGGTGAACATATTCCTATTAATAACCATGAGTTTGATTGGATGGAGAAAAAGAGTAGATGAACGAAATGAATCTTGGGGGGGATGTATCCATCCTTTGGACATCATACCGGAGGTTATCCCTCAGCTTCTTATGCTGGGGGGAAACTTTCCAACCTATGGACATCATGTTGGGAAGTAACCCATCACTGGACCTCATTCTGAACATAGTTTAGCTTTGACTTCAAGCTCGCTAAAAAATGAAACCACCATCAAAGCATAGTTCATTTTCTGTTGCAAGCTCATTAAAAAATGAAGCAAATACCATGAGCATTCTTCTAACCTTTCTTGAGCTCATTAAAAACAGTAAGAAGTGTCGAGCTTACTTTTCACTTTTTCGTGCTCTGGTTAAAAACACGAAAAGTGGTTTGAGCTTACTTTTTCCTTTTTCGTGCTCTGGATCCAAACATGAAAAAAAATCCGAGTTCTTTTGATACCATTGTTGTGCTCGTTAAAAATTAAGTGAAAAGGTGTGTCTAACGAGTATAGGTTTATCTCTTTATCTGGCCTCACTAGACTATTTACAGAAAAGGAACTGTGCCGAGTTCACTTTTTCCTTTGTCATACTCGGTCACTAACCATGACAAAGTTGTACATGGAGTCCTCTTTGATCTCTTTTCAGACTCCTAAAATAGGAAAAGATTGTTGATCGAACTTGTTTCTTTTACGCTCGCAAAAGGATTTGAAAGTACGTCTATCTGGTGGTAGCTTATCCCTTTTTCAAACCGTTTAGACTATTTACAAAAAAGGAATACTCTAGTCAATCATGATTAGAAGAGTTATCTCTCACATTTTTTTATCCTTTTTTTCGGGTGAGGAGACTAACTTTTACGAAAAAAAGGCCTTTTTGGAGTCTTCTTTGGATTATTTCAAACTCTCTAAACATGAAAAGTCACTCATGAGTTTTCCTTCCTTGGACTTGTAAAATCAAACATCAAAGTACCCTTTTGGGACCGAACCCCTCCTTTCTCAGGTTCACAAAACATGTGAGATCAGACTCGTCCAAAGGATGAGCTATACCAAGCATCTGTTATCCTCCTCATGCTCATTAAAAAACAAATAGGTACTCATGAAACATTATGGGGGTTGGGGAGGAATAAGTTACTTTTTTTTAGAAATCTTCATGGCAGCTTGTGTTGCCCTTGAACGTGGCACCTGTTTGTGTCTCGTCATACAGTTGGGTAATCTGCTTGTCTCCGAGTCATGCCAATTCTATGAGTTGTCCCGCTCCTTCAAGTCACCTGAAGAATGCATTAGTCATCATTGGGAGGTTTACCTTAGTCAACCTCTGCAATATTGTCAGCCTTTTCATCCTTGTGTCAATCCATACTCATCTATTTCATTACTTCACATCACTTTCCTATGTCAGTTTTGTGTCGTTGATGTGGGATTCATCATGGCCCTCCTTCGATGAGTCTATTCCTATCGACTTCAACTCATTATCCAGGAATTAGGATTATAAACCAACCATAGCACCTTGGTAACTACATGCCTCAATGGAAGGTTTCCTCATGTTCGGCAGTAGGTTTCCATCATTGAACTCTGATCGAATGATATTGCGGATGTTCGACGTCAACTCATTTATTCGCATTTCGTCAAGATGTACTATGATAGCCTGGGATTCATTGTCATCATTGGTGATTTCCCTTGCACTTGTTAACGGTTCACATCATTGACTGATAATCAAGTGGTTTCTACCATGTTCAACTTCAACACCTTGTAATCACATGGTTAGATTCGTATCGATTTGGGGATCCAGTAGAAGACCCTGTATGGCTCTGAAGTCTATTTAACACATCCAAGTTAAGATGGTGATTTTTTGAGTAGGTTCTCATATGAACATTATGTTAGTGACCTCATTGATGTACTTTCACACAGATCCACTCTTGTATTGGTCGTGGTCGTGTCATTGTCTTATCATGGATCTACACTTGTAATCTAGTAGTCATGATTTGTCTTCAGTCATTGTTAATTCAGTAATATCATGGATCTGCGATGTATTGCTCAGAATCTATGCTTTGAGTCAGTTGTTCCGAGCATGGTTATGCTTGCCTCGGGTCGTTAGACATATTGTTGATATTTTCTTGCATATCTTCACCAGCTCTCCTTCAGATATCCTTGCAGACTTATTATTGGTAAAGTATTTCATCCATTAGTTTCTTCTGACCTCACACTTCATGGGGCATCTGTTATACCTCAAAGTTACACTTTGAGCCTTAGTGTCGCTTCTTCATGAAATATGACCTAGTGACACTTCCTCCTTATATGTGTCTTACCTCATTGGTCCCCTCCTTTGTCTCATCTGGACACCTGGGAGACAAATCAAACCCTTTTTAGTCCAGAGACAACCTAATGGGCCAAGTGTCAACTCCCTTGACCTTGTTTTTCCCTAATTTTTGCGGCCTGTCCATAGACTAGTACTCGAAAATATCATATTGTCACCTACCCAAATTTTGAGAATATTATTTTATTTGCAAAACACTTTATGTTAAATTATAATTACAAAATTTTGTAATTATGACCAAGTTTGGTCAAGGATGATTGTAATTACTGATTATTATTATTTAATAAATTAAAATAGGATACAAACACCCAAGGGAACTGTTAAATGAGTGTTCATTGACCCACTAGGAGGAATGGAACCTGTTAGAAGGTATGGGACAGATGGCAGCATTTGCACTCCACCACTAGATGTTGGTTATGGGACAACTACCCCTAAAGTTGTGGCATTATCCCCCAGGTGCGTGGACGAGAGCAGGCAGCTCATTAATGACCAGTTAACCACTAAAAGGCCTAGGTAGCCTAGATAAGGCAATTTGAATTGAGCAGGAAGCTCCTACGATATTTTCTGTAGAAATATTCCTCAAGTGCATCAGGTGATCACTGAGAGAGATTCGAATAGGGAGGCTATGTGGGAGTGCAATTGTCATACTGCTAGCTATTATGAGAAGGAAAACCAGAGGTGCTGCTGCAGGTCTCTTGACTGTTGAATCTTTATGACTGGATAATCTATATTCTACTACAAGTTGATGTACTAAAGCTTCTACAGACTCTTCCTCCTAGTGGTTCAGTGAAAAGGCTCGGGGGTCCTAAGGAAAGTAATTTGGATGTCTTCAGGAATAGGTTGGGTGGAACAGGCTCTTTGGGTGGTTTGTTTCTCCTACAAATTATCAGGTTCTACAGTTTTTGTTGTTATTTCAGTCAATTAGAATTTTACATTTAACAGTAAGTAGTACAGTCAAAAGAGTATAGAAGGAATTGTTTTTACTTTCTAACCTAAGTATGTTTTCTAAATGAAAATGATATAATAGATGAAATGATTGATAAAATGACTTCTCTACATTTTTCCCCATGCTGGTTTCTGCATTGTACTCTAGTACAATGAAGTAGAATTAAATTAGATAACTGATGGGAAAAATGCCAGTGAATAGATAGACCGATACTGTAGTGTTCTTTTAAATTTCAATGTTTACATGTTAAACTCAGAAACATAATAGTATATCATAAATAGTTATAAAAAGCATTCTCCTGTACTTAGTTATAAAAGAGAGATAATTCATCTCTGTACAGAACTATATCTCCATTTATCACTAACCATTATTGAAATCTAATACCATATGTTCTACTGTAAAGGTGTTATGAATACCATATGTTCCAGGAATTATGTTTCAGGCATTATTAATTCTATATTTCTAATAGCTGCAAATATTCTTGTAATCAGAGTTATTATATTTAAACAATTACTGGATATTTATCATTCGTAATAGTTCATATCACAAAATTTATTTCAGTGAATATATCTCATATTTCCATTTAACTACCAACTAGGGTTTCCTTTTTCCAAGATTTCATCATAGTTAGAATCCAAACATTCTATTTTTTTATCATTTTGTTTTAGGATCAAAATCGGAACCCTTAACCTAGAAACAAATCAATTTCATTTTCATGACAGAATCAAAATTGGTCTGACGTTTACAATGCTTAACAATTATTTCAAACTTTCAAATTACAAACACATACTTACGATTTCCTTTAATCAAATAGAATTACGCATTCAACATCCTAAACATTTCTTGGACCAAACCCTATGCATTTTTATTTTCAAAATAGCAACTGAGACCATAGATTCGGTTCATTATCGAAATTGTTACAGTAGCAAAAATACTTAGATTTGACTCTCGGCCAAAATCCAAAACTGTTGAAACATTAACACCTTTCAACACAAAACATTGTTGTAAACGCAATATAAAACCAAGAGTCGAATCCTTCAAACATTATCATGTTTCAAGTAAAAACATAGTTCCATTTTCCATTCAAACCCTAAAATTGCACAGTCCATCTATTCTTTTCACAGAGACGATTCAATAATAATCTTAAAAACTTGTTATCAAAACAATTACTATTCATTCTACATCGACGATTGGGATTCCAAACATTACACAGTAAAAATTTGCAGTTTTAAAACTGTATGATCCATTCAAAGGAATGAGGGTTTATTCCCCATCATTTACACTTGTTTTTATACGATACTTCCAACCAAAGATTACAGCAAACGCTGTATCAACTAGATAATCTAAAAACCTTAGTAGTGGGATTTCAACAGTGTTCCCAGAAATTACAAAGACTAAAAGATAATCATGCCAGGATTCCAAACACCCAAAAATCCTTGTTAAAACATCATTCGTCGACCATCACTGAACCAAGAGAACCTACAAGGTAGGGAACCATCGAGGCTTACCGGTGGGAGAGTAGCAACCTCTTACCAAACTCCAATATTGAAAACTTTGATGAAATAAAAACCTTCCACTAAAATCACTTTTGGTCAAATGTTATTCAGCAAAGAATTTACAATTTATCAAAGTAACACGAGAGCTTAAAGATATTACTTTACCTGCATAAGAGTTTGAGGATGCCACATAGAATGATGAATCCAACCTTTGAGTTCGACAGAGAAGTTCCAACTCTGCAAAAATAGGGTCATATCCTCATTTAAGTCGACCTTTGGTTCTTCTTCATCGGACAGAAACTCCAAGGACTGAAACCCTCTTCATGCAAAGAGAAGTAAACCCTAGACTCGAACCTTCAACGTCAAAACCACTGTATTCACTCATAAGAAGGAACAGTACTTAAACTATTTACAAATATCAAGAATCACATTCATAGGTCATGGTATCAAATCTTGGGAGGGATCCCTGAACATTGGCGAAACGATACCGAAAATTTCTCAGCCTATCGGCCTCTCCATAGAGCCAAACCAACACATTGAATGGAAATCACAACTATCAAAATCATAAACATAGCAGAGGTTAGGGTTCCAGTTCAGAGCCCGAGAAAGCATAAGATCGACGATGGAGATTACTTCCATCTAATCATGTTGAGATATGGACACCCACTGCATTTAACACCACATTTATTATCTCAACTACATTATTGCCAACTTAGTAGACTCTAGATAAAAGTTGATACAGCTCGACGACCAAATGATAGTTGTGAACTGCTTCACGTGCTTCCAAGCCTTGTGAGCATCCACGTAGACCACACTCAGTATAGTAGATTGAAGGATTGAGTGTTTATGACCTAGCGCATTTACGATTCCAGCAAAACTCATACCCCAATCATTTATTAAGCCATCATTACACTTGCCAGCAGTCAGCTTAGGGTTACAATATAATACACACTTATTCCAATGTTTGCTAATCCATAATTAGTCATACTTAGACTTACATTCTTTTAATACAAATCATATTCCATAGTTAGGGTATAAGTCCCATTACTTACAACATAAAAATTAGTCTATATATATCCTAGTTCGTTATACTACATGAATAATGGGTCAATCCATATAGTTGTAATTTCTATATTGGAAATATCATAATTATAAAAGTAGGATTTTAGTGGATACTATTATGTGTGCTCATATATTTAGGAATGCATAATTATTTTAGTTGCTTTTCAAATCATCCATATACACTAAGTATTTCTCGACTCGGTGATAATAAGACTCTATATAAAGTCGAAGCATTCATGACCTGTACATAGTAATAATACTTCTATTGAAATGAAAGATGACAATAGTATCATTCTAGCACTTACATAGTGTAACTTATTACTTAGCCTAGAAATTTATAAGTACAAGCGATTCATTTTGACAATTTCACTAAGGATTGTAGAATAGAAATAGTTAATTACAATATGTAACTATGATCAAACGACACATCTAAGTTAGACAAAGATCCATACCTGAAGCAAGGAAGAAAATAGATTTGTTTACACCAAACATTGACGATTAAAGGAAAATCATAAATGTTCTTAAATAATTGTTTCGTCTCTTTCTCTTTCCTGTAAATATGTGTAAGAGGAACAAATACAAATGCTTTAGCTGAACATAACTAAGTAAGCCTCAGGGACCTCGTAGGACCCCTTCATCACCATCCAAAAACAAAAATGTCAGTACATTGTCAAGAAAACATAAGCACATGATATTCGATTTACTGTTAACACAAGCAGAACTAATGTCGTAAGCATGTTAAAAGAAGTGTGTCACATCGTTGTCATTTAAAATATTTTTTGTTATGAGACTCAATAATTAATATGTTTTCTGTATTAATGACTTATTTATTCAAGGCTGTCATGTTAATCATTTATTATATCCGCATTCGCAATTTATTTTTCACATAATGTTGTTTTAAAAATTTTAAATTTTTATGAAAATAACGGGATGTTACATGTGGTATCAGAGCTCACGTTCAAACTCTAGGCCTGAAAAGGTCCAAAGAACACGCAGCAGAAAATTTTATTACAGCAGAAATCTTATTAATTCAATTTAAAATATTTGTGTTATACAGAAATTGTTTTTAAGCTATAGGTATGGAAGGATCAGCTGAACATATGGAGGACAGATTTCGACCAAAGAGTCATAGCACGGGACAACATTATGAAGGAGAAGTTCATGGCGAATTAAATGACAATTCATATGAATTGTTGCATGCATTTCAAGAGTTAAAAACATAAATAAGATATGTAAAACAAGACAATGAGAAAATTCTGAAGGCACAAGAGGAACTTAATCAAGTACTGTTCGAACAGTGCCCAACTGATGAACATGATAGAGAAATTGAAAATACCTCCAAGATTGAAGATTTACCTCATCAAGACAGGGGTAAGAAAATGAAAACTAATGACGCAAACATCATTTCAACATCATCAGAAGTTGCCCATGGAAAACGGAAAAAGAAACAAAATTATTCAAGTGATAGCAGCGAAGGAGACTACAAACCCAAAAGAAAAAGTCGCAAACAATATGAACAGATTTATGGGGAGTTCAAGAAAATTAAACCCCCAACCTTCAATGGGAAAACTGAAAAAGGAGAGACAACGGAAGCATGGCTATCCGGCATGAAGAAGTACTTCCAAATTTATGATTATTCGGAATCATTGAAGGCAAAGATGGCTATATACAATCTGATCGGAAAGGCAGACATTTGGTGGCAGGACATCAAAAGAGTGAAGGGAATCAAGGACAAGGATTGGAATTGGAGCACATTCAAACGCTACTTCAAAAAGAAGTTCTTATTTGAACAATATTATGAAGAAAAATCCAAGGAATTTTATGATTTAAAGCTGGGAACTATGAACATGAAAGAGTTGAACAACAAGTTTCTAAATTTGCTAAGGTATGTGCCATACCTTGTGGAAGAAAAACCAAATATTCAAAGATACTTGAGCTGTCTACCCTTTAACATCAAGGACAGAATAGAATATGACAATCCAAATACCCTAGAAGAGGCCATGAGGAAAGAAACTTTCTGCTATGACACTAACCGGAAAAGAGAAGGGATATCCAACAGGAAAAATCATAATCCCAACAACTTTGAGCTGAAAAATAAAAATTTCAGGTTCAGTGGAAATTCTGGTTTCCAAAAGAAGAACTTTCCGAATCGGAATTTTCAAGGGAACAATCCCAGAAATAATCAGCAGCAGAAATTTACATCTCCTAGAAATACTCCCAATGTTACCAGGACTAATGATCAGAAAGCACCTATCAAATGCTTTGAGTGTCAAGGTCCTCATTATGCTTCAGAATGTCCCCTTAAGAAGCGGGCAGCCAACAATATTCACTCCATACAAGCTGAACCTATTGTTGGAGACCTTGCAAGGGAGATGCCCAGAATTAATGCAACACTAGACAATAGGCAAGCAGAGCATCAAGTCTCTATGGTAGAGATTGAAGGTATGCTACAAAACCATCCTGTTACTATTTTGATTGATCCAGGTGCTAGCCTAAGTTATATATCACTAGATATTGTAGAAATTTTTAAATTGAAAACAGAAAAATTCAATAAATCTTGGTTAGTTAGACTAGCAACAGGAACAAAAAGAAAAGTATCTGATTTTATTGAAAGTTTTACTTTATCCATGAATGAGTTAAAGACACAAACCAAGTTGAATGTTTTACCTTTAGGATCCTATGATATAATAATTGGAATGGACTAGTTAGAATCCCATCATGTCATTCTGAATTGTTATGAGAAAATTTTTACATGTTTAAATTATGAAGGAAAAACAGTAGAAGTAAAAGGCATTCCAAGAAAGACATCACTTAGACAGATTTCAGCTATGCAAGTAAAGAGAGCAGTTAGAAAATGATGTCAAATGTTTGCAATAAATGTAGTGAATGATGAGTTAATTACTAAAGAGGACAAACTGAAACTAGAAGATATACCTGTCCTAAAAGATTTCAAAGATGTTTTCCTTGAAGCGATTCCAAGATTACCCCCTAAGAGAGACCTAGATTTTACCATCGAGTTAATACCAGGAGCGGTACCGAATTCTAAAGCTCCATATAGGATGAATATACTGGAATTAAATGAGTTGAAATCACAGTTGAAGGAACTGATTAATAAAAACTATATAAGACCCAGTGTATCTCCTTAGGGAGCACCTGTTATATTTGTTAAAAAGAAAGATGGCACTTTAAGACTGTGCATAGATTATTTCCAGTTGAATAAGATGACAATCAAGAATCGATATACGTTGCCCCACATAGATGATCTATTTGATCAGCTGCGTGGAGCAACGATATTTTCAAATATTGATTTAAGGTCAGGATATCATCAAGTTCGTGTGAAGGACGAGGATATTTTTAAAACGGCCTTTAGAACTCGATATGGACATTATGAGTTCATAGTCATGCCATTTGGATTGACTAATGCTCCACCTGTATTTATATATTTAATGAACAATATTCTGCACAAATATTTGGATAAGTTTTCTATTGTGTTCATAGACGACATTCTAGTGTATTCTAAAAGAAAAGAAGAGAATGACGAACATCTATGTATTATCTTACAAGTTCTAAGAGATCATCAACTATACGCTAAGTTTAGTAAGTGTGATTTTCACAAGGACAAGATTTAGTATTTAGGACACATAATTTCTAAGGAAGGAATCTCGGTTGACCCCGATAAGATAAAAGCCATTAATGATTGGTCGGTTCCTAAGGATGTGTCGGATGTACGATCATTTATGGGTATTACTGGATATTATAGAAAATATATACAGGGTTTTTCAAAGATTGCAAACCCCATAACCTCTTTACATAAGAAAGGGAAGAAATTTGTGTGGGATCAGAAATGTTCATACAGTTTTAAGAAGCTAAGGAATTACTAACTACAGCGCCTATTCTGAGGATAGCGGATCCTAATAAGGATTTTATAGTATGCACCGATGCATGTAATGACGAACTCGGTGGAGTCTTAACCCAAGAGGGACATGTTGTTGCATACGAGTCTAGAAAGCTGGAAACACATGAGAAGAACTACTCTACTTATGATTTAGAGTTATTAGCAGTAATTCACGCTTTAAAAATGTGTCATCACCATCTTATTGGTAGAAAATTTACCTTGTTGACAGATAACATGGGTCTGAAGTATTTATTAGATCAGACAAATTTGAATGCTAGAAAAGCTAGATGGTTAACTTTTCTAAGTGAATATGATTTCGAAATTCATCATATTAAAGGGAAAGAGAACAAGGTTGCTGATGCATTAAGTCATAAAGCAAAGTTGAATTTTATTTCAGCCATCAGTACATACTCAACAGATTTAGAAAATCAGATCCTTGAAGGGAGTGAAATAGATGAAGAATACAAAAAATTACAAGAAAAGACAGCAGATAGAAATTCTAAAAATTCTATGGCAGATTACAGTTTAAAGGAAAATGGACTGTTATTATACAAAAACAGATTGTATGTACCCAACATACCAGAAGTAAAAATTATGATTTTAAATGAGATGCACAAAAGCCATTACTCTGGTCATCTAGGTTATCAGAAAACCATCACTATGCTACGGAAAGAGTATTATTGGCCCAGAATGAAGGATGAAGTATCAGAATACACAGCTAAGTGTTTGGACTGTCAAAAGGTGAAGGTTGAACATCAACATCCGGCTGGACTGTTGCAGCCATTGCCTATACCTAGCTGGAAATGGGAAGTTATAAGCATAGATTTTATTACTGGACTACCCAAAAATCAGAAACAAAATGACTATCATGGTAGTAGTGGATAAACTCAGCAAGGAAGCACATTTTATACCTGTAAATACTACTCATAAGGCTCCAGACATTGCAGAAATCTTCATGAAACAAATTTTTCGATTACATGGGATACCAAAAGTGATAATTGCAGACCGTGATTCCAATTTTACTGGAAACGAGGTGTTTGTTTAAAGGGTTGAATAAAACCTTAAACTTCAGTACAACATTTCATCCACAAACGGATGGACAAACAGAAAGGGTGAATCAGGTATTGGAAGACATGCTTAGGATGTATGTTAAAGACCAGCCTAGTAAGTGAGAGGACTACTTGCATTTAGTAGAATTTGCATATAATAACCATTATCATGCATCAGCCAGACTTAGCCCTTTTGAAACTTTTTATGGTAGGAAATGCGATACACCTGTTTCTTGGAATGACCCAGTAAATAGAGTTATTTTAGGACCTAAATTGTTGCAAGAATTAGAACTAATTGTGAAACAGGTACAAAGAAATCTTAAAGCTGCCCAAGATAGGCAAAAGAGTCAAGCAGATCTTAGAAGGACTCATAAAGAGTTCCAGGCTGGTGAACATGTTTTTCTTAAGGTAAGACCGAAAAAGATTTCATTGAAATTAGGAAGTTGTGCCAAGTTGGCACCCAGGTATTATGGTCCTTTCGAAATTTTGTCAAGGGTTGGACCAGTGGCATACCAATTGGCTTTGCCACCAAATCTAAAGATACATAATGTTTTTCATATATCATTTTTAAAGAAGTATGTACACGATGATACTCATGTTGTAAATTGGAAGGATGTACAAGTGGGACAAGACGACGATTTTCAGGTGGAACCGGACTATATCCTCGAAATGAGGGAAACTCTACTCCGGAATCGCACCATTGGGCAGGTAAAGGTGCAATGGAAGCACCTTAGCCTAGAAGAGGCAACCTGGGAGTTGGAGAGTAGTATGTGGGAAACATATAAAAATTTGTTTCAGGAACACTCAAAGAGTGATTAAACAACATCGAGGACGATGTTGAGACTTAAGGGGGGGTGTATGTCACCTACCCAAATTTTGAGAATATTATTGTATTTGCAAAACACTTTATGTTAAATTTTAATTACAAAGTTTTGTAATTATGACCAAGTTTGGTCAAGGATGATTGTAATTACTAATTATTATTATTTAATAAATTAAAATAGGAGACAAACACCCAAGGGAATTTTTAAATAAGTGTTCACTAACCCACTAGGAGGAATGGAAGATGTTAGAAGGTATGGGACAGATGGCAGCATTTGCACTCCACCACTAGTTGTTGGTTATGGGACAACTACCCCTAAATTTGTGGCATTATCCCTCAGGTGGGTGGAAGAGAGCAGGTAGCTCATTAATGACTAGTTAACCACTATAAGGCCTAAGCATCCTAGATAAGGCAATTTGAATTGAGCAGGCAGCTCCTACAATATTTTCTGTAGAAATATTCCTCAAGTGCATCAGGTGATCACTAAGAGAGATTCGAATAGGGAGGCTATGTGGGAGTGCAATTGTGAGACTGCTAGTTATTTTGAGAAGGAAAACCAGAGGTGTTGGTGCAGGTCTCTTGATTGCTGAATCTTTATGACTGGATAATCTATATTCTACTGCAAGTTGATGTACTAAGGCTTCTACAGACTCTTCCACCTAGTGGTTCAGTGAACGGGCTCAGGAGTCCTAAGGAAAGTAATTTGGCTGTCTTCAAGAATAGTTTGGGTGGAACGGGCTCTTTGGGTGGTTTGTTTCTCCTACAAATTATCAAGTTCTATAATTTTTGTTGTTATTTCAGTCAATTAGAATTTTACATTTAACAATAAGTAGTACAGTCAAAATAGTATAAAAGGAATTGTTTTTACTTTCTAACCTAAGTATGTTTTCTAAATGAAAATGATATAATAGAGAAATGATTGATAAAATGACTTCTTTGCATTTTTCCCCATGCTCGTTTCTACATCGTACTCTAGTATAGTGAAGTAGAATTAAATCAGATAACTGATGGGAAGAATGCCAGTGAATAGATAGACTAATACTATAGTGTTCTTTTAAATTTCAATGTTTACATGTTAAACTCAGAAACATAATAGTATATCATAAATAGTTATAAAAAGCATTCTCTTGTACTTAGTTATAAAAGAGAGATAATTCATCTCTGTACATAACTATATTTCCATTTATCACTAACCATTATTGAAATCTAATACCATGCGTTCTACTGTAAAGGTGTTATGAATACCAGATGTTTCAGGCATTATTAATTCTATATTTCTAACAGCTACAAATATTCTTGTAATCAGAGTTATTATATTTAAACAATAACTGGATATTTATCATTCGTAATAGTTCATATCACAAAATTTATTTCAGTGAATATATCTCATATTTCCATTTAACTACCAACTAGGGTTTCTTGTTTCCAAGCTTTCATCATAGTTAGAATCCAAACATTCTATTTTTTTTTATCATTATGTTTTAGGATCAAAATCGGAACCCTTAACGTAGAAACAAATCAATTTCATTTTCGTGAGAGAATCAAAACTGGTCTGACATTTACAATGCTTAACGGTTATTTCAAACTTTCAAATTACAAACACATACTTACGATTTCCTTTAATCAAACATAATTACGCATTCAACATCCTAAACATTTCTTGGACCAAACCCTATGCATTTTTATTTTCGAAACAACAACTGAGACCATATATTCGGTTCATTATCGAAATTGTTACAGTAGCAAAAATACTTAGATTTAACTCTCAACCAAAATCCAAAACTATTGAAACATTAACGCCTTTCAACACAAAACATTGTTGTAAATGCAGTATAAAACCAAGGGTCGAATCCTTCAAACATTATCATGTTCCAAGTAAAAACATATTTCCATTTTCCATTCAAACCCTAAAATCGCACAGTCCATCTATTCTTTTCACAGAGACGATTCAATAATAATCTTAAAACCTTGTTATCAAAACAATTACTATTCATTCTACATCAACGATTGGGATTCCAAACATTACACAATAAACATTTGCAGTTTTAAAACTGTATGATCCATTCAAAGGAACGAGGGTTTATCCCCCATCATTGACATTTCTTTTTATAAGATACTTCCAACCAAAGATTACAGTAAACGCTGTATCAGCTAGCTAATCTAAAAACCTTAGTAGTGGGCTTTCAACAATGTTCCCGAAAATTACAAATATTGAAATATAATCGTGCCAGGATTCCAAACACCCAAAAATACTTGTTAAAACGTCATTCGTCAACCATGACTGAACTAGGAGAACCTACAAGGTAGGGAACCGTCGAGGCTTACCGGTGGGAGAGTAGCAACCTCCTACCAAACTCCAATACTGAAAACTTTGATGAAATAAATACCTGCCACGAAAATTACTTTTGGTCAAATGTTATTCAGCAAAGAATTTACAATTTATCAAAGAAACACGAGAGCTTAACGATATTACTTTACTTGCGTAAGAGTTTGAGGAAGCCACACAAAAATGACGAAGCCAACCTTTGAGTTCGACAGAGAAGTTCCAACTCTACAAAAAAAGGGTCATATTCGCATTTAAGTCGACCTTTGGTTCTTCTTCATCAGACAGAAACTCCAAGGACTGAAACCCTCTTCATGCAAAGAGAAGTAATCCCTAGACTCGAACCTTCAACATAAAAACCATTGTATTCACTCACAGGAAGGCACAGTACTTAAACTATTTACAAATATCAAGAATCACATTCACAGGTCACAGTATCAAATCTCGGGAGGGATCCCTGAACATCAGCAAAACGATAGCGAAAATTTCTCAGCCTGTCAACCACTCCACGGAACCAAACCAACAAATTGAATGGCAAGGACAACTATAAAAAGCATAAACATAGCAGAGGTTAGGGCTCCAGTTCAGAGCCCGAGAAAGCATAAGATCAACGATGGATATTACTTTCATCTAAGCACGTTGAGATATGGACACCCACTGCATTTAACACCACATTTATTACCTCAGCTACGTTATTGCCAACTCAGTAGACTCTAGATCAAAGTTGATACAGCTCGACGACCAAATGATAGTTGTGAACTGCTTCACGTGCTTCCAAGCCTTGTGAGCATCCACGTAGACCACACTCAGTACAGTAGATTGAAGGATTGAGTGTTTATGACCTAGCTCATTTATGATGCCAACAAAACTCATACCCCAATCATTTATTAAGCCATCATTACACCTGCCAGCAGTCAGCTTAGGGTTACAATATAATACACACTTATTCCAATGTTTGCTAATCCATGATTAGTCATACTTAGACTTACATTCTTTTAATACAAATCGTATTCCATAGTTAGGGTATAAGTCCCATTACTTACAACATAAAAATTGGTCTATATATATCCTAGTTCGTTATACTACATGAATAATGGGTCAATCCATATAGTTGTAATTTCTATATTGGAAATATCATAATTATAAAAGTAGGATTTTAATGGGTACTATTATGTGTGCTCATATATTTAGGAATGCATAAGTATTTTAGTTGTTTTTCAAATCATCCATATACACTAAGTATTTCTCGACTCGATGATAATAAGACTCTATATAAATTCGAAGCATTCATGACCTATACATAGTAATAATACTTCTATTGAAATTAAAGATGACAATAGTATCATTCTAGCGCTTACATAGTGTAACCTATTACTTAGCCTAGAAATTTATAAGTACAAACTATTCATTTTGACAATTTCACTAAGGATTGTAGAATAGAAATAGTTAATTATGATATGTAACTATGATCAAACAACACATCTAAGTTAGACAAAGATCCATACCTGAAGCAAGGAAGAAAATAGATTTGTTTTCACCAAACATTGACGTTTAAATGAAAATCATAAGTGTTCTTAAATAATTGTTTCGTCGCTTTCTCTTACCTGTAAATATGCGCAAGAGGAACAGGTACAAATGCTTTAGCTGAACATAGCTAAGTAAGTCTCAGGGACCTCGTAGGACCCCTTCGTCACCATCCAAAAAAAAAGCTGTCAGTACATTGTCAAGAAAACTTAAGTACATGATATTCGATTTACTGTTAACACAAGCAGAACTAATGTCATAACCATGTTAAAAGAAGTGTGTCCTGTCGCTGTCATTTAAAATATTTTTTGTTATGAGACTCAGTAATTAATATGTTTTCTGTATTAATGACTTATTTATTCAAGGCTGTCACATTAAGCGTTTATTATTTCCGCATTCGCAATATTTTTTACACTTAATGTTGTTTTAAAAATTTTAATTTTTTATTAAAATAACAGGATGTTACACATATTTCCACGTGTTGCACAACTGTTGGGGCGTGAAAATTCCTATATTTTTACATTATGATTAGTTAGAAGGGTGCAAAAATCCCATTATAGCCTTTTTTCATGGATTGTCGATCTTTACCTTTTGAGATATTTCTTGGGATTGGCTCACCTAATTCGATCCTTACCTATTCTCCTTGTTTAGTCTGGTTTATCCACTAAACTCTCATCAGATCCACCTTCCTCTCCCTATGGTTAGATTTCCAAATGCTATAAAGAATAGAGCCATCCATGAGCTAGGTGGAATCTTCAAAGCACTAAACTTATGATCCTATGAGTCTTACAAGGGTGATGTTGGAGAGCTTGGAAGGAGGTGCTACTACTTTGGACATCAAGGTATAACATTGTAATCAGCTTCTTTGGATTTCTTAATGATAACTTGGCCTATTCTCCCATGTCTTGTATCTTCTTATATTGATGCATGATATGTTGTATATTAGATCTAGATTAATACATATACTTTCTTGGAAGTTTTCATCCTTTGTCTTGTTTAACAAGTTCAAGCCTTGAAGATCAAGCTTGGAGCTGGAGCTAGGACAACCTACAGGTTGGAGGTAAGTTTTACTTCTTCATTTCTTCTTCCATGTTCAATAGCTTACATATTGTGCTAGATCTAAGAGAATAGATCACCATTTGTTTTTTTTCTATCATGGATTAAGTATCTAAGGTCTTAGTTATGTCCATGAGAGAGTTTAACTATCCGTAGGAAGAATTCTCTACTACACTGATATGATTATAGCTTGAAGATTTATTTCTGCGGCGACGGCGTGGGTATTGGGAGTGGATCCCTCTCCCTAAGTTCTTTTTTTTGTAAATAAAAATCATTATATTACTACATGGACAAAATATACATATCGCACTTACAGCATCACAAAGTTAAGAGTTTGAACCCAAAAAACCATAGACAGAGACACTACCAGAATCTCGACATTACTGAGCGAAGGTCCATGAAACCCAACCTCGTCAATAGCAAAAAGACCTATCCCAAAAGAGTACCCACTACCCATATCCTGAGTTACAGATGGAGAGCTAATAGGAACATAAGACATCAAAATTCAAAACATAGGCCCCAATCCAAGACAGAGTCGAAGCTCAGACAACACCTTCACCAAAGCATTGATGTTCGACTCCAGCTTTTGAGAGAGATCCCCTCCATGAAAAACCATAGCGATCGGCTGAGACACTCCATGCTAGTGCGGTTTGCTGCTGGAGACCCAATTCCCCTGAGCATCCATGCTCGACTAAGAGAAAGAGAGGCCCATCTTTTTCGCTATCGCATCAATTTTGCAGTGCATATTTCGGTTGTCTGCATTGTGAGCCTCCCAAGCCTTGATCGGTTCTTTATCACCATGTCGTTTCGCAATGCCACCCATCGTAACATGGGCCAACAGGTTCATAGTAACCCAGTAGGTCATGATCATTTTATCATAGGCCGAGGCCCGGCCTACGGTGGTACCAGGATCGATTACCCAATCCTCTACTTCATTCTTAACATCATCAAATGAGAGAGATTGAACCTCGCTCCACAATTGCTTCTCTATCACCTCAATGTCTTCCCTAACAGGATTAGGGATCCATTCACGGAAGAAAGTGGTAGCAGATTGAGCTCAGACTTCGGCCTAGGTTACCCGACCTGTCCCACGGCCAGTAAACTTGGCTTTATCTTTACCTTTCTGGGCAGCAGAAACAGAGCCAAACCCATAGAATTCTCCAAATTCACGTTTAGGGGCCATTACAGAGCGCAACACATAGGATAAACAACACCTAGGGGGACACGATAGCACAAACCACAGCCTGGAAGGCTATCTTAAACAATCAACAACTGAAAAATAGGGGCAAGCAATATCACACTCAGGCCAGGAATGAGCCCAACACAGCAGGGCACTCAAATTTAAAGGCCGAAGGCCCATGATAATAGAGGCAGGGAAATAAATGGCCAATTCCCATGAAGAATTGATCAGATCCAAGGGCGTATGCTCTCCATTACACTGATAATGAAGATCATGATGAGAAAATATTGGAGCCATTGCAACGCCAGCCTCTAGATCGAAAAATGCCTGGAACAGTACTCCTCCTTTACTTTCATAATAGCCAACCTGTGGGAGTTATCACTTCTCCTCATAAATGAGCAGGTAATCAATTCGTCATCATAGTGACCTCCGACTACCATCTATCACCTGCCTGGGGCATGTCTTGAGCACCCTCCACCTGTTGGTTTCTGGCAAAGTCCTCAGCGGCCAGCTGGAGGAATTTATGGGCCCATTCTTCCTACCTGATCTCAGCCATGTGGCCTGATGTGTGACTGCCAACCCAATCAACACCCAAGTTCACTAGAAAATCAGCAACCTTGTTGGCCTCCCGTCTGACATGGAGGAAAGTTAAGGCACTATTTGCGTGAACGAGGAAACCCAGGATGCCTAGCCGATGAGAAAGTCTCCAGATGGTAGTGACATGTTCATTCATTTTCCCTTGCTCCATCCCTTTGGCCATTTGGATAATAATTTTTGAATCTCCCTCTATAGTATCCGGTAATAAACCACCCTGAGTAATCAGCTTCAAGCCATGAATGAGACCATTAAGTTCTACGAAGTTGTTAGTATCATGACCGATGTGCCCAAAGAAAACCTGTAACACCGTTCCTTCCGCATTTCTGCAGACACCTCCATAGCCATCCGCCTGGGTATTTCCTCATGATGCCCCATCAAATTAATTTTATATTCAGTCGGCCCTGGTGGAGACCAAAATTTGGGATCGATAGGTTTACATATCTTGTCCTGCCTTCACAGAACAAGCATATCTTCCCTACAAAGACCCCAACCTTTAGCAATAAGCAGTTCCCCCTCCGAGAGATTTCGCTCCTCGTTAGTCCACTGTCTACTTCGAATGGTTTCCTGAATGTTACGGTTTAGAGTCTCCCACACCTCCTCTTTATGGTGGTTTTTATCCCGGAATATCCTCCCATTTATTCTCTTCCAAAGATTCCAGCATACCATATCAGGAAACATCTGCCAAATCAACTCTAATATTGGATTGCTAAAGGCTTGATCCTTCCAATTGCGCAGAGTTTGATCTGGATGGCCATGGGCACAATCACTTTTTTGAAAAGTCATAGCCCCTCTATCCCAAAGGAATGATTTGTATTCACATTCATCCAGCAAGTGGTCGAGCATTTCCTCACTGTTTTTGCATAAGGGAACACATGAGGGCCCTTGGATGCTCGGCTTCTTAAGTTTTTCACCTGTTAGGACTCATTGCCAGGTGATCAACCAACAGAAAGTCGCATTTTTAGGCCAGGGATTCATATTCCATAGTTTTCTCCACGGAGCTTCATCTCCTTCTTCTCTATTAGTTTGTAAGTCAAACACCTCCTTGATGTTGAAAACCCCTTTCTTCCTGTATCCCCACCTTAACTTATCAGGTCTGGTTCTTTTAAGAATGTATCTTTCTTGGAGCATATCCCTAAAATATTTGATGTCATATTCATTAATTAACCCAGTCCACCATTGATGGTCTAAGCAAGGTCTGGAATTCTTACTAGCCGGGTTGGACCAGTGATGACAAACATTAAGTTTTCCTTCATTTAAACCATGAGCTCTGATGTTCTTCCATCTTTGATCATTCCCCAATTTAGGGAATTGATTCCATGCATCATCCCAAAACTTAGCCAACTCAACATCTCCAATTTCCCAAAAGTTGTGATCCTGAACCATCTTTCTCCCTTTCTGAGCCTTCGTCCATATGTGAGATCCCAAAGTACCAACATTGTATCTTATCAGTTCATTGGTTTGATGGTCCCTTGCATATTTGACATGCCAGAATTTCACCCATGGATCATTGTTGTGGTTACACCATCTTTACCATAATTTGGATACCTGAATGTCACTGACCACCTCCTGATCTCTGAGCCCCAGACCTTCCTGATCCTTGGGACAGCATAAGATGTCCCATCTAATCAAAGCAAATTTAGATTTGGATTCCCTACCACCCCATGAGAAGTTACGTTGGATGGCCCTTATTTCTATGAGGACTGATTTAGGGGAAGACAGTAAGGAAAAGAGGTAAATCAGAATAGATTGCAGGACTGACTTGACCAGAGTCAGCCGGCTTGGAAAGTTTAAAGGTCTATTATGTTGATGTATATGTAACTTCAGAATGTATTTCATCTATGTATTTTATTGTACTCCTATAGAGATGTATTATTCCTCTATACGAAAGTGTCGTCATTTGTATTGACAAGTGTCGCAAGTGTTGTAACTTGATGATGGGTTATTAGACCACCTAGTAAGGGGTCATCCCAAATTAATGTAACCATGGGTTATTAGGCTAAGTTAGACAAGTCGGCCCCACGGGTTTATTGGGCAGTTAAGGACAAGTAAAAATAGATATCGGAAGATCTCTATTTCATCATCTCATTACTCACTCTTCCATCACTCGGAAAGTGGCGCACATGTGAGGAGGAGGATCAGCTGCTAGGAGAAGACTGTCTCTTGTACTTTGGTTGGTTGTACTTTGGTTGTATCATTGCTCTTTCTATCTCTGAGGAAGTTGTGGGGTTTTTCACCTTTATGGTTTTCCCTAGTGAAACTATGTGTGTATATTGTCTCAAGTGATTGCTTGGTGTGATTGATATACATTGTTATACTTGATATGTGGTACATGTTATTCTCTCAGTAAAGATGCTAGGGTATATTGAATTAATGCTAAAAAATTAACATGGTATCAGAGCTAACCTGAGAAGAAGACATTGTGCAGTGGCGGAAACTAGGGTTTCTTGTTTATTGGGTTTCTCTCCACAGATTTGGGAAACGCAGTAAGGTAGATTGACTCTACTCATCAAGGAGAATCTGTCTGTCCAATCAGAATTCAATTATGAGCACTTTCAGTTTTGGCCCTAAAAATTAGGGTTTCTACAAAAATAGAAATTTCCGAAATTTGAAGACATAGCTGGAAGATCCTTGGAAAAATAGAATTTTAGAGCTTTGGATCAAGATTTTTGGTTGGGTAAAGCTCCGGGAAACTCAAACCCTAATTCAGGGTCCTCCCTAATGAATCCAGGAAGACCAAAAGGCATTTCTGAAGGGTGAAACTTTGCAGATCTCAAAATCTGAATATACCAGGCTGATCAGCTCATCAAGGCGCATCTTTCTATCCTTTCAAAGGTTTGAAATTCAAAGTTTGAATTTTTAGGGCTTCTCTGACAAACCCTAATCCGGGACCAAATCCATTTTTCAGCAAATCAAGTGGTAAGACCTATATATTTTATATTTCCATTTGAAGTACTCTTTAAGATGTCTCACCACACCAAGCTTGAGGATAAGCTTGAAGGGGTTGGTAACTTCCGAGCATGGAAGTATAGGATTGTGTTAATCCTAGAAGAAAATGAGTTGGACACTTATATAAGTGAAGAGGTCCCTGTCTCAGAGGGAGAAGAGGCTAAGGCTCTTCACAAGAAGAACTTGGTCAAGGAAAAGAGAATCATTGTTGATTCTATCAAGGACCATCTCATCCCACATGTGTCATCTCTGAAGACACCCAAGGAGATGTTTGATTCCCTAACCAAGCTATTTGAAGGAAAGAACATAAATCGGAAGATGACCCTGCAGAACCAATTGAAAGGGGTAAAGCTTCAGAATGGAGAGACCATTCAATCTTATTTTTTCTAATGTCTCTCAGATCAAGGAAAAGCTTGAAGCTATGGATGAAATTGTGGACAATAGTGAAGTTGTCATGACCACACTAAATGGCCTACCCAGATCATGGGATTCCTTTATCCAAGGAATCTGTGCAAGAAAGAAGTTGGTCTCGTTCACTAGACTGTGGGAGGAATGTTCACAAGAAGAAGCAAGGCTTGTGGCCCGAGAAGAAAAGATGGGGAATGAAGATCAAGCTCTCACAGCTCACATCAAAATAAGCAAGCCTAAGAAGGAGCACTCTCATTACAAGAAATCCCCTCACACCCATCAAAAGAATAGGAAAGATATGAGATGCTTCACATGTAATGAGAAGGGACACTTTGTTGCAGATTGTCCCAAGAACAAAAGGGACAACAACTTCAACAAGAAGAAGAAAGGCAACAAGAAGATATATCATGCTCATGCGGCTGAGGATGATGAACCTCCCAAGAAGAAGTCTAGAGAAGAAAGTGATGACTCATCTAGTGAAGATGAATATGTTCTAATCTCTGCTCTCACAGGTACCATCTCTCATGGATGTAATGATTGGATCATTGATAGTGGGGCTTCCAAACACATGACTGGATTTAAAGAATCCTTTGCTAATCTATCTGAACACGAGTCACCCCATAAGGTGAAACTTGGGGATGACTACCAATATCCTATCAAAGGAAGTGGTGAAGCCTCCTACAACCTAGACTCTTGGAAGTCTTTGAAGATGAAAGATGTGCTATATGTACCTGGGCTCAAGAAGAACTTACTCTCCATATCTCCATTGGATGCAAAAGGCATGAGGGTTGCATTTGTAGATGGCCAAGTACTAATGTGGCCAAAAGGTAAAACTATTGATGATGCAATAGTGATTGGAGAGCAAGAGGGAGGTTTGTATAAATTAAAGGGACAACCTGAACATGCCATGGTACATGAATCCATGGAACCAAGTGAACTTTGGCATAGAAGGCTTTCACATATGCACTATAGGGAACTACCAATTGCAAGTAAAGCAGTAGAGGGTCTTCCTGAAATCAAGACCAAGCATGAAGTTGTTTGCAAAGGCTGTGCAAAAGGAAAGAACATAAAGAAGGAATTTCCAAGTAGTGAAAGCAAATCAAAAGGAATCTTGGAAATTATCCACTCCGATGTATGTGGTCCAATGTCATCCAGTTCTCTGAGTGGGTATGTTTACTATGTCTCTTTCATTGATGAATTCTCCAGGAAGACTTGGGTTTACTTTTTGAAGAACAAGGATGAAGTGTTTGATAAATTCAAGGAATTCAAAGCCTTGATGGAGAACCAAAATAAAAAGAAGATCAAAACATTCAGATCCGACAATGGCGGAGAATTCACTTCAGGTGACTTCAAGAATCTATGCAGTGATTCAGGGATTAAGAGGGAGTTGACTGCTCCCTGCAATCCACAACAAAATGGAGTTGCAGAAAGGAAGAATCGGACAATCATGGAAGCAGCACGAGCAATGCTACATGACCAAGATTTTCCTATGCATCTATGGGCAGAAGCAGCTAGAACAACTGTATATGTGCATAACTGAACACCACACAAGATATTGGACAACAAGACACCAAAAGATGTCTTCTCTGGAAAGAAACCTGAAGTCATCCATCTCAGAATATTTGGTTGTCCAGTATATACTCATGTCCCAAAGGAAAAGAGGACTAAGATAAATCCTACAGGAAAGAAGGGTATCTTTGTGGGTTACAGTGAAAGCTCGAAGGCTTACAGGGTTCAAGAAGATTGATGTCAACAAGGATGTAACATTTGATGAAAACTCATCCTTCATCAAATCAAGGAAGACACCTATTGAAGATCATGAAGAACCAAAGGAAACCAGATTTCAAGACACTACTATGACTGAAGCAATTCCAGATGCAGATCATGAAATTGAAGATCCGCAGGAACCTGTAGATCCACCTCGTGAAAAGGACTCTCACAAGAGGAAACCTACATGGGCTAGAAAGCTCATTCAAGATGCAGAAAGATATGGCATTCCAGAAGAAGAACACAGAGCAAATAAGAGAACTAGATCACATACCAGCTATGTTGCTTTACTCTGTGATATTATGAACAAAGAACCTTCCAGTTATGAAGAGGCAGCGGAAAAGAAAGAATGGAAGGATGCCATGGTAGAGGAATATCAGTCGATCATGAAGAATGATGTTTGGGATGTGGTCCCAAGACCTGAAGGGAAGTCTATCGTGACTTCCAAATGGATCTACAAGATCAAGCATGCTGCAAATGACAGCATAGAGAAATATAAAGCAAGATTTGTAGCTCGTGGCTTCTCCTAGAAAGAAGGGATTGACTATGAAGAGACTTTTGCTCTTATGGCCAGATACACTTCCATTAGATTAGTACTTGCTCTGGCTACAGTGATGAAATGGAAGATACACCAGATGGATGTTAAGACAACTTTCTTGAATGGTGTAGTCGAGGAGGAAGTGTATGTTGAGCAGCCACTTGGTTTTGAGACACATGACAAGGAGTCATATGTGTGTAGATTGAAGAAAGCCTTGTACGGCTTGAAGCAAGCTCCTAGGACATGGTATGGTAGGATAGAAAGCTTTCTATCCAGTTTGGGCTTTACCAAGAGTAAAGCAGATTCCAACCTTTACTACAAGGTTGAGGAAGGAAATCCTGTAATACTACTTATGTATGTGGATGATCTATTTGTTACGGGTGAGGATGGATTGATTGCCGATACCAAGAGGAAGCTTGCTACCGAGTTCAAGATGAATGACTTGGGGATGATGCACTACTTTCTAGGCATGGAGGTGTGGCAGAGTGCAGATGGAATCTTCTTTGGACAATGGAAGTATGCAGTAGAGATCCTGAAGAGGTTCGGGATAATGGACTGCAAGGCCATGGCCACACCTATGGCATCGAACCTAGAGATTCTGTGTGGTGCTTCATCTGATTCGGTTGATGTCACTATGTATCGTCATATGATTCGGTCCTTGATGTACCTAACAAACACTAGACCAGATATTTGCTTTGCGGTGAACACATTGATCTAGTTCCTAACGGATCCTAGAGGTGTTCACCTGATTGCTGTAAAGCATATTCTGAGGTACCTGAAGGGTACAATTGACTATGGGCTCAAGTATGATGCGAATCAAAAGTTTAACCTGCAGGGTTATGTTGATTCGGATTGGGCAGGCAGTGTTGCAGATAGGAAGAGCACATCTGGGTGTTGCTTCAGTATGGGATCAGGTGTGATCTCTTGGTTTAGCAAGAAGCAATCCTGCGTAGCACTAAGTACAGCTGAGGCAGAGTATGTTGCAACATGTTCGGCTAGTTGTGAGGCAGTATGGCTCCGGAAGCTACTGTGCGAGTTATTTGATCTCCCACTAGGGGATACTAGTATCTTTTGTGACAACCAGAGTTGTGTGAAGCTATCTAAGAACCCGGTGTTCCACGACAGGTCAAAGCACATTGAGATCAAATATCACTATATCATGGATATGGTGCAAAGAGGAGCAGTGAAGCTCCTGTATGTTGCGACGAATAAGCAGATTGCAGATGTGTTGACAAAACCACTAGCCAGAGTGAAGTTTGAGTACTTCAAAGAGAGGCTTGGTGTTCTTCAAATTAACGAAACTTCGAGGAAGAAGTGATGGACACATTTGCAGGAGTCCAAGCATGGTGAGGGGAGGATCCTTCCCATGGTTGTGGATGTAAGCGCTGGATGATGAGCATCAGGATGATGCTCCAATTACCGCTCTATATATGCATCTGTTGGATGCTTGATATATTTGTATATGAATCATGTTGGATGCTTGATATGTATTAGGTGGATACATTGTATGATCAGGTAGATCATGTATGATGATATGTATCAGGAAGATACTGTGTATGCATCAGGTGGATGCATTGTATGACCATGATGATCATGGATGATGAGCTTCAATATGTTGCTCCATATGACATGCATCGGGACGATGCAGTGATGATGATCAGGATGATCATGTGTACATCAGGATAATGTATGGTGAGTATCAGTTTGATACTCTGTGGTCGTGGAACAGGTTGTGCAGATAATCATATAATCCATCCCTGGGAGGTTTGCAGATAGTCTTTCAAGGTTTTGCCTATGGCATGTAATGTGGCCCTGGGATATCTGGCAAACGCTCTTTCAAGGTTTTTCTTTGGGAGGACATATAATCCGGCCCTGGGATATTTGCAGAAATTATTTCAAGGTCTTGCCTATGGCATGTAATATGGCCCTGGGATATATGGCAGATGCTCTTTCGAGGTTTTGTCCTATGGCATATAATCCGGCCCTGGGAGATTCGATAGGTTGAGTTGTGTGCTCGTAATCATTCATTGGATGCTCTTTCGAGGTTTTTCCATGGTCACATGTAATACACCCTGAAGATCCGGACAAGTTGTGCTAGTCACGTAAAAGGCCTTGGATGCTCTTTAGAGTTCTTTCTAGTCAAGACACTCTTTCAAGGTTTTGTGACAGTCACATATAATACGGCCCTGGGAGATCCGACAGGTAGAGCCATGTGCTCGTAACAGCTCGGATGCTCTTGTGAGGTTTTGTGATGCACATAATATGTCCTGAGGATTCCACAGTATGGCCAGTGATGATGAAGACCTACAGGTGGTGGGCCTACATCCAATATGAAAAAGGACTGGCTCTGTTGAACTTCCTATGACGAGTAGATCGAAGATTGATTGAGATAGCAGCAGCTATGACGATGACGATGATTCGATGACGATGATCCAGCGATGATGATCCAGAGAAGAAGACTTGTGCTAGCAGATCTGTGTCGAGAAATACCTTCCTAGTTAAGAGGGAGTGTTGATGTATATGTAACTTCGGAATGTATTTCATCTATGTATTTTATTGTACTCCTATAGAGATGTATTATTCCTCTATACGGAAGTGTCTTAATTTGTATTGACAAGTGTCGCAAGTATTGTAACTTGTTGATGGGTTATTAGACCACCTAGTAAGGGGTCGGCCTAGATTAATGTAACCATGGGTTATTAGGCTAAGTTAGACAAGTCGGCCCCACTGGTTTATTGGGAAGGACAAGACAAGTATAAATAGAGATTGGGAGATCTCTATTTCATCATCTCCTTACTCACTCTTCCATCACTTGGAAAGTGGCGCACATGTGAGGAGGAGGATCAGCTGCTAGGAGAAGACTATCTCTTGTACTTTGGTTGTATCATTGCTCTTTCTATCTCTGAGGAAGTTGTGGGGTTTTTCACCTTTATGGTTTTCCCCAGTGAAACTTTGTGTGTCTATTGTATCATGCGATTTCTTGGTGTGATTGATATACATTGTTATACTTGATATGCTGTACATGTTATTCTCTCAGTAAATATCCTAGGGTATATTGAATTAATATTCAAAAATTAACATATTAGTCCAGCTATGGAGTCTACTTCTCAAGCGATCTAAAAGGTCCTACCAAGAAATCCTACGAATAGTGCCCTCAGAGAGCAGAGCCCCCAGGAATTTAGTAAGAAGGGAACCTTTCGTGAAGTTGAGAATGTGGAGAATGTTACGCTGAGTAACACTAGGGGTATTGAAAAAGAAAACCATGACTTGTCAAGATTGACTTCAAGCCCCGAGGCTTTAGCAAAAAGTTTTATGCTTTTCTTAAAGGCATGGGCTTCTTGAACTGAAGGGTGCCTCATTAACATAGTATAATCAACAAATTGTTGGTGAGTCTGATTTATCATTCCCTCATGGAGGTTCAGACCTCTGATTTCCTCCTCCACAGATAGGGAGTGAATAAGACGGCCAAGCCCTTCTGCCATAAGGATGAAGAGAAACAGGGATAGGGGGTCTCCTTGTCTTATGCCCCTATAAGACTGGAAAATCCTGGTTGGAGAGCCATTAAGGGGAATTGAAAAGAAGGGGGTAGTGACCAGATTCATGATCCAAGTAACCCAGTCCGAACCAAAACCATAGGCCTCCAAAATACTTTGCATATATTGCCAGCATAGTTTATCATAGGCTTTGTCAATATCCAGTTTGATCATCATACCAATTTTCTTGGTAGTCTTCAAGGAATGAATGTTTTCATGAGCTAAGATTATACCATTGAGGATCTATCGGCCTTCAACAAAGCCAGATTGCTCAAGGATGATCAAAATAGGGAGCAGGGGATTTAATCTATTGGAAAAAACCTTGGTAATGATTTTATACATAACATTACACAAGGAAATCGGTTGAAACTTTCTAGGCACCTCAGCCCCATACTCCTTTGGAATAAGAGTCAGAAAGGTGGCATTAAAAGCCTTCAGGACTCCACCATGTTAAATTTTCAGAATTTACTTCAATCTGATCTAGGATATTAACTGAGAGAACAACATGTACAGCATATCTACAACATATCAATCATGGATACAATAATGCAAGCACACAAGAGACACAAAGATTTACTTGGGGAAAACCATAAAGGTGAAAAACCCCAATAACTTCCTCAGAGATAGATAGAGCAATGATACAACCAACCATGAGAGATAGACATAACCTAGCAGCAGATCCTCCTCCTCCATAAGTGCGCCACTCCTCCTTGAGTGCATGTGTGAGAAGTGAGTGAGTAAATAGAGTGCCTCCCGCACTCTATTTATACTTGACTTGACTTGCCTTTTTACCTAACTCATGTAGGCTCGAACTTAACCACATAACATAATGCTGAGTGGGCCGACCCCCAATAGGGTGGTCTAATAACCCTTTGACCCACATGGCCGACCCCCAATAGGGTGGTCTAATAACCCTTTGACCCACATGACTTATACAGGGCCGACCCCAAACAAGGTGATCTAATAACCCACCACGTATAAGTTACGACACTTACAATATAAATGACGACACTTCCGTATAGAGGAATAAAACCATCTCTATAGGAATACAATATACATATATGTGAAATACATTCCGAAGTTACATATACATCAACACTCCCTCTTAACTAGGAAGGTATTTCTCAGCACAGTTCTTCTAGCACAAGTCATCTTCTCTGGATCATCGTCACTGGATAATCGTCATCGAGTCATCATCATCGTCACTGCTGCTGCTATCTCAATCAATCTCCGAATCTACTCGTCATAGGAAGTTCTACAGAGCCAGTCCTTTTTCATACTGGTTGTAGGCCCACCACCTGCAGGTCTTCGTCATCACTGGCCATACTGTGGAATCCTAAGGACTTATTACGTGTGTCACAAAACCTCGAAAGAGCATCCCAGGATGTTACGGGTACACAACTCCGACCTGCAGGATCTCCCAGGGTGCTATTACATGTGACCCCACCACAAAACCTCGAAAGAGCATCTCAGGATGTTACGGGTACACAACTCCGACCTGAAATCTCCCAGGGCACAAATTACATGTGGTCCACCACAAAACCTAGCAAGAGCATCTCAGGATGTTACGGGTACACAACTCCGACCTGAAATATCCCAAGGCACAAATTACATGTGGTCATGGCAAAACCTCGAAAGAGCATCTCAGGATGTTACAGGTACACAACTCCGACCTGAAATCTCCCAGGGCCCAAATTACATGCCATAGGACAAAACCTCGCAAGAGCATCTTAGGATGTTACGGGTACACAACTCCGACCTGAAATCTCCCAGGGCACAAATTACATGTCCTCCCGGAGCAATGTCTCGAAAGAGAATCCCAGGCTGTTACGGGTACACAACTCCGACCTATAGGATCTCCCAGACATGCTCATCTGCACAACCTGATCCACGGCCACAGAGTATCAACCTGATACTCACCATACATCATCCTGATGTACTCATGATCATCCTGATCATCATCACTGCAACGTCCTGCTGCATGTCATCTGGAGCAACATCCTGAAGCTCATCATCCATGATCATCACTGCAACATCCTGTTGCATGTCATCTGGAGCAACATCCTGAAGCTCATCATCCATGATCATCCTGATCATCACTGCAACATCCTGCTGCATGATCCACCTGATCATCAATGCACCCACCTGATGCATACCAAGTATCTACCTGATACATATCATCATACATGATCCTCCTGATCATACAATGTATCCACCTGATACATGATACATATCACCATACATGATCCACCTGATCATACAATGTATCCACCTGATACATATATAGATACATGGTCCAAGCATCCAACATGATGCATATACAAAATACATACACATGATTCAACTGATCATATCCAGCATCCAACATGATGCATACATACATAAATGATCCAACTGATCATATCCAGCATCCAACATGATGCATACATACATAAATGATCCAACTGATCATATCCAGCATCCAACATGATGCATACATACATAAATGATCCAACTGATCATATCCAACATCCAACATGATGCGTACATACATAAATGATCCAACTGATCATATCCAAGCAGAAACCAAAACATCATCCTGATGCCCATTATCCAGCGCTTACATCCACAGCCATGTGAAGGATCCTCCTTCCAACATGCTTGGAATGGCTTCAGTAAATGTGTCCATCACTTCTTCCTCGAAGTGTCCTCGATCTGAAGAACGCCAAGCCTCTCTCTGAAGTACTCAAACTTCACTCTGGCTAGTGGCTTCGTCAGCACATCTGCAATCTGCTCGTCCGTCGCAACATACAGAAGCTTCACAGCTCCTCTCTACACCATATCCCTGATATAGTGATATTTGATCTCTATGTGTTTCGACCTGTCATGAAACACTGGTTCTCGGACAGCTTCACACAACTCTGGTTATCAAAGAAGATACAAGTAGCCTCCAACGGGAGATCAAATAACTCAGACAGTAGCTTTCGTAGCCATACTGCCTCACAACTAGCTGAACAGGCTGCAACATACTCTGCCTCGGCACTACACCCATATGTGCTCTTCCTATCTGCAGCACTGCCAACCCAATCTAAATCAACATAACCCTGTAGGTTAAACTTTTGATCCACCTCATACCTGAGTCCATAATCCACTGTACCCTTCAGGTACCTCAGAACATGCTTTACAGCAACTAGGTGAACACTCCTTGGATCCGTCAGGAACTGGCTCAAGTTGCTCACAGCAAAGCAAATGTCTGGTCTTGTGTTCGTCAGGTACATCAAGGACCCAATCATCTGACGATACAAAGAGACATCAACCGGCTTAGATGAAGCATCACATAGAAGCTTCATATTTGATTCCATAGGTGTGGCCATGGCCTTGCAATCCATCATCCCGAACCTCTTCAGGATCTCTACTGCAAACTTCCCTTGTCCAAGGAAGATTCCATCACTCTGCCACATGCCAAAAACAAATAGTGCATCATCCCCAAGTTCCTCAACTCGAACTCGGCAACAAGCTTCCGCTGCGTGTCGGCAATCAATCTATCCTCACCTGATACAAACAGGTCATCCAAATAGTAGTATCGCTGGATTGCCTTCCTCAACCTTGTAGAAAAGGTTGGAATCTGTTTTATTCTTGGTAAAGCCCAAGCTGGATAGAAAGTTGTCTATCCTACCATATCAAGTTCTGCACACATATATGACTACACCATGCTGTCTTGAAATCCATCTGGTGCATCTTCTATTTCATAACTTTTGTATTTCTCAATGCTGCCATCTGCAACATGCTTGATCTGATAGTTCTATTTGGAAGTCACAACAGACTTCCCTTTAGCTCTTGGGATCGCAACCCAAACATCATTCTTCATGATCGATGGATCATGGCATTCCATTTCTTCATCCCAAATCCTGGGAACTTCAATATCTTCAATAGATATCTTTGTTGCTAGAACAAATGTTGTAGTCCTTTTGTAGGTGAAGATATACGGTCTTTCCTACAAAACAGGTTAAATTGCATGATTAGAAACATCTCATAATTTTCAGAACAAATTCTTACACATAAAGAAATATGTCATACAATCATGCAATTATCTTAGCCAATGCTTTAATACAACATTTATCCATATCCTGTAACTTTCTAGATGCCTTCCAATCTCTACCAGAGCATTGTTAAGAGTGTGCACAACTCCCAACATGTCAGCAAAGAGGTTTCATTCTAGATAAGTAGCAATGGAATGTTGTACACTACCATAGGCCACTTACCCATGTATATTAGTAGTATATTGTTCATCAATGCAACTATTCTAATATGCACAATACATATCCTAAGTCTAGGAACATGAGCATATACATCATTGAACAATTTTATTTAAACAAACATATATGCAAGAAATGATAATTAAAATACTTATATTTGTTTGTTCGTTGAGTGGACTCCCTCTGAGTCTTCGCTTTCTTGCAGGAGTTGCTGGAATCCTAATCTGCAGTAGCTTCTTCTACAACTTTCTGTTGTGGAATGTAGAGAGATGGTCAACTCCCTCTGAATATCTGCATCCTTTCATAAACCACTAGAGTGTACTCCCTCTTGATCTTTGCTTCCTGGATTACCTGTTCTTCAACTCATATTCATCCTTGGTCCCTATGCATGCTTATTAGTATCATGATTGAGTTATCCTTGTGATCTCATATAAAATCATACATTCATTAGTATACTATTAAAACACAATAATCTCAAGCATGTATAGTCATGATCATTTCAAAAAGAAATAATAAGCATTATCATTCAAGGTTTATGTAGGATTCTTATGGTTAGTCAAATCATAAGAAGCATAACATGTCTAAACCTATAATTACTCAAACCTATGACTCCTTAGTTGAATCATCAATCAAGATAAGAGATATAATATGCATAAAACCTATGATTATTCGAACCTATACCTTCATGATTCTTCTGGTTAGTCATATCATCAATTATGGTAAGAAACATAATATGCATACAACCATGATTATTCAAACCTATGACTTCATGAATAATCATTATCAACAACAGTATAAGATCCTAACCCAAGGTAGGATTCTATCTTGATATAGGAAAAACATACCTGGATTAGCATGCTAGTTAGTTATGTCTAACATACTGTCACATACCCCAATTTTATTAAAATAATGTAATTATTTTTAATATTCCTGAGAACATTATGTTAAATTTAATGCTAAGTAGGAATGGATGACTCAGCAGAGTCTCCAGAAATGGAATGTAAATTCTGAATAATTATTATTAATAAATAAATTATGGAGACAACAGCATGGGAGAGCTGTTAAAAGAGGTTACTGGTCTAACTGGTGGATGGAATTAGGTGGAAGGACAAAAGACAAGTGGCAGCATCCTCAAACACTTCCTGAGTTGCAGGTGGCAACTTCCCTATATTTTGGGGTCATGATTCCCCAAGAAAGTGGAATCTGAGCAGGTGGCTCATTAATGACAGTTAGCCCAATTAAGACCTAGGCAATCTTTTAAATACTACTCAATGAACTGAGCTGGGGGTTCAGCAATTGTTCTATAGGGAGGATACATTCAGGTGAATGCTATTCAGGAGTCCCATTGAGGAAGTGGGAAAACAGTAAGGAAGTGTTTTGAGCAAGAAGTTGCAGTAACTTGGTTCCAGTATAGCTTTTTTGGCTGAGGGAATTATTGGCCGTACTTAGATTCCAGCCAGTTAGACCAGAGCAAGCTCGGGGGTCCTGAGAAGTGTTGTCTGGGCACTCTCCAGGAATTGGTAGGGAGGAACAGCCTCCCATTGCTGTTGTTGTCTACCATCTACAGGTTCTGCCACTCTTCCTGTTGTTGGTTTATTTAATTTTCCTATGAGATAGACTAGTACAACTACGTTTTGATTGTATTCAACTTCAGTAAATCATTCTCTGTACTTTCCTTTGGTATAAATTTCAGAATGCAGATGTTGTAGAAAATTCCTATTTTTATTTAAATAGAGTATTTATCTTATACAGAACCTATTTGTTACTGTTACAGTTAATAAATACTATGCTTATGCATATGCTAGAATTTCTGTTAATAGTTTAATAATAGACAGAAATATTAGACAATAGATATTCCAGATTTATAGCTATTAAACAATCATAAGAACAAATCTAGATAAATCTTAGTTTTACTTCGAGCTATTTTCCTGTTAGAGTAAGCTACCTGTATATATATATATATATTGCATATTTCAGTTAACTTTAGTTTCATGTCATTCTTTTATCGAGTTAACAGATAAACAACACTTATCTTAAGGTATTGTTCTTACTCAGAACATGTTGACAGCTGTTGACTAACTGAAGGGGCGACTGTGATAATATTTCATTGTTACCAGCTTCCACATAATCTTAAACATTTACACAGTAGTCAAGTACAAACACTAGCAACTGTAGATTATTATTTTCCTTCTATCTAGTATTAGAACACAGTAGTCATGTCATTATAATAGAAATAACAGAGTTGTTTTTAAACAAAACAAACATATTAATACAACAGAGAAACGGTCGACGAACGCAACCATCATTGGCTGTTACAAACCATCCTAATTTATACACAGTAATAATATTTATTCAGTTTAAATGTCTCCTTTGGAGTAGTCCCCAAACCCTACACGGCCGTAGCCATACAATATCTCTACAACAGACTGAAAAACAAATGAAAGAATGCCTTATATGGCAGACAGACTTACAGTATCTTATTACATAGTTCTATGTTTATATTATTCTATCCACAGTGACGTTTAATAACAATACAAGAATCAAAATAAATATTGTTACAATTCATTCTCGGTCGCTATCGAGTTAACAAACTCCACATATATAGGTTGAACACAAAACAGAACCCCATTTCGCCAGAACAACCCTATGCTTATAAATATTACAGTCACAGTCGAGGATTATCCATAAACTTATTTAACATTCCAATTCGAAGTAAAACACAGAAAGACAATGATAGGGCTTCTTTAAACAGAGCTTTCATCCATTGCAGGTATCGGAGAACCCATTTATCTTTACATTCAAAAACATTGTAATATTTAACAAAACACAAAAATGAAACACGGCCATGATAGGCCCAGTAATATATTAAGTATAAATCTCATACAGCGAGGTGAGAACCCTACGCTCAGCAAATACAAAGTACAATAACCGAAACCCTGGCCTCATACAGTTGGCCGTGAATGGCCCTCCATAAATTTAACAGGGTTTTAAAACCCCATTTCATTTTAAACAAAACAATTTCATACATATGACTGCACCTACGAACATCAGGTCGATAATGACCTCAACACACAGGAGTTTCCCTCCAAGACTCAACCCTAACCACAAAACCAGCAAAGGAAGAGACAGCCGTGGATAACCAGGCTTACCCAGAGAAGCCTGCGCGGGTGATAAAGCCCTGTACACCTTCAAAAGCCACGTGACCTGCACATTAACGAATGCCGAGAGTTTTTGTCACCATTTTGAATGCAGAGAATAGAAATAAAAACGTAAATCTAATTAATGATTATAAAACATAACAACTGGAAAAATGTGACTATCTTACCGAGACAAGGAGGAAGGTAACAGTGGACAACCGGTAGCCACAAGCTGAACAAACAGAGAAACCCATCATCTTCATCAGATGGGTGAGCAAACAAAACCTTCATAACATTTCTTGACAGCCGCGACAGACAACCCTTGCAGACGACACCCTCACGCTGGGATTGGCCAGTCAAGAAGCACACCCAAAACCCAAATGCAATCAACCCTCTCAAAACTTAAAGACAATATCAAAACTCTATCTCATATCCGCATTAGCACAGTGAAGGATTGTAGACAGCTGGGACTTAAACCACGAAGGAACAACAAGACCACGAGACGGTGAAAACGATAGCAAACGCCATCACCAGAGCCGAAGACTTATCTCGCTACAGAATGGAACCACGAGGCCATAACCACCACACTATGCACCTTGTTACAGTGCCTCACTACGAAACTCATACATGGAGGGTTTCACCCTTAGGACCCGAGCCCGGAGGCAAAGATAATAACCTGGTAGGGTTTCGAAAACAGATTATATATCACCAACTGCATGGAGGAGAGTGAACCACGTAGCATCCAAATAAATCAACGTAATATGGGTCGAGACCATATAGTTCCATTGCCAACCAAATCATTAATCATCGATTGCAAAAATCATTGCGTGAATACAAGTCAAACTCCAACGTATGGAATTATAATATGAAATACATTCAATCAACAAATAGTGTTTGCCTGCAATCGAACTTTCAATAATTCCAAGGTACGTGCTATGTATAATCCCTACAGCAATATAAAGGAGATATATTCAACTTCAACCATAGAGTTTCTTAACCTAGTAGGATAATTACAACCCTTACACTATAATGAATATAAAGCTTGCCAACGTATGGGAACAATATGTTTGGGGCACAAACATTATATTATATATATATATTGAAACCAAGCCATAGATTAATGCCATGAGCATAATACATTCCCATGTGCATTTAAACACTAAGGTAGTCAAATGAAAATACCTTGTTATTTAATACTTGAAATGTTACCAAGTCTTTATGACAATATATACATTGCCATTATATACTATCATCGGATTCGCTACCAATACTATTGTTAACAGTAACAATTTGAATAATAAACCTCTATTATTAAAATGTTGAAATAGAGTTTCATCTACAGGTTCACATCGTAAAGGTAGTTAAAATCAAGGCACAGTCAGGTAACATAAGTTAAACTCTAAGTAGACATTGGACTTCGATGCATAGGATTATATTGAAACAACGCTAGAGGCGTCACCTTCTACTCGCATTATCAATGCATGAACAAAACAGTAGTCACCGGTATTAAATTGACAACAGGTCCCATGATGCAAAGACACTTTATACAGCCAATATTTATGACATAACAATTGTCTCATTGTTAGTTACAGCAGCAACATAGCAGAATAATCATAAAAACATAATTATAACTAAGACAATGTAAATCTTCGTAACACCTGACGATACTAGCTGAATAAGAAATATCATGACGATCATTAAGTTTTAAAGTACAGGGAGTATTGATGCTCACCAAGTTTAACATACAGTGATCCTTACTTCACTGGCGCACCTGAGAAACAAAAGACGACATATGCATTAGCTCGTAAGCTAAGTAAGCCAGTCAACTACGACTAGCTCTTCCCTTGCGGTTCAAAATAAAACAGTCATTAATTACAATCACCGAAATCAAATTTTTTAAGAAGACAGAGTTTTTAAACAGATTATGTTAGTTATTTAAATTAAAATAATATCAGAAATACTACCTAGTTAACATTTATTGTTACAAATAAAATTTTTAAAATTTTTCAGAAATTTCGGGTTTTTACATGTGGTATCAGAGCCAGGTTCAGACACTAGGCTTGGATGTGACTCCACAAAACTTCCACAACAGTGACTATAAAAGAAGATTTTTTTTTTATTTTACTAACATATATTTCGGTTTCATGTACAGAACAGAAAAATTTTCTTTTCTGAATTTTACAGACAGGTATGGAAAAACTGGGAGAATATGCTGAGGAGGAATCTCCCAATGCTGTGACAAGACAGATGTCAAAAGAACTTGAGACAGAAGAAGAAACTGCTCACACCATTGAGCTAATGCAGACCATAAGAGGATTAAAGACAGAAATGGAAACAGTTAAGAGGGATAATGAAAGAATTCTAAAGACTCAGGAACAGCTAAATCAGCTATTGATGGAAAAATTTCAGATTGACGGAAGAAGCAAACCAGCTGACTCAGAAGAAGTTAATCATCCAAGAGGGTCAAAAAGGACAAAACCAACTAAATCTGACAGCAGTTCCTCATCTGAAGAAAGAAAGGGACAACCCAGTTATCACACTAGCAGTGACAGCAGTGAAGCTGAGATGCACAACCGAAGGAAAAAGTACAGGCCTTATGAAGAGATTTTCGGGGAGTTTAAGAAGATAAAGCCCCCAACTTTCAATGGAGAAACTGAAACTGGAGAAGAGGCAGAATCCTGGTTATCCGGGATGAGAAAATATTTTCAGATCTATAACTACTCAAATCAGCTAAAGGCACGAATGGCCATCTACAACCTCTCGGGAAAGGCGGACATATGGTGGCAAGACCTGAAAAGGGTCAAAGGGATCAAAGAAAGAGAAGTTAATTGGAGTACCTTTAAAAGGTATTTCAAGAAGAAATTCCTGTCCGAGCAGTATTATGAAGAAAGGGCTAAAGAATTTTATGAACTAAAACTCGGATCTATGACGATGAAGGACTTAAACAGTAAATTTTTAAGTCTGTTGCGTTATGTACCGTATTTTGTCGAAGAGAAACCAAAAATACAGCAGTTTCTTAGTTGCCTGCCTTATCATATCAAGGACAGAATTGAATATGACAACCCCAAAACACTGGAAGAAGCTATGCGCAAGGCAAATTTCTGTTATGAACAGAATAAAAAGAAAGAGGGGATAGCCAGCTGGAAAGCCAAAAAGAACAGCAATCTGATCGAGTACAAGAAAAAGGAATTTGTTCCCCATAAAAGTTTCAAGAATGGCAAAAACGGGAACCACTTTAATAGTAAAAGTTTCCAAGGAAACAAAAATGGAGCTGTCAGCCATTCAAACAATTACAAAAACAGCAAAGAGACTCCTAATAACCATGGAAACTACACCAAAAATTTTGAGCGAAAAGAACCTGTCAAGTGTTGGGAATGTAATGGGCCACATTATGCTTCAGTCTGCCCAAACAGAAAGAAACAAGTCAGCAATATTCATACTGTTCAAGATGAAATGACAGTTGGAGATTTTGCAGGAACTATGCCCCGAATCAATGCAGCGTTGGAAAACCGCCAGGCTGACTACCAAACTTCCATGGTGGAAGTAGGAGGTATGATTAACAAAACCCCAGTTACTATATTAATAGATCCAGGTGCTAGTCTTAGTTATATTTCACCTCAACTGGTAGAAAAATGTAATTTGACTGTTGAAAGGTTTGATAATTCTTGGTCTGTACAATTAGCTACTGGGGCTAAGAAGAAAGTAAACTGTTATGTAAAAGAATGCATCTTAAGCATGAATGATTTTAGAACTACAGTTAAACTGAACGTTTTACCACTTGGCTCTTATGACATACTTATCGGAATGGACTGGTTGGAACAACATAGGGTCGTTTTAAACTGTTTTGACAAAACTTTTAGGTGTATAAACAGTAGTGGACAGCCTGTAACTGTTAGGGGTATCCCTAGGAAAACAGTAGTTAGGCAAATTTCTGCATTACAACTTAAAAGAGCAGTCAGGAAAGGGTGCAGGACCTATGCTGTAACTATTACAGACGAGACCGATAAGTCTGAAAACAACCAGAAAACAGTAGATAACATTCCTGTCGTCAATGATTTTATTGACGTTTTTCCTGAAGAAATCCCAGAATTGCCTCCCAAGAGAGAGCTTGACTTTACAATTGAGCTGGTACCAGGTGCTGTTCCCAGTTCAAAAGCCCCGTACCGTATGAATATTTTGGAGCTTAACGAGTTGAAAACTCAGTTGAAGGAGTTAATAGATAAGAACTATATCCGACCCAGTGTATCCCCTTGGGGAGCACCAGTTATTTTCGTTAAAAAGAAGGACGGAACTATGCGACTTTGTATAGATTATCGTCAACTAAACAAGATGACGATCAAAAACAGGTATCCGTTACCTCGTATTGATGATCTGTTTGATCAACTACGTGGCGCTACGGTATTCTCTAAGATCGATCTGAGATCGGGTTATCATCAGGTAAGAATTAAAGAAGAAGACATTTTAAAAACAGCCTTTAGAACAAGGTACGGACATTACGAATTTGTCGTAATGCCATTTGGACTTACTAATGCCCCAGCTGTTTTCATGTGCTTAATGAACAACATAATGCACAAGTACTTAGATAAATTTGTTGTTGTATTTATCGACGACATTTTAGTCTATTCTAAGAGCGAGGAGGAACATAAAGAACACTTACGTATCATTTTACAAGAACTGAGAGAACAACAACTTTTTGCGAAATTTAGTAAATGTGACTTCTTCAAAGATGAAATCCAGTATTTAGGACATGTAGTCACTAAAGAAGGGATTTCAGTGGATCCCGAAAAGATTCGGGCGATCGAAGAATGGCCAGTACCTAAAGATGTGACGGACGTTAGATCTTTCATGGGAATTACCGGTTACTACCGGAGGTTTATTGAAGGCTTTTCAAAAATAGCCAATCCAATCACTTCTTTGCAGAAGAAAGGTAAGAAGTTTGATTGGAATGCGAAATGTGAAGAAAGTTTCAAGAAACTTAAGACCTTATTGACAACTGCACCTATTCTTAGAATAGCGGACCCAAATAAATATTTCATAGTTTGCACCGACGCTTGTAATGATGGTTTAGGCGGAGTGCTGACTCAAGAAGGACATGTCATTGCTTACGAATCTAGGAAGCTGAAAATCCATGAAAAGAATTATGCCACTTATGACCTAGAATTAGCTGCTGTAATTCATGCTTTAAAGATGTGGCGACATCACCTAATAGGCAGAAAATTTACCTTACTAACAGATAATAAAGGTCTGAAATACCTTTTAGACCAGCCAAATTTAAATGCAAGACAAGCCAGGTGGCTGGCATTCCTAAGTGAATACGATTTTGAAATCCAACACATAAAAGGGAAGGAAAATAAGGTGGCTGATGCCTTGAGTAGGAATGCGAAACTGAATTTTATATCAGCTAGCAGCACTTATACCTCTGATTTAAATGAACAGCTGGCTGAAGAGATAAAATTAGACGAAAATTATCAACATTTACAAATTACAGCCAAAGAACAGCCCACAGAAAGTTTGATAAAAGGGTATAGTTTAAACGAAAACGGATTTTTGCTGTTTAAGGACAGGCTGTATATCCCTAATGCACCTACAGTTAAGCTGTTAATTTTAGACGAAATACATAAAACCCCTTATTCCGGGCATCCTGGCTATCAAAAGACTATCACTATGTTGAGAAAAGAATATTTTTGGCCTAACATGAAATCTGAAACTGCTGAATATTTAGCTAAGTGTTTGGACTGCCAACAAGTAAAAACAGAACACCAACATCCAGCTGGATTGCTGCAACCTTTACCTATTCCTAGCTGGAAATGGGAAATAATCAGCCTGGATTTCATTACAGGTTTACCCAAAAACCAACATCAGAATGATTCGATTATGGTAGTGGTAGACAAATTAAGTAAATCAGCACATTTTATTCCTGTTAAAACCACATACAAGGCTACAAACATAGCAGATATCTTTCTAAAACAGATTTTTCGGTTACACGGTATTCCAAAAGTTATTATATCAGACAGGGATCCTAAATTTACAGGAAATTTTTGGAGATCCTTGTTCAAAGGATTAAACACCACTTTGAATTTCAGCACCTCTTTCCATCCTCAGACTGACGGACAAACGGAAAGAGTTAATCAAATACTAGAAGATCTGTTAAGGATGTATGTTAAAGATCAACCAGGTAAGTGGGAGGATTATTTACACTTAGCTGAATTTGCATACAATAACTGCTATCAATCATCAGCTAAGTTTAGTCCTTTTGAGGTTTTGTATGGACGAAAATGCAACACTCCTATCTCTTGGAGTAATCCAGTAGATAGATTAGTGTTAGGACCTGATTTATTGAAAGAAATGGAACAGATTGTGAAACAAGTGCAGGAAAACTTGAAGATTGCCCAGGATCGGCAAAAGAGTCAAGCAGATTTGAAAAGAACTCCTAAAGAGTTCCAGGTAGGTGAACATGTGTTCATCAAGGTAAGACCAAAGAAAAGCTCCCTAAGATTAGGAAGTTGTGCAAAATTAGCACCACGTTACTGTGGTCCATTTGAAATTTTAGCTAGAATTGGTCAAGTTGCTTATCAGTTAGCATTACCGCCAAATTTAAAAGTACACAATGTTTTTCATATCTCTGTTTTGAAAAAGTATGTTCATGATGCTACTCATGTTATTGATTGGAACATTGTACAGGTAGAACCAGAAGGGGAAGTTCTGGTAGAACCGGATTGTATCCTCGGAAGGAGGGAAATTACTCTACGGAACCGGATAATTGGAGAAGTGAAGGTGCAATGGAAGCACCTTAGTCCTGAAGAAGCTACCTGGGAGCTGGAAAGTAAGATGCGGGAAGCATATCCCCATCTATTCCAGCAGGTGGCTGAAGACGAAGAATAAGTAACATCGAGGACGATGTTACATTTTAAGGGGGTGTGTATGTCACATACCCCAATTTTATTAAAATAATGTAATTATTTTTAATATTCCTGAGAACATTATGTTAAATTTAATGCTAAGTAGGAATGGATGACTCAGCAGAGTCTCCAGAAATGGAATGTAAATTCTGAATAATTATTATTAATAAATAAATTATGGAGACAACAGCATGGGAGAGCTGTTAAAAGAGGTTACTGGTCTAACTGGTGGATGGAATTAGGTGGAAGGACAAAAGACAAGTGGCAGCATCCTCAAACACTTCCTGAGTTGCAGGTGGCAACTTCCCTATATTTTGGGGTCATGATTCCCCAAGAAAGTGGAATCTGAGCAGGTGGCTCATTAATGACAGTTAGCCCAATTAAGACCTAGGCAATCTTTTAAATACTACTCAATGAACTGAGCTGGGGGTTCAGCAATTGTTCTAGAGGGAGGATACATTCAGGTGAATGCTATTCAGGAGTCCCATTGAGGAAGTGGGAAAACAGTAAGGAAGTGTTTTGAGCAGGAAGTTGCAGTAACTTGGTTCCAGTATAGCTTTTTTGGCTGAGGGAATTATTGGTCGTACTTAGATTCCAGCCAGTTAGACCAGAGCAAGCTCGGGGGTCCTGAGAAGTGCTGTCTGGGCACTCTCCAGGAATTGGTAGGGAGGAACAGCCTCCCATTGCTGTTGTTGTCTACCATCTACAGGTTCTGCCACTCTTCCTGTTGTTGGTTTATTTAATTTTCCTATGAGATAGACTAGTACAACTACGTTTTGATTGTATTCAACTTCAGTAAATCATTCTCTGTACTTTCCTTTGGTATAAATTTCAGAATGCAGATGTTGTAGAAACTTCCTATTTTTATTTAAATAGAGTATTTATCTTATACAGAACCTATTTGTTACTGTTACAGTTAATAAATACTATGCTTATGCATATGCTAGAATTTCTGTTAATAGTTTAATAATAGACAGAAATATTAGACAATAGATATTCCAGATTTATAGCTATTAAACAATCATAAGAACAAATCTAGATAAATCTTAGTTTTACTTCGAGCTATTTTCCTGTTAGAGTAAGCTACCTGTATATATATATATATATATTGCATATTTTAGTTAACTTTAGTTTCATGTCATTCTTTTATCGAGTTAACAGATAAACAACACTTATCTTAAGGTATTGTTCTTACTCAGAACATGTTGACAGCTGTTGACTAACTGAAGGGGCGACTGTGATAATATTTCATTGTTACCAGCTTCCACATAATCTTAAACATTTACACAGTAGTCAAGTACAAACACTAGCAACTGTAGATTATTATTTTCCTTCTATCTAGTATTAGAACACAGTAGTCATGTCATTATAATAGAAATAACAGAGTTGTTTTTAAACAAAACAAACATATTAATACAACAGAGAAACGGTCGACGAACGCAACCATCATTGGCTGTTACAAACCATCCTAATTTATACACAGTAATAATATTTATTCAGTTTAAATGTCTCCTTTGGAGTAGTCCCCAAACCCTACACGGCCGTAGCCATACAATATCTCTACAACAGACTGAAAAACAAATGAAAGAATGCCTTATATGGCAGACAGACTTACAGTATCTTATTACATAGTTCTATGTTTATATTATTCTATCCACAGTGACGTTTAATAACAATACAAGAATCAAAATAAATATTGTTACAATTCATTCCCGGTCGCTATCGAGTTAACAAACTCCACATATATAGGTTGAACACAAAACAGAACCCCATTTCGCCAGAACAACCCTATGCTTATAAATATTACAGTCACAGTCGAGGATTATCCATAAACTTATTTAACATTCCAATTCGAAGTAAAACACAGAAAGACAATGATAGGGCTTCTTTAAACAGAGCTTTCATCCATTGCAGGTATCGGAGAACCCATTTATCTTTACATTCAAAAACATTGTAATATTTAACAAAACACAAAAATGAAACACGGCCATGATAGGCCCAGTAATATATTAAGTATAAATCTCATACAGCGAGGTGAGAACCCTACGCTCAGCAAATACAAAGTACAATAATCGAAACCCTGGCCTCATACAGTTGGCCGTGAATGGCCCTCCATAAATTTAACAGGGTTTTAAAACCCCATTTCATTTTAAACAAAACAATTTCATACATATGACTGCACCTACGAACATCAGGTCGATAATGACCTCAACACACAGGAGTTTCCCTCCAAGACTCAACCCTAACCACAAAACCAGCAAAGGAAGAGACAGCCGTGGATAACCAGGCTTACCCGGAGAAGCCTGCGCGGGTGATAAAGCCCTGTACACCTTCAAAAGCCACGTGACCTGCACATTAACGAATGCCGAGGGTTTTTGTCACCATTTTGAATGCAGAGAATAGAAATAAAAACGTAAATCTAATTAATGATTATAAAACATAACAACTGGAAAAATGTGACTATCTTACCGAGACAAGGAGGAAGGTAACAGTGGACAACCGGTAGCCACAAGCTGAACAAACAGAGAAACCCATCATCTTCATCAGATGGGTGAGCAAACAAAACCTTCATAACATTTCTTGACAGCCGCGACAGACAACCCTTGCAGACGACACCCTCACGCTGGGATTGGCCAGTCAAGAAGCACACCCAAAACCCAAATGCAATCAACCCTCTCAAAACTTAAAGACAATATCAAAACTCTATCTCATATCCGCATTAGCACAGTGAAGGATTGTAGACAGCTGGGACTTAAACCACGAAGGAACAACAAGACCACGAGACGGTGAAAACGATAGCAAACGCCATCACCAGAGCCGAAGACTTATCTCGCTACAGAATGGAACCACGAGGCCATAACCACCACACTCTGCACCTTGTTACAGTGCCTCACTACGAAACTCATACATGGAGGGTTTCACCCTTAGGACCCGAGCCCGGAGGCAAAGATAATAACCTGGTAGGGTTTCGAAAACAGATTATATATCACCAACTGCATGGAGGAGAGTGAACCACGTAGCATCCAAATAAATCAACGTAATATGGGTCGAGACCATATAGTTCCATTGCCAACCAAATCATTAATCATCGATTGTAAAAATCATTGCGTGAATACAAGTCAAACTCCAACGTATGGAATTATAATATGAAATACATTCAATCAACAAATAGTGTTTGCCTGCAATCGAACTTTCAATAATTCCAAGGTACGTGCTATGTATAATCCCTACAGCAATATAAAGGAGATATATTCAACTTCAACCATAGAGTTTCTTAACCTAGTAGGATAATTACAACCCTTACACTATAATGAATATAAAGCTTGCCAACATATGGGAACAATATGTTTGGGGCACAAACATTATATTATATATATATATTGAAACCAAGCCATAGATTAATGCCATGAGCATAATACATTCCCATGTGCATTTAAACACTAAGGTAGTCAAATGAAAATACCTTGTTATTTAATACTTGAAATGTTACCAAGTCTTTATGACAATATATACATTGCCATTATATACTATCATCGGATTCGCTACCAATACTATTGTTAACAGTAACAATTTGAATAATAAACCTCTATTATTAAAATGTTGAAATAGAGTTTCATCTACAGGTTCACATCGTAAAGGTAGTTAAAATCAAGGCACAGTCAGGTAACATAAGTTAAACTCTAAGTAGACATTGGACTTCGATGCATAGGATTATATCGAAACAACGCTAGAGGCGTCACCTTCTACTCGCATTATCAATGCATGAACAAAACAGTAGTCACCGGTATTAAATTGACAACAGGTCCCATGATGCAAAGACACTTTATACAGCCAATATTTATGACATAACAATTGTCTCATTGTTAGTTACAGCAGCAACATAGCAGAATAATCATAAAAACATAATTATAACTAAGACAATGTAAATCTTCGTAACACCTGACGATACTAGCTGAATAAGAAATATCATGACGATCATTAAGTTTTAAAGTACAGGGAGTATTGATGCTCACCAAGTTTAACATACAGTGATCCTTACTTCACTGGCGCACCTGAGAAACAAAAGACGACATATGCATTAGCTCGTAAGCTAAGTAAGCCAGTCAACTACGACTAGCTCTTCCCTTGCGGTTCAAAATAAAACAGTCATTAATTACAATCACCGAAATCAAAGTTTTTAAGAAGACAGAGTTTTTAAACAGATTATGTTAGTTATTTAAATTAAAATAATATCAGAAATACTACCTAGTTAACATTTATTGTTACAAATAAAAATTTTAAAATTTTTCAGAAATTTCGGGTTTTGACACATACTCACATGATGTATTCTTGTTCTTCTTCAATGACTTGTGCTAGTAACCTGTATATCTCATAGGTTAACTATTACAAAATCAAGTTATACATACCTCGTAAATGGATCTTCTATGAGATCCATGACAATGGATGAGTCTTTATCCTCATGTCATCATGATCATATGTTCTTGAACAGGAACATGATTTGTCTTTCTTGGTGTACCTTTCATGTTAGTAGACAACATAAACCTCATACAACACCATAATGCATTAGTACAATCATAAGTGTCAACACCCTAACCAATGAATATCTTCTATCATGCATTCATAATTTTGTTAAGGTGATATGACAAATCTAAAATCAAGATTGTACTAACCATAATAACATGAAGACAAACATACCATAAACTTAATCATGAACAAATCTCAAAACATACCTCGATGAGTCATACCTGTCGAGATCGCTTGTAATCTCCTTATGTAAAGCCTTAGCCTCATCTCCCTCTGAAACAGGAGCTCCTTCACTTATGCAGGTGACCAACCCAATCCACTTGTTTTGCAAGAACTGGTCCTGGAGCTGGATATGGGTTTGTCAGAGAAACCCCAAAAATTCAAATTTTGAATTTCAAACTTCCGAAAGGATAGAAATATGCGCCTTAATGAGCTGATCAAGCTAGTATATTTAGAATTTGAAAACTGCAAATTTTCACTCCTCAATTTTGCCTTTGAAACTTTCGGATTCACTGGACGTGACCCTAAACTGGGGTTTGATGAATCCCACTCTTCTGCCCAATCAAAAGGTTTGATCCAAATCTCTAAGCTTCTATTTTTGTGAGGAGCTTCTAGCCATGGTCATAGATTTCAAAAATTCTCATTTTTACAGAAGCCCTAATTTTCCACTTTTCTGATCAAAGTCCCGAACTAGGGTTTTATCAAGCCCGGCCTTCTACCCAACCAAAAATTCTGATTTTGGTCTCTAAATTTTTATTTTGATGAGTAGCATTCAGCCATGGTTTCCGATTACAAAAATTCCAACTTTTTCCGAAGCCCTAAATTCCGGAAGCCATGAATGAAGGTACTCAAAAATAATTATGTTTTGACATAAATATGTACCTGATTGTTTCTGGTGTAACTCTGAACTTTTCGATCCACAGGGTCTGAAAAAGTTTCCTGAGATAGCCTGACCTGTTATCTTTCCATCCTGACAGGTCTGACCTCAATTGGATTCTCTGAGAGAGAGTTATGTCAAATGTCGCAACGTGACCTGTTTTGGGATAAAATAGGAGAGCGAACTTGTATGGCTTGCCACGTGTCACTGTTTGAACTTCGGCCTCTTAAAACATTTCCTGAGATATCTCGGCCTGTTATCTTTCCATCCTGACAGGTATGACCTCAATTGGACTCTCTGAGAGAGAGAGTTATGCCAAGTGTCGCAACATGACCTGTTTATGGGATAATATAGGAGAGTGAACTTGTACGGCATTCCACATGTCACTGGTTGAACTTAGGCCTCTAAAAAAATTTCCTGAGATAGTACAGTCTGTGTACTACCTGACACTTTTTACGAAATTTCATTTCGAGCTTCCTAGCCCAAGTTATGACCTTTTTCCCAAGGTCACCTGATTTTGACTCAGATCTGGAAGAGGCAGAAACTCTATATTGTACAGATCATAAATCACAAAGTACAATGAATTAGAGGTTGTCCTTTGGACAAAAGGTACCTGGAGATTTAGGCTTCGTCCTGTAACAATTTTAGATCCGAAAACTTCTCCAAAACGGATTTATAGTGAAAGTGCTACGACGACTGGTTTTTTCTATATCAAGCCCTGGCATCGTAATTGTAACAAGTGTCATACATGCCATATCATGTCTTCTTTCAGGCTAGCTCTGATACCATGTTAAATTTTCAGAATTTACTTCAATCTGATCTAGGATCTTAACTGAGAGAACAACATGTACAGCATATCTACAGCATATCAATCATGGAGACAATAATGCAAGCACACAAGAGACACAAAGATTTACTTGGGGAAAACCATAAAGGTGAAAAACCCCAATAACTTCCTCAGAGATAGATAGAGCAATGATACAACCAACCATGAGAGATAGACATAACCTAGTAGCATATCCTCCTCCTCCATAAGTGCGCCACTCCTCCTTGAGTGCATGTGTGAGAAGTGAGTGAGTAAATAGAGTGCCTCCCGCACTCTATTTATACTTGACTTGACTTGCCTTTTTACTTAACTCATGTAGGCTCGAACTTAACCACATAACATAATGCTGAGTGGGCCGACCCCCAATAGGGTGGTCTAATAACCCTTTGACCCACATGGCCGACCCCCAATAGGGTGGTCTAATAACCCTTTGACCCACATGACTTATAAAGGGCCGACCCCAAACAAGGTGGTCTAATAACCCATCAAGTATAAGTTACGACACTTACAATATAAATGACGACACTTCCGTATAGAGGAATAAAACCATCTCTATAGGAATACAATATACATATATGTGAAATACATTCCGAATTTACATATACATCAACACACCGCATCTACGGGATTCTTCCACAATGTCTGTAACCTCCTGTTTAATTAAATCCCAAAAGAAGTGGAAAAAATTAGTGATGAAGCCATCTGGGCCATGAGATTTACCTAAAGCCATCTGTTGCATGGCTTCTTCAACCTCCGGTAAGGTAACAGGTTTATTTAGGATCGCATTGTGTTCATTGGTGACCAATCTGGGGATGAGTCTGGTTATCTGGGTGATGGCATTGTTGCGAGCTATTCGATCCTCCTTAAGAATATCTTCAAAGTGGTTAACCAGTTCTTCTTCAATCTCTTACCTGGACTCCACCTGGCTGCCATTATCTTTACGAAGATGATAAATCTTGGATTTGTGATGATTATGAATAACATAATTATGGAAAAAATTTGCATTCCTATCCCCTTCTTAAAGCCACTGGTTTCTGGATTTTTTCCTCCAGTAAATCTCTTCCTGTTTTTCTCTAGCCTCCAATTGATTTAACAAATTATATTCGTGGTCTTTGAGCTCATCATTCCACCCTTCTTCCATACCTTTCCTGTGTAAGAGCTCAAGTTCTAACACCACCTTTGTTTTATCCTAAAAAATGTGCCCAAAGTCAGCCTTGTTCCAAGCTTTTATTTTGGTTTTGAGAGCCTTTAATTTCTGTTGGAACTAATACATCACGGTTCCCCTGGGCGGGACCAATTCCTGCCACCATTGCCCCACCAGCTCTTTAAAATACTTATGTTCAAGACAAAACTGCTCAAACCTAAAAGGTTTAAATAGAGAGGCATTGGACTATTCCCATTGGAGGCAAATGGGCCAATGATTAGAGCTAACCGAAGGAAGGACAACAGCATGGGCCTCCCCCCTATCTCTGACAAGATCCTCCGTAGCCAAAAAAGGTCAATTCTAGAGGCTACAAGATGCGTACCCCCATTTTTTGTTCCAGGTATAAAGCCCATTGCTAGTCTCGATTTCAATGAAGGGGTTGTGGGAAATGAAATCCCCAAAGGCTTCCTGAAATTTGTCCAGAGCCCTTCTGCCCCCTTTCTTTTCTTCTAGAGACGAAATCATATTAAAATACCCTCCTATAATCCATGATCATGTTGTGGCTTGATCCTTCATCCAAGATATGAATTGGAGGAAAACAATTTTCTGGGGGGAAGGCACTCGGGCCATAAATATTCACCAGCCGGCCAGAGGTACCAGAAACCTGATCAGTAAACTAAGCACTCAATGAGAAGCGGTTAGCCCACCAAGTTGAAAGACACAGGGATTCAGGCTTCCAGAAGACTTCCATACCACTTGCCATCCCCATGGCATCAATAGCCATAAAATCACTTCCTCTCCAGATTTTATGCTTCACATGCTCCAAAAGTTGAGAACTACATTTGGTTTCTTGGAGTAAAAGAATATCAGGTTTTTCCTTTTTAATCTTTCTTGCTAGGGTCTTAATTTTCCTGAGGTGGTTGCAACCCTGAATATTCCATGATATTATCTTCATTGATTAACCTTATTGGCTTCAGAAAAGGTTGCCAATATAGTAGGATACTGTCCAAACTCGATTAACTTAACTCATATCTCTGTTATCCTTTGGTTATTTGTCTTCCTTCCTCTTTTCATATCTTCCTTTAGGGATTTCCTCTTGCTTCCCTTCTGCAGATCTGAAGCTATCCCCAATTGGCTAGAGACATTGGAATTGATAATTGCCTCTTGAAGAAGTTCTAATTTCCTTCGAGTGGCATACCCTTTACCTTTCTTTTCACATTCTCTTTCAATCTCATCTATATTGAGCTCACCTAATTCCATGTCCTCATCTCCATCTTCTGCCATTGGCTCTACTTGATTTTCCGCTTCATGGTACTACTCCACTTCCTCTACTATGCCCTTCTTCTGTTTAGTTTTCACTTCACTTTTATTCTTGTCGATCTCACCTTCTTTTTGTGGTTCTTCCAATATATGAAAGGGATTGGTGGTTTCAATCCTTTTACCATGATTCTCCTTGACAACTTTGTTCTATCCTATAGGTTTATTTATTCACCTTTTGCAAACCTGTGTGAACCCTTCCTTATCCATTTCACCGGCAGGGCCACTTTTAGGGGGAGAGGAAGAAGATTTTACCTGGGGATAATTCCTACTCAGGTGCCCATATTCATGGCACTGACGACAACGAAACGGGAGTTGCTCATAGTCTAAAGGTTGAAGCCACTCTTCGTCTTCCCAATTTAGACTAATCGCCTCTAGTAGCTCTTTCGATCAGTCCATGTAGACGCATATCCGTGCATATGCAGTATATCGCTGCATTTTAGTCTGGTCCGCCACTTCAACAAATTCGCCAATTGTATTGCCAATATCCTGCAGGATCTCCAAATCCCAGTATTCACATGGCAGGAACAAAATCCTAATCTAGACCGGGTTGACTGTTACATCCTCAAATTCCGGATTAAACCTTTCCTTCCAGGGTCTAAGGTATAATCCTTCTGAGAAGAGAAAATAAGGGCCTCCTTCCAGAATTTTGTCCATATCCTCAATGTTAAAGAAGATTATGGTAAAAACCCCTTTGGCTCCCAATTGAAGATCATAATTTCCTTTGGGTTTCCATGAAGTTTTGATCTAGTTCACTAGATCCCGTTCCCTGGGCCAAACCCCCACAAATTTTTCTATTAAGGATTTTTCACGCCACTGCTCTACCTGTTCACGGATCTTTTCCGACTTGATCTGTATAGCTGGGATATTATGGGTTTTGGGGAGGCAGCCTCCCGTCCCCATCCTCCTCTTGGTTCCTGATCCGGATCTTTGGGGCTGAGAACCGGAAGGCTTGAATACCGAGAGAGGAGGAGATTAAGCATGCAAATCTGTCATAAAATTCACATGAAAACCTAATGTTGCATAAGAATAAACATGAACAAAAACGCATGAAGTGAATGGGAGGTGAGGCTCAAAGAGGAGCCCCACCTCTAAAACTAATTACCAATAACTCACTCAGATCTAAATAATCTCACAATGAACAATAGAAAATATGAGAGAAACCAAATGAGTAACTTGATATCATGAAAAGGCTTGCTAGGCCTTTATATAGCATTATTACAATGTGTTTTGAGGCTATACCATGGGCCAAAACTATGTGCTACTAAATACCATGGATGAGAGAGGGTGGCCTCTCTATTTAGTACTTTTATAGCTTATACATCCGAATTTAGACCATATGCCCCCTAAAATTCGGATCATTCCTCCCCCCTTAGAAAATGATGGTCCCCATCATTTCATGCTAAAAAGAGACCCATGATTACAATGTGCTAGCTACCAATGAAGAGAAGGGTTTTGTGTGGTTGACCCATAACCGTGGGTTTTGTGAGGTTGACCCATAACCGTGGGTTTTGCAAGGGTGACCCATAACCATGATGGCAATGACAAGCTTGATTCCAATGAAGAAAAGAGTTTTTTGTGGTTGACTCAAAACCACGGGTTTTGTGTGGTTGACCTATAACCGTGGGTTTTATGTGGTTAACCCATAACCATGGTGGCAATGACAAGCTTGTTTCCACTGAAGAGAAGAGTTTTGTGTAGTTGACTCAAAACCATGGGTTTTGTGTGGTTGACCCATAACCGTGGGTTTTATGTGGTTGACCCATAACCATGGTGGCAATGACAAGCTTGTTTCCACTGAAGAGAAGGGTTTTGTGTGGTTAACCCATAACCGTGGGTTTTTTGTGGTTGACCCACAACCATGATTACAATACATAACTATGGGTTTTTTGTGGTTGACCCATAACCATAGGTTTTGTTTGGTTAACCCATAACCATAGGTTACATTAAGATTTTTAAAAAATCAAAAATTCATGATCTTTGGTGCAGTTGATGTCTTGCTGCAAATCCATTCATAGCTTCTGATGCATGTACTGAAATTGAATTCCATTGAAGACCCATTTGAGATCTCGAAGAGACCTTTCCATCCATATAACATACTTGCTCTGGGGTGGCCCAGAGATTGAGAAAATGTTTGTTGAAGCTCAAGAGACGCGCGCACACTATTTTGCAGACATCTGTTGCTTCAATTGATGATATCTCTCAAACCAGAAAGCCAAATAAAAAACCGTGAATTACCCATTTTAGCTGATAGAAAGAGCTTTCCAATGAGATATGGTAGAGCCTCTGAAACGTTATATGGAGTCTGTAGAACTTGTTTAAAGTGTATGTACGTCCGGCCGCATTGTGTACAAACATGGGTTACTTCAAACAAGCCTATCTAACAAACCAGAAAACGAAATGAAATTCCGTAAAATACCCATTTTAGAAGACAGAAAGAACTTTCCAATGAGCTATGGTAGAGCCTCTAAGACATTCTATGGAGTTAGTAGAACTTGTTTAAAGTTGTTGTACGTCCGGCCGCATTATGCACAAACATATGCTACTTCAAACAAGCATATCTCACAAACCGGGAAACAAAATGAAATTCCGTGAAATACCCATTTGAGCTGACAGAAATACCTTTCTGATGAGCTATGGTAGAGCCTCTGAAACCTCCCGTGCAGTCCATGGAACCTGTTCAAAGTTTGATGAATGTGAGAGTGTTGAGTATAGAGATGCCAAGGGTTTGTAGAGAAGCATGGGTTGTTGTAGAGGTTGTGGAACCTCCGTTGAACCCGCATAATCCTTCAAAATATTGTCCCAATGGAGAGCGTACCCGCTCTGATACCATTGATCCGGATCTTTGGGGCTGAGAACCGGAAGGCTTGAATGCCGAGAGAGGAGGAGATTAAGCATGCAAATCTATCATAAAATTCACATGAAAACCTAATGTTGCATAAGAATAAGCATGAACAAAAACACATGAAGTGAATGGGAGGTGAGGCTCAAAGAGGAGCCCCACCTCTAAAACTAATTACCAATAACTCACTCAGATCTAAATAATCTCACAATGAACAATAGAAAATATGAGAGAAACCAAATGAGTAACTTGATATCATGAGAAGGCTTGCTAGGCCTTTATATAGCATTATTACAATGTGTTTTGAGGCTATACCATGGGCCAAAACTATGTGCTACTAAATACCATGGATGAGAGAGGGTGGCCTCTCTATTTAGTACTTTTATAGCTTATACATCCGAATTTATACCATATGCCCCCTAAAATTCGGATCAGTTCCTTTCTCTACTCCACTAGATTCAGCATTGGAAGGACTTACTGGATCACCTAACGGTGGCGAGATCATGGGGTTGCAGGTCCCCATCTTAGGCCTCTTGGGGAAGGGGCCCCTGCCCAGATCCGTCAAACCTGTCAGAGCCTCGTCCACAATTCTCCTGCCAATGTCAGGCCCTGCTCACGGGAGCACGGAAGCGCCACCGTAATTACCATTGTAGCGAGGGTTTCAAGTGTGCATCCTCACCCTCGCAAGCTCCAAGAACATGAAACGTCCATCAATATGGATTTCTTCCTCTCCCTACGTTCTTTGATGGGAATCTAACAATGCTTTAACTCCTTACGTTCTTCAATTGATGTCCAAATTCTTTCAGGTCGTCCTCTGATACTTCCTCCATTAGTTATATGTTGTCCTCTAGGAGAAACAAAAGCAAGAAAGAGTTTATCCATTTGGATTACTTCTGCAATCGTGACCCTTTCATCATCGTTAAAAAATTTCTAAAAGTGTGACTTTCCCAACCTGGCTTAACCGTCGAAAGAGGAGACTCAAGTTCATTATTTTGATCTTTTATGCCCCAAATTATATCTTTCATCTTCCTCCCTTTTGCATAAGCCCCATTTACTTAAAACACTTATATATAGTTTTGTTTATTTGAATACAACATTTGAATAACCACGACAAATGTCATTGAAAAATCATTACCATGGATAGGTTTTTATAAGATGTTTTTTTTTTTAATTTAGATTATTTATATGGTGTATTAAGGTAAAAAGAAAATTAAATCACTCAATATTTATGGAATATCTTAAATCATGGAGGCATTTTGAAGCTAGTTAATGTCAATTTTAGAAAATATTAAAAGCATTTAAACAATCGAGGACATATGAAACATCGATATTATGATCGAGAAGTGAGAACATAAGAGGTTCCAACTAAAATTTCCATCTTACATTTCAATATCGTGCACAATAAAAGGGAGAATGTTATTTCAAGAACTAGATCTACGCCAACGTGAAGAAACACAATACTAATTGTTTTCGATTGCCATTGACTAAGTATTAGTTTTCGTTGACTCAAATGCAATGTACACTTTTAACCAAAGTTTCAAACTAATTTTCTATTAATTAATATAAAAATTAATTTTAAAGATGATTGGATTATAGCTTGAATCGATATTTTCGGTGGTGGCGTGGGTATTATTAATGGCTCCCTCCCTTATGTTCTTTGATGGGCATCTGACAATGCTTTAACTCCTTACGTTCTTTAATGGATATCTGACATTTTTGCATTGTTTCCTATGCTTATTTGGAGTTTCATTAAATTACAAATCAATGAAGATCGACTTACCAATGTCTTGCGCATTTAATCACTGGGTTTCATGGTGGTTGTTGTTATGTTATAGGGTTTCACATACTTGGATTTATTAACTCAATATCAATCTAACCTCATGTTTATCCTATAGCTATGGTTGTGAGTTATTCGTGGTGATTATATTTTTTTTCCGCGAAAAAAGCATACTATTGATATTCAATCCCTGAATCAAATAGTACATGATGGTCATGATTCCACTAACCAGAGTTCAGCCTCCCTCCTAAGAGAGCATTTCAGAAATTAAAATATACAGAAAGAGCCAAAAACAAACCTGTGATCCTTCGCTAAGCATAAAAGCTTTCAAAACAGTTACAATAGCAGATAATTAAAGATCTATTATCAAAATTAATAGTCTTAATTTAGTTATTTAATCTTAACTAGAACTAACATTTATTTAGTTATTTAATCTTCCATCTTTTAAACTGACTTCATATCACTCTTCATCCATTGATACAAGACACATGTGAGAAATGTTCTCTCCTTGTCCATTTGGATTAGAATTCCTATTCATTGATGTAAATTAGTCCTATTCCCAAAACAATTAACAATTATTGTACCTTTTACTGCATTAGGAATTCTCCTCTCTCAATGCTCTTGACTATGCTGTTGCTTTTTCTTTTCTGTTGATTCCATTGTATATTAAGAACCAAAAAAACGTTGTATGATCCAGGAAAATCTTAAATCACTATATTGTCATATGATAAATTTGCATTAAAAGGTAATAAAAATTTGCATAACTTTCAAATCGCAGTTTTATGCATCAGATACCAGCTATATGATTGCGTTAGAATCCATGCTTTGATTTTCTTACCTTGTTCGAATTCCTGACCTCATCTTGCAATTATGTAAGGATTGAATATATAATTGTCAGTTACAATGAGCAGGTCCATATAATCTTCATCCTCATCTTGTATAGTTGGTAGAAAAGAGTATATGCACTCTCTAATCCTTGTAACTCTAGTCCACACTTTTGTTAAGTGTGACGTCATCTTCAATATTTCTATTAAATGCATATATCCTGCAACTTTCAAAAAAACAATTGCAACTACTTTAATTTCTTCCATGATAGGGACATTTCCACCTACATGGCATTTGTTGTAGGTGATGGTGATTTGATAGGGAGAAAACAAACATTAATTTGTTTAGTTTTATATACATGTAAGTTGTCATTATTTCTAAAACATTTATATATAGTTTTGTTTATTTGAATAGTTATTGAAAAACCATTATTATGACTAGGTTTTTATAGACTTTAACAATTATATCAAAGGATGTCTCTTGTCTCATAAATGAGAGGGTCTCATACACCAATCCTGTAACTTTATCGTTATTTTATAATATATTTTTTTATAATTTAGATTATTAATATGGTATTAAAGTAAAATAAAAATATCTTTATTGAAAGCTAATGCGTTTTAAAACTAATTTAATATCAATTTTATTAAAAAATTAATTATATATAGTTTTACTTACATTTACTTAAAACACTTTTTTTCCTTGGAAAAAAAGTGTAATTTTTTATTTGAGATAAACAAAATTACATTTTGCATATATATGTGTAGCATGTATTCCAATATTGCAAACACATAGGTTCGTACTATAAAAAAAAATATGCAGATATAATATGTCCTCTTAATCTATCCTTTGCATCATTTTGACATATATTTTATGTGTATAGTTTCCCAAAAAACATCTGTTGTGAATATCTTAAAAGGGAAAAATAATGTTGATTTGCTAGAATTAAGAAGCGGGCTCATTTCCGTTAACTAGGTGTCCCAAGTCTTCAATGAAAGGTCTATAGTAGTATTGGAAAAAGTTTCCATTATCTTCCTCTGTGATCTTCCACTGATGAAACGTTGATTGAAGCCCCTCTAGCTTGTCAACTTCACCATTCCTTTCCCTGTAGACATGAAGGCATAAAAATGTGTCGAATCTTTCTGCAAGACGATGGACTTCCTCAATAAATAAATAAATAAAGTAAGAAAATATTGTGGGATTGTCCAGTTTATAGCATTCATCAATCGAGGTAATTTTTAGGGGAAAATTTCATCAATTGGCTATTTTTTGGTTTTTTTATTAAAAACAATCATTATTTTGTCATTTTTACTCTCTAATATTGCTTATATTTACATAAAATATGTTTTTTTATTGTTATATTCATCAAATTTTACAATTTTCAGTAGTAAAATTGCATGTTTCATATTTTATTTTCACCTACCTATCTATACATATGATTCTTCCAATCCACAACAATCGCCTAGAATACTATACTTAGATATACTATTAGAATCCTTATAAAATACCCTGTCATCGAGTCTCCAAATAGTTGAATACTGGTGCAACCGTTTCCTTTTGCAAAACATAAGATGATTTTCAGAGCCATTATTTCTGCAAAATTATTTGTTCCAGTCCCCAACCCCATTTGAATTTTGAAGAAATGAGCATCAGAAAAATATAAGATGCCTCCCCCCCACATAGGTTGTTTTGATAAGCAGCATTAAAAAATGACCATGGAATATCTGTGTTCACTGATTTTGTTTGAATAACTCGAATAGTTGGTGTATCTTTCTCCTATGGGAAGTGTGATAGAATGTCAAGACATTGATGAGCAATGTGATTTGGGATAGAGGGTTTATTCTAGAAAATATAACGATTTTTGGCAATCCATACCCCCCAATTGAAAATAAGAGGAAAATATTTAATTTTTGAGAAGGATTGATTTGATAACCATGATTTCCAAGCCTCCTCCATATTTCCACCAGCCTCGGTACACTCCATTCACAACAATCAATTGCTTTATTTCTAGATCAATGGGGAAAAGGACAATTTATGAAAAGATGAGTGATTGTTTCCTCTTGTGCTTTGCACAGAGGACACCAACCCGGACCTTCAATATGTCTTTTTACCATTATGTCCCAAGTAGGATCCTTATTGGAAATCAGGCACCACATGAAGATATGTTCCTTTTGTGGACATTTAGCTTTCCATATTCCTTCCCACCACCACTGTATATCTATGTTCTATAGGTCAACAATAAGTTGGGGATATCCCAATTTAGGTGTATATATTCCATGAGGGGAAAGGACCCATATTAGATCATCTTCACGGTCCAAGAGCCTAATATGAGACGTGTGGAGAGCATTTAAATATGTTCCCCAAAGAGCTTATTGATCCTCGACAAGGCCAAGTCTTTGGGAATCAATCCATCCGTGATTCCATAATTCAATGTTCCTAGGTCAGCAACTCAGTTCAGATGGAAAAAACCTTTAAATTTTAAATGTTGGATTACAGGCTGAGGAAAAATATGGTTATTTTGGTTAGGGAGGCAGGTGCGAGAGGGGTTCTATTTGACCCTGGAGGTAATATAGTAAAAAAATTTGCATGTGGATTAGGGACATGTACTAACAATCAGGCGGAGCTATTTTCTTTGTTCATAGGTTTAAAATTGGCCTTAGAAGAAGGAATGCATTCATTAGTTGTGATTGGGGACTCTATGATCATCTTGTCTTAGACTAGAAATCATGATTTGGTAGCAGATTCTTTAGCTGATTGTCTTCATAATTGTATCATGGGAATTCTTCCTGAATTTCAATCATTCAAATTCTTTCATTTAAAATAATATTTGAACCAAGTTGCAGATAGCTTTGAAAACAAAGCTTCTCATCTCCCACAAGGAATTTTATCTATAAATGGTGGCCCTACCCACAATTTTTGGATTCCCTAAGGTCTTATGGTTAATTCTATGTTATTAAAATTATTTTTATATTTGGAGACCATGTTGAATATCCTCGACACTTGTCTCATGGTTTGTGTCAAGGGGAAGGTGTCCTTCGTACTTCTCTCGAAGGCGGTAGAAGAATCATTAATTGTGGTAGAATGGCCATTATGGTGAGTCGGTACATTGGTTTTGGCATTCATGAAACTCTTGTGTGTGTACGTTCAATGGCGTTAATGTGTTTCTTCTCTGATAAGAATTGGCATTTGAAGAGCTATGTTTTTGCTTCATTGTTCAATATTTGCTTAGCTTGAGGAGTTAGGCATGTTGTTCAGTTGGTCATTTTCCCTTTCTAGGTAATTCGTCTTGGCTCTGTTCTTGCTTTTAATTGGCCTTCCATTACATGCACCCAAATATATAATTTACAACTTCAAAATATGCCAGAACCATAAAATAAAGACAAGCCATCAACTAAGGATTTGTTATGAATGAAATATAACACTTGCCTTGTATTTATTATCACATCGAGACAAGGTGATTACATACCTAAGGGGCATTCCTAAGATATTTCTTAGCGTAAGTCAAACCTAGAGAATTTTTCCCATGACCACAAAGTGGTTGCATTCTAAATTAGTAGCCTTGATCAATGACAAGTTGTGTGCTTCATGCAACCAACCATCCTTAGAATATAAAGATCCAAATCCTAGGCTCTATCAAGCACCGAGAAGGATCAAACGTTACAAGATCTCCCTCATATTATTACTTTTTACTTTTTATTATTACATTTTATTAATGGCCGACAATAATATGGGCAAACATTATAAGATCTCCCTCATATTATTACTTTTTACTTTTTATTTTTACATTTTATTAATGGCCGACAATAATATGGACAAACATAGACAAACGTTACAAGATCTCCCTCATATTATTACTTTTTACTTTTTATTATTACATTTTATTAATGGCCGACAATAACATGGACAAATATGGACAAACCTTACAAGATCTCCCTCATATTATTACTTTTTACTTTTTATTATTAGATTTTATTAATATGGACAAACATTACAAGATCTCCCTCATATTATTATTTTTTACTTTTTATTATTACATTTTATTAATATGGACAAACATGGACAAGCCTTACAAGATCTCCCTCATAGTAGCTATAGAGCGCCTCCATTGGAGCAATAATGAAAACCAGATTACAAAAAAAAGGAATCAATAGCAAAACTAAGAATGGGATACCAATTGGGAACATTATGTTAATGCATGTGGCTTGTCCAACATGGGTTCTACTATGGCTCTAAAACACTTGAATCATTATTTCATTTCCAAAGTATCTACAAAAAGAACAATATGCCATAAGAATAAGAATAAGCATGACAAGTGTACTATGGCCTATGAAACACTTGCATCATCATTGTTTCATTTCCAAAGTATCTACCAGAATGACACTATGCCTACACTTCCATGCCACCAAATAATGACTTATCAACATACACTAGATCTTTCTCATTATCAATACGAACTTCAATCTCGTCTAACATCCTCACATCTTCGTAACAATAAAGCAAGAACATTATTGCCAATACATTCAATTTGCTATTAAATGCATCTTCTAATTGACTCTTAAACCCATAAACACAAGTAAAATTATCACTGAAGAGTAAAATATCAAAATATCATTAGACATTTTCATAATAATAAAGCACAAACACCATTGTCAACGAAATTATCACCGAAGATCGAAACATCATTGGACATTTTCATAATAATAAAGCACAAACACCATTGTCAACGAGCATAATGTTGCCTCTAATCAACTTTCTTTACAGATCTTATTATAAGAAGTGTGCAACATTTGGAACGTAGTGTATCAAAGCACCCACATTGTACAAGTAGTCGCAGGCATCATTGACAAATGCACAATACAATAGTTAGAAATTACCAAAACCAATAACAACACCTAATACCTATCAGCTTCAGTTCCAAAGCCATCCGCCAAAATTTGGCTTCACAATGGGAAGCGATGCAAATCACAAACAGAACAGTATCAGTGAGATTCAGAGGTATCTCCCTTATCTTCAATTTCATGATTTATTTCAATTTGCTTGCCTTCCTTCCTTTCCAATTCTCTGTAGATTGTGCTTTTGATCTTCTCAACAGGCACCACAGGGAGGCAGGCAGCCACTCGGTACTCCGCATCAGACAAATACTGAACCCCATAATTATACTTCTCAACACAATAAGCACTGGGCGGAATAAGCGCTTCTACAAGCTGGGGAACAAATGCAAACCGACGAAGCTTGTACCAAACCAACAGGCACCATTTCTCTGCAACAGGTTCATACCTGTTATACAAGTTCTTGCCCGAGGGTTCAGATTTGGAATATAATGTCTTCGCCATTTCCTTACTCTTTTCCACTACTCCAACTTGTCGAACATCCGTTACGACAGATCTGGCAACTTCGGGTGCCCTTTTTACCACCCCATAAATTTCACAAGTCCATGATTTAAGTGTTTGGGGCACACAACTGTCAAGCTTATCGATCACATTACCCACCTGTGAAAAAACCAAAAAAGAAAATGACAAACCGCCCTGAGAACCCAAATGAAGCCCTATTTTTCTTAAACTGGCTACTTTAATGACAATGAACCCAAATAGAACGATTGATTTCTTTTCTTTTGGTAAATTTAAGGAGAAAGAAAGCAAAATGGGGTTTCATAATTGGAAAGCGAAGGCGATCGGCCTACCTTTTTATCTGCGAATTGCAGAATCTCGAAAGGCTGTCCCTCGACCTTCTGGTAGACGGGCATGACAAAAAGCTTAAGAGCTCCCTCCATGGCATAAACCCCTTGTTTTAGAGGCCCAGAATTCTCTCTGGCATACCCATAGATTTTAGAAAGACGAGCCGTGGCCTTCTGAGCGGCCTCCTGGAAAAACCCCAGGTATCTGAGTCCTTCGTCCCCGTCATTCTGCACGACCAAAAGATCCTTCCGTGAGCTATCACAATGAATAATGCCTGCATGTTACTGTATTCAATTGAAAAAAATGCATGTAAAATATGTGCAAAAGGAAATTGTTAAACTTCACAAAACCTGGCAATTCGACTGAGATGACATGGCTGGACCACGAAAAAGATGAATCCGGTAGAAATCTTTCCTGAGGTTGGTAAGGCTAGTAATCAAGATCCCGGCCGCGAAAGAGATGAATCCGGTAGGAATCTTTGTAAGGCGAGTAATCAAAATCTCCGCCACTACACTGTAATATTCTCCGATGGAAAGAGTGGATGAGTGCCAACTAGGGTATATATAGAGGGAAGAAGGGAAGTTAAAGTCAATCTTGGCCGACATCACATGTTATTGCTTTGAATATTCATCACATGGGCGTTGGATTTCTTAAAGAAGAATAGGACCCACAAAGTGGGTCCTACTTATTTCATGTAAATGCTTTTATTGGTGAGATATAATAATTTGGAATGATGAAAAGACTTTCCATAGCCATAAACGTTATTAGTCCCGGCCAAGGCAGGTTTTCATTGGTGAAGTATGCTTAGACATAAATCCGTGCAAGAGGGATTTTAATTATAAAAAAAATCACTTAAATGAAGAGTATAAAATGGACAATATCATGCATTTCCATTTGCATCATAGTCGATTACCAACAATCCACACCCACCCAACGAACAGTGTTGTTGGAATGGGATTTCTACTCGGTAACTATGTGTGAATGAACTGTGGGCAGGTGATACAGTATTTGAATGTATCGGTAACTACTCCTTTCTAATCTTTTCAAGAAGGCCAGTCGCCCAAGCAGTTGTACTCATTCGGTTCATGCATGTAAAGAGAAGGAAAACTCAATCACAAATGTTGTATCTTCATCACATCATCATAGTAATAGAAACTAGCATTTGCCCCTTGAGGGGCAAAAGTGAACGCCAGTAGGAAAAGAGCAATCGAAAAAAAAAAAAAAATTCATATCAACTATTTGATAGTTCGATCAGCTTTACACAGTGACCGTGACTCTGTCTCTAGGAGTCGATCAGTTTTTTTGTTTATTTGAGTTTCTTTGGCCCTTTCACGCTGACCAGCAACCGCCGACCGTGTCGCGGGTTTTGGCGAGTTCACGTCGACCGCTTTGACTGGCGTCGGCACAAATGGGCAAAGTTCGTCGACACTTTCGACGGAAAACTTCGAGTTGGCCTGCCCTTTTCTCGCCGACCGCGTTAATTCTGTCGACCCGTTTCGGTAGATATATCACCCTCGGTGTAAATTGGCACATGTCGCCGACCATTTCGCTGCAAGTGTTAGAGTCACAGCGAAACGGTCGCTACCAATACCTGTCGGCGCACAAATACAACAAAACTCGCCAACATTTGGGTTGATGTAGTGTAAGCAGGCAGTGCAGCTTTGCATGGCAAAAGATTACGAGATCTACATTTTTTATTAGAAACTTGAGCATTCAATGACGGATTGGACATTGAACAACCTTCCATAAGGTTACCCATGTGAACATTGACTTCTTTGGGTTTAATCCATCACAAAGTTATGAACTTTAGTTCAGTAGTACCGATCTCTTCTTATCGACGTATATCTGGATTTGACTGATTGGACCCAATTGTAGTTAATACTACAATTGCTTTTCTCACAATTTGTGCAGTAGTAAGCTCAACACAATAGATTACTACTATATCTCGAATATATAAGCAATTTGAAAAAATATTTCTGCAAGAATATCAATGAAAACAATGATTATAATAGCTCCTAAACTACGCAAATTACTTGTAAACAAAAGTTTGCTTTCATGCCATGTGTTGTACCAATCAATTTAGTAATCTCCATATACAAGTATAAACAAGCATGCACAATGATACAGAGACAAGAGACAAGAGAGAGACAAGCACTAGCATTTATTATTCAGCAAGGGCAGAACTATACATGGATAGATCTTAGTTAACCATTACATTGGCTCAACAACCTATATATAGATGTTTACATTCAGTTATACAACTGTATTGTCGGCGCAACCAACCGACATACACCGACTGGTCGACGCGACTTGTCGACTTATATTGCAAATAGTCGGGCGGAGGTCCTAGTCGACAAGCCGACTTAGGCTCCTCCAACATTTCCCCCACCTCAAAATCTGAAGAAAGAAGGAGATATGCAAAATTACTAAACAAAACTTGTGTATAACTGTGCTTTAACTGATAAATGTAGTTGTTATGACGTGTCTAGACTGGAATTGGTCGTTGCATGTTGTTGTACACAGACCTCGACAAATGCTTCAACTGAAAAGACATCTAGTGCTGGAAGGTCCCCCAATGGCGCAACGTGTTTTGGATGTCGATAGTAAGTGTTGTAAGGCCCGACAAGTCAGCTATCTGTTCTTGAGTAGTCTTGCCCTATAGATAAATTAGGTCGGCACCGAAGAGCTCTATTTTCTCATTGGCAGCTGAAAGCAGTGTTTTAAGCTGTGGTCGGAGTTGTTCTACTTTGTCAAGGTTATGATGGGCCTGGCTCAACCACTGTGCTTCACTCTTTTTCAATTTCTTCAGTTTTATGTTTTGCATTACCAGTTGTTCCTCAATAGTTCGGCCCATGGTTTCATCAGCTACTCTGTGTTGTTGATGAAGACTGTCAATTAAGTCACGTGTCTCCCATATTTCTCTAAAGACGTTGCCATAATGCTTATACCGATTGCGGAGAACGTCGTTTGTTGTCTCTGCTTGATCATTATACTGGATGACCTGATCGTGTGCTAAGTTGAATGCTTCAAACTGTTCCGACATCAGTGACGTTGTTACTATGGCTTGTTCTTCTTGGTCCCTGGTGAGTTCTTCAGATAATGCCGACACGACAGATTGGAACAACTGAAATGCTTTATCAAGTTTGCTACTTGTGTTGGAGCTTACTGGAATTGGTATGACCTGTTGCGCTAAGTCTTGACACTTTGTCAAAAATACAGTCTGGTCTTCTTCCAGCTGGTGAATGCGGTCTTCTACTGTTAGTCGTCTATGTCGGTGTTCTCGGTTGATTGCATCAGCCAGTAAGTCGAGCTCTTCTTGTGGTGCCTTTTGTGGATGGTATGTCGAGATCGGCCCAAATTGGTCGAGATGTCTAGATAAGCGACCCAATTGAGATATGTGGTACATATGTTGTTGTTGTTGTTGAAGATCTTTCTCTTGGCGTCGTTTGTTCTTACGTTGTTTTTTCTTGGATTTTCCTTGAGATTTTGGGGCCGCTAATTGTTGTTCTGAGTCTTTTCATGTCTCGACTGTTGTTGATGGTTGTTCTGTCTCTTCTTGTCCTTCGCCAGTAGGATTTTCTGCTTGTATTGAGCTTTTTGATATGACTACTGTGTTTTTCGGGAGTACTTCTTCAGTTGTTGCTTGTTTTGCTTGCTCTACTGGCTCGATTGCTGCTTCAGTTGTTTGTGCTACTGGCTCGATTGGTGCTTCCAAGGCTTTTTGAACTGGTGTTTCCTGTTCTTGAAGTTGCATTACTTCTAATGTTGTGGTGGTCCCGTCGGCAGGGGTGTGGAATGGTACACTACTACCGAATTCACCAGTTGGCGACACACTTGTTTCGTCGACTGGGAGAGGAGAGTTAGGAATGGAACTCCCAGACGGTTACCGACTGACTACAGGGGACAAGACTTCTGGTATCAGTGATGCAACTGCATCCAAAACTTCAAGGTCAGGGGAATGTTTTGGTGAGTCAACGACATGTCGGGGAGGTGAATGGGCTTCCACCGACGGATTGACTAGAAAAGGAATGAACGAAGAGCTCTGTTGAGAAAAAATTGGATTGTTTGGGTCAGGATTGCACTGGAGATGAGTGGTGCATGCCAATTGCTTGCGGTGCTAACGTATCTGATGGATTCAAAAGTTCGGTTGGTGTGACACCAAGAGGGACAGAATCTGTCGGTGAACTAGTGGGTGATTCCACGAAGGTGGTTCACCATTTTTGGTGCGCAGGAGCCAAAAAGATTGTTTTCAGAACCCTCGATCGAGGTCTTTTCAAGCCCTCGATCGAGGTTTTAAAAGCTCGATCGAGGGTTTTAAATACCTTGATTGAGGGCTTGAAACGACCTCGATCAAGGGTTTTTAAATAACTCGATCGAGGGCTTGGTTGGACCCTCGATCGAGCAATAGCTTGATCGAGGGCTTGGTTAAACCCTTGATCGAGATATTGCTTGTTCGAGGGTTCGAGACAAAAAAAAAAAAAAAAAAAACAACAACCACCAGGGCCCGGCCTACCGGCCTGGCCCTGTTCGAAAACGACAGTGCAGAGACAGTGAAAAGGATGGGACGAAAGCCCTCGACCGAGCATCCGCATCCAAGTCACGACACCACACCCCATGCCCAACTCCACCTCGCCATGGCTTCTAATCCACCAGGTAAGTGAATTTCAACCTGGCATTTGTTTTTAAAAAAACCCTAAATTTTAAATTTTATTTGTTTTGCTATTTGTTTTTAAAAAAAAACTTAATTTATTTGTTTTGTATATAAAATTGTGTGTTTTTTTTACAAAATGTAAATTTTATTTAGTTTTTATCAATTTCTATGAATGTAACCATTGAAAACAAAAAACCACCATCGAAACCAAAAACCATTGAAACCATTCCAAAACCACCATCGAAACAAAAAACCATTCCAAAACTTTTTTTTTGTTTTAAATTTATGTTGTATTTATTTTTTTAAATTATTAATATTTTTGTTTATGTCAACCGGTAGCATTTCACTACATAAATGCTATCGGTTTTATTTTAAAATGTGTTTTGACAAGCAACCGATAGCATTTAACTGCATAAATGCTACCGGTTTTATTTTAAAATGTGTTTTGACAAGCAGAAATGCTGTCGTTTTTTTTCAATCCTCTAAAAACGTCAAGAGGATTGAAAAAAAAAATAATCATATTAGGTTGTCGGTTTAACAAAAACTATTAACATTAAAAAAAACTCAACAACACTACAGTGACATGTAGAAAACTCATTTGGTCTCCATCTATAACCTTAGATTTAATGTTACTTTGGAAAGCGACCTACAATTTCTCTAATGGAAAATTCATAATTAAGTAAGTAGCATCATTATTATTAATTTAATGAGATGAAGTGTCATTTTTATTTTTTATCTCATAATTATCATGTATATTTTTATAGTTATACATAATATCATATAAATGTGTTTTTTTTTCAATCAGAAAAATCATATAAATGTTTATATATAATAAACATATATATTTTTTTTAATTTTTTAATAATATATATTATATAACATTTTAAAAATAAATATTTAAATATTACAATTAAATTTAAATATGTTTATTAAATTCAATATTTATTAATATAATTATATGTTAATATAAACTAATAATTCTATGTTAATATAAATTATAAATATATTGAAGTTAAAAAAAAAGCATTTTCTTAAAATCAAAGCTTAGCTCTAATACCTCAATAATCATCACATTAAAAGCTATCCAAACACATTTAGGTGCATACAACATGTCCATTTCAAGACAACAAAAGAAAGCGCAACAACATCTTATATTATTAAGATTTGGACATACTCCCGTTGCCATGGTCTAAATGTCATAATATAATATGTCAATTTTTAGGTATTTCTTTAGTTGATATGAATATATCAAAATATATCTCATATATATATATTAATTTACAAGTCTCTATTCTTATCAAAAAACCATTTAATCATATATATATATATATATATATATATATATATATATATATATATATATATATATATATAATGATGATGATTTGTATTGATAAAATCTCATTTACAACATAAATAAAAATGGCGTGCCTAGAGGGAAACCATAGCACTTATAGAACTTGAGTTTATCAAAGTTATGAAAACCACCTAGCAAGTTGATAGGTTTCTAATCATTGCTAAGATAACAATGAAAAACAAAAAAAACATGGGACCCTAAGAAACCCCTAATCATGATCTTCATAAGAAACACAAACAAGAGGTATATGTTCTAGAGGAGCTAGTTCATACACATTGTATGTGTTTTTCTTGATGAGGAAATCCACCTAGGTCTCTACTTGATCCAATAGGGTTAATCCTTTGTAATGTCATGGTAAACAACAAACGAGTAACCTAGTTGGTGAAGGAGAGGATAGACTAATTGATTTTGTTTCCCTGCACTTCCTATAATGAGAATTACTAATGAGAATTAGAGTGAAATGCATAGAACAACTCCGACTAGGGAAACCAGAGAAGTTGCAAGGTTGGGTAAAGTCGACCACCATGCAAATTCACCAATTTATCCACCGATGGGAGTGAAATCATACTGTCAGTTTGAAACTTCTAGAATTCCACTTCCCACTTCATGATGGCCACACTAACCACTGTAATAAACTCCATATACACAAACCAAGAGATGATGATGAAAATGTAGTGGAGAGGAAATAAAATGGGCAAGAGAGGGTAACCAAAATACCATAGAGAGAAAAGATGCATAGGGATTATTCTCAATACCTAGTACATTACATAAAAACTTAATATTAGTCGACAATGTTGATCATCTATTTTTATGGTCTTTGTGGGGACCAAATTCAAATCCTGAGTGATTTTGATGGAAGACTAACCCCATGTCATGGCCTCTTAGCTAAAGGAAATTGTTTGTGATTAGTGGTTTTCCCATTGAGAGTAGTAAATAAACATTGTTCAAAAGAAAAATCTACTTTGTTTACTAGTGGTAAATAAACATTGAAAATACTCGCGCCACCTCTTGACCCTCAACTAGTAGATCTGTCCCTACAAGATATTGAGAATATATCATTCTAAAAATAGTTTAGTTTCCCCCCCACATCCCAACCTCTAGTCCTAGTCCTGGTGTGACATTGAGGACTTTATCTAAGAAATCCAATTATTCTCAATGAATATATGTATCCAACATGCTCACATGATTTGAATGTGACCGCCACATTTTATCCCTAAAGATGTTGCACCAGCTGCCGCTTGAAACCAAACACCATCCTAATTCTCAAGGGCATGTGTTGTCACAGATTTGTTTCAAGGATACAATTAATCATGTGACCCTTATCTAAACAGGAAGAATCTATCACTGCTAAATAACAACTTTTCTATGTTGCCTTAACAACATTGTACTTTACCTCCATTCACACAACTCCTCAAAGCCTAAACACAAATTAATTCTCTACCATGTAGATTAGCCACACAAGACAACCCATCTTTTAATTAGCGGATGGTTTGCTTATTGCTTCCTCCTCACGAGAGATGACCTCTTGGCACCTTGTGGGAGTTTTGATGTGGGTTTTCTTGCTTCCACTACTATCATTTTAGCCACAAGCCATTAAAGCCCAACAAATTGGGGCATAAACAATATTATGTATTTCCCAACAATTGTCTCAACAGACCTTTAACGCTGGTAACTTGCATGCAAATGAAACAACACATGTCTATACATTTGCTAAACAAATCTACATGCTTGTCAATTCCATGTGAAAGGACTAATCACACTCTTCTTTAATGAGCCACACATATCCCATGCTCCGTTTGAACATTCTTATTGGATTTACACAACCTCTTCAAATATCCAGTTACTTTAGGATGTGGTAGGTAGAGCAACTTGTATCCCTAGGTGCAAATACATTAAACAACCAACACTATCTCTTGGTTTGGTTTGGATTCTCATGCATGTAATACCCCAATTTTGACCCTTATGAAATATTGGCTTGTAATGTAAATATTGTATACATGCGTTGTATGTTTCCCTAGCTTGGAGCTCAAGGCCAAGGCCCCGCTAGTGTATGTTCGGATTATATTTAAAACAAGCAAGTATTTGATATTTTGATACCCATGTGCTATTAAGCCATGGAATATTGTAAATTGATGTAAATGTTAATATTTCAATAAAATACCAAAACTGGCTATAGAAGCAACCAATAAGAAGGGGCCATGTGTATCCACTAGGGAGTGGTGAGGGGTTGTAGGGATGAACCTTATGCTTCCAAATGTCATTGTGAGAACCCATTTGACTTTCCTTGATGACATTTATTTATGTTGTAAGGAAGTAGTTGAAGATGTCAGTCTATGGATTCAATGGAGCATGGGAAGCGCAGAAATTCGTATGGCAGAGTATGGGCTCTGTTTTCTTGTACCAAAAGTCACTCTACCTCATGGGGATTGCTTAGTCCTCATTCTCATTCCATTGTGGAAGATCTCAGCATCATTTTTCGCCCAAGACGAATTACCAGCAGTGAAAAAAACCCAGAATTCACAACTTTGCAAGAACCCACGTTTTGAAGAGCCATAAACGCCCAGATTTGGTATTTGACAGTGAAATCCAATGGGGGATCCATAGATATGAACCTTGGGGAAAAATTGAGAGTATTAAATACCCCGAAATCCATCGGAAAACCCAATTTTTATAGCTCAGAAAACCAGTGACGGGATTGAGTTATTTTGATGCCAGAATTGTGAGAAATCCAATTGTGAATGACTAAGCAGAGGTTGGGTTTGCTTGATAAACCCAGTGAAGGCTAGAATATCAAGGAATTAGCAATTAGACCTTTCTATTCCCACCTTGAAGAACACTGGAGGAAAGGGACGCCTGAGGGACTGTGCAGCAGAGAAGGGGACCTTCCTTGTGTTGGGTGTGGTAGGTACTGTGGGTGCCTTAACTGTTTGAATTAACTTGAAATGCCTGTAGCTCTGTGGTTGAGCTCACTGGCTTGGCATTTCCCTCCTCTATCTTCTTGTATGCTTGATAAATCCAACTGTGTGTTGGCTTAGCATAGTTGTTGAGTGAAACCATGGCTGTGAGTGAACCTGTTTAGTTCCTCCTTAGTGGATACACAACCGAGCTCGGAGGTGATCTCTCAATTGAAAGAATACAGGCTTGACAAAGATCTATGGTTGGGTGGAACGTTGGTCTCACATAGCCAGTTGTTGGACAGCTTCTTCTCAAAGATAGGTAATCTCTGTGGTTTGAATTATGTTCATTCTGTGTTATGTTCTCAATGTTAATTGTTCATGTTAATAAACTGAAATGATTATCTCAATGAAATTGATATGGAATCTGTGAATGGCATGAGAATGGGATTGGTTCCATGTGTGAATGATTCATCATCTGCCTGGGTTAAATATGATGATACATTCTATTCTAGCTGTGTGTTAATATGTTTAATTCCGCTGTATAATTTAAGTCTGCATTTTATTTAAATGGCAAACTTTTCATCTTATGGATTTGGGGAAGAGTCAGACACCCCCATGTTATAGTTATGTTCCCTCCCTTGCATTGGATTGATGGAAGGGAATGTGACAGAGTGGTATCAAAGCCCAACTTGCAGCACTGGGACTGCTTGGGCCAAAACTGTGAGTTACAGGTAAGTGACAGAATGTTTTAACGCAGTATTGGTGAAGTTGGGGCGACATTTTTTATTGGAAAAATGGCATGATCAGATTTTTCAAGTTTGGAAGAGGATCACACAAGTGCATAGATCTCTCCAAGAGCTTTCCAACGATACCAAACTCGCCTCATTTGGCCAAGGGTTGAAGGAGTTATGAACCCCGCAAGTTGCAAGGCCGGAGGTGTGCCACGGTTTCGGGTTTCGGGTTTTGGGAACGCAATTTTCCAACATTGCGTATGGGACTTCTGAAATCCCGCACCCGCAATTTTCGGGTTTCGGGTTTCGGGAACGTAATTTTCCAACATTGTGTATTGGACTTCCGAAATCCTGCACCCACTATTTTCAGGTTTCAGGTTTTGGGTTTCGGGAACGCAATTTTCCAACATTACGTATTGTTTCCGAAATCCCGCGCCCGCAATTTTCAGGTTTCGGGTTTCGGGTTTCAGGAATGCAATTTTCCAACATTGCGTATTGGATTTCCGAAATCCCGCACCCGCAATTTTTGGGGTTCGGGTTTCGGGAACGCAATTTTCCAACATTGCGTATTGAACTTCCGAAATCCCGCACCCGCAATTTTCGGATTTCGGGTTTCGGGAACACAATTTTCCAACATTGTGTATTGGATTTCTGAAATCCCGCACTCACAATTTTCAGGTTTTGGGTTTCGGGTTTCGGGAACGCAATTTTCCAACATTGCGTTATGGATTCCCGCAATCCCGCACCCGCACTTTCGGCTTTCGGGTTCGGGTGAAAAAAAAAAAAAAGTATAGAGCCTGAAAATTGATTTTTGGATTGCAGGAGCCTTCGGATTCAAAATTGGATGAGGTCAATGGCATTTTGAGGCCATTGACGAAGGCCATGAATGAACCAGTGAGGAACCCGATCCCATTATGTTCCAATTGGGCATAAATTTGAGAATAATGGCTTTTACAAATCGATGTCCCGACACTTGACAGAAGGTCGGATTGAGCCGAAATTGATATGGGGCAGTCATGGAGCAGGCACAGTGTTAAGTTTGGAGTTTTGGAGCCAAAGTCCAAAGGATGTGGAGTCGGGGTGTGCAAGAAGACCAAAAGCACTATTTTGGGCCACGTTTTGAGAATTTTGAAAAGCTTGCAGTTATTGAAAGTGACCCTATAATTTGGATTCAAGAAATTTACTGAACTCAAAATTTCTCATTCTTAGTAAACCAGACATATTCCGTTATACAAAGATTTCTCAGAAATGCACCATTTGGGAAATAGCCATTTTTAGCCAAAAATTTGAAATTTTGGAAAAATGTGAAAAGTGGAAAGTAGTCAAACCCAGAATTTTATAAAAGATGAATGGTGCATCGGAACAAAAATCCGCAAGTTGCTAAGTGTTCCTTACTATATGGACTAGCTTCGCCCGGTAGAAAAGTTTTCATGATTCTTCATATATTTTCTTCTACAGGTGGCCGAAGTTGATAGTTCATGATATTTTATAACTGTGTAAAAATGTGCAGAATTGTGGTGAAAATTGTCATTTTTTTAGTAATGCAATTTCCACACCCAATGTCAGAATGGAGCAAGTGGATAGGCATTGGAAATCTTATCCAGCAAGGAACAAGGGTGCATAGTCAAAATTTCGATGGGGCCATCATACCCCATAGATGTTTAGAGCATAAAAGTGTCAGTAACCGTTTTTGTCAAATTATTGACAGTATGGGCAATTTCCAGAATTGCATAAATGGGCAAAAGAAATAAATGCATAACAGCTGTGTGAATGATTCCATGAGTTTGATTGTGTTAAATATTGATGTTTAATATTTCTATATGCATTCCTAATATGTCTAACAAATATTTTCATAATGCACAGTGCTTGCAGCTCATAAGATTTAAAAGTTGTAGCAGAAGCAACATACAGGAAAAATGGTGACCATAAATGATGCCCAGGATCCTTATGAGCATGAAGAAGATGTGCTAGGAGAAAATGTGCAAGAAGGGAATGCTAAGACTAAATCCAATGGGAGAAGGGAGTAGGTAACTCCTCAGAATTTGGTTGAAACCATGGTGAGCTTCAATAAAAGGTTGATGAAGGCTCAAGAAGAACAAAACCAACTCAATGCTGCTATCTTACAAAGTCTCACTGATATGCAGCAGAGGATAAACCTTGGGTCCAACCCAAGCAATGTAGGTGAAAAAGGAAGAGATGTAGAGAGTCGCTCTAGAGGTCGTTCAAAGAAGAGGACTCCAAGCCCAAGGAAGAGTTCGGTGAGAAAGAAGCATAGAACTCCTTCCTCTAGATCTTCTTCTAGCAAATCGTGTGACTCCGGAGGTTCTCAAAGAAGTCCAAGGAATACACCCAAGAGATTTGATGGAAGAAAGAAGTTCAAAGGAGTTCCACAGGGGGAATTCAGGAAGGCAAGGCCTCCCACATTTGATGGAGAAGGCAAGACTGGCCAAGAGGCAGAGGCATGGCTTCTTGGAATGAAGAAATATTTTAGAATTCAAGACTACTCAGGAAATGAAAAAGCCAGAATTTTCATTTACAATCTAAATGGCAGAGCTTCAATTTGGTGGGATAAACTCTTGCAAGTGAAAGGGATCAACAAAAGGAAGATCAGTTGGGAAAGATTTAAGAAGTACTTGAGGGAAAAATAACTTTCTGCTAGGTATTATGACAATAAGAGAAAAGAGTTCAATGAACTCAGGTTGGGGCAAAAACCTATGGAAGAACATGTCCATAAATTTTTGAAATTATTGAGGTATGTAGATTACATTAAAGATGAGAGAATAAAAATCTAATGTTTCCTTGGGAATCTACCTCAAAGTTTCAAAGACAGAATTGAGTTTGTTAATCCACCAAGTCTTGATGAAGCCATTAGAATGGCAATGCATTGCTACGACCAGAGTAAAGGTAAAACAAAGGTTAACCAGACATGGAAAGGAAAGCCAAGAGGGAGGTTTGAACAAAAGAGAAGTGGCTTCAAGCCACCATTCAAAAGTCATCCTAGAACCTTTCCACAGGGGCAGCAAGCAAGGAACGGATTCAAGCCAGCAGTAGCAGCAGACAAAGCATCAAAAGGACCACTTCAATGTTGGGGATGTGGAGAAAACCACATGCTAAAGGATTGTCCACATCGGAAGGATAATCCCCGAAGGTTGCACAACTTAAAGGGAGCAACAACAGTGAAGGACATGGTAAGGGAAACGCCTCGAATTTATGCAATGTTGGATAATCATCAGGCAGATCATCGATCATCAGTGGTGAAAGTTGAAAGTAAGATTGCTAAGCAATCTATTTATGTCTTGATTGATCCAGGATCTACTCATAGTTATATTTCTCCAAAAGTGGTTGAAGGTTGTTCTCTTAGAAAAGTGAAGCATAATAAGTCTTGGCTAGTTCAATTAGCCATAGGGACCAAGAGAAAAGTTAGTGATGTAGTGGTGGAGTGCGCCATAGAATTGAATGGACTCCACACACAAGCAGATTTAAATGTATTACCATTAGGATCTTATGATGCCTTAATTGGCATGGATTGGTTGGAAAAGCATAGAGCCAAGTTGGACTGTTATGCGAAGGCATTTGAGTGCACTGATGAAGAGGGAAGACGAAGATTGGTAAAGGAAATTCCCAAGCAAGTTTCAGTAAGACAAATTTTAGCCTTACAGTTGAAAAAGGTTTATAAGAAAGGTTGTCAATTATATGCAATCCATATATCAGATTCGTCAAAGGACAGAGGTCCAATGATAGAAGACTTCCAAATATTGGAAGAGTTTAAAGATGTATTTCTGGATGAAGTGTCGGGATTACCACCAAAGAGAGATATTGAGTTTACCATCGATCTTGTTCCAGGGGCAGTGCCGAATTCCAAAGCTCCTTGTAAAATGAGCACACCGGAATTGGTAGAGTTAAAAATGCAGCTACAATAATTAATGGGCAAGAGGTATATCAGGCCTAGTGTGTTTCCTTGGGGAGCACCGGTGTTATTTGTTAAGAAGAAAGATGGGACTTTAAGGTTGTGCATTGATTACAAACAACTAAATAAAGTGACAGTCAAGAACAAGTATCCATTACCAAGAATTGATGACTTGTTTGATCAAATGAAGGAAGCTAAAGTGTTTTCCAAGATTGACTTGAGGTCCTGCTACCATCAAGTGGGAATTGAAGAAGAAGACATTCACAAGACGGCTTTCAGAACTAGAGATGGTCATTATGAGTTCACTGTGGTGCCATTTGGTCTTACCAATGCACCTGCTACATTCATGTGTCTCATGAATAGTGTCTTCAACAAATATTTGGATAAGTTTGTGATTGTGTTCTTGGATGACATTCTTCCCTATTCAAGGAATGAAGAAGAACATGAGGGGCATCTAAGGACGGTGTTGCAAGTCCTTAGAGAACATCAGTTGTATGCCAAGTTAATCAAGTGTGATTTTGACCAAAGGAAAGTGCAATATTTGGGTCATATCATTTCTGAAGAAGGAATTGCAGTTGATCCAGAGAAGATTAATGCCATCATGGATTGGTCTACTCCCAAGAATGTTTCATATGTTAGATCTTTTATGGGTCTTGCTGGTTACTACAGAAGGTTTATTGAAGGTTTCTCCAAAATAGCTCATCGAATCACTTCATTGCAAAGGAAGAATATCAAGTTTGTATGGCCTGAAAAGTGTGAGAAAAATTTTCAGTGGTTAAAGGAGTTACTTACCAGCGCTCCTGTTTTGAAGATAGCAGATCCAAAGAAGGATTTTGTAGTGTGCACAGATGCTTGCATTGAAGGGTTGGGTGGAGTGCTCATGCAAGAAGGAGTTGTGATTTTCTATGAGTCAAGCAAATTAAAAGTGCATGAAAAGAATTATGCCACACATGATTTAGAATTAGCAGTCATAGTGCATGCTCTCAAGATGTGAAGACATTATTTGATGGAAAGAAGATTCGAGCTTAGAACAGACCACATGAGTTTGAAGTATTTGTTTGATTAGCCAAACTTGAATGCTAGGCAAGCTAGATGGATGGAGTTTCTTTGTGAATTTGATTTTGAAATTAAGCATGTAAAGGGGAAGGAGAACAAGGTTGTTGATGCTCTTAGCAGAAGATTTCATGTTGCAGCATTAAGTGTGTGTAAATCAAATTTGAAGACAAGAGTTCTTGAAGCCCAAAACAGTGATGAAACTTGCCTTCAAATTAAAGAGAAGTTGCAGCAGGGTAATGTGGATGAAAAGTATGCGGGATATCAGCTTGGTGAAGATGATATCCTCATCTATAAAGATAGATTGTACATTCCAAATAGTGCAAATTTGAAGAAGCTAGTGATGAATGAAATACATCAAATGCCATATTCTGGACATCCAGGATATCAAAAGATTATAACAGCAGTAAGAAAGCAATACTTTTGGCATGGTATGAAGAAGGACATAGCTGAATACATTGCTAGATGTCAAAAGTGTCAACAAGTCAAAGCAGAGCACCAACATCCAGCAGGATTGTTGCAACCCTTACCCATTCCAGAATGGAAGTGGGAAGTGATCTCTATGGATTTTATAACAGGTCTTCCCATGACAGTGAAGAAGCATGATTCAATCATGGTTGTGGTGGACAAGTTATCCAAGGTAGCTCACTTTATTCCAGTCAAGTCCACTCACAAGGCTCATGACATTGCGAATATCTTCATGAGAGAGATATTCAGATTGCATGGATTGCCCAAGGCAATAATTTCTGATCGTGATACAAAGTTCACTTCCAATTTCTGGAAAGGATTATTTCAGGAATTGGGAACTAGATTGAATTTCAGTACAGCATATCATTCTCAAACAGATGGTCAAACTGAGAGGGTGAATCAAGTCCTTGAAGACATGCTGAGAATGTATGTGATGGATAAACCATCGAAGTAGGAAGATTACCTACACTTGGTAGAATTTGCGTACAATAATGGACATCATGCATCATTGGGAATGAGTCCATTTGAGGCATTGTATGGCAAGGGATGCAGGACCCCTGTGAATTGGAACAGCTTGGTGAACAGGGTAGTACTTGGACCAAAGATGATCAAGTAAATAGAACAGGAAATTGTTAAGATCAGGCAGAATTTAAAGGCAGCTCAGGACAGGCAGAAGAGTTATGCAGATTTGAAAATAGTGCATAAGGAATTTCAGAATGGGGATCATGTTTATTTGAGAGTGAAGCCAAGGAAGAGTTCCCTCAAGTTGGGGATTTGTGCCAAGTTGTCACCAAGATATTGTGGGCCATTTGAAGTCCTAGATAGGATAGGGCCAGTTGCATATAGACTTGCATTGCCTACTAACATAAGAGCTCATAATGTTTTCCATGTATCTTTGCTTAAGAAGTATGTACATGATCCTAATCATATGATTAATTGGAATGTGATACAGGTGGAACCCGATGGAGAGTTCCAAGTAGAGCCTATGCACATCCTCGACAATAAGGTCACTTTGCTCCGGAACAGAGCCATCGAGCAGGTAAAGGTCCAATGGGAGCACCGTAGTCCTGATGAGGCTACATGGGAGCTGGAGGATGCCATGAGAGAGGCATTCCCATTTTTGTTCATTTTTTAGAACACCGAGGACGGTGTTGTTCTAAGGGGGAGGGAAATGTAATACCCCAATTTTGACCCTTATGAAATATTGGCTTGTAAATTAAATATTGTATACATGCGTTGTATGTTTCCCTAGTGTGGAGCTCAAGGCCAAAGCCCGACTGGTGTATGTTCGGATTATATTTAAAATAAGCAAGTATTTGATATTTTGATACCCATGTGCTATTAAGCCATGGAATATTGTAAATTGATGTAAATGTTAATATTTCAATACAATACCAAAACTGGCTATGGAAGCAACCAATGAGAAGGGGCCATGTGTATCCACTAGGGAGTGGTGAGGGGGTTGTGGGGATGAACCTTATGCTTCCAAATGTCATTGTGAGAACCCATTTGACTTTCCTTGAAGACATTTATTTCTGTTGTAAGGAAGTAGTTGAAAATTTCAGTCCATGGCTTCAATGGAGCATGGGCAGCCCAAAAATTCGTATGACAGAGTATGGGCTCTGTTTTCTTGTACCACAAGTCCCTCTACCTCATGGGGATTGCTTCTTCCTCATTCACATTCCATTGTGGAAGATCGCAGCATCATTTTTCACCCAGGACGAATTACCAGCAATGAAAAAAAACCAGAAATCGCAACTTCGCAAGAACCCACGTTTTGAAGAGCCATAAACGCCCAGATTTGGTATCTGATAGTAAAATCCAATGGGGGATCCATAGATATGAACCTTGGGGCGAAATTGAGAGTATTAGATACCCCGAAATCCATTAGAAAACCCATTTTTTATAGCCCAGAAAACCAATGACGGGATTAATTTATTTTGATGCCAGAATTGTGAGAAATCCAATAGTGAATGACTGAGCAGAGGTTGGGTTTGCTTGATAAACCCAGTGAAGGCTAGAATCTCAAGGAATTAGCAGCTAGACCTTTCTATGCCCACCCTGAAGAACACTGGAGGGAAGGGACGCCTGAGGGACTGTGCAGCAGAGAAGGGGACCTTGCTTGTGTTGGGTGTGGTAGGTACTGTGGGTGCCTTGACTGTTTGAATTAACCTGAGATGTCTATAGTTCTGTGGTTGAGCTCACTGGCTTGGCATTGCCCTCCTCTATCTTATTGTATGTTTAATAAACCCAATTGTGTGTTGACTTAACATAGCTGTTGAGTGAAACCATGGCTATGAGTGAGCTTGTTTAGTTCCTCCTTAGTGGATACACAACCCAGCTCAGGGGTAATCTCTCAACTGAAATAATACAGGATGGACAGAGATCTATGGTTGGGTGGAACGTTACTCTCACATAGCCAGTTGTTGGACAACGTCTTCTCAAAGATAAGTAATCTCTATGGTTTGAATTATGTTCATTCTGTGCTCTGTTGTGAATGTTAATTGTTCATGTTAATAAACTGAAATGATTATCTCAATGAAATTGATATGGAATCTGTGAATGGCATGAGAATAGGATTGGTTACATGTGTGAATGATTCATCATCTGCATGGGTTAAATATGTTGATGCATTCTATTCTAGTTGTGCGTTAATATGTTTAATTTCGTTGTATAATTTAAGTCTGCATTTTATTTAAATGGAAAAATTTTAGTCTTATGGCTTTGGGGAAGAATAAGACACCCCCATGTTATAGTCATGTTCCCTCCCTTGCATTGGATTGATGGAAGGAGACGTGACAATGCGGTATGTGTCTCAAGCCAACACACAAACAACCTTTCCATTCATTGATTCGTTCTCATGTATGTCAATAGATCTAGAGCATCATGGCTCTCTATAATCATTCCTAAGCTATTAAATTCATATCCTATCAAATTCGACTCGTCATTCAAAATATTGGAAATATCATAAATTATAATCATTCACTAACTCATGTCATGCACTCATTGCTTAGCTTTGTTTTTCTTTGCTCAGCCATTAACAAACTTCTTTTGTTGTTCTGGTTCAATTTAAAAAGTAGATTATCGAGACTCAAACATGTAGCGAGCCCGAGTTGACTTAGGCTTGATTCCATTTCCCCTCCATCCCATACCTGTATGTTGTCGCAACAAGTGTTGAACAACTAAATCTTATGCCCATGCCCCTATGATGTTAGCGTTGCTAATAAAAATGATATCGAAATTGAAATTAGAAATTGAAACTGGAATTGAAATGTAAATTTGAAATTGAAAATGAAAATGATATTGATATTGAAATTGAATTTGAATTTTGAAATGAAATTCGAATTGAAATGAGAAATGAAAATTGAGAATTGGAAATGTAATTATAATTCAAATCGAAATTGAAACTTGGAATTTGAAATTGAAATTTGAATTTGAATTGTGAAATTTGAAATAGAGTTTGAAATTTGAATTGAATTTGAAATTTGAATTTGAATTTGAAATGCGAAATTTGAAATTTGAATTTGAATTTTAAATGTGAAATTTGAAAGAGAATTAGAATTAGAAATTGAAATGTGATGCAGAGAGTTCTGAATAGAGAACTTCATTGCTTCGTGCTCCACGACGCACGAGAGGATCTGACGTTTCCCAAGAGGGAGGCCATCAACAGTGCTCCCGTTCGTCAAGGAGTGCGGCCACGCAGGGGTCTGCTGTCGCTAGTGGCAGCAGCATGATAGCTAGTGTGTCAGTTCATCTCGACGACATACATGTTGATCCCTAGGTGGGGGATGGGCGGCAAGAATCGAGTGCATCAGGTGCATATTTTTTGTTAGATACATTTTCAGTAAATTTTTAGTATATAATGCATTGAATTTCAATTGCAAGTTATAATATATATTTTTAGTAACATTTGTGTTTTGGTTTGGATCGCAGGTGACCCATCAGGTGGATAGTACGACGATGAGGTTGCACACATCACTCTCACTAATATCACTACCTAGCGAGAGTGGGTGCACTCACGTGTATGCACATTGAGGGAGGATTCTCCCACATGGCGATCTTTATTCATGATGTTATCAGCAGTGGATGATATGTTGGCCCTCTACAAGAGGGTGGGACCTCTTAGTGACATTTGGCGTCATTCATGCCAAAGGAGGAGATGGGATGTCATTGGGATATACAAATGGGAGGATTTCAAAGTCGCCATAAAAGGGCATGACATCAAGGGTACTTTGCTCAACATCCCTCTTGACCGCCCTTCCGGTCAACAGCTTAGAATCAAGGAGTTTAAGTTGGAGGTCGCTGCACCATATCTATATGATAGATTCGTTGGAGCGTGGGGCATGTTCCCCCACCATGACCAGGTCCCATTATACTTTGCAAAACATATTTATGCAGATTTTGTTTTGGATATGCCCCCATATGACACCAACACAAGGTTCGAGTTCCTTGGGGCTGGTAGGGGACGCTCCTAACAACATCCTGGAGCTCGGAGAGAGCCTGCCTTCGTGCCACCCCCTCCGAGGTTGATACCGTTTCCAGACAGGATGGTTATCAGGTCGGCGGATGTGGCACAATCATACCAGCTTGTTGCAAAGGCTAGACATGACCTTGCAGAGTCGTTGTTCACTGCCATGGGGCAGTGTTGTTGTTGCTGCACATGGAGAGGCATCTAGACCACCCCCTGCACCTGCAGAGCCAGAGATAGAGTATGTCGATAGTGACATGCTCAGGAGTTTGGATGGCAAGGCCCTACTGGGGTATGCTGAGTTAGCCCGAGATGCATACTTTGAGTTGTATCATAGATGCGTCGCTCCAGGACATGTATACTTTTGTACAACTATGTATATATGTTCTTCATGTTACATCATATTATATGTCGTAAATTGAATGGTTAATAATACTTAAGGGAGTTGTATTTTATTTCTCCATGCAGGGAAGCACATTCATGGATCAACTCTTTGCTAGTGATCCATCGATTGGTCCATCCGCTCGTCCCAACCCGCGGACGACAGTAGTCGAGGTAAGTTATTTGAGTTTATTATTTCCCAGTTTAAATAATTTATGTTTTATTTCTTAATTTTTGAGATTTTATGTTTTAGATCTTAACTTCAAATGAATTCCAAATTGTATAGGGAAAAGGAAAGGGCATTGCTCCTGATGATAGACATGAGGATCGCGAAGGTCCTGACCAACCGGGTCCAGACACAGAGGTCAGTTTTAATTTATGTTCCAAATCATGTTATTTAATCACATTTAGTAATTTATTTTTGTACTTTATGTTTCAATTTTTGAATTATAACTTAAATTATGTTTTAGTTCTAATTTTTAATAAAGCTAACTTATTACATCTAATGGCATATTACACAGGCATCACTACGGGAGGGTGTCGATGCTGCAATGGATTTCACATATGATTGGGATGTAGCTCGAGCATGTGGTCCTGATGAAGGGCCATCTACCCATATTCCTACCCAGATGTCGGATATCACCATTAACTCGACGGAGATCAAGGCATTCATTCATAGTTTACTGCCTCAGAGGCAGCATCGGTCTACTACACACGAAGGCAACCACAGGGTCGATCAAGGGCCTCATGGGGGTAATGGCCAATGAGTTGATGATCTATACATTTCCATGTTTTGGATATTTTCATATTTTATACATGGACTTTTATCATATATGTACTTTGGATATGGACTTTTGGATATTTTGTTACATATTTTGTATATTTTGTCATATTGATGTCTTCATGTGTATTTTGTATCTGATTTGAAATCAATCAAGTTTTTTATATTACATATGGATATAGTTATTACAGTTACAAATTTATGTTTTGTCGTTTCAAATGCAAATTTAATGTGCAGTGCTTGCAATATAAAATTTCAATCTCGATGTGTAGTTACAATTTAGTTCAATTTAAAATGCAAATTTCGACTACATTACATAACATCTTCCAAATTTTAGAATTGAATACATACATTACAATTTAAAATTGAAATTACAATTCCAATTCAATTACAATATAAAATTTCAAATTTAATTTGTAATTTCAATTACAATTTAAAAACTCATTTTCAACTACATTACAATTGCATAAATAAAATCAAAATTTAAAATTAGAATACATTTAAAATTAAAAAATGAAATTACAATTACATTATGTTGTATACGCATTACAATTCAATTACAATTTACACATTCCAATTCAATTACAATTTAAAATTAAAATTTCAAATTTAATGTGTAATTTCAAATGAAAATTCAATGTGTTGTTCCAATTTAAAAGTTCAATTTCAATTACATTATAATTGCATTTGGAATAAAAATTTTAAATTAGAATGCATTGTACAATCTAAAATTTAAATTTTACAATTTTACATTGTATAGATGTATTTTAAATTCTCAATTACATTACAATTGTATTTGAAATCAAAATTTAAAATTAAAATACATTTGAAATTGAAAATTGAAATTATAATCGCATTATGTTGTCTACACATTACAATTCAATTACAATTTCCACATTCCAATTCAACTACATGCAAAATTTAATGTGTAATTTCAATTGAAAATGTTTTAGAGTGTGAAATATCCCTTGAGACAAAATTCTCTAATTACAACCAACCAATGATTGATTGATGCCATCTTGGTATTGTTTGTGATAGATTTCTATCAAATTCAAAAATATTTGGTGTAATAACAAGTTCTATGGTATGTAGGTGATCTTTATGTTCTTTTCTTTTAAGTGTGTGCTCTAATCTAGATGAAAAGAAAAAACACCAAATATTATTTAAAACATATGATACTTACTATTATGTTTCTTCCTTTTATTTAGCAATCATTTGAAGGGTGGTGTTTGTGCTAATAACAATGGAGTATTATGCATCACCTCATTTTTTAATCCGCACAGTCATTTAAGGTTTTAAGAAAGGAACAAATTTTTATGTCAAAGTCTTGCCAACTTTCATTATTACTTTTCCATGTCTATCAAAAAGAAATGCATGTACAAGTTGTGTTTTAGTTTGATAATTGAGGTTTTTTTACACAATCAAGGCCATATAATACTAACTAATTGCCCTCAAAGAGATTCCATGCCTATGCATGCAAAACTGCATGATAAAGATGGTTTTTGATGCATGCAATCCAAAAATTGAGAAGGTTTGATGGTTAGAAATTATAGTGAATGTTTGTGAGTTGTGCCAACAATGGGTATGGTTTGCATGAAAATATATTCAAGGATTATGTGTAAGTGCCCTTTAGTTGAATTGTACCCTCTATCTCCTATGTTATATTCCATGTATCACCAAGTGCCAATATTTTTATTAAATGGAATGAGGAGACGCAAAAAAAATTGGTCCTAACTTTGATATGTTCAATAACAAAACTAATTGATTATTGTTGAATGAAACATTTTTTCAATACATTGGTATTTGATAATATTTGTATATAATTGATAATGAAATACAATGTAATTGATGATGAAATACAATGAATGGATTGTAATGTATATAATTTTGCATTTGAAATCAAAATTTAAAATTAGAATACATTGTACAATTTAAAATTTAAAATTTAAAATTTACAATCTTACATTGTATAGATGTATTTTAAATTCTCAATTACATTACAATTGTATTTGAAATCAAAATTTAAACTTAGAATGTACATTACAATTTAAAATTGAAATTTTACAATTACATTATATTGTCTAACATTATAATTCAATTACGTTCAAGTGTATTCACATTGGAGCACCATGACCCAATTTTCACAAAAGCCTCCCATCTAGTATTTTTATTATTGGCATTAAAGCATCTACAAAAATACATTTATAAAACAACCTCCACAAAAATCTCCAAAAAAATATTACACGAGACAACATGAAAACTATGTCAATGATGCAAGTGGTATACATGTAACTCATTCATCTGGCCAATGGGTTATAGGAATGCAAGTCTCCATAATATGATCATGGTCAACTTTTGTCATCTTCCATCTCTTTGGCTCACCTCTCTTCACCTTGATTTATGTTAGATGTATCTGAGCTGCCACCACCAAATGACTGTATTGAAATTATATATATTCAAGCATAAAATATTTGTAAATAATATGCACACCCTGTTTTCTCACTCTTTCAAAAATGTGTGCCATTAGAACCATGTCTCCAGTTTGGTATGTGAATTCTCCATCTTGGTAGGGTTGCCACATTTTCTTCGTTGTAGGGGGGTGTAATGACAACGAATGCATCACCTGCAAGATACATTACAAATATTATTCAAATGTCCTACGTGCATTTCTACAACATTTGCATATGTGTAATATGTAATGAACTAATTAACTTAATGAAGTCTCTTGTACCTTCCCTAACCATATCAGAAACTCGATCATGATCTAATGAGACCATTGCCTCTTCAGTGTGCATCTCTTGCCATGTTGGAATTGGATGTGGGCCCTTTGGATTGAGAGAGACATATTTCCATGGTTTCACATATACATCATTTTCACAGTGATCAAGCACGCATCCATTTGCATCAATGCAAAAATTGCAAAAACAAGCATACTTCCTCGTTTCAATGGAAAATATGTCACCCATGTCTTTACTTCAAACATAATATAATTCCTTCATACCAGGTATGGTCTCACAATACCACGGCATGGATCTATTCACATATCCAAGGGAAACATCCCAAAAGAACCTGCATTGAATTTAGTTTGTCATATGTAAATTCCTATTAAGTATGTGTTCTTTTGGAAATGATGATATTGAATGTTATTAGCTTATTAATTGAGTTTGGAGTTTATTACCTGCACACTGGCCTTGCTTGTTCACGACCTTGATGTCCCAAATGACGTGTGCACCAATCAACTACTTTTGTGGAGCATTTGAGTCGAGTTGCACCATGACTCATTTGGTACCTCTGAAGTGTTTGTTTCACACATGCACCTGCGCCATCATGTTCACCCTTTCCATGCCCTGTTTCAAAAAATATCCAGGTGTGTCGGATTCCTGTCTCTTTGTGAAGGTGACTCAACCAATAAAATGAGTGTGCCGATTTGAATTTCCCTGCACACCCATCTGACCAAATCCAGTGTTCAACAAATGATACGCCTATCTGCCTGAATGAATCATAAATCAACCCAAAGCAGTGTTGAACGAACAATGTGTCATGCTCACGATCATCACTAACATAAAAATGATACTCCTTGATCACTTCACGTGACTGAGGAGTGTTATCCCTACCATCAATGCTTTCCTGAGCATGTCTGTACAATACATGTACAAAGATAGACACCTAGTCAGAGTGATAGTACTCACTCTGTATCTCTCTCTGAGGAGCAAAAGTGTAGTTCTCCGCAAAGTCTACCACTGATAAGATTGTGCTCGGCTCAAATACCTCACGAGAATGTTTGAATTATGAAGCTTGCCACCTGCACCTATGGGAGTGCTTTATGTATTTATAAATCTGACTTTGAAACTTCTCCATGAAATCTAAAATAGGAATCTCATCCTCGAGCAAGTCGATCCTCTTAGATGGAATAGTTGAAGAAGATGATGGATTCATGGAGACATACTCGTACCTCTTCCACTTAACTATGATATCTGACAATCCATGGTGTGTTGGATCGATAGGAAAGTTCCTATGGAACAATGTCAAATCACCGCATTCATAGCATTTTCTCCCACCTACACACCTCTTATTGAAAAACACGTGTTCAGGATTCCCGTTGGATAGTATCATACAAATAAAATCTCGCACTGTGTGAGGAGCTAGTACATCGTTCCAGTGCCTTTTGCAAAAATCCAGAAATGTGTTATAGTATAGTTCAAATTCAACATGGTACCAGCAGCAACAAGTGTCGTGAATCGTATTCGGCCTAATTTACCACGGTTTCAATTTGTTGAACATGATAAATGATATTTGAACAATAGGATTGGTTTCTTGGAATTCCTCGTAAAGTGCAACTCCCGTCATCTCCATCACATGCTCATAGTGCTCCTGATAACTGCCTCTGGATAAACGTTGTCGCAGGACATGCTTTCGATCTGGAATAGCACAAGAATGGCTATCCCAAAGCTCTATCACCTTCTCTCTGATGCCTTCTGCCATCCTGCCTCGATAGGGTTCCCTAAAAATAAGAGCCCAACAAGCAGCTTCATCATTTTCATCTATCTGGACCCTGAATTTAGTATATTTGAGCAATGTTCTTTTTGAAACATTGAGCAATGATGCCATTGTTGACACCATTCGATTTCTTGAGGTGCTTTGTGCTACAACAGTCATTGTAATTGCCCTACGAGCAGCTCGGGTATCATTGTTTCTTGATTTTCCAAACGAAGATAATGTAGTTCTTACATTTTCTATTGCATTCTCGCATGTCTTTTTTGTTTTAACATCTTGAAAACCCAACAACTTTGTGGCACGTTTCAATTTTTTGTGTTTTATCAACCCATGCAGGATTTGAGCTTATGCCATCGTTGAATGTTGTTCAAAATATGACTTGATTATGTTACTGACATGCTCTCTAACTCTCAGACTAGGGATCGAGTTCCCAATCTCTTCTTGTGCAGAAACAACTGCACAATCCTCTAGAAAATTTCCACCCCTTCCAACCCCACTGCAACTCCCAATTATACTTTCAATGTGAGAGGGAAAGGTGTCATGTGATGGCTGATCAGGATCATGAGGGGGAACATGGTCATGTGATTCTTGATCACCATGATGTGATGTCTGACCATAATCTCTCCCTACACAACATGTAAATTAACAAATTGAAAATTGGTTACTTGATAGTTGTGCATTGAACTTTAAAATTGCTAGTAACTTGAAATTTGATGTGGAAATTGAAAAATTGAAAATTGCCCGTGAATTGAATTTTTCAACTAATACATTTAGCTTGAGAATTGTTCTAAGTAAAAATTGAAATTGGTAGTAACTTGAAATTTGAAATTGCTACTAAAGTTTGAAATTGCTTGTAACTTGAAATTGTTAACTTAATTACCTGAGAATTGTTCTAGAATTAAAGTTTGAAATTGCTAGTAAAATTTAAAATTGTTTGTAACTTGAAATTGGTAGTAACTTGTACATTTAACTTTAAAATTGCTAGTAACTTGAAATTTGTTACATGTAAATTAACAAATTGAAAATTGCTAGTGATTTGAGAAAAATTCGGTACAAGTATTGAAAATACATTAAAACAAAAAAATTGTTTGTAACTTAATTTCAAAATAACTAAATATATACATGTAACTTGAAATTGTACATTTAGTTTGAGAATTGCTAGTAAAGTTTGAAAATGAAGTATATATATTTAACTCAAGATAATTATTAATAACTTGATATACTTGTGCATTGAACTTTAAAATTGCCAGTAACTTGAAATTTGATGTAGAAATTGACAAATTGAAAATTGAGTGTGAATTGAATTTTCCAACTAATTATACATAACTATCAATTTAACTTGAAAATTATTCATTTAACTTGAAAATTGTTAAAAAAATTTGAAATATAAATTATATACCTACTATAGGAAAAAAAGTTAACTTATCCCTACATTAATGCATAGAAAAAATTGGTACATGAATTGGAAATACATTAACTATGAAAATATATTGAAGTGTAAGTTGATTTGATTATAAACCTGAGAAATTTAAATAAATAGTCTCAACAAAAACACATTTCTCTCAAATTTACAACATTGCACCCATTAAAATCCTTATAGAAATTCACCCTCAAAGATTTTTGAAAATAGTCTCAACAAAAACACATTTCTCTCAAATAAAAAGGAAAGAATAAAAGATAATAAAATTCATAATTAAACCAATCTACGAAACCCTCGCTCACAATCTCCATAAATCAAACTCAATTTAAATAATGTTTCACATATCAATGCAAGGTTGCAAACATTGCAAATAATTATTTCCAATTTGTCCTAACAAAGTATATGATTCTAATCATTAATCTTATCATTTTAATTGAATACAAAATTATTTTTATATTTGAATTTTTTACAATTATTATACTATAGTCATTTTATATATTTTTAAAATTATTATTTTAATATTGAATTTCAATTTTCTTTTTAGTACATTAAAGTTATTTATTATGTTATATTTATTGAAATTACATGTAATTCTATATATATTGAAAGTAGATTTTATAATTCATTAATACCATGAAGAAAAAATTCCAAAAATTATATTTTATTTATAAATTTTTTTTTTTTAAATATTAAATTACCAATTCCATAATTTTAAAATATAATAAAAAATACACATAACTATCTTGGTGATGTCATGTTATGTAAATAAAAGTATGTGATAGATGGAACCTTTAAATTGAATTTTTTTAAAGTAAACATTATAATTTAGCTCTTTGAACATTCATTTGTTTTCAAATATTCATAACTATTAAAATATTGCCAACCACCATAACTATAAAAATATTGTCAACCACCATAACTATGAAAATATTCATGTATTTGTTTTCAAATTGAATTTTCTAACTAATATATAACTATCATAATGTTCATTTCAAATAAAATGAAGGTAAGTTAAAATTAGACATTAATAGTTATTTCAATCAACAAATGTTGAGACTTGGAGCTCACATTGAGGCTATACATTTATATTTTTTTAACAAATAACAAAAGAAGAATTGAAATTACATTTAAGTTGAAATTGTTAGTAACTTGGAAAATTGCAATTAGTTAAATATGTACATTTTAACTTCAAAATAGTGTCCAAGTGTACATTTAATTGTTCGGATATCCACATCATCATTTTCAGGACCTTGCATGCAATTAGGGTTTGCATGCATCCCAGTCACCAAGTTGATGCCTCCAGCACCTTATCCACTTCATTTTAGCACCTGGGAGCTCCTTCCATTGGAGTTTTAGCCCTCCTAGTCATGAAGGTGCCCACTTCTCACCTACTACCAGAAAAGGGCGCACTTCTTCACCTACCACCTCAGTTAGCTCCGATTCTCCCTAATTTGAGGCTAGTTTCACTCCCGACTGACTGTTTCACTCTGTTGGACCTCCAGATTGACTAGATGACTTGTTCTGACTTCAGTTAAGCCTCCCATGCGCCCTCCACTGAGTCTCCTTCCCTATATCAATGCTACACACTTCAATTACACTAGTTACACTGAGTTAGACTCAGATTGACACCTGGATGACTGGTTCTTGTGCATTGATGACCACCACTGATTGATGATGAGGACTCCTAGTTGGAGCCAAGTTACACCATTCAGTAATTCGAATGACCTTCTTAGTCAATTCGAATTGCTCACTCAGTGTCAGATGATTGTATTGTAATTATTCACTCTTATTGGGATATTGAGCACTGATGCAGATTTTGCACAGTTTTACACCATATTTTCTATGTTCATCTGTTGTGATTGATTTACTTATTCATTAGATCTGCTCTGACTAATTTTACATTAATTTGAAAATTATTCTAATAACATTGAAAATTGTTAGAAACTTAGAAATTTGAAAATAGTTAATATGTACATACATTTTAACTTGAAAATAGAATCCAAGTATACATTTCATTTGAAAATTGTTGGACAATAAAATTGAAAATTGTTAGCAACTTTGAAATAATTTGAAAATTGTTAATTGTTAGCAACTTTGAAATAATTTAAAAATTGTTAATTGTTAGTAACTTTGAAATAATTTGAAAATTGACTTTGAAATTATTTGAAAATAATTAAAAATATGTACATATTAACATGAAAATAGAATCTAAATGTACATGTTTCATTTGAAAATTGTTCCAATAACATTTGTTAGTCACTTTAAAATTGTTCATTTAACATAAAAATTGTTGCAAACATTGAAATTTAAATAACAAATGGATGAAATAAATAAGAATTTATCATTACAAATAAATATGAAACAAATTAAATTATGAAATTTAGTTAAATTTATTGGAAAATTGTTACTAATTTTGTAAATTATGTAGCATGATATTTAAATTATGATAGCATGTAATTCAATAATTTACCTTGGTTCTCCTCTATTGGAATTTGTTGCACCAAATGTGCATCTTCTTCTTCTCTCAAGCTTGCTCTTTGTTGTCTCATTCGTTCTCTATTCATCTCACGCTCTTCATTGTCATTTTGTTATCTAGCATGTTTTCTTTGTCTTTTTCTTTGACTCCCCATCAATCTACAATGAAAACAAACAAAAAATTCTTCAAATTGTTATAGCAAACAACAATATGTTAGTATGAAATCTTGAAATATGTCTACAAAGAAATCTTACATGTCTATTGAGCTCTAATTCAACAATATCAAAATGACAAAGCTCTAATTCAACAACATCAAAATGACAAAGCTCTAATTGAAAATAAACTAGCAATGAGTTAAATTAGTGTTTTTGATGAATTGTTTGTTGAATATATAGAGGTTGGTTGATATTTTTACGAGGGAATGGTAGTTGGCAACATTAATTGTCCAACTCCTTTCCCGGGTTCATTTTTTATATTTTTTTTACATAGACAAACCCTCGATCGAGCTTATTTTACATACCCTCGATCGAGGGCTTGAACATACCTCGATCGAGGTCTTGTTAAAACCCTCGATCGAGGTATTTTCAAACCCTCGATCGAGGTATTTTAAATACCTCGATCGAGGCCTTAAAAAACAAGCCGAGAGCCTTTTTCATTGCAAAATGAAAGTGTTATCTGCCTTCCAGAGAGTTAAACCATGTCATTAAATGCACATTAATGGGAAGACTTGATACCAATGGATTCATCAATGAATCATCTATCCAGATACATAAAATTTACGAATTTTATCTTCGTATATCTTTTGTTTTTAAATTTCTACTAAAACTTGCTCTAAAAAACCCTGCCGACAACTTCGATTGAGCTCAAAGATAAATCAACAACATTCAAAATACACATCCAACAAATTTGAAAAAATACACAAGCACTAGATAAACGTGTCCTCTTCAAAAGGGTATTTTTAGTTTTGCAAATTATGTAAACAATCAAAAGATTTCGTGCACACACACATGTGTGTGCAAAATGCGACTAAAATATTCATTGGTCAGTTTTGAAAAATAATAATAAATATAATTTTTTGAGAAAAATTAAAAGAAAAATATGTAAGCACTAGTGCATTCTATCTGGATCATGTTCACATATTTCATTTTTTAAAATTATTACTTTAACATTAAATTATCGTGCACACACACAAACTACTTGTTAATTGCTTTTCAAATTTTTAAGTACACACTTTTCATTAAATGAAAATTCGACACGATAAATGACATTAGTATATTTCAAAAAAAATATCACTGGAAAGCCAACATAATTCTCTACATTTCGTTTTTCAACCACATGTCAAAATTCATTTGGAAAATATGAGTTTCGAGGGATTCAATTTAATACATGGGTAAAATTTCCGTTTTTCACCGTCATATTTGGCCAAAAAGAGTTATCTTCATGGAATCACCCTAGATAGTGTTTGCGAATACAGGTCTCTTAGTTATGAGATTCTTCCAATCTGGAAACATCGCCAAGAGTTGAGCTATGAATTGGGTAATGTCGCTATCATTTTAAAATGTTTGTCAAAGGGGGGAAGGAAGACTTTGTACAATATTCGAAACTTGAGATGGAGTTGGAAGTGTAAGTGGGGGTACTTACCACAGGTGTAAAAAAAATAGTATCCTGCGTGACAATGGTCGGGAATGGTGGAGGTGAGCTATCTGTCAGGTCGACAGTAGCCTCGACCATAAGCTTTACTTTCTTTTTGGGTCGAGGTTGTTCAGCTTCCAAAAATTTCAGAGATTGTGATGATTCTTGTGGTGATCTAGGCACCTTGTTGTTGGATTGTGTCACATGTTCTCGACATTTTACTATTGGGTATTTCATCGTAGAACCTGGTTCGTGTGCAATTTCATGGTTCAGTGAGAAGCGATTATTCTTCATCAAATTCCATTCGCCGAAGTGTTCTTCTTATTTTGCAGCTTATGGTTATTCTGGAAGTTGTCATCAGGGGGGAGCAGTAATGACTCCTTCCTTCCTTTTTAAGTGGGATTTTCTCCCAGCCATTATTAAGGGGGAGTGTTGGAATATTTTATATTTCTTGGAAGGTAATAATGTCTTTGTATTATGTCAGAAGATATCCACAATCTTATGTAAAAGATTAATACATTATATCCCATATTCATTATTGTTAATGTATTTGTAACTTGAGAAGATATTCACTTGTATATTGTATGTATTACATTTGTACTTTACTGTATCCCCGACAGAGATGTCTTATTCCTCCGATCGGAAGTGTCGTCATTTGTATTTGCAAGTGTCGCAAGTTATATTGTAAGTGTCGTAACTTATATTTGATGGGTTATTAGACCACCTTAGAGGGGTTGGCCCAGTGTGAGTTAAGTGGAAGGGTTATTAGACTCCCTTAAGGAGTCGTCCCAGTTAGGGTAAAAGGCAGGTCAAGTTAAAGTATAAATAGAGTGGTTGCACCACTCTATTTGCTCATTCACTCATTCATCCAACTCGCATAGTTGAGAGAGAGGAGTGCACACAAGTGGAGGAGGAGGAGCTACTGAAGACATCTAACTTTTGGGGTTTCATCTTTGTGATCTTTGTATTGGTGCTTATTCTATCTCTGAGGAAGTTTCGGGGTTTTCTCCTTTATGGTTTCCCCGGTGAAATGCTTTGTGTCTCTTATCTCTTGTGTTTGATATGTTGTACATGTTGTTCTCTCAATTAAGATCCTAGATCATATTGAATTAAATGATTAAAAACTAACATCGTATCAGAGCTATCCTGAAGGAAGGCATTGTGTGGCATTTACGACACTTGTTGCACTTGCGACAAATTGGAAGCTAGGGCTTGGTATAGTAAAAACTAGTCATCGTGTAACTTTCTCTATAATGCAGTTTTGGCGAAGGTTCGGGATCTAAAATTTTTACAGGCCGAATATCAAACATGGATGTACCCTGTGTAAAACTTTTAGCCTCAGAGTCATTTTACTTTGTGAGATATGATCCGTACGAGTTAGGGTTTCTGTCTCTTCCAGAATGCAGCCCTAACCAGGTGACCTAGGAAAAAGTTCATATCTCGGGCTAGGAAGCTCGAAATGGGATTCTGTAAAACGTGACAGTTAGGGCACGGACTATAGTTTTACAGGTCCGAGTTTCAAAGGCCGATGTTGAAACAGTGACACGTGGCACTCCGTACAAGTTCATTATGTTGTTTCATCCCATAAACAGGTCATGTTGTGACACTTAGCATATCTCTCTCATAGAGAATCCATTGAAGCTCAGATCTATGGGGTTGGAAAGATGACAAGTCAATCTACCACAAGACAAAGTTTCAGACCCTGAGGATCTGAAATTTCAGAGATAAACCAAAAACAATATGGCATATCTTTCTGTCAAAACAGAATTGGATTCTAAGCATTTTCATTTTGGCTTGTCACTGCTACGGGAAATTAAGGCTTTTGACAGAAGTGGAATTTTGGATTTCTCTCAGCATAGGATTTCTCTCCTCAGCAAAATAGAAATTTAGAGACCAAGATTGAATTTTTTGGTTGGGTGAATCTCTGGGAAAGTCAAACCCTAATTTGACTTTTGGACCAGAAAACTAGATTTTAACAGAAGTTGCAGATCCAAAATTTGCAGGTCATTTTTGAAGGGTAAATTTTTGGAGTTTTCAAAATCTAAGCACAACATCTTGCTCGCCTCATTCAAATGCATCTCCTTGTCCATACAGAAGTTTGAAATTCCAAGTTTGGATTTTTAGGGTTTCTCTACCAAACCCTAGCCAGCTCCAGATCCAGTTTCAGCAAATCAAAGTGGTAAAACCTAAAACTTTTCTAATTCCATTTGAATTACTCCTTAAAAGATGTCTCACCACACCAAGCTTGAGGATAAGCTTGAAAGGGCTGATAACTTCCGATCATGGAAGTATAGGATTGGGTTAATCCTAGAAGAGAATGAATTGGACACCTACATAAGTGAAGAAGTTCCAGTTCCAGAGGGGATGAGGCTAAGGACTTACATAAGAATAAATTGGTCAAGCCAAAGAGGATCATTGCAGATTCTATCAAAGCCCATCTCATACCACATGTGTCTTCTCTAAAGACACCCAAGGATATTTTTGGCTCCTTGACCAAGCTGTTTGAAGGAAAGAACATAAATCAGAAGATGACTTTAAGGAATCAATTGAAGAAGGTCAAGATCCATAATGGAGAGACCATCCAATCCTACTTTACTAGGGTCTCTCAAATCAAAGAACAACTTGAATTTGTGGATGAAGTGGTGGAGAATGGAGAAATTGTGATGACCACCCTGAATAGCCTACCTAGGTCATGGGACTCCTTCATCCAAGGAATTTGTGCAAGAAAGAAATTGATTTCTTTCAGTAGACTGTTGGAGGAATGCTCACAACAAGAAGCTAGACTTGTATCTCGAGAAGAAAAGATGGATAATGAAGACTAGGCTGTCACAACACTCACCAGGAAGAATAACTACAAGAGGGAGCATCCTCATCACAAGAAGAGTAAACACCACCACTAGAATCGGAGGGAGAACTTTGGAGGATCCATGAGAGATATTTCTCACATTCGATGTTATACTTGTGATGAGAAGGGACACTATTCTAGAGATTGTCCCAGGAACAAAAGCAGCTCCCACAAGAAAAATAAAAACAAGAGAAGACATCATGCTCACACCACAGAGGATGATGAACCTCCAAGGAAGAGAACTAGGGAAGACAGTGAAGATTCTTCAAGTGATGAAGAATATGTATTGTAATGAAGTTTTACATGAAAAGAGTAGAAGAAGCTACTGCTAAATTGGACTCCAGAAAACAAATAATCTATGGAAGAACCTCTCATCCATTTTTAGAATTGGTTAAGGTGCACACTATCAAAGACTCCAGTAGTTCCTGCAAGGAAGCAAAGATTGAGAGGGATTCCATCCAACAACCAAACAAAGATAAGTATTTGAATTGTTGTTTCCTATATATATGATTACTTAAATGATGTTGTTCAGTCATGTACATACTTATGTTCCCTAGATTTAGGATGTATAATATGCATTTTAGAAAAGTTGCATTAATGAACAAGATACTACTAATATTCAAGTAATGGGTAAGTGGCCTATGGTACTGTAAAACATCCCATTGCTACTTATCTAGAACGAAACCTCTTTGCTGACATGTTGGGAGTAGTGCACACTCTTAACAATGTTCTAGTAGAGATGGAAGGAATCTAGAAAGTTACCATATGAATACGGGATATGGATGAATGTTGTATCGAAGCATTGGCTAAGATAATTGCATGATTGTATGACATGTGTCCTTATGTGTAAGATTTTGTTCTAAAAACTATGAGAAGTTTCTAATCATGCAATTGAATTTGACTTGTAGGAAAGATCGTGTACAATCACCTACAAAAGAAGGACAACGCCATTTGTTCCAGCGACGAAGTTCAAGAAAACTACCTATTGAATATATTAAAGAATCTGAAGTTCACAAGATCAGGGATGCAGTAATGGAAGGATGCCATGATCGAGGAGTACCAGTCGATCATGAAGAATGATGTTTGGGATGTGGTCTCGAGACCTTTCGGGAAGTCTGTTGTGACTTCCAAATGGATCTACAAGATCAAGCATGCTGCAGATGGTAGCATAGAGAAATACAAGGAAAGCTTCGTGGCTCGTGGCTTCTCCTAGAAAAAAGGGATAGATTATGAAGAAACTTTTGCACCTGTAGCCAGATACACTTCCATTAGAATAGTACTTGCTCTGGCTGTAGTGATGAAGTGGAAGATACACCAGATGGATGTCAAGACAACTTTCTTGAATGGTGTAGTTGAAGAGGAAGTGTATGTGGAGCAGCCACTCGGTTTGAGACACATGATAGGGAGTCACATGAGTGCAAATTGAAGAAAGCCTTGTACGGTTTGAAACAAGGACCCAGGACATGGTACAGCAGGATAGACAGCTTCATGACTAGTTTGGGATTTACCAAGAGTAAAGCGGATTCCAACCTTTAATACAAGGTTGAGGAAGGAAATCCAGCGATACTCCTACTGTATGTAGATGACCTGTTTGTGACAGGTGAGGATGGGTTGATTGTTGATACGAAGAGGAAGCTTGCTGCCAAGTTTGAGATGAAGGACTTGGGTATGATGCATTACTTTTTAGGCATGGAGGTGTGGCAGAGTGCAGATGGAATCTTCCTTGGACAAGGGAAGTATGCAGTAGAAATTCTGGAGCGGTTCAGGATGATGGACTGCAAGGCCATGGCCACACCTATGGCATCAAACCTGAAGCTATTGAGTGATGCTTCATCAAATTCGGTTGATGCCACGATGTATCATCGGATGATTGGGTCCTTGATGTACCTGACGAACACAAGACCAGATATTTGCTTTACTGTGAACACATTGAGCCAGTTCCTGATGGATCTTAGACATGTTCACTTGGTTGTTGCAAAGCATATTTTGAGGTACCTGAAGGGTACAGTTGATTATGGGCTCAAGTATTATGCGAATCAAAAGGTTAACCTGGAGGGTTATGTTGATTCAGATTGGGAAGGCAGTGCTGCAGATAGGAAGAGCACTTTGGGGTATTGCTTTAGTATGGGATCAGGGGTGATCTCTTGGTTTAGCAGGAAGCAGTCCTGTGTAGCACTGAGTACAGCCGAAGCAGAGTATGTCATAGCTTGTTCGGACAGTTGTGAGGCAGTATGGCTAAGGAATCTACTGTCATATTTATTTGATCTCCAGTTGAATGCTATTTGTATCTTCTGTGATAGCTAGAGTTGTGTGAAGTTGTCCGAGAACTCAGTTTTCCATGACAAGTCAAAGCATATCAAGATCAAGTATCAGTATATTAGGAATATGGTACAGAGAGGAGCAGTGAAGCTCATGTATGTTGTGAAGGACAAGCAGATAGCAGATGTGTTGAACAAGCCACTAGCCAAAGTGAAGTTCGAGTACTTCAGAGAGAGGCTTGGTGTTCTTCAGATCAAAGATACTTCCAGGAGGAAGTGATGGGACACAAATGCAGGAGCCCTTCCTAGCATGGTGACAGGCGAGTCCTTCCCATGGCTATGGATGTAAGTGTTGTGTGATGAGCATCCATATGATGCTCTGTATGATGATGATTTGTATGATCATGTGCATCCATATGATGCACTATGAGTGATGATGATCTGTATGATCATGAGCATCCATATGATGCTCTATGGCGGTGGATATCTTGCAGGTTGTGCAGTAGCGTGTAATAGGTCCTTGGGAGATCTTGCAGGTTGTGCTTGGCACATAATCAGTCCTGGGATGCTCTTTCGAGGTTTTGCTTGTTCGCATGTAATAGGTCCCGGGGAGATCTTGCAAGGGTTGCTTGGCACGTAATCGGTCCTGGGATGCTTTTTTGAGGTTTTTCTTGTTCACATGTAATAGGTCCCTAGGAGATATTGCAGGTTGTGCTTGGCACGTAATCAGTCCTGGGATGCTCTTTTGAGGTTTTGCTTGTTCGCATGTAATAGGTGCCTGGGAGATCTTGCAGGTTGTGCTTGGCACGTAATCAGTCCTGGGATGCTCTTTCAAGGTTTTGCTTGTTTGCATGTAATCAGTCCTAGGAGATCTTGCAGGTTGAGTAGTAGCTCGTAATCAGTCCTGGGATGCTCTTTTCAGGTTTTGCAGATGCACATAATCAGTCCTGAGATTCCACCGGATGGGCCGCTTGCAGAGATGATGAATACCTACATGGAGGATAGGCCTACATCCAACATGAAAAAGGGTTGGCTCTGTAGAACTTCCTATGATGAGAAGAATTGAGAGATAGCACCAGTGATCAAGATGAAAAGTACAACAGTAGTGACGATGATGCTCCAGTGATCTAGTGATGATGATCCAGCTCTAGTATTGAATATTTGTGCATATATGTATTGATGGCCCGTGTCAAGAGAATACCTTCCTAGTTAAGAGGGAGTGTTAATGTATTTGTAACTTCGGAAGATAACCACTTGTATATTGTATGTATTACATTTGTACTTTATTGTATCCCCAATAGAGATGTCTTATTCCTCCGATCGAAAGTGTTGTCATTTGTATTTGCAAGTGTCGCAAGTTATATTGTAAGTGTCGTAACTTATATTTGATGGGTTATTAGACCACCTTAGAGGGATCGACCCGGTATGAGTTAAGTGGAAGGGTTATTAGACTCCCTTAAGGAGTCAACCCAGTTAGGGTAAAAGGCAAGTCAAGTTAAAGTATAAATAGAGTGGTTGCACCACTCTATTTGCTCATTCACTCATTCATCCAACTCTCATAGTTGAGAGAGAGGAGTGCGCACAAGTGGAGGAGGAGTAGCTGCTGGAGACATCTATCTTTTGGGGTTTCATCTTTGTGATCTTTGTATTGGTTCTTATTCTATCTCTGAGGAAGTTGCGGGGTTTTCTCCTTTATGGTTTCCCCGGTGAAATAATTTGTGTCTCTTGTCTCTTGTGTTTGGTATGTTGTACATGTTGTTCTCTCAGTTAAGATCCTAGATCATATTGAATTAAATGATGAAAAACTAACAATTATGGTAAAATATACTTTTGATATTCATTATTATATAAAGAGATGTTATTATGTAGAATTATATTATCCCACACGTAATATGTGAGAGTAATTCCTCCTCATCTCTTGGTATATAATTGAGTCAAGGGAGTCATTCATATTCATCCATTATGGATCATATTATGATCTTTAATTATTCAACACAAGTATTGCTATATTGTATTGGGGTTATTTGCATTGATCTCTTGTAAGCTTGAGGGAGATATTCTGGAGATAATAGAAGACTACCTTCTTGTGGACGTAGCCCAATTGGGTGAACCACGTATATCTGGTGTACTCTTTCTCTTGTTCTCTTTCTGTAATTATTGTTGATATATTATTGTTTTGCATAGATAGGTAAGCTAGTTTAGCTAGATCCATATCTCTGACACCCATCAGTCACTTTCCAAACCAACCATCTACCTATGAGTGTTAAATATTTTATAGTTTCTTAACAAATAATTAATCCCTTGTGGAAACTTTTACTTGGAAGCCTAATCCATTCCTTCATTAAATTTGGGTCAATATACTTCTAAGAAATCACCTGACACCATAAACCTTTCCATGAAATGAACCTCCATACATTTTATGCAAAGAGGGATATAGAAAATTTAAATATGTTTTTTTATGCCCCAACCTTCCAAACCGTTTGAAAGAGCTAGTTTTCAATTTTAGTGATGGAATTCCCCTTAACTCCATTCTCCCATACCATAAAAATATAAATCTGATTCTTCTGATATTTTCCAAAATCCCATTTGGAATATAATCCAAAGTCATCCAATATGTTGAGATTGCTTCAATAACATATTTCAACAAAATTATTCTTCCACCTCTAGATATCTAATGATTATGTTCGACTAAAACAAGGTATTTCCACACATTCTAAACACCTTAAAATTCACACACATAAACAAATCACAGATCGTCATACCAATTTATTATGTGGTTAAAAAAATCAAAGAGGGAAACTTTCCATATCCCCAACTAACGTGACCACTTGAGGCAATATCTTAATGCAAAATGAAAAAAAAAATTACAAATGAGTTTCCCACAATTGATTATCAACTAATGACCCTTTATTCTCTTTAAATATGGATCATGGACAAATCACATTCCAAGGCACGAATTAATATATCCATTAGAATTGAAGAGGGGATGAATCGTTGGATCAATTTATGTCTAGAACCTATTGTGATCATTAGATTACATAAGTACAAATGCATACTAAATAAATGCACTTTACTTAAAGATACATTAGACCAAGATGATCTTAACTAACTCCTATGTGTGTAAATATCCTAGGATTCCCCTTAAGAACAAATTTGGATAGGATTGAATGATTTACAAAGGTGACACTACAAGATAAGGAAGGAGGCATTAGAACATATCCCCCTTTGATGACAACTTCTTGAACTCTTGGAATAGATCAAAGTTTGGAAAACTTTGCTTCTATAAGAGACTTTATGAAAAAAATTGTAACTTGATCATATATAGAGCAAAATAGCACTTCGAGAACATGATCTTGAATAAGATTTATGATGAAGTGCATGTGTATGTCAATGTGTTTGTTGTGTTGACGTTGAACTGGATCTTTGGCGGGCTTGATGGCACTCTTATTTTCACACCAGAGGATAGTCAAATGTTGCTACTAGAATCCAAAATATAAATGGATCTATCAAAGCCATAAGGTTTCTTGACTTTCATTAATTATGGCTCAATACTCTGCTTCTACTAAAGAAAGAGTAAGAGCTTGTTTATTCTTACAAGCCCAACTGATAGGTCTGGAACCAATACTAAAAGCATAATATCTAGTAGAATTTAGATCATCAAGGTCGCCAACCCAATCAAAATTACTAAAACCAACCAACAAAGGATTCCCCCTTGAATTGTAATGAATCCCAAATTGAATTGTACCCTAGATATACCTAAGTATACTTTTTGTTTATTTCCCATGACTTTCATGGTTTTTTTGCATATACCGAGCAACAATATCGACAATAAAGGAAATATCAGAATGGGTATGATTTAGGTACAAAAGGATACCAAATAAATAGTGGTACAAAGTGGAATTTACTTCAGGTGTAGTGCAGGTGACAGCAAGTTTGACTTCAAAATGGAAGGGAGATGAGACCGGTTTACAATCTTCTATGTAAAAATGGTGAAGAATGTCACAAGCATACTTACAGTGATAAAGGAAAATCCCTTCTTTGGCTTGAAAGACTTGGAGGCCAGGAAATAATGCAAATTTCCTAAGTTTTTCATTTTGAATTTCTTCTTAAGGCTAGATTTCACATGAGTTAAAATAGTGGAAATAAGGCCATCAACATAAAGAACAATTATTATGAGACGGTTGACTACTTTCTTGGTATAAAAGTTAGGTTAAGAATGAAATCTAAAAAAATTGGTGTCAAGAAGAAACCTATCCATTTTATCATACCAAGCCTGAGGAACTTGTTTAAGGCCATAAAGAGATTTCTTGAGATGACAAATAAGGTTGGAGTCATTCTAAACATAGCCAAGAGGTTTTTCTATGTAAATTTATTCTTGCAAATCCCCATGCAAGAAGGCATATTTGACATCCATTTAATGGACCTCCCATTTATGTGAAGTAGCAAGGGCTAGAACAAGGTAGATCGAATTCATTTTGGTTACAAGGGAAAACGTCAGATTATAGTCAATCCCCTCAACTTGAGAAAATCCTTTGGCAACTAATTGGGCCTTGTCTTTCAACACTTCCATCTAATGCATACTTAGATCTATATACCCATTTACATATGACAAGTTTTCCTCCTTTTGGAAGAGGCACAAGATACCAAGTATCATTCACCATTAAGGAATGAAATTCCTCATTCATTTTTGCGTCCCAATCTATATGGCCAAAAGTTTCTGCAAATTTCTCTAGATCATGAGTCTCTGAAACTTGACCCAAAAGAGAGGAGCCTCACTAGAACTCTAACATTTATGGAATTGATTTATAAGATCGCCAATAAGATCACTAGTTTCTTCTCATGTTGTAGGGACCCATCTAGAAATCACTGGTACTGGTACAAGTTCATGTTCAAAGAACCCAAATAGAAGAAGGTGAGCAGTTAAAGGTGGATTTTCATCCTTGCTATAATCATTTCAAGATAAATTAGAATGGGATCACTAGTATAAAATTTGGGAATAGAAGATGGCACAATCACCGAAGATGGCTCACAAGCCGAATATGACACAAACGTTGGATTCGGCTAGCAGGCCAATAGATTTTCATCAAATTTAACATCTATCCTAATAATAATTTCATTGGAATGAGGTTGAAGAATTTTATAAACTTTTACATCTTCAAAATATCCAACATAAATGCACTTGTCACTTTTATCTTGTAATGCTTTCCTTTTCTCATTGGGAATGTGAGCCCATCCTTCATTACCAAACACATGAAATTGGCTAACATAGGGTTTAAATTTACTCCATGCTTCTTATGATTTATATCTTTTAAATCCTTTGCCGGAGTGTGATTAACTATGTAATTTTAATAATGAATGGCTTCTACCCAAAAATGAGGACTTAATCCCTTAGATTGTATCATACAATTTTCCATTTCATTTAATGTGCAATTATTTCTCTCAACAACATGATTTTGTTGTGGCATGTATGGAACAATATGTCGAGTATGAATGGCCTATGTAGTGTAGTAAGTTGTAAATGTGTTGTTAGCATATCCACCTCCATTATATTTTCTTAACTTCTATAGTTAATGTCCATATTATTTTTCTATAAGGGCCTTGAGGCCCAAAAAATATCAAAAAATACACTGTTATGTTTTAGGAAGTAAACCCAAGGGTGAATACTTGAAGATGGGTAACAATTGTTAACAAGGAAAACTGAGGGAAAGGATTTTTACAAATGCTCAATCGAACTATTAAGATATCGGTAAGATCTTGTATAAGCACTCAATCAAGCATTTTTCAAGACAAAGGCAAACCCTCGATCGAGATTTCGATTGGGTCAACCAAATGCTTGATTTATCTCTTAAGAGATCAATAAAGCTCCTTAATCGATTTTTTGGCGTGAGCAGGCTCAATCAATTGACCGATTGACTGATTGAGGTAGAGACCAAGCATTTAATATCTCAATCAATCCCTAGAGCTTGATCAAGCTACCTATCTATATGTCTATCTTTCGATATATATGTAATAGAATAGGGTTTATTTCACCGATAGGAACCCTCAATCGAGTTGAAGATTGGATGCCAAAAATACTCAAATGAGCTACACAATGACTCATCGGCCCCCATTCACATCCATTGAGCCAATGACATCCAACCTAAGAGGTTGGTGCATTTTTTATTTTAATAAATTAAAAATGATTTTACGATTTTTTTTGGTCCCTCGATAGCCATTATGATGTCAAAATTTACAATTTTTGCCATAAAATTTAATTTTCATTTATATATACAATTAAATAAAGTTTAATTGTTTTCTTTGAAATTTTATTGACTCACAACCGTTATGCTACTGGAATTTTCTTTTTTTAGTTTAAATTTAAATTTGTATTTCAATTATATCAATTGGTAGTATTAATGCTACCATTTTTTTCAATTGTGTACCACCAAGTAGAAATGTTGCATAAAATTTTTTAATCTTCTAGTAATGTACAAAGGATTGAAAATTAGAACTCGCCAATGAAACTCAAGAAAACTACCAATATTACTAAAACCTCAAGCATACTCCTTTTTTTTAAATCATAGCCCTTATAAACCTTAATCATAAAACCCTATCATTCCTCACTTGTATCACACAACTAGTTGAGACTGCCAATTGTCTAAGTTGTAAGATGTCACTAAGGTGGGCCAATGAGTTGTATTTGAGGTGTAAATCTATGTCATATTTTCATTTATAAATTATATGAGTGTCATGTGGATCAGGCACTAGAAATACAGTAATGGTGCATTAAAGATTGTGTAATGGCCATGCATGAAGGGTCAAGCATGACCTGTTAAGCAATGGTAAAACATAAAGGTAGTATGATAAGTCCTACAAGTATAATGCACTAAAAATATGAAAGAGGCATGATAAAGGTTAGAATCACTTTGATGCATAGATCAATAGTCCATGATTATCAATGGTCCCCATTGCATATGATGTTGCATTATCCAACATATGGAGAAAATTTTATAGCCCCTATTCAAGTGTGAAATGCTTAGCATGTGTTGATAATTGACCTACCATAACATTTTTTATGGTATTTATAGCCTTGTATCCAGTGTACCACATCATTTTTCAAATAAACTAATAAGGTATCATGCCTCTTAAGACTACTCTAATGTGATGAACTATGCACTCTTATTTCTAGGTCAATGTCAAAAGGAGGCTCGTGCTACATGGTTCTCTTCTTAATATTTGGAGAAATTAAAGGGCATAAGAACTCAATATTCAAAAATGGATACATCCCAAGGTGTAGTACAAACTAGCCATGAAGGCATTTCCATTACACTAATTAGTGATTGTATATGGATTGTATCATATTGACTTGATATTACAACATGGACACTAGAATATTTCCTTCTAGTAGGTAAATATTGACGCTTTACCTCTATAAACCATGACATATATCCATAAGAAACCCATAACTATTCATCCCAATAACCCTAATCCTTAATGTGCAACCCATATAACCATTAAACCTTGAACTTTATAACTTGAATGAATATAACCATTAAACAGAAAACACTATAATTTATATAACCCATAACTACTAAACCTTATAACCCCTATAATCCATAGCATTTAAACCATATAATGGATTTAACCCTTAATCCTCATATCCTACCCCCAACCCTAGTAAATAGTAAATATAACTAGTTTTACTCCTAAACCTTGACATCAACAATTTACCAAACCACCATAAACCATATTGCCTAACCCATAAAATCATTGACCTAGTTTTTTCCCTATACTATATAATTCATCACCCTTAATCCATATCCCTTATAACCACAAACATAAATATCTTATAACCTTATGTTAGGATATTCCTATACTCCATCCTAGTCCGACCAGCATTTCAGTTATTTTCATTATCAGTCTTGCATGCATTTCTGCATGTAGCATGCATTCTGCATGCATGCATGCATCCCAGTCATCAGTCCCAGCACCTAGCCCTCATTTAGCCAGCCCCGGGAGCTTCTCTCAGATCAGTTTTATCCCTCCTAGTCAGGGAGGCGCCCACTTCTCACCCACCACTTGAGAAGGGCACCTTTTCTCACCTACCACTCCAGTTGCACTTCAGTTAGTTGAGTTATCCTTAGTTCTCTCCTTGATTTAAGGATAGAATGACTCTCAACTGACTGTATCACTCTAATGGACCTCCGATGAGACTAGACTACCCATTTTGACTCCAGATAGCTCCTCATCTGCCCTCCACTGAGCCTCCTTCATTCAGTTAGTGCCTCCATGTGCCAGTTACACCTACCACACTCAGTTAGACTCAGTTTGACTGATGGTTGACAGTTACTTGTGCATTGATGACTCCATCGATGATGAGATAGACTTCTAGTTGTGCTTTGATGACACTCCACTGATTTTGGATATATCCATGCAGGCTAATTCGAATCACACCTAGTGTATTCGAATCCTGAGCATTGTATAATTACTGTTTTACTATTCAAATTAATGTAACATGTGTAATTATTCTGCCTCTATCTGAGCTCCTTTGGATCTATGTTCAATTGCTCTATTCTTCTTCTATTATTCCTAAATTCTTTCATTGTGAGGTTTACATCATCTCTTGGATCTACTGTGAGCATTTTCACATGGTATCAGAGCCATTTGAGAGTACATTCTACCTCCATTCTTGAGAGTTTTTTGCAGGAATTTCGAAGTTCCAGCAGTTGCAACAGTAGTATTAGCAGTTTCACCTTTGCACTCGTTCCAGCAGTCAAGATGAGCAATTCGAATGCTCCTTCCTCTCCTATGATCCTCACTCCATTCAATTACTTTGAATGGAAGCTTGAGATGAAATTACACTTGTGTACCAGATAGCTATCAAGACTGGTATTTGAAAAATATCCCATACCACATGTAGTTGTGGAGAAAACCAAGCATCTAAATAAAATGGATGAAGCCTTTGGTTACATATACCTTCATATGTCTAAAGATCTATTGTTTCATGTTGAAGGATTGAAGTCTCTGTTAGTTTTTCAGAATTTACTTCAATCTGATCTAGGATCTTAACTGAGAGAACAACATGTACAACATATCTATAGCATATCAATCATGGACACAATAATGCAAGCACACAAGAGACACAGAGTTTACTTGGAGAAAACCATAAAGGTGAAAAACCCCAATAACTTCCTCAGAGATAGATAGAGCAATGATACAACCCAAGCATAAGAGATAGACATCTCCTAGTAGCAGATTCTCCTCCTCCACAAGTGCGCCACTCTCCAAAGAGTGTGTGTGAGAATAGAATGATCAAATAGAGTGCCTCCCGCACTCTATTTATACTTGACTTGACTTGCCTAATAACCTTTACTAGGTCGGCCTTAACTTAACCACATAACATAATGCTGACTGAGCCGACCCCCAATAGGGTGGTCTAATAACCCTTTGACCCACATGGCCGACCCCCAATAGGGTGGTCTAATAACCCTTTGACCCACCTGACTTATACAGGGCCGACCCCAACAAGGTGGTCTAATAACCCGTCAAGTATAAGTTACGACACTTACAATATAAATGGCGACACTTCCGTATAGAGGAATAATAACATCTCTATAGGAATACAAACACTTCCATATAGAGGAATAATAACATCTCTATAGGAATACAAACTCTTCCGTATAGAGGAATAATAACATCTCTATAGGAATACAATATACATATATGTGAAATACATTCTGAAGTTACATATGCATCAATAGTCTCCAAATGAGTTATGGACAAAATTGGAGAGTCTTTTTGGCAAACAAGATTGGCTAAGAGGCCACATTCTCAAAAATGAATTGGTTACCCTACAACCTAGCAATTTTGAGAGCATTCAAGAATTCTTCTCAAAATTTAAGAACTTGGTTTTGCAATGCAAGCATTGTGGCATCACTAAAACTGATGAACAATTGGTGCTCTCCATTCTGAGCAAACTAGGATCTCAGTTTTCAGTCTTTGTATCTACCTTCCATTCTGGACGAATGTCAATCCCTGAATGGAAGTTTCCAACCTTAGATGTCTTCACTGAATCTCTCATTCAAGAAGAGGACAAATTGATTCAAATGGGTGCCATCAAGGCCTCCAAATATCTAGCTCTTCTAGATGGAGAAGCAAGTGGGACGAATGTAAAAGGGAGGCAAAAAGACAAAGATAAGAAGTCATCTAAATCCAAGCTAAATAATAAGTCAAGTCCATCAAAAGGAGCCTCCAGCTCCAAGAAGGACAAACATAAGAGATCTACATCTCCCTACTGCAAGAGAGGAAACCTCCTGAGAAAGCTTGCATGCACAAGAAAATAGAGCTACTAGACAAGCTTCTTGAACAGAACAAAATTGCTATTCCAAAAGATGCAAAGATGTCTGATTCTAGAAGTGGATCTGATGGTCATGAGGATTGCCATGCATTGATGGTTGGTTTTTCAAAATCAAAGGCCCTCCTCATAGATTCCGGAGCCTCCAACCACATGGTTGCCTCTGAATAATCATATTCCTCTTTAGATCTAAATGATGGGCGTACTATTCACATGGGAGACAACTCTCATATATTTGCCAAAGGGTTGGGTATAGTACATATGGAGCATGGCAAGTTCAAGAATGTTCTATTCGTTCCTTCCTTGACAGCAAATTTGTTGTCTGTATATCAGATGACTCACACCAGATCACCTAAGAAGGTGACTTTTGGTCCTGACACAGTTGAGATTACAGAGATCTCCACTGGGAATACTATAGCAAAATGGTTTACAAATCATGCCTCCAAGGCATATGAGTTCTCTCATTTTCTGCCCTTCTCTCTTCCTACTTCCTCAGAATCTGATGAAGATTCGAGTGACTCTTCTTCTGATGAATATATAGAACAAGATCTTGATGTTGAGATCAAAGTTCAAGAACATTTAGTTTCAGATCCAGAACCAACACATGCTCTCAATCTAGAGCCAAGGCCAATATGGGCTCACACACTCCTTGCAGCTACTGAGAACACATTTGAGGATTCGTTTGATCACAAAACTACAAGACTTCAACATCATGCCAACCTTGCATTATGCCATCTACCTCTCCATGAGAGATGCAGCATGATGGTGGGGTTCTCTCTTCCATCTATTGGGAAGACTCATCATGATCCATTTGTTCCAGTTGCAGAAAGAATTCCTGAAAGACTTGCTTCGTCCAATACACCCTCTACACAGTGGGAGGCACATCAAAAGACCAGATCCAGATCTAGCACCTGCTTTGGCATCCTACAGAGGAACATCTTGCCAAGTTTTTTGCAAAAGTTTTCACTGATGAAAGCTTCTTTCTTTTCTACTTAGTATGTTGGTTCTTTGATTTATTTTACTGTTCTTTTGAGGGGGGGTATTTTTCCCATGAGGTTTTCCCCATTTCCTTGGTTTATGGACAGTTCTTTCTTTTTCTATCATATATTTTGATTGTATGGGTGACCTGTGGTCCTAGTTACCAGAGCCTAGGATGGATTAAGGGGGGGGTGTTAGGATATTCCTATACTCCATCCTAGTCCTACCAGCATTTTAGTTATTTTCATTATCAGTCTTGCATGCAGCATGCATTCTGCATGCATGTGCATCCCAGTCATCAGTCCCAGCACCTATCCCTCAGTTAGCTAGCCCCGAGAGCTTCTCTCAGATTAGTTTTATCCCTCCTAGACAGGGAGGTGCCCACTTCTCACCCACCACTTGATAAGGGTGCCTTTTCTCACCTACCACTCTAGTTGCACTTTAGTTAGTTGATTTATCCTTAGTTATCTCCTTGATTTAAGGATAGACTGACTCTCAACTGACTGTATCACTCCGATGGACCTCCGATGAGACTAGACTGCCCATTTTGACTCCAGATAGCTCCTCATGCACCCTCTACTGAGCCTCCTTCATTCAGTTAGTGCCTCCATGTGCCAGTTACACCTACCACACTCAATTAGACTCAGTTTGACTGATGGTTGACAGTTACTTGTGCATTGATGACTCCACCGATGATGAGATAAATTTCTAGTTGTGCTTTGATGACATTCCACTGATTTTGCATCTATCCATGCAGGCTAATTCGAATCACACCTAGTGTATTTGAATCCTCATCATTGTATAATTACTGTTTTACTATTCAGATTAATGTAACATGTGTAATTATTCTGCCTCTATCTGAGCTCCTTTGGATCTATGTTCAACTGCTCTATTCTTCTTCTATTATTCCTAAATTCTTTCATTGTGAGGTATACATCATCTCTTGGATCTACTGTGAGCATTTTCACATGGTATCAAAGCCATTTGAGAGTATATTCTACCTCCATTCTTGAGAGTTTTTCGCAGGCACTTCGAAGTTCCAGCAGTTGCAGTAGTAGTATAAGCAGTTTCACCTTTGCACCCGTTCTAGCAGTCAAAATGAGCAATTCGAATGCTCCTTCCTCTCCTATGATCCTCACTCCCTTCAATTACTTTGAATGGAAGCTTGAGATGAAATTACACTTGTGTACCAGACAGCTATCCAGATTGGTATTTGAAAAAGATCCCATACCACATGCAGCTGTGGAGAAAACCAAGCATCTAAATAAAATGGATGAAGCCTTTGGTTACATATGCCTTCATATGTCTAAAGATCTATTGTTTCATGTTGAAGGATTGAATTCTCCAAATGAGTTATGGACAAAATTGGAGTCTTTTTGGCAAACAAGATGGGATAAGAGGCCACATTCTCGAAAATGAATTGGTTACCCTACAACCTAGCAATTTTGAGAGCATTCAAGAATTCTTCTCAAAATGTAAGAACTTGGTTTTGCAATGCCAGCATTGCAGCATCACTAAAACTGATGAACAAATGGTTCTCTCCATTCTGAGCAAACTAAGATCTCAATTTTCAGTCTTTGTATCTACCTTCCATTCTGGACAAATGTCAATCCCTAGATGGAAGTTTCCAACCTTAGATGTCTTCACTGAAGCTCTCATTCAAGAAGAGGACAAATTGATTCAAATGGGTGCCATCAAGGCCTCCAAATATCTAGCTCTTCTAGCTGGAGAAGCAAGTGGGACGAATGTAAAAGGGACGCAAAAAGACAAAGATAAGAAGTCATCTAAATCCAAGCTAAATAATAAGTCAAGTCCATCAAAAGGAGTCTCCAGCTCCAAGAAGGACAAACATAAGAGATCTACATGTCCCTACTGCAAGAGAGGAAACCTCATGAGAAAGCTTGCATGCACAAGAAAATAGACCTACTAACCAAGCTTCTTGAACATAACAAAATTTCTATTCCAAAAGATGCAAAGATGTCTGATTTTGGAAGTGGATCTAATGATCATGAGGATTGCCATGCATTGATGGCTGGTTTTTCAAAATCAAAGGCCCTCCTCATAGATTATGGAGCCTCCAAGCACATGGTTGCCTCTGAAGAATCAGTTTCCTCTTTAGATCTAAATTATGGGCCTACTATTCACATGGGAGACAACTCTCGACAGATATATGCCAAAGGGTTGGGTACAGTACATATGGAGCATGGCAAGTTCAAGAATGTTCTATTCGTTCCTTCCTTGACATCAAATTTGTTGTCTGTATATCAAATGACTCACACCGAATCACCTAAGAAGGTGACTTTTGGTCCTGACATAGTTGATATTACAAAGATCTCCACTGGGAAGACTATAGATAAAGGGTTTGCAAATCATGCATCCAAGGCATATGAGTTCTCTCATTTTCGGCCCTTCTCTCTTCCTACTTCCTCAAAATCTGATGAAGATTCGAGTGACTCTTCTTCTGATGAAGATATAGAACAAGATCTTGATGTTGAGATCAAAGTTCAAGAACATTCAATTTCATATCCAGAACCAACACATGCTTTCAATCCAGTGCCAAGGCCAATATGGGCTCACATACTCCTTGCAGCTACTGAGAACACAGTTGAGAAGATATATATATGTAAGCAATTGGTTTCAATTACATCCACATTTCTTTTATATATATATATATATATATACTCCATTAAAAAATCAATTTCCATTTATGTTTCTTAAAGGTCATCAAGGTGAGAAGCTTCCACAAGGCTTTAAAAGACAATCCATTCAATTCTCTATTTCCCTACTATGATCACCTACTTATTTGTTTGACACGATGCATATTATAAAGAAAGGAATATAATGTTTATGCAAAATTATAGATGGGAGGAATAGGAAGGACAAAAAGCTAAAGTTATTAATGACATTGAGGAAGCAAACATAATGCAACATTTGACTCATTGTTATAGTGATGAACAACTGACCAATATTCCATGTCTATTAACAGAGCAAGAGAGCAATGTTGTAAAAGAGGTGATATGGAAGATTAAATTTCTCACTAGTTTTGCTTCAAATGTAAATAATATATTAATGATAAAAGATGATTTTGGTGGGGCAAAGACTCATGATTGACATACCTTTATTAAGGTCTGAAATTTTATAATATTAATCATCTTATGATATTTGCATTATTTGTTATCCATAGATGTTTATTTCTAATGAAAATTAGATGATAATGCTTCTTCCTTTTACAGTATGCACTACCTCTTCCTCTACCAAACAGTGTCGACAGTAACATAGAACAAGTTATATATGATCTTGGCAAGTATATGAGGTAAGTAAAAACTTATAATTAAAATGTTACTTGTAGAACTCATTTATATTGGATTTACTTGAATTGTATAATTTTATGTTGACACATGATTTCTTTGCAATATATTAGATGGTTGTTATATAAAGAAATCCATATAGAAGATATCAAGTATTGGAAGAAAGAGATTCATCATTTAATGTGTGAAATGCAAAAGTATCTACCTCCATGTTTTTTCAATGCACAAGAACATTAACTTATACACCTAGTCAAGGAGATTAAAATATGTGTAAGTTCAATGTGCTTGGTGGAGAATCACTTAAAGGAATTGAAGGATTTTGTTATACAAATATCATGTTAGAAGGACTCAATGGTTGAAGGCAATATGGTATATTAGTCCACTATGTATTTCAGTGAGTATCTACCCCTCCTTTGGGATGTCAATTACACCAACAAATTTAAATGGGATGTGTTGTTGGGGAAAGTTAAATTGGAAAAAGTGAAAGGTATATTTAGCTTTTATTGTAGTTAATTACTATTTTCTAACATAATTATTTAAGTTGTGTACTATCTCATTACCTCTACTGGGAATGGTTTTTTTTAGTTTGCTCCTTGTTATCTATTCTTTCCTTGTTGAAGTGGAACAAATATGTGTAAGTTCAATGTGCTTGGTGGAGAATCACTTAAAGGAATTGAAGGATTTTGTTATACAAATATCATGTTAGAAGGACTCAATGGTTGAAGGCAATATGGTATATCAGTCCACTATGTATTTCAGTGAGTATCTACCCCTCCTTTGGGATGTCAATTACACCAACAAATTTAAATGGGATGTGTTGTTGGGGAAAGTTAAATTGGAAAAAGTGAAAGGTATATTTAGCTTTTATTGTAGTTAATTACTATTTTCTAACATAATTATTTAAGTTGTGTACTATCTCATTACCTCTACTGGGAATGGTTTTTTTTAGTTTGCTCCTTGTTATCTATTCTTTCCTTGTTGAAGTGGAACCTATAGCATGTGTGCAGAGGAGAAAAATTGATTCCCATTCTAACACATAGCTTGAAGACATTGGCAGGGTGGCATTCCCTGACTTGTGGCGGCAGTGGTAGAAAAACAAATCAGTGGTGTGGCCTTTGGGAGAGATTTATGGAGAGAGTGGCTCTTATTAGGTCAGTCCCAAGAAAAACATATGCCACTCCTTGTTATGGGTTTGCTTGAAGGAGATTATTTCAATAGAAGTTTAGTCGATTTTGCAATCCTCTGAGAGATGGGATCTATTGCTCTTCCTCATTTTTGTAGAAGAAAATGATTTGAATTATCTATTAGAATGGAAGGTCTGACACTAAAAGCCACAACAACATTTAGTCCTTCCCAAAACTCCTTAATATGGAGGTAGAGATCCATTCTCTCATCCAAAACTAGGGCTTTCACTCCCTTTTTGTGATTTGATCCCGCGATCAACCGCAACACTAGCATCTCTCTTCTATCATCGGTGATTTCAATACAACTAGCATACCCCCAAAGTAGGGTAAATGAAACATCGAGAAGAACTTCAATATGTTGTAAAATGAAAGAAAGTTGTGTGTACATAGACAATAAAATTTATGTGTTTGAAAGCAAGTCTAGCTAATTTATAGTAGGGATAGTACTCGATGAAATTGAAAGGAAAACTCTATTGCAAGTTCTAATAAGAAATAAATATAAACTCATGTAATCAATGGCAAGTCAAATGAATTGTACATTAATTTGTCAGTGATCAAGTTTCGCTCTAAATATATTGGAAACCAATATTGGTATTTTCATTTGGTACGGGAAGTGCAGGGATTGAGGATTGCAATTCACATTCCTTCTAATGTTGTAGTGCATGACATTGTCATGAAGGTCAAGCCTTGACTTTTAGTGTTACCAATGTCAAGGGTTGAAAATTCTCTTCTTCCACTTTCCAGTTTTGCATCCCTGGTTATATGACCATTGTTGTGCAAGGTCTATAAAGCAAGAAGAGGTCCAATGTTGGAGGGCGTTGCAAGTACGAATATATTAAACTTGATCCTGATAAGCAATCACCCAAGTCAAGAGATACAGGGAGGAATACTTGGAGACCAATCTTTAGCTTGGTGAAGGGTCAACTGCATGTGACAAGGGGTAATTTTTGCAACATATGGCAAGTTTCTTGAGCACTGATGTCTCGGTCAACAATTGTTGCTGAGTGCAAGCAACGGTAGGAATATGAGGCTGGGTCCTGTGGAGATGATGTAGCTGTGATTTTAGGCAGCATATGATGGTAGGTATTTGATTTTTATTCTACTTTGGAAGCATATTTGGCTATGTATTTCAAGACAACATAGCATGAGAGCACTCGTTGGCAATCCACATTTGCTCGCCATGTGTGAAGTATTCTAGGATTATGGATGTTCAGTTGAGCATCATTGCATGCAGGTGATATGTTTTTTTGACCATTTTCATGATGTGTTGGTTGGTCATGGTTAAAGGTTTTGTGAGTGAGTGGATCAATCATGAAGGGATGTGTTGGTTAGTAGGGTTAATGGTGAAGGGATTAGTATATATGAGGAATGAATTAGAGGATTACTGAGTTAAGAGTTAGAGGTTAGTGAGTTAATGAATTAGCAATTAAAAAATGATATTAATTTATTTAAATATAAGTTTAATCTTAATATACAATATAATTAAATTAACTAATTAATTAATATTCAAATATAATAAACATTTTAATTTTATGTAACATGAAAATACATATTTACATAGATAGATATCAATTAAATTGAATCATGTTAATTAATTAATTTGTTATAATTTATTTTTTAATCTCCATGCATATGACATAACATAATTGCATCTCCTTTAGAGATTCACAATTATTATTATAAAATAAATTTATTTTCTAATCTTCGTGCCTTAAACATAACATAATACATCAACGTTTACATGGAGATTCACAATTATGATTATAAAGACAATAAATAAACATAAACATTTAAACTAAATAATAAAAAGAAAAAAGAAAAATAAAATAATAAAAGTTAACTACTTTTAAATATAAAAATCTAAACACCTAATACTTTTGTGTTATATTGATTGTAGCATATCCTAAAATACATATTTTTTCATCCCATGTATCTAATCACATTTATCTAAGATGAAACCATTTATATATCCTAAAATGTATTATATATAATGTTGGCTTAACATTTCACATGAATAAATATATATTAAAGAAATCTAATAATAAAATTGGATATCGAGTTTATCAATAATATTAATATTGGAGTCAAAAAAGACATTACAGTTTCAGTAAATAAGAAAATGGATTTCATAGCCCTAACCCTTTTTAAGAAAACGTAGGTCGTTGATTCCTCAACCTATCTCAATTTTCATATCTCCAACCACTCATATTATCATTATTGATATCTCAATTGAAATCTTGAACAAGTGGCTCCATAGCATCTGGTTCATTAATAATTGAATAACGAGCATGCTACTTATTATAAAACCATACAAGACTAATAAACTGTATATCTCAATTGAAATCTTGAACAAGTCGCTTCATAGCATTTGGGTCTTTAATAACTGAATAACAACCATGGTACTTATTATAAAGCCATACAAGACTAATAAACTGTATTGGTCCTTTCAGTTCACAAGTTGTTGATGCGAAATGCGTTATTGATTGATGATAGGGGGTGAATCCTCATAGGTCATCAACAGGCGACGAAGGAACTGACCCCTTAAATGATGATGAAGGAACTGACAATGGTTGACCTTGTTAATGTCAATCATTGGGATATATGGACAATCAATGCTTAAGCCATCTTGATGGGGATTTGTTTCTTGTTACTTTGATTTATGGGTGGAATTGGTATGTGCTTTGGTTGAGATTGGTCCCATGGAGGACCAATGTAATTATCAAATGTCATGACAACATGGGGGCAATAACAAGAGAGTGGTGCTCCCTACTAACATCATGGTGTATTGGTTTCTATGTGAGTGTAGTATGAATCTTTTGCCTATTATTTTTCATTCCTGCACTCACAAATTTCAGGGATACTATTTGCAGTAGTGCCAAATGATCATGGGCATGTCATGTAAATGATCACAACCGTGGATCTATGGTAGGAGGTCGCAACCTTTGTCTAATACCAATCATACCAAGCCCATCGTAATATCCATTATGCGCCAATCATTGAGGGTAATTAGTACAAAAGCTTCTCTCTATCGATCATGGTATGTACGTTTGTTCTTCTATATTTCTTATTCAACCATGAATTTTACAATGAGAACAGTGTCCATATAAAGCGCCACATTGTCAAGTTGCTCAACCAACCAAAGAATTTTCAAGTGCCACATGTAAAAATGAATTTAAAAATGGTAGATAGTTTTCAATTAATTTATTTTAATTATAATTTTATTAATTTTAAATATTCTTAATATTCAAATTATTTTAATATTAAAACTTTTTTAAAGTATAAAGAATATACAAAATATTTGATTATAGTACTTGGTTATATAATTTTGGAATCATGATTATCCATGAGTAAATGAATTTAAAAATGGTAGATAGTTTTCAATTAATTTATTTCAGTTATATTTTTTTAATTTTAAATATTTTGTGTGTAAATAATATGTAAAGAATTTTCAGAGAATTTCAATATGGGCATTCACTTTCAATATTGCATTACGTGAATACACTATGTAACAAGAGCCGCATGCAGCAATGTTCGTGACAACAGCCAGGGAATAGAAACAGGAGAAGCAAATGAAGAAGATAGATAGATCGTCGTTGCTTTAATTCGAGGGATGGAAGAGTGAATGGCTTGGAAGAGCGAATGGCTTGTAATATAGATGGAAGCAAGAGGTCAGTGAGGATAAGTTGTCCTTCATCATTCCCCATTCCCCACCAACAATAGAAGCTTCTCCCATGGAGTCCAGTGTCACTGCTAGAGAAAGAGCATGAGGATGTGAGCTATTCACATTCACTGCATTGTAATTGATGTAATCGCTTAAAAACACCTTCATGAACTAGATTCGACTCAAATATCTCAATTTGAGATATTACATCAAGTTGACCATCTCTAATCAAACACTTGGGAATATCAGGATGCTTGAACTAAATAAAAGTATTGCCTCCCTAGGTCACACATCAACGCTCCCAGAAGAACAAACTGCTGAGTTAAAAGGATTGTCGAGAGATATTGAAGACCTCAACAATTTGGAATTATGTAATTATATAGCTTGTAAACCCTAGCGGATTCAATCGGTAAACCAATGAACTTAAAGGAATCGAGACTCTGCTTGGGAAAATTGGAATATTTGCATGGATCGGTTGGAGAGTTGAAACAGTTGACATTGTTCTCAATAACTAATTCTTCGATTCGTGAAGTGCCAAGGAGGATGCAGATTCTTGAACATTTTATGTCGACAAATGCATGCCTAGACTCAAAAGATTAAAACGAGAGGAAACGAGAATAACAGAAATAGCCTTTGGTGAAGGTGTTTGCCTAGTCATTCAATGGCTCAACCTTACAGCTTGCAATGATCAAGTGGAGGTCAGAGAACTGCCGAAAACATTAATAACACTAGACATTAGAGATTGTTGTGCACTAAAGAAAATAATAGGGATTTCTAGTCTTGCAAAACTACGAACTGTGAATTTCCACCGTCGTTGTCTCAACACCACCGTTGTTGTCTGTGAGACACATCTGTTCTAGCAACCTAAATCAAGCCACTATATTGTTGAAAGGATACAAGTCAAACTCTACTTGGTAAATTAAAAGCGCCATCTCTGCCTTAACTACAAATAGAAAGAACCAAACAAATAGCATATTCCGCATGTACAACCCAATTTATGAAAGGTGGCGTGGCAATGGGACACATGTGAAGAGGTTTCCCTGCTCCAAACTTTGAGGTATTCTCTAAAAGCTTAACTTTGCAGAAATTGTAAATTCAAAAATAAAATATGTATTAATCAACTAATATGTGGAAAATGAAAACAAGAGCCACGAAGTGGCAATGTCCTGTTCTATTGTCAAGAGGTTGTTTTGAAATCTGGAGACATGCTACAAGGAAAAAATTGTCAAATAAAAATATATATATATATATAAGACTAAGAACATGAGTCATATCTCTGGGCATGGAGATGTTTAGATAGTTCTATTGCGTTTCAATCTAGTCCTCCAAATTATGGTCCCAAAGCATACCTTCAATAAAATTCCAATAATCATTGGACAACATACCTGCTACATAATGTAGCTTCTACAAGGTAACTTGAACCATTGGAGTCCAGCTAATTAAAGCATGTTATGGTTACAATCTAGCTAGAGCGTTGTCCATAGAATAACATAGAATAACAAGGTTATCACTATCATAGACTAGTGAAGAGTGCCATACATCATAGATGACTTAAATAATCATTCCATTGCAGTAAGAAATACTTTGTCAAAACCATTTTTGACAAAATTAAAATGTCCATTGTATCTAACAAAGCATTTTTAGCTTAAATTGAAATACTAACTACAGATACCACTATATTCCACCAACCAAACAAAATTTACAACTTAATTCCGTTGTTAATGAGTATGGAGTGGATGGCGCCTTGGAAATGTGAATAATAATGTGCGGATGTGTTTGTAATATCAGGAGTCAGAACCTTTCATCACACATATATGTAGTGGATCCCCAGAGCACGTGAAACCAAATTAGCGATGACATCCGATATGCCACGCCAAAAGCAGCAATGACAATACATATGAATAATGACTATAAAGACAATTTTAGCTTTTAAGCAATGTCATTCAATACACATGCATGTAAACTGAAATCACAAGTGATAATGTTCTCTTTCAAATAACTGAAATCACAAGTGATGATGTTCTCTTTCAAATATCTTTTTATTATTATTTTAAAAATAGAGTTTATTAGTTTTCATAACATTGAATTATCAAAGTTAGAATCTTAGATAGCTTATTGGTGTTGATGTATATGTAACTTCGGAATGTATTTCATCTATGTATTTCATATATATTTATTGTACCCTTATTAGAGATGTGTTATTCCCCTATAAGGAAGTGTCGTCATGTGGATTGACAAGTGTTGCAAGTGTGTGTACTTGCCGATGGGTTATTAGACCACCATGTGTGGGGTCGGCCCTGAAATATATATTATATTGTGGATGTATCTAGATAGACAGGTCGACCCCATAGTGTAACTGAGCAAACAGGTTAGTATAAATAGAGATCGGGAGATCTCTATTTTGATCATTCAGAAAGTCACACTTCTCTCACTCAGAAAGTGGCGCACTAGTGAGGAGGAGGATCATCTGCTACTAGGAGACTATCTCAAGTGTATTTTGGTTGTACTTTGGTTGAGCCATTGCTCTCTCTATCTCTGAGGAAGTTGTGGGGTTTTTCACCTTAGGGTTTTCCCCACGGAAACTTTGTGTCTGTTATCTCTCATGCGTTTGATTCTTGTGATGCTTGTCATGCTTATTGTGATTGTTATGCATTGATATACTGTATATGTTATTCTCTCAGTAAAGATCCAAGAGTATTGTGAATTAATGCTCAAAATTTAATATGGTATCAGAGCGAACCTGAGAAGAAGACATTTTGCAGTGACGGAAACTTGAGTTTCTTGTTTATTGGGTTTCTCTCCACATATTTTGGAAAAGCAGTATAGTAGATTGACTCTACTCATCAAGTAGAATCCATCTGTCCAATCAGAATTCAATTCTGAGCATTTTCAGATTTGGCCCTAAAAATTAGGGTTTCCACAAAAATAGGAATTTCTGAAATCTGAAGACATAGCTGGAAGCTCCTTGCAAAAATCAAAGTTTAGAGCTTTGGATCGAGATTTTTGGCTGGGTAGATCTCCAGGAAACTCAAACCCTAATTCAGGGCTCTCCCTAGTGAACCCGAGAGGACAAAAAGTCAAATCTGAAGGGTAAATAAAACTTTGCTGATCTCAAATTCTGAATGCACCAGGCTGATCATCTCATCAAGGTGCATATTTCTATCCTTTCAGAAAGTTTAAATTCACATTTTGAATTTTTAGGGTTTTTTCAACAAACCCTAATCTGGGACCAGATCCAGTTTTCCGCATTTCAAGTGGTAAGACCTAAATCTTTTCTATTTCCATTTGAAGTACTCTTTAAAATGTCTCACCACATTGAGGATAAGCTTGAAGGGGCTGATAACTTCCGAGCATGGAAGTATAGGATTGGGTTAATCCTGGAAGAGAATGAGTTGGACTCATATATAAAAGAAGACATCCCTATCCCAGAGGATGAAGAGGCTAAAGTATTGCATAAGAAGAACTTGGTCAAGGCAAAGAGAATCATTGTTGAGTCTATCAAAGACCATCTCATCCCCCATGTGTCTTCTCTAAAGACACCCAAAGAGATGTTTGACTCTTTGACCAAGCTATTTGAAGGGAAGAACATAAATCGGAAGATGACCCTGCGGAACCAATTGAAAGGAGTAAAGTTTAATAATGGAGAAACCATTCAATCTTATTTTTCAAGGGTCTCCCAGATCAAGGAACAACTAGAAGCAGTGGATGAAATGGTGGAGAATGGTGAAGTTGTCATGACCACTCTGAATGGCTTACCTAGGTCATGGGACTCCTTCATTCAAGGAATCTGTGCAAGAAAGAAGTTGATTTCCTTCAGTAGACTACGGGAAGAATGCTCACAAGAAGAAGCAAGGCTTGTGGCACAAGAAGAAAAGATGGGGAATGAAGATCAAGCTCTCACAGCTCACACCAAGAAAGGGAAGTTCAAGAGAGAGTCATCTCACTCCAAGAGATCTTCACATCACTTCAAAGAAAGAAAAATATGTTTCACCTGTAATGAGAAAGGACATATTTCCATAAATTGTCCCAAGAACAAGAAGGACAACACCAACTTCAACAAGAAGAAGAAGTGCAGCAAAAGAAGGTTTCATGCTCATGTTGCCGAGGATGATGAACCACCCAAGAAGAAGGCTAGGGAAGAAAGTGATGATAGTAATGATGACTCATCAAGTGAAGAAGAGTATGTTCTGATCTCTACTCTCACAGGTACTATCTCCCATGGTTGTAATGATTCGTTAATTGACAGTGGGGCTTCCAAACACATGATTGGGTTTAAGGAATCTTTTGTGAACCTATCTGAACATGAATCACCCCATAAAGGGAAACTTGGGGATGATTATCAATACCCAATCAAAGGAAGTGGTGAAGCCTCCTACAACCTAGATTCTGGAAAATCTTTGAAGATGAAAGAAGTCCTTTATGTACCTGGGATAAAGAAGAACTTACTCTCCATCTCTGCATTGGATGCAAAAGGTATGAGGGTTGCATTTGTGGATGGCCAAGTCCTAATGTGGCCAAAGGGAAAGACCATAGATGATGCAATAGTGATTGGAGAGCAAGAGGGAGGTTTGTATAAATTAAAGGGACAACCTGAACATGCCATGGTGCATGAATCCATGGAGCCAAGTGAACTTTGGCATAGAAAACTTGCTCATATGCACTATAGGGCACTTCCAATTGCAAGCAAGGCTGTAGAGGGTCTTCCTGAAATCAAGACCAAACATGAAGGTGTTTGCAAAGGATGTACAAAAGGTAAGAACATTAAGAAGGCTTTCCCAAGCAGTGAAAGCAAGGCAAAGGATATCCTGGAAATCATCCACTCAGATGTATGTGGTCCTATGTAATCCAGTTCTCTAAGTGGGTATGTTTACTATGTCTCATTTATTGATGACTTCTCCAGGAAGACTTGGGTATACTTCTTGAAGAACAAAGATGAGGTGTTTGATAAGGTTAAGGAATTCAAAACCTTGATGGAGAATCAAACTGACAAGAAGATCAAAACATTCAGATCTGACAATGGTGGAGAATTCACCTCAGGTGACTTCAAGAAGCTTTGTAGTGATTCAGGGATTAAGAGGGAGTTGACTGCTCCTTACAATCCACAACAGAATGGAGTTGCATAAAGGAAGAACAGAACAATCATGGAAGCAGCAAGAGCAATGCTACATGACCAAGATCTACCTATGCATCTATGGGCAGAAGCAGCTAGAACAACTATATATGTGCAGAACAGAACACCCCACAAGATATTGGACAACAAGACACCAAAAGAGGTATTTTTTGGTAAGAAACCTGAAGTCAGCCATCTCAGAATATGTGGTTGTCCAGTATTCACTCATGTCCCAAAGGAAAAGAGGACAAACTAGATCCTTCAGGAAAGAAGGGTATCTTTGTGGGTTACAGTGAAAGCTCGAAGGCTTACAGAATATACTTTCCAGGGTTCAAGAAGATTGATGGCAGCAAGGATGAATATAAGTTCAAGGACAGGTAATCCAGGAAGCAAATATCAAGAGGGAGCACACTCCAGCAGCTCCTGCAAGGATGCAAATTTTCAGAGGGAGTTGACCATCTTCCTACATTCCACAACAGAAAGGTGTAGAAGAAGCTACTTCAGTAGCTTCTGCCAGGAAGCAAAGACTCAGAGGGATTCCACCCAACAAACAAACAAAGATAAGTATTTCAATTATCATTTCTTGCCTATTTTTGTTTAAATAATATTATGCTTATGTTCCTAGACTTAGGAGATGTATTGTGCATATTAGAATGATTGCATTAATGAACAGTATACTACTAATATGCATGTGATGGGTAAGTGGCCTGTGGCACTGTACAACATTCCAGTGCTACTTATCTATAATGAAACCTCTTTGTTGACATGTTGGGAGTAGTGCAAACTCTTAACAATGTTCTGGTAGAGACTAGAAGGCATCTAGAAAGTTGTGGAACATGGATAAATGTTGTATTGAAGCATTGGCTAAGATAACTGCATGACTGCATGACATATTTATTTATGTGTAAAGAATTTGTTCTGAAAATTATGAGATGTTTCTAATCATGCAATTTAACTTGTTTTGTAGGAAAGACCGTATATCTTCACCTACAAAAGAAGGACTACAACATTTGTTCTAGCAACAAAGATATCTATTGAAGATATTGAAGTTCCCAGGATCTGGGATGAAGAAATGGAATGCCATGATCCGTCGATCATGAAGATGATGTTTGGGATGTAGTCCCAAGACCTGACAGGGAGTCACATGTGTGCATATTGAAGAAAGCCTTGTATGGCTTGTAGCAAGCTCCAAGAACTTGGTGTGATACAAAGAGGAAGCTTGCTGCTGAGTTCGATATGAAAGATTTGGGAATGATGCATTATTTCCTAGGTATGGAGGCGTGGCAGAGTGTAGGTGGGATCTTCCTTGGTCAAGGGAAGTACACAGTAGATATCCTGAAGAGATTCAGGATGATGGATTGCAAGGCCATGGCCACACCTATGGCATCGAATCTGAAGCTTCTATGTGATGCTTCATATGAGCCGATTGATGTCTCTATGTATCGTCAGATGATTGGGTCCTTGATGTACCTGATGAACACGAGACCGAATATTTGCTTTGCTGAGAACACATTGAGCCAGTTCCTGGTTGCAGTAAAGCATGTTCTGAGGTACCTGAAGGGTACAGTGAATTATGGGCTCAAGTATGAAGCGAATCAAAAGTTTAACCTGCAGGGTTATGTTGATTCAGATTGGGCTGCCAGTGCTGCAGATAGGAAGAGCACATCTGGATGTTGCTTCAGTATGGGATCAGGTGTGATCTCTTGGTTTAGCAGGAAGTAGTCCTGTGTAGCACTGAGTACAGCTGAGGCAGAGTATGTTGCAGCCTGTTCAGCTAGTTGTAAGGCAGTATGGCTACGGAAGCTACTGTCTGAGTTATTTTATCTCCCATTGGATGCTACTGGTATATTCTGCGATAACCAGAGTTGTGTGAAGTTGTCTGAGAACCCAGTGTTTCATGACAGGTTGAAACACATAGAGATCAAATATCACTATATCAGGGATATGGTGCAGATAGGAGCTGTGAAGCTCCTGTATGTCGCGATGGACGAGCAGATTGTAGATCTGCTGACGAAGCCACTAGCCAGGGTGAAGTTCGAGTACTTCAGGGAAAGGCTTGGTGTTCTTCAGATCGAGGACACTTCAAGGAAGAAGTGATGGACACATTTGCTGAATCCATTCCAAGCATGTTGGAAGGAGGATCCTTCACATGGCTGTGGATGTAAGCGTTGGATGATGAGCATCAGGATGATGTTCTAGTTTCTGCTTTGTATGATCAGTAGGATCATTTATATGTATGTACGCATCATGTTAGATGCTGGATATGATCGGTTGGATCATTTGTATGTATTTTGTATATGCATCATGTTGGATGCTTGGACCATGTATCTGTATATGTATCAAGTGGATACATTGTATGATCAGGTAGATCATGTATATTGATATGTATTGTTGAATATTGTAACTTCAAAGAATATTATATTTGTACTTTATTATTCCGGAGATGTTTCATTCCTCCGAGGTAACCCTATCATGTATCTGGAGATGTTTATTCCTCCAAGGGATTGTATTAACTAGGGTTATTAGACCCACCATGTGTGGGTCGGCCCTGTAGTTATATTTTAGGGGTTATTAGACTTCTCCAGGTGAGGTCGGCCCCATAAGTCTTTTAGTCAGTTGGAAGTCAAGTATAAATAGAGGAGGTGAACTCCTCATTAGTTCATTCACTCACTTGTGGAAGAGTGCGCACTAGTTGAGGAGATCTGCTAAGGAGTCAAGGAGAAGGAGCACATCTTGTATTTTGGTTGATCATCTTATTGAGGAAAGCTTTGCTGGGTTTTCTACCCCTTGAGGGTTTCCCAGGGTATATTGTGTGTCTATCTTGTGATTGTGTTTCTTTCAGAGATCTTGTTTGTCTATTTGGTTTAAATCTAACATGGTATCAGAGCTAGACTGAATAGGACATCTTTCACAAGGTAAGAATACCTCTTTCTCTCTCTTTGGTGAAGTTAGGGTTTTCAGCCCAAAGTTGGTATTTTTGATTTTTGGTTGCATGGCTGGATAGCCCTCTTCAAGAGCTTTCTTTTGAGCTATAGATCGAACTTTTTGGTTGGGTAGAACTTCGGGAAAGTCAAACCCTAATTCTACCAAAAGTGCGATACGTCAGATTTTGGTTTCAGAAAAAAGTTGTAATTTTTGATTTCTGATTACATGACTGGATAGCCCTTCTCAAGAGCATCCTTTTGAGCTCTAGATCGAACTTTTTGGTTGGGTAGAACTCCGGGAAAGTCAAACCCTAATTCTACCAAAAGTGCGATAAATTTCTGTTCCAGTTTCCGGAAAAGTGAAAAGTAACTTCCCAGGTAAGTCTACTCTGTCTCTTGGACTCCCCCAAGAGAAGATGGCTCCAAATACTAAGCTTGAAGACAAGCTAGAAGGCATAGAGAATTTCCGAGCATGGAAATACAGAATTGGTCTCATTCTTGAGGAGAATGATCTTGCTCATTATATCAAGGAGGAAGTTGCAGAACCAGAAGAAGAGGAAGCCAAAGAAAAACACAGGAAGGATCTGATTAGGGCAAAGAGAATCATAGCTGATTCCATTAAAGATCACTTGATTCCCCAAGTGTCTTCCAAGAAGACTCCAAAGGAAATGTATGATGCCCTAGGAAGAATGTATGAAGGAAAGAACATCAACAGAAAGATGAATCTAAGGACTCAATTGAAAAGTACCAAGATGCACAAAGGAGAATCCATTCAAGACTACTTCTCAAGAGTCTCTCTAATCAAAGAACAACTAGATGCCATTGGTGATACTCTTGATGAAGATGAACTTGTGATGACAGCTCTAAATGGTCTCACTAGACCATGGGAGTCATTCATTCAAACTATGTGTGCCAGAAAAGAAAGTATGAAGTTTGATGTAGTATGGGAAGATTGTGTTCAAGAGGAGGCTAGGGTTGCCAACAGAGAAGCACTTCTCAAAGAGGATGACCAAGCTTTGGCCACCCACACCAAAAGAGGAAAGAGAGGCTACTTCAAGAAGGTAAACCACAAAAAGCCTCAACCCTCTCATAGATTCAAAAAGAAAGGGGGAGACATCTCCACAGTCCAATGCTTCAATTGTCTCAAGCTAGGACACTATGCCAGAGACTGTACCCTACCAGAGAAGAAGAAGAAAAGATTTATTCACAAAAGACATCATGCTCATATGGCAGAAGATGACAGTGAAGAAGAAGAAGAAGAAGAAGAAGAAGAAGTAGAGGAAAGGCCTCAAAAGAAAAGATCTAAAGTAAAGAAAGAAGAACCAGAAGAATATGTACTATTTTCTGCTCTCTCTGGATCTGTGTCTCCTGGTGAAGACACTTGGCTCATTGACAGTGGTGCTTCAAAGCACATGACAGGTCACAAGGAAACTCTCTCCAAGATTGAAGAGAAGTCTTCACCCCAGAAGGTATCACTAGGAGATGATTATCAATATCCCATCAAGGGAATTGGTGAAGCAAGCTACAAGCTTGACTCAGGAACACCTTTGAAGATGAAAGAAATATTATATGTTCCAGGGTTAAAGAAGAATCTACTCTCTATCTCAGCTCTAGACAAGAAAGGCTTTAGAGTAGCCTTCATAGATGGTCAAGTACTCATGTGGACCAAAGGAAAATCAATCAAAGATGCAATTGTCATTGGTGAAGAAGAAGGAGGACTTTATAAACTCAAGGGTCACCCAGAATCTGCCCTTGCTCATGAAGTCTCTAGTCCCAGTGAGCTATGGCACAGAAGACTAGCCCACATTAACTATAAAGCTTTACCATATGTGAGTAAGATGGTTATAGGCTTGCCAAACTTGAAGGTTGATCATGATGGCTCATGTAAAGGATGTAAGAAAGGGAAGAATATCAAGAATCCCTTTCCGAAAAGTGAAACAAAGACTAAGAGTTCTCTAGAACTAATACACTCAGATGTATGTGGACCCATGCCTACCACATCTCTAAGTGGGTTTGAATACTATCTCTCCTTCATTGATGATTATTCAAGAAAAACTTGGATATACTTCCTAAAGGGTAAGAATGAAGTCTTTGGAAAATTCAAAGAGTTCAAGGCTCTAATAGAAAACCTCTCAGACAAGAAAATCAAGATTCTCAGAACAGATAATGGTGGAGAATATACTTCAAAGGAATTTGAAGAATTCTGTAAAGAAGCTGGAATCAAAAGGGAGCTAACCACTCCTTACAACCCCCAACAGAATGGGGTAGCTGAGAGGAAAAATAGAACCATCATGGAAGCTGTAAAGACTATGATACATGATCAAGACCTTCCCATGTATCTGTGGGCTGAAGCAGCCAAGACAGCAGTATATGTTCAAAATAGACTATCTCATAGTGCTCTTGACTTCAAAACTCCAGAGGAAGTCTTTACAGGAAAGAAGCCTGAGGTAAGTCATCTCAAAATATTTGGGTGTCCTGTGTACATCCATATTCCAAAAGAGAAGAGATCCAAATTGGATCCCTCAGGTAAGAAGGGAATATTTGTTGGTTATTGTGAAACTTCCAAAGCCTTCAGAATCTACATACCAGGTTTCCATCATATAGAAATAAGTAGAGATGTTACCTTCGATGAGGAAGCAGCCCTCAAGAAATCCAGAAAGTGTCAACTTGAAGAAGTTTATGAAGAAGATACATCTCCCAGAATCTCAGAGAATGCTCACATTCCTGAAGAAGACATACCAGAGGATCATGACATGCTGGAACCACAAGAACCTCCTGTTGCAGAATTATCCAGGAAAAGAAGACCAGCATGGGCTAGAGATATTATTCAAGGAGCAGAAAGATATGGTGCTCCTGAAGGCTCCACTAGAGAAAGGAAGAAACCAAAGCTAGTATCCAACTATATGGCCCTGATGTGTGATCTTGTGGATCAACTACCTACCAGCTATGAAGAGGCAGCTCAAAAGAAAGAATGGGTAGAAGCAATGACTGAAGAATATCAGTCAATAATGAAAAATGATGTTTGGGATATAGTTCCCAAACCAAAAGACAAAAGTGTGGTTTCTTCCAAATGGATCTTTAAAATAAAACATGCTGCGGATGGAAGTATTGAAAAATACAAAGCAAGATTTGTAGCCAGAGGGTTCTCTCAGAAGGAGGGAATTGACTATGAAGAAACATTTGCACCAGTTGCTAGGTATACTTCAATTAGAACTATCATGGCTCTTGCATCCATGATGAAGTGGAAACTACATCAAATGGATGTTAAGACAGCTTTTCTGAATGGTGTAGTATACATAGAGCAACCACAAGGATTTGAGGTAAATGACGGAAGGACTCATGTATGCAAACTGAAGAAGGCATTATATGGGTTGAAACAAGCTCCCAGAGCTTGGTACGGAAGGATTGACAATTTCTTAACTAGCATGGGCTTTACCAAAAGTAAAGCTGACCCAAACCTTTATCTCAAGGTATTGGATGATGAACCAGTTATACTTTTATTATATGTAGATGATCTATTTCTAACTGGAAATGAGAAACAAATCATTGAAAGCAAGAAGAAGCTTTCTTCAGAATTCGAGATGAAAGATCTCGGATTGATGCACTACTTCTTAGGATTAGAAGTGTGGCAAGAACCAAGAGGAATCTTTCTGAATCAAGGTAAGTATACTGTGGAAATTCTGAAGAGATTTGATATGTTGGAGTGTAAACCCATGGCCACTCCCATGGACTCCAACTTAAAGATTTTGGTTAATGACTCATCAGAATTAGTGGACCTAACTTTATATAGACAGATCATTGGATCACTAATGTACTTGACAAATACTAGGCCAGATATATGCTTTGCTATAAATACCCTAAGTCAGTATCTAGTAGAACCCAGAAAGGTTCATCTAATAGCTGCAAAGCATGTAATGAGGTACTTAAAAGGTACATTAGATTTTGGTCTACTCTATGATGGAAGTCATGAACTCAAGTTGCATGGTTACTCAGACTCTGATTGGGCAGGCAGTGTCTCAGACAGAAAAAGTACTTCAGGTGGATGTTACAGCCTTGGATCTGCCATGATCTCTTGGTTCAGCAAGAAACAATCCAGTGTGGCCCTCAGCTCTGCTGAGGCAGAATACATAGCTGCTTGCTCTGCTAGCTGTGAAGCTGTATGGCTTCGGAAACTGTTATCTGGAGTGTTTGACTTAGAAATGGATCCCACTATGATTATGTGTGATAATCAAAGCTGCATCAAGATGACAGAAAATCCTGTGTTCCATGATAAGTCAAAACACATAGAGATCCGATACTTCTATATTCGAGATATGGTGCAGAAAGGAGCTATCAAGCTTGAATACGTGAGCACTGAAGATCAAATTGCTGATATCCTGACCAAACCACTGTCTCGTGTGAAATTCGAATACTTTCGAGACAAGCTTGGTATAGTTCAGAAGGACTCTCCTAGAAAGGGGGAGTAGGATGATTCCTGATGGCAAGCAAGTCTCATCAAAAAATGAGACCTCACCTAATCACTTAGAAATAGTTAGATTTAGGACTATTTTATTTTTCATTCACTTTTACTTATACATGATTTTGATGATAGATGTATTAGTGAGAATACATGCTAGATGTATACATGCCTTTGATGTTAGATGTATACATGATTTTGATGATAGATGTATTAGTGAGAATACATGCTAGATGTATACATGCTTTTGATGTTAGATGTATACATGATTTGATGATAGATGTATTAGTGAGAATACATGCTAGATGTATACATGCCTTTGATGTTAGATGTATACATGATTTTGATGATAGATGTATTAGTGAGAATACATGCTAGATGTATACATGCTTTTGATGTTAGATGTATACATGTTTTGATGATAGATGTATTAGTGAGAATACATGCTAGATGTATACATGCTTTTGATATTAGATGTATACATGATTTTGATGATAGATGTATTAGTGAGAATACATGCTAGATGTATACATGCTTTTGATGTTAGATGTATACATGATTTGATGATAGATGTATTAGTGAGAATACATGCTTTTGATGACAGATGTATACATGCTTTTAGATGTATTAGTAAGAATACATGCTTATGATTGTATGATGTATACATGCTGTTGATGCTGATTATGTACTTGTATGGATGAAGATACTTGTACTTGTATTGATGAGAATACAGATTGAGGGGATTGAATCATCCCTGGACTTTCAGTCCTAAAGAGAGCCGTAGACGTAAGGTATCCGAGAATGAAGTCCTTAGTGGACAGTTGAGGGGATTGGATCATCCCTGGACTTTCAGTCCTAAAGAGAGCCGTAGACGTAAGGTCTCCGAGAATGAAGTCCTTAGTGGACAGTTGAGGGGATTGAATCATCCCTGGACTTTCAGTCCTGAAGAGAGCCGTAGACGTAAGGTCTCCGAGAATGAAGTCCTTAGTGGACAGTTGAGGGGATTGGATCATCCCTGGACTTTCAGTCCTGAAGAGAGCCGTAGACGTAAGGTCTCCGAGAATGAAGTCCTGAATGAACAGGTAGGGGATTGTATCGTCCCCGGACTGAGGTCCCAGAATAGAACCGTAGACTGGGTCTCCGATAATGAAGTCCTGAATGAACAGGTAGGGGATTGTATCGTCCCCGGACTGAGGTCCCAGAATAGAACCGTAGACTGGGTCTCCGATAATGAAGTCCTGAATGAACAGGTAGGGGATTGTATCGTCCCCGGACTGAGGTCCCAGAATAGAACCGTAGACTGGGTCTCCGATAATGAAGTCCTGAATGAACAGGTAGGGGATTGTATCGTCCCCGGACTGAGGTCCCAGAATAGAACCGTAGACTGGGTCTCCGATAATGAAGTCCTGAATGAACAGGTAGGGGATTGTATCATCCCCGGACTGAGGTCCCAGAATAGAACCGTAGACTGGGTCTTCGAAAATTGAAGTCCTGAATGAACAGGCAGGGGATTGCATCGTCCCCGGACTGAGGTCCCAGAATTGATCCGTAGACTGAAGTCTCCGAGAACTAAAGATTGGATTGTATCATCCTTGGACCTATGTCCTAAAAGGAGCAGGATTGATCATCCTAGGAATATGATCATGTGATGACGATGCTGGTGATCGTATGATGACGATGCTGATGATCGTGTGATGACGATGCTGATGACGATGCTGATGATCGTATGATGACGATGCTGATGATCGTGTGATGACGATGCTGATGACGATGCTGATGATCGTGTGATGACGATGCTGATGATCGTATGATGACGATGCTGATGACGATGCCGATGATCGGATTGATATCGACACTATTGACATTGATGTTCCAGTAACTGGTTGAGTTACTGACGAAGATGAATTGAAGAAAGCTTCCGATGATTTATAGATGTATCATGTATGATGACTCCTTTCCCTTGCAAATGTTGTTATAATATCCTTCTCGTTAAGGGGGAGTGTTGAATATTGTAACTTCAAAGAATATTATATTTGTACTTTATTATTCCGGAGATGTTTCATTCCTCCGAGGTAACCCTATCATGTATCTGGAGATGTTTATTCCTCCAAGGGATTGTATTAACTAGGGTTATTAGACCCACCATGTGTGGGTCGGCCCTGTAGTTATATTTTAGGGGTTATTAGACTTCTCCAGGTGAGGTCGGCCCCATAAGTCTTTTAGTCAGTTGGAAGTCAAGTATAAATAGAGGAGGTGAACTCCTCATTAGTTCATTCACTCACTTGTGGAAGAGTGCGCACTAGTTGAGGAGATCTGCTAAGGAGTCAAGGAGAAGGAGCACATCTTGTATTTTGGTTGATCATCTTATTGAGGAAAGCTTTGCTGGGTTTTCTACCCCTTGAGGGTTTCCCAGGGTATATTGTGTGTCTATCTTGTGATTGTGTTTCTTTCAGAGATCTTGTTTGTCTATTTGGTTTAAATCTAACATGTATCAGGTATGATCAGGTAGATCATGTATGTTGATGGATACATTGTGTGGATCATGTATCTATGTATCAGGTGGATACACTGTGTATGATGATATGTATCAGGTAGATACTTGGTGTGCATCAGATGGATGCATTGTATGATCAGGGTGATCGTGGATGATGAGCTTCTCCAAATGACATGTAGCAGGATGTTGCAGTGATGATGATCAAGATGATCATCTTTACATCAGGATGATGTATGGTGAGTATCAGATGATACTTTGTGGCCGTGGATCAGGTTGTGCAGATGAGCATGTCTGGGAGATCCTATAGGTCGGAGTTGCATACCCATAACAACATGGGATGCTCTTTCGAGACATTGCTTTGGGAGGACATGTAATTTGTGCCCTGGGAGATCTTCAGGTCGGAGTTGTGTACCCGTAACATCCTGAGATGCTCTTGCGAGGTTTTGTCCTATGGCATGTAATTTGCTCCTGGGAGATCTGGACAGGATGAAAAAGGCCTCAGATGCTTCAGCCAGGTTTTGCCATGACCACATGTAATTTGCTCCTGGGAGATCTGGACAGGATGAAAAAGGCCTCAGATGCTTCAGCCGGGTTTTGTGGTGGACCACATGTAATTTGCTCCTGGGAGATCTGGACAGGATGAAAAAGGCCTCGGATGCTTCAGCCAGGTTTTGTGGTGAGATCACATGTAATGTTCTCCTAGGAGATCCGACAGGTAGAGCTATGTGCTCGTAACAGCCTGGGATGCTTCAGCCAAGTTTTGTGATGGGTCACATGTAATGTGCTCCTGGGAGATCCGACAGGTAGAGCTGTGTGCTCGTAATAGCCTGGGATGCTGCAGCCAGGTTTTGTGACACACGTAATAAGTCTTGAGGATTCCACAGTATGGCCAGTGATGATGAAGACCTGCAGGTGGTGGGCCTACATCCAGTATGAAAAAGGACTGGCTCTGTAGAACTTCCTATGACTAGTAGAGTCAGAAATTGGTTGAGATAGCAGCAGCAGTGACGATGATGATGACAATGATCCCGAGAAGAAGACTTGTCTAGCAGAACTGTGTCGAGAAATACCTTCCTAGTTAAGAGGGAGTGTTGATGTATATGTAACTTCGGAATGTATTTCATCTATGTATTTCATATTAGAGATGTGTTATTCCTCTATAAGTGTCGTCATGTGGATTGACAAGTGTCGCAAGTGTGTGTACTTGCCGATGGGTTATTAGACCACCATGTGTGGGGTCGGCCCTGAAGTATATATTATATTGTGGATGTATCTAGATAGACAAGTCGGCCCCATAGTGTAACTGGGCAAACAGGTTAGTATAAATAGAGATCAGGAGATCTATATTTTGATCATTCAGAAAGTCACACTTCTCTCACTCAGAAAGTGGTGCACTAGTGAGGAGGAGGATCATCTACTACTAGGAGACTATCTCAAGTGTATTTTGGTTGTACTTTGGTTGAGCCATTGCTCTCTCTATCTCTGAGGAAGTTGTGGGGTTTTTCACCTTAGGGTTTTCCCCATGGAAACTCTGTGTCTCTTGTCTCTCATGATTTTGATTCTTGTGATGCGTGTCATGCTTATTGTGATTGTTATGCATTGATATACTGTATATGTTATTCTCTCAGTAGAGATCCAAGAGTATTGTGAATTAATGCTCAAAATTTAACAATTGGATGTACTAAATGATTGAATTGAAACTTAAACAAAACTTGTTTGTTGCAGAATAAGAACCATGACCTTGTTGAACGACACGACATTGATAGAGTTGACCAAAACTTGTTTGTTGCAGAATAAGAACCATGACCTTGTTGAACGACATGACATTGATAGAGTTAATGCATCCAACTAGGCTCTTTCATGAATACTTGTTTACCATGTTTATGATTAGTTTATTAGTTTTCATAACATTGAATTATCAAAGTTAGAATCTTAGTATAGCTTGTTGGATGTACTACATGATTGAATTGAAACTTAACCAAAACTTGTTTGTTGCAGAATAAGAACCATGACCTTGTTGAATGACATGACATTGTTAAAGTTGATGCATCCAACTAGGCTCTTTCATGAACACTTGTTTACCATGTTTGTGATTCGCTTTGCTTAATTGTTTTGAGTTAATTCTTTTATTTTTTAATGTTCTTTATGTCACTTCCCACTACTAGATAATGACAAGCGAAACAAGGTAAAGGAATCCATGAAGAAAAGGGTGCTCACTATGACAAAGTCCAAAGTAACTCAACAAGATTGAGCATTGCTATGTCAACAACCAAAGTAAACAATTTTCTATTTAATCAAATCATAATCACCTGTGTTGGAGAAAACTTCCTATGGCTTGGGGTGGATCACAACAGACAGCTGACTACCAGAAATTAACTCAATTATCAATGCTATGATATATAAATGACAATGCTAAGATAATGAAGAGCATAACCAACCTCGATCCAAACATTTAATGTAGATCCCCGTTGGAGCTTTCAACCCGTGCACTTGAACCTGCAAATTAGTCTTGACAGCCAATATACAACAAGCGCATATAATATATAAATGACATTAACATCATCAATAGAAATGGTCCATGATATTATAAGTAAATGCAACCCAATGTAATATAAACAATATTCACAATATTGATGGACGAGAATATGAGTATTTCTATTAATAAATAACAAGAAGTACAATGTGATACGACCTCTTGTCGGCAACCAATCTAAACCAAGATCCAGGTCTTTCCACTTGTGCCTCCACCACTTCAATCCTCCATGGAATTGCAAACTCAAACTATGATAGGAGTTTGGAAGGTGAACATAAAGGGTTCACAACTACAAGGATCAATGAGTGTAGACTCAAGATAGGGCAGAAATACACTAGAGTTCTCTTGCTCTCCTTTCTCCTCCTGTCCATAAGCCATATGTGTTCAATATATAGTCCTCTCAAAGGTAGGTGAAAGGACACATCAAGGCGTTTCTGGGGCAAATGGAGGGCCAAAGGTCACCCAATGACCGCTTTTTGGGAGTAAAAAGTAATTAACTAGTGATTTTTACCATTTTACATGCTACCTGCGGGCTATAGTGATGCAACTCGCGGGGATGCCCACTGTAATGATGCAGCTAGCGTACAGAGGAAAAAAATAGGGAAAATAGTGTCTCTGGAGGATAAAAAGTGGATCTGAGTCAGTAAAATGGATCCCCTAGGCCAAAGAGTGTTGATGCTCACAAGGTGCAAAACAACGTTGTAACAGATGCCCCCTAATGTGTGAGGTCATAGACTGATGCTACGATGGACGAAATACATTATAAATCTCAGAAGTGGAGTGATGGAGACACAAGTGGAAGGAGCAACTCACTCGTCATAATACAATAGTATCCCTGAGTACATGTCAGTACAGTACAACAATCTGATACAATGGCCATGAATAGGCAGTACACATGAATACATGTCACAAGTGATCATAGCCATGATCCCTCTATAGTAAGATATGGTCTCCTGCTGAAAAGGAAACAGTCGGTGCAAACTGGAGGTACAAATTGCTGATATCTGAGAGGTGATATCTCATATGTAAAGTCATAATCATAAGTAGCATACTAAATGCCACTATCGCTTGGGATCGTCTACACAAGTCTTTGACTGTGCAAGTCCCATCAAGTGAATAAAGGAGTTGAGGTCGAACCTAATGTGACATCATCTGATTACCAGTCAATGATGTATACCGTTAACTGATGTGAGATAACCCACCAATAATGAAAATGGGCATCAAGGAACAGAGCACAATCATCAAAGTGCGAATAGATGTGTTTAAGTCGAACACTAAGATGAATCCATTGATCAGGGGACATTGATGTATTCCCAAAACTGTCGATGGCGAGAGAACCTGCCACTAATGACTGTAAGCCTTAAGGTACTCAACCGAACTCTAAGCCTCAAGTTCTGAAATAAATGGGTTGAAGTCGACGGAACGAGCCTCGCTAGAAGGAGGGCATTAAGGCATCCCCCATCAACCAGCACAAGGTACCAGCTACGCTGAAAGATTTGGAAGAACTCAGGTGAAACGGACTGACTCAATAAGGATGGCCGACATGCAATAGTCAAGAGATCTAAGGAGTGGCCGACTCTGGTTTCAGGACTTCCTTTGAACAAGAGCATGAGCAGATGGATAGACTCAGGCAGCATAGACTCAATATAAACTGTGCGATGCAGGAGGCATCAAAAAGGGCTCCATAATGACTGAAAGCTTAACCAATCGGTGGAGTAAACTGAGAAACAAGTACAGCTCCTAAGGTCCAACTATAGTCCCGACTCATAATGTATGGAGTGGAATGAATGCTCTGTTCAAAGGTGACACAACAGCTGCCAACAACAAGTAGTAACCATAATCTCGTCCGGCTTTTTGGAATATTTGATTTTTTTTTTGTCTTTTTCATATTTGGGAAAGCTTGAAAAAGAATAAAATTGCTTAGAGTACAACAAGTGAGGGAACGAGTGTCAAATAGCAAGAAGACTAGTTCCAAGCAGTGGAACATACTTATGATCGATGCAAGGAAGCGTGTGCAGGATGTGGACACTCGGGGGGGATGTTCCCTCAGGGTCAAAAGGTCATCAATTTGTGACGGGCAAATGTAAGCTCTGCAGGGCTCGATAGGGAAAGTGCTCAGGCACTAGGGTAATAACTGAGTAAGCGAGAGCTGGCACAAGGCTCAAGCGGCGAGCAGGATGATGCAATGCAATCACAACTTGATATAAATGGGGGAGTCCTTATGGGATATGGACAGCATAAGACAAAGTAGAGTATGAGTCTTTATCGCAACGTCATGGCGTAACTACAAAGAATGCCCAATCCTAAGGACAAACAACGGCATGGGCACCATAATGAAAAAAGGGGTTCTAACTAGGGTACCCATATTCGGAAAGGCCCTACCACCACATAACGACACTTCTATAACAGTGTGAAGGTTCTGTGTCAGTGAAGAAGCAGGGTCGCACCTAGGGTTTATGAAAGTGGCCAAAATGTCAAATACATAATGCATATGAAAATGACATCTAACCTATATGCCAGGTGTGAAACATACCTGCCACAGGTGTGAAACGTTCGAAAACAACTTTCGCCGAAGAAATCTGGTCAAAAAATGCTACTCCGTGACATTGTATTAGTCCAGAACAGCATTAAATGGCGAAAACTATAGACAAGTGGGTTTTGAAAATTATAAATAGTAACAAAAATTTATAATTTACAATTCATTTTTACTATTCACCCATTTGGAGTTTTGTGGTTAGTTTTCACCTCAAAGTTCAGGTGTTGATTCTGGGAGCTATGGGCGTCCGATCATCGAACCATCAGGAGCAGGTTGGTAGTCTCATCCACACCTTTCATTTTAATGCTTTTATTTCAGTTTTCACCGGTTAAATTTTTTGTTTGGCCATGCCCTACATGGCCACAGTGCTACCCGCGGGCTATAACTATGCGGGTCACAGGTAGGGTTGGGTACGCACAGTCAACACACGCGTTGACCACGGGTACCCACCTCTGTGAGCACAATTTCCTGCGGGTACGACTGTGAAACTAGTTTTTTAAACAAAACTGACTAAATTCATTGGTTTTTCTCTTTCCAGGATGGTTCTAGAGTGGAGAGAGAGAGAACATGACCTAGTGGATGAGGTCATCCGTAATGATGTGCGTGCACAGCAAGCGCTACAAGCATGTGGGTTATACAAATTTTGGAGCACAGGGGGTTTGAGGGCCTAAAACCTATTGCTCCGCCATTTGATAGACTATTGGGATGTCGATACACAGAACTTCAACCTAGATGGGAAAATACTCTCACTGGAAGTGAAAGATATCTACTTCATTACAGGTTTGTCCCGCCGAGGTGAGGTGGCAAGCCTTTGATCTCGATCTGTGGGTGGTGGGATTACCATCCCCGACTATATAGAGTGGTATTGTGTTCCAAATACTCTGGCAGTGGGGATTCAGGTGCCCATCAGAGCCATAGTCAACCTAAGCATGAAGGTTGTCGTGGCCACTTTAGTATGGATTACTGGTTCAAAAGCTCTTCACCAGGCATCCAGGCCAGTTATGTTCTATGCATCGCAGTGTATGCAGCCTATGATATTTGACTGGTGTACCATGCTACTAGGGTCCATGAAAACCCAGATGACAGAGTGCAAGCAGGGGGATGCAAAAAACTTCGGATACGGCAGTATCTTGTGCAGCTTCTTCTTTGAGCGAGTTCTGGGGCTCAGTCCGAGGGTTGAGGTCCCTCCTCATAGTCTCCGCGACCCAACCATGACCCGGTGGGCCGAGGTCTTGAGGTGACAGGGTGGTGGTCGTCAGGCATCACCATACATAGAGGAGTTCTTTCACTGGTGGGACCGACATGTCATAGCGATAGAGGACTACCCCTATGCAGGGATAGACTTTCGGCAAGATCGAGACATGCCGCTCCCACTAGATGCAGCGTTCGGAGACATTAGTAAGTACTCTTTTTAGGTTTTTGGTATATTCATTTTTTATGGATTTTTTATTATAGATGTAAATGCAAAAATATTTTTTGGGGCTGGTATCATGTATTAATTTTTTACTAATTTCTCACAGACAAGGGCCCAGTGAGACCCGATGGTTTCCCGAGACATCATCGCCTGGGCAGGGGTGATGAGGTAGTAGGTGCTGCAGCAGAGCGGACACTACAGACTCTGTGGGCCAACCTATCATGGATGACCGCCAGGGTACCACAAGTAGAGGTGGCACGGCTACCAGAGAATATGCAGCGCCAGGTAGTGGGGGTGCCTGGCAACTGGGTGCGACTACTACAGCGTGTCGCAAATGCAGTGCATTATTTCTATCAGACACATCCTGTCGAGGTGGAAGCTATGCCTCCTCGTAGGGATTAGACATCTCGGATTCCCATTTTGTATCAATATGTATATTTTGAGAGCTACAGGCTCCAGTTTTGTATCATGACACTACCATTTTTGGACATATTATTTATAAAAACTTTGGTTCTTCGGTTCTACTATATGTGTGTATGTACAAATGTATGAATGTATCTTTTATTTGTGTGCTTCATTGTGAATGTGACAAATTCCAATCTAATACATAGTTAGCGTATGCATCAGATATATGATTAAAACTTCTCAGAACATGAATGTATGTAATTGAAACAAAATTTCATTCCAAGAGTCTTACCCTTAAGAATTTCCGTAGTAATGTAGGATCCCTCACACAGTACTGACCATTCAACTGAGACACAACTAGTTGTGAGTCCAGGCGGACTTCTAAAGACTGGATACCATGTGAAATAGCATCCCGAAGTAGCTCGATCACGACACTATACTCAGCCACATTGTTAGATGTAGGACCAAGACGAGCACCTCCTGAGGACATAACTAGGTGGTCAGGTGAAAAAATAACCCAAGCAACAAAAGCAAGCTGCTGTGTATGACGGCTAGCACCATCCATGAATCCTAAGAACATAGGAGATTCCGATGACATCTGTCAATCAAACGGAAGATAATCAGCAGACCTGAAAACCAAAATAAAGCTAACCTATGTACAAAAATAACTATACAATAGTATACAAAAGTATTAGCTCGAACCAAAAGTTCAAGCGTAATACCGCTTTAGGTAGAGCCCATTTCTAGGCTCCTTCAAGATGTTCCCCTCATAATCCTCTAATTCATAGGCTCCTTTTTCCAGGACATGCCTAACAATGTAAGGACCGTGCCACATGGGGTTGAACTTGCCTGCCCCCAGGGGTTCTTTAGCTTGGTCATATAAGAGGACCAAGTCACCTTCAGCATATTTTCGGGGGCGGACAGACCTATCATACTGAACCTTAACACAACATTTATTGGCATCAATAGCCATGGCGGCATCTCGACGTTGCTCTTCAAGTTGCTCAAGGTGGATTAAACATTGCTCAAGACCCGTCGTATCAGGGAGGAGCTCTATGGCCAGTTTAAGCGAAGGGATTTCGCATTCAATCGGTAAAATCGACTCCACACCATGTACTAGCTGAAATGGTGAGAACCCGGTGGCAGTATTGACTGCGGTTCAATACGCCCACAAAGCAGGATATAACATAATGTGCCAATTGTTCTTGCTTTGTTGGATGGTACGTTGGAGAATGGTCTTTAAAGACTTATTGACTGCTTCAACTTGACCATTCGCTTGGGGATAGTAAGAGGATGAGTGTTCTTGATGAAACCCAAGCTTGAGAGACAAATACTCCATCATTTTGTTCTGAAAGTGACTGCCATGGTCAGTGACAATCTCTTTCGGAATACTGAACCAAGTAACAATCTGATTGAACATGAAATGGGCTACTGTAGCACCATCAACTTTTACGGTAGGCATGGCCTCATCCCATTTGGAAAAGTATTCCACGGCCACTATGATATGGTGATGCACCCCAGCCGAAGCTGGTTTGCAACCCATGAAATCCACCCCCCACTTAGCGAAGGGACCGACGGTGACGACCGGATGAAGGGGCGCTGGATGCGAGTGTATATTCCAAGAAAACACCTCGCAAGGGTGACATCTCTTCACAGCATTTATACAATCCTTAAATATTGAAGGCCAAAAGTAACCAGCTTGCATAATACGTTGGGTTGTAGGAAGCCCGGATAAGTGACCGCCACATGCCCCCGCATGGCAATCATTAAGCACCCGCTCCGCTTCTTCGTGAGTCAAGCAACGACGGAGAATAGAATCCTTTCCTCGGCGATACAAAGTGTCACCAATGATAGTATAATCTTTAGCATGATTTTTCACACGCCGTCGCTCGTCTCGTGAATAATGCAGAGGAAACTTCAAAGTTTGGAGATATACAATGACATCCCCATACCAAGGGTCCTCGGACAAGATAAGAAATAAGTGTTCATCCACAAAGGAATCTTCATGGATGGCATCCTCTTCAAGTCTCAGAAGGTCCGACATAAGCTCAGCAAACACCAACAATTTCACCGACTTCACCGAAGCAAAATCGAGATCGAACTCCTGAAGGATCACAATCCATTTATTGTACTTCCCCCCTATAAGGCATCGTGATAGCATGAACTGAAACGGATTGATATGTGCTACAACTGTGGTTGTTCTAAGCAAAATATAGTGTCGTAACCATTGGACTGCATGTACAGTCGCAAGTGCCAACTTTTCTACGTGAGTATATCTCAGTTCAGCATCTACTAGATTTCGACTGAGGTAATAGATGACATGCTCGACGAGTGTATCATCAACCTGAACTAAGACCATGCCAATCGTTTCTTGAGACGAAGCCACATAAAGTATAAAATCTCATGCAAAGCCGGGTGGACTAAGCACAGGGGCTGATACCAAAGCTTTCTTAAGGGCATCGAAAGACTGTTGGGCTCACTCATCCCAGATAAACGGTGTGTCCTTCTTCAACAAACGCGCGAAACCTTTGGTAAGATTAGCATAATTGGCTACAAAGCGACGCAGAAAAGTAGCTCTCCCTTAGAGGCTCTGAAGTTGAAACAAGTTGCGCGGAGGAGGCAACCAAAGTATTGCCTCAACTTTGAGAGGATCGACTCTAATACCCTCTTTCGAAACTATGAATCCTAGAAGGCGACCAGACCTCACTGCAAAGATGCATTTATTGGGATTCAATCGGATCTTGTAGCGTATACATCATTCGAGAATCCAACGAAGGTGCTTGGGGTGGTCCATTCTCTTGCAAGAATGGCCAGCAAGATCATCCAAGAAAACCTCCATTTTACTTTTAGGTCATGAAAGGCATAGGTCATGGCACGCTGAAACGTAGCTCCAGCATTTTTAAGGCCGAAGGACATTTTCTGATATGCAAACGTACCCCAAGGACAAATGAACTCAGTCTTATGTTGGTCCTTGGGTTTGATTTGAATCTGGTTATACCCTGAAAAGCCGTCCACAAACGAAAAATCACTTCCCGCACACGCATCCAAGATCTGATCAATGAATGGGGTGGGGAAATTGTCTTTCGAACACGCACGATTCAGGTCTCTAAAATCAGTGCATACACGGATCGTTCCCTGCTTCTTATCCACAGGAACGGGGTTTGACACCCATTCGGTAAGGGGAATGGGGTAGATGAAACCAACTTTGAGCAGTTTCTCCACCTCTGCCTTGATAGCGGCTGCCTTCCTAGGGTTTACAACACGAAGACGTTGTCGAACCGGTTTAGCATGAGGATATGTTCTAATCTCATGCTTGATAATACTAGGATCTATTCCTGGCATCTCCTCATATGACCAGGCGAAAGCTTCTCGAAGCTCAGTAAACAATTCAGTGTAGATGGCAACCTCCTCAAAAGAGCAATCATCACCGATGTAAACATTCTCAATATTTCTGGGAGTGCGAGAGATGTTGATCGGTTGAGTCGGGAAAATATTAGCCATATTCCCCTCCGCATAAATCTCATGTGAACCCAAAAGAGCGACAGGGTGACCAACCATCTCTGCAAGAGTCGTCCTAAGCTCTTCTTGCTCGGCGAGATCGAGGTTGGGAAGGAAATAAGAGCAATGATGCATATCCTCCCAAGGTCTCTCACTACTACACATGGCCTTGATAATGGCTTCATCCGAAGGTAAAGTACTATCAAGGCAATCGTTCGAACAAGACGAGTCGACTGCCCAAACTGGCAGTGTAACGGGATCTTCCTCAACTGTCCGAGAAGAGGGGAGATCCGGCTCTACAGTGGCTTGTTGAATATCCTGATAAGCAAGCTCAGCGGCAGAAAGTGGCATAGACATCCCAACATGCACAATGTCTCCAGACGTAGAACTCGTGGACAGTAAAGTCCATGGATCATCAAAGTATGAAGTCCGGAACAGTACATTATGTAAACGAGGAGGCGCATTGTCGGAAATGGTTCCAATAAAATTCACGGGTGCAGGGAAATCATAAGATTCCATCAATGAAGGGTACATTCCAACACCCATGCTCCCAGTTGTCGGCTGAGAGTCTATAACTTGCGAGACTACTGATCCCATAGATGCTGTGGGAGGATTAATGAAGTCCAGTTGATCGATGGTCACAATCCTGCCTTCGTGTGGAAAGCAGATGATCCTGAATACAGTAGACGCGACAACTTTCATAGCGTACATCCAATTCTGACCCAGTAAAAGGTTGTAGTCGATGGGCGCATCAACCACTTCGACTTCAATAGGCACAGGTTTACCTCCCAAGCGGACAACAAGGGAAGGGATTATCCCATGCGGCTTAAATGACCTACTGTCAAATGCAGTGAGCATGGTCCTAGACGTGAGTAGAGGAGGAGACCCAAGAGCTTTCCAACAAGCTAAATACATCACTGACGCGAAAGCACCTTCGTCAACCACCATTCGTTTGACAAAAGTTTTAAGGCACTCCACATGGATTTGAAAAGCCACGTGGTAAGGTAAGCGAGGTTGTAGATCAGTAGTGTCGAACTTGATGACGTTGGGACTCTCTTCGTCCTGAACTCCTAACACACATAAAAAGGGCATGCCTTTGAGAAGGACACGCCTGTAAAACCTCAAGAACTGACATGGCACACCGGGTTTGGCCCAAATCTTCTACAATGGAATAGTTCTGGGCAGCTCGAGCATTGGCATTATGCATTGAGTGCTTAAGCACACCTTTCGGTATCTGCGACATAATAGAGGGCTTCTCGATATGCAAGGAATTATCAGGAGGAGGGGGAGGCTCATTCCCCATATTAGGTTGTGGTGCACCATAATCGCGTTGACGAGTAGCAACACTAACCTTCGATTGGACCATATTCACGCATCCATAACCACTAATATTGGAAGAAGACGTAGGAGTCTCATTAGGTCCATAACCAGCGACGGGAGCATGCGAAGCCATGTTTTGATGATGATGAGGAAGGGGATCCTTCAACACAGCTGGGTTTTGTGCCAAATGCTTCGATTCTTCTTCGATTCGAGGACACAAGTGAGTAAGATGATCTTCCCCACAAAGCTTACAAGGAAATTTCACCTTACACCTAGGTTTACGGTCCTCACCAGCATTTCCGCCTTCCTGAGGAGGGTTGGCATTCTCCTTACGAGGGGTATTGCAGTTTCTATTATTGTTCCCATTGTTTCAACCCTTACGGTTATTTCTCCCCTTCTTCTTACCACCAGGCTGCCGGTTACCCGATCATTTTGTCGTTTGCACAGTGTGTACATCGGACGATGGGGTGGAAGTGGACAAGGTGTGAACCTGTCCGGGAGTAGACTAGTTTAGCGACAAATTTTGCATTTGATTAGCCACCAAATATACAGGGCGAGTACTTGTGGATCCCACAATGTCGTTGGCATGTGGTCTAGGAACTGTCTTGGGCTCATGTCTTGTTCACGGTGCGTCAGGGATGATGTCGTACAATATGTCAGACTAAGAGTATAGTAAATCTAACTGCTGGACTTTTAAGATGGCTTGTTCCTTAGTCATAATACCGGACATCGAAACGTCCTTAGCAATATATGGGAGTAGAGACTTGAGGAACCATTCCAACAGAAACTCTGGAGGAATGTTGGCTTTCACGAGTCGCTTCCGTCGACGCCACTCTTGAACGTGGTCAGAAATATGCGTGGTCTTATTCTGACGGAAGGTAGATAAAATTTCAGTACCAGTGTCGTAACAGATTGGCAACTGAAAATGATCCAAGAAAACCAAAGTGATCTCATTGAATCCCCTATAAGTGTTCCCCGGCAACTCAACATACCACTTCGCAGCTACCCCCGTGAGGGTGCATTGAAATAGTTGCAATCTAACAGAATCGTGATTCAATGAGTTGGAAGAGCACCAAAGGTGAAATGTCATGACATGATCACCCGAATCCTCACCACCTTTCCACTTGAATTTAGGAACGTCCGAAGGAAGCTTGGTAGGAACCGGAGGCCAACTAGGGTCGTGACACACAGGATCATTTGTGAGCTTCGAAAGATCCGGAAGATTCAAACGTGCAAGGAACGGGAGTTGCAGCTGGAAAGCTTGATTATAAGCTCCCATAAAAGGTTGATTATAAGAACCTGAAGGATAAGAAGGACCAAATGCTTATCCATGAGCATTAAACTGCTGATTATGTGGTCCTGACGGACCATAAGCTTGACCATGGCCGTAAGGTTGATAACCTCCTCCAACCTGACCCATATGAGAGTAAGCAGGTATATATGTGTTTTGAGCACCATATTGAGATGGGTTGTACTGATGGCCAGCACCGACTGTATTGTAGTAAGGGTTGCCACCATAAGTATGGAGCATATACGTCCTATTCATAGCGGGAACCGTGTCGTAATAATCATGATTATAGGGTATGTTCCCACCCCCAGCGTAAGCATTAGAATTAGCGTGAGCAGTCGTGTGGTGACCATAAGCATGAGATGTATTCCCAGCCCCAACATTGGTGTTACTAGTAGCAGGAATGGTGGCGTTATGACCATGAGAAAAAGGTATATTCCCACCTCCTACATTAACATTACTAGTAGCGGCAGTGGATGTAAAAGTATGTGGTATATGTCCACCACCGTGGTTGGGAGGAGCGTTAACATTTGCGAAAGTGGCCGTGGGTTGATGGGTAGTGACATGTGTATTAAGTGGTAGATGGCGAGTCGGGTTGCGAACAGTGTTCCTATTAGGTTGGGTAGTCCTAGGAAGCGGTCGTCTTCCAACATTAGCATTGTTAGAAGGAACGTGACCGGTCCCCATACTATGTGTGTGAGTAGACAATGTGGTGCCCCCGGCGAGGGTATTACCCCCAATGGGTGTAGTGTGGCTAACACCATGACTAGTGCCAGCGTGACTACCAAAAGCAGTGGAAGGATCAACTATGTTGTAATTAGGCATACCAAAAGAGAATGCGGTAGGGTTGATCGTAGGACCTATGTCGTCATGTAACTCTGGCATCCCGTATATATAATTATGCAAAAACGAAGGACCGAACAAGTCGTCCTCGGGCGGATTTGGACCAAACAAACTAGGTTGAGTCTGGGGTGGATCCGGACCAAACAAACTAGGATGGGTCTCAGGTGGATCACCCCCGCACGCCTCACGAGGAGTGGGGGTGTCTGAAGTGTGCTCGACTCTACCTGATGGAGTCGTAGGGATTTCTTCCGTATCAGAGTGTGCAGCAGTCATGACGTCTAGGATGTATGTCTCATAAGAACTCGAAGACTCGGAGGGAGCCCGCCGGCATCCCCTAGCAACACGACGTGAAAGCTCGACCGATTTTAAACCAGCCAACCGACGGGATCAGTGGAGAGTAGGACTCCACGCCACGATATATCCGGAGAGAATATAAAATCACAGCGTCCCCTAATGGCCAAACTATCGATCAAAAACAGTAAATCAAAAGCACACACCTAGAGAAACTACAGCCAAGAGCAGACAAATAGAGTGGCTAAATGAGCTCCTGACACTAGAGCCGGTATGTCTCGCCTAGGAGAGGCTTGAAACTCCCAAACTGTAGCCGGAGGTAACAGAATCAGTTATAGAGGCACCCAAGCTTCACTGCGTGCAAAGGGCCGTAACCCTCAGCAACAAACAACTATGTTGTCCAACCTATATCTGACTCAGGACACAAACAGTATAACCACTGCAAGTACCCTATGCGATACCTAGGTAAGGAAACTATGGTCACCGCAGTGTAACCAATGCTCAGGGGGACAGTCGCAGGTGGGATCCGTCGTATGGGAAGGGTAGCTAAGCCCGAAACTCAAGAGGGTCAAATCCCCCAAGAGTCCCCAGATACGAACAAACCCTGGAAATATCTCCCACGTTCAGCCGGTATTGGAGGGATATCTCCACAACCAACCTCCCATGACCTCATGCTCAACTCTGGTCTAAGTAGAGATTCCTGAGAACACCGATGTATACCATGGATTTCACCACTCCCTGGTCAGACACATAATGTTTCGTCTAGTAGTCTTGGATTGTTTACTCACAATGATCTATTCCAAGACCCTAAACCTATGCTAGTTGGTGTACCCTATAAATAAAATCGTTCTAATCAATTTTAGATTAAGCGTTAATTTTAATGGCTGTGGTTACTCAAAGGATATGGTCATGAAACTAGTGATGTATATGACTCAATAGTATGCAAAATCATCAAACTCTAGACTCATCTATCCAATAAAAACAATGTCACTAACATGCAAAATCAATCCAACAGTTTCGAAATAAAAAATGCAACTCTTTTATATTTTCAATACACAAGCAGAACCTAAATGAAAGCAGCAAGCACTCAATGCAAAATGCAGTACATGAAAGTAAAAAAAAAAAAAATGTATTTTTGCTTATAAATAAAAAGGAAAATGCAAAACTATGTTTTTGTATTTTTCAATATAATGAAATGAAAAATGCAAGCAAAATCCTACTATTCAGTTACAGAAATACAAGGGAAATCATTCAGACAACCTAGCAGATCCTAAAAGGTAAGACTCAGCCAATGGAATGAGCTTACAAATTAAGAATAGGTAAAAACCAATGAGGCTCAAAACCAAGAGAAAAGAGGAGTTCTGGTCACAAACAAGGCTTGGAACAGTCAGGAACAAGGCCAAAGAAGACTCAAGAACACTCATAATCAACCCAGCAACAACCAAAGGCCAAAAACAAATCACCTCCGGAGTTGTATGCTACTGTCGAAGGAAAACCTGCGGGTACCCACGGGCTATAGTTTAGACAGAAGCGGGTAGACGCGGGCAGAGCTAAGCTCACCCGCGGGTAGGGAAAAGTAAATGAGTAGAAAAAGAGTCCAATGGCTCAGAAAAAGGATTTTTTCTATAGAGTATCCTAACGGCCAATCAATGACACAGAGACTCGACACATAGCAACTCTAAATAAGGACTAATGCTCAAAAATCCCCAAAAATGGATGTTCTCCCCAGTAGAGTCGCCATTTCTGTGTTGGAGAAAACTTTCTATGGCTTTGGGTGGACCACAACAGACAGCTGACTACCAGAAATTAACTCAATTCTCAATGCTATGCTATATAAATGACAATCCTAAGATAATGAAGAGCATAACCAACCTCGATCCAAATGTTTGATGTAGATCCCCGTTGGAGCTTTCAACCCATGCACTTGAACCTACAAATTAGTCTTGACAACCAATATAAAACAAGCACATATAATATATAAACGACATTAACATCATCAATAGAAATGGTACATGATATTATAAGTAAATGCAACCAAATGTAATAGAAACAATATTCACAATATTGATGGATGAGAATATGAGTATTTCTATTAATAAATAACAAGAAGTACAATGTGATACGACCTCTTGTCAGCAACCAATCTGAACCAAGATCCGGGTCTTTCCACTTGTGCCTCCACCACTTCAATCCTCCATGGAATGGCAAACTCAAACTATGATAGGAGTTTCGAAGGTGAACATAAAGGGTTCACAACTACAAGGATCAATGAGTGTAGACTCAAGATAGGGCAGAAATCCACTAGAGTTCTCTTGCTCTCCTTTCTCCTCCCGTCCATAATCCATATGTGCTCAATATATATTCCTCTCAAAGGTAGGTGAAAGGACACATCGAGGCATTTCTGGGGCAAATGGAGGGCCAAAGGTCACCCAATGACCGCTTTTTGGGAGTAAAAAGTAATTAACTAGTGATTTTTACCATTTTACATGCTAGCCGCAGGCTATAGTGATGGAACTCATGGGTACGCCCATTGTAATGATGCAGCTAGCGTACAGAGGAAAAACATAGGAAAAATAGTGTCTCTGGAGGATAAAAAGTGGATCTGAGTCAGTAAAATGGACCCTCTAGGCCAAAGAGTGTTGATGCTCACAAGGTGGAAAATTACGTTGTAACATCACCACCCATAAAAACAAAAAATATCCATTTTTTAAAATTCAAAACCTTTTAATTTATTTATTTAAAAAAGATAAGTTAATAAATAAAATTCATAAAAAAAATAGTTAAAAGAAAAAAAAAATCTAAATCACTTTGGCTTTTGTTATGAAGCTATAGTCTCGTTACCCATATGGCAAGGGATAATATCATCAATCAAATTTCCAATCACATCGGTTTGGATTTAAATCTAGAGAGGTCGAAGGAAGATTCTTCATAGATATTCACGCAGGCATTGGAAAACCAGAGAATCTGAATGACATGTGGGGTTTAAAAGGGAAGAAATGGGTTGAAAAGACTATCACATAGTTGCGTTCATAAAAGTATATATGGCAAGTGAAAAGACTACATATAGTGGCGTTCAAAAGGTCAGTTATGGTGCGTTTAACAGACTTCCTATCGTGGGGTTAATAGTGGAATCCGAGAGCAGCCCACAGGTCTGGTTTTGGGTTGTGAAGCCAACTTTAACATGAAACCAACGAGCACGTACACACGAATGAAATTATCATTCAAATTTAATGAGTTGGGCAAATTTAATGAGTTGCATACGATGGTTTCCACACTCCAAATTACGAGGAGAAATACACCTACATTTCCAAAGTTTACCATTGCAAAGAGGAAAATAATTTTTTGAATTTCGTGATAGTAGACTAATATGTGCAAAATCGTTGCAATATGTCACGGACATAATAAGCAACTTAGACCCTAGAGAATGTGTAAAGTATCTCTCCCCTTGTACTATTTTGACATAGTCATGGGCATATTTTGACATAGTCGTGCCTATTCCCCTTCAAGTCATGGGCATATGTAAAGTATTGTTTCGGTAAATAATTTTAATTAACCCTCGGAGTAAAATATGGAATCAATGCACAAGAACTTTTTTAATTAAGTTTTTCTCGGTTTATATTTAAGGGGAATCAGCATAAACACATAATGATTCGGCATTTATTTTGAGGTTCTTTTTTTCGCTTTATTAGCGTACCATAATTGTAGGACTTTCCTGATTGCATGTGTCACATGCAACACCATTCTTGTAGAGATCAAAACCGGCAGCTCTACACTCCCGCCATAAAGGCTTGATGCAAATGATCTGTATCCACACACGCCAACTACAACAATAATATCAAACAAAAAGTAAGTAAATGGTATGACAGGGGGTGGCTCCTTATAGGTCGTCAACAAACGACAAAGGCCGGAGAGGAACCGTCCCCTTAAACAACGCCTTCAGCGTAATTAAGTTTCTTTAGTCACAAGATTTCTTCTCATCTTGAGCACTCGGAACCCAAATAAGCTCATGGTCATAGCGAACAAGGTCAAGGAAAAGAATACACCAAAGAGGACCTTTGAATAATTTATAGTAAGAAAACAGACTAAGGCTTTAATACCATTGTTGGGTCCCTCTTGAATAAAGATAAACATGAGATGTGTTTTCCATTAAGATAATACACATATAAATACAACAAGTTATAACTGTTGGTTTCATTTTCCAAAAAGTTTCTCAAACTTCATTGTAATATTATTGTAATTAGTAAATATAATAAACATTTTATCATAACCCTAAGGAATTAGGTTTCCAACAATTATCCCTTTCTCATTTCAACCCTTTCATTTTATATTCACTTTATATAATTAATAATCAAACTTTATCTCTTTCATGAGTCATTCTTATATTTAAAAATTTGCTTATTTTTATTTCATAAAATTTCAATATGTTATTCAGAGCCTCCTTCCTTTTTTATTATAAGAATTTAATATTTCAACTATATCATAATTTTCATGGACTTTTAAAACATATGTTTATTATTATTATTGATTTCTAACCATGTCACCCATAGTGTGTAAATTTATTTTGTTTAGTAATGTTAGTAAAGTTTCACTCAGTGTACTTATTATTTAAAAATTTAAAAAATCTCTATATTATAAATAATTAATTTTTCATTTTCTTTTTCTATTTTTTATCTTTCAAAACGATTCCATTTCATGATAGCGGAGTGTCTATTTAAACATGGGGAACATTTCAAAATTCTAACACATTATATCATAGAGGATTCACTATACTATCATTTAAAGCACTATTTCAAAGACCAACCATTACAAATATAGCAAAAGCACTAAAGTAGTATCTATATTCCGAAGGCTTATTGGTAAACATTGAATGAAGAACTTGGAGCTGAAATATTTAAGGAAGAATTGATTCAGTGCGACATTTTTTCAAGAAGGCAAAAAGTTCAAGCCTAAACATGTGGATAGGGAAATTTATTTAGGTTTTTATAATCTCTTGGAGGAGGATTTGTCAAAAGCAGTGAAGACTAACATATCTCTAGAAAGGTTCTAGGGACCCTAAATGCAACCTTCATTGCTGTGATTCCTAAAAGGAATGAGTTAGATTACCTGGATGATTATAGACCTATATCATTGTGCAATTACAATATCTGCAAGATTACATCAAAGATATTAACAAATAGATATAAAAATATTCTTAGGGGTTATATCAAAGGAACAATTTGGATTTCATTTAATAGGAAAGTCCAGGATGAAATTATATTAGCTCAAAAGGGAATGCGTACGATAGAAGTGGATAAAACCCCAAAAATATTCATGAAATTTGACATAGCAAAGGCATATGATAAGGTATGTTGATTATACCTAAGGTTGTTCTTGATCCAAATAGGAATGAATGTTCAAACAATGAATATGGTCATGGGGGTCATGGGTTGTCTCTCCATCTTCCTTTGAAGTCCTTGTTAATGGTTCTCCTTCAAGGTTCTTTTATGCCTCAACAAGCCTTAAACAAGGATGTCTAATGGCTATGTTCTTAATATCTATGGTTGTTGAGGGTCTCCATAGGTTAATAAAAGTAATAAAAAAAGGTCTCGATCTAGTTGACACACCTCTTTGTTGATGATGACATGTTATGTCTCTTAGGAATTCTACACTTAAAATATATAAAGAAATTTGGCACATGTATTATAAGGCCATTCGTATAGAAGTTATTCAGAAATCATCCATTATTTTTTATAAGCATGAAGAAGAAATGGGGAGAGAGAGATCTCCCAAATCATTCCATTTAATCCAATATCTTTGGATAAAGGAATCAAGTACTCGGGTTTTCATTTAAAACATAATGCCTACAAATTCTCGTATTGGCTTTTGTTGTAAAAAAAAATTGAGGATAGGGTGACAAATTGGTATTTTAGGAAATTATCCCAATGTGGTAGGCTGACTTTGTTTAAATAAATTTTGGAAAGTATCTTAGATCGTTGATTGTCCTTGTTTTACAATCCAAAATGAATGTTAGATAAAATTTAAGGAAATTGTGTCAATTTCTTATACACTATCAAACATGACAAGGTAGACGGAGGCAAAAAAAAATATTTATTTATTTGGACAATCATTCATTACAAAAAGTTTATGGAGATTAATTTAGAATGAGAATCTATAAAGGAGAGTGATATGAAAAAATATTTGGGAGAAGGCACAAAAGAACATTGAATAGGGAGTGAGAGAAAGTATCATACATAGGTATCAATAATCTACAAGCTATGGTTATGTCATAGCCTTTGGTTGGTAAATGGCTAGGCAAAGGTAATAAGGTCAAGATAGAAGAAGACTCCTGAATTCATTGTGTTGGAAACCATTTATTGTCAAGTTCACTATTAAATACTCTTCATAATCAACGAGCAGATGCAAAATCTCCAAACATATATGTTTAATGGAGATAAGACCAAAAGATTGCAAACATCCTAAACCTGCAAGGAAGTCTAGCTAAAGAATGGATTCATTATACACATGCGTTAAAGCACACTACCCGAAACTCAATGCAAAGTTACATGAAAAAATAAAGACTGGAGTATGACCCCCCTAATGCGATAGGCTTGCTAGTGTCGAGCATAGGGGAGACCACTAAGTTAGGGAGAACTGATGACTATCCCCGTACTTAGTGTTCAAGGTGATCCCTTATATGGATGAGAAGGGACCCCAAGGTACAATTATAATCCCAATGTACAACTATAATCACTGCAACTCTCAGAATGCGATGATTCAACGTTGATAAGAGATTGATAAGACAAGGATATATATATATATATATGCGCGCAATGGTGCCAGAAAACTGATCGGACCAACCTGCTTATTCACATGCCCATCTCTGTTAATGAAAAGCAGCCTTGTGAGGCATTAACGCAGTCGAGTAATAGCGAGTGACATTACAATTTTGGTGAGATTTACATTCTCCTGCGTTCGGTTAAAGCGAGGGCTCTCGCTATTATAAATTGACCCCGAAAAAGCAAATGGTTGTCCTTTTGGTCTCTCTCCTCCGTGGCCAAGGACCGCACTGAAAAACTTAATGAATTTTGGAGAGAATTCAGACTTGCCTAATAGTAGTTTTTACTAATTTAGTAGCGTAGGGGGACCCGCATTTATTGAATGAAGCAAATTGGTCTAGTTCGGTCTTCCACAGGATCCGGTTTCGAAGGCTCCTCACTCCCATCCCAATTCTGGTTTGCTGTTTCCTCTGTATGGAGACAAAACGATTTAACGTCAAAATCCACTCGCATCCCAATTCTGGTTTGCTGTTTCCTCTGTAGGGAGACAAAACGATTTAACTTCAAAATCCACTCGATCATCTCTTCTTGTAACGAATTCATTATCACTGAACGAATCTGAAGTGGCCCTGTACACACCAATGAGTTGCTTAGAAAGAGACACATGGTAAGAGGTGACCCTATCCTTTTAGTGAGAACCATGTCGTAATTGATCAACTTCGCACCTATCGCAGCGATAATGGTTTTACATTGCTAAATTAGGATATGCAGCTAGAATGGAGGGAGTAAGGGAGGCAGGGGTGGGGAATGGCGATGGGATAAAATATAAGAACTACAAAGTCCTCTCAAAACCAAGATATTCCTATGGCTAGCAATGTCAAACAAAATTCTGATTTTGACAATGGACAGAAGAGGAGAGGAAATGGCATGGACTCATCAAAAAATCATGATAAGATACTTCTAAGAATTCATCTATCCTTAAAATTACCTGAAATCCTAAACAATTATCAATGAATTCTTAAGAGAAGCTGTTTATTATCTATGAATTCTTAAGAGAAGCATTAGCTAAGTGAATTGTTGAACGCTGAAGATAATAATATATAGAAGGGGATGAAAGAGTATTGCACACAGTTCCATGGATTTGTAACTGAAAATGATAACGATTAGAATGTGTCCATAAAAAAAGCAGTAACCCAACCTTTATTCATACACCACAACTGAAAAATTATTTTATAGTAAGCCCTGATCAACCTTCTAATTCATTCACCAGGGCAGTACATACAGAAGTAACAAAAATAAAGTATACCGAAAACCAATAGAAAATGATAACGATTAGAATGTGTCCATAAAAAAAGCAGTAACCCAACCTTTATTCATACACCACAGCTGAAAAATTATTTTATAGTAAGCCCTGATCAACCTTCTAATTCATTCACCAGGGCAGTACATACAGAAGTAACAAAAATAAAGTATACCGAAAACCGCTAGTTTACAGCAACCAAAGTACAAGATAATATGCTCTGTACTTCGAAAGAAAGCCAAATCCCCAACCCATTACACGCTCCCTTGAGCTTAAATCGCCTTCAAATCCATTCCATCTCTCAAACTTTAAGCAAGACAGTAGGAAGCAAAGGTGATCTCAACTGAACTGTATCATTCTTCAGTAGAATTATCTATCGGAATTTCACTAACTTCATTAATTTCGGATCCATTCTTTTCCTGAATTTCCAATTCCTTGTAGACTGAATTTTTAATCTTCTCCACAGGAACCACAGGAAGGTAAGCCGCGACCCAGTACTCCCCATCGGATAAATAATGAACCCCAGAATTGTACTTCTCGACACAATAAGCACTCGGTGGTATAAGCACCTCGACAACTTTGGGAACAAGAGGAACCTGACGCAGCTTGTACCAGGCCGCGAGGGACAATTCCACTGCAAAAGGCTCATACTTGTTATACAAGTTCTTGGCTGAGGGTTCAGACTTGACATACAAAGTCTTGGCCACTTCCTTAGTCTTTCCCACTACACCGACTTGCCGAATGTCAGTCACAACCGACCTGGCAGCTTCGGGTGCCTTTTTCACCGCCCCGTAGAGTTCAGAAGTCTTTGATTTGAGAGTTGGAGGCACATGACTGTCAATCTTACCGATCGCATCACCAACCTTAAGGAAAAAACAACACATAAAATTACAGAACGGCCTGATTTAAAGACAAACAAATCAAATGAAACCCTAGATTTCTCATCTTCTCGTTTCTTCTGGTTTATGAAGAACAAATCAAACTAAACCTTAGATTTTTCTTCTTCTGGTTTAATGGAAAACATATCAAATTAAACCCTAAATTTTACTTCTGGTTTACAATGCAATCGAATCGAACTTCATGATCTGATCAGGATCTGATCAGGTGAAGTAAAACAAGATTACAAATGCATAATTTTCGTTGAAATTGCAGGGGCAAAACAAGGCAAAATTAAAAGCATACAAATTAGGGTTTGATAGAGGCAGGTCGGAATACCTTTCTATCGGCGAGAAGAAGAATCTCGAAGGGCTTTCCCTCGATCTTACGGTAAACGGGCCCTACCATAAGCTTCACAGTTCCCTCCATGGCATCCACCCCCTGTTTTAGAGGCCCTGAATTCTCTTTCGCGTAATCATAAAGAACAGAGAGGCGGGTCGTTACCTTCTGAGCGGCAACTTGGAAAAATCCCAGGTAATTAAGCGTCTGATCATCATTCTGCAAGGCCAAAAAAACCATAAGCCATGGTACTGCATTCAAACAACAAATTACAGAAGATAAGAAAAAAGGTAAAAACAAATTCTAAGCCAGGCAAAACCTCGTGATTCGACTCTGACGACATGGCTGGAATATGATAGAGGAATCGAAATCTCGAACTGTAACTGTAGATTGTATGTCGATGAATCGATCTCTGTGCCAAATAAACGATCGCAATGGTCTGCGATGGGCAAAGAATACAAAGAAAGAATGGCATCCAGGTTTTTAAATAGAGAAGCAAGCCATTACATTGCCTTCACAATGAAGGCAACGGTAGCCGTGGAAGTAAGTCACCGTCCTTCACAAGGTAAGCGCGTGACACGTGGCTTATACACTTACATTGACTCTCCGCCGATCCCTGCCGACCTTCGGTGGTAGGAATATTCGGCGTGGGATAACTGGCACTCAAATCGCTCCGCTTTTTCGGTGATGTGTTCTCTAGATTCGGTTATAAAAACCTGTGGAATTGTAGTTTCATTTATTTACTGTTGAACTATGCTATGGAACTGTATATTTGTAGGGGTTTTGGCCGATTTTAAGAGTACTCAAATCGTCGGAATTCCAAAAAAAAACCAGAAGACATGGAACTATGCCTCACGGGAACATTTTCCATCACCAACAAAGGGCGATTTGAGTGCCAATTATCACACGCCGGAATATTTACTAAGAGCGTATGGGGCCAAGCCTTATGATAGTTAATGCTATTGGTACGAATATTCACTCTTGATATATGTGGGGCCAAGTGGGGTCCACCATGAATGATTTTGGGTGCTTCGTATATTCAAGTGGCAATTTGGTCAATATATTCCTTCGGGAATAACTTTGGCCGGAGAAATAACAACATCCTACTTTTATTTATTTTTAGTTATGATTCTAACTAATCAGTCAAATTTCGGTAAAACTATTTTATTAAACATTTTAAGCTTAATTTGTGATGGATTATCTTAATATTTAACTATATCTGACGAGCAAATCGCTACACGTCAAACTCCAACTCTATTACTCTCTCTTTTAGGATGGGAAATATATTCCTTTGGAGTTTATTTTTGGTGTGACAATAATATCATTTTATTTGTAATCAGCATAGATCCATCTTAAACCTGTATCTATCAAGCACCCAGAAAGATCCAATTTATTGAGATGTATTTCTTTTTTTAAATTTAAACTCAAGAAATTTGATCTCTCTTGATTGATAGATCCGGGTTTAAGTTTTAAGTTTTTATTTTATAAACGAACCTCTATTTTTTAATTACTTTTCATAATATTTTATTTTATGAACCAACATGGATTTTTTTTTAAATACTTTCCATAATTTAATATTTTATTTTATGAGCCGACATGAATTTTTTTAATTATTTTTTAATAACAAACCTTACATCACACACGTTACAACATCTCCCCCAAACTGGGCTGTAGAGCACCTCGTTTCACTCGGTGAAATAATTATGTAAGTTCGTCTTATCAATGAGTCATTGCTATTGTTAAAATATTGAAAAAAAACAAAGTGTTTTCATGTTATCAATAATTCTAGAAGTTTAATACATATTTGATGCAGTAATCTAAACATTTTATGTATTTGATTTTTTCTAGCCATTCAAAATAAAGAGAAGGCAACTCAACATCTTTTTGTTTGAAATTCAATAAGAATCATTTTGTATTCATGGAAATCAAGTTGTAGTAAGGGTATTCAAAGGTGTTGAATCCATTTCTACATTAAAAACTATGATTTCAACAATCCAAAATTATAATTTTAGCAAATATTTTATGGTTGAATTTCAGAAATAGCAAACCAAAAAATTCAAAATTATAGAACACTTAGCCTTCTTCTTCCATATCTGACAAGCCAAATTGATTCAAAAAGAATGTTAAGATAGTACTTTAATCTTACTGAGAAAAGATTGGTTTTTCGTACATAGTTATGATGACATATTCAGACTCTATTTCTATGACCGGCAGCATACATTTTAGTATGCCTCTTGGGATTGGTCTCAATGATAGTATGTGTGACGTATTTGCAAGATTGATTCATTTGGTTTTAGTGTTTCTTGTTGATTGGTTTCGAGTCAACGTAATGATAAAGATATGCTAGTTATGGGAACATGGGGGAAACTCCTACAATTTATACTCCTTTACAAAAAAAATAGTGTGCAATGCCCTCAACTTTATGGAGTTATCAAAGAGCAAAGTATCAATCCTCCTCTCGTTGACACACAATCTTGGAGATTATCCCATGGTGTTTTGGAGGGCCCTTCATGGTTTATCTTCCTTCATATGTACACTACCTATCTATTTTTTGGTTTGTAGAACCCCGTTTTTGTCTCTTATTTAAACCATTTCTAAAGTCTTGGGATTTCTTTACACTATGGATCATGTTTAGGCTTTCTTGAACATATCTATGAATTATTATTTTGTTCTTATGTCACTATCATTTTCACTTGAGTGCTTCCTCTACATTAGCATAGTCACTACCCCTTGCTACAATGCAACATGTGCGACTTTGCCTTAATCATTGATTTGATAACTTCATCACTCTCAACTACTTGGAACAAACAATTATGCTAAGACACTTTATGCATGCAACATTTTTTTTTGTCTCCCAAATCCCTAGCACTAGTGTTTACTCGAAAGCCATGTGGACCTTATCCCTTTCAACATTGCTTGATCTTACCAAATCTCAAGCACTAAAAGCATCACTCTGCATCGTGTCGTTCAAAATCCCTTGGATTTCTCACAATTGTGCTTATATTTTTTGCTATGTCATCTATGTTTATAGGCCCCTATCTTATTTATGCAATGGTCAATAAATGGGGAGTCACTCGGATAACTTAGTTATTGAGCAATCTTATTGCTCCTCTACAAAAGATGTTCCTTATTCCAACAAAAGAAAAAGCAAATAGGTAGAAGACCAAGATGGGCCACTTACAACACATCCATCCTCCATAACTATTGATGGTGAATCATACACATAGCAAAGTTATTTTGGATCCGGACAATGCATGGTATTGGAAGAACACGAGTTTCTATTTTACTATATGCACTAAATGTTTTACTTTTTTCCAAGGAAAACATGGTAGGAAAACCCAAGGGATGTTTTCCCACGTTCGTCAATGGCATCCCTAGTAAACCCATCAATGTAGACTAGTGAACCTAAACTAGGAAATTTGAACCGAGCACTGGCTAGCACAAAACTAGCCAAATGCCTATCAGCATTAGTGACAACCAATTGAGTAATGCCTTGAACTGCATCAAATGTTTTAATAGCCATTGCTCCAAGCCTTCCACCTTCAACAAGGAGTCCAGTTTTGGGGCAAGTATTTACCTTCTTTTTGGGCAATTAATACTATGTGAATCTCTCTTTATCATGTTTTTTTCATACCTATATGATAGTTTATCAACCAACCACTAATTTTGTAGGTATAAGTACTCAACAAGACTATGAAGTTTTGGAATGTACTAATTCCAACCAATGGTGAGCAATATCATAGTATGCTCGTTATGCAACTTTTTTGGTTTTTTGCCTCACTAGGCTATTTGGGATCCACACATTAAGTTGAAAGGATCACCAAACTATGTAGAACCATCTAACTTTTTCTTGGAAATGATATCAATTATTGCCTTTATTTACCTAGAAAATACCTAAGTTCCTCCATTATGTGTTGTATGTAACATGAGGGTTCAACAATACCTTACTAACCTAGTGAACATACATGAATTCCCTAGCACTTTACCTCTCTATTTTTGCTTATTTTTTACATTTGAGGTTTGAATTCATGATCTGATTTATTTACACTATTAAAATTTTGTGTTGTCTTTTATCATAGTTGTGATTTTAGTTTATTCATAGATCAAGTGAAAATTAAGTGATGTTCAGATTAATCCATAGCAAGATACATATATTGACAAAATTATTTAACATGAGGACATTATTGACTCCAAGAGCTCTAGTAATCCTTGACGACCCTCCTAAATAAAAGTGATGCTTGATCAACCTACCTCATCACCAAATAGCACTATGTTCTTTGAGACAATAGAGACATCGATGATCATCTAAAAACAAAACAATTTGTAGACCATATTTCAAACCTACTAAGATTAACAATATTTTGTTGTTTCATGGGCATGTAGGCATGTAGTCCCAAATGAGATGGGAGCTTGACTAAGTCCATGATAGTGTGGGTTTTGTAGCTAAGGAGAATTTTGACAAGAATCTCTCTAAATAGGAGTCCACACAATCATATCAATGTTTTAGAGGTGTAATTTATACAAAATTATTAAGCTAGTTCCTACATCACAATGGGAATTCCTTACACAATATGGAATTAACAAAAGACGGTGTGTCATCGAAGCATCAAGAGAAAGGTCATGCAATCAAATGGTGCGATCCAGTCATGCATAATGATGTTTGGTTGCACCAGCATTTTGTTGTGCAACCTTGCACATTGGCATCATCATGTAGGAAGGAAAACATGTGAAGTGTATTACTAGTGGTAAAACTCAAGCAAGGGTCGACAAAATTCCCAGCCCTTAGAATGGATTGTCTCCCATTGAGCCTATCTCTTCCTCTTCCCACTTTCTATACAATATTTGAGTATAAGGGATGTGATCAAATGAAATAAAATGTTTTGTGTGTGAAATTCTAAGTCACGGCAGATCTAAGAGTTGAGGATACCTCACATAGAAAGAATGAACAGAAAAGTTGAATAAGAGTGAAAACTGCAGTAAAAAAGAGCAGAAGAATAATTATGTAGCAAAACTCAGATGGGAGCAGAATAATGTCACACAATCCAATAATCAGTATAGTCAACAATGATGATACAATGGAGAGAATTTGAATCACACGGGAGAATTCGAACCTCAGTTGGTCTAGCATGGGGATTATCACCACTAGAGTGCTCCAGAAGACTCAAACTCAACTAAACTGAACCTAAACTCAGCTAACTAAAGTCACAATCAATTAAGTGACTAAGGAGGGCACAATAGGGATTTTTTCATGCATGTCAATTAGAAATGGGCGCATGAGGCCACAATCAGTGGAATCCAGAGCTCCAACCCCCAACAAGAATCAACTAACTCAGGTGGACTACACTGGAACACTCAGTTGATTCCTATAAAATAGGGAACTGACTGAAGTGGTCCTAAAATAATGCATGCAGGGATCAGAAGGTGGTAGATGGATCCTGGATGACATCTGCACACCACTAGGGGGGAAATGACATCATCAGCAACTAGGAAAAATAAGTAATGCTAGGTAGTACAAGGATGGAGTATTAAAATATCCTAACATTGTGTTCCCTTGACTATTTATATTATTTAGGACAATGTATACATGTTGCTAATTTTTTGTCACATCATGTTGTTCATATGAGTTTTGTAAATTCATCATTGTTAATGATATTATTCAGATAATTTGTTCTCCAAACCTTCCCATTATTGTATTTATATTGTTTATTAGATTCACTAAGTTATCAAGTTTCACAATAATATTAAGACTCTGTATGCTAAATTGGTCTTCTATTTTTGTTGTGAATGCACATTTCATTAAGTTACTCTCCATTAACATATCAAATTAGTGTCAAAGCATTGATTTCATAAGTGGTTAGAAAAGTTATACATGATGCATCATGCCAAACTCACTCTTAGAAAAAGATGATGGAAGACGAATCACATAATAGAATTGAGGTGCTCAAGAAAGGAAATGTCAACCTCAATGTAGATTAGTAGATCCAATGTAGATTAGTAGATCCAATGTAGATTAGTGAATCTAAATGAACAATTATTCACTCACTCAAATGTTATAGTGTTTAACAAATGTTGCCACAACATTGTCACTGTGGCTATTTCTCAAGGATTCCTTGTGAACAACTCCATTATAAAGCCAACTAACTCCTCAAATCCTTTGTTAATTCCAAATTTGGAATCCTTTCTCAAACTATAGACAATAGTGGAAATTCCACCTTGTGATAGTTCGATGGTTATTTTTAGGTGCAACAATATACATATGGAAACAATGTTTCTTTCATGAAGCTTAGAATGCACAAAGAAGTTTTGCTTTGTGGGAAAACTTATGTGAGCACAAACAAACACTCAATGCCACTTAGGCTTTGATGTGGGACAAGTTTAAAATTGTACCAATGAAAACTTTTATCTCATCAACAATTGAAAATATTGATAACAATAATGGCAGTACCTAAGATAGTAGACAAATCAATAAATAGATACCTATATTCAAGAACTCAAGCATTATTTAATTCATCTTAAAGAGATGGATGAAGAAATAAAATCGATCAACAAGTTCTTTGGTAGATTGATCATCCAAGTGTAAAAGCAGTATTAGATGATCAATATATACCATATGGATGGTGTTTGTTGCAAATTGAAGTTCGCTTAGGTGAAAAGCAAGTGGAGAAAGAAAAACAATGTTTCATTAGCTAGTTCCACATGAGAAAGGGAATTCGGTGCTAAGGATGGTGTTGTTGACTACTAAATAGTCACAACACTTTAAACTATGATTTTTTAACAATTTATAATGACATATTATCCATAGTAAACCATAAATGAAGCATTTATTAGAAATCTACATTAACAATGCATTAAATATATGTATTACACAGTAACACCTACCACATCACATCCCATGAAATTACACAACACAGTGGGAAAAAAACACTCTTCAATGATAATTAAAATACTTTTCTCATAAATCCCACATCAATTCTTGATGTCCCCTTATCCTTTCCACAATCCTCCTTCAATAGAAAACATGATACCTTTCTACATGTCTCAATTATATCTTCTTATTAACATACAGTTACAATTATTTCTAGATTACACCTTGCATTTATATCTGGGATTGCTTACGCTGGTCATTATGATGACTAGGAAAGCGTACTTAGAGCTTGTCTTTATCCACAAATAAGTGCTTCTTTCCCATTGCTTGGGGATTTTACACCTAGTAGTTACACAAATCATTCAACAATATTGTGCAACAAAAAAATGATTCCAAACCCTCAAAGAAATAGTAGAGCATCGTGTCTAAGAATAAAGTACATTTCTACAACCATTGTAAGTGAATACACTCAAAAGAGGATTAATTGAGGCTTCATCTAAATAAGTGCCAAAATTCTGCATAGGCAATACAAGGACAAAAAGAGTTATCAACGCCCAACTCTATGACCAAAGGTATTTCTCTAATGCCAAATCTCCATCCTAGTCACACTAAGGATGAAAAACTATTATCTATTAAGATCAATATTAAGATATAACTCATCAATATAGTGTTTGATGTTGGTCACAAACAAGGATCAGTAAGTGGTCAAGAAGGATAAGAAAATGCACATCCAATGCAAGTGCAAGATTAAATTCGCCACTACAATGAATTATATTGATGAGGTAGAATTTGGCACAGTACCTCTAATGTACGTGGTTTCTTTTTAACAACCCATATTTATGTGATCACAATGTAGTCCTATAATAGTGAATATACTAGAATATATTAGTAAACCCTATGAACCTAGGATGCCCCATTATGCATCATGTGAAACATGAGATTTCATTATCGTGCCTTGCTACTCTAATGAACATACATAAATTCTTTAGCTCGTTGCTTCTATATTTTTTCTTTTCTTCTACAGTTCACATTTGGATCTTGTAATTTGATGTTGAAGCTTTCATGGTTTGATTTATTTTGTTCTTTCTTAAAATGTTATGGTGTCTTTATTACAATTGCAATTTCAAATGACAAATAGATCTAATGGTTTTTAGTGTGTAGAAATATAAACTAATTGAAAAAATTGTCACACATGGGGAGGCTATTTTGTGGGTTATTTGGACCTAGACATCTATCATAGAATCCTTGATGATGCTCCTAAAGAAAATGATGTTTTGAGTCTACCAACCTTAGGCGCCAAAGAGTAAAGTGGTCTTTAAAACAATAGAGACACAAATTATCATATTAAAACTAAAACCACTTGCAAGCTACATTGAGAACCTCCTAATATTAGTAATATGTTATTGTCTCATTAGTATGCAACCATGTGATCTCTTAAGAGGTTATAAGTTAACCAAGTCACGACAATTTGCATTTTGTAGTAAGAATAACTTTGCAAGGATATAATTATGAGTGCATATAATTGGTTCAATGTTTTAAAGTGTGAGTTGCATAGATGATTAACATAATTCATGCATCAAAATGGTATCCCTAATTCCCTTGTACAATATCAAAGTATAAAAGGTCTTGTGTCATAGATGCATTAAAATGCAAATAAGTGTTGAGACATGAAAATGCACATCAACATCTTGTCATGCACCCTTGCATGCTAGCACCATCATACATGAAGAAACATAGCAAAATAATGTAAAGTGTGTTCACAGCTGGACAACTCAATAGAGTATTGCACATTTTCAAATGGTCATTATGTTTTGTCTTTTAACAACCATGTACTTCCTCTTCTCCTTTTCTATGTATTATTTGACTATAAGGAATGTGTAACATCCCCATCCACTATTCCAATCACAAAATGGGTAGTTATGAATTCCATACTTTCAAATTTCAACCCGTGGAAGCCATTATTCAAATTCAAAACTAATGTAAGCTTCCAATGAGTAACAAAAATTAAGAAATTCATGTGCATGAATATAAAATTTAGTAGAAACAACAACCAATTTACACACACAACATGCATAACAATATGATTCTCATAACAGAAGACAAACATAATTTGCATATTCATAGACAACAGTGAATACTTATATTTTAAATGAATAAGATCCAAGCAATTGTCTATGCAAGAGATATTTTCCACCCAACCATAGGTATCAACTGTAGATACCATCCTCAATCTGCACTATGAAGCCACCACAATGAAGGAAACAACTGCAAGCTTCACTCTCTCTTAGCCTGGCCCATTTTCTCTCATGCTTCACCAACCTGCTCACCATATAGCACTATAGGATTCTCATTCAACCATCACAACCATGGAACTCTATTCCACTACCCCACACAACACAAGGAAATCCTATCTTTCTATGCTTAACAATCCCTTAGAATAACCATCCCACGCAATGTTCTTCAATGTGTGCAAAAAGAGTCCACCATGTTGTATGCTTTCAGAGAATTTACTATAAAATCAATTCATGGATTCTAAATTATCTTGGAAAGAGAAAATAAATAGTGGGTAAATGTTTCCTATCTTTCCCAATCTCTATGATCAGCCAAAACCATCATTCTTCATTATATGTCTGCAATTTCCTCTTCAGGGTGTTAATTTCTTGTTATTTTCTCAATGTGGTAATTGGCAATGGAGAAAAACAAAATGAAAACTACATAGTTTATGAACTAATCATGGAGGGTGAGTGATAGATTCAAATGGGGATGAGGATTGATGAAAAGACAGTTGACATTACTAATTACCATAGAATGAAGGACTCTTACAATTTTCATAAGAAGTATATTCATCCCATGCTTCCATAACTACATGAGAAGACTTCCCCACCAACCTCACACATGCATTCAATGATTGGATTTATAAATTCAAAGGAATTAATGGCTTACATAAGGCGCGTGGATAAAATGAATGAGTTCTAAGGCTGACCGTTGGCAAAAGAGGATTTACTCTCCATAAGCCCCCTTTCCTCTTCCCCTCTAGTGGAATCATAGCCCCCTAGTGCTCTTTACATGATCTTTACACAACCATCTTGGACCAATTTATTATATTCCAACATAACTTTGAGCCACCATGACAAGCCTAACACATGGCCCATATAGAAATATTTACATCATACATTCCTAGCCAATCACTAGTCAAGTCTTCACCTTAAGCTCCACACTAGGAATATTTACTAACATATTTACATCACTTTACATAATCTAATTTAATACATTCCAAGGGTCAAAATTGAGGTATTAAATTCCCCTCCCCCTTGGAATAACACCATCCATTGTGTTTCCTCAAGATTAGAATAAAAATGGACATGTGTGTCTTGTGGAATCCTCCATCTCCCATGTAGCCTCAACATGACTAAATTGCTTCCACTCCACTTTAACTTATCTAATGGCTCAGTTGTAGAGCAATGTTACTTTTCTGTCTAGAATGTATAGTGGCTATGTTTGGAACTCTCCCTTTGGTTCCACTTGGATCACATCCCAATTAATCACATGGTTAGGTGTATGTATATATTTCTTAAGCAAAGAAACATGAAAAACATTATGAACTTTAATGTTAGCAAGAAATGCAATCTTATATGCAACTAGTCTTATCCTCTCAAGAACTTCAAATGGCCCACAATATCTTGGTTATAACTTGGCATGGATTCCAAGATTCAAGGAACCCTTCCTTGTCTTCACTTGGAGGTAGACATGATCCACAACTTTAAATTCTCTTTGCACTCTATTTGTATCTACATATCTTTTTTACCTGTATTGGGTTGCCTTCAAATTCCTAACCTTTGCAACTTCTTGCTCCATTTTCTTAAGCACTTATGGCCCAAGAAAAATCATGCTCACTGGATTATCCCAACTCAATGGTGTCCTCCATCTTTTTCCATATAAAGCTTCAAATGGACTAATTTTCAATGATGTTTGATGCTCATTGTTACATGCAAACACTACCAAATGTAGATAATCCCCCCACTTTAATGGTTTATCCTTCACATAGATGTGAAGAATATCTTCAATCACTTTATTTACTCTTTACATTTACCCATCTTTTTGTGGATGATAGACAGTGCAAAAATTCAACTGCGTACCCAAATCTACAAAAAGACCTCTCCCAAAGTTAGATATAAACTTGGTGTCTCTATCAAATACAATTACTTTGGATAATCCATGCAATCTGAATATTTCTTTCATAAATATTATTGTTATTTCATTAGTCTTGTGAGTGGATTTAATAGGAATAAAATGTGGTTTTTTAGATAATTTATCCACCACAACCATGATAGAATCATGCTTTCTTGAAGTAGTTGATAACCCAATAATAAAATCCATAGTTACCACTTTTAATTTCCATTATGGAATTGGAAAAGGTTGAATAAACATGTCAAGTGTTTATGTTTAGCCTTAACTTGCAATGGCATTTCATACATCTAAAAAGATACTCAATGACATCTTTCTTCATCCAAGGCCAAAAATATTACTTCCTTGTTATAGCAATCATTTTCGGGTAGCATGGATGTCCAAAATATGACATTTTATGTATTTTATCCAAGATCATTTTCCTCAATCTTAAAAAGTTAGGAATATACATTTTATTTTTGTAGGTAAGAATTCCATCATCCTCCAACTAATAACATTCATATCTCTTTTTCCAACTTCTCTTTTTGTAATTTATCTTTCACTTTAACATAATGTTCATCTTCAATAAGGGAATCAATAACCATTTTCCTTAAATTTGATTGGCAAATGGTAACAACTATCACATAATTTTTTCTACTGAGTGCATTAGTCACTTTATTTTCTTTCCCTTTTATGTGTTTGATCTCAAAATCAAATCAAACATAAATTTCACCCATCTAGCTTGTCTTGAGTTTAAGGTTGGTTGCTTAAACAAATATTTCATACCATAGTAATCAGTTATAAGCTCAAATTTTCTTTCCATCAAATACTACCTCCACATTTTGAAAGCATGCACTATTGTAGCAGGTTTAAAATCGTGTGTAACATAATTCTTTCACTATTATTTTAGCTTTATTGACTCATAACATACCACATGCCATTATCTTGCATAAGGACTCCACACATTCCTTTTTTATATCCATATGTACACACTACAAAATCCTTTTCTAGATCTGTAATTTTCATGAATGGAGTATTAGTAAGAAGCTTATTCAACAGCTGAAATCTTTATTCACATTCTTCTCTCATTTCAAACTTGATTCCCTTATTTTGAAAAGAAGTAATTACAATGCAACATTGGACAATTCTTCAATGATCCTTCTATAATAACCAACAAGATCTATAAAAGATCTTATATATGTTATATATACTTTGAACTTTGCCAATTCATAATGGCTTCAATATTTTTTGGATCCATAGATATCCCTTCCTCTGAAATAATGTAACCTAAATAATGATTTTTATTTTGATAGAAATCACATTTACTTAGATTTGTATACAATTTATGCTCCTTTAGCACTTGTAAAACAAAAATTATCAAATTTCCTTCATGCCCTATTGAAAACTATTGAAAACTAGAGGGATATGTCATATTATTGTGTTGGGAGATTCCTTAATAATAATATTATGAACTTCAATTCAATCCTCCAATACATCACATTGAGAAGTCTTATTCATTGATCTTAGGTGCTATAAAAAGACTATAAAAACCTCAAACTCTTCTAGATATCAAGGACTCATAACACAATGACATATCAAAAAGAATATGAGGTTGTGGCATTTGAAATGGAAAATAATTGAATAAATGAGGCAAATTTAGTCACTTCCCACCTCCATGAAAAAATAGTTTATATGAATTTAAGGATGGAAGAAAAATGGCACAGTGCTCAAGTGGAGTTGGGATGAACATTAAATCCCTTGTGAGTGAGTGTACCTTCATTTTATTCGATGGAGGCATGGGAGGTCAATACAATTGGAGAAATGGGATGATTAGGAATACATGGGACTCTATTTCTTGCGTATATCTCTATAATATATTAGGGATGTTTCATTTCAGTTTTGCTTCAATATTTTCACCATGCTCTAGAAGTAACTAGTTTCAGTCCTTTCCTCTAAATCAAGGAGTTCCTTGTTTGGGTATAGTGAAGCCAATTCAAGGGAATCATGTTGAATTGTTAGTTTAATTTGGACCAACTCCCTTGGTTTGAGACATTTTGCTTAAGGAGGAATTTGACAAGAAATGAATTTCAGTCGCTAGAGGTCTAGGATGCATTTTCTCTTTTAGTTCAAAGGTTGGAAGGTTAGAGAGAGGATTGGATCTACCAAGCTAATATTGAGAATCAAAATCTTGATGGGCATATCTCGATTACTTCCCTTCAGCTCAAAGACCATAAGAATAAAGAATAAAAAATTGTGGCCATCATGGAAAGCCAATGTAGAAAAATTGAAACCATTAAAGCAAAAAGTGAGGCATTAGGGAGAACTATTTCTAGCTTGATTGAGGAGTGAAGAATTAAGTACTGTGATGCACCTTAGGCAAATGCATCTATCATCTCATTCACTATTAATTTGGCAATGAGAAAGAAGCTTTGATATTCCATCAAGGCCATAGATTGTGAGGTATTATGGAACATGACACAACAAAACATCAAGCCTTTTCAAAAGTAGGAATCAAGCTTGAAACCCCTAGTGGGAATGATGATATGTAATTTCCTCTTTGTTAATATTTTGTAGTTTTATTCTACTTCTAAACTATTTTATTAGGCAATACTCTTGTATAATATTTAAGAACAACTTTGCATGATCAGGAATAGCTAAATAACTAAGCAAAAAATTACGATATTTTGGTACTCTTGGAAATAATGATGGTAGTCGTACCTCATTTTTCCTTCTATTAACTTCTTGTATGTTTTAGTTGTCGCTAAATTTAATACAAAATATATCCATTCTTGTATAAAAATAAAAACATTGTCATGAATTTTAGGGTTAATTTGCAAGCCTCATTATAACCTGAAGGAATCTAAGGGAATCTTCCATATATTTCCTAAAAAAACATGAAAAACATCCATTTTAGGAGTATTACTTTGAATATTAAATTTGCTTAAATTTTGAGATGATTTTGTAAAAGGTATTCTTTCAAAGGAATTTTGAAAATGATCAATGTAAATGTGTATAGTAAAACTATTTGACGATAAAGAAAACACTATTTTAAAAAATATCACAAAATTTTGTGGAATAAAAAACTGAAGTTTTTAAAATTTTAGAATTTTCAAATTCAAATAAGACATAATGGTAATTGAAACTTCATTTATTTTGTTTTCACCAAGAAAAGTCTTTCTTACTTTTTATTAAAAAATGAATCAAAGTTAACAATTACATTTTCATGAAGACGTCACTATTTACTTCTCTGATCATAACTGTCATTTTTTCAACTACGAAGTAGTTTTCCTATATGTTACATAATATTCCAAAACAAACATCATTAATCTAAACCAAACTCTATTTTCCTCGTAGAAAAAAGTATATAAGGACATAAAAAGATCCATTACATAACCCAATACAAACAAAAAATTGTATCTTATGCCCCTAGTATTACAGAATTCCAAAATAAAATTATATTCTCAATGTATTTTTTAAAACAAAAAACTCTTGTAGAAAACAAAAAGTCTCAGCAAGTCATAAGATCATTATCCAAGCTCAAATTTATAGAGCCGAAAAGAACCTCTTGCCACCACCTAATGGTCATGTAATTCTTCATAAAATAGAACACCTTCATCTTGACCATTAGATTTTTTTGATAACCCGCCAGTCTGAGAGTTAAACTAGTGATAAATATGTTTAAAAGATAAGAATTGAAATAGTCCATGTATCTCTCTGACCCTCTGCTTCCAATGCTCCAAATGTGTTACCCGTAATAGAGCTTTTCCATAAACCCATCCCACAACCACTCTAGAATCACACCCCACCTAAAGAGAAATAAATACATAAATAGAAATAAATAAATAAAATGGTGCATAAATACTATCCATTAATTAAAACTAATAAAAAATCAATAAATTTAAATTCAAGAAAAGGCTTATTGTGCTAACTCTTCTTCCTTTTAGTACAATAAGTGTGTGTGTGTGTGTGTGTGTGTGTGTGTGTGAACGTGCTAAAGAGAAACTGCTAGAGGGTTGTGGACTCAAGCAAAGTTTCAAGGAAATAAAATAAATAAACTAATAAACTAAGAATTTAAATTAACTAAGAGTGTTGGTAGGAAAGCAAATAAACAATATTTTTGTGTTCTTTGAATTCAATCAATCGTGCATACAAAACAAGAACTAAAATAATAATAATACAGAGTCAAGGTCACCTGAATAATCGTAGAAGAGGAGGTCGTTGCAGCTGTCCGAGGGAGGGTCTGTTGGTTCTCCTCATGTCCTTCTGATTCTCTAGCCACACATCATGGGAAGAGGATCCCCAAGAGGTGAGAGGGAAGTGAGAAAAGGTCAACTTTGATCTCGGCAAAAATCCTATAGTGATGAATTGAGAAAATGGAATGGAATTGTGTGTGGAATGAGGGGCCTTGGTGTCTCCTTTATAGCTGATGATGAGAGGCTAGGGATGATTTTGGGGCTCTAGACTCATCAACCACATAGAAACTCGTGTCAGTTTCATCTTATTTTTGTTGGAAATGAAGCAGAGGCAGCCAAAAGACAAGTTGATGGTTGGGTCACACTTTTTGGGGATTTTGTGTAACTTAGGTCACCCAAATCAAAGGATTATGAGCGACATGGGTCACTCTTAACAGAGGATTAAGAGAAAAATGTTTTATAAGAGATTTTTTAAGGCTTGCCTTTCATTTTGGGCCTTTTAACTTATTTTCCAAGGCCAAATGGATGAAAATGAGGTGGCATGATGACATATGAAGGTGATTGTGCATTTGACATGTCAGGTGAGCAAATTTTGGTTGTTAACATATTTCCCCATGATGTGTGAGGTCAGGAGCTCATCATATGGCCGACATACATCATAGGATTTTCTTTGTAGGAGATAAGTGTGATAGTGGCATAGAGAATAGAGACCGCTTTGGAGAGAACTCACCTTTTGACGGGGCTACAAAGGCCTGTACCTATGGATACAATGGTGCATATAATCTCAAAAAGACATGGACAAGGTGAGCATACCCATGCTTGTATCAATGTCTCAAAATAGAAGGATATCTAGACCCAGTGGGGATCATATCTATACATGAATAATCATTGTGTACATTATAAGGAAGATCTAATCCTAGCGGGGGTTTGATAAATACATGAACAATCATTGTGTACGTCATAATTGTCCAGTAGGGACTCATAAATGTACATAAGTATGGTCCAGCCATGGTTGGACTAAAGAACTGGTAGCGAAATCAACGACATTCTGAAGGAATGATTGATCACAATAATTGATGCTCTTTTTGGAACTCGAGAGGGTCCAACAAAATGGGATGACTCGCAAAACAAAAAGTATGAAGCCATCATGCTCTTGGAGCTGCATCTGTGATTGGATACCAAAGGAAGCATATAACCGGGGCTTCCAAAACACTGTCGCCAACAAAGACCAGATATCTCGATCAATATATGACTGGAAGAGACTCTTCCAAGGATAGGAATCAGTGATATCCAAACTCTTCGAAAAACTAATGAAAGGACCATCTTCCTGTACGAATCTCAATGGTATGATAATTGATTTGTCATCAAGCACGTGAGAAAAAACCCAGCTAAGGGGCGTTGATGTCTTCCCTCAGTTGGTCGAAGGGACTCATCAATGATGGTTATGAGACCAAGGTACAAGATTCCTTTGGGTCTTTCTTCTGGAATAGATGTGTTGGCGTCGATAGAAGGAGACCTGAAACTGCTAAGGAAATGATGTTTCCCTAATAGAAGCACGAGGGATACCGCCAAGATAAAAGGAACATTGGATAAGTAACTGAGACATTGTGTGGGGATACAAGGGTAACTAAGTAAAGGACTCAAAATTCCTTTGTTTAGAGTATGAAGGCAAGGTTGACCTGGTAGCACATGTGAGACTTCTTATCGGGATCAAGGGAAGGACACAACTAGGGTACCAAGGGACATGAATCTTAATAGGAGAGAGAATTGTTACTCTTGGGAATAGGGATACTAATCAGGTATGACTCAAAGGGTGACTCATCACATAATACTCTAAACAAATGCAACCAAGGATGCTTCCATAACAAGAGATAATGCGGGATCTACAAGAGTTCTAATAAGCACTTTTGTTGAATGAGTTCTCCGGTGTATGGACATCAAAGGAAGAATGCTAATAAGTACTCCGAAAAAAACATGGCTTCCCCATATGTGTTAGCATCTGAGAAAAGAGGGGGGTTAGAAGCACCATTTATCAAAAATGGTTGTTGAGGCGAAATGGTCGCTTTGAGCAAGGTAAGAAAGATTGGCAAGGAGATAAGTTCCCTATTGTGATTGTTTTAAGTGGAACACTGAAGGGAGTGATAATAGATTAATATTTTTAACAATAGGGTGGGAAACTAATGATAACATCCTTGCAGGTTGATGGGTGGTGGTAGAATAATGTGACATTTTGCAGTATGGATGAAGCGGTGGGCTTATGAATGTGCAACACGAAACATTAACGTTCTGAAACAATTAGAAGTTTGGGAGTCCATGGGGTTGGCCAATGAATGATGTGAACTGGATAACATCCAATTAATTGCACAAGATCATAGACTATAAGGACTTTCAGTCCTAAGGAAAGAAAGAATAGCATGGGTGCCAAAGGGAAAGGGGCTATGTGCTAACAACCATGTTCGAGAAGCTCTACTATCGAGTAAGGGTGAATGCAAAGGTGGTTGGAATGGGCCACTTACTCTTATAAAGGCGGGTTCTAAAGGCATAAATAATGCACAAAGGCCTTGATGCATCAGATGGAGGGTGCGCATATATGCTAGTTAAGTATTTATATCTGCATAGGATGACTACTGGCAGAAACTTGTGGGATTCATCGCAACAAGGACCTGAAAAAAAATTAAAATAAATAAATAAATAAAAAGATGGTACCCAAGTGTAAATGTGTGTCTTGAAACCAAATAAATGTACTTGTAGCTTAAATAGAATGAAAATTGAACTTTTGCTTGGTGGCGTGCAAATCGAGACAGGTGGAAAATGGGCCAAAAATTGATCTCCTAATGACAGAAAAGCAGTCACATAACGAGAAGAGATCAGAAGCCTGATTCCAATGGTATGAACGAAATGTCAAATGGATTCCATATGAGCCCATTAAGCTCATAAGAAAAATTGATGAAAACCACTTAAATAGGAGTGGGACCCACTTTGCCAAGTGTAATTTTCATTGTGCATTGTTGGAGGATAGTGTGGGGCCCAAAAATTTAGTTGTTGATTTCTACCATGCCGACCGTCAGATTCATATTCTGTGAGTTGCACGTAAGTGCTCTTGCTTTTTTGTCAATTTTAACCGTTTAATTTTTTATTTTGTCTCTTGGAGGGACCGTAGCGAACCCCTGGGGGGTTTTCAGGCCGAACCACATATTTTGAAGCCTTTCGTTCGATTTACGTCGCACTTTTATGTTGAATGGGAGTGACTTGGGTTGCATCTGTCAAATATATGGATGCGACTTGAATCACATCTATCAAGGGAAATAAGCGACCTGAATCACTCCTTTTGTCCTGATAGATGCGACCTAGGTCGCCTAAAAATCTTGAAAAGGCATGACCTGAGGGTAAAGAGAATTTTTTTACATTGGACTAATATTGAATGCTTGGCGCAAATGTAAGATGCCCTAAGTCAGTTGGAGAGAGAGGGGCATTCCCAACATTCGATAAGTTACCTATAATGACCAGAGTACAAGGGATACTTTGGCTAGATGTGGGTTGCTCAAGTTCTTAGAGAACCCAATGATGCACATTGCACCTCTAATACTAAAAACGATTTTTGAGTTTTGGGCTGTTGATCCGAAGGATTTTATGGTTCAAGGTGAGCTCACCTTAGCATATATATACTTCATGACCAACTTTCCCCGATATGGGGTCATTGGGGACACATAGCCCAAACATCCCTCCGATGTGGACATGAGGGAAACCATGGAGTTTCATTACTTCTCAATCGCGGACCTTCACGCTACATCGGTACTTCTGGTTGATATTGAGAACCTAGGTACATGAGTGATTGTAGCTGGGGTATTTCAGGAATTGGGATCTACTAGTCCACATAAGATCTCAAGGGGGAAGATGCTCATGGTGGAGAGAGTATTGGAGGGGACCTACTTTGGGTGGGACCATATGTTTCTTACTCCGATTCAAAGAGAGTTGAACTAGGTTAGCCATTTTGGGGGAGACTTTGGTTTTGCATCGTTCATTTGTACCTTCTTCTTCGAGAAGGTACCCACCTTGCACCCTCACTTTGCTATGAGAAATAATGTGGCTATATAGCCCAAGATGAGGCGTTGGGGTGAGATGATTTGAGAGGGAGGAGATGCAATTGGTAGGGTGTTCAACCAAGCCTTATTTTATGCAATGGTGTCAGCTTCTAATGGTTATCGAGGATTATCTATATGCAAGCATGGATTATCATGGGGACCCAGAGCTACCTCATCATCCTTGACAGGTCTGGGGACCAGATGGTACGTATGCACTTATTTTTTATTGTTATGATCACTATTGTACACAGTATCTATAATTTCTACATGATAGTGGTATTGATGACTGGTCATTTGTGTGTGCATATGTGGGGCCAATGCCCCCAACACACTATCAACAGAGATGCGGTAGGGTCGAGGGTGGCAATCTTGACCCTCGACCACAGTGGCGATGGGGTGCAAATACAGTGCTAGATGGACTGCACCGATATATTGACCGACTTTTGAAGGGAATAGTCGACGACGGCTAGTAGCACCTTGATGAGGAGCTTCTCACTGTGTGCTTTCAAGCACCTTTTGAGTGGTATCAAATCATGTGTCAGATACTTGTAGTTTCTGCAACTATCCAAGACCAGGTTTGGGGCGATGTGCCTCACATCCATGATGATAGTGAGGAAGACAAGGATACTAAGGATGATAATCTTGAGTACTCAAATGACTATTCAATGGTGTAGAGAGCTTCCCCCCATACGATGAGAATGGGGAATTTTGACTTATGTATTTACTTTACAGAGTTGTTGGGGCTCCAAGATGTCAACATGACTATGCATTTTTTGGACACACTTATATATATATATATATATATATATATATATATATATATATATATATATATATATATATATATATATATATATATATATATATATATATATGCACGTGGATGCACACTTTTTATGTATTTTTTGGGTTATTTATATGATGGCCATCTACATATGGATGCAATGTGATGTGCTTATGTATGCAAATGATTAATTTTATTGATATTGATGAGTAGTGTGCAACTCTAGAATTTCATTAGCCATTTGATCTTCCATGACATTAAAAATATTGGGGATACGTATGAATGTGATGGATTCAAACTGTCTAACCAAATGTTTAGCATGTAGGAACTTTCTAAAGAGATGAGGATCATGTACCCGATAACAATTATTCAACCAAGAGACAAGCAACTAGGAGTCCAAATAGACGCAAAGGTGATGAATGCTCATATGAAGAGCATCATCCAGGAGGCCGATCACAACATCATACTTTGCCTGGTTATTGGTGGCTACCCCAATACACATGTAACTAATGTGGATTAAGTCATATGATGGGGAGTAAAGTACCCACATAGCCGAGGTGAGATTTGGAGGATATCTAATTGCGTCGTCAACATAGTCGACATAAACAACAAGATCCATCTAACAACATAAAGGAAATGAATCATGAGACCTACTTCCAAAAAAAGGAAAAAAGAAGAAGAGAAAACTATGATACAAGGGACACAAAGCTTACTTGAAATTAAGCATAAAATCTCTTGAGATACAACCCGTTGCGGGGGTTCTTCAACAATCAACCTTTGAAGTCGGAAAGGAGGTATTCACCCTTTCCTAAACATGTTTTCACTATATAAGGTCCTTCCCACATGGATTCGAATTTCCCTTTGCCAAGCTTGTCATGAGCTTGGTCGTAAGAGAGAACCAGATCACCTTCTTTAAACACATGGGGGAGGACATGGGTGTCGAAATGGGATTTTGATTGATTCTTGGAAGCCTTGATCATTTACAGAGCTACTCGATGATCCTCATCTGCTTGTTTAGAGTTCTCAAGCGTTGCTTCAGAGTGGTGGTATTTGGAAACAATTCGATGGCTATGTGCAAAGAAGGAATCTAGAACTCGATTGGCAAGACAAACTCCACTCCATGTACAAGATGGAATGGGTTAAATCCTGTTTCGGTTTTGACGAACGTGTAGTATTCCCATAGGGATGGAAAGAGCATGTGGTTCCAATCAGACTTATGATTTTACACCATACATTGAAGCTTGATCATAGTGATCTTGTTGACCGCCTTGACTTGTCCATTACCTTGGGGATAATAGGCATAAGAGAACTGGTGCACAAATTTCAAAAGATGGGAAAGCTCTTTCCACACGACATCCTCAAAGTGGGAACCGTGATCCAACACGAACTGGAGAGGGACACCAAATTGGGTAATGACATAGTTGAAGAAGAATCGTGTTGTATTGTCTCTAGTACAATTGAAGGTAGGCATGGTTTCATCCAACTTCGTAAAATAGTCAATGGCCATGATTATGTACTTATGACCACTAGCATAAACTTGATTGCATTCCATGTAATCAATGGCCGACTTGCAAAAGGGGCCAATGGTAATAAGTGGATGCAAAAGTGTCAGATGGATTCTTCCCTTAGGGGTAAAGAGTTGGCAATTGCGGCAATGTTTGACTACTGCAATGCAGTCTGAAAATAGGGTTGTTCAGAAATAACTGACATGGATAAATTTTTTGGTGGTGGCTATCCTTGAAAAGTGACCATCGCAAGCACCATTATGGTAGTCGTTTAAAACTTCCTCTCCCTCATCATCGGTAAGGCATCGTCGTAAGATAGTATCGACACCACGTCGATATAGGACATCCCCAATTAGGACGTATTGAGGTGGTTGGTGAAACATTCTATGGAGGTATTCATGGTTGAGGTGGGGACTGAACTTCTGAGTGCACAAATACACCAGGATGTCACTGTACCATGGATCATCCGAAGATATGGTGAACATGTGTTCATATGGAAAATGATTGTCGATGGATGGTGGAGCGGACGTGGAGGGTAAATCCATCATGAGTTGTTCTAATGCTAATGCTTTGGTACTCTTAGTCATGACAAAGTCGATATCACATTCTTGAAGGATCACAATCCACTTAGCCACATGCCCTTGGATGAGGCACTGACTTAAAAGGTACAAGATGGGGTTTGAATCGAAAACAACTTTGGTTTGACTCATCAAGATATAATGTCGAAGATTTTTAATTGAGAAAACTACAGCTGAAGCTAACTTCTCCTCGCATGGGTAGGAGAGAGGGGGATTGGTCAGGTTCGGAATGACGTATTAAATAACATGCTTGTGGCGAGAAGGGTCCTCTTAGACTAATACTTTGGCAACCGCAAATTCGGATGTCGAAATGTAAAGGATAAAATCCTTTGTAAAATCCAAAGGGTAGACCAATGGAGCGGAAATAAGAACTTTTTTCAAAGAGTCAAAATCGGCTTGCACCTGCTCATCCAAAACAAAAGGGATATTGGGTCATAGCAAACGTAGGAATCCGCAGACTGTGGTAACATAGTCTGGTATGAAGCGACGTAAAAAATTGGACTTTCCTTGTAGGCTTTACAACTGGCGCAACATTAGTGGAGTGGGAAGGTTAATGATAACTTCAACTTTTAGGAGATCAACCTTGATCCCTTGTCGGGATACGATGAATCCCAGCAATCGACCAACTATGATGCAAAAAACACACTTGAGTGGGTTCAAGCAGATGTTATATTTGCGACATGAGAAGAACACTTATTGAAGGTCCTCCAAATGTTGTGAACATTTTTTGGATCAAGTTGTGAGATCATCTAAATACGCAATAATGATATGAACCAAGTCATGAAAGTAGTATGACATGGTGCGCTAGAAGGTGGCTCCGATGTTTTTTAATCCGAATGGCATCACACGGTATGCGAATGTTCTCCATGTGGTGGTGAAGGAAGTTTTGTACTGGTCTTCTTTGCGGATCTGGATTTGGTTTTACCTAGAGAATCCATCCATAAAGGAAAGGACCCCATGCCCAACATAAGTGCCAATAACTTGGTCTATAAAGGGGGTGGGGTAATTATCTTTTGGACATGCTAAATTCAAGTCATGAAAGTCAATACACACACACAAGGTGCCTTGTTTCTTGTTGACTGGAATGGGTTTAGATACCCATGCGGTTTATGCAATTGGATAAATAAATCCAGCTTTACGTAACTCAATTTCTACTTTGACAAGCAATGCTTTTGAGGGGTGAATAGGCCATTACTTCTAGTGGACTGGTGCAACGGGCCACGTATTGATGTGGTGTTCAATGATGGCAAGATCCATGCCAGGAATCTCAACATAAGACCAAGCAAATATGTCACGAAACTGTTGAAAAAGCTTTGTAGGCAACGACTTCTTCAGCAGTACAAGAAGCTCCTAAAAGGATATTCTTAGTGACACCTAGTTTTGTGGAGATGTTGACCTTAATCGTCAGGAAAATGTTATACATGTTACCTTCCTCAAAAGCGTTAACGATAGGAATCATATTTTTAAACCAATCAATGTTTCCACATAGAATGAAATCCTTCAACTCAACCAAAAATTGATTCAAAGACAACATTGATGGGATGGGTTCATCGGGGACAAAATACGCGCGATAATGCATATCATCCCAAGGAAAATCTATTGTTGTGAGCCCTTCAAGGATTTCCTCATCACTGCAGAAGATTTGTTTAGATAAATAGCTAAAGGTTGGTTCTAATGATACAATAATAACATCATTATATGATGAAGCAAGTTCATTAGAGGATGAGATATAATAAATGGTGGTCATCTATTTTGATGAGGAAGCTAGGGTGTAGACTTCCTCAATAATGGTGAACTAATATTATACTAAAATACATTGCAACTTAGCGAGTATAGATCAGTACTCTAGCCAGTCTGGGAAATTATGTAAGTAATGGCCATAAAGGCCACATAATGCACAAGGCTGATTGGTTCAAAAATACTTTTTCTTTGTTTTAGGGACATCGGGAATATGAACCAAAGGTATTTTTTCATATACTTTGTCGTCTAACATTTGTAGATGAATACGTAGGATCGACAACTCCAAACATTGTTGGGTAGCATGGCACAAGGTGGAGGAATTTGCAACACAACATTAGGAGGGGGTTTCGCTACTTGAGCTGGTTTTTCCAACATAGCCGCAATTTTAGTTTTTCCCCCAACCTTCTTCTTGGGAGAAGGTTGGGTAATTGGAGGTGTTTCCATAACGACTCTCAGAGGAGGAACGTTAGAAGTACTTATGGGTTTCATAGTTGTTAGGACATCCTGGGGGGTAAGGGGTGGGTTTGGTGGATTGAGATGCTAAGGAGGGAGTCCTAGCGTGATACCCGAAATATTAAGTGTTTCCATCATGGGTGTGCTTACCACTTCAGATGGTGGAAATAAAAATGGGATATGTTGGATGGGCATGACTCCCCACTAATTTCTAGGTGACTGACTAGGAGACAGAACAGGTTAGGGTCGGACTATCATTTTTCCTAAAGTGATAGTACATAACTCGAATAACTTGACTTTAGGGAAAGGGGGTATTAAATCTTGAAACGTCGCTATCATGTTAGTGTTACAGAAAACACGATGCCCAACATTCGAATAGGAGGGGAGGGCCATACTGGTGAGACTATCGTCAACTGTATGTAAGACATTATCCATACATGTCGGACCCTTTGGATCCTAGTAAGTTAATTGATCTAGCTTTATGATCCTCCCTTCATGGGGGAACACCATAAGCCTGAATATTGATGTGGTGACTTCCTTCATGGTATACATGTATCTACGACCTACGAGGAGGTTGTAATAAAGTTGGGAATTGATAACTCTATATCGACCAAAATGGTTTTTCCAACTAACTCTACAGGAACATTCTGGTGAAGACCCTAAGGTTGAGCAGCACAACCATCATAATCAAATAAGGTCATAAGGGATGGATCCAATTGGGGGTTCAAAGCTTCTGCCACACATTGGTGTATGTGAACATAACACAGGTGGAGGTCCCTTCATCCCTAATACATCGATGGATGACCATATTTTTAACTGTGATGGGGACTTGGAAGGATATGGATGAGGGCATCCAGGGTTCTACTTGATACAGATTGAAGGTCATTAGTCGACAATCAGATGGATCAATTGCACCTAAATCATTCAGTAAGCCTTTACATTGTACCATATAGTTCCGTAGCACCTCTAGTGTAGACATAGCTACTGGAGTCTAGGCCAAATCATCCACAATGTTATAGTTGGGAGTATCTCTATCATTGGGTTTATTAACAATACATCATAAAGAGAACTTGGGGATTTGGGGAATCCCTTTATTCGTAGGATGAGGTATGTGTAGAGATTCATCGATTGGGGATGACTCTTTTACTTTATTGATAAGCAGAGTTTCGACCATTGAACCCTATTAGTTACACTAAGTTTGAAGGTTAACATCAGCTAAAAACATTAGAAGGTGTTGAACCCCTGATCCATGTGTTTGACCAACAGGTGGTGCAAGCGGAGGATAAGCTACTATGGGTTGAGTAGTGACCACCCTTACGGCGGGAAGGGGTTTTGTAGAACCATTCGGTTGTCCTGGGTTGGTTTGAGGAGGTTGATTATGTTTCCGTTGCGGGGCATTATCCATTTCACATTGGTTCGCCTCATTCCATAACTGGAAATATTTTTCCATATGAGGAAAATGGTGAGTGTAATGTCCATAAACATTGCAGAAGGAACACATATTATTAGTCTGTAACTACATGTTCTAGACCTGCTTGGGAGGTTTATTCAAATCTTGGTCTACAAGGTTTACATTGGCTCCATTATTAGTAGGGGGATTAGGAGGCTAACCCCCACCCCCCTTATATTGGTTGTTTCCTTTATTCTTTCCCTTGGTATTTCGTTTGGGCTTCCCCTATTGGTTATTAGGCGTGGGATGAGCAAGCAGGTTTTGTTGAGAGTAGACTTTCATTTGAGGGAAAGAAGGAGGTGTTGGTTGATATTTCATGGGAGTAACTGGTAGTGGGCCAAGAAAAGGGTAGTACCGATTGACGGACAAAGGGGCCACATAACCACTAGGAGTAGTGCCACACAGAGTATCTCTACAAGAGGATCCATGTGTATGTGTGCTCACATCAAGGAACAAATAGGAGGTACTCATCACGACATGCAAGGTAGTTCATGAGGAATCCAAAGCATAATAAGGATTCGTAGAGGACCCTAGTTACACTCGAAGTTTGGGGGGTTTCCATACATATAACTACTTGTATGAGGAGGATAAGATGTATACGAGTTGGTTTGGGAACCAATGGCACCAATAATTCCATCCACGGAATGGGACGTACCCGAAGGATATTTTCGAGAAGACTTACCTCTATGGGAATCAAGTATGATGGTATAAAGATATCTTGATTGTACGTATATTAGATCATACTATTGAGCCTTCAAGATGGATTCTTCTTCATATTGTGGGTACTCAGGGGCCACATCCTTCACTATCACAGGTAGAAGAGACTTCAAAAACCAATCTAGGAAGATAATGTCATCGAGCTTGATTTTACACAAGCTTTGACATCGTCGCCATTCATGGATATGATCTGTGATATGTGTTGATGAGTTTTGTTGACATGATAACTGAATTTTCACTCCCTCATCATAACAACCAGGAATTTGCAAAAATGACAGGAAAGTGGAAGCTAAGGACACAAAGTTGGGATGTGTCCCATGGGGTTGCTTTATATATCACTTCACTGCTACACTAGTTAAGGTTATCTGAAATAGGTGCAGAAGTATAGAGTCATCCACAATGTTATTTGAAGAGAACCATAAATGGAATGACATAATGTGGTTATGTGGGTCCTCTTCCACCTTCCCCTCAATTTTAGGTATGTCTAAGGGAAGTTTGGTTGGCATGGGAGGCCATGTTGTATCATGAATAATAGGGTCATTAGTCAACCTCACCAAATATGGTATGTTGAGGCCGGCCATGAATGGGATACTTGTACGAGGGTGCAAAGTGGAAGGGACAACAATGGTGTTGGTCATGGTACCACTAGATTTTACTCTAGTGGTTCTCCTAGTATTTTTGCTAGTGGTTCCATTCGTAGTGGGTCCACTATAGGAATTTCCACTAGTTTGAGGGATGTTAGGTCCACTAAATGTGGTATTAAGAATTCCCATAGGATTGGGAATAGTCCTGCCTATTGTGGTGGTGTTTTTTCTGCCACTAAGAGTGGGGATACTACTAGGACTGCTGAGGGAGGTGGGAATGGTCCCATCCATTGTCTCATAAGTGTGTGTAGGTGAAGATGGTCCTGAGTATGAGGTGTCAGGATCAGGTGTCGCGGAGGATAGATCTGGTAACTATGTAGTGTATTGAATCAGAATCCAACTTGTGGAGCCAATCGTGTGGTTTTAAAAACTGTACTGAGGGGACAGGCCCCGAAGTCTTTGAGAGAATATCAGGGGAGATATGGTAACAAAGTTAAACATTTAAGGTGGGTAAAGCTCAAATCGAAAAAGATAAAAAAATAAAAAAAAATAATGCAACCAAGTGTGCAATGGGTGATCTAGGAAAAACAAAACCAATAAAAAAGAGCAATCCTAGAAAACAAAATGACCCACTAGCCTAAGATCTCTACATAATCAACAAAAAAAATCACCAAATAAAATCTTCCTCGAATCTTTCCTCTATGTGGTCATCACCTCCCCATCAGACAAAAAGAAGTAGGAAGCCGAGTTGGATCTTCCAAACACTAACCTGTGATAGGGACATCATGCCTACCCGGATATGATGAGTGAAGATAGAAATGACAGTTACAGATTTAGGGACGCAAATGACTTCGTTTGTCCTGGGTATCCCCCCACCAGAGGGGATCACCACTGGGTAAGATACCTAAGAAGAATGGTCTAGACTAGGCTACCTCATTTGGATCATGTCAAAATCAATATTCAACAACTTCAGTCCGAAGACAATGATCTGGATGATCTTCAGTATTGAGTGGGGACAGTGCACCACCTAGCTATTCAGTTCCAATATAGTCATTTTCCCTCCTAGGAGAGGCTCACCACACAGATTTACATTAAACCATGTCCCAAGTACTAGAGTATTTTAGATCCCTAATTGTACAACCACTATGTTTCAAAGGAATAGTGACCAGGGGGGATTGTTTGCATTCCTATCCCCAAGGTCCTAACTTAATGACAACAATTCTTTTTTTCCTCAAGTGAGGTTAATGTGTATTTAAGTTAGGGTTTATTTTAAGGCTCTTCTTAGCATCATGAACCAAGCAATAGTTTGAATTAAGGAGTGTAGTCATGTGCACGTGAGTTGTGTACTACAACTAAGAGCTTAGAAAACAAAATTGCTTGAAAGATAAACTTGCAATTTCAATACTAAGTTCTATTTTTGAAAAATCATTTTCTTGAAATAAGCTATCTAAGCACAACAAAGGATTGTGATCAAGCAAACTTTTCAAAGCAATTTTTGACAATCAAAATAATTTATTTACAAATATTAAAAGAGAGGCTCTAATCCAACTATGTTTTCAGTTCATCAATCCTTACTGAAACTGAAAGCAAATACAACAAGCAAGAAAACCACTACAGTAATTTTATAAAAAGGGGCAAATACTTAAATTTCAAGATGATTGCTCTTCACCCAAAATCTCTAACCGGGAAAGCAAAATGACTACTACAGTAAGCACAAAAGGTTGTAAGCAAATGGAAAGGGATTGCAAATAGAGTATAACTAATAAACCGAATCTGACTAACTCCGGAAGAAAGCAAACAAATCAAAAAGAGGTGCAAAACAATGTTTTCTAAAATAGCTCAGGCTTTTCGAAGAGAAATGAGCTATCTAGGTCGCATAAATACGGCAAACAGACGCGACTTGAGGAAAAAATGCAAATTTAGGTCGGGGTCTCTTAGTTTGAAGGGAAATGAGCAATATGGGTTGCACAAAAATGCCAGACGGGAACAAATCGGAAGCAAGGACTCCAAAAAATTAGAAAATCAACCCAATTCCACAAAAATCAAGGGATTATGGGTCGAGGAATTCTTACAAAAGTTCACTCTACCCAAATTAGATAGGAAAAGAAGCTAAATAGAGAAATGAAAAGCTCAAATAAAATCCAATAAAATCAAGGAAACACAACCAGAGAAGGAAATGGATCTTCCCCAATGGAAACGCCAAAAACTATAGTGTGTGCTTTCACACACACCTTTGCTAAAGAGCACCTAGTAGAGGGTTGTGGACCCAAGCCAAGTTTCAAGGAAATAAAACAAATAAACTACTAAACTATGAATTTAAATTAACTAACAGTGCTGGTAGGAAATAAAATAAACAATATTTTTTGTGTTCTTTGAATTCAATCAATCGTGCATACAAAACAATAACTGAAAAATAAAGAATCTTTTAAATATCAATGTATAAAAAATGTTACAAGAACTAGGTTCACCTGAACAATCTTGGAAGAGGAGGTCGTTGTAGCTATCTGAGGCAGGTTCCGTTGGTTCTCCTCACTTCTTTCTGATTCTCTGGCCACATGTCATGGGAAGAGGATCTCCAAGAGGTGAGAGGGAAGTGAGAAAAGGTCAACTTCGATCTCAGTGAAAATCCAACAGAGTGACGACTTGAGAAAATGGAATGGAATTGTGTGTGGAATGAGGGGCCTTGGTGTCTCTTTTATAGTTGATGATGAGAAGCTAGAGATGAGTTTGGGGCTCTAGAATCTTCAGCTACGTAGAGACTCAAGTCAGTTTCATATTCTTTTTGTTGGACACAAAGTACAGGCAACCAAAAAGCAAGCCGAAGGTTGGGTCACACTTTTTTTGGTTTTTTGTGCAACTTAGGTCGCTCAAATGGAAGGATTATGAGCAACCTGGGTTTCTCTTTATGGGGGATTAAGAGAATCCTATTTTATAAGAGATTTTGTGTGGGTTGCCTTTCATTTTTTGAATTTTTAACTGATTTTCTAAGGCCAAATGGGTGAAAATGAGGTGGCATGATGACATATGAAGGTGATTATGCATCTAACATGTTAGGTGAGCAAATTTTGGTTGTTAACAGTGTGTGTCCTTTTTTTCAAGGATAAACCTCTCGAGTGTAATATCCTAGGAATAATTTGACCCAGATATTAACTCAAGTTCAGATTTTTAATAAATTTCACAAGTACAAATTTTGACAATTTTTAACAGATAGTGCAAGTGGTACGTGATGGCCAGCTAAGGCAACAATGAAGATGATGGGATAAACTTTTAATTCTGGAATTTATACGGGATGTGTGCAGCAGCAGCAAATCAGAACAGTGGGAGAGTCCTAAGCACAAAGCACTGGGGCCATTTATGTTTCGGACATCAGCTACCGCTGAAGCCTACCGCAAAGCTTCCTGGGCGCACCAGCATATGCTTACTAGACTGAGTGCGTCACTGAGGGTCCAAGGCTGAGTTATAACAGTCAAATGAATTCAATGGACTCACTGGGCAGCATACAAAAAGATTTGGAAAATGCAGGAGTGATTTGGGAGACTTAAGCCACTCCGAGATTACTGAGCTAGGAAGGTTCCAATATTTTCACAACAAGACTAAAAGTGTATAAAATCTGATTACAGGGACTGAAATGGATTATATATCAACTTAACAAACCACCTCCAACTAATGGAATAGTAAAAGAGCGCACAGAAAGATTTTTATGGGCAAAATGGCAAAACTAGTCAATTTTTGGTATTAAACTAGCTAGTCTTAGATTTTTAACTATAAAATGACTTGAAGGAATTAAACTTTCTGTTATGTGCTATAATGCTGATCTGATATAATCATTTTCAACATATATAAGATAAATATGGATGCAGAACACTTCTTTTCTTATTAATAAATTGTCTTCCCAAAGTACATGCCTCATAGGCTAATTTCTCATTACAATAGTGGGAGAAATGAAGAGAAGAATGAGAGTTTTACTGTGGATCTGCTCCTGAGCTATGATCAGGTCACCAACAGGTCATGCGACTATCATGGGCTGCATTCTGAACTTCTGTACTTGATAGGGGCGCATTCACTGAGCCAACCCTCTCCTTCAGGGAAAGCTCCTCCCACTTTAGCTGTGAATGGTAGCAGAATGTAAGAAGAGAAGGGGGATCATGTGTGGATATGATCTCTGGACATGTGACTCTCTGATATGCTGCAAAACATGGCAGGATGAACTTCTTGGAGATTCTGGGCGCCACTCATGAGAACTAGCTCCTCCTTCTGGAAATTTTCCTTCAAATCTAGCTACTAGTCCACCACAGAATTGTCCTCCTCTTCAAGATGACTGTAGATCTTCCTGGCTGGAATAAGATGAATGTTATAGGCTTCCATACATGTACTGGACCTGCACAACATTCCTGGATAACTCACAAAGTCTTGGGGCACATCACCCAAGCAAACTCACTGAGGCACAACACTCAGCTAGAGAGGCTCAGAGCTCTCACACAAAAATTCTCAAATGATCAAAAGTCCTAAGATGAAGTTGGAAACACGAATAAATAGATGAAGTAGCTTCTTACTCAAGCCATCCACATGTGTGGATGAGGAAGGGCACCCTCCTTGTGGAAAATAGAAACTTCTTACTTAAAAAAAAACTTTCCTTTCTTTGTCCTCCTTCATTCTTTTTAGCAAGTGCGCCCTTGTGAGCTTGCTTGGAAGTTGCTAAACTTTTTCTGATTGCTTTTATTGTTTTTCTCTATTTTAATTACTTTCCATCTTTTCTGCTTTTCCTGATTTGGCTTGCTTTTGACAGTTTCCTTTTATTTGACTTGCTTCTTTTTTCCTCCCTTGTGTTCCTTGATTTTCTGAGTTTGCCACTTAGGCAAGATTGGCCCTACTTGCACAAATTCAACCTCCAAGCCTTGTCATCACTAGTTGCCAATATTATTAGCCACAATTATTAATAAAAATATTACAAACTCATATTCACTCCAAAATTTAGAGTTTAATTAATTAATTAATAATTAATCAACCCCTATGGTATTATTGCCTCAAACTTACCCCATTAATTAAATTCTCATTTAATTAATCACTTAGACTTAGTCATGGGGTTAATAACCACATGGGGGCCCACCTTGTCCATTTAATTACCAAATACAACCTTAGGCATCTCCCATAAGGTAGTTTCCATACATGTTCATTAATTAAATAATTATTGCCTAGGTGTCTTAGGCCAAAATTACCCCATGGATCATAGCCAAAATTGGGGACATGACAGTCCTCCCTTCCTAAGATTGCTTGTCCTCAAGCAATGTCAGGATTCCACCAAGCTTCTGCTGCACTACTCTGATTATAACTATCCCCATCCCCTGTACAGTCTGAAATTTAAACTTGGCACTGTAATTTATATCTGCAATTTAACCAACAATGAACAAAATTTACAACCCAATTAGGATAACTTGGGTAGAATTCCTAGATCCCACTGTTTCTCCTACAAGGACCAAAATTGTTCTATCACCTTTGGAAATATGTCACTCCCATGAATGCCAGGATCCCAAAGTATCAACTGCATTTTCCCGATCTCCAAGCATGTGGATTCCTTCCACATAGGAAAACTTCTGCCAGTAAAATGTTCCATTGATCTATCTTGGCAACTTGCCTGTTTAGTTGCCTTCCCTTGACCATGAGCAAAAATATATTTGCAAGGAGGTTTCATTTTTGACAGGTAATATTTCATCCAATCAATATGGGGATGAGTGATATCCCATGGCTGCAAAATATACCTTGGTTGCTGCTCACAATTCCAGACAATGTCAATTGTAAATAAAAAATTATTGCAGAAACAAGAAAACCTTTTACCTTCGAGATTTCTCATTTCAGTGTTGCCTCTTGTTGGTTGTGGAGCCAGATCTTCTAGTCTCATAGATGGCATTGTATCAGCCGTGTTTGTACCCCAGTTTTATATGATATGTAGGTGGATTGTACACTCGCCCCAGCGGGGGGGTGTGGGGGGGTGTGGGGGGGCATCGCCCCCCCACGGGGTTCCAGGGGGGATGTTTTCACCAGCTGTTTTGCGGGCCCATGGTTTTGGGTATCCCGTGGTATTTTCCCATTGTATTTCCCCTATAAAATAAAGACATTGTAATACGGCTAGTGAAGATGATGTATTAGGTTTTATGCATTGTAAAGATCTTTGAGATCAGGAGAGAGACTATGAAACAGAGAAGAGGAAGTGTAGCAGTTGTGCTGCAGGTTGTATCCCTTCACCTTGCTGGACGGTAATAATAATAAGGACTGGAAAATTCAGTGTGGACGTAGCCCAAGTTGGGTGAACCACGATATATCTGTGTCTCTCTTGTAATGTGTATGTGTGATTATATTTGCATTTATGTTTATTGTTATTGCTCTGCGATCCTATTTTTCTAACACCTCTATCCATCCATATAGTGAATGAATCAAACATCTTGCTTGCTGATTCATATGAGATGAAATCAGCCATCTCTGCTGCAACAAGATCTATCTCCCATAGGAGCAGATCATGATCCACCTGTGGTACATGTGGCATCAACAAGAAAAACTTCTTCACCCACTGTTCATTCCCCATTGTTATAGCTGAATCCATGACATGAGGGGAAGGACGGTGAACCTTCTTTGCATGTCTACAACCTTCAATAATCAGTCTTATGGCTACAACTTCTTCATTATTGGCTGGTCCAAATTGGGTTCTCTCATCCCACTTTTCCATGGGAGAGTGATTGTTTCCATGGAACAGCTCAAGTTCCCTTAGGAAATGATCAAGTGCTTGGTTTTCATCAAATTGTTCTGCACACTCCTCAAGCACATGTAAAGATAAATGATCCTCATGATCCACCATCTCATGAGGTTCCTCCATATGATCATGAATTCTTTCACCCCACTGTAATTGACTGAATGGTGTGTAGGAGGGTAGGGAGGATATTTGCAACTTTTCATAAAGCAACAACATCTCCGTCTTGGATTCTTGGAGGGCACTTTGAGTGCTTCTCAAAGAACCTTGGGTGGCCATCAATTCATCCTTAAGCTTATAGTTCTCTTTTTCATATCTGCAAATACTTTCTTCATCATGCCATGATGCATCCCGCAACAATTCAACAAGCTCAAACATGTAATTTTTATCTGAAAGCAACTGTGAGAAATTACCTTTGATTGTGGACATTGCTTTCTGGATATTCTCCATGGCTGCAAAGAAATATTGATCTTCCCTTACAGTAGCTTCCCAACACAACCTCGACACTGAAGAATGAGTGTCATGGAGAATTTTCAAGGCCTCTTGGATCTTCTGTTCATCCATCTTCAATGGCCCTACAAGAAGATGAGGTTTTTGCAGATGTTCCTCCTCTTCAGTTTCCATCCCCGGATTGATTTTATGCAGTGCACTCGAAGTTTGGAAATCTGATCCATATATTGCTACTGCAATATATTCATCTCTTAGGTCCTCAACAACATAATTTGGGCTGCAAATTAATTTCTCATTCATCCTGGGTATACCAGAAAGATCTTCTCTCAAAATTCCAGCCTTCACGTTGCATCCTTTTTCACATCAGAATTTTGAATCTCATCACTAGGGAGATCAACCACTCTGAACTTTTCACTAGAAGTGGTTGCCATATCAGATTGAAATAATGACACATAAAAATCAGAATTTAATAACTCACCAGGTGTCATGTTATCCTCCCTATGTGGTGGAGTGTTGGTGGTTTGGCCTTCCATCAATTTCCCATTTTCAGTTTCTATTGTTACCAGAACTTCTTCTTTCCCCATGGATGTTGCACCCACAACACCTTCATCAATGGGGATCTCCATGTCCCCCACATATATGTGAGAGTACACATCTTTAGATGCTTTCTCACACTTAAAACATTCATCAGTAGATTCTCTTCCGACCATGTGGACATCCTGCAAACACCCTTCTAGTAATTCAGCTTGGTCACTACATTCACCCTTATCACCAAGGATCTGAAACTCAACATCAAGGGAATCCCTTATGCAGTAATTGTCTTCTGATGTGGGTGCAATATCATCATGACACAATTTAGTACAAAAATTTGAAAGTGGCAGATTCCTTTGCATCATGCTTCTCTCTTCAATGGGTGGGGTTATGGTGCCTTGTTCTACCACTGATTCAACTAGTTCACCTCTAACTGATGTGTGGTCAATTTCTACCACCTTGTGAAGCTCATGTGGTGTCTTTGGATCTGATTTATGTTCTACCTTTATATCTGATCCGAAATATGGTTCAACACCCCTAACAGTACCAATCTCATGATTAGTGTTTGGGTCTTACTTCCCCAAACAAAATAATGAAGCTTCTACCTTGGTTGTTTTAGGGTCAGGATTCTTGGAGGCTCTTTTGGAAGAGGATCCAAACATTCTTGTGAGGTGTAAATAACATGCATCCAGTGATACTCTCGCTTCTTTTAGGTACTCTTCAGAAGTAGGTTGATATTTGGCTATGGAACATGCAATTTTTTTTTCTTCTGAATAGGGCTATCAAAATAACCATAGTCTCTTCTTCCAATCATGATCTCATGGGAGATGCTTGTGGAAGGGACTTCTTGGGAATTCTCTTCCTCAAACTGTCTACAGTATTCTTCATACTGCTCATCATAATTATCATACTCTTCATAAAAATAATTCTCCTCCTCAAACAATTCAAAGTCTGAATCTTCCATGACATGGAACTAATACTACAACTGTAACTTGAAGATTGTGCTGCTAATTTCCCACTGAGGGTTACTTTCCACAGGCTGAGCCAAGGAAAGTGCTCTGATACCACTGTAATATCCTAGGAATAATTTGACCTAGATATTAACTCAAGTTCAGATTTTTAATAAATTTCACAAGTACAAATTTTGACAATTTTTAACAGATAGTGCAAGTGGTACGTGATGGCCAGCTGAGGCAACAATGAAGATGATGGGATAAAATTTTAATTCTGGAATTTATATGGGATGTTTGTAGCAGCAGCAAATCAGAACAGTGGGAGAGTCCTAAGCACAAAGCACTGGGGCCATTTATGTTTCGGACATCAGCTACCGCTGAAGCCTACCGCAAAGCTTCCTGGGCGCACCAGCATATGCTTACTAGACTGGGTGGGTCACTGAGGGTCCAAGGATGAGTTATAAAATTCAAATGAATTCAATGGACTCACTGGGCATCATACAAAAAGATTTGGAAAATGCAGGAGTGATTTGGGAGACTTAAGCCACTCTGGGATTACTGAGCTAGGAAGGTTCCAAGCTTTTCAAAACAAGACTAAAAGTGTATAAAATATGATTACAGGGACTGAAATGGATTATATATTGAATTAACAACCACCTCCAACTGACAGAATAGTAAAAGAGTGCACAAAAAGATTTTTATGGGCAAAATGGAAAAACTAGTCAATTTTTGGTATTAAACTAGCTAGTCTTGGATTTTTAACTGTAAAATGACTTGAAGGAATTAAAATTTCTGTTTTGTGCTATAATTCTGCTCTGATATAATCATTTTCAACATATATAAGATAATTATGGATGTATAACACTTCTTTTCTTATTAATAAATTGTCTTCCCAAAGTACATGCCTCACAGGCTAATTTCTCATTACAATAGTGGGAGAAATGAAGAGAAGAATGAGAGTTTTACTGTGGATCTACTCCCGAGCTATGATCAGGTCACCAAAAGGTCATGTGACTGTCATGGGCTGCATTCTGAACTTCTGGACTTGATAGGGGCGCATTCACTGAGCCAACCCTCTCCTTCAGGGAAAGCTCCTCCCACTTTAGCTGTGAATGGTAGCAGAATGTAAGAAGAGAAGGGGGATCATGTGTGGATCTGATCTCTGGACATGTGACTCTCTAATATGCTACAAAACATGGCAGGCTGAACTTCTTGGATATTTTGGGCGCCACTCATGAGAACTAGCTCCTCCTTCTGGCAATTTTCCTTCAAATCTAGCTGCTAGTCCACCGCATAATTGTCCTCCTCTTCAAGATGACTGTAGATCTTCCTAGCTGGAATAAGATGAATTTTATACGATTCCATACATGTACTGGACCTGCACAACACTCCTGGATAACTCACAAAGTCTTGGGGCACATCACCCAAGCAAACCCACTGAGGCACAACACTCAGCTAGAGAGGCTCAGAGCTCTCACACAAAAATTCTCAAATGATCAAAAGTCCTGAGATGAAGTTGGAAACACGAATAAATAGATGAAGTAACTTCTTACTCAAGCCATCCACACATGTGGATGAGGAAGGGCGCCCTCCTTGTGGAAAATAGAAACTTCTTACTTAAAAAAAACTTTCCTTTCTCTGTCCTCCTTCATTCTTTTTAGCAAGTGCGCCCTTGTGAGCTTGCTTGGAAGTTGCTAAACTTTTTCTGATTGCTTTTATTGTTTTTCTCTATTTTAATTACTTTCCATCTTTTCCTGATTTGGCTTGCTTTTGACAGTTTCCTTTTATTTGACTTGCTTCTTTTTTCCTCCCATGTGTTCCTTGATTTTCTGAGTTTGCCACTTAGGCAAGATTGGCCCTACTTGCACAAATTCGACCTCCAAGCCTTGTCATCACTAGTTGCCAATATTATTAGCCACAATTATTAATAAAAATATTACAAACTCATATTCACTCCAAAATTCAGAGTTTAATTAATTAATTAATAATTAATCAACCCCTATGGTATTATTTCCTCAAACTTACCCCATTAATTAAATTCTCATTTAATTAATCACTTAGACTTAGTCATGGGGTTAATAACCACATGGGGGCCCACCTTGTCCATTTAATTACCAAATACAACCTTAGGCATCTTCCATAAGGTAGTTTCCATACATGTTCATTAATTAAATAATTATTGCCTAGGTGTCTTAGGCCAAAATTACCCCATGGATCATAGCCAAAATTGGGGACATGACATCGAGGAAACCCATTGATCACTTCTCTTGATTCTAGGGATGGTACCCAGGGTAAGCAAGATTCATTAAGGCCCAAGGATGATACAATAATATACTCATTAATATCTCATGTCACTAGCACGAATTGAACTTATGTGGGGAGGATAACACTCATCTTCTCAACCACTGAGGTTAAACCTAGTGGACTACACACACACACACAAAGATTAAAGGGAAATCATATTACATTCATCATGTAGTGTCATGTAGAAGCACAACTATCATGGACATGAAAGGCTACCTAACTCTTGTGAGATCTAAAAGATCTCACAAATATTTTACAAAAATCTAAAATACCTCCAAGACAATCAAGTTAACTAATCACATATTAAACAATGTTATTTTTTAGTATGATATATTGAAAGTGCCTCCGTTGAACTCAATTTCAGATAAGGTACCCTCTTGCAAAACCAAAGCATCCTTAGACAAGTTGTCTACCTAAGTAAATTGAATTCATGATAAAAATAAGTGAAAATAATAGAATCAAAATATTCTTTTACCTCCTTGACTTAATTCATAATAGTCAAGTCCATATTTCCAATGTTACATTTATGATTTGCCTAGTCTATTAGAAAATGTGAGTCTTTGAAGAGGATATTTTTTACTCCTTTATCTCAATTATTTGAACCTTCACCAACAACATACTTCATCTATGTGATGAATCAAGAAAGAGTACAACCCATGATCCACAAATATCTAGCAATCCTTGACTTGCTCTATAAAAGAAACCACAAGGCTTCTCATGGTCAATACCCGTCATCAACAAATTTGTGTTAGATTTATCTATAGGAGATCTTTTATCCTCTTGCAATATCAATATGACCTTTTGTGTTACCTCAGTAAGAGATAAGACCAAATCCTGAAACGACCTCTTATTTCTAAACGATCAAATCCCATACATAAAGAGACAAGGAAGAATATTACAAGTTGTTGTTAGCTTGTTTGTTAACCAGTCCAATAGACAATCATCCAAAGACCTCTCATCTCATTTGGAATGGCCCATAGTTCCTTGAGTAGCCTATTTCCAAACTTCTATAGACACACACACAACCCCTATTTCATTAAATTTGGATTATTAAGGTAGAATCAAAGCTAAACAACCATGAACTTTGATTTTTAAAGTGTCAATATCAACCATTTTAAAGTACAAAATTGGGTTGTGAGAGTGGCAATATCGGTTTTCAAAAGTGTGGTTTTCGATTCCAAAAATGCCAATTTTGAATCATTTCAAACCCAAAAAGTGCGAATTTCGATTCAAAAAGTGCATTTTTTAATTCTAAAACTGTGATTTTTTATTCCATAAGTGCATTTTTTTAACTCCAAAACTACAATTTTCAATTCCAAAATGTGAATTTTAAAATACAGAAGTGTCAATTTCAATTCCAAATTGTGTGAATTTTGATTAGAAAAGTGTCAACGTCTAACTGCAAAAATGTGTATCTAGATTTCAATAGTTAGATTTTTTTCTTAATGTGTATATAATATCTAAATCCAAGATTATTTACAGTTGTCAACATATTATTTTTGTATGTGCAAGCATAATCTCACTATGATACCCATTGCTAAATATATCAAGATTTAATATATACATTAAAATAAAAACAAGTGACAACAATCATTGTATTCCAAATATGTACTTTTTAATAAATATTTAAGGAAACACCACTCAAATAAAGTCTTGTTCATCAACAACACTCATACTCTCAACATTATGCTCCATTTCTTTTAGTTGTGCTTTAATTGTTGCAAGGCCCTTCTCATTTATTTTTATTTTCTCTACTATCCATCTTACCCATGTGACCATGCCCTTCAATTTGTTTAATGATTTCAACATTTAAGATTGAACTTGTATTGAAAACCACCATTTTTTTATTCGCAAAGATATAACTTGCCAACTTGTAACTCTAACGAGCAATTGTCACATGGCAAGACCAACACCTTCACCAACACACCAAATGATAAAGATTCCAAAAGCTTCACTATAATAGAATCATTTTCATCTACATTTGTCACAAAACCTATGGAAATCCAATCTCTCTTATATGAACACTATGTAAGAATCTAACTTAGAGTAAAACTTAACTTGGATTCATATAGAATCATTTTATCTCCAATATTACAATTGAAACTAGTTATCTCTTAAACTTATGAAATTAAAAAATCAAACATCAAAAGGAAATGGCTTATTTTAGTTATGGTCTCATGCATTATACCATGTGTGAGTCTATAATGTCCCCGTCCATTGGCCAAATAACATAGAGGGGGATATGTATGATTATGGGTTTTGAATTAAGCATGAAGTCCACATACGATCCATAATAGGAAATAAATATGTGTGCAAATGCATAATATAAACATGGCGAAATTAAACTTCATCCACACCCATAAACATGCATTTAATAGCATAATACATCACATGCATAATCATAACAGTATGATAGATTCAAATTACAGTAAATAATAGATCAAGCACGGATTATATACAATATAATACTTATCGGGAATAAATCTATCCAAGCAATTGGTTGTGTAAGTGCCATTTTCCACCCAACCATAGGTACTCTATCCAACATATACTATTTTTGTTGAGTCCATCCCCAAGTTGGGATATCAGTCCACCAGGGCGAAGGAAAATGCAGACCTCTATCTCTCAACCCATAACCCATTTTGTTCTCCATGCTCATTCAACTTCTCATACATATCTCTATAGTAGTCTCACTCGGCTAGCATACCTTTGGATCCATAATACCTTCCCCACACAACACCTTCCAAGGTCAGGCATCCCCTCACCAATTCGGGTCCCTCGAGTGATCCATCTTCGCAAGTGATTTCAGTGTGTGCATAGAAAGAGTCCAACTGGTTGCATACTGCTGGAGATATACCTATGGATTTCAGTCATGGATTCTCAGGCATGTAAGAGCAGAACTCACAGGGTCGGTATTAGGTCGAAGGGTTCACTTGCAACCAACTCTCTCTCTCTCTCTCTCTCTCTCTCTCTCTCTCTCCAGTCTACAGACCATGATAAAGGTTCAGTTTCAGCGTGAAACACAGTTTCTGGTGACTGATATAGGTAATGAAACAAGTGAAGGAGGTATATGCATAGGGTAGGGTCTAAGCGTGAGGGTAAGTCTTTATGTCTACAAAGGTGAGTGGTTGCATTGTCTGGGGTTCGCGTAAGTCCAAAATGAAGGGATGGTGCCCACGATGGTGGTCTGTATGCAAGGGTAAATGATCTAAACACAAGGATAACCAATCTGAATGCAAGGATAAACAATCTATCCCATCTAACACCCTTCAAGGCTTAGGTATCCCCTTCACCAATCCGAGTCCCTCGGGCGATCCACCTTGCCAAGTGCTTCCGAGGGCGATTTCAGCACAATTAAAACTGGGAATGTTAATCGCAAGGATAAAAAGAATGCTTGGGCATGAAACAAAGGTCTGAATGTGATCTGGTTGGTGTCTACGAGAGTAAGTCTCGGTGCGTTGCAAAAGTCTCAACGTAAGGCTAAATTCATGAGTGAAATTGGGTCCATGAGCGTGTAGGTGTAAGAGGTAAGGTCGATGAATCTGACTCCCAAAGTAGAATAGAGGGGAAACACACAAGACTCATTAACATAAATTGTGATCACAAAGAAAAGGAATCCTACAATTGTCTTATATCTCCTTCAATCCCCATGCTAGCATAATTGCGAGAGGGGACTTCCCCCACCAACCTCTCTCAAAAATTGAGGTTTGAGTGAAAACAATAAGAAGGAAGTAATTGGCTCATTCAAAACTGATGGAATAAATTGGATTGGCTCTATGGATAAATCTTGGAAATCAAGGATTTAATCCCCCATAGGCCCCCTTTCCTCTTCCCCTCTAGTGGAATCATAGCCCCTTTAGTGAACCTTACACAACCATCTTGATCCATTTATATTATTAATCAACATAATATTTACACTTTGATTAGCTTGATATGCCAATCATGTAGCTCAAATAAGACAAACATTTACATAATGGGTCCAATATATTCCAAGGGTCAAACTGGGGGTATTACAATCCCCTCCCCCTTGGAATACACCATCCTCGATGTTCTCGTTGTCTTCAACAAAGTTCCAATGTCATTAGGGTAGCATTATTCCCTAGCTTTCAGTAGCCATCATCTTCCTTCACTAGATAGATCAATCATCTCACCTATATCATACACATACAATTACCATGAGATGTCATCATAAAATTTCAATCATAAATTTAAAATATGTTTCAAACAAAAACCAGACTCACAATTTCTCATAGTATGTTCATATAGTATTCCCAATTTCAACAACACATAACCTCACACATGCTTATCTCACATGGCATCTATTTCTCAAACATGAGTATAATATACAATAGTTATTAACTCTTAATCATATATATGTGTGTGTGTGTGTGTATTAGACACACACACATATATATATTATACACACACAAATATAATATATATATATATTTCAATGGAACATGTCACAGGGAAACCCTCTGGTACTTCCCCTCATTTTGAGGATGGTACCCAAGGTAAACCATCGGCCCTAATTACGAGGCCTAACTCAGTGGGGACATCATGTGAGGCCCTTATATAGCAATGTATATCCACTCATGGATTTGACCCTGAGACCTTCTGCTCATAACTTACAACACTCAACCACTTGAGCTAGCCCACTAGGATTATATATATATATATATATATATATAAGAAATGGTATCAATTGCATATATGCATTCACATATCGTCATAAACATATTAATGAAATATCAAGCATGACTGAAGGAATTCTTACCCAATTCCCTTCAACACTCATGCAACATAGGCATGATCAATTTCATACATGTACGATTTCCATTCACACCTCAGACGTTACCTGATCAACCAATGTTTCATTGGAACTTGCCTTATTCCCTCCATCAACCTATTGACACGTTCTTTCCTTGTCCTCTTTCATTGTGAGATTGATCTTTGCAGCAGTTGCATCATCAACATCTTCAATTAGGTTCTTAACTATCTCTGGTTATACAACAAAACAAAAACCATACTTAGTTATCATGCCATATTCATTGTAGTAGTACAACATATCACTCCTATCCCATAAGCAGCATTGCATGCATGCATTCAAGCATGTTCATGCACTCTATCACATATTGTTTCTCAATATTCCTACTAGTGCATATGCATTCCATGTTAGTTTTTCATCATTTAATTCAATATGATCTAGGATCTTAATTGAGAGAACAACATGTACAGCATATCAAACACAAGAGACAAGAGACACAAAGCATTTCACCGAGGAAAACCAAAAAGGTGAAAAACCCCGCAACTTCCTCAGAGATAGAATAAGCACCAATGCAAAGATCACAAATATGAAACCCAAAAATATAGATGTCTTCGGTAGCTACTCCTCCTCCACTTTTGCGCACTCCTCTCTCTCAACTATGCGAGTTGGATGTGCGAGTGAATGAGCAAATAGAGTGGTGCAACCACTCTATTTATACTTTAACTTAACCTGCCTTTTACCTTAACTGGGCCGACTCCCTAAGTGAGTCTAATAACCCTTCCACTTAACTCATACAGGGCCGACCCCACTAAGGTGGTCTAATAACCCATCAAATATAAGTTACGATAGTTACAATATAACTTGCGACACTTGCAAATACAAATGACGACACTTCCGATCGAAGGAATAAGACATCTCCGTCAGGGATACAATAAAGTACAAATGTAATACATACAATAAACAAGTGAATATCTTCCAAAGTTACAAATACATCAACACTCCCTCTTAAATAGGAAGGTATTCTCTTGACATAGGTCATCAATACATATAGGCACAAGTCTTCAATATTGGAACTGGATCATCGTCACTGGAGCATCATCATCATTGCTATTGTACTCGTCATCTCGATCACTGGTGCTATCTCTCAATTCTACTCGTCATAGGAAGTTCTACAGAGCCAACCCTTTTTCATGATGGATGTAGGCCTAGCCTCCATGTAGGTCTTCATCATCTCTGCGAGCGGCCCATCCGGTGGAATCTCTGGATTGATTATGTGCATCTGCAAAACCTGAAAAGAGCATCCCAGGACTGATTACGAGTTACTACTCAACATGCAAGATCTCCCAGGACTGATTACATGCAACCAAGCAAAACCTCAAAAGAGCATCCCAGGACTGATTACGAGCTTACTGCTCAACCTATAGGATCTCCCAAGGAGCGATTATATGCGAACAAGCAAAACCTCAAAAGAGAATCCAAGGACTGATTACGCACTTACTGCTCAACCTGAAGGATCTCCCAGGACTGATTACATGCGAACAAGCAAAACCTCGAAAGAGCATCCTAGGAATTATTACATGCTACTACTCAACCTGAAGGATCTCCCATGACTGATTACATGCTACTGCAAAACCTGCAAGATATCCATGGCCACAAAGCATCATTCGGATGCTCATGATCATACGGATCATCCTCGCATGGAGCATCATACGGATTCTCATGATCATACGGATCATCATCATACGGAACATCATATGGATGTTCATGATCATACGGATCATCGTCATACAGAACATCATACGGATAATCATGATGGAGCATCGTATGGATGCTCATCACACAACACTTACATCCACAGCCATGGGGAGGAGCCGCCTACCACCATGCTTGGAAGGGCTCCTGCATCTATGTCTCGTCACTTCCTCCAAGAAGTATCTTCGATCTAAAGTACTCGAACTTCACTCTGGATAGTGGCTTGGTCAACACATCTGCTATCTGCTCGTCTGTCGCAACATACAAGAGCTTCACTGCTCTCTTTGCACCATATCCCTGATATAGTGATACTTGATTTCGATATGCTTCGACTTGTCATGGAACACCGGGTTCTCAGACAACTTCACACAACTCTGGTTGTCACAGAAGATACAAGTAGCATCCAACTGGAGATCAAACAAATCAGACAGTAGCTTCCTTAGCCAAACTGCCTCACAACTAGTCGAACAAGCTGCAACATACTCTGCATCGGCTGTACTCAGTGCTACGCAGGATTTCTTCCTGCTAAACCAAGTGATCACCCCAGATACCATACTGAAGCAGCACCCCGAAGTGCTCTTCCTATCTGCAGCACTACTTGCCCAATTTGAATCAACATAACCCTCCAGGTTAACCTTTTGATTCACATCATACTTGATCCCATAATCAACCGTACCTTTCAGGTTACTCAGAATATGCTTTACAACAATCAAGTGAACATGTCTAGGATCCGTCAGGAACTGGCTCAATGTGTTCACAGCAAAGCAAATATCTGGTCTTGTGTTCGTCAGGTACATCAAGGACCCAATCATCTGATGATACATTGTGGCATCAACTGATTCTGATGAAGCATCACTCAATAGCTTCAAGTTTGATGCCATAGGTGTGGCCATGGTGTTGTAGTCCATCATCCTGAACCGTTTCAGGATCTCTATTGCATACTTCCCTTGTCCAAGGAAGATTCCATCTACACTTTGCCACACCTCCATACCTAGAAAGTAATGCATCATACCCAAGTCCTTCATCTTGAACTCGACAGCAAGCTTCCTCTTCGTATTAGCAATCAACCCAATTTCACCTGTCACAAATAGGTCATCTACATACAGTAGGAGTATCACAGGATTTCCTTCCTCAACCTTGTAGTAAAGGTTGGAATCCTCTTTACTCTTGGTAAAGCCCAAACTAGTCAGGAAGTTGTCTATCCTGTCGTACCATGTCCTGGATGCCTGTTTCAAACCGTACAAGTATTTATTCAATTTGCACACATGTGACTCCCAATCACATGTCTCAAATACGAGTGGCTTCTCCACATACACTTCCTCTTCGACTACACCATTCAAGAAAGTTGTCTTGACATCCATCTAGTGTATCTTCCACTTCATTACTGCAGCCAGAGCAAGTACTGTTCTGATGGAAGTGTATCTGGCTACAGGTGCAAAATTTTCTTCATAATCTATTCCTTCTTTCTGGGAGAAGCCACAAGCCACAAACCTTGCCTTGTATTTTTCTATGTTACCACCTTCAGCATGCTTGATCTTGTAGATCCATTTGGAAGTCACAACAGACTTCCCTACTAGTCTCAGGACTACATCATGATCGACTGGTACTCCTTGATCATGGCATCCTTCCATTACTGCATCCCTGATCCTGGGAACTTCAGATTCTTCAATATCTTCAATATGTAGTTTTCTTGAACTTCGTCGCTGGAACAAATTTCGTTGTCCTTCTTTTGTAGGTGATTGTACACGATCTTTCCTACAAGTCAAATTCAATTGCATGATTAGAAACATCTCATAGTTTTCAGAACAAATTCTTATGCATAAAGACATAGGTCATACAGTCATGCAATTATCTTAGCCAATGCTTCAATACAACATTTATCCATATCTTGTAATTTTCTAGACGCCTTCCATCTCTACCAAAACATTGTTAAGAGTGTGCACTACTCCTAACATGTCAGAAAAGAGGTTTCAATCTAGATAAGTAGCAATGGAGTGTTGTACAGTACCATAGGCCACTTACCTATTACTTGCATATTAGTAGTATCTTGTTCATTAATGCAACTTTTCTAAAAAATGCATAATATACATCATAAATCTAGGAACCTATGTACATGATTGAACAACATCATTTAAGTAATCAGATATACAAGAAATGACAATTCAAATACGTATCTTTGTTTGGTTGTTGGGTGTTTTCCCTCTCAATCTTTGCTTCCTTGCAGGAGCTACTGGAGTCTCTGATAGTGTGCACCTTAACCAATGTTGAAAATGGATGAGAGGTTCTTCCATAGATTATTTGTTTTTCGGAGTCCAACTCTGGAGTAGATTCTTCTACTCCTTTCATGTAAAACTTCATTACAATACATATTCTTCATCACTTGAAGAATCTTCACTGTCTTCCCTGGTTCTCTTCCTTGGAGGTTCATCATCCTCTGCAGTGTGAGCATGATGTCTTCTCTTCTTCTTCTTCTTCTTGTGAGAGCTACTTTTGTTCCTGGGACAATCTCTGGAATAGTGTCCCTTCTCATCACAAGTATAACATCGAATGTGAGAAATATCTCTCATGGATCCTCTAAAGTTCTCCCTCTGATTATGGTGGTGGTATTTACCCTTCTTGTGATGAGGATGCTCCCTCTTGTGGTTATCTTCCCGGTGTGTGATGTGAGAGCCTGGTATTCATTATCCATCTTTTCTTCTCGAGCTACAAGTCTAGCTTCTTCTTGTGAGCATTCCTCCCACAGTCTACTAAAAGAAATCAATTTCTTTCTTGCACAAATTCCTTGGATGAAGGAGTCCCATGACCTAGGAAGACCATTCAAGGTGGTCATCACAATTTCACCATTCTCTATATCTTCTCCCACAACTTCAAGTTGTTCTTTTATCTGAGAGACCCTTGTAAAGTAGGATTGCATGGTCTCTGCATTTTGTATCTTGGCATTCTTCAATTGATTCCTCAAAGTCATCTTCTGATTTATGTTCTTCCCTTCAAACAACTTGGTCAAGGAATCAAACATCTCCTTGGGTGTCTTTAGAGAAGACACATGAGGTATGAGATGGTCTTTGATAGAATCTGCAATGATTCTCTTGGCCTTGACCAAGTTCTTCTTATGTAAGGCCTTAGCCTCATCTCCCTCTGGAATTGGAACTTCTTCACTTATGTAGGTGTCCAATTCATTCTCTTCTAGGATTAACCCAATCATATACTTCCATGCTCAAAAGTTATCAACCCCTTCAAGATTATCCTCAAGCTTGGTGTGGTGAGACATCTTAATGAGAAACTCAAATGGAAGTAAAAGATTTAGGTCTTACCACTTGATTTGCTGAAACTGGATCTGGAGCTGGCTAGGGTTTAACAGAGAAACCCTAAAAATCCAAACTTGGAATTTCAAACTTCTGTCTAGACAGGGGGATGCAATTGACTGAGGAGAGAAAGCTGGTGACCTCATATTTTGAAAACTCCAAAAATTGACCCTTCAAAAATGACAGGTACAAAATTCGGATCTGCAACTTCTGTCAAAATCTGGTTTTTTGGTCCAAAAGTCAAATTAGGGTCTGACTTTCGGAGAGATTCACCCAACCAAAAAATCGATCTTGGTCTCTAAATTTAGAATTTGCTGAGGAGAGAAATCCTATGCTGAGAGCACTCCAATATTCCACTTCTGTCAAAAGCCCTAATTTCCCGCAGTAGTGACAAGCCAACATGAAAATGCTCAGAATCCAATTCTGTTTTGACAGAAAGATATGCCATATTGTTTATGGTGCATCTCTGAAATTTCAGATCCTCAGGGTCTGAAACTTAAGCCTGTGGTAGACTGACCTGTCATATTTCCAACCCCACATATCTAAGCTTCAATGGATTCTCCATGAGAGAGATATGCTAAGTGTCGCAACATGACCTATTTAGGGGATGAAACAACATAGCGAACTTGTACGGAGTGCCACGTGTCACTGTTTCAATTTCGGCCTCTAAAACTCAGACCTATGAAACTATAGTCCGTGCCCTAACTTTCACTTTTACAAAATTCCATTTGGATCTTCCTATCCTGAGATATGACCTTTGTTCCTAGGTCACCTGTTTAGGGTTGCATTCTGGAAGAGGCAGAAACCCTAACTTGTACGGAACATATCTCACAAAGTAAAAAGAATCTGAGTCTGAAAGTTTTACATAGTGTACATCCGTGTCTGATATTCGGCCTGTAAAAAATTCAAATCCTGAACCTTCTCTAAAACGGATTTATAGCGAAAGTTCCACGATGACTAGTTTTTACTATACCAAGCCCTAGCTTCCAATTTGTAGCTTCCAATTTGTCGCAAGTGCAACAAGTGTCGTAAATGCCATACAATGCCTTCCTTCAGGCTAGCTCTGATACCATGTTATATTTTTCATCATTTAATTCAATATGATATAGGATCTTAACTGAGAGAACAACATGTACAACATATCAGACACGAGAGACAAGAGACACAAAGCATTTCACCGGGGAAAACCATAAAGGTGAAAAACCCCACAACTTCCTCAGAGATAGAGTAAGCAGCAATACAAAGATCACAAAGATGAAACCCCAAAAGATAGATGTCTCCAGCAGCTACTTCTCCTCTACTTGTGAGCACTCCTCTCTCTCAACTATGCGATTTGGATGTGTGAGTGAATGAGCAAATAGAGTGGTGCAACCACTCTATTTATACTTTAACTTAACCTACCTTTTACCCTAACTGGGATGACTCCCTAAGGGAGTCTAATAACCCTTCCACTTAACTGATACAGGGCCGACCCCACTAAGGTGGTCTAATAACCTATCAAATATAAGTTACGACACTTACAATATAACTTGTGACACTTGCAAATACAAATGACGACACTTTCGATCAGAGGAATAAGACATCTCCGTCGAGGATACAATAAAGTACAAATGTAATACATACAATATACAAGTGAATATCTTCCGAAGTTACAAATACATCATCATTCCAACTATGTTACACTCTTGCATTCTTAGCATTCTCATGCCGCAAATCTTATCTACACATAGCTACTTTCTTAACATAGAGAAGCATAAACAATGCAAAAGAAGATTCAAGGAATTTCTCCCTCTCCATTCCCCTTCATAACATGGAATTCCACAACTTATCTAATCTCTTCCATTGCCTTTTCTTCCAATTACATAACTGGTCATTAACTACAATATTATCACCCAAGTAGCAATATTTAATTCATACATAAGTTATGCTTGCTACTTTAAAAATATACAACTCTAGTCTAGAAACAAAATAGAGGTTTAGGGTGAGGAAATATCCCTCATTGTATGTTTGTCTTGTCAACCACATGCAACCTTTACTACTGCCACTAATTCTTAGCACCCTTGCAAATTCTTTGATGTTATGGGTCACCCTTTCATTGTGCCCAATTTTGAAGCTTTCTACTCTAATTCTCGTGAGAAGTCCTAGCTAAACCTAACTTGACATTTCCTTATATATAACTGCCCCTAACCTTATCCAATTATGGAATTTTTCTCCTTACGTTCCTTGGAAAATTCTTGGACAACTCCACCATGTCACAAACTCTGCATCACAAGACCAATCAACACAATGGAGGGCCTCACTCCCTTGTTAACAACTCCTAAGTGAATGAACGTTCATCATTCACTCCACTTTCTTTACACATGAGTTGTTGGTTTATACCTCACAACCTTTTCCATCGTACACAAAGCTTATATGTTATGATGGCTCATCCATCTCATCCACGGGGTCGATGTACTCTTCATCCTATTAGATTCCCTATACCATCTGATCCTTTTTAATGGCCCTTTTCTTCTGAATACATTGTCTCCCAATCTTGGTAACCTTTATTACATGGTTTCCCTTTCTCTATCCCAAGGGTTTATGATTTACACCCTTCTTTAATGCATAGAATTGTCATTTTTCTGTGAACTGGGATTTCTCATACCTTTGTTAGTCTTTTTGTTATTTTACCAAATAACAACTACAACAACCAAGAGACCCACATCTCTTTTCTTCAATTTTTTCCTTTATAATCCATGGTTCGATACATTGTCAGACTTCTCCATTGGCATTTTTAAACCTTGTGTCTTTTTCACACATCGACTCATCACCTCCGATGTCTTACTTGTCACTGCACTATCAACTCTTACTTGTCGGTACTCTCCTCCGATGACCTTCTCTATCGACCACTGATACATCGCTCTGATATACTATTGACACCTGCGCATTGATGCTCCCTCCTGATGGTCTATCCATAGAACTCGATACATATGATCTGATGTATTTCCCCACTGCTTTGAAGTTTCCTTCGTGTTGCACCCTTGAACTTCTAAAACATGTACTTTGATACTTCTTAGCAGTGCTCATGATCAACTCATTGGAAGGTCAATACCTTGTCTGATGTCTCAATGAGTGGCTAAGATCTATTCGACTCGGTATTTTGTCATATGATTGATATTTCATCTCACCCACTCTTGTGAACTGTTGCGATGTGCCCACACTCCTGCACCAAGCCTATGTCGGCACCCAAAAATCTGGTGACAACTGCTCCTGCACCCAAATTTTTTTGACTTCAGCCAACATTTTTTTGGGATGTTCTATCCCTTACAAAGGATGTAGAATCCTCTTCAGTTTTTTTTATGCCTCATTTGTAGCATTTCTAGCACACTACAATGATGTGATTCATCTTACTCAAGCTTTAATGACCAAGAGCTCTTATGTATCTTCTTACACTACCTGCTGCACATTTTGATTATGATAAATGCATGGCATGCACTTTAGCTGAGGTTTTAGAAAACTCTCTTAATTACTCATGGCTATCAATCAACGAATTCCTACTTGCATCAATGAGTATCCCCACATATCAATAGTACCATCCTATTACCAGACATTAATCCCACCTGGGACTAGTCCTTTGACCTGCCTACGGGTGACCACTTTTACCTTACATTTCTCTTCACTTGCATCCTCATATAATTATGCAAGCATCATCATGGATGTATTTGCAGACATCCAAACTCAATCTTATATATAGCCTACTCCTATCCCATCATATACATCTTTTCTCAGGTTTAAGAGACCTTGACAGTCATCCACATTGATATTCATCATAGAACTTGACCATGCTTGGCTCATTCCATTGTGCTTCCAAACCACTATGAGAGTACCTTTATGTTGTTCATACAATCATATTTGTTACATTTGACCTCTATCACACTTATCGTCATAACTTGTTTTCCCAAGGTTTATGGGTACTTTGGAAATTATGCATACTAACCATTGCATTGTCCCATCAATCCCAAAGGATATGTTCCGTCAACTTCCTAAACCAACCCTAGAGATTTGTATACATAATGAATTACCAACACTATTCTCCTCTAAATAATATTTACGGTGACTCTACTCATACTCAATTTTGATTTATGATCTAAAAATTATAGCCCTTCAAAAATTGTCAAATTTGCTTAATTCGACATTGTTCCTGTAGCTGCACTAACCTATAGTGACTGGCTACTATGACCTACTGCATGAAATTCATCATTGATTCTAATATTCTTGCACATGGAACTAAGGCTTAGACTCATTTCCCCCTTTCTGTTTACTTTTGTTCATCTTCAAGGTGCCACATCAACCTTTGAATTATACTGGCATGACATGCAACTATCAACCTGGTAGTGGGAACCCATGTATCATCTCCATGTGATACCAAGTCATCTTCTACCTCAGCTTGATCATCACATCTTGTCTATCATCACGTTTGTTGATTTGCTTTTCTCTATAGCCTCGTGTTAATCTCAGTTGTTCGCATAGTGCTCCTTAGAATAGTCCTCGGTCGATTTTTTGTGCACAAAGGATCACAATTGCTTGATCAACGTGAGTGATCAAATATGGGATGTTGGCAACCATTTATTACTGGTTTATGATTTTTTTTTCTAGCGATGAGACCCAAATGCATCTCACCTTCGTGTGAACAGTTCATATAAATCCGCTTAACATGCATGATTCAATCCTATCCTTTCACGCTCATGTACTTCAAATAAGGCATGATTACCTTTTGTTAGCTTGAATGATCATATATACATCATAGGTACTTGCTCACTCGATCTAATTCATCCATGGCATACTTGATATCATAACACCCAATCACTTCCAATCAGCATGAGCCATCACGATCACTCTGATCTGATTTTTCCACGTGGCTGGTCCACGTTATTCCCACATGGATGGTCCACGTCAGATCCATCTTTACTTGGGCGAAAAAGTGTCAGTGGTATTCTATTACCATAAGCGGTAATGGCTCAGTTGAAGGTGGTTTATAAAAGGTTTTGGTTTGAGTTGTTTCCAGTTAGAAACTGACATGTAGCTAGGTGGTTTTCTCCCAACCGCTCACCCTCCTATCATTATTCCTCATGCAAGTAGTGGATGCATTATGGATCACAAACGTTGATCTTGGCACACCCAACAACTCACAATATAATCTCTACTAAATTCTGATTAGACATTGGACCTAATTCATCGGCCCTTCACAAGTTGTGCCTCATGTACACCCCAAGAATCTAACTTTGATTCTCAACCATGTATCCACTCGGGCCTCCAATCTTGGACCCTTCCTTTTGAAGTTTCTTCACTACCTTCATTAGGTACTCTGTGGCACAACACCGATATGCGGATGTGTGTTCTCTTAAATGCTTTCCATCAAGTCTTTTGGTTGTGACACCTTAGAACAACTCCGACCAAAAACTCCAACATAGGACTTTGAAACACCAACACATTTCCTTTTAGGGCATTCTATCGGAATTTCCCTACATGCCACCTCAAAGAAACTCCAACAAAAAACTCCAATGCAGGACTCAAAAACACTGACATGTGTCCATGTTCAATACATTGTTGGACCAAACATTTCGGGGCTTCTCGCAAATATCCTCGTTGACACCTCCGTTACTGGAGCTTCGATATCCAATCGGATTTTTCCACTTGTCACCACAACGGGGTTCCTAGTCGGGCCTTCCTCATGAACACTTTGTTTTCAAATATGACAAGTGACCTCCGATGCTCAATCTCTTGTTGCCACATCTCAACTCCCGATTGATTGTTGGTCGAAATTCACCAGGACCTCACCACAACATTTTTGTTGACGCCCATGCTAAAATACGACGACACCCTCTTGGTTGTTTCCATGTGTTTTCCTTCGATTTGCTAATGGGATTTCTCCCTCGAGGTTTCCCTTCGGACCTTCCTTCTGGAACACTATGGAGAAACTTCGGCGTTGAAACTCCATTGGCCACTCGACTTTCACCACATGTCGTCACGGTGGGATTTCTCTACAAAAATTACCTTGCGACTTCAACTGTCCAAGACCACTGTTTTCACAAAGAAATTTCGTCAACACATCGGTTGTAGCTCTAGTTTATGTATGCGAATGTGGGTCTCTAGCCCATACAACTGTAGTGTTGCGACCCAAAGCTTTGATACCAGTCTATAATGTCTCCATCCATCGGTTGAATAACATAAAGGGGGATATGAACAATTATGGGTTTTAAATTAATCCAGAAGGCCACATACGATCTATAACAGGAAATGAATACATGTGCAAATGCATAATATAAACAAAACAAAATTAAAATTCATCCACACCCATAAAGCATGCATTTTCCAGCATAATATATCACATGCATAATCAAAACAACATGACATATTCAAATAATAGTAGATAATAGATTAAGCATAGATCAAAGACAAGAGAATAATTATCTAGAATAAAGATCCAAGCAACTGGTTGTGTAAGTTCCATTTTCCACCCAACCATAGGTACTTTGTCCAACATATACCTTTTTGTAGAGAGTTGTAGTGTCCCTTTTTAATAATTTGGAAAAATTGCAAATTTTGGTCAAATTCGAACCTTGGACTAGTGATGATTCAAGTGCTTCTGAATGGATCCTAAGGATTTCGAATTGGGTCTAAAGGTATTTGAAGGGTATTAGGACATAAAAATGAAGATGATAGGTGCTTGAACACTCTCAAAATACTTCTGCAACCTTCATTTGAAATCAGGAGAAAATGGGGAATTTTACTAGTAATTTCGAGGTTCAAACCCCCAAGGGTAGAGGTCACTAATGGATTCCCAAATGCAGTACAACCCTCCCAAATTTATAAAAGAGACATGGATTAGTTAGATGACTTCAATGGGAACCCAAATGCATCATTAATTAGTTCCTAAAGGTTGCTGCAACTCCCTCAGAGATTTGTAAACATATCATGAAATAGGGGGAAATGAGAGAAAAACGCTATAACTTGCTATGAAATTTGAGAGAAATGTTCCAAGGACTTGCATAAGGTTCATGAAACTTCTTCAGTACATTAATGGTTCTCCAAACATAAATAAAACCATTTATATTGACTTAAACAATTCAATATCAAATGTCACGTCCCCACCCATCATACCAATGCGATGGAGAGGATTGTGATGCTAAAACCGGGCACTAGCCCCATACTTAATAAACATAATTCTCAGAATATAAAAAGCACGGCCATATGCAGATGTACATATATATACATATATATGAACACAGCGGAAGTAAATTCAATTACACATTTAGTATACATTCAACATATTCATGTCATTCATCAATTAAAGACAATACAGAATTAATACAAGAGAGTACTTATCTTAAAGCAAAGTAGTCTCGAGCAACTGGCTATGCAACTGCAATGTTCCACCCAACCATAGGCCAATTGTGCTTGTCAATCTCACAACACAACTGCCACCCCCGAGTTGGGCATGATTTCTACAAGGAACCAGGGAACAACATACTCACACATAGCCAAACATACACCAAAATGAGCCAAGCCACTCTGCAATTGGGTTTATCAGGCTGCTAAGGAAATGGAAAGGAATGAATTGCTAAGCTAGTGGCTCACCCATAGAGCTATGGATACCTCTATTAGATCTATCTAGCTTGGCACCCACATTACCTACACACCCAATACAAGGAAGTATTCCCTTCACCACTTCGCAGTCCCTTAGCCCATACCTTCCAATCTAATATTGTTCAAGGTGTGCATAGAAGAGTAGCCAGCCCTTTTGATCTTCTTGAGAGGTTACCTCCTCACTAGGCTCATCAAGCCAATTCTATCCTCTTCCACTCCAAAATTCCTGCTCACAATATCAAACCAAAACAGGGATGCACATAACAACAAAAACACAAGTGTTGGGCATGAAGAGAAACGTTTTTACAGTGGGATGCACAAAATGGGGTTTCCCTAAGCTTCAGAAAAATGTGGGTAAGCATAAACGAAATGGAAAATGGGGAATAAACCCTGGGAAGGAAAATTCGTTTTCAGAAAACGTTTATGGACAACCCAGGAGAAAAAAACGACCTCCATCAAACCCCCAATTTGTGGTTCTCCTCTCCCAGTCACTGTACCAACCAAAAATGAGTTCCCAGCCATGGAAAATGCAGGAAAAATGGTAGAAAACGTGAAGGGAAAACTCCAGCTAGCTCAGACTGCGTGAGAGAGCAAAGGCCATGGGTGAAGAATGGCTTTTTGGGTGAATTTCGTGGGTGTTTTCTTGCCCAAGGAGACAAAATATGATTTCCCAGGTTGATGGCTGGCCCATATACGAAATTGGCTACCATACCTCTTCATTCCCAAGGCATTAACTACCTCAACCAACTCTTGGAAGAATTAAATGATTGGGTGCATAAGTCAAAAAGGCTGGTTGAGGGTTTATGGGTTCCTTCATTGACATTTGGGTTAACACCATTGGCTCAAGGGTTTGAATAATTTCCCTCCCTATTCCTTGTAGAATCATGCTCCCATCTCTTTGTTGCATTGCATAGCTAGTTGTGGGTATTTAATTGAAATTCATATTTACATGATGTCTTAATTTCTATTGTGCATAGCTAGCACAAGAACTATATCCATAGATTTTTAATCGCTGATACATAAAATGCTAAATCAATGGCGGGGCCTTGGCCTTGAGCTCCCCACCATGATTTAATAACGATATTTACATCATTTACAATTTTAATGCAATAGGGTCAAAATCGGGATATTACATCAAACAACTAATTCAAGCTCTTACAACAAGATATATGGGAAAATGGCACCATTCATACATAGTTTGGAATTTTTACATAGTTTAACTTAGAGTTTCGATCCGAGGTTCATTTGAGCATCAAATATAGAGTGTAGAAATCATATTACAAATAAATGGGGCCCCTTGGACTTCCCCAAAGAGATCAACATATAACCATGTGCGTCCTTCCTCCAAGAGCAAGAATATGAAGAGAAAAGTGAGAGAGATGTGGGAACAAGTTGAAGAAGAAGTGGTCACGAGCAGCCCTGTAGCTTCAACCTGTAACAAATGACTTCATGCATCTCCAATGAAAGGTATGAATGGCCTCTCCAATTGCCAATTAGGATGGGAATCTTGCACCTTCGAAATTGGTACTAAGGCAATAAGAATAAACATTCAACTTGCATGAACAAGCTATGCTCTCCAATTTGCAAAATGAGAAATGATCAAAAGCTCCTCTCCTTCTTTGTTCTTATCTTTTATTATCCTTCCAAGTCCTCCATGGCTCAAATTCTCTCCAATAGTGTCATGCCAACTTGAGTTGGGGAGAGATTCCAATGAGTGCCACTTATTCAACAATTCCTAGCCTCCCTCTTCCATCAATTCGAATGGGGGGAATCTTAGCTCCCTTGTGCACTCTCTTGGAGGCTATTTTTAGCCTTGACATGTCAAATAGGTCAGATTTCAGCAATCATGTCTGATCCTTGTCATAAGTGTCATAGCATCTTCATCATTGTTGTCATAGAAGTTAGGGAATCTAGCCCAAGTGTCACAATACCTCTAAGATGCCTCTTCCTCTTCCATGGGAGTTACTCTTCCACTCAAATTTGACCCTCATTGAGTCATGCCAAGTATAATGCCCTTCCAACTCCCCCAAGAACATTGGACTCCACCTTGGATTCGAATGGGTGAGAGTAGGATGCCATGTGGCATGGATAATGTTGCTTTATGTGGGTCCCACACCACCAATATGCTCTCATGATAAAGTGCCACCTTATTTTCCTATTATAATTATTTATTTAGCCCCTTTTAATATATTTTTGTCAATCTAATGTCCATTTGGGGTTTTATAGCTCCCTTATTCCAAATCTAAATGTTTCCACCCCAACCTAGGGAACTAGTAGATTGGTGGAATTTTCCCTTCTATTGATTTATTTGGATGGGGACATTACAAGAGTCCACCCCCAAGCTGGGATATGAGTTCACCAGTGTGAAGGAAAATACCTACAAGCCTCTACCTCTCAACGCATAACCCATTCTGCTCTCCATACTCAGCCAAATGCTCATACAGATCCCTATAGTAGTCTCACTCAGTTAGCATACCCTTGGATCTACAATACCTGCCCTACATAACACCTTCTAGGCTTAGGAATCCTCTTTACCAATCCAAGTCCCTCAGGCAATCCATCTTGCCAATTGCTTCCAGTGTGTGCATAAAAAGAGTCCAACCATTTGCATATTGTTGTATATCTACCTATAGCTTTCACTCATGGCTTCTCAGGCATGTAAGAGTAGCAAAAATATAAGGTTGGTCTTAGGCCTCAAGGCTCACTTACAACCAACTCTCTCTCTCTCTCTCTGTCTCTTAAGTCTACAGATTGGGATAAAGGTTTGGGTTCAGGGTAAAACAAAGTGTCTAGTGACTGATACAGGTAATGGAATAAGCGAAGGAGGTCTCCGTGTAGGGTAGGGTCTGAGTGCAAGGGTAAGTCTTTGTGTCCATGAAGGCGAGTGTTTGCATTTTTCGGGGTTCGCGTAAGTACAAAACGAAGGGATGGTGCCCACGATGACGATCTAGATGCAAGGGTAAATGATTTGAACACAAGGATAACCAATTTGAATGCAAGTCTAAACAATATATCACACCCAACACCCTTTAAGGCTTAGGCATCCCCTTCACCGATCCGAGTCCCTCAGGCCATCCATCTTGCCAAGTGCTTTGAAGGTGTGAGTGAGTTCAACGAAGGTAAAACTGGGAATGTCAATCATGAGGAGAAAAAAATGTCTGGGTATAAAACCAAGGTCCAAATGTGATCCGATCAATCTCTGCAAGAGTGAGTCTTAGCGAGGTGTGTATGTCTTGGCATAAGGGTGAATGCATGAGTAAAATTGGGTCCGTGAACGTGCATGTGTGAGAGGTAAGGTTGACGACTACGAATCCCAAGGTAGGATAGAGGGGAAAGCAATAGGCCTCCCTGACATAACTTTTGATCCTGGAGAAAATGACTCTTGCAATTGTCTTATATCTCCTTCAATCCCCATGCTTCCATAATTGCGAGAGGGGACTCCCCCCACCAATCTCTCTCAGAAATTGAGGATTGAGTGAAAACAATAAGACGGAAGTAATTGGCTCATTCAAGGCTCATGGAAGCAATTTTTATTGGCTCTATTTCTGACACTTGGAAATCAAGGATTCAATCCCCAACTGCAAACTCCAAGCCGATGGTTTCCTTGACTAATATGTTGAGTTTGGCCACTATCTTCTCGTTGAACTCCTACAACTCATCCATTTGCAGTAGCAATTCATTCCTTTCCTCTTTGGCGTTGAGGAGGACTTTTCCAAAGAGACCCTTAATCTACCAACATAGTGTCATTGTCCTATAGTATTTGGTGTCCCAAGCTTGGGTGGTCTTGATGTCCAAAACTCACATCTCCATATCCATCTTAATATCCTTTGGCTTGGTACAATCTTGTTCGAGCCTGACCCATTCCTCTACATGAGAAATTTCTTGATGATTAGTGATAGGGATTACCGTAGATAATTGGACTTTGCTTCCACAACCTCTAATTGAAGTCTTGGCTGTAAGCCACTATTGCTACCCCTTCGTAGGCAATGACCCCGACCTCATCCAACCATTAGAGGAGGAGCTAGAGACTGGTCAAAGACGTAAGTAGAGATAGAGGGGTAGAGATTGTTAAATCCCTCACAATGAGACCATACTATCATAACATGGGACCCATGCACTATAAGATTAATCACCACCCTATCATCATGGCTTCCACTGCCATGGATTGAACCAATGTACAATCATCGGGCACAAACAACATGGGAAGATTAATTGTTTTGAATTGCATGAGAACCATGCATGCCCTTCCTCCACCTAGCTGGATAAATGTCATCGGGGGTGGCACACACGGGAGGCATCGCTAAGTGGGGAGCTGGACCTTGCTGCTAAGTGTTGAGACATGTCGTATCTTGTCCTTGACACCCAATTTAAGGGTTAAGTGAATCACCACTTGAGAGTGAGATGCAAAACAAGATATAGACCCATAAGTTTAATGAATGCAGAAAATAATTTTTAAAATTGTGAGGCTATTTAGACTCATAACACCACTTCACCATTATCTCTACTTTTTATTTATTATTTTTTTTCTATCACATTCTTGAGGGATGATAAAAACCATAATTGATGAATATACCATTATACCATTAACATGGAAAAAGTACCATAAACTTAACTGGTTAAACAACTGTAATGTATTCAATTTTATATAATGAATGGATGTCTATCCTTAAGCAAATTGTTGGTGTAGGTTGGGAGTTAACATTAAGCTTTAGTTATTTAGATGTGAGAATAAATATATATTTAGTATAAATATTATTTATTGCATTAATATATGGTGCTTATGGTTGGTTTGAAAAATGATATATAGTTAATGGGTTAGAGATGGGGTGGTTGGGGTGGTGAGTCGTCCCCATCTAGGGTCGATCCCAAGGATACCTACATAATGCCAGCCAGGGTCGATTCCAAGGACACCTACATGACGTCCTCGAGAGAGAATGGATCAAAATTCTACGATAAAAAAGAAAAGAAAAATGACATATATATTTGAAAGAAAAATAATTTAATTTATAAAGGATTGAATAAATATTCATTATATATATTCATACCTCCCACCTATGTATATGGAATAGATATCCCATCTCCCACCCATGTATATTATTGAATAGATATCCCATCTCCCACCCACATGTATATTGAAATAAAGACACCTATAAACGTAAATATTTTTTTTTAAATTTGATAATTAAATACATTCTATTTTTCAAACTATACACGCTGCTGCACGTAATCTCTAGGGACAGAGGACAAGACAATCAATGTGGTCCATAAGTTTGAGCTGGCAAAGCTGAAAGCGAATAGATATCCCATCTCCTACCCACATGTATATTGAAATAAAGACACCTATAAACGTAAATATTTTTTTATAAAATTTGATAATTAAATACATACTATTTTTCAAAATATACACGCTGCTGCACGTAATCTCTAGGGACAGAGGACAAGACAATCAATGTGGTCCATAAGTTTGAGCTGGCAAAGCTGAAAGCACATTAAACTCCACGTTCTCACACTGGCTTGAGACGTCGCAGTTCCCCCTCAATCCGATTCAAAGAACACAGTAGGTAATCGCCAGCTCATTCCTAGCAATTGTTTATTGATTCCAAGATGTCTATAGTAAACGATTAACCCCGGAATCCTGCTAAAAATTCTCCTTGCTATCGTTCGAAAATTGGACCGTTGGTTAAAAATAGGAACTGGCATTGAATATAAACTTTGACCGAACCAGCTCAATCCCGCCGCGCCTCTCCATTGTAAAGTCCTGTATAACGGAACGCATCTCAGCTGGGTGGTCTCTGTGAACGTTGGTGATAATTCCTGTTTCGACTTTACCGACATTTTGCCGCCGTTTTCATTTGAAATGAAATATATAGATAAACGACCTTATCTCACGCCTCACTCCCAAACACCCTTTCTATAATCTCTTCTGCATTTCCACTTGTTTTTCTTTCCTCCCAGTTTTCCAGACAGATCTGCATCGAGGCCACAACTTTCTGAAAGGAACAAGGGGTTTGGCGCCTGGGATCTATCAACAATGGATGCATCCAAAGATCATCCCACTCCATATCCAGGTCAGTGACTTTTCTTCTACAGATCAGATTCATAGGCTGTATAACAGTCAATGTAGGCCAATTTTTTGCTGGTTTTTCTGTGGTTAAAGGTCTATTTTCACAGGTTGTTGGTCTTGATTGCCTACTGCAAATGCATATAGAGATTAATGATTTGAATTTCTTTTCTACCAATGATGTGGGTACCTTGCTGTCTGGTTAATGACCCATATCCAGAGGAAGTTGGTTTTGAGCTGTTGAGTTTTAGTTTTGAATTGGTAATGCTGCAGAGAGTTTTATGCCATGTTTTATTTATAAAGATTTTTTGTGGAGCTGGATTGTGGTCTGCATAGTGTAGCTACTCAACTTTGAAAACTGGCAAACCTAAGGGCTCAAACTTGACCCTTGTTTATTAAGTACCCATGTTCTCACCTTAACTTTGCTCATGGTGCTCTCAGAGCACTCTCAAATCACCCCACATACAGATCCAACGAATATGCCATAAATGGAAGATGACCGATAAAAATCCACTAATCTGCCTCTGCTTACTCATGAAATGCTTTAGGCAAGATATTTGATTCTGAATAAAACATCTCTAAATCCAACGAATATGCTCTACATGAAAGATGACCAGTAAAAGTCCACTAATCTGTCTCTGCTCTCCTATGAAGTGTTTAGGCAAGCCATGTGATTCTGAATAAAACATCTTTAAATTAAGCAACATCTCAATTCCATTAATGGAGCAGGGTTCATCTAGTGGTTGTGTGTTCTGCCAAAGGGTATTCACTTGATTCTCTTTTCATTAAGTCAGACTTGTGCATATACACACACTAAATGGGTTCAAAGTCCATTGGTGGATGTAGACCACTCAGCTCTGTGTTTTCAGTTTTGTTACATTTAATTAGGAGATGAATGGTGTCTAAACAGAGTCATTGTACATATTGTTTTTCTCACTCTGAAGTTGACTTTAGAAACTTTAGTTCATTTCAAGTTGAACTGAATATGCAACTTGCTGTTCTGTCCTCATTTTGGAGGTCAAGATCAATCTAGAGCAGCTTCTTAGTTTATGAAAAAGACGAATACTAATGCCTGTTGGTAGGCTGTGATACCATTCAACTTCAGCTTTAGTTCCCCATATGCATTTCCAAGTTTAGAGTTTTTCATTTTCTTCAGACTCATGCTGCTTATAAGATATATACTTGATTTACAGATCTGTTTATGTCGCCTTGTTGCAGGCAATGCAAAACATAGATTTCCCCGGAGATCTTCACCCCCCAAAAGCAGAGAAAATAAGGCTTCAAATGAGATATCAGTCATATCTAAAAGGTGTGTTTTTGTTTACTTATCAAACCAATTACTTTCTTTTTGGGGCCATGGTTCCAGTGCCTGTTTTAATTAAAAGCCTTTTCCAGTTTTAACCCTTTTGGCTTGGTTTAACAAAAAGCATAATTCGGATTTATTTCGTTAAGATGGCAACAAAGCCCACTAATTTTAGATGTTTTGTGTGTTTTTGTCTCAGAGAAAAACGTCCACTAAGCGTGAGTAAGAGTGTTAGCACGCTGGACTTGTCAGTAAAGGATAAACCTGCTAGAGCCACAAGAAGGCTTTCCGTTCCTTCAAAATATGCAACCCCTGTTTCAAAGACTGACACTAAGTTGCCTTACTGTACACCTTCAAGCACTATATCAGAAAACAAATCTACTTCAAAGCCAGATTTTCTTGTGGGACCCTTCGCCAAAGGAAAGGCCATTGCGAAGTCAGTATCATTTCAAGGCCCATTCAGCAAGAATCAAGGCAAGGCTAATGGTGCAAACAAAGATGCAATAGCAACTTCCATGGCTGGAGCAACACCACAGGAAAATCCAAAATCTGTACAAAGAAGGAAATTTAGCACCTTGAGGTCCGCTTCCTATTGGTTGGCACAAATCAAGCTTGCAGAATCTGCTGGAAAACATGGTATTTCACTTGGATTTTTTCGACTTGCTCTGGAATCTACTGCCGAGGTAGGGAAAATTTCCTTTCCCCAAATTTTTAACTTTCTATTTTGAATTTTTCTATGTTGAGTTGGTGGACCTCAGGGCTTAAACATAACTCTGTGCATACTAGGCACCCATGTTCTGACAGTGGCTTGAGATGCTCAAACCAGATGCGTTGTTTTTATGCATTGGCCTGGGTGGCTTTCGATTGTTTATTCATTTCTCATATGTTATTTATTCATCTTCCTTAATGGCTCTATCTTGTTTTTTTGCAGCCTTTGCAAAGGGTTCGAGATGAGTTGAAATCATATGCCAAAAAGCATAGTCTCCTTGAGTTTGGCGAGGTTGCTCAAGAGGTCCTGCTGAAATATGGTGTCTTGGAAGAGGTTACTGCAGAAGTTGAAGCTAAAACAGGGGCCAAAGAACCTGTAATGTGCATTTCTGAGGCATGCCCCCTTATACTTGAGCATGATGAAGAAGAGGAGTCTAATGGTGGCATTGATGGCAAAGAATCCACAAAGAAAGCAGAGGAGATATCTTCGCCAAAGGTCCAAGATGGTAATGTAGTCAAGGCAGGAAAATCAGACTCAAACCAAAATACTTCCATTGATAAAGTTGAATCACTTGATCCAGAAAAACCAGGTCTGACCTCCCAGATTGACAAAAAAAGTAGCGTTCAAAAGTGGAAGAAATCTTCAACTAAGCCTGTAACAAAATTACAGGCATCTGTGGTTAGAAAATCTTCGAGTGTTAAAAATGCAGATAAGGGTTCTCCTATTAAATCAGCAGCAAGACGTTCTTCTATAAATCCTGCAAGGCGTTCTTCTATAAATCCTGCAATGACCAGAACTGAGCAGAATGAAATCAGAGATGGAAAACGAAAAGACAAGGGGAGTACTAAGAACAAGCCTTCTCAACTAGGTAGTTTCCATGTAAAGCAGAATGCATTGTTTTTTATGAGTTAGGAATGTTATTAATCTATTGTGCTAGAGACATATAAGAATCATGTTGCTTGTGGCAGATTTGCCTTCCTCCATAGAGAGCATGCCAGAAGAAGACAAGGAGAATTTGGTAGGATATCCTACACTTGCAATACCTTAAAAATTACAGTGGTTTGCACTAATTTTCCATTTTAGTTTGGGCATTTTGGGGAAAACTTAAATTGAAATACTGTTTCTATGACAGGACTCCCAGCATATGGACTACACAAGCATACAGACATTCTCTGAAGATGTAACAAAGGGTAAGATTGGTGCCAGTATTGATTCTGAATAGGGTCAGGACTGATCTGAGTGGTCTTCTTTAGTTCAGTAGTTTTGTTGATTTCTTTATTAAAAGATTATTCAGTACATAGATATTTATAAGGCAGGACTTGTCATAGAAATTGATTCTGTGATAGAATCGGTTCTTCTTGTACTTTGTTTGTAATCTAGAAGCTATGTACAAGTTTGGTTGAGAGTGAAATGTAAATAGAAAATTGTCATAGAGAATTTATGATAACTACCAAGGATCTCATTTGGTCAGATTGTAATAATCATGTTCTTTTATTCTGTAACACTAGCATAATCTGTTTTTAGCTGATTAACTCTATTTTCATTGTTGGCATTTCTATTTGACATTGTTTGGTTTGAAGCTCTTAGTGCCAATCTGTGTTCTAGTCTGTAGTCCTCTTTATGCTGTAGATCATGCTGCTATCAAGCAATTATATATTAAAGAACAATGTCTACTTAATCACACGTTAAAAGGAATATACATTTTGGGATTATGATGTTGAATAAAATGCTTCCCATGACCAAGCTACCTGACAGTTCCTCTTTGTTGTTGATGTCAACAGAGCTGCAATACCTTTAACACTCAATAAGATTTTAAAACTATGTGAATTTCTTTGTGATTATATACATAGGGCTTCGAGTAACTCCAAGATCTTTGAGAAGACACTCTTACATTAGTAATCTAATTTTCTCAATTAGAAAGATTTGTAAAGAAAAAAATGTAGAAAAAGCAAGTTTAATAGAAATTCTCGAAAGGTCAATCCCAATAACTGTGAAGTTATGATGAAATTCTGTAATAATGTTTACAAAATTTAAGCAAAATTTAGACATATGCATAGGCCAAACCAAACATCAGCTCACAGGTTAAGAATCAAGCCTTTCAAATATCTAATTTAACAATGTAAAAAAATTGACAGTTTTAATAGTGTTTTGAAAGTATTTGTGCAGCATTTTATTAAACGGTTAAAATTGGCAGTTTTAAAAGTGAGTTGAAAGCATTTGGACAGCACTTTATTAAACGGTTATTTTCTAACGAATCGCTTTGGAATCGAATTCTTCAATTAGTTAAGAAAAGAGAAGACATCACATTATATAAATTGTGGCAATTTTGTGTTGATATAAAATATTTGCATTTTAATGTTAATTTCATCTTTCAAACTTTACTTTATTGACAATTTTGTATTTATATATAATAATTAAGGTAATTTCATCTCCCAAAGGTGGTCTTACCTGCCTTTATCATTTATAATATCTTGTCTTTGATATGGTTAATTAATGTTAAAATAAGTTGTTGATCATATTAAAAATATTTTGAGTATTATTTTTTCTATGAAAAAGTTGAAAATATAACTATGTAAATGGTTTAAAAAATTTGAAGTTGAATTGGAAGAGAATCTGTAGTGAGAATTAATGGTATATTGTGGAGAGTTTGCGGTAGGTAAATTTATGTTGTTAATGTTTCGAGCCATTCTTGACTCATCATCACGATATTAATGATACCTAATAATTACATTGGAAAAACGTCCACTAAGCGTGAGTAAAAGTGTTAGCCAAGAATCGCTCGAAACGTTGACAACATAAATTTACCTACTGCAGACTCCACAAGATGCCATTAATCTTGAGTTGATATAGTTGGTTGTAAAAATTACATAATAACTTAACCACTATTGATGTGATATATGTTATACATATTTTACAATTTTGTAATAATTGAATAGATAAAAGAATTGGAATGAAAATTTTGTAAATATGTGATTATTTTTAAATTTCCACATGATAATTTTTTGGTTGTAACATGTCTGAATTATTGTTAATGTTTGTTGGAATTTGTTTAATGGAGCATAAGAATGTTGGAAAATGGAGTAAAAATAGACACATTTTTTATGTCCACATTATTGATATAACGAGTTTACATAATGGTTGTTGAAGTGAGTTTATAAAATGGTTGTTGAACTTGGTATAAGTTTTATGAATGGTTATTAAAAAACTATTTGTTAAAGCTTTGCTTAAGCTATTTTGTTTGAGACTTTGAGATACAAAAGATGAAATTATTGGATCAATCAATGCACCAATTTAGGTAATTCAATATACAAGATGCACACATTACTAGTTATAACAAAGTTGATAATGACCTTATATTATTGTTTAGTTATTGGCTTTTTTGTTTACATTTATACCCTATAAATACAATTTCATCAAGACATTATCATGCTAAATTTAGCTCTATATGTTTCTCTCCAAACATGTGAATACAATAGAAAGTGCAACCACACAAATAATACATCATAAATCAAGGGTCTGAAATGTTTTCAACACGCGTGCGCACATATCTCGACATAACAATTAATATATTAGATCAATTTCATGGAGATATATTTGGAGTATAAGAACTTGGAATCCCTAGCAAGATGAAGTTTGCAAGTACTAGGTTGTGAGGTTATGGTGCTAATTGGTGGGATTTTTTGTAACATGAGTGAGTTTGTCAAGGTAAGGAAATGATACAAACTTGGAGCAAGATGATATTCAAAGTGATAAAAATGTTTTTCCAATTGATTGTTGGAAAGTGCTTTTTAGAAAGATAAAGATGTTGAGATAGAGAGACCAAAGATTTTTATAAGATTTTTGATTGCACAAAGACATGTTGAGGATGAGAACTAGAAGGTTTTGAGATATGCAAATGGGCTAAAGTATGTATTTCAACATGAGATGAGTTTGTTCAATTGAAGAAGCATATTAGCTGTCATTGGGGGCAAAATAAAAGTTAATCAATAATATTAGAATTGATAAATACACACTATCATATAACAATAGATTACTAACATGTAAATCAATAACCAAAATCTTACTAGTCTAATCTCCTATCAGCATAATTATTACTAGACGACATATTTTACATGGTAAAACCTCTCTTACAATCTTTGGCACCCCCACATAAGCATCACATCACATTCCATTTTGACTTCATGTCACAACATTGTACTTTCATGTGTGCCAAATGAATCTCCTTCACCTCTATTATATATCCTAGAGGTATGGAAAATCACATCCCATAATACATGTGGGATAAATATATTTTCACCTTATATAAAGAATGGAAATAAGAGAATTTAATTCCATGATACATGTAGAATAACACCTTTTTCATAAGTTTAGAGAGCTATGAAGTATGTTATGCTTTCTTTGCTAGGTAGGACTCATTGTGTTTACAAAATGCCTTAGCTATGCTTGTACATCATCGTATATTGAAGAAGAAGAAATTTGTTGAAAACCAAATGCATTACAAAGTTGTAATTGATTTTAGTAGCACTGAGAATACAGTTATAATAGAAATGGTCGAGAAAATAGGATTAGCATGACAAACATTTCCAATTGATATATTTTTTGGTTTTGCCAAGTTATGAGGTGATTGTAATTGACCAATGAAAACTATATTTTTGATATTGGTGAGTATAGAGATGAGTTTTTGTGATGTTAATCCTTATGGATGTCAATCACTTGTTGGGTAGGTCATGGTAGGTTGATTATTGTGTGATGAAGGATGGATATTTTTAGTTTTTACCTATGTAGGATGAAGATCTAAAAGAAGTATTTTTAGTGTATACGAATGAATTTTTAACTATAGTGAAGGAAGAAGATAATTTTTTATGCAATTGGCTTAAGGGAGGTGATAGAAGATAAGCATGGATGGGTAAGACTAGTGCATGCGAGATAAATACTTGAGGAGGTAAGGATGTTAATGGAAGTGTTTCTAGACATTGCAAGTGAGGATTTACCACATGAACTTCCACCAAGGAGGAAGATCATGCATTAGTTAGATTTGGTTCCAAGAGGTATGTTACTGAATCAAGCCAAGCATAGAATGAATCCAGTGGTGATCTTAGAAGCAAGTTGAGTATTTGTTGCGAGAGGATTGATCAAGGAGAGTATGAGTCCATGTGCAATATCAATGTTGTTATATTAAGAAGGATGTTAGGTAGAGAATGTGCACTAATTCAAGAGCATTGAATAAGGTTATAAAAGTATAGGTTTTTGTTGAGAGTGGATGATTTGCTAAATAGTTCCAATGGTACAATAAATTTTACTAAGGTTGATATAAAAAGTGGTTATCATCATTCAAGTTTTAGAGGAGGGGAGAGATTGAAGATATAATTCAAGTTAAAACAAAATAGATTGAAAAAATAATTCAATGAACTTGCCTAAGATCATGCCATTTGCCCTGATAAGTGTGCTAAGTACACTAATGAGAAATATGACAATTTGCAATCTTACTTAGGCAAGTTCATTGTTATGTACTTGGATGATAGTTTAATTTGTAGTGGTAGTAGAGGTGAGAATCTTTAACACATGTTGATATTGGAAGAATTGAATAAAGAAAATTTGTGCATTATTTTAAAGAGGTTTGAGTTATTTAAACAAGAAATTGTGTTTTGAGGATTTTTGATCTCTTCACAAGTCTCGACTATAGACTCAGATGTTGAAGGCTATAATGTAGTGACTATCACCCCACAATATGCATGGCATAATGAGTTTCCATGTCATTGTTTTTATTTTTTATTTTTTATGGAAAGTTGATTAATTGTTTCAGTGGGATTTGTGCACTCATGATAGAGTGAATTAGTTCACAAAGATTTGGTCGAGTGCACAATAGTAGAAAAGTTTTGAGTTCAATTGAAAATGAAGATAACAAAGGTAGTATGGTTGTTATTGTTGGATTTTTATATGGTATTTTGGGTAGAGTGGGATGTAAGTGAAGGGATTATTTGAGCAATGTTGAGTCAAGAAGGTAGACCAATAACATTTTTTTAATGAGTTGTTGAATGAGATGAAATTCAATGCTATGTTTATTATTTGGAATTTTATGTAGTTATACATGCATTGAAAAATTAGAGGAATATTTGTTCCCAAAGGAATTTGTATTTTATACAAATAAGCAAGCTTCAAAGTTTATGAATAGCTAAGTTGAATTAGAGATATGAGATGGGGTGAATTCTTTGAAAGTTATGCTTTTGTGTTGAAGCATAAGCTACAAAAAGAGAACATGTTCACTAATGTAACAAATAAAAGAATGTTGATGCTAAGTAAAATAAGTAATGTGCTAGTTGCATTTGAATAGATCAAAGAGTTTTGTGTGCCATATATGGATTTTACAGAGAAAATAGATGTGTAGAAATCCAATGGCACATGATAGAAGCATGGAATTGGATAATTTTCTCTAAGGAGAAACTTGATCAAAGTTAGAAGGTGATGTATTCTTAAATGTAAATAGTGCAAGATATTGATGAAGGTGACTCATGGTGGAGGATTGGTAGGTCACTTCGAGAGATATAAGACCCAAATCTTGCTTGAAGAGGGATATTATTGGGCTAGTTTTGAGAAAAGACATTAGCATATTTGTTGAGAGGTGTAGAAGTTGTTTGATGGCTAAGTGAGTGAGTAAAATATAAAATATAAGTTTATATAACCCATTTAGGATAATGAGGGTACCAATATAAGATATATTATTGGTGAATTTTTCCTATGTTTGTCGAAGATATAGGGAGGGCATTACTAAATATTTTGTGGTGGTTGATTAGTGTTCCAAGGTAGCACATTTCTTAACTTTTGTGAATATTTGTTTTGGCAAAATTATGTTATATTTTTGGGCCCAATGTTTTTGGTGTACACTTCACCCATCATCAAGGGATAAAAACATCGAGAAAATTATAATGACTAGTGCTACAGACGAGGAAGAAATAACATATATATAAAGGAAAATAGATAGTAACATGAGCATCCACGTAATTAATAATATCATTAATAGATTTTTGAAATAAAAACCTTGACATTTCTATTCTCTTGATTTAGGCTTTTGCTCCATTTTTTTCTATCTCTTTACTATCTACTATTCTCTTCATTTTATGGTTTCCTCTTTCTCTTTGGATTACCTAAATTAACTCTTTTGATTTCACCTCTCCTCAGTTTTTGATTCTTTGCACTATGGTTTTTTTTTCATAGGTTTCTGTCATTTTTATTCCCATAAAAGATTTTATTTCATGTTATTATTTTCCACTTTGTACATTTTTTTCCAAGATAAAAACATTATATTTGATATTTCAAGCAAAAATAAAAATAAAAATTTGCTTAGCCTCTTGGCTTAGGTCTAAAATACCATAAACAATTTAATGCAACAACCCATTAATACTTAGTTATTATCTCTGAAGGGGAAAATTATGCTCTAGGAGCCTTATAGATTGGTCCTTGAAACAACAAAACAAAGATGAAATTTATGATCCCCAAAGTGATCCATTTCAAAAATTGTCCAAATCTTCTATTAAAGTCAAAATATAGAATGATATTATTTATATGACATTCCATCCTCAATTTCCTTCGTTGATACGATTCCTTCATGCAAGGAGAGAGCTTCTTTAGATAGAGAATCCACTTTGTTGTTGAAAATCCTGAATATAAGTGAAGGAAATTGAATGAAAGTGAGACTTTGCTCTTTGAATCCTATTCATGATAGGTCCTAGAGTCTAGTTTGTGATCGAGTATTTTTCATTTACCTCATCCATGAGTAGCTTAGAGTCCCCTAGGGCCTATAAATGAGATATTTCTTTGTCTCAAGCAAATTTTATTAAGATCCATAAATCCAAGGACTCAACTTTGTTGTTCTTTACTTTCTACTATTCTCTTCATTTGATGATTTCCTCTTTCTCTTTGGATTACCTAAATTAACTCTTTTGATTTCACCTCTCCTCAGTTTTTGATTCTTTGCACTATGGTTTTTTTCTCATAGGTTTCTGTGATTTTTATTCCCATAAAATATTTTATTTCATGTTATTATTTTCCACTTTTTACATTTTTTTCCAAGATAAAAACATTATATTTGATATTTCAAGCAAAAATAAAAATAAAAATTTGCTTAGCCTTTTGGCTTAGGTCACAAATACCATGAACAATTTAATGCAACAACCCATTAATATTTAGTTATTATCTCCGAAGAGGAAAATTATGCTCTAGGAGCCTTATAGACTGGTCCTTGAAACAACAAAACAAAGATGAAATTTATGATCCCCAAAGTGATCCATTTCAAAAATTGTCCAAATCTTCTATTAAAGTCAAAATATAGAATGGTATTATTTAGATGACATTCCATCTTCAATTTCCTTCATTGATACGATTCCTTCATGCAAGGAGAGAGCTTCTTTAGATAGAGAATCCACCTTGTTGTTGAAAATCCTGAATATAAGTGAAGGAAATTGAATGAAAGTGAGACTTTGCTTTTTGAATCATATTCATGATAGGTCCTAGAGTCTAGTTTGTGATTGAGTATTTTTCATTTACCTCATTCATGAGTAGCTTAGAGTCCCCTAGGACCTATAAATGAGATACTTCTTTTTCTTAAGCAAATTTTAATAAGATCCATAAAGCCAAGAACTCAACTTTGTTGTTCGAATCAGCGCTAACACCGAACCTAATAAGAAAGTGATGGTGATTGTTTAAATGCAAGATGTCCCAACTCCACACCTCCCAAGGATACCTTGGTTCGACCCATAAAAAAACCCTAAAGGATGCTCATAATCTATTTCAGGTCTCTTCAAAATTCTTGAGGCCTTATTATTTGGCTCATTATAGTTCTCTCTGTAAGACATTCTAATGATATGAATGACTTATCCAATTCAAAGACACTTTACTTCAAAAAACATTTTGTTCTTGGCAAGATAGAGTCCCCATATCACAAAGCAGGGTAGGGATCTATGGCTTGTGGAGGAGGGGTCCTGTATCCACTATTCAAAATAGTACATAAGTGTATTTTTAACCCAATAAAAAGTATCATTTACAACTTGAAAAATTTCTTTCTAAACTGAAATTGTGATGGGAAGGGTAACAAACAAATGGTTGATAGTTTCATTCTTCCCCTTGCATAAAACAAATTTGCTTGGAACATGCTAGCTTCTTTTTTATCCATTGTCCCAAGTGAGAATCTTGTTTGAGAGTGATAGCCAGATGAACATTCAAGTTTTTAATGGGCAATCAAGTTTTTAGATTATCTCCACCACCATACCTTTTTCTTCTTATTGTCTTCTTCAATCAACACTTTATATCTAAGTTTTGTTGTTATCTATCACGACCCTTTATTTTTTGACCAACATAATTCATATTCATGAGCCTAAAGAGATATGGAACTATGTATAATGAGATAAATGTATTGGTTCCACTCTTTAGCCATGGCTCCTTGGAGATCCAGGTCCTCTGTTGTTTGTCAACCTTGTACCTATCGTCCTGGTTCCACTTGGGAAGCCACATTTGTCAGCCTTGATTTTCCTTGTGCATGAAGCGTTTCAATTAATCTAGGGGAAAGTTTGAAGTTCCCAATATACCGTATCTAAGTATCTTCTCCTAGTCATAGTTTGTCACCTCTACGCACCTTCTAGGAAATCCATTTGCTAATGATTGGACAAGCCTTGAGTAGTCCTTTCTGTGTTGGGTTCTAATACCTAATACAATGAGCATGCATAATGATTCTTACAGTTAAACATTTAACATAATTATTAATGGAACAAAACATATTCACACATATTGAACAAAAATTACCCTGGAAGCCCCTCTACTGAGGAAAACCATCAAAACAATGAGCTTTACCACTCATCTATTAACAACACTCTTATATAGTGTTTACAACAATGAGAGAGCTTCTTTAGATAGAGAATTCACTTTGTTGTTGAAAATCCTGAATATAAGTGAAGGAAATTGAATGAAAGTGAGACTTTTCTTTTTGAATCCTATTCATGATAGGTCCTAGAGTCTAGTTTGTGATCAAGTATTTTTCATTTACCTCATTCATGAGTAGCTTAGAGTCCCCTAGGACCTATGAATGAGATACTTCTTTGTCTTAAGCAAATTTTAATAAGATCCATAAAGCCAAGAACTCAACTTTGTAGTTCGAATCAACGCCAACACCGAACCTAATAAGAAAGTGATGGTGATTGTTTAAATGCAGGATGGACCAACTCCACACCTACCAAGGCTACCTTGGTTCGACCCATAAAAAAACCCTAAATTATGCTCATTATAGTTCTCTTTGTAAGACATTCTAATGATATCAATACCTTATCCAATTCAAAGAAAGTTTACTTCGAAAATCATTTTGTTCTTGGCAAGCTAGAGTCCTCATATCACAAAGCAGGGTAGGGATCTATGCCTTGTGGAGGAGGGGTCCTGTATCCACTATTCAAAATAGTACATAAGTGTATTTTTAATCCAAGAAAAAGTATCATTTACAACTTGAAAAAATTCTTTCCAAACTGAAATTGTGAAGGGACAGGTAACAAACAAATGGTTGATAGTTTCATTCTCTCCCTTACATAAAGCACATTTTCTTGGAACATGCTAGTTTATTTTCTATCCATTGTCCCAAGTGATATTCTTGTTTGAGAGTGCTAGCCAGAGGAACATTCTAGTTTTTAATGGGCAATCAAGTTTTTAGATTACCTCCACCACCATACCTTTTGCTCCTTATTGTCTTCTTCAATCAACACTTTATATCTAAGTTTTTTTGTTATCTATCACGACCCTTTATTTTTTGACCAACATAATTCATATTCATGATCCTAAAGAGATATGGCACTATGTCTAATGACATAAATCTATTGGGTCCACTCTTCAGCCATGGCTCCTTGGAGATCCAGGTCCTTTGTTGTTTGTCAACCTTGTACCTAGCTTCCTGGTTCCTCTTGGGAAGCCACATTTGTCAACCTTGATTTTCCTTGTGCATGAAGGGTTTCAATTAATCTACGGGAAAGTTTGAAGTTCCCCATACACCCTATCTAAGTATCTTCTCCTAGTCATAGTTTGTCACCCCTAGCCACCTTCTAGGAAATCCATTTGCTAATGATTGGACAAGCCTTGAGTAGTCCTTTCTACGTTGGGTTCTAATACCTAATACAATGAGAATGCATAATGATTCTTATAGTTAAACATTTAACATAATTTTTAATGGCACAAAACATAGTCACACATATTAAACAAAAATTACCGTGGAAGTCCCTCTACCGAGGAAAACCAACAAACCGATGAGCTTTACCACTCATATATTAACAACACTCTTAACAAGTGTTTACAATAATGATTTACAATATTGCTACATCTCAAGCATGAATTCACTACTATTGTACAAGTACTTTTTTTCTTCACCATCCATAGTCATCATATTTATAGATGAAAGCACATACACTAGCTTGTGATACCCAAGATAGTTATGGATAACTACTCATTAATGGTGGTCCATGTTGTTATATTGGTCAATACTGAGAGGGGGGGGAATCAATATTGTTAACTTTTTACCATTTTAATTAAAACTCAACAAGATACACATAACACAATTTTTTCATTGTGGAAGCCCAATTGGGAAAACCACCAACTCTTTCTATACTGCAAAATTATATTTACAATAAGTTTCTGCCTGCTACTACAGACAAGGATGCTACTACATCCTGGTTTCTTCCTGCTACTACAGACAAGGATGCTACTACACCCTGGTTTCTTCCTGTTACTACAGACAAAGATGCTACAACACCCAATTTACTACCTACTACTGGAAGGAGGATACAACCCCCTGGTTTTATCAGCTGCTACTGAAAGGATGCTTTGACACCCTTATTTACCAGCTACCACTAGAAGGAGACTACAACCCCCTTGCAGGCATGTAGCTTGCCCTAGCACCACCTGACCACCCTAATTTGATATTATTAAAACTTCCCAGACCTTCTTCAAACTCTGTCTCTTGATTTCTTCACTTGGTCTCTGTCTTGCTGCTACAAGAGTCTTCACTGGCCTTTTTAATGCTTCAGATGATCATCATAAAATACAGAGGCACACTATTATACTTTTACCCTCTCTGCCCTATGTTCTTTGCTGCTTCAAATACTCATATTAAACTGCAGAAATATCTTTGTTCTTTTCTTGGATTTAATGCTTCATATATCCATTCCCAAATCGCAAAGATATAATTTTACTTCTCTAGTCCTTATAATACTTCATATCTTCATAAAAAACCACAGAGGCACACACTCTAGTCTCTTCCTTTCTCGATGCTCTTCAATCTTCGTTATAGAGACACACTTCCTTCTATTCAAAGATCTGTTTATATATGATCATGTATCTTCTATTTCTATGGTCGCATCCCTTCACAAAAGTGCCTCTTCAAATCTCTGTTTACTACCGATTTTAATTAATTAATTAATTAAAATTTGTGTTCTTCTCATGCCCGTGGGATTCTTCTCCAGGCTGCAGACTTCTTCCATCTATGGGATTCTTCTGGGATTCCTCACGCGGGCTTACCTTCTGCGGGCATCTTTAGCCCCTTTTGGGCATGCATAGGCCCCTGTGGGCTTAACCCTAGCCCCTGCATGCATCCTTATCCCTCTTTGGGATTACCCTTACCTCCTGCGGGCATCCCCTAAGTCCCTGTGGGCTTACTTAATGCTCTCGCGGGCTTAACTTCATCCCCTGCGGGCTTTTCACAAGCCCTTTTTGCGAGCATTTTCATTTGACTGTGGGAATATGGGCTTACGAGCATACTTCCTAGCCCTTGAGGGAATCACATAGCCCCTACGGGATTTACCCTTAGCACCTGCAGGCATATTTAAGCCCTTGGGAGCTTTTAACTTTTAAGCCCCTTTATTAACAATCATATTTTTCTTTGCTTTTGGGAGATCAATATTTCGCACATGTGAGCACAAAATGGGAATCTAACTTCATGGATGGATATCCAGTTCACCAAGGAACGAGACCATGTCATCTGATGAATTTATGGGCATAGAAGCAAGATGTGGCGGGCATTTCCAAATGACCTTTTGCTACTGGTTCTTAACACTTAGCCAAAATTTCATAGTTTTAAATATGCAAAACACTTTTTCTTCTACTTTGGCAGATTGATTTTTTCTTTATCTGATCACCATAATGAAAACTAGAAGTATACATGGATAGACACTTCAACAGTGAACATGACCATGTCAATTGATGTACTTATTGACACACCCACGACATCTGGCGGGCATTTGAAAATAGTCTTTCAAACTGCTGTTTTGATAGACAAATTCCTTCAAACCATAGGTCACCAAGGTGATTTTATTTTTTCATCAAACTTGGAAAGTGAGGAATCCAAAATGTGAGGAATATCATACTGACTCCAACCATGCCAACCTTCTCTCCTGCAACCTCATCATCTAACCTTGGTGGGCATTTTACTGGAGTTACAGTGCAAATCTGGATGGGAGGCACTTTTGGAAGATCCATATCTTTCTCCTCATAGACTCTTTGGACAATATGAGACCATGGTTGGATGAAACAAACAACATTCTAGAGATCCATGCTCTCAAACTGATTTAATACATCAACCACAAAGGATGGTGGGCATTTTACTGAGGTCACTTAGACAGTTTTACCAATAATTCTATACTTTGACAAGTTTTGCAATTTCTAAGGTGGATTTTTTATTTCACCAAAATCCTGAACCAATGCCACTAGATGATGTATTACACCTCACTGAGCACACCTATGCTGATTTCACTGTCATACTCATCTTCATTTTCCTTAGGAGGGCATTTTATTGAACTTGGTGCAAAACTTCCTAAAACCTTGTTTTGGCAGATCCATAACTTCTTCCTCAGGAACTTTCAAGTCAATGTGAAATCATGGTCAGGTAGACAAAAAAAAACCTACAATATGACCATATGGTGTGGGAATTTTCTTCAACCTATGATTTATGGCGGGAATTTTCCTAGACCAGTTTTGACTAATTTTTCCAAGTCAATTTCCTGATTTTTACCAAATTGCCATATTTCTCCAGAATGATGTCAGAATGCAACAATGACTTCCTGATAGCACCAGAACACCATCAGATTTATTTTCAACTTCATGCCACATCATCATGCATGCCATGCCATGTCATCATATCTGCCACATCATCATACGTGCCATGTCATCACTCTCTTTGTTATTCCTTTGTCTTTCACTGAGTTTGCTTTGCCATCATGTCCTTGGTTATTCCTTTGTCATTTATGAACTCCTTTGACATCAATGAAAACAACATTCAACATTCTCCCCCTTTGGCATTGATGGCAACATTTAAACATTCTCCTCCTTTGACAACAATGACAAAGGATAAACTATTATGCCTTTTGTTGTAACCATGTTGGCATTGATTTTTAAATCTTTCTCCTTTATTTTTACAACTGCTTCTGCCAATATACTTATTCTTACCTCTTTTTCTTTTCTTCCTCTTGTTAACTTGGACTTGGTGCTGACCATTTTGAATGATAATTTAGTTAACATCATTTTTTACCTTCTTGTAGCTAGCATTTGAATGAGAACTTGGATGATGAGTTCGTAGACTCCCCCTATCACAATGCTCCTCCTCTTGCCAAACCATTTTCTTCTCTTTGTGACAAAGTTTATACTCATTGGTTTATCTTTGAGTTCTTTCATTCAACCCTTAGTTTTATTCCATAGATTTCTCTTTAAAGATGCATCATATAACTTGTTCTTCTTTTAAGGAGTCTTCAATGCCATACAAGCAACTTCTCAACTTTATGTTTTTGCTCCCCTTTTTGACTGAAGATCAAAATGATATGCACTAGCCTCATTCACACTATACTCTTGTTCCAATGTTACTGAGATCACTCTCTTTTATAGTCTGCACCATGATTCCTTAGTCTTTGCTACAGCTTTAAAAACAAATTCAGAGAGAACTTAATCAAACTGATACATTGCATCTGAATACCAATTGTTCCTTCGCAATCTTCAACTGTTGAAGCTTTGGCTGAAGTTCCATATAATCTGCAAAATCATCCTTCTCCTCTTGATTCGTAGGATTCAATCTTACTGCTACTTTTACTCGTCCTAGCACTTTCCAATAAAAAGAATGACTGTTTACAATTTCCCCATTAGATAGTCCTTAAGATTGTCTAAATCTGCTCTTGTATTAATCTTTACATGTGCTCATCAACCATGAAGACAGGATTATCAAATTCTCCAAGTGTAAAATGTGGAAGGTCATCCCAAACCAATGTAATCAAATGAATACTTTTAGGATGAACAAAGTTTTCAATTAATGTGTCATGACTTCATATTTTGTAGAATCATATGGCACCATCAATTTGCAACCATTCATCATTCTAGAAAACTGTAGATGAACTTTCATGAACCAGCTGACCTGAATATTAAGGATAATCCTCATTTTGGATTACAGACTTCATGGTATTCATGTATCTCATGGATCACACATTTTTCATGTTACTTATGCTTTTTTCTTTGCCAACCATACACTAGTCTTACGATCATCTCTTGTCTTTTCTAATTCTGCTTCTGAATTTATTACACTTCAGCTATATACTCACTTTGTCACATAGATTGTCTCTAGCAAAGTCTTCTTTTTCAATTTTTCACTTCTACACTTCTTCTTGTCTTTGAGGAAGATAACTTTGAAATACCAATTGCAATTTTATGATATTAACTCCCCCTTGAGTATATGATACCTTCGAATGCTCATTTCAGGGTTCTCTTCTAGGTCATTAGAGTTTTAGAAAAGACATCCATCTTTAGCTCCACCATCATCGCTAACTTCTTCGATGTTTGAAATATTTGTTTCTTCTAAATCTTTGGAGTCTTCCTTTCTTCTCCACATCTTTCCATGAGGTACTCTGCTTACTGGTCTTTTATTCCTTTGTCTCTTGGATTTTATCTTCCATACCTTTTCTTGAGTTTCCTTAGACTGTCTGTGTGTACTGTTCTTGCAATGTTTTGCAAAGTGTCCCATATTGTGACATATGAAACATGTAATAAGTCTTTCTCCATTTGAGATGTTAGTGTCTTCTTCCTTTTTCAGACCTTGATCTTCTTCTTTGATTTTACAATCAGTAGCCTTGTGACCAAACTCGTGACAAAAATGACAATATCCATAGAATGTTCCTTTATATTTGGAGAATCTTTGATCCTTCTGCTTGTAATGATTCTTCTTATTGGCACATCTTCTGAAATTTCCCATCTTAGGATAGTGATCCAAATTTTGATGGCTGGAATTTATCTTCTTGTGATTCTTTTGTTGCCTGGGTATATCTTTTGAAGCATCATCCCAACATTTACCTCAAAACTCTCTTTACTGCAGTCTAGTGATCCTTTCTAGGTGTCGACATGTATCTGCTTAATAATCCCATTTCAAGGGAAATATTAGGTCAAGTATAGACCATTGCATACATCATACTCCCTACAACACTAGCATAGGGCACATGTGTCATGTGCTCTATTTCTTCTTGTGTCTTAGGACACTGTTCAATAGATAACTTAAATCCTACATGAATAGGTACCTTCATTGGTATGCACTTCTACATGTTGAAACATTTCAAAACAGTCCTAACATATTTACTTTGACTTAACATGAGCCTTTTATATGATCGACCTCTCTTTATTTCAATTCCAAGAATGAAATGAGCTGTATCAATATCCTTCATGTCGAACTTGGAGGACAACTGCAACTTTACCTCCTTGATTGAATACATGTTATTTTCGACCAACAACATGTCTTTGAAATACAAAATTACATATATAAAGTGATCACTGAATTTCTTGCCATACACATAGTGATCAACTTGACTTCTCACAAACACCAGTTGTTGGATATACATATCAAATTTATGGTACCACATCCTAGGTGATTGCTTTAAACCATAGAGAGACTTCTTGATCTTGAAGACCACCTTCTCTCCTTTCACTGTGAAACCTTTATAATGCTTCATATAAAATTTACTTTAAGATCATCATGAAGAAATGTTGTCTTTAAACCCATGTGTTCTATCTCAAGATCAAATGCTGCAGCTAAATACATTAGCACCCTTATGGAATTTAAGTTATCAACAAGAGAGAAAATATCACGAAAGTCGACTCCCTTGACTTGGGAATATCCTTTTGCTACTAGTCAAGATTTGTACTTCTTGACCTACCCTGCCGTATTCATCTTTTTCTTGAATACCTAGTTATTGTTGACGAGTTTACTTCATTTGGTAATGTGACTAGATCCCATGTTTTATTCTTCCTCAAGCACTCCATTTCTTCTTCCACGACCCTTTTCCAGATTTTACCCTCTATCGAGTCGATCGTTTCCTTTATTGTCCCGGGATCATCTTCAAAGGAAGATAAGACAAACACAGATTGAAAATCATGTGGAGTACAACTTTTGAGTTGTTTCTTTGGTCGACCATACCTCCCGATGATCGGAATCTGTTGTTCCAACTCTTTGTCGGATTCAATCGAATCGTCTAAACCCAGGTTTTTGTTGTTCATTTCAAATTTCTTTTTTGGTTATTTTTCTCTTATGTCATTTTTAAATCATGGAAGTACCTACGACTTATCTGAAGATAAAATATCTACTAGAAACTTCCTTCCTTATGACTAGATTCCACAACTTATGCCCCTTCACTCCATCATTATATTTGATGAAGGTACATTTCTCAACCTTGCTTTTGAGTTTGCTTATTTTCTCCTTTGGGACATGCACAAAGGAATCACACCCAAAGACTTTGATATTTTCAAGAGAGGGATTCTTACCAAACCATGCCTCATATGGAGTCTTGTCAACCAAATCCATCGATGACGACCTATTCACTAGGTAACATGTCGTGTTGAATGCTTATGTCGTGAATTCTTGTGCAGTACCTGCACCCTGTGTCATTCTTCTCGCTTGTTCCATCAATGTTCTATCCATTCTTTCAACAACTCTATTATGTTGAGGTGTGTATGAAGTGTGTTTTGTCGAGCTATACCATGATGTATGCAGAATTGATTGAATTCCTTGCCTCATAATTATCCTTTGTTATCAGTTCTCAACACCTTTATCCTTCTACCAGTCTAATTTTCTACTCAAGAGATTTGAACTCTTGAAACTTCTCCAATAACTCATATTTCCTTAGAAAATTCAACCATGTCATTATGGAGAAATCATCTATGAAAGAAATGTAATACTATGATCCTCCTAGTGATGGGACCGATATTGGTCTAAACACATCACTACGTATTAACTCCATCATTTTCTTGGCCCTACTGACCCCAGATGAGGAACTTACATGACTATGCTTACCATAAATGCAATGTTCACATAAGTCTAATTCTTCATAACAATCAAGGAAACCTTTGATCATACCTTTATTGTGCATAGCATGAAGTCCTTTCTCACCAATGTGTCCCATCCGATGATGCCACAACATGGTTGAGTTGACTAGATAGGAGGATATATCATCGGATTCAGTAAATATTGTAGTCGCACATCCATTGGTGTTTGTTATTCCTAATAGTTTGTACAATGTTCTAGTCTAGACTCCTCTCATCAGTACCATTACTCCTCGCACCATATTGCATGTATCTTTCTCAAATACATGTTGCACACCTACATTCCCCATCTTACTAACATAAATTAGGTTTTGAGCCAAACCTGGGATATGAAACACACCTGAAAGAGTTCCTGTATTTCCATCTTTTAATATTATTCGAACTTTACCTTGTCTAACAATCCTATTCGGTGAATGATTTTCTAGAAGAACAACACTGCCATCAAATATCTCACATTCACAATACCATTATTTGTGTGGTGTCATATGAAGTGATGCATCAAAGTTGATCAACCAATAATCATGTTTTAACTGTGTACTTGTTGAAGCTAAATACACATCCCATTTTTCTTCAATTGAAGGCTTACTTCTAGTTGATTGTGCTTCCTCAAATCCTTTGTTCTTCTTGAATTCCTTCAACTTACAGTCTCGCTTATAATACTCAACCTTTCTGTATTGCCAACATTTTTTTTTCAGCAAACTAGGGGATTTAGATCTGGCCTTAGATCTGCCCCTCAAATTTGATCTTCTATCAGGTGATTTTCCTTTTCCTATGTTGATCGATCGGCCCAAGTCTCATTGCTAGGGAATCATGGGTCGAACCTTCCATGTTCTTTTGTCTCATCTCCCTTGACAACAGAGATGCAACCACATCATTGATATTCAATGTGGTATTACTTCTTCCAATAGCCATGACGAGGCTATCCCATGAGTTTGGTAAAGAACACAAAAGATTGATACATTTCTCTTCCTCTGTGATTTTAATATCCACAGACAACAACTGACTAATCACAGTGTTGAATGCATTCAGGGTGCTCTGTAATTCTCTCACTCATACTCAAAATATGTAACTTCTTGCAAAGAAACAACTTGTTAACTAGATATTTCAACTAGTACAAATTCCCCAACTTTTCCCACATCTTATTTGCAGTGTCTTCCCCTAGGACATTCAACAACACATAATATGCTAAACAAAGTCAGATTTTACTCCTTGGTTTCCTATTGATTTTCTGCCAATCTTCCGACAACATACTTGTCAGAGATGTATTAGGGCTGACAACAACCCATTGCTCTCGATCTACAAGGAGATCCTCCATTTTAAGCTTCCAAAGCTCAAAATTCTATCCATTAAAATTTTAAATTTCTATCCTCGAACTGCCAACCATTCTTAACTATGAATCAATCGTTTTATAACTCCAATTGAAACTAAGTATTCACTAGATCTAGGACCAAGCCAAACCATCAACAATAAAGGAATCCCCTTGAAGCCAAATATAGCTCTCATACCAATTGTTGGGTTCTAATACCTAATACAATGAGCATGCATAATCATTCTTATAGTTAAACATATAACAAAATTATCAATGGCACAAAACAGAGTCACAATTGGTACACATGTACACATAAATTACCCTAAAAGCCCCTCTATTGGGGAAAAATGGTAAACCAATAAGTTTTACCACTCATCTATTAACAACACTCTTAACCAGTGTTTACAACAACGATTTACAAGATCGCTATTAGCTCAACCACGACTTCACTACTCTTGTACAAGTATCTTTTTTCTTCACCATAGATAGCCATCTACCTTACATCATATTTATAGATGCAAGCACATACAATATCTTGTGATACCCAAGTTAGTTATGGCTAAATGCTCATTAATGGTGGTCCATAAATTCCTAATTGAATTCAATTATTTTGTTATAGTTGACTTGACTGAGTCAACAACAATCGACCACCTATTGAGCTTCATTGAATCCATGCCTGATTTGTGCTTGTCAACTTCCCCGTCGACCAGTCATAATCGATGATGAGTGGACTATGCTAGTCGGCTTGTAGACCAGACTTCTACCATTTGTCGACTTCAATCGTAGTCGAATTATACCTGTTGACTATCGACTTTGATCGTCGATTCACATGCAAAGAATATAACACACCCAACATTCTAGACTAACATTGGAGGATCCCTTGAAAGTTTTTCTTTCCTTCCTAATCCACTCTTCCACTAACCATCCTCCTATATATTTAGATTTTAACACCTTGGCCCATAAACTATCTTGAAATAAAATCCTCCATAACTTAGCTTTTGAGAGCTAGCCCTTAACCGAAGTGGTATAATTTTTTTAAGCCTCGACCCCTAACTCCTTTATCTTAGCTAGGTTGGTCCACTAAATCACTAGGGGGTTTCCCTTACTTTCCTTTTTTCCTTTAAATAAAGATGAAACACATTTTTCTTATCTTATCAAGAATACGTTTTGGAACATGTGCTATGGAGAGCCATTAAACATGAATACTCTCTAGAATTGATTGGACCAACATGAATCTACCTTCGTGAGACAACCATCTATGGCATCAACAAGTCACTTTAGCTTTGAACTTCTTGTGTAACCACATCCAATCAACAAACTAGTAGTCGTTTGGTTTGATATTAAATACCATACATTTTAGTCTTTGGTTAATGGGGGCATAATTTAGAGAGAAGACATGATGGATTTTCCTTTCCTGGTTTTTTTCTAGCCTATTGAAATATAGATAAGATTTGTTCATGTTCATTTCCATTCCATTTTCACCACAATAGATGTCCAAGATTATTTTATAGTGTCTCATTTCACTTAGTGTGCCTTGACCAAAAATTAAAGTGTCATCTACAAATAGAAAGTGAATAATTTCCACTGAAAAAAACAACTCTAATGCTTCTAATTATGTCTTCTCTTTTTGCTTCCAGTGTCAATCTACTTAGTCCTTCTACAACCAATATGAATAAAAAAAGAGAAAGAGGGCATCATTGCTTGAGACCACTTGAGAAGGATAGACACATCCCTTAATAAGTGCATAAGGAAAAAGAGGTGCACTCTACCCTCTAAGTGAGAAATATTTGTTATGTTCATGGGTGGGCAACACTAATATATGTCAACCATTAATTAATATTATCTAAAATATAAAAACTAAACTAAAAATAGATTCATCTTAAGTATACAGAGAATTGTTATATGATAATATATTATCTTAGTTCAAAGGGATTTGACGATTTGTGTACCAATGCAGTTGTAATTTGCACTAATCCTTTCTTATCCTTTAGCATACTAGAATAACAATGTGATCAAACTTCAACTTTCTGTGTGTATTGTGTTGCACAACCAACGCCTATTCTTCACCGCACTTGAATTTGCCTCTACAACTTGATATTTACCGTGTCATTTATCCAACATCTAATTTATGTGGTTCCAACTCAACAAACAATTTAGTACATGATTTGGCACCCCATTGTAGCAACAAATCATCGATTCACATCAATAACATGTCATAACCTAGAGGATTGACGTGCTCAACAAAATGGGTGCTTAAGCTTGGTCGTGTCCATGCATGCCCCAACTACACTAATGATCTTTTCCCAAAAAAACTTTGCAAAAAAACCCAATAAATGATTCCCCACATTTTTAATAACATATAACATTCAAATGCCCTCCGTGCAGGAATAATGAGGAGTCCATCTTTCATCTCTTCATATAGTGCCCATATTTGAAGAGGATATGGCAAACAATGCAACAGGTCAAAGGATTTTTACACGATTGGACAGGGAATAATTTGTCTGAGACCCTCTACTTCTGGCATATCTCACCTACATCCAAAGATCTCTATGCATTACCTTACACCATGATTTGGTTCACGTGGCTAGCGCGAGATAATGCTATCTTCGAGTACAGACACATACCCCCCATGGTTTATGCATACAAGTGTCTTGCCAATATTGACTCTCTGCCACAAGGGAATATCAATAAGCAACCTCGGGTCATCACTGAAGAACAGGTGGACAGAACATTTCATTGATGTTACTTTGACGGGGCATTACAAGGTGAGCCAACAAAAGGAGGGGCCGATGGCATCATACATATCAATAATCATGAATGTACTAAATTTTCAGCATCAATTGGGCCAAGCACCAATAATCGTGCTAAGTTAATAGCCATAAAAATCACACTATAGTTGGCATTAACCATGGATATTCACAGACTATAGGTATTTGGTGACTCAAATCTGGTCATCAATTGGTTGAGAGATAGGATGCCGCCCATGAATATCTACTTAAAGGCCATACATGAGGAAGTTGACAAGATAGCGAGGCTCTTCCACTACATCAACTTTCAACATGTGTACAAAGAAATGAACCATACAGCAGACCAGTTGTCCAAAATTGGGCTTCAATTTAGTGACAGTAAATGACAAAAATGGAAATGCAATAACGACACCATAACATAAGATGATCCGAGACCACTGCCTTATTAAAATACAGGGCTTCAATTCTACTTAATATTGTATATTTAGCACACTGTGATGCCCCATAACCTATTAGATTTTGGACTACAAATGTATAAATGAATATCTACAGAATATCATATATACTGATGTATGTAATATAAAGATATAAATAGCTGAAATGAATGTACAAGACATATAACTAGACACAAACTCATGACAATTTTTTGTATGAGACTTTTCATAGACCATAAAAAATGTGCTTTCTTAATATAAAAAAATACAATCTTTTTTCTATGAAAAACAAAACATATAACATTAAAAAAATCACAATCAAAATAACATTTATGCATCTATTAGATTCAATTTGTCTATTAAATTATCGCTTTCCCTCTTTCGAACTGATCTATAACAAGTTGCTTTTATCATATTGTATATAACATAACCCAAAAGCATAAACCTGGTGATCTGTATTTGTAAGGAGGGATATAAAATGGATCTAAATGCATCATTTTTTAAAATGAAAATATCAAATATTAAACCATATAAGCATCGTACAACTTTTTGTACAAACATGCATACAACCTTTTTCCGATAAAGACAAGCACTTTGTCCATAAACTTTTGGAACCAACCGGACATAGTAATTTGAGTTAGTTGAAATTGTGAAGGCACAAATAGGGGTCAAGCACAACAAGACCTGCGTGCATTGTTTAGGTATAACTACCTTCTCGAGGACGAAAGTTCATATTTTTGTCTTTGTCACTATTTATTTGTCGAGATAGGATATGATTTCTCATGATCTTTGTGTTCTCTATGGTAACAGTATTATTTGTTGTTTTCTCTGGAAAACAGTATTATTTGTTGTTGGTAGATTGTTTTTCTATTCTAATATTAAAGTTAAGTTTGGTTTGTGATTTTTAATCTAGTTGTCAATACAAAGATTGTCCAAATAAAGTGGTCGGATGATTAGAATTTTCATGGTTAAAAAAATATAATTTCTCATTTTATATTTTTAAATCGATAATATTATCTTTGTTTAAATTGATAATATTATCTTTGTTTGATTTACAATATTATAATAATTTTTATTTTTAAATTCATATATTTGTTATTTTTTGAGATTTTTGTTTTGGTGTAGTTTAAATATTCTACGTTTTTAACCTTTTCTGAGCATATTTTCCATCTTATTTTGTTTGAAGTGTGATTGGAAATCTTTAGAAAATCTTAGAATCACATATATTAGCTATGGAAATTGCATAATTTGGTTGTCATGGGGGTATTCGAGGGTGCTAAATCTATTTATGGATTCAAAAACACAATTTAAACACTTCTAGATTTGGATTTCACCATTTTTTTTTGTGGATTTCGACCAAAACCCACTTTAAAGTCCAAAACGTAGAATAAATAGACCACTCTTATTGTTTTTGTTCTTTTTGAAATTTGCTCACATTTAAAAATAAGAATCTTAAAGATACTCCATTTATTTATTCACATATTTGACATCAAAATATTGTATTCTCAAAATCTAGAACTCAAGTCCTATACAAAAAAGACTCAATGATTGCAATTTAAATGACAATATCTCACAACCACTATAGGGGTCATTGAGATGGTGTACATCACATCTCAAAGCTTCAACCTTAATTGGGTGTAAATAGAGTGTTAAGTACAAATGATTTGGATGTGGTTAACACATTTTGTTAATTTTTAAGTTAAGTTTTAATTTTGTAATAGAGAAATATTAATGTAAAATGAGATTCCAAAAAATATTTTTTTTCCAACATGAAAATCTATTTGTGCCAGAATCCTCTACAAAATCAATCTTCCTCTTCCCTAATATCAAGGAAGATAGCCAACTCCTTTGCCAAGGTTTAGTGCTCATCTCAGGACTCTAAACACAAAAAACCATGTAAAAGTTATTTAATGTTTAACGAACAAACAAGTTCATGTATACTTATTAAAATTCGAATAAAATAAAACATTTATACCCACCGAATGCGAATAAGTGCATGTCACAATAGGTGTCACACAAGGTGAATCTATCGATTGTGCATCCTACAACAACTGAATATGCTACAAGTCATCCAAGTGCGAGGCATATGGATGCGAGGTAGTCATGAGAGACTCACCAATAGTCTATGGTGCCTGGGTATCTGGAAGCACGTGTTCATCCATAGGCTATCTGAGATACCAACAACAAGAGTCCATCAAATAACTTACATATTGAATATTGAAAAATAAATAGTAATGCACTCAAAGGTTGGTCAAACCTTACTGGCACATCCTGCTAAGACTCGACTAGCCGCACATGTGATTAAAATATGTCAACAAATTAATAAATACTATTTTTTAAACAAATCAAAGTTGTAATTTAAAATATAATAAATTATTTGAATAACAATGAACTTACACATTCGATGAGTCCGCCAGATTGAATATGCAATGAAGGCATGCAACAAATGCTATCACAAGATGAGGATGGATGAGGCATCATATGTTTCTCTTTAACGTGTGTCTATGCTTTGCTGGGTGTCTTTGGCTACTCATGATCACCACCAGGTGATTTATCATCACCATGACCCCCACTATGTTTCTCCTCACCACCATCAGATGAAGATTATGCCACCCCCCTAGATGAGCCCTCATATGTTCAGATCTCAACAAAAGTGCTATGATGAACCAACATCTTGGTCAATTGTAGCAATGCCCCATGTGTCTCATCCAACATGCTAGGTGTAGGAGGATATAAATGGGGGGAGGGGGGTTTGAGAGAGAGGAGAGTGACGCACACTGTTCGGATCATCCCTGGCATGCTCTCTATCCCGGGGCATCCATCCTCCCACCCCATGGAACTCTAAAATTTCAAAGTAATTGACATGCTTGTGGAGTATAAATTCAGTGTACAACTTCCGTAGGAAATACAAAGGTATTTCTCTATTTCCATGTGGGTCTTCATCAAATACCATATACCACTTGTCCATCCAATTTTCTTTCATACTTTGTTCTACGCACCATTAAATGGATATATATGCTCTATTGGTTGGAGGAACATGGCCAGTGTGAGGGTCTTGAAAGAGGGAATAAATTTGGTCTTTAGTTATTTTCAATTGTTTTATGTCTTGGTAACTAAGACCATGTGCATAAAATTGCCTCCTGGACTCTTTATAAGAAGTAATGTTGTATAATTCTCCTTGGGAATTGGAAATTGTGTTAGTGATGGTATCAATGGCTACCCCAAGAGAATAACGTAGTTTGTCCCCCCCCTTAAAGGTATCACTAAGACATCTCAAAAAACCCAATTGAGATAGTATCTCCACATTTCTATCATTCATTTGTTGTTGTGGTGGGCTTCGATGTTCTTCTTGCAGTGGAGGGTTTTATTTTTCTTCTTGTTGTGGAGGGCTTTGGTGTTCTTCTTCAATAATTACTTGGTTTTCTTGTTGAGGGATTTATTTTTCTTCTTCAACACCAATTAGGTTATTAGAATGAATGTTTTGAGGGTTTGGGTTTTGTGCATGAATGGTTTCTTTGAGATTGTGTGGATTCATGGAGAATATGATGTTTTTACATGATATTTTTAAAAAAAAAATTAGATTGAATATCTACAAACATCCATAGAAATTAAAAATTTTAAATGGAATTTAACAACAATTAGACAAGAAACAAAACTTGAATGATTCCCAACTGAGGTGTATAGGACACCAATCACTTCCACATCAAGTTGATGGTGTGAATATGCCTAGAATGCTCTTGCATTATATCTTTCCTCCATTATTTCATTACCCTGATTCGCAAATGCACACTGGAATGGTCATTTGGCCTTTTGTTTAACAATACATAATGCATATGCATTATAACACACATACGTTCTTTTATTTTTTCATTTCCTTAACGCATATGCGATATATCACATATGTGTTATGGAAATGCAAAATTAAAATATATCGCATATATGTTAAGGAAATGAAAAATTAAAATAATGTATGTACGTTATAATGCATATGCGTTATGTGCTGATAAAAAAAAGGCCAAACTGATATATCACATATGCGTTATTTTAATTTTGCATTTCCATAACACATATGCGATATATCGCACATGCGTTATATCGCATATGCGTTATATCACATATGTTATATCGGATATGCATTATATTAATCTTGCAATTTCATAATGCATATGTGTTATAACGCATACTCGTTTCTTACGCTTAGATATGGTTATAGGCTTGGGTCTCACCGAGCCTGAACCTAATAACACAAGTGCATTTATGAAATCCGCAACAAACCTGTGTTTACGGAATCCATAATGATACAAAAAAAGTGGACACAACTTCGTGCGACCACCCTTCAATATAATAACAATTATAGTTAAAAACTTGAAATATGACATTTTTGTTTAACCAAAATTTGTATATACTAACACAACAAAAGAGTGAATTGGTACACCATACTCAATTTTTCCAATTTAGCAAACAACTAAGTGGAAACTACATAATGAAATGATGATCTATCATGAACAATGAAAATAATATTAAATAATGACCTATCATGAGCAATGAAATAAAATATATTAAAGAGACTTAATGAGTGTGTCATTAGACTAGCATTTCAACTATTACATTGTAAATCATATCATTTGAATTGTGGCAATGCCACATACAATGAAATGGACATAATTATTATAAGTTTGCTAAGCTCGGGTATAGGGAACCTATATACAACTTTGTTTTGCACATTACCAACCATTTTTTCATTAAGATAATGAAATTTATAGTGGAACATGTATGCATAGGACAAGTGTGGCTTCATAGTTGAAAGCATGCACATATATACGATAACATACGAATATTTCTCCGGCAAGAACGCCACTATATGCAAGTAAGAGATTTATTCTTTCCTTGTAATGCTTTCCATTGTTGAGGCTTAGGGTTGTTGGAGGGAGGACGAATGACAAGCAAGCCACCCTTGGTGGGTTTATCGACGTAGTGATAAAGGTGATCATTTAGTTGTTGGTTAGTGGTATTGATGATGGATCGTCGATGGATCTTTCTCGATATGTCTAGAAACTTGTGTATTTTATGCCTACACGCATTTACTACGGGGTGAAACTTATAGCATATAAACTTGGTGTTTTACTGTCATACACTTTTTTTCATCAGGTGAGCCTAATTAGTCATGAAAATATGTAAACCATTGTTGCTAGGGAAAATGTTCCTATAGCAAGGGTGAGACTACCAATGTACTGGGTAAAAGATAGACGTACAAGGTTCTACAAGTATAATGATTAAGCAAAGAGATTAGGGTTAGGAGGATATGTACCTTATTCAGAAGGTTGATCCAAACCTTTCTTCTTGTTATCCAATCCAACAAACTGCAAAAACATTCAACAAAACCTTCCTCAAACCAATTTGACTACAAATAAAATATTTATATTTATAAGAGAATAAAACATCAAATTGTAATCAGATCTGAAACATACATGAACAAATCTATTTGGAAAGGGAAGAATGTCCAATCTTTATTAATGAATGAAGCAAGTACATCAAATTGAACCTTCTTTCAATGGTGGCACTTCATGAAACCAAGTTTCATGGTGTTCTGCTCCTCTTCTCCAAGGAAACCAACTTTGATAAGATGTGCTAGGGTTTATAAGAAACTAGGGCACAAGTGAGGGGGATGTGATTCCAAATTCCTCCAGCATAAAACTATAATGAGCTTGATCTCCTTTCATGGTCCCTCTCCCTCTCTTATACAGAAAGTGAAGAATATATGGTCGAACAGGAAGTAGTTACAACCGAAGAGGAGGTTCCAAAACCACCCCAAACCAACCATTTTTCGCGATTATATATATATTTTTAGTGTTTATGGGGTACCCATGACTTTTCACATGGAAAACTAGTGTGTGTCCGCGACTCTTACCATGTGCAACCTGCGTTTTTTGGGAAAACCTGCGGGTGTATGAACCTTCAACCTGCGTTTTTGTGGAAAAATAGTCAGAACAACCTTTTCTGGGGGTTTTCAGGAGAAGTTTTGGTGTCCAAAAATGTTCCTAAGGTTCCTACCTATAAAATAGGCCATGAATTAGGTAATTCCATCCATCTAAAGTCCCAAATATGGCTCTTCCATCCACAAATGTCCTTTTGTTTGACTCACACTAATCTCAAGAAGTGTCGTCATGCGACCAAAAGATGTAAGTGTCATCACGGACGGAGAAGTACTAATTTTGGCTATAACAGATTCCCCCTATTGTATGAGGTCATAGGGGAATACGATGGCCGAAATACATTATAAATAATAAAGGGTTGAGTCATGGAGTTGGAGAAATGGGAGAAACCAAGAATCGTAGGCTCAAATGAAGTACTTGAAAGAAAACAAATGTCAGACAAACTCATCCCTGGCATAAATGTCCATGTTTAAATAGTGGAACATGACATTCAGAAGGATACAATAATGATCCAATACATAAGTATAACAGATGCATATATCATGGCCACTAGAATACAAGCGTGGATCCATGAAGACATTATATATATGAACATAACCACATAAATACAAAGGTGGATCTATGCCAAAATTGGAGATCATAGCCATAGAGAACAAATTGGATCTATGTCTCATCAAGAGCCAAAAAGAGTGTGGCTCATTCTTGCACAACTTGGGTTGTAACAAAATATGACAAATTTTTTCTGTTAACCCAAGGTCTTCAATCCAAAACGTTTCAAGGTACGAATCCTAACCATGCGAATAAATGAGTTGATGTTGAACATGGAGGACATCGTTTGATTACCATTCATTGATGTGAACCGTTAACAAACATGAGGGAATCCCACCAATAATGAAAATGGTCCCCAAGGTACCTAGTACATTCTAACATGCGTGAATAGATGTTCTTGAAATTGAACACTTGAAGAATCCATCGAGTAAGGGACATTAATGTATTCCCATAACTCAATGAAGAGGGAAATTTCCACTGATGACTGCAATCCCCAAGGTACTATCGAAACTCTAGAATTCATTCCTAGAGTAAGATGAGTTGAATTTAATGGGAATAAGTCCATTGGAAGGGAGGCCTTAAGGCATCCTCCATCATCCAACACGAGGAACAATCAAAGTTTGATCTTATATGGAGTAGGCTTGAATACATGATGAAAAATATTGACACCAAGGAATGGCCGACACATGAGGTCAAGGCAACTGCAGAATGGTCGACACAGGTTGTATCCTTGAACAATGAGCATGACACAAAAGTGACTTAGGCATATTTGAACACAAAGGGACTATGACATAAATATGTAATGTAGGAGACATTAATAGATTCTCCATATGATTGGAAGAGTAACCAACTGGAGGAGTAAAAAAAACTCTGAGATCAGGTTTATCCTAAGGCCAAAACTAGAACCCAACTTGTTTGATAGACTCAAAATAGGTGCTTTGTTCAAGGAGATAGTTGACTTGATGCCATTATATTGAAAGATATTTAACATTATTCCCTTCCCTTTTTCTCTCTTTTAGGTACCTTTTTTTCAGTTTTTAACGAGCTTGACAAATAACTAAAGCATGCTCGATAAGGATCCAACCATGTGTAATTTTATGAGTCCATGGAAGGGAAACTCAATAATTTATTCTTATTTTTACGAGTATGAAGAAAAGATAGACTAACACTCGATAAGATACTGATTCTTGGATTTTAATATCGAGCCCGGATCTATTCATGCTCGTTGGTGTTTTCATATTTAAAGATTCTGAAAAAATTAAACAAGAACTCTATACACCCTCTCATGGATTTTACGTTGAGCCCGAGTTGGTAGATGCTCGCTGGTGTTTTCATATTTTGAGAGTTTGAAAATCCTAAAGAAGAATCCAAAAGGTCCTTTTTCGTAAAGTTAGTCTCTTCACCTAAAAAAGGGTAAAACAATGCGAGAGAGAACCCTTCTATTCAAGTATGACTAGAGTTTTCCTTTTTCGTAAATAATCCATAAAGTTCCGGAAAAGGGGTAAACTTATACTTAGGTGGATTTCCCTTCAATTCCTCTAGCGAGTCTGAAGTGAACAAGTATACTTGGTGATCTTGTCATTTTTAAGGAGTCTAACAAGAGCATGAAGAAAAATCCATAAAAATATTTTCTGTAAAGGTTTAACGAGCCTGAAAAATTAAACTCGTGATTTCCTTACTGTTTTTAATGAGCTCAAAGGAGAGTTGGAAGGATTCTCGTAGCCTCCTTACTATTTTTAACGAGCTCGAAGGAAAGATGGAAGATTGCTCGTAATGGGAGGAGACGAGTGTCGGGGGCATGCCAGACTATTTCCAAGTGCATGGAACAAAGCTATGCATAATGCAAGGAAAATAAGCAAGATAAGGACACTCAGGATGCGTCTCCTCCAAGTAAAGGATGTGAAATCACAAAGGAAAAGTGATACATAGCTTAACGAAAATGAGATCAGAGATGGAGTCTTATATAATGAGCTAAAAGCATGGAAGCCGAGATCAGGATCATTGCGCAATCGAGATCAAAATAAATGCACATGTCACTTAAACACAACAATGAGAGCCTTATAAGGAATGGACATAATTATATGAGGAAGAAAGACATGAGGCTTCTTCTCAAATTCATGGTAAATCAAGAAAGGCTCCCGAGCCTATGATAAAAACTCAGCATGGGCACCAAAATGGCATAAGGGTGCTGACTAGGGTGACCCATGTTAGGTAGGATTTGTTGTCGGACTGGTGCACAATGCATATAGAGATGACTAACACACAAATATCCAACAGGTTTGACCCTATGGTGAATTCAGATGGAAAAAGGTTCAAATGCATCATAACAACAGGTAAGCCTAAAGCTATATGCAAGGTTCCGAAAATACCTAGCATGATCGAACAAAGTGTCGAAAAGGACTAGTAAGCAAGTATAAGTCCAGCTAAGAATCATGTCTGCAAAAAACATTAGTACCAGTATCATATCTAAAACATATGTAAATAAAAATATGATACAAGTCGTTGTGGTAGAAATACTTTCAACTTCACTATCATTGAAAACAGGCATATTGTAGGTAGAGTTAACTAATGAAGACTCTATAGAACCAAATTGTGAGGACTTACAATCAACAAGATCAACTTTAGGATGAAGATTAGAGTTTAAGGACATGAAGGAATCTGCAGGAACAAATTCATCATCACGGGAGTTGAAAATTCTAGAAGCAGAATCAAACTCAGCAGGAACAACGATTTGCGGATCTATAGGAGAGTCCAAAGACTCAACATTGGTAATAGCGGATTCCAAATTCAAATCGAGGCTGGAAATAACTGCAATTGGATCAATGTCCAAATGAATGGCAGACTTCATTATAGACTTTAGGAAAACTTCATCAACAAGAAGTATATCATCCCAAATAGAACACATATCTAAACATTTGGATGGAGGTATCACCTGATCAACTGCTGGGGCCCAGTCCTGAGAAGGTAAGCATGAATTCAGAGGCTTCTTCTTAGTAGTAATTGGGCTCAAGGAACAATATGCCACAAAATTCTCTTGTGACATGCTAGTGCCTATTGACAAGGTATATACTTGGCCTACAATTGGGTAATAAGAGGGATAAAAACATGCAAGTTGATCAATAGTGACAATGCTTTTGTTGTGATAAAAATGCATCATACGAAAGAGTGTACACACAACAACATGCATAACATATACGTAATCACGCTTGAGGATCATATCAAAGTCCATAGGTTCCTTTAAAATCATAAAATCAACTAAGACTATTTTTCCACCCAAAGTAACAAGTGCCTGAGGGAGGAATACCACCGGTTCACTAGGTATTCTATCGAAGGTCAACGACCAATTAACAGTTGGAACATGGTTAGGGAAACCTAAATATCTCCAAGCATAAGGGGATAAGATACTAACAGAGGATCCTTTGTCTACAATACATCGATGAACCTCATGGTTTCCGATATATTCAACCCTTATCTGGAAAGGTGTAGAAGAAGGAAGACGAGGAACAACAAGACTATTCCAATCAAAGGAAATGATCCTAGAGCTTGGTATGGGTTCAATCAACACAGATGAAGTGCCCCATTTTTCAGAAACATCCGAACTGGTAATGCAGAAGACTTCAGGGGTAGGTGCATTAGTGTCCGAAGGACTGATGGGATCGGTCGATGATTGCATCGATTTGATCACTTCACTCTCCGAAGGAAGAGTGGGGTTGAAAAAATGTTGTTTTGGTTCAACCAATTTATCAACCAAAGGTTGATCAGGGTTTTGGGAATCTGTAGACAATTCAGGAGTAGAGGATCCTTCAGACATGGACCACACTCTCCACACCTAAGGAATAGAAGGGCACAGGTGAGTAAGGTGATATCCCTTACAAAGTTTACAAGGGAACTTTGGCTTGCATCCTATAAGCATAGAGTCCTTTACAACATCAATAATCTCATCATGACTAGAATTGGCTCACAGGTTTCCCCCAACATGACTTGTAGTGGCTGGTTGCTCAGAAGAAAAAGACGCTTGAACTACAGATAATGCTTTTTGCACTTCTGGAAGTACAAGGCACAAATAGTTTAGGTGGTTTGCCTCACAAAACTTACAAGGGAACTTAAGCTTCTGCTTATTAGGTTTGTCAACTTTCTCAACATGACCTGTAGTGGCTGATTTAATGTCTCCAGTATGACTCATAGTAACAGGTGACTTATCATTAATATGACCAGTAGTGATCAATGACGCATCCTAAACATGACCAATAGTGGTTGAAGACATCCTTTTAGTATGATTTGCAGTGAATGAAATTTTGCTCCCAGCATGACCTCCAGAGGCTGGGTAGGTGCCCCCAACATGACCTCCAAAGGATGGGTGGTTGGCCCCTTTCTTTGGCATCTTCTCCATATTCTCCCTCCGTCTATTCCTTTTAGACTACTGGTTACTAGTATTACTACTTTCACCACATGAGGTAGAAGGAGGAGGATAAGATGTTACTAGTGGATAAGGCATAGTGTTCCGATGCTCTTGATTTGAGGTGCTTACTTCAGAAGCATCAGGAGCATGCAAGACGTTTGGAGTGAAAAATAACCAAACCGGTAGCCCTATAGTGAATCCTGGAAGACTCAAGGTAGCCATTAAGGGAGTACCAACGTTCCCAATGAATAGGAAAGAAAAAGGATCCCCCTGAATAGGGGTCCCTTGATTAGTGCTCATCGAAATGCTAGCCATAATTTTCGAATCAACGGGAAATAAATCTCTAATTCCAACTAAGAACAAGCAACAAAAAGAGCACACCACTAGAAAGATCCTAGGTAATCCAAACCAGGAAAATAGATTCCCTCCGGAGGGAAGTCTGGGATGATTAGGGCCTAGAACAAACCAACAAAGGATGAATAATAGTTACCTCGGGTCCACAATACAGAGTCTTCGGGTGCAAGCACTTGAATCACCAACCGCCCTCCCAAATAACTGCAAGGGATTTCCTCCCACGTCTTTCCTAGGTATAGTGGAAACAACCTTCCACCGTCACCTGTGTATGAATCCTAGATTCTGGATACTAAGGCTACCAACCTTCCAGAAAGGGTCCTAGGGGACAATCGTAGGTCGAATCAATGCGCATGAGAAGGGTAACAAAGCTCGAAACTCAAAAAGCACCAAAAGGTACTAATGAGTCCCTGTACGCGCACCGATCCTAATAGATTCTCAATTGAATATTGGAGGGGTATATCCTTTAGTCAATCTGGCACGTCCTCGTGCTTGACTCCGGTGTTAGTGGAGCTTCCCATTTCACCTTCTACAAAGATGGATTTTCTCCCTAAAAGAATGACACCTATGTTTTGACAAATTTGAGTGATCGTCGAGGAGTTAACTCACAACTCCCTACTTCCACAATCCTACTTATGCTATTAGGTGTGTTTCTAAACTAGAAGAAAACCTAAGAGCCTATCCATGTTACTGATTATTTGCTTTAAAAATGTACTTCAAAAAATTTCAGAGGAAGTAAAACAAGCGCAACTAAAGAAAGATATCCTTTAACTGAAACATGCTTAATCACCACAAATATGCACTCACCCACTCTCCATTTATTTTCAATGCAAGTCCTAAAGATATAATATGGAATGCATATGCAAAAATTTTGTATCTAATGCAAATTTTTAGTCTTTTCGAATTCAAAAGGTAAAAATTTAAATTCTAATCAGTGCAAAATCAAACTTAAAAGCTAAACATGCAACTACTCAAACAACTAGCTATGCAAAAGAGAATTTCTTGTTTTTTGATGCAAAGCACTCATAAATCCTTTAAGCCACTTGCAAAGTATTTTAACAACAGTAACTTGTAAAATGAACCAAATTTTATGCTTTTCAAGGTGAGAACAAAACTGAAATCAAAGTAACACACTACCAAAGCAAATGGAAAAACTTTCAGATCTCCTTATTAAACAATGAAATAAGCCATAAACCCTTAGATTCTTATCATGTAAGCATGCCAAAATTGGGAAAAGAATACACCAAGGAAATTTAGACCCAATCAAAACAAAGGACCTACTAAGAAATATGGATTGGTAAAGCTAGGTCTGCACACAAACAATGAAATCAAGGTCCTAAACAACATAAAAGACACTTGAACTTTCGCTGCAAAAGAGAGAACAAAAGCATAAGGAAGGACAAGAAACCAATCTAAATATAAATCACTCAAATAGATACAAATAGGGTCAAAAAGACTCAATAGGTTCCAAATCCAATCAAATTGGAGCAAGTAGATTCAAATACACTCAAATTAGGGTAAAAAACACCAAACTAGTTCACAAACCCCCAACTTGGGTCAACAAGCCCCAAATTCTTCCAAAAAATCCCAAATTTCTTCAAAAATATCCCAAACATCAAAATAATATCAATCAAGAGACAGGACACCACTTCCAAGGGGTCCTACACAGACCTAGGATCAACAAGGACTCCAAAAATTGCAATCAAAACCCCCCCAAAAGATCCAAAATTTAAAGAATCATGTATAGGAGATACCCATGAGTGTGAAAGGGTATAGGAGTGAGGTATCCGCTCGTGGAAAAGGATTACACCTGTGAATTTGTTTCATACCCACGACCGTAAGTACAACAAACTCACGAGTATGCAAAAAAGTCCAAAAACAATTGCAAAATCCAACTCAAAATTGAGCAAGGAAGGGTCTAACAAAGCTTAATGACTGGTCCTAACATTAAATTAAATTCATACCTTCAAATATATTGGAAAAAATGACTTTGGATACCCCAAAGCAGATAGGCTTCTCCCCAGCAGAGTCGCCAGTTCTGTTGTTAGGGAAAATATTCCTATAGCATGGGTGAGACTACCAACGTACTGGGGTAAAAGATAGACATACAAGGTTCTGCAAGTACAATTATTAAGAAAGAGATTAGGGTTAGGAGGATATGTACCTTATTCATAAGGTTGATCCAAGCCTCTCCTTGTTATCCAATGCAACAACATGCAAAAATATTGAACAAAACCTTCCTCAAACCAATTTGACTACGAATAAAAGATTGATATTGATAAGAGATTAAAACATCAAATTGAAATCAGATCTGAAACATACATGGAAAAATCTATTTGGAAAGGGAAGAATGTCCAATATTTATTAATGAATGAATCAAGTACATCACATTATACCTTCCTTCAATCGTGGCACTTCATGAAACCAAGATTCAAGGTGTTCTGCTCCTCTTCTCCAAGGATCCCAATCTCTGATAAGACGTGCTAGGGTTTATAAGAAGCTAGGGCACAAGTGAGGCGGATTTGAATCCAAATTCCTCCAAAATAACACTATAATGGGCTTAATACCCTTTCATGGCCCCTCTCCCTCTCTTATATAGCAAGTGAAGAAGATATAGTCGAATAAGAAGTAGTTACAACCGAAGAGGAGGTTCCAAAACCACCCCAAACGAACCATTTTTCACGATTATATATATATTTTTAGTGTTTCTGAGGTACCTGTGACTTTGCACATGGACAAATAGAGGGTGCTGCAACTTTTACCATGTGCAACCAGCGTTTTTTTTTGGAAAAACTGCGGGTGTATGAACCTTCAACCTGCGTTTTTGTGGAAAAATGGTAAAAAAAACCTCTTATGGGGGTTTTCAGAAGAATTTTTGGTATCCAAAAATGTTCCTAAGGTTCCTACCTATCAAGTGGGCCATGAATTAGGTAATTCCATCCATCTAAATTCCCAAATATGGCTCTTCCATCCACAAATTTCCTTTTGTGTGATTCATAGTAATCTCATGAAGTGTCGTCATGAGACCAAAAGATGTAAGTGTCGTCACAGACAGAGAAGTGCCAATTTTGGTTATAACAACCATGATACATTACAAAAATCCAAAGGCAATTCAAGAATTATTAGAGTCATATAAAGGATGGCGCCACCACCCATACATAGTTCATCAAAACAACCATTATATTGCCTATCATGTAATAGCATAGTTAGCCTACTAGCCAATACGAGTAACGATAAATAGGAAAAAAATCAATTTAATCATAATTGAACAGACAAATAAACATATATAATGCATAACCATTATTCACATATTATATATAGTACTAATTAAGTTAATAGCACCAATCATTTTCGATATATCAGTAAGATGTAACGCAAAAATTGTGATACTATTGCAACACTACTATGATAGCCTATATTAAACATAACACTTACTCAAATAGTCATTTAAATTTTTTAATACTAGTTGACGTAGTTGGTCCATTGATTCAACCATGATATAGATGCGTAGACCATTAGGATTGTAATTAAACAATGTGAGTTTCATAAATCCATAGTCTCACGATATGCCACATCCCATATATTGCCAGGTTGAGGCCATGCACTACCCTGGCCATCTCAAACCATGTTGTACTGAAAGCAACGCAACCACATTTAAGCCATGCATGCACAGAAGCTGATCGAGCGTATGTCCATCTCTTTGGTTGTCAGTGGAGGCTACTGCTCCATATATCTATAATGATCACGTATTTATGTTTTCATTATGGAGAAATGTGGTTCGACTGTGTTAGAAAAACAAGATCGCAGAGCAATAACAATAAACAAGATGCAAATATAAATCACATAAACAAAATACAAGAGAGACACCAATATAACGTGGTTCACCCAATATGGGATACGTCCACATAAAAATTGCGAGTCCTTATTATTATACCATCCAACAAATGAAGGGATACAACCTATAGCACATCTGCTGCAACTTCCTCTTCACTCTCTCATAGTCTCTCTCACACAATCATAGCTATTTCCAATGCTACAATACATTACACAGTCATATTACAATGTATTCCTTTTAAAGGGAATTACTATGGGAAAATACTAAAGGATACCCAATACCATGGGCTCGTAAACTGTTGGGCAACAAAACAACCCATAAAATTTCTTTTGGGGGCACTGCCCCCAAACCTCTATGGGGGGGCGATGCCCCCCCATACCTCCCTCTGGGATGAGTGTATAGTCCACCTTCATATCATATAAAAATGGGGTACAAACACGGTTGAAACACCATCTCTAAATTAAGAATATCAGGCTCCACAACCAACATAATGGGCCGTCAATGGAGGTTGTTGCTTCATTTCCAGTTTCAGTTTCATTGTTAATTTTAGTTCAATGAGCAGTTATTCAATATTATTTTAAACGCTAGTTTCACAACTATAAGCTTGAATATCAAAATAAGTTTATCTATTGATTATCTCTTTAACCACCTAGAGGTGTATAAATACCCAATAGACTAGCTCCCATGGAAAACCTACCTTGCCCAACACCCAACTATGGGGACATGTCTTTCGTGACTTTGCACTGCCCACCACCTATGGACAGGCAGTGGACTGCCATTGAAGTGCAGTCGCTAGCATGCAATTCCACTCAGCATCAACATTTACCAATATTCAATTTGATACATCTACTGCGACTAAGGAATTTACTGTGAAAGAAAATAAATCAACTCTAAAAGGCATTAGGTTCGAGTGAAATTTTGAGCACTCTGAAGCCAAATGCATGCTAGTAGGAATTTACCTTGATGTGAATCTCTCCAAATGGTTTTCTCTACTTTCAACGAGCTTAGTCATGCTTAGGATTATTCATGACCTTCAAAGACTCCCTTCCATACATGTATGTGCTGGATAGAACTCCACACTAAAGAAAAAACCAACAAGACATGAAAATATTTAGACTTTCTAGATACATTTTCCTCCATCTGGGTGAGCGGTTTATAATCTTTTGTTGTGTTAATAGACTGAATTCATATATCCTATTCAAGCCATGTAGCAAAAATACAAGAAATATGAATCCATTTGACACATGAATGCCTTGTATTTACACTACTTTGGGCATTTAGAATTGGAGTAGGCTGATTACAGTGCATTGATAGGAAATTCATAAATCTTTGTAGGGGAGAAGATTAATTACAATGCATTTCCCTAAAACTATATCCAAAAAGGATAACAACACTCATGATAGATTTGGAAGAAGTTATAATTAGCATTAGTTGGAGGAATTGTAAGAATGGTGCAACAAACTTTGGATCTTTCTACGAGAAAAATGGCAATGGTGGTGAGCGAAGCTATGGCAAGATGGAACTAGGTGAAGGGAAGATACATCTTCAACTGGATCAAGTGAATATGTTTCCTACGCTTTTGGTAATGTTATCTTAGATGTTGGTGGATCAACACCTGGTGCTCTTGTTGTTGAATCAACTGAGTCCACTAGAACATTATATGCTTTGGAATGCCTACTGCAACAAAAAAAACCAGACCCAAATGTCAGGATTTAGGTTTCTTGGCTAATATGTCTTCTCTTGTTTTTTTCCTTTAAACGGAAAAACACAATTATTTATTGTTGTATAAGAACAAATAGCCAAGATGATCAAAACTCATGATACTATAGAAATATTGGGCTCAAGATTATCAATGCTCATGCTACTATAGAAATAATAATGGGCTATCGATGGTGTTCAATGTAGGTTGTCATGATTTGTTTAGACAACTCGGTGATCTTTACTACTATAGAAATAATGGGCTCAAGATGATCAATGCTCATGCTACTATAGATATAATAATGGGTTGTCGTTGTCATGATTTGATTAGACAACTCGGTCATCTTTGCTTGGTATCAGTATGTGGTCTCAAACGACTGGCAATCAACTATCAAATTGGGCATATGGAGAGGGACAATATCCCATTGAGGACAATGAGCCAGGGCCTCTTTCTGGTAAGTGTTGTTGTTACTTGCAATAAGTGAGAAATCAATACTTGAATGGATAACTATCTATAATATATATTGCCGGTTCGTACCAAATGTTCTAGATATGCATACCCAGATGTTTGCGGGTGCGTACCCATCTTTTATGCTGGAAGATCAACCTCAAATTAAGAGAATTACATGGATGTAGTGAAAACAATGGAGGTCGGAATTGGACATGAAATATATGTAAATTTGAATTGAAAAATGTCTAAAAATTTTCATGCATCAGGCAGTGTAAGGTTGATATGTGTCAACTTGGAGCTGGTGTAAGGTTGAGATGTGTTGACTTGGAGCAAAAGCAACAGACTAAGTCACCGCCATGAAAATTATATAATATTAAATACAAACATTTAACATTAAATGTATGTGAACTAATGGTAATTTGATTAAATGTATGTGAACTAATGGTAATTTGAACTTAGCATTAGATCATCAATACAATGCATTCTAATATTTCATCTATGTTTGAAAACAAAATTTGATTAAAATTACCTAGTTCAATTGCAGTTGCCTCGATATTAGTCCAAATGAGATATCAAATAATTTTATTGTTCAAGAAAAAGTGATGGGTGTATTTGATTGAGAAACAAAAAGCGTTCAAATAAAAAAGTTAGGATAGTGTTTTATTTGAGATGTGTGTCTTTTAATAAAAAGACGACAAGACCATTCATAGAGTCCCTTCTAGCACGAAGGCAGGGACTAATAAAGTATTCACAAGTATTCTAGTGTGCTTTTGTTTCCATGCTTACATGGTGGTGTTATAATCCAAATCATGCCTTCTTCCATACCCCTCTCTTTAAAAGATGTTGTCCAAAGGATATCGTCTTCCTTTTTGGCTCCCTCCTCCATAACATTCATAGTGGAGCAATAGAACATTAACTTAGTTGTAAAACCACATTCTTGGATATTACCAAACACATTAATGACTACTAAACTTAGATATTGGTTTTCCAATTTAATGATCTATGACCATCTTCTTATGTTCTTACCAAGTGGAATACATCCACATGGACCACATGTTTCTTAGTCCCTCCCTATTCCAAAGGTTCCTTCATCGTGTATTTCATAGATATTGATGGACACAAGATGGTCTTGGAAGAGAGGCCATAACTTATATTTCATAGATATTGATGGACACAATATGGTATTGGAAGAGAGGCCATAAATTATGGGTAGAGCGGTCATTCTCATGAAATCATTGTTCCTAAAGTTCAATCCTACTACTTTCTCTATCACCACCCATGTGTTGGTGCACAAGTTGTATTTTCCTCTTTTTTGTGTATTCTGCATATGATGGGACCAATTTGATCAACTATGGGGAGATTTATGAATCTTGGCATCATCTAGACCTAAAATGGCAATATCACTTTCCTTTTATTTAAGTTGAACTTGACTTGAGCAAGCATTTCATAGACAAAATTATTTTACAGTGGACTGAGTTTTTTTGGATTCAAGGGCATGATTATGATAATGAAACTTTTATATGTCACATATATCAGGTAATAGGTCATATGTGGGATGCATGTTTTAAGGCTTCCATCTCAATAAGTAGAAAGGGTAAAACTAGTAAACCTCAAGGATGGAGTCATTCTTCGATGAATTTGCAGTGACGTCCAAACATGAAGTAGTGCATTGGTTCCAAACATATCTCTTGTCCTGTCATAGGATGCAAGGGATGGACTTGCAATGATGGTTATGTCTTAGACAGATCCAAGCCTTGAAACCCCTATAATGTCAACTAATAACCCTTGAGGAGGGTCGATGAGGCCACATCACTTGGATACCTAAAACCTGAAAAGTGACATAGTCCCAATAATTGTTGCGATGTAGGTTGACATGTTGTTTCATTGGAACCTCACTAAGTTTTCCCATTTATTCGAGTTGAAGGAAACTTAAAGAAAAAAAGGGGGAAATAATATCCACTTGAATGTTTTTAATTCCTAGCGAGGAGATTCCACTATGATATGTAGCAATTATCCAATAATCAAGTCAAATTTTAATCCTAACCAACAACTAATTACTTTAATTCAATTAAAAAAGATATACATTGAATATCAAACTTAAAATTTAATTTAATAAATACTTATAACCTAATCATAAATACTGTATTATTTATTTTTATTATTATTCCTTGCCAAGGCAGGAATATACTAACTGATGGGTAGTCAAACTTATTTGATTGCTATTAGTTTGATTTTTGTCACATAAAATTTTGTAATGTTTTTAAAGGTCTGTAAAATTTTGATATTAAACACAATATTTTGGAAAATTAAAACAAATTTACAAATTTTTAAAATCTATTATTTTAATTTTTTGATTGGTTTAAAACCCTTCTAATGGGACATAAACCACCACAAGATTGGTTTTATTTCTCACAATTTAAAAATAAATAAAATTATTTCTCAAAATAAAATTCTTAAAAATCGCCACGCATACTTGTAATATTTCAGGCCATACTTGGCCATACTTGTAATATTTCAGGCCAACATTGGTCCATCCGCCTATAACTTGAGGCTTGAACTCTATTGAGTTTTGGAATTCTTTAACATAGGCCACTCCAACTACTGCCATGGCCACTCCTTACAGCCACATCACAACAAAAACACAATTTGTCTGAACACAACTCTTGCAGATACATTTTCCATCCGGGGTATGCTCCATTTAAACCACATTTTGTGAATCCACCACCCACGTTCGTCGCCTTTTTTCGACCACACTGTTTCTTCCCTCACCAGTCACCACTTTTTCGATAAAACAAAGACGCTTTGCCTCCCTTTTAAATCAACATTTTTTTAGTCACTTTCCTTTTAACATGCATATGCAAAATATTTGCACTAAGAGTAGCGTGCATAGTTTCTCACCTTCCCGAGGATCTAAATTTATAACTTCCTTCTGGGTAGATTTAGGGATGGAATAATATTTGGAGGCACTTCCAAGCTCCCTAGACCATTTGGTTAGTCACGACGAAAGATAAATATTAGTGTTGACGACAACATTTGATACACTTGCCAAATCTGTGTTGTTGGAAAAACTTACATAATTCAACAAAGGAGCATTTTGCAGGTGACTTGAAAGTCCCTTCCAATTTTCAGCAATAAAACAAAAAATTTCAACGTACATATTTTTAGGTAGGCCTTCCAACCAACCAGACGACTAAATACAGGGAGAATAACATTTGTAAGACACATTAACCAAGCCCAAAAAATTCAAGCTATTGTAAAACTCTTGTTTATCAAGGTAAGGGTAGACTATGTGTACATTACGAGAAAAAATATGACTGCGGTCGCTTTGCTGAACTTGTCCTCTTGCTTTCTCTAGAATGCATTTAAAAACAGGGAATTTTATCTGAGCTTCTATAGCCTCCAAAAAAGAAGCAAGGAATATTGTCTGAACTTGCAATTGTACCCACTACAACTTTCTCTAACTATCCTTATGAGAAAGAATTTGCTGCAACACAACTTTTTCATTTGTTTTAATATAATTCTTTGTAATATAATTTTAAAATAAGTATAAATATGAACTTTAATCATTGCACTGAGAGGAAAAAATCTATAAAGCTAGTTTCACCCTTTCCTCAAACATTATACATAAATTTAAAGACCGATATGTATAAAGCAATGCGATATTGTATTTTTAGTTCAAACATCAATATCACTATAACATGTAGACAAACTTTTCAATTCAACGTGTCGATACATTTTCAATTGCAATCATGGTGAAAATATTCTTTTCATAATAATGTTGTATGTAGTTTTCCTTTTACATCTTATGTCTTACTCATGAAATTTAGATGTACTACAACAACATAACAATAAATTTTATGCTAACATTGTGACTCATTATCATTTCTTTGATTTCACTTTTTCTTTATCAAGAAAAAAGTATACTTGTTATTCAGATACTCAATCAAATTATAATGTCACTCACTGTCATTTCTTTGATTTTACTTTTAAGATATGTGTCTTTTATTTCATGATTCTACATTGAAAAGTGAAGTATACTCTATAACTTAAGTCAAAGAGATGCCACTATTGGATACTAAAAAATCAAAATTTAAAACTGTTAAAATTAGTTTATTATATGAAGAAAAATCAACCCATGTGTTCTATAATATAAAATAAAACAAATAAATTATAAAAACACTGATCAAAGTATAATGTCACTCATTGTCATTTCTTTGATTTTACTTTTAAGATAGGTGTCTTTTATTTCATGATTCTACATTGAAAGTGAGGTATACTCCATAACTTAAGTCAAAGAGATGCCACTATTGGATACTAATAAATCAAAATTTAAAAATGTCAAAATTATGAAGAAAAATCAACCCAAGTGTTCTATAATATAAAATAAAACAAATAATTATAAAATCCTAAAAATATGACATTCAATTTAAAATTTTAGTTTTAAGTGCACTTGTAAATTTATTTAGTTTTGTTTTTAGCGCATTAAAATAACAATTTATTAAATTTTAATATATTGTATATAAAGAAAATGATATGTCTAAATTCTTATATTTGTTAGTATTATTAAGTATTGAGAGGGATTCAATTGTTTGAGATGTAAGTTTTTTTATATTAATTTTTTCAAGGTGTTTGATCCCTCTCGGTGCTTGATAGATTCAATCTTAAGACAAATTTATGGTAGTTTTAATTTTATTATTTTATGAGTAGACATAGATTTTTTGAATTATTTTTATTTTATGAGTTGACTTGAATTTTTTTAATTACTTTTTATTTTTGGGAACATTAGGTTACGTAATGTAACGTGACAACATGTCCCCCATACTGAGTTGTAGAACACCTCACTACTCTTGGTGCAATAAGGGAACACTGCGTAATGTAATGTGATAACATCTTCCCCCATACTGGGTTGTAGAGCACCTCGCTACTTGCAATGCAATGAAACAATCCACATAGCATCATCTTAGTAAATTGTTCAAGTTAGAATTGAACATACAACAACACCAATGACTCATTAAGCTACATCAAGGACATGCCTCAACCTAGAGGGTCAATGTACCTAGCCAATAAAGCACCAAGCATGACCAACCCATGCGTGTCCCAGTTGACACAATTTCAACAAATAAGAATCATTTTCAACTAATATGCATGTGGTATATTATTAAGGATTTCCTCGTTCGATTACTTAATCTTTCTTATTCCATACAAGTATGTGAAATCTCTCATTGTCAAGAGGCCAAGAAAACAACCGGAAGCAACGATGTTTCTCGGGCTCTCCTCAATGATTTGGTTGTGACCCTAGAGACAAGTCTCCTCTATATAGGACAATCCCTGAAAGCCCAGATAGATATTTTTAGAGGAAGAAGGAGTTCAAATCAAATCATAGTCGGGCATAACGACATAAGTTAGTCATTGGCAAATATGTCCTGATATTGGAGGGTTCGGAGCTATCTGTCAGAGCTCTAGTTGGTAAGTTTGCTTATAGCTTGATGATAGAAAGAGAGATGAGCTCATGGTTAATGAAATCCTAGTATCCATTGATAGGATACATTCCATAGGTATTTACCCTATCAAAAGGTTGGATGGGATTCATTTTTCAACAGGATAGTCATCCCACCAAAATTCTGGAGCGCACATGGATATGTGGAAAAGGTAGTTTGCTGCTAAAAAGGTGACATATCAATTTTGAATTGGAAAAGGAGGCTATTACGCTAAAACATCTATGTGCTATACTCCCAAACCTACTCATGCACTTCTATATATAACAAAACATTGACTGAGATCGGTAATGCTCTTGAGCATTTTCTGGAAATTGACGAGGTCTCTCTAAAAGGTTATGACAGGCGAATGGGGAAGGTTCTGGTCAAGATGGACACTAGCCAAGGTTTTCTTAAAGATATTGATATTGAATGGTGTGGTAGGTGTTTTCAACAAAGGCTATACTATCTACGTTTTCCCTTCCGTTGCTTGAATTGTAAGAAAACGGGTCACCTTAAATCAGATTTCCCTTATGACAACTTTTTTTTGGGAAAGCCTATGGAGCCAAGGTCGATTCCCAGGTAGGTTATATTCCCAGGCCTCCTTCAGAACGAGTTGGATATCCAATAACCCCTCAAGTTCTATTTTCCCCCAAGTCGTTCCCCCCTAACCTTTGCAAGGCTATAGTCCCCTTCATTCCAACAGATGTCCCTTTTTCTCTCCAGAAAGAGTCCCCTAGCAGCTCCTCAGGTGTAGTTTCGTCAGTGATCTAGGTGGATATTAGTGGCCACCCACCTATTACACTTGGGGCCCCAACATTGTTCTTTCAGTTCTTTTAGTTTCCTTAATTATAGCATAGCTTACTATTTTTAGCAGTTTTTCGGGTCCTAAACTTCCGGAACCGTTTTGAGGCCCTAAACGACATTTTTTTGGGAAACTCTTCATGCAATGAATGTGAGTCGAAGACCCAATAATTTTATCAATTAGTGTAGTCCTCGGATAGATCTTTCCAATGAGGTATCATGTGCGTCAAACGGAGATCGTATGCCAAAGTTACGACGCCGAGAAATTGATGTACTAATTTACCCCAACGGGGCCCATAGTTTGGCATTTTCATCTCCTAGGGTTAGGTTTTTGGATGTTGGGGGTTTTCCTTTATTTCTCAATAATAGATAGGCTTCGAGCCCCATTGTAATTGAGATTTCAGAGGCCGATGGCCGCCACATCTCTTCTCAAAGATAAGCTACCAGTGCCCTAGCTAGTTTATTTCCATTCTGTTTGTAAGCATATTTTCGTTATGTGATATTAATGAAATGAAGTCTTATTTCTGCTGCATCTCTGCATTTATGTAATTCCTTGCGTTTCTTCATAAGTCTAGATCAGTTAGCAACCCCGCCTTCCCTTGACCAACCCCTTTCAGAAGTTCCCCATCCTTCATCATTCAAATCTCTTCCCTCAGATTCCTTTGGGAACTCGGGGTACCACTCTGAGGAAGTAATCCTTAAATATTTAGCCTCCTTTCCAACTCTTCAGGAGTCTATAAGCATGCCTAAGAATAAATGTGTAGGGTCTTCCTCTTGGAAGTCCTCTTTCAAGAAACCCATCAATGTATTCTTAGGGGGTATGCCACTAAAAAACCCATATTCTTTTCCCAGTGCAACACCTCCAACAGATCTTAATGTGGAGTCAGTCCAAAGTGGCACAGGAACAAGTGGAAGGAAATGTAAAAAAGGGAAGACAACAGATACCAATGGGGGTCTGGCGAAGCTCACAGATAGAAACAGTCTCGGTTAATCTTCCACGCTCCTAGAGGGAAGCTTCATTGGTGGTTTCAGGGCGCTTAGATGATAAAATACCTATCAAGGGTTCCTTGATGATCCTTTTATCCCTGAATGTAAGGGGGTTGGGAGGATGCCCCAAATCGCTAGCCCTTCGAAGAATACTAGAGGACCTGAATCCAAACTTGGTGTGTTTTTAGGAAACGATAATGCCAGGAGTTAAAGCGTAGGAAATTTTCTCTAAGATGAGACCAATGTGGTCAATGGTAACCACAAAGGTCGATGGAATATCAGAGGGGATCCTATCAGCATGGAACCCCATGAATTTTCAGTTCAACCCTTTTGTAACAAAAGGATTGATTCTCCTGGAAGGAATTTCTATAGATTACGGAGAGGCTTTCAAAGTCCTTAATATGTATGCCACTTATTCCAATAGGGAGGCATATTGGAAGTCACTCCAAGAATCGAGGTTTCTAAAGGAACCAAATCTTATCCTTTTAGGAGACTTGAATTTTACAGTCTTGCCAAGGGAAGTGTGGGGAGCAAATCCCATCAAGACCCGTTTTCCTTGTTTTTTTTTAACTTGATTCAAGAACGAGGGATAATTGATGTGCAGCGAACGCCATTGGGCCCATCATGGAATAACAATAGGATTGGTGAAGAAGGCATAGCGAAGTGATTGAATAGGTTCCTTATTGCGGAATCTCTCCTCAATAGTATCTAGAACTTATGCTCTTGGACTGTTATGACCTCGATTTCAGACCATTACCCAATTCTCCTTCAATTGGAGAGTGGTCTGCCAAAATCAACACTCCCCTTCAAGTTTAATCACTCGTTGCTGGAAGAGGAGGGATTCAATCAATTGGCAAAGGATTCTTGGCACTCATAGTCTCTTGTTCAGATGTCTTCAGTTGCAAAAACCTTGGTCTACAAGCTCCACGCCTTAAAGGTGAAGGTTATAGAATGGGAAAGAAAGAAAAGGAAAGACCTAAAAGAGGAGGTAAAAGGTATTGACCCCCTCTTAGCTCATACCCTTAGGAATGGAAATGGGATCCTGCATTTAGAACAGGAGAAGATGGAGATTGCAGCAGCACAAAAGTGTAAATTTCACATTCTATATCTGGAGGAAAAAGCATGGAGGCTAAAAATCTGAGCCATTTGGATAGCAGAAGGAGATCATAACACTTCATTATTCCACATGTTTGTGGATAACAGGCAGAATAAAAACAGAATCCGGGACCTAAAAAATTTGTAAGGTGGCACGATGAAGAACAATGTGGAGCTAGAAGCTAAGAGAGCTTGGAATCATTTCAGACATCTTTATAAGGACCCATAAATTAACCAAATAGGTTCCCAATTGAAGCTTATAGGCACCTTCCCTCGGTTATTCTTGGAGGAGGAAGCTCAGGAAGCAGTGGAGGAGGTCACGTTTACCAAAATTAAAAAGGATTTGGATAGCTTTTCCAAGGACAAAAGCCTCAGTCCAGATGGCTAGATAGTCGATTTGTTCGAGGAATTCATAGAGGAGATAGTCTACAAGCTCCACGCCTTAAAGGTGAAGGTTATAGAATGGGAAAGAAAGAAAAGGAAAGACCTAAAAGAGGAGGTAAAATGTATTGACTCTCTCTTAGCTCATACCCTTAAGAATGGAAATGGGATCCTGCATTCAGAATAGGAGAAGACGAAGATTGCAGCAGCGCAAAAGTGTAAATTTCACATTCTAAATCTGGAGGAAAAAGCACGGAGGCTAAAAATCTGATCCATTTGGATAGAAGAAGGCTATCATAACACTTCATTCTTCCACAAGTTTGTGGATAACGGGCGGAATAAAAAAAGAATCTGGGACCTAAAAAATTTGGAAGGAGGCACGATAAAGAACTAGGTGGAGATAGAAGAGAGAGCTTGGAATCATTTCAAACATCTTTATAAGGACCCATAAATTAACCAAATAGGTTCCCAATCGAAGCTTATAAGTACCTTCCCTCAGTTATTCTTGGAGGATGAATCTCAGGAAGCAGTGGAGGAGGTCATGTTGACCGAAATTAAAAAGGATTTGGATAGCTTTTCCAAGGACAAAAGCCTCAATCCAGATGGCTGGATAGTCGAGTTGCTCCAGTAATTCATAGAGGAGATGGGGCCAGACTTACTTTCAATCGTCAAAGAGACAAGAATGATAGGCATTATTCCAGGGTCCTTAAAATTCAATTTTCTCAAATTAATCCCAAAGTTTTGAACCCATCCTCCTCCTCAGACTTTTGTCCCATCTCTTGTTGGAATTGTGTATACAAGTTAGTCTCCAAGTTTATAGTGAACCTGATAAATCCTATTTGGTCAAGATGTATAGCCTAAGAACAATTCATATTTCTGAATGACAGACAAATTCTATATGAAGTGGGATTAATGATTTTGATCAAAATCAAGAAAATGAAAGCAACACTCCTCAAAATAGACCTGGAGAAGGCATATGATCTAGTATATTGGGGGTATTTAAGATTGTTAATGCTTCATATTAGATGTGGCCCTCAGTTGTCTGATTAGGTAATGGCATGCATAAGAACAGATTCATATTCCGTGTTTATTAATGGTATCCCAACTAGGTTCTTCTCCAGCACCGGGGAATTGAGGCAAGGATGCCCGCTTTCCCCGCTACTTTTTCTCTTGATAACAGACGGTTTAAGCACGCTGATCTAGGAAGTCATCCTGGAAGGTAGAATTGAAGGGATCAAAATCACCAAAGGATATAAGATATCCCTTCTTCTCTTCGTATATGATATCTTGCTTATTGGGAGCAAGACTTCAAGATTGGAAGGATATGAAGGAGATCCTTCAAATGTTATGTGAGTCTACATGTATGAAAATCAACTCCCACAAAATGGTATTCTTAGTAGCACGCACATATCAAGCTTTCAATGATCAACTAATTGTGTTTTTCCCTTACAAAGTTCAATTAATCGATGAGGGCTTCAAAGATTTAGGATTCTTTCTCAATCCCAATAGTTATCAAGTTGCAGATTGGATGTGGCTCCTATGAAAGGTAGAAAAAAGGATAGAGAATTGGTGCTATCGCTATCTATCATTGGGTGGTCATCTTTACTGTTGGTTGTGGAGCCTGATCTTCCTGATTCAGAGATGTTGCATGTTTCAACCATGTTTGTACCCCAGTTTTATATGCTATGCAGGTAGATTGTACACTCATCCTAGTGGGGGTGTGTGGGGGGGCATCTCCCCCCCACGGGGGTCTGAGGGCGAAGCCCCCGAAATAAAAATTTTGGGTTGTTTGTTGGCCAATAGTTTGAGGGCCCATGGTATTGGGTAGCCCGTAGTATTTTCCCATGGTAATTCCCCTTTAAAAGGAACACATTGTAATACGGTTGTGTAATGTATTGTAGCATTGTAAATATCTCTATGATTGTGTAAGAGAGATTGTGAGAGAGTGAAGAGGAAGTTGCAGCGGATGTGTTGCAAGTTGTATCCCTTCATTTTGTTGGATGGTATAATTATAAGGACTGACAATTTCTGTGTGGATGTATCTCATCTTGGGTGAACCACGTTATATTGGTGTCTCTCTTGTAATGTGTTTTATCTTATTTATATTTGCATCATGTTAATTGTTATTGCTCTGCAATCTTGTTTTTCTAACATTCTCCTGCTCCAATCAGTCCTCCAAAGTATCCTTGTATACTGGATATCACTCTCAAAGATACCACGCTCAATTTTAAATAGAATTCGACAGAGATGCTTCTCATTTCTTTGGTTTTGGATTAAACAAAAAATTTCCTTTCATCTTGTAAGATGGGAAAGGCTAGCAAGGCCAAAGGAGGACGGATGATTGGATATAAAAAACCCCTTCCTTTTTGGGGAGGATTTGGTCGCATCGAGGCTGTGGTGTTGCTTATTTTTAGATGGTTTATGGAGCTCCCTAATGAAAAGAAAATACCTGCAAAACCTCGTTGTTGAATGTTGGTTAAGGGGAGAGGTTAGTTGCCTAGTAAAAGCTTCAATAATATGGAGAACCCTTTCTGAATCAATGTCCATAGTTAAAAAATGGATTTGGTGGAAACTTGGGAATGAAATGTACATTAAATTGGGTGAATACCTCTTCATGGGGAGCAATGGTTCCTTCACACCCTCGCTCCTACAGGATATAAGGAACAAAGATCCCATCCTCCTTTGATAGGTATACAAAGGATTTCAAGATGATCAGGTGGAGAGGTGGTCTTCATCGACTGATATTGGTTTATCCACTGAAAACTTAGAGGAGTGGATTTCCTTCATTCAGGGTCTTCATCATGATGGTCTTGTCCTCAACAACTCACCAGATTTGTTAATTTGGTTCTTTAACAAAGGAAAAGGCCAGGCAACCCCAAGGTTGGCATATGAATCTTTTGTTAAGTCCTCAAACAATCTCCAACATAAATGGTGGTATAGTCGATTGTGGAAATGGAATGTCCCAACGAAAGTGAAATGCTTCATGTGGCTGTTGTTAGAAAACAAAATCTTGACTTGGGATAATTTTATTAAGCACGATCGAAGTGGGCCAAGCATCTGTGTTCTATGTAAGGGGGATTTAGAGTGTTTGGAACACCTTTTTGTGTCTTGTTCGTTCACTAAGCTAACCAGGGAGGAGGTAAATACTCTGTTGGGTTATCACCTTCAATGGAAAGAAGGTTACTGTGAAGAGGCTCTAAAAAATTGGACTACGCCTAGCTACGATTGGTTAGAGGTACCAATCTTACTTTCTTGGTAGGTTTGTAAGCAAAGGAACTTAGCCCTATTCGAAGATGAGCATGCTCAATGTAATAGAGTTAGTATGGTTACGACAGCAGAATTCAACTCTCACCACAGGCCAAAACTCATGCTAGCGATCATTTCTCGAAACCCACTGATGGTTGACAACTTTTCCGTAGTGGGAATCTTCGATGGAGCTTTGTAGCAATGTGGGGAGAGATAAGGAGATGGATTTTCCATCAAAATCAACCATCATCAAGTCTTCATTGGTTGGATGGGCTGCGATAGAGGTTCCAACACCGAAAGTGAGCTATTAGGTCTCTATGGCATGCTGTCAATGGCTAGGCATTTGTGCCTCCTTGATTTACAAGTTTTCGGTGAATCCAGGGTAATCATAGAGTGGGAAGCAAGTCAGTTATATATCAATAACCTCTATCTGGATTATTGGTTTTGCACTATCAGGAAAACCATCCTTAAATTTAAGTCTATTATATTCTCCCATGTTTATAGATGTTTCAATCTTCAGGCCGATGCTATGTCCAAAAAGGGCCCGAATGTTGAGCCTGGAGTGGTTCATCTCCTTCTTATCCATGAGGACTCTAAAATGGCCTATGACTTCTTCAGGATTCTTTGACATATGATCCTTGCATTCTCCTTTGAGGTTCGAACCAATTCAGGCCATGTTGTATGGGAAAACTTTGTAGAAAGGAGAAGGTGGGAAGTTTATGTTAATCTCTTATCGCGCTTACCTCCATTTCACAGCCTGTGGGGTTGGAATTTTAGTGTCGTTGCAAAACTGACTCTCTAGAATAGCTTGGATTCCTGTTCATTTCCAAATATGCCATCATTCGTAGAGCAGTTCAAGACTAATCTATATAGTAGGGGATGTTAAAGTTTTTCCTTCCAGAAATGATTCTAGTTCTTGTTTATTTTACTTGTCCCTCTTGGTCACAAAACAAGGTTATGAATATCCTTGTAACAATTTTTGCTCTCCTAAGAGGGTATTGTCTTCATGATGTTTTCTCTTAGCCTAGGCAGGATCAACAGGCTTTCGTAGATTTCCAGTTTTAGCTCTGTACTCAGCTGTTTTCTCTTGGAATAAATATTTTGGGTTTTTTCTGTGGGAAAAAAGTATGTGAAAATAACAATTGCAAGTAAATGAACAATCAAATAAATAAAATTAAGATAAATAAAAATAAAATTATAGATTTGTGCATGGAATTTAAAAGAGTCTCAATTATAAAAATCAATGTGGTTATTGAACACTCTCTATAATTTTTTCCTTTGCAAAATCAAAATATACCATCATTCTTTTATACCACTATAAATAAAATATACTCACAATAATGGATCTTTGTCAATTTTGTAGTTCATTTTTATATTAAAAAACATATTTACACATAATCGCTCTGTACTGTTTCCCTTAATGATTTGATTATGCTTTTAAGTATTTGCGAAGTTTATTCACATAAGTCCTAATTGCCAAATGTTATGTGCTTTACAAACTAATGTCAAGTTGAAATCACCCACCATTTTGTGCATTGAAAATAAAAACTTAAACAATACAATTTATTGTGAGAAAGTGTAGTGGCCTTTTCCGACAAGCACAATTTGGAAATGTTAGAATATCCATTATTTAAACATGATATGTTAGTAAGATGCATCGACATTTGGAAAACACTATAAAAAGTTCATTATTCTTGGGGTACGGGTTAATTGGGATTTAGTTTATTTAATAGTGATATATAATTTATTTTTTGTTTTTTTTAAACATAACTTTATTTACGCATTGTCTAAAAGTTCTACGATTTCAAATGGAAAAATTTGATTTTCCCGACACGATTTTGAAAAAATCTTAGAATTTTTTTAAAATTCTGGTTACAATTCTAAAATTCTAAAATTTTGGGTGTCCTAGGGGTTTTTGATGGTGTTGAATCCATTTCTACCATCAAAATCGCCACTGAAACACAGCTAAATTCAGACTTTGCAAAATAGAAAATGCCAAATTCCGGTGAAAAGCCCCTGTACGGACCAAATCGTCGAATTTTTAGACAACTCCCTTTATTTATAATAAAAGTTACATTCTTCAAATTTCAAAATAACGGATCACAAAACCAAATATGTTGAACTTTGATTGCCATTGATGTCAACTAATGTCAAATAGAATGTCAATTGATTCAGTTTGAGTCATTGATGTCAAATAAAGTCAAGTAGATTCAGTATCCACATGCCAGCTTGAAGAAGTATAGTAAAGCCACATTGAAGCAGTACATGCACAATAAATATGGTGAAGCATATGGATGTCAGTGTGAAGAAGTATATCTAGAAGTTGCGTCCAGTATGAAGAAGTGTGTCCAGGAGTACATCGCATATCCAAAAGTACATAAGGAACATGTACTTGAGCAGGTCACAAGTCTATCCATTCATAGTCCTTCAAGGTACAATCTAAAGGGTTGGTTGGATAGAATTTCGAAGTATGCGCAAGCAAGCAAAATAATACATGGGACAAATTCTAGTGTGCATAAGCAAGTCGAATGGAGTGCATAAGCAGCTTGGTAAAAGAGATGGTTGAACATCTATACAACTTCTGAAAGCACGTAAGTCATCTCCAATAAGAAGAAGCTTTCAGTTGTTGAAGCGCGCACAAGTTTCAAGAAGGGTGTAGCGGTTGAAGTCAGCATATGCACAAATTCCACGGCCATGACACAGCAAGTGCGTGAGACCCACAAGTGATGATACTGCAAGGGTCAAAGTCCCACCAAGTCGAAGATCATGTATGTGCAAGCTTCACAAAAGCATTGATACATCAAGTGCACAAGATCAATAAGTTATGGTACAGCAAGGGTGAAAGTCCCACCAAGTTGAGGACCATGTATGCGCAGAACCCATAAAGAAAGGATACATCAGTGGTGCAGAACATGACATGTGGAAAAAGAACAATCAATGAAGCAAGGAAGAAGGAATGCCACAACCAACTAGTGGACATACAATCCATGCAGGACATGTATAAAAAGGGAAGCAAGTTGGAGATTTGAATTAATCTTGATGGTGAGGTCGAAGAGCTTATAAGTGGAAGATACAAATTTATATTTGGGGCATCATGGGCTCAAGGTACAGAACAATATGATCTAGTGAGGATCTAAGTGCACACAAGCAGAGGAATGATTGAACTGATGGTGCGTAGAATGATGTTGTAGATCTGTGACGATTGCGCAAAGACAGAAATATAGAATACAGAAGATGCGCCAGTGCGTGGGGACTGAATGATAGTAGCACAGGAAACATGCAAATAGTTACATATGTTTTAAAGGAATAAGCGCAGAGAAAGAACTAAGGTATATCAGAATATGCGCAGAAGTTCAGCTGATGCACGAAGGTTGAATTGAAGTGTGCGAAGCAGAGAAGTCCATGAGATGTGCGACTACATAATAGAAGCAAAATATAGTATGGGCGTCATGATGAGGATGATATGAGGCAAGTGCGTTAAACTAAAAGGACAAATAATAAGATGCACAACATGTCGCGGATTGTCTGAAAGATTGTGGTACTTAAACCTAATAGACATGTCTAAGTAAGTGCGCAGTTTCATCTGATAACATTTCTTAATCTTAGAAAAAACAAGATATCAATTGAAGAATAATATCAGTTGGTTAGTGAAGTTGCACAATAGAAGAATGACACAGCTAATCAGTGGCACAGACTGTAGCAGATGAAGTAGCACACGATGTATGAAGTGATTCATAAGCAGAAGTGAAGAATTGAGTGGAATTAGAAGTCAAGTGATGTATGCAGAGAAGTGATAGCTATACGACTGCATACAGAAGGTGCGCACAACAAAACGAACAACATAAGATCAAAAGTGTGCGCGAGTTGGAAGTTCAGTAAGGTAGAATATGATTTTGTATATCTGGGCGGCAGGACGGGGAAAGGAACAAGGGGTTGTAGGCTCCTTCCAATTGGTGCTAGAGAACACATGGAGTTAGTGCTTCCTTTAGGTCAGTGCCTGTAAAACCAAGGGGTCGGTTCCTCCTTCCAATTGGTGTTGGTAAACACAGGAAGTCGATGCTTCCTTGAATATATTTTTTCATTACAAAAGAGCATTATGTGGTTTTCTCCCATTTTGGTTTCCACGTCAAAATACTGTGTGTTTTGTGTTCTTTGTCTTGGTGCATATATGGATGAATGATTTTATTTACATTGGATGCATAAATAAAGATAAAGATCAAGTTAATACTAATTTGTTAAAGAAGGTAAAAATTGTTGATAACTGTGCTAATACTTATTCACCCCCTCTCAGTATTAAATTGATTCCAACAATTGGTATCAGAGTGGGTGTCTTCAATAATAGCTTAACATATAGAAGATATATCCGTGTGCAGATATGGAAAAGTAGAAAGTTCCTTCCACCAACAGAGCACCAAGGTTTGATGGCAGCAACTATACCTTCTGAAAGGTTAGGATGGTAGTATATACGCAATCACTGGGAGAAGATATCTAGTAGTCCATTGTTGATGGTTACAATGTCCTAGAAATCGTGCCAGTTAATCTGGCTGAAAGGAGAATATGTGAATGCAATGCAAGAGCCAAAAACACACTGTTGTGTGGATTAATAGATAACGAATTCCTCAAGGTTATGCGCTGCGCCTCAACTAAGGAATTCTTGGAGAAAATCATAGGTGTCTATGAAGGTGACGAAAAGGTAAAGAAAGAAAATTTGCAGAACAACTCTGGGTTATTTGAATCTTTGAGAATGAAAGATGAAGAAAACATTACCTTTTACTTCTTAAGAGTTTATGAGATAGTTAATGCGATCAAGAGTCTTGGGGTCACTCTGGAAGAAAAATCTGTGGTACAGAAGATAATGATAACTCTTCCCTCAATATTCTATGCGAAGGTGTCTGTATTGGAAGACATAAAATGTTGAAGATATTAAAAAAGACGAACTTCGGGGGATCCTAACAACATACGAGATGAGAAATGAGAAGGATTTTCCCACCAGAAAGGAATTTGCTTTTAAAGCCACTGGAAAGGATAAGCATGATCATGACAAAGAATCTTGCAATGAATCAGATGATGAAGAGTCAAAATTTGTAAGGAAGCTGAAAAGAGGACGGGGTAAGTAAAAAAAAAAATTGCCTTTCAAATGTTTCAAATGTGGAGGAATAGGAAATTTTGCTTCTAAGTGTCCTTACGGAGAATATGGATATAGCGACATCAACGAAGAATCTAGTTCTCATGATCGAAGAACTATACGCACTCAGAATAGAACTAAAAATAAAATGAGGGTTCCAAAATAGAAGAAAAGTCTATACACTGAGGAAGATGGCAATGTATCTGAAGGAAGTGACTGCGACAAAGAACCAAAAGAAGTACTTTTAGTGGCCTTTGTGGAAGAAAGAAGTGAAGAAAATAAAAGAATAGTTCAAATAATAATCCAGTTGTGCAAAGCAAACCTTGATCACTAGACAAATACTTCTTTAGTGGATCGTTCAAAACAACTCCAAAGCCAGTTGCAAAAGTTAAGACAGATAATCAATCTAACGAAGAAGAAGATGTTTCAGATGTTGACTGGGAAGGTGAATTGATTAGTACACTGGATGAATTGAGGAATTCAAGAAAGAAGAGTAAATTCTTGCAGGAGCGGTTGTCTAAGTATGAAGAATAGGACAAGTTATTTCAAGAGTCTCTTGATGCAAAGGTTTGTGAAAAGGTGATCAACTATGAGAAACAACTCATTTGTGCACAAGAAAAAGTCAAAGTGGTTGAAGAAGAGAAACTTGCATTAAAGTATTCTTTGGAAGAATTAGCGCATATAAATAGGATTATGACAAGTCAAATTGAGGAGAAGGACAAAGAGATATATTTTCTAGAAGACAAGCTAGTTGAAATGAAGGGAAAGAAACAAGTCCAAGTTGCCATATTAAACTGCGCACATCAAGAAAGCAACAAGGCTAGTGTTGAAGATGAAATGAAGAACAAGTTCAAAGACAACACATCAATTCTGAACAAGATCTTGAATGATCAAAGGTCACCTGAAGACAAATTAGGTCTTGGTTATGAAAAGGCATCAAAGAAGGTCTATGACAGAGAACATTGCTCAAATCATGTTAAGTCTTTCAGGTATGACAGTTCCTTCAACAACTACAACTCTTTTCAATATACTAACCAAAGAAGGATCAATAGGATGAAGTGCGCATGATTCAATAATTTGGTCATGTTGCAAAATATTGTCAATCTGTGAGATGCTATGGATGTGATGGTTTTGGACATAAGGCTTTGTATTGTCGAAGAGTAGTAAATTGTTCATATGAAGACTTATTGCACAAAGGAAATCACATTCCAAGGAATCAAAGTGAAAATTCTCAAGTACAGAATGAAAATGGAAGTGTGCACAAGAAAATTTGGGTAAAGAAATATCCTCAAAAGTGCACAGAAAAAGCAGATAATCCAGGTAGATCCAAAGCAACAAGCAATTGTTGCTCCTCCTGCTAATCTTAAGAAGATTAGATGAGACCCTTGACTTCAAAAACGATGCATCTTAGAATTCAAGGAGTATGTTAGTGAAGGTAGGGTTTGAAGATGTTTGTTGCATTAATTCTCAAGAGTGCAGAAAGTTTTGTGTTGAGTAAAATTGTCGCAGAAAATAGCTTAGCACTTCAGTCAAAGTAAAAAATATGTGCATATATTCAATTTGTTACTAAGCTATCCATAAAAATCTCTTGCAAGTGATAAAATGAAGAACATATCAATTGTTGAGTTAAGTGTTATGACACAAAATAAAAATTCTTGCATGAAGAAAACTTACAAAAGTTGTTGAAAGATAGGCATGAGTCTACGCAAAAGGTGTGATTTGTATTACATTCAAAATAAATGTTTTTACAAAATTGCATGAGCCTTCTACAATGCAAATTTCAGAAGGAACTCCATGCTGAGGCCCAAAAGGAGTATACAATAAAATGAGTGAAGATGGAAAAATTGAGAATTGTAGAAGTTATCTACAACCGCAATTCGAGGTCAAGTTCCGAGTCCAGCTAGTGTGCAAGACGAAGCTCCAAGTCTACCGGTACTAGCGCAGTACATTCAGAGGAAGAGTACACAAGAAGAAGCTGTAATGATGAATACGATGGCAGTTCAGAATGTTGAGACCGAAGTGTGGACAGTTCGTCCATAATTTTTTTTTGTTGATGCTCTAGAAAATTGACCCGACGAGTCAGTTGAGTCAGTTGTTCAGCATGTCCGTAATTCACCTACGATTGAGCATATTGACGTTGGAACTTTGTTTCCTCCATCCGATTTTTACAGAATCCCACATCAACTCTCAGGCGTGCAAATTCAGACTGTTGTGACTGAACATCTAGTCGCACACTCTGAAGAGAATTGTTCATTCTCTGGTAAAAGGAAACCATTGGAAAGAAAAGCAAATGAGAAATCAGGGAGCAATGTGACATAGAAGGGAAATAGTGCAAAAGGTGATGAACCATGCATTTTATTGTTGAGATCTTATAGAATTGAGTTGATGATTTTCATGCATGTGGAGTTAATTCAAAGAGATATGCATTCAATATCGCACAAGTTGTAGAAGGTGGTGGAGTCGCCAAAACTAAATGTAGGAATTAATGAATTTTTGGATATAGTACAAAAGGAAGAAATCCAATTCATTGCACCATACGATGAATGAAGTTGCCCCAAAATTTCAAGTATGGTTGCAGCATGTCATTGTTTCCACATGAACTGAGTGTCATGTCCGCTTTTATGCCGAGCTGGCTGATTGATGAAAAATGTGCCAGATATTTTGTTGTCATGGCAAGGGATGTGACAACATTAAATGTGACAAGGCTTGGTGACAGCGCAGCAAATGCGACAGATGAAATAGTTAGGCACGGAAAGGAAGGCAACCAAAAATAGTGCAAAACCAGTAAAGGATTGATTTTGGCACTGTGCATATGGGACGAAAATATGATTGCACGAGTCACTGCACAAAGAATGATGAAGTGTTGTGACAACAACATGAGATCAAGATACAAAAGTAATATAGCACCTGTACAGAGAAAGCAATCAAAGATAATTATGAAAGCAATACGCAAATTGCAGGATATTAGCGCAGAAGAAATAAAGCATGAAGATAGGGGGATTTATCCCTGTGAGCAAATAGGTAAAGGCCAACACAAAACAAAAGAAAGAAGAACCAGTAATTGCACAAGTAATGGAACCTCTTTGCCATTGATGCCAAAGGGGGAGAAAATAACGAAGTTGAAGTACACATGACATAAAGATGAATGCAGCTGAGAAGTAATACAACTGTGGAGAAAAACATGAAGCTAAGATGCAATGCAGCTGAAGCAAGACATATGAGATAGATGATGAAGAAGACGTGAAAGAGCGTGAAGTATATTTTTGAAGTAATGGCATGAAGAATATAACGAGAAGAAGCATGATGTTGAATCACATGAAGATAACCATGAAGCATGCAACAATACAATGCAAATAATCATAAAGCAAGTGATCTACGCAGAGCTAATAGAAAGCAAAGAAGCACTAGCAGTAGAATGTGCAGATGTCAGAGGTTCAAACTAGCAAATAAATTAAGGGGAGCATGCACAAAGGGGGAGTATTGCAACAAGTATAGATGGAGCGTATAACTAGTCCAAGAAGATGATTATGCATAACTTCATAAGGTGTTGACATCAATGTCAAAGGGGGAGATTGGTGAACTTTGGTTTTCATTGATGTCAACTAATGTCAAAGAGAATGTCAATTGATTTAGTTTGAGTCATTGATGTCAACTAAATTCAAGTGGATTCAATATTCACATGCCAACTTGAAGAAGTATAGTAAATCCACATTGAAGAAGTATATGCGCAAGCAAGATGGTGAAGCATATGGATGCCAGTGTGAAGAAGTATATCTAGAAGTTGCATCTAGTATGAAGAAGTGTGTCCAAGAGTACATCATGCATATCCAGAAGTACATAAGGAACGTGTATTTGAGCAGGTCATAAGTCCATCCAGTCATAGTCCTTCAAGGTACAATCTAAAGGGTTTGTTGGACAAAAGTTTGAAGTATATGCAAGCAATCCAAAGAATACATGGGAAAAAGTCCAGTGTGCACAAACAAGTCAAGAGAATATTCTAGAGTGTGGAAGAAAGTCGAGTGGAATGCGCAAGCAACATGGTACAAGAGATGGTTGAACATCTATACAAGTCTTGAAATCACGCAAGTCATCTCCAGTCAGAAGAAGCTTTCAGTTGTTGAAGTGCGCACAAGTCTCAAGAAGGTTGTAGCGGTTGAAGTCAACATATCCACAACTTCCATAGCCATGACACAACAAATGCGCAAGACCCACAAGTGATGATACTGCAAGAGTCAAATTCCCACCAAGTCGAAGATCACGTGCGAAAGCTTTGCAAAAGCATTGATACATCAAGTGTGCAAGGTCAAGAAGTGATGGTACAGTAAGGGTGAAATCCCTACCAAGTTGAGGACCATGTATGCGCAGAAACCAAAAAGAAAGGACACATCAGCATCGCAGAACATGTGGCAAAAGCACAATCCGTGAAGCAAGGAAGAAGGAATGTCACAACCAATTTGTGGACATACAATCCATGCAGGAAATGTATAAAAAGGGAAGCAAGTTGGAGATTTGAAGTAAGCTTGTTGGCAATAGTGAAGAGATTATAAGTGGAAGATACAAATTTATATTCGGGGCATCACAGGCTTGAGGTATATAATAGTATGATCTAATGAGGAGCCGAGTGTGCACAAGCAAAGGAATGATTGAACTGATGGTGCGCAGAATGATGTTGTAGATCTGTGACGATTGCACAAAGAGATAAAGACAGAATGCAGAAGATGAGCTAGTGCGTGAGGACTAAATTATAGTAGCATAAGAAGCACACAGATAGTCATGGATGTTTTAAAGGAAGAAGTGCGGAGATAGAACTAAGGTATATCAGAAGATGCACAGAAGTTTACATGATTCACGAATGTTGAATTGAAGTGTGCGAAGTAGAGAATTTCATCGGATGCATGACGATGGAACAAAAATTGTCATGATGAAGATGATGTAGGCAAGTGTGTTAAAACAAAAGGATGAATCATAAGATGCACAACATGTCGCAGATTGTCTGAAAGACTGTGTAACTTTAACCGAATAGACACATCTAAGTAAGTGGGTAGTTGCATCTGATACTGGTGCATAATATCATAACAACAAGCTATCAATTGAATCATGGTATCGGTTGGTTAGTTTAGTTGTGTAGTAGCAGAATGACACAACTAATCAGTGGCGCAGACTGCAACAAATGAAGTTGCGCATGATATATGAATTGAGTCATTAGTAGAAGTGAAGAATTGAGTGGAATGAGAAGTGAAGTGATTCATGCAGAGAAGTGACAGTTATACGACTGCATATAGAAGGTGCGCACAGGAAAACGAACAACATAAGATCAGAAGTGTGTGCGAGTTGGAAGATCAGTAAGGAAGAATATTATTTTGGATATTTGGGTGGAAATACGGGGCAAGGAAGTGGGGGTCGTAGCCTCCTTCCAGTTGGTGCTAGAGAACACAGGGTGTTGGTGATTCCTTCAGGTCGGTGCCTATAAAACCATGGGGTCGGTTCCTCCTTCCAGTTGGTGCTGGAGAACACAGGGAGTTGGTGCTTCCTTCAGGTTGGTGCCTGTAAAACCATGGGGTCGGTTCCTCATTCCAGTTGGTGCTGGTAAACATAGGAATTTAGTGCTTCCTTGATTGTATTCTTTTTATTACAAAAGAGCATTCCGTGGTTTTCTCCTGTTTGGGTTTCCACATTAAAATCCTATATGTTTTGTGTTCTTTGTCTTGGTGCATATATGGATGAATTATTTTATTTTCATTGGATGCATAACTAAAGATCAAGATTAAGTTAAGACTAATATGTTAAAGAAGACAAAAACTGCTGATAAATGCGCTAATACTGATTTACCCCCTCTCAGTATTTAATCGATTCCAACAAAATCCTCTATTAACATTGTTATATTTTTGTTGTTGCAATGTTAAATGATGTTTTCACTTTATCAAACTCATCTTTTATATGTATTTTGGTGGTGGAATGTTTTGATATAATTTTACTTTACCAAACTTATCTTTTATATGTATATATTTTGGTGGTGGAATGTTTTAATATAGTTTTCTAGATTACATAATCTTATTGACATACTTTGGAATAACGATCATGTGGTGTGTTCATAAGTTTTGTTGAAATCGAGTAGCTCTTTATACTATGGGGTATTAATCATTTGTTCGATACACCTTTGGTTTTGAATTTGTGATTTTCTAGAGACCTCGAGTACTAAAAGAGACATGCCTAACTAACTCACTTACATTTTAAGTCCATCAAAATTTATACTTGATATCATATGCACCAACTAGAAACATTTAAAGCACAAATAGCAACGATTAATCAATAAAATTATGAAGTTTTAATTTGTCTATTAAAGTTTCATTTTCGATGTAATTTATGTCGCTTGAATTATACATTTTCATTCTCAATGTGGTTTACTTCACTTAAGTAATAAAATTAAAAGTACCTATGAATTCAGGTGTAAGATAGCTACTATTTATTACCGATGTTAGTAATAATGTGAAGGTGGGTGCTATCACATCAACTCAATTTGCATCTCAAAGTCACCATCAAAATTTACAAAGCTTTTAGTAACGAATGCCTTATAAACCACCTTTAATTGTCTTCATGTAGTATCACTCACGACACATAGACTCAATGCACATACAATTAACAAATTATTAATGTGGAATTAAATTGCAATAAATTTTTTTTATAAGAAAATGTCCAAACAGAGCCCCCTTCTTCACCATGGAGAAGTATACATTTATCACACCATATCAAAACTAAGCCTCTCTCCAATCAATGTGTTGTCTCCCCAAATAAATTTGTCGAGCTGATCAATTTTAGATGATAGGATTTAAAAATTCATTTCTAAATTTTTTAAGGCTCATTGTTGGGAGCTTTATGCATGTAATAAAGTTTGAAAAGCTTTAGATTGGGTTTTCATTTCAAAAACCTCAAAAGATAGGTTTCGGTAGCTTAGCACTATATCAAAAAGGGTTTTTAAGCCACTGAAAGCTCCACTTTCGGCAGCTTATAGCGCAAATTGAGGATTCTCCAAGCTACCAAATGAAGAATATTCCAAACAACAAAATGATGAGTAGCAAAAGTCAGAAAATATGTCTTTGTCAAAATTTTGCAGGCTAGATCAAACAGAGTTTTCAGTGGCTTAGGCGAACATGGTGAATTGTTCATTAGCTACCAAAAATCCAGTTTTCCGCAGCTTACAGCATAGAGTTAAGACTCTTCTAGTTACCGAAAAGAAAGACAAGTTTCAAACATCTCAGAGAAGGTATCGGTGGCTTAGGCGAACATGCTGAATTGTTCATTAGCCACTGAAAGCAGAGCTTTCGGTAGCTAACAAAATTAAAATCCATCCTTTCTAGCTACCGAAACTACAAAATAATGCAGAAAGCTGTTGTTTTGCACAAGATCTGACTTTTTCTGATCCAAACACTTCGAGGATGTTTTCTAATGCTAGATAAATGTTAAAGGAATCATAATCAAAATTCTGTTCCATTTTTGTAGACAGATGTTGAGGCAAGAAGATAAAGAAATGTGGCGTTTTTACTGTGCTGAGCCATCATTTTCAAATGATGATTCTAAGTGACTGGAGAATCATTTTGCAAAATGGGAGGAGGTTTTTCTTCCTAATACGTTAGGGAACAAAAAAATATCTCAGTTTTCCTACAGGTGTTGTATATTGGGAGAATCGATTCCATCTCTGAACCCTAATTTTCAGATCTCAGAATTTCCCTATTTGACACATGTTTTTGAAAGACAGATCTCGGGAAAATTAAAATGAATTTCAAATAACTGAGAGAGAATTTTTCTCAAAACAAACCAATCCACAAAAACCTCTTTCGGTTTATACACAGGTTTCATATATTGGGAGAATCGAATCCATCTCTGAGCCCCAGTTTTCAGCAGTTTGGCCCAATTTTTGTGGTAAAAGAATGCCCTGTTTTGCCAAGGTGGCATTTTCGACCTTATCAACCAGCCTATGAAGGCCTGCTACAGCTTTCAAATATTATGAGGATATGAAGATCATTGAGATTACATGTTAACCTATCAAATAGGAGCTTTCCCTATTTTTATGAAATTGATTTGACTTTCTATTTTGAGTAAATTTGATCTAGTTTTCCAGGATTTGGAAACTTTTTGTAAAGGCTATAAAGCCAAGAACATTTGATGAACACCGGGTTCGACTTTGGAGACTTTTTCATACTTGTACTATCATACTTCTCATTGCATCTTGGTAATATAAGCTTCTTTTGCCATTTATGTTCATATTTCCTTTTCTACCTTTCTGTACTTGCACTGGAATGTTTATTTCATGTTTGTTCTATTTGTCTAATGCCAGATAGCTGTCATCATATCTTTGTATTGATGAATTGGATATCAAGTATCATTTACCTATTGTGATTAGCCATTCATATATACTTTTGTATGAGTTTGCTAGCATAATAAGAATTCTACATACATCTACCTTTTATAAACTCTCTGAACAACAATGGTTAAAATCCTTGTCTATCTGAGTATGTCTATGCATGTTTTGAGTGAATGAGCTTCGATTAAGTCATCCAACTTGATCCATTTTACAAATCATTGAGAAAATAAGTAAGTTACCAGGCTCCTTTGATCTACAGCCTAGAAGGACTCCTGGAGTGATAACACAATGAATAACCAGTTTTTCAAACAAATATGTGACCAACTTAACAGATTCAAAAAATTATGGACACATCCTTTAATCAAAATCCCTCATTAAGGAATGCACATCTCCATTTCCACCCTTTTTCCATGTATTCTCTCGATTGTAGCCCAATCATCAATTACTTATTTGCATCTATTGAATAATTGAATCATTTTTCTTATCCAAGGAATCTCATGCAAGTCTCAATTTTCCCATTTCATACAAACTTCTATGTGTTGGAATGTGTAATTTTAATAATTACATATGTAATGATGTCTAGTTGACGTCGTAAGATGTCATAACTAGCATTGGAAAGAAAAATCAGACAAAACAACTCTAATATTATAAAATTGAGTTATCCAACATGCATAATAGAGGAAAATAATTAGTTTACCATTCATTATATAAAGAGGTGGAAAATCATTTATCCCACATGTAAAAGATGGGATGTTAGTCTTCCATACCTCTTGGTATCTAATAGAGGTGAGGGAGAGCCTTTAGGCATATCATTGTAGATCAAGTTTATGTTGTGATTATCTTTGTAATACTCCGGGATAGCATATGTGGAGTGGAGCTCAAGGTATAATGTTGGAAATATTTTGAATAAGAAGATTTTGTCCTTCCCATGGATGTTTCCTCATTTGGGGTTTTACCACATATATATGGTGTTCTCTTGTCTATTATCTTATCTCCATTTTTGTTCATGTTCTTTGTTGATTAATTAGATAGAAGACTAGAATAGCTCATGATTTGCATGCTTTATATTGTTGTATGATTTTCCCATATTCTCAATATTCTAACACTATGCTTAGGAATGAACGAGAGGTGAGTTTCCTCTAGAGCCATCATTGTAACATTGGTTTTTCCACTTATCTTAAGCACTAGAATAGTTGCAGTAGTTAAAGGCACAAGTTCAAAATCCTCTATAATTTTAGTTGGCTCTTCCCAATGTTGGTTCATCTTTGAGACTTTTCATTGGGTGGACTTCCTATTTTTTCCTTTTGGAACCTCAAAAGATTTCCTTGTTGTTTCCAATTAGCGACATATCATCAACATATTATACCACATAAACAAATTGTTCACCAACTTTATTGGAATACACACAATGATAATCTTTGCTTCTTGAAAATCAAGGTCCCAATATATAAGTATCAAACTTTTGATATCGTATTCTTGGAGATTACTATAATCCATGAGGGATTTTTTCATCTCGCAAACCAACACCTTCTTTCACTTCATCATAAATCCTTCTTGTCATTTCATATATATTTCTTCTTCAAGGTCCCCATGAAGGAATGTTGTATTCACATCTATTTTCTCTACATTAAGGTCAAATGCAACAATGATAGACAAAATAAATCTGATGAAAGTTAACTTAGCAATAGGATAAAGAGGCTCACAAAAACCAATTTCCTCCACGTGGGAATATCCCTTTGCTACCAAGTGATATTTCTACTTCTCCACTTTACAATTTGCAATTAACATTTTCTTGAACACCCATTTTCTACCAATATGTTTTCTTCCAGCAGTCAACTCAAGCAAACTCCATGCCTCATTTTTTTCCAAGGCCTCCTTTTCTTCAACCATTGCTTTCTTCTAGAGTTTACCTTCTCATGAATCAATTGTATTGCTAATAATCCTAGGATCATCATTAGTAATAGATCAAACAAAGGCATAACAAAAATCAAGTGGAGTATTGTTACCTTTATGTTTTCTTCATTTTGAAGTGAATCTCCTCAAAAGTGGGCATGAGGTTCTTTGTCTTTTGGTTCATCTTCTTCTATTGAGTCGAATTCTTGATCCTCCTACTCAAACTACATTTTCTATGGTTTTTCTTCTCATGGTTGTTCTTCCTATTTAGGATCATTTTTAACCTCTCTAAATATTACAACCCGACTATAAACATTATCCTTTGTTACCAAGTTCCAAAGCTTGTATCCTTTTACACCATCTTTACAACCAATAAGTATACACTTTTCTATGCATTGTTATCTGACTTACTTCTTTTATCCTTTGGAACATACACATTAGCATCACAACCAAAAACTCTAAGATGTTCAATAGAAAGTTTCTTACCATACCATTCCTCATGCATATTTTTAACAACTAGCACTAATGTAGGTGACCAATTTACTAAGTAACATGCAATATCCATTGGCTTTGCCCAAACTTTGTGTGCTAACCCTACACCACTTGGCATACTCCTTGCTTTTTCCATCAATGTCCTATTCATTATTTCTAAAACTCCATTCTACTGAGGGTTGTATAGACTTATCTTCCACCTTGCCATTTCTCATTGCTTATAGAATTCCTTGAATTAATTTCTATAGAACTCTTCACGATTATTTGTCCTCAACACTTTTATCTTCTTTTCTATTTGATTTACCACAAGATCCTTAAACTCTTATAACTTACTAAAAACCTCAAATTTCTACTAAAGGAAATATATCCATGTATTCCTAGAGAAATTATCTATAAATGAGACATAATTTAGAAAATTACCAAATGACAGAACATGCATAGGTCTAAACACATCATTGTGCATCAACTACAAAGTTTCTTTTACTATTTTAAAACCAATAGGGAGTTTCACCCAATTTTGTTTACAAAAAACACAATGATCATAGAAATCAAAATCTAAGAAATAGTAAAAAATTCCTTCAGTGATACCTTTATTGTGCAAAAGTCGAAGGCCCTTCTCTCCAATATGTCCCAATCTTTTATGTCAAATAATTTCCTTCTTTGTAGGGATAGTAGGGGTACTCTTGTATTCTTCTTTGATCACATTATGAACAATATAATTATAACACCCATCAATCACAGTGCTTCTCAATAGCTTGTATAGTGTTCCAATCCAAACTTATGTTGCTAACACCATTGATCATTGTAATGTCTTGCATACCTTATTTTAAAATATTTTATATGCATCTACATTACTCAACATACTCATAGATATGTAGAACTCTGAGGTGGATTTTAACCCTTCCATCTGTAAGTATCATCTTGGCCCTTCCATGTCCTATGATATTTGATCTTGATTCATCTCCAAAGAGGACATCACCTCCTTCATACTTTTAATATTTACAAAACCACTCCCTGTGGGGAGCCATATGAAAAGATGTACCCGAGCTGATCAACCAGGCATCATGATATGAGTGTGTGCTTGTAGATTCCAAGTACAAATCGACTCCTTATTTTGAGGAGCCCTTCTCTTTTACAAAAAGAGAATCATCAAATCCCTTACTTTAATAAATATTTTTAGATCTACAATCATTCTTCATAAGCTCAACTTTACCATATTTCCAACATTTCCTTATAAATTTTCTAGGAGATTTAGACCTCCCTCTAGACTTCAATCTGCCCTCGGACTTATTTTTATTTATATCCTAAGAATTACCTCTCACAAATAAGGCATACTTGTTTATATACTCCATGAATTTTATCCTCATTTATTTTGATAACAAGGATGCAATTGCATCCTCGGACTTTAGTGTAGATTGGGTAGCACTCCGATAGTTACAACTAGATTATCACGTGAATCTAGCAAAGAATATACAGAAGTAATACACTTATCTTCTTAGGACATTTTAAAAATAAGAAAATCTAACTAAACTTACCATAATGTTAAATGTATTAAGTTGCTTTTCCATGGAATCGCCATGATTCAACCTAAGTGGTATAGTTTTCTTCCAAAGAAATAGTTTGTTTACTAGGGACTTTGACATATACAAACTTACCCCTAACTTCTCCCACAACGGGTCTTAGCGTTGGCATATCCCAATACATTCAACAACAATGAATCTAAAAATCACAACAAATAGTACTATTCACCTTCCTATCCAACTTTTCCCAGTCTTCTTTTGCCATACCCATGGGTTTGTTTCCAGGCATAGTATCCCATTGATATAAATATCCACAAGAATGTTTTCCATCTTCAACTTCGGTAACTTGAACCTCTAGAAGTTAAATTTCTCTCTCTTTATTCTTTAACTACTTACAATTTCCCTTCACACATATTCACCTACACAAAGCTCCCATGCAAGAATATGTTTATCATTGATACAAGATACCCTTGTTGTTCAAAAAAATATATACCCTATTAACAAAGACACCCCCCTAAATCCAATAACCTTGTTTAGATACCTTATGAAGATATTGACAAACCTATTCAATCAAAGCAATACTAATAAAATATTAAAATACAAGAACAATGGCACATTCACACACAATATACAAAAATATTTGCCCTAAAAACCCGAATGAGGAAAACCACCTTAACCCATAACTACACCTCTATATATCATTGCATTTATAAAAAAATCTAAGTATTGTGTGGCATCAAATAGCTCTAATCCGCTACCAAAACTAGATTACAACCCCAATCCCTTAACCAAAATTAGATTACAAACATATATAAAAGCATGTACTAAAACTATCCAAAAACCCATAAACACTTTTAAAATTGCCTTAAAAAAAAATCTAAATTTATGACCAACAAACATATTGACATATATAAACTATATTATATTAAAGAATAACAAATCCAACACATAAGTCTATATCTTATTAGAAAATATCTTCCAATAAAAAGATTCATTCAAGGTTGAACACATAAGTCTATATCTTATTATAAAATATCTTCAAAAAAAGATTCATTCAAGGTTGATTAGGGAAAGAGAAGTAACAACATTCTAACACTTTCCCACTCTTGATATGACTATATAGGCCCACATATGCAATTTGGATAATTTAAGCTTGGGTATGAAAAGCTTCAATTTAGATTTAAGTTATGACAATGGATTTGAATGCAGGGTTGACATGATTTCTTTCCATCGACATGCCTTTGGAATAATTGTCAATAAGGCCCTCTTTTCTAGTGAGTACTATGACCAAATTTCAAAACAATATAAATATTCATTTAATCATAATTTATGATAGTAATGCAAAGAAACCTTTCTTGGAATTGGGTTGTTAAGGGGAAGATAATCATGTAGAATTTGAAGATTTACTTTATTTTCAAGAGTCTTTGACTTTTGAAGTGTCTTGAAAAAAATGAGGCATGTTATTGGTCAAGAAAACCGAATCTAAAGGACAAGATGCTAAAAGCATTGACCTTGCTAGCTTAAAAAATCTTCCAAGGTCATTTTAACCCATTTTTCCATTAAGTTCTAAAAGATTTCTGGAACCAGCTCATAACAATGAAATCCTTTAGGATGATTGGCTTTTTGTATGCTTATTGTTGGATTTTTTATTTTATATTTTTAAATAAAAGGGTTGTGTAATTAGTGCAAAATGATTTAATGGTAAAATATATAAATAGTAGATGTTTGCAATTTTTGTTTATGTAAAGATTAAATGAAAATTAATTTTTTATTTAAATATATTATTTATAAATTTGATAAAATATATAAATAGTAGATATTTGCAATTTTTGTTTATGTAAAGATTGAATCAAAATTAATTTTTTATTTAAATATATTATTTATAAATTTAATATTACATAGTAATATATACATTCATTGAAAATTAGTGTGTGGACTTTTTTTTCCTTTTCCTTTTAAACTTTATATCTGTCATTTGGGGAAGGTTTCATTGTAATCACAATGATAATTGAAAATTCATATGATTAAGATTTATATAAAATATTAATACTTTATCATAATCATAAGAGTTAGATTTAAAGTATTTTCATTATCCTTGGTCCTTGGTAGGCTTTCAAATACAACTACCACTCTCAAGGAGGAAAGGTTGGTATTCTTGTCTTTGTCTCTATCCATTGAGAGAGGACAAGATTTCTCATTGTGTACTTCTCAATAAGCAATGCTATCTTGGACAGTGTAGTTTATGGATATGAAACATTATTATAATCTTTATCCTCTAAGTATGAATGGGTACATGCTTGCTAATTTTTTGGTTTATGTTTATTACCTTAATGTACATTTTTAAGTGAGGGTGTGCTTGAGGACAAAAATCATGAAGATGTCTTATTAGTTGGCATATCCAATATTGAAATAATGTATTTTCATTATCCAAAATCCAAGTCCATTAAAAAAATTCTTTCTATAAGAGAATTTTTTCCAATAAACCTTGGTTAATGTTGATCTCAACACATATTATAGCATATGTGGAAAAGATCCAACTTAATCCAATGAAGATATGTTTTTATTTAACAAGGCAAAGTATTTCTGATATTTTTAAAAACTTAGAAATGCCAAAATTGAAGTGACATATTTGTGAGACAAACCCAAAGTAACGTTTTTATTATAGCATACATAATTTATGAAACAATTGAGAAATTAATGAATTTTAGATCAATAAACCAAACAACTAAGATTTTAACATTGCCTTACTTATTGTACTAATATAATTATATCAATATTAAGAAAAAATGTATAACACGTATTTTGCGTATGATGGGATTAATTGGATCAACTTTGGGGAGATTTATGAAACCTGGCACCACCTAGATCCAAAATGGCATCATCACTTGCCTTGCCTTTAAAAGTTAAACTTGAATTGAGTAAGGGATTCATAGACATAATTATTTTAGAGTGAAATGATTTTTGTTGGATTCAAGGACTTTATTACAAGAATACCACTTACATGTGCTACATCTATCATGTAACAAGTCATTTGTAGCATGCATGTTTTAGGGCTCTCATCTCACAAAGTAGAGAGGTGAAAACTAGTCAATCTCGAGGATGGAATCATTTTCCTATATCTTTGTAGCAATGTCTAAACATGAAGAATTGCACCGTGAGCTTGAGGTCCCAAAAACAACTCTTGTCTTTCCGTGGAAATCGGGGGATGGCGTTACAATGATGATTATATATTATATATAACAAGCCCTCAAATTTAGATAATGTGGACTAATAGACCCTTAGGAGAATTGATGACACCACATGACTTAGATACCTTAAACCTGAAAAGGGACATAATCCCAAGTATTATTGTGATGAATGTTGACTTGTTGTTTAATTGGATCCTCTACTAAGTTTCTCATTCATTTGAGTGGTAGGATGCCCGAAAGAAGAAAATGTGTCCATGTGAATATTTTTTATTTTCAACAAGGAGGTAGCAGCAATATTATCACATATGTAGTAGCTATGAAATAATCAAATCAAATTGGAGATTATTGTATTATTCATTTTTAGTATGTTAATACAATTATTTTTTATATTTTAAAATACATATATGGAGATGAACTTTAATCACCACGTCATTGGAGCGCAAGGACAAAAGCCTTAAAGCTAGATTTTTTTTTTCATGGAAAAAAAAATCATAGCTCAGGTTGTATTAAAATTTGAACCATATTGTTCGTAGGAAGAAAATCCATACATTTGATTCCTTCAGCAGTAGTGTGATATCTACATCATATTCCCTATATATAACATTTCATTCAACTTCCAGACATATATAAAAACATCAAAAAAATGTTCGGTATGATTCTACAATGTAGGTCCTTCACAAAAAAGTGTGATTAAATCCACACATATCTAGTAGGCCCATATAGAATGGGCTATGAATTCAGATAAGCATAGGCCCTAGATCATGTTCGTTTATGGTATCTTTATTTATTTCCCATACTTGTGTGCAACCTTCAGGAAACAATAGTTCTTGTTTGAAGAGGAGATCTACTTCAGTGTTTTGCTCCCTGCATATGCAGTGGAATGAAAGATCTTCAAATTAAAATCGAGAAATGTAAATAGCATCATTTATAGGCCTAAGGAATATATTCTTGGGAGGCCTTCTAGTAGTGATTTATTCAATGACAAGTAGTCAGTCCCCATAAACTTGTAGTGATTTCAATCCAAGAAAAATAGCCAGTTTAATGATCTTGTAAACAACAATCATTTCATATATGTTGTTTGTAGCAAGTCCAATGCCAGCTAAGATTTTATACCAATGGTTTTTGGATAGGTATAGGATCCCACCAACTCCCCCATAGCAGGGACTACCTTGTGCTACACCATCAAAGTAACACTAGGGCTTATTTTTATCACATTATTCCTTTGAATCCCTCTTCCTTATGGATTCTCTTCGGAGTTGTGGAAAATATTCTAGGATAAAAAGACTCTTGGAAGCATATATGTGTGATGGGATATAGATATTCTAGAAAATCATTTTATTCCGGGCTAACCATGCACCCGAAATCATGAGCACTGGAATAGCTATATACGATGTATAAGCTGTGTTATTCAACCAATTTTGGAATACATCAGAAATATCCTCCCTATCCCAATAGAAATTGTTCCCCATAACCAAATTTGCAAACTACCACATGTCCTCCATATAGGTACATCTGATAAATATGTGATTAATGGAGTCTTCATCCATTCTGCAAAGTGAGCATCTGCTTGGTCCATTGCCAAAGAACCACTTGAGATGGTCCCAAACAGGGGATTTTCAAGCCAGAGTAAGCCACATGAAGAGTTTATTATTTAGAGGGAAGTTGAGTTCCCAAATCACTTTGTTCCACCATGCTAATGCACTGTGTTTTCCCCTTCTATATGAATCTGATAACTAAGCTTTGGGTGGTATGTGCCTTCAACTTCATTTGTAGCTAATATTAGCTAGTCCTTTTAATCCACAATTCTAATATGGTTGTTTTTTAGTTCCTTTATATAGTTGTCCCATTTTTCTTTCTCATCATTCACAAAGCCCATATAATCAGCTGATAACCATTCTTGTTGAAGCACACTAGAATTATCTGAGTCTTGAATCTGATTTAGGAAAACATATCCTCTGTCTATGAGAGATTCAACCATAGCCACTGGTAACATGTAAGAAGAAGTACAACCTATCCAAGGGTCTATGCCCAATCTAATACATCTTCCATTGCCAATTTTCTAGATATCCAGTCACCAATAATGTCAAAGGCAGAGAGCATAACCTTCCACATAATAGACACATTCCTCATTGGTTTAGGACTAGACCGAATCCATTCCAAAACAGACAAAGGGTGCATATATTTAATATGCATAACTTTGACCCATAGGCCTTTGCCCTGCACCAGGCGCCATATACCTTTAGCTGCAAGTGCTTTTGAGAAGCACAAGTGATGCTTAAGGCCCCATCCACCATGTTTTTTAAATAGAGTGAATTTGTTCCATGATATCCAATGGAAAGGTTTTTCCCCTAACTTATTTCCCCACAAGAAACTAAAGCAAAGCTTCCTGATGTAATCAAGAACACCTAAAGGTACATGTGCAAGTGTAACCCAATACACAGGAATACCTTCTAAAATAGACTTCATAACGATTAGTCTTCTTGCTTTAGAAAGCCATTTGTTGCACCATAGATTCAGTTTACTTTCAACTTTACAAGTAAGCCACACCCCATCTTTGTAGGAATAGTCATTATAGCTAGATAAAACATTATACACACATTTAAAGTCCGATATTAGTAAAACATTACATAACGTTGTATTTTTAGTTCAAACATCAATATGACTTATAATATTTTTAGCAAGCCATATTAATAGTATGGCTTATATACGCCGATCGACGTGTATCAACCATAATCACACATTTAAAAGTGGTTGATATACATCGATTGATGTAGATAAGCCATATTATTAATATGGCTTGCTAGTAGTAAAGCATTGTAACATTGTATTTTTAGTGCAAACATCAATATCGCTATATTATGTGGACAAACGTTCGATTCAATGTGTCAACATCTTTTCAATTGTAAGAATGGTGAAATTTTCTTTAGGTAATCATGTTGTATTTAGTTTTCATGTTACATTTTATGTCTTACTAATGAATTTAATAATGGTGTATGTAATTTTCATGTTATATCTTATGTTATATTTATTCATGAATTTAATAATGATATATGTAGTTTATTCATTCATGAATTTAACAATGGTGTATGTGGTTTTCATATTACATCTTATGTCATCTTCATGAAATTCAGATGTACAACAAAATTCAGATATACATAAATGTCATGATAAAAAAAAATTCATTGTGCTTTTTATTTGAAGATTGTATAAAGAAAAGTGAATTACATTATTTATATATATAAAGAAAAGTGAATTACATTATTTATATATATAAAGAAAAGTGAATTAAATTCATTGTACTTTTTATTTGAAGATTGTATAAAGAAAAGTGAATTACATTATTTATATATATATTTTTTTCCAGCAGAAAAAAATCATACTATTGTTATTCCTTCGAATCAAATAGTACAAAGATTGAGAATATCATAGTTCAAGATATCTAAATCAGAACTTGTTCTCAAAAAAGATTATCATCATAGCTGCTATACATAAATTATAACCGCTTATCAAAAGGAGTTACAAACAAAAATATAATGTTTCATCACTAGAGTACAAAATTATTAAAAAAGAGCTATATTTCCACTGTCATGAAGACAGTCCTCCATCCATTCTTCCCAAAATAAAACCCCTACAGGACCAGTAAAAGCTTCTTTTGATAGTTGATTTGCTTTAGAGTTGTGTGACCTGTAAATATGCTCAAAAGAAATCAGATCCAGCTTTGTAATCTCCTGACAAATACGAACACACAGATATTTTAGTTCCAAAACATTTAGAGTGTATTCATTTGCAGCCCATTTATTTTTAATATAAAATAAAATATATAAATTATTATAAATTTATAATATAGAGAATTTGAATTGTAATATGATAAAAAATGATATTCAATTTAAGAAGGTTAATTTTTAATGCATTTTTAATTTGTGTTAATTTCTTTTTAGTTTTTAACATATTAGGATAGCAATGTGACTAAAATTATATATTGAATTTTTCAGATTTGTTGTGTCACTTTGTTCCATGACCAACACGTATTCTTCACTCCACTAAAATTTGTGTGACTACACCTTGATCTTCAATATGCCGTTGGTCCAACATGACTCAATCAACATGGTGTTATATTATTGAATTGCTCAATTGATGATTAGGCATCTACGTCAAGGACATGCCATAACCAAGAGGGTCTAACACACCTAGCCAAATGGGGCACCAAGCATGGCCAACCACACGGATATCCCAATTGAATTGATTTCATCAAACAAGACAATTTCACCAAACAAGACAATTTCACCAAACAAGACAATTGATCATTAAAAATTCCCTATTTTGATCACTTAATCCTTCTTATTTTGTACAAATGTGTGACAATCACAATTGCAAGGAAGTGAACAATCAAATAAGTAGAATGCAGACAAGAAGAAATAAAGTTATGGATGGAGAAGGAATCTCAATTATACAAATCAACACATCTCTCTCACTCACTCACTATGCATTCTTTGCAAGATCAAACTCATATGTCATTCTCTCACACAACTAAAGATACAATGTACTCACAACCATATTTCATGCTGCATATGTTGAAGACAATACATTGAATCGTTTCCATGGTCCTCTTTCCCATATCAAAGGGATTTCTCCAAATCAATGGCAGGTGATTTTCTTATTAATATAAGGTGTAAAATGGATTTTCCACATCTCTCAGATGCTATAGCAATTGAAGTTGTTAAAGGAGTAAGTTTAAAGTTTTAAGAAATCTTATTTGGCCCCACCAAATGTTTATGAGCCTTTCAACCACGGGTATTTTTAGAGGGATTCATATTTTTCTTTTGACCACATGCCAATGGTCAAAGCAACGTATGAGGATACACAAATAATTACCAACATTTGTTCACCTATTTTTTAATCTTGTTATTATTTACACACATATTGTACATAAAGGAGAGAGGGGAAGGTCAAGCAGGAAACAATAATAACCCCACAATCTATCAATGATTATTTAATATGGAATCTACTACCTTTGTGGATGCCCTAGTTGATATAAAGACATGGGATATTGTTCTCTCTCTCCTTGCCAATTTTGTAAATCATTTTTTAAAGTGGAACATAATTTCAATATTTTTTGTAATGACCCCTTTTTTAAAAATTTATGAAAATGCCCAATTTTCCATTTTTTTTCCCAAATTCGACCTTTGACTAGTTTTGTTGTTTTGGCCTCCAAATTAACCCAAATGCTCCCAAATCTTCTATAAGGGCTTATGAATGATATTTAGACTTGAATATTAGGTTCAGGGATTATTTATAACCCTCAAAAGAATTCTGCAAATTTGATTTATATTCTGGTCAATGTATGGTATTTTAACTAGCAATTTATGCATCAAATCCCCCTAGGTAAACATTGAAATGGCCTCCCAAATGCTTCCAAACTACCTCGAATTTCTGAACAGAGGTAGGGGATGTATTAAGGATGTTATTAAGGTCTCATGTGAATAATTAATTGATTATTATCTCTGTTCCAACCCTCTCCCATTCAGCTGCAAAAACCATCAATTCGACCCTTGGGGAAATGACACTATTTCTTCTCCCAATGCAATTAAACTGAGTAAAAATACTTCAAATGCTCAAGTACAGTACATGAAACTTGTAAAACAAATCCGTGGAAGTCTATTAATCATAAATCTATCAGAGAATCATCCATTCATTCGAAATCATTAGCATTATCATGCTATACATCAATGTAGTGGGGAAATGGACATTGTTTACTCATTAATCAACATTTTTGCATACAATAAATGGGTATTTCAACCTGAGACTTTCTGAATATCAAGAATAGAGGATATGAAGCTATTACAATCAGAAATATATGATATGAAGCTCTCCCAATGAGTACAAGTGCTCACCCAAAGCGTAATCCCTCAAGGAGCATGAATATGCCTTCAAAACTGGAAATGGTGGAGAGAAAGTGCTACACTTAAACAAACCATGAAAATTCATGTATCTGCTACCTGCAAATACAAACTCCATTAAATCACCATGAAAGACTTGAGTGGCCTCTCCAAACACCAACTTGGATGGAAATCTTTCACCCTTGAAATTGGCTAAGGCAAGAAACTAGTCATCCACTAGCTCTCTATTCACAAATGCAATTTTTCTCAAATCATCAAAAGCCATTCTCATACTTGATTTATACATTTTATAACCAACATTAGCCTTCTAAGGGTCGAAATCCTCTCATTAGCTTCTAGATATTTCCACTTAGGAAATATTCCACATTTGCCACTTATCTCCTAGTTTCCAACCCTCCATCTTCTCCCAAATTCGAGTAGGAGTCTTTTTAGCTTCCACCAACTCCATGAGCGCCTTCTTGAGCCTATTGTTGGGGTTGACATGTCATAATGGTCAGGTGTAAGAAGTCATATCTGAATTTTGTCATAGATGTCATAGATGCTTCATCATTGTTGTCATAAGACTAGGGAATCTAGCCCAAGTGTCCACTAGTCTCCAATTTGACTCTTCCTCTTCCATGGAGGTTACTATTCCATCCCATTTCGACCTAAGATTATCCATTCCATGTGTATGCCTTACCAAATCACCCAATAATGTTTTCCTTCCCATGGATTCGAAATGCCAAGTGAGATTTGCCATGTGGTAGTGAGAAACCAAGCTAGTGTGGGTCCCACATCCTCCAAATGTCCTCAAAACCATTTGCCACCTATAATTCCTCTTGGATTCATTTATTCAAATTATTTATTAAATACTTGGACTATTTTAATGTGTAAACATTATTCCTTTGCTCCTTTATTACAATTCACAATGTACCCATTCAACCTAGGGAACTTGGTAGGATTGATGGGGATTGTCTGCTATACAATTATTTGAATGGGGACATTACAGTCCTCCCCACCCAAGATTGCTTGTTCTCAAGCAATTTCAAATTAGGATGCTGCAAAATATTCTCCTCTTCCCATGTGGCATCTTCATTTGGTAGGTCCTTCCATTGTACTAAATATTCTTTGATAGTTCTACTCCTCAAGCTCCCTTCCTGTGTCTTCAAAATATTTTCCGAAACAAGTGTGAAATGATCTTCATCATCCAAGGGAGGAAGTATTTCTGAAGTTATGATTTTCTGACCAAGGGATTTCTTGAGACAAGAAACATGGAATACATTATGGATTTTACTCCCTTCCGGAAGTTCTAGTTCATATGCTACTTCTCCAATCTTCCGCACTACCTTGTATGGCCCATAGTACCTTGGTTTTAATTTTTTTGCTCCATGCTTTTTGAGAGATGTTTGCTTATATGACTGCAACCTTAAATATACTAAATCATTGACCTGAAAGGTTATTTCTTCCCTATTTCTATCAAAATATTGTTTTTGTTGATTTTGAGCAACCTGCAAATTGTCTTTCAAGAGCTTTAAAATGTCTTGGCTCTCTTCCACCCAATCTTTAGCCTTTGGGGCTCTACTATCACCAAATATGATTTCCGAAAATGTAAGTGCATCATAACCATATAATGCTTTGAAAGGAGACATCCTTATTGACATATGATAAGTGGTGTTGTAGCAAAACTCACCCAAGTGTAGCCATTTTGTCCATGCTTTTTGCTGCTCTCCCACATAGTTTCTTAGGTACCCTTCCAACCACTGATTCACCCTCTCTGTTTTTCTATCAGTTTGTGGATGATAGCTAGTACTTGGAGTCAATTGAGTGCCCACCAATCTAAAAAGTTCTTTCCAAAAGGCACCCATGAATCTACTATCTCTATCATTGACAATGCTCTTGGGGAGCCCATGCAATCTGAAAATTTCTTTGAAAAAAATATCAGCCACTTTTGCAGCACTAAAATATTATGTAACAACAAATAAATGAGCAAATGTTTTCAACCTATCCACTACCACATAGATGCAATCCTTACCCAAAGATTTAGGCAAACCGGTGATGAAATCCATGGAGATACTGTCCTATTTTTTCTCCGGAATGGGCAATGGTTGTAATAGCCCAGTTGGACATGTGAGTTCTGATTTGTTTTGTTTACATACTTTACATTCATTCACACATTTCTGAACATCTTCCTTCAACCCTTTCCAAAAAAACCTTTGCCTCAATTGTCTATAAGTTTTGAAGATCCCCGAATGGCTCGCTAGTGGAGAATCATGTGTTTCTTGCAAAATTCGGTACTTGAGCTTTGAGTTCTGAACTAAATAAATTATTCCCTTATAATATATCATCCCATTCAAAATCATGTAGTTATCATCCCCTTTGATTCCATCCAACACATCACAAGCAAATTTGTCTTTAGAATATTCAACTAGTAGCATGTTTTTCCAATCCTTGGCAATGTCCATGAGAGAAAAAAAAGGTCTTCTTGACAAACATCTGATACTATATTATTCTTTCCCTTGACATATTCAATATCAAAATCATAAGCTTGTATTTTTCTTACCCACTTTTGTTGCCTTTCATTTAGATCTTTTTGGGTGAGAAAGTGTCGTAGACTATTGTGGTCAGTTTTCACCACAAACTTACTGCCCACCAAGTATTGTCTGAATTTGGCTAATGCATGCATAATGGCCAGCATTTCTTTTTCATAGACGAAGTAAAGTTTTTTATGAGGTTGCAACTTTCTGCTCTCAAAGGCTATGGGGTGTTGGCCTTGCTTTAGGACAGCCCTTATTCCTATGCCTGAAGCATCACATTCCACAACAAAAGGTTTAGTAAAATCAGGAAGTGCGAGTATGGGACAACTACTCATTACCTCTTTCATTTTTTGGAAGGCCTTTTCATCCTCTTCATCCCACTTGAAATCATCCTTCTTAGTCAAATCAATGAGTGGATAAGTCAACTTGGAGAATCCCTTCACAAATTTTATGTAGTATGTGCATATGCCAATAAAACCCCTCAATTCGGTGATGTTTTTTGGTGATGGCCATTCTAAGATAGCCTTGATTTTTTCCATGTGTACCTTCACTCCTTCTTTCCCAATAATGTGCCCAAGATACAGTAATTCTTTCATCCCAAATTCACACTATGACAACTTAGCAAATAAGGACTCTTCTTGCAAAACCTTCAACACAATCTCTAACTGCTGCAAATGCTCTTCCCATGTTTTACTGTAAATGAGAATGTCATCAAAGAAAACCAAAAAAAATCTTCTTAGTTGCTTGCAAAAGATCCTATTCATGCATGCTTGAAATGTGGCTGGAGCATTAGTTAACCCAAAAGGCATGACAAGAAATTCAAAGTGACCATAATGACATCGAAAAACAGTCTTTTGCACATCTTCATCTTTCATTCGAATTTGATGATACCCTGATCTAAGGTCAATTTTGGAGAAGTATTTGGCCCCATGCAGCTCATCCATGAGCTCATGAATCCTAGGAATAGGATACCTATTCTTGATAGTCTTTTTGTTCAAGGCTTTGAAATCTATGCACATTCTCAATGTTCCATCTTTTTTCTTCACTAGCACTACTAAAGAAGCATAAGGGCTAGAGCTTGGTCTAATCAGTCCCAACTCTAGGAGTTCTTGGATGGCTTTTTCAATCTCATCTCTGAACTTTTTAGGATGTCTATAAGGTGGTATATGAATGGGTGAAGTACTCTCCTCCAACATAATGCTATGCTCAACCCCCCTATCTGATGTTCTACCATGTGGAAAGTCTCTAATTTTTTTTTCATATTTTTGCAAAAGTCTCTCTATCTCCTTTGGGTGTCCAAAATATTTATATTTGGCTTGGGAGATGTAATATGACATTCAGCAGCCCATTCTGTGTCCCCATGTCTCAATATAGATCTCATACTATTGCAAGTCACTACTTCATTTGGATAAGTGTGATGTCCTCTCACAACTCTTTGTACTCCTTTTGAATCTTGGAATTTCATTTTAGGAATTTGATAATTTACTGTATGATCTCCTATTGAATACATCCATTACACTCCCAAAACCACATTAGTAACAGCAACATAAACCACATAAAAACTATCAACAAAAGTATAGTTACCTACGGTGACTTGCAGCTTTGGAACCCATGTTTTGCATTGCATTGTGTTGTGACTGGGAATGACCACTGTGAAGCCATCAAATGGTTCAATAGGTATCTCTCTTTTCTCCACCATCTTTTCATCAATGAATTTATGGGTGGCTCCTCCATCTACCAAAACTGAAGTCCTTTGTCCTTGTACCACACCCTTGCATCGGATAGTATGATAGCAAGGTACTACTGAAAGTACTGCCATTCTTGCTTTGTCCGGTGAAGGATGATTTTCTTCTTGTCTTTCCTCTTCTATTGTTGTCTCATATGCCTGTTCTTGATCTGAAATATTTCCATCTTCATCCATACCCCCATCATACCCCTCATTATTAGAAAATACTTATATGTATTGAGCCTTTCCTTTAGTACATTTGTGCCCCGATGTCCATGGTTGGAAGCATGTGAAGCGCAGTTTCTTTTTTCGAAGTTCATCCCTATTTAGTCCTTCTTTTTTATTCTTTTCAAATGAATCTCTTTGCCAAGGTTTCTTATCATATCCATCCCTTTTCCAAAGTTTCTTTTCAAATTTGTAGCTAGGCTTGGGAGGAAATCTTGTTCTAGGAAGCACATTTTGGAGATCCCTATTCAAGCTCATTGCATCTTTTAATGTAGTTGGCTTGTGGGATTTGACCAAACCTTTTAAGGGTTCAGCCAAACCTTCAGTGAACAACAATACTAACCTTCCCATAGAGACATTGGCCACCTTAACTGATAGTTTTGAAAGTTCAACATATATTCAGTAGGGGTCCTAGTTTGCTTCAATTGAGCTAGTTCTTTGAAAGGCAATTCTGGATATTTTTGTTTAAATCTCTCTAGTACCCTGTCAACAAATTATCCATATGTTTTAACCTGATTATGACCCAATGTTTTCAGGCCATGAAACCACCATTCATTGGCATCTCCTTCCAAATGCAAAATGGCCATTTTTAATGCATCCTCTTCCAGCATAGGATTCAACTGAAAATACACTTCCAATTTTTGCACCCAAGTGTTAGCAGATTTTTGAGAAGAACCATCAAAAGTAGGAAGTGACATTTTTCCAATAGAACTATTTAATTCTTTGTTTTGGAATGGACTCCTATTGTCTTCCCTCCTTTTCATTTTATGTATAGCATCAATATAGTCACTGAATGGTAAACCTCTTTTACACTCTTCGCTCAATCCATTCCAATCAGTTGCTAGTTTAATACTATCCATCTGAATGTCAAGCTCTTCTTTGGGTGTGATAAATTTAGGTGCAATATGCCTTTGTGTGCTTTGGAATTCATCAGGTCTATTATGTGGTCCTGTGCTTGAAAACATATGCTCACTCCCTTTTATCTTTTTCCCTGAGTGTGAACCACTGTTATCTCCTATCACCCCTTTGCTTCCAAGTTGGCTGATCAACAATTCCAATCCTTGCATAATTTTGTTACCCATTCTATCCATGCTAGTGGAAATTTTAGAGAAACATGGTTCTAAGGTTGCAATAAGTTTCTCCTGCTGTCTTAATTATTCAACCTCATCTCTACCCATTATTTTAGAAAAAAACTCTTTTTCTCCTACTATCTCTTCTTCAACCAAAAATTCTTCAACTACTAGTTCAAAGGGTGGTGGTTTATTTGTTTGGATTCTTGTTAATACCATCAGGTTCCAATACCATGCTCTGATACCACTTGTAATGACCCCTTTTTAAAAAATTTATGAAAATGCCCAATTTTCCAATTTTTTCCCAAATTCGACCTTTGATTAGTTTTGTTGTTTTGGCCTCCAAATTAACCCAAATGCTCCCAAATATTCTGTAAGGGTATATGAATGATATTTAGAATTGAATATTAGGTTCAGGGATGATTTATAACTCTCAAAATACTTCTTCAAATTTGATTTATATTATGGTCAATGTATGGTATTTTAACTAGCAATTTATGCATCAAATCCCCCTGGGTAAATACTGAAATGGCCTCCCAAATGATTCCAAACTCCCTCGAATTTATGAACAGAGGTAGGGGATGTATTAAGTATGTTATTAAGTTCTCATGTGAATCATTAATTTATTATTATCTTTGTTCCAACCGTCTCCCATCCAGCTGCAAAAACCATCAATTCGACCCTTGGGGAAATGGCACTATTTCTTCTCCCAATGCAATTAAACTGAGTAAAAATACTTCAAATGCTCAAGTACAGTACATGAAACTTGTAAAACACATCCATGGTAGTCTATTAATCATAAATGTATCAGATAATCATCCATTCATTCGAAATCATCAACATTATCATGCTATACATCAATGTAGTGGGGAAATGGACATTGTTTGCTCATTAATCAACATTTTTGCGTACAATCAGTGGGTATTTCGACCTGAGACTTTTTGAATATGAATAATAGAGGATATGAAGCTATTAAAATCATAAATATATTATATGAATCTCTCCCAGTGAGTACAAGTGCTCACCCAAAGCGCAATCCCTCAAGGAGCATGAATATGCCTTCAAAACTCGAAATGGTGGAGAGAAAGTGTTGCACTAAAACAAACCATGAAACTTCCTGTAGATGCTACCTGAAAATACAAACTCCATGAAAGCACCATGAAAGACCTGAGTGGCCTCTCCAAACACCAACTTGGATGGGAATCTTTCACCGTCGAAATTGGCTAAGGCAAGAAACTAGTCATCCACTAGCTCTCTCTTCACAAATGCAATTTTTGTAAAATCATCAAAACCCATTCTCATACTTGATTTATACATTTTATAACCAACATTATCCTTCTAAGGGTCGAAATCCTCTCATTAGCTTCTAGATATTTCCACTTAGGAAATATTCCACATTTGCCACTTGTCTCCTAGTTTCCAACCCTCCATCTTCTCCCAAATTCGAGTAGGAGTCTCTTTAGCTTCCCCCAACTCCATGAGCGCCTTCTTTTGCCTATTTTTTGGGATTACGTGTCATAATGGTCAGGTGTAAGAAGTCATATCTGAATTTTGTCATAGATATCATAGATGCTTCATCATTGTTGTCATAAGACTAGGGAATCTAGCCCAAGTGTCCACTAGTCTCCAATTTGACTCTTCCTCTTCCATGGAGGTTACTATTCCATCCCATTTCGACCTAAGATGGTCCATGCCATGTGTATGCCTTACCAAATCACCCAATAATGTTTTCCTTCCCATGGATTCGAAATGCCATGTGATATTTTCCATGTGGCAGTGAGAAACCAAGCTAGTGTGGGTCCCACATCCTCCAAATGTCCTCAAAACCATTTGCCACCTATAATTTCTCTTGGATTCATTTATTCAACTTATTTATTAAATACTTGGACTATTCTAATGTGTAAACATTACAATTCCCAATGTACCCATTCAACCTAGGGAACTTGGTAGGATTGATGGGGATTGTCTGCTATACAATTATTTGAATAGGGACATTACATTTTTTTACAAGTAACACCAAAATTACATTATATGACAAATCGTATGCATAGGGACCCATTCATTAGAATGGACAAGTCTACATTTCTCACACGATATCACAACTATGCCTACTTTCCTAGTTTGTCAAACATAACCACACCAAGGCTTAACATATTTATTGGGACATAATCTCTCTCTCTCACTCTCTCCCCTTATCAATTTTGTAATTCATTTTTTAAAGTGGAACATAAATTCAATATTTTGTTACAAGTAACAACAAAGTTACATTATATAGGAAATTATATGCATAGAGACTCGTTCCTTAGAATGAACAAGTCTACAATTTTCACACCATATCACAACTATGATATTTTACTTTATTTTCAAGAATCTTTGACTTTATCTTAGAATGAACCTTTACTTTATTTTCAAGAATCTTTGACTTTGACTTTTGAAGTGTATTAAAAAAATGAGGCATGTTATTGGTTAAGAAAACCGAGTCTAAAGGACAAGATGCTAGAAGCATTGACCTTGCTAGCTTAAAAATTCTTCCAAGGTCACTTTAACCCATTTTATAACAATGAAATCCTTTAGGATGATTGGCTTTTTGTATGTTTCTTGTTGGATTTTATATTTTTTAATAAAAAGGTTATATAATTAGTGTAAAATGATTTAATGGTAAAATATATAAATAGTAGATATTTGCAATTTTTGTTTATGTAAAGATTGAATGGAAATTAATTTTTTATTTAAATATATTATTTATAAAATTAATATTACATAGTAATATATATATTCATTAAAAATTAGTCTATGAACTTTTTTCTTTCTTTTTTCTTTTAAATTTTATGTATTTGGAAAAGGTTTCATTGTAACCACAATGATAATTGAAAATTCATATGATTAAGATTTGTATGGAGTATTAATACTTTATCATAATAAGAGTTAGATTTGTGAAGTCTTTTCATTATCCTTGGTAGGCTTTCAAATACAACTACCACTCCATTGAGAGAGGACAAGATTTCTCATTGTGTACTTCTCAATAAGCAATGCTATCCTTATTTGACATAAAACATTGTAGTTTATGGATATGCAATATTATTTTAATTTTTATCCTCCAAATATGAATGAGCACATGCTTGTTAGTTTTTTTTTTTATGTTTATTACCTTAATATACCTTTTTAAGTGAGTGTGTGCTTGAGGACAATAATCATGAAGATGTCCTATTAGTCGGCATATCCAACATTGAAATAATGTATTTTCATCATCCAAAACACAAGTTTATTAAAAAAATTCCTTTTATAAGAGCATTTTTCCCAATAGACCTTGGTTAATGTTGATCTCAACACATATTATAGCATAAGTGGAAAAGATCCAACTTAATCCACTCAAAATATGTTTTTATTTAACAAGGTAAAAGCATAAGTGGAAAAGATCCAACTTAATCCACTCAAAATATGTTTTTATTTAACAAGGTAAAGTATTTATGGTATTTTTAAAAACTTAGAAATGCCAAAATTGAAGTGACATATTTGTGAGACAAACCTAAAGTAACATTTTTATTATAGCATACATAATTTATGAAAAAATTGAGAAATTAATGAATTTTAGATAATAAACCTAAACAACTAAGATTTTGGCATTACCTTACTTATTGTATTAAGATAATTATATCAATATTAAGAAAAAATGTATAACACGTATTTTGCATATGATAGGATTAATTGGATCAACCTTGGGGAGATTTATGAAACCTCGCACCACCTAGATCCAAAATGGCATCATCACTTGCCTTGCCTTTAAAAGTTAAACTTGAATTGAGTAAGGGATTCATAAACATAATTATTTTAGATTGGAATGAGTTTTGTTGGATTCAAGGATTTTATTACAAGAATGCAACTTACATGTGCTACATCTTTCATGTAAAAATTTATTTGTAGCATGCATGTTTTAGGGCTCTCATCTCATAAAGTAGAGAGGTGAAAACTAGTCAATCTCGAGGATGGAATCCTTTTCCTATATCTTTGTAGCAATGCCTAAACATGAAGAATTGCACCATGAGCTTGGGGTCCCAAAAAAAACTCTTGACTTGTCGTGGAAAGCAGGGGATGGCCTTACAATGATGATTATATACTATATATACCAAGCCCTCAAATTTAGATAATGTGGACTAATAGACCCTTAGGAGGACTGATGACACCACATCACTTAGATACCTTAAATCCAAAAAGGGACATAGTCCCAATGAATATTGTGATGAATGTTGAATTTTTGTTTCATTGGATCCTCTACTAAGATTCTCATTCATTTGAGTGGCAGGATGCCTGAAAGAAGAAAATGTGTCCATGTGAATATTTTTTATTTTCAACAAGGAGGTACCACCAATATTATCACATATGTAGTAGCTATGCAATAATCAAATCAAATTGGAGATTATTGTATTATTCATTTTTAGTATGTTAATACAATTATTTGTGATATTTTAAAATACATATATGGAGATGAACTTTAATCACCACATCATTGGAGTGCAAGGGAAAAAGCCATAAAGCTAGATTTTTTCTTATGGAAAAAAAATCATAGCTCAAATTGTATTAAAATTTGAACCATATTGTTCGTAGGCAGAACTCCATACATTTGATTCCTTCAACAATAGTGTTATTGTTAGTTTTTCATCATTTAATTCAATAGATCTAGGATCTTAACTAAAAGAACAACATGTACAACATATCAAGCATAAGAGACAAGAGACAAGAGACATTTCACCGGGGAAAATCAAGAAGGTGAAAAACCCCGCAACTTCCTCAAAGATAGAATAAGCACCAATACAAAGATCACAAAGATCAAACCCAAGAGATAGATGATTGAAGCAGCTACTCCTCCTCCACTAGTGCACACTCCTCCTCTCTCTCACTAATGCGAAGTGAGTGAGTGTGTCAAATGAGAGAGTCACACTCTCTATTTATACTTTTACTCTCACTTGACCTTTACTCAACTCACTTAACATAATGTTGACTGGGATGACCCCACTAGGGTGGTCTAATAACCCTTTAACTCACATGAATCATACGGGGATGACCCCATCAAGGTGGTCTAATAACCCATCAAGTATAAGTTACGACACTTACAATATAACTTGCGACACTTGTAAGTACAACTGACAACACTTCCAATCGAAGGAATAATACATCTCCGTTGGGGATACAATAAAGTACAAATGTAATACATACAATATACAAGTGAATATCTTCCGAAGTTACAAATACATCAACACTCCCTCTTAGCTAGGAAGGTATTCTCTTGACACAAGTCATCATTACATATAGGCACAAGTCTTCAATTCTGAAGCTGGATCATCGTCACTGGATCACGAAGCATCATCGTCACTGCTGTTCTACTCATCATCTCGATCACTGGGCTATCTCTCAATTCTTCTCGTCCTAGGAAGTTCTATAGAGTCATCCCTTTTTCATGCTAGATGTAGGCCTAGCCTCCTGTAGGTCTTCATCATCTCTGCGAGCGGGCCATCCTGTGGAATCCTCAGGAGTAATTACGTGCATCAACAAAATCTCAAAAGAGTATCCCAGGATCCTTTATGTGCCTAAGCACAACCGACAAGATCTCCCAGGGAACTATTACATGTAATCACCACAAAACCTTAAAAGAGTGTCCCATGAATGTTTATGTGCATAGCACGACCGGAAAGAACTCTAAAGAGCATCCCAGGATCATTTATGTGCCTAAGAACAACCGACAAGATCTCTAGGAATGATTACATGTGGTCTGGAAAAACCTTGAAAGAGCATCCCAGGACTGATTATGAGCATACTGCTCAACCTATCGGATCTCCCAGGGAAACATTATATGCCACAGGACAAAACCTCGAAAGAGCATTTTCCAGATCTCCCAGGGAGCTATTATATGCCATAGGAAAAACCTCGCAAGAGTATCTGCAAACCTCCCAGGGAAAGATTATATGTCCTCCCAAGCAAAACCTCGAAAGAGCATTTCCCAGATCTCCCAGGGAGCAATTATATGCCATAGGAAAAACCTCGCAAGAGTATCTACAAATATCCTAGGGAAAGATTACATGCTTATCGCACAACCTGTCCACGACCACGGAGTATAATCCTGATACTCATGATCCACCTGATCATCCTCGCACAGAGCATCCTCCTGATGCTCATGATCATACTGATCATCATCATATAGTACATCATCCTGATGCACATCATCATCACATGATCATCCTGATCATTGTCATAGCATCGTCCTGATGCATATCATCATCGCATGATCATCCTGATCATCGTCACAACCTCATCCTGATGCATATCATCTGGAGCATCATCTTGATGCTCATCACACATGGTCATCCTGATCATCATAGCATCGTCCTCTTCAGATCATCTCATTTTCCACAGAGCACAGCCCATATGCACATCATACAACACTTACACCACTGACATGGGAGAACATATCTACCACCATTCAGGGAAGGCTCCAGCCCTTACTTTTTCACCATGGGAGAACACATCTACCACCATGTGAAAAATGGCTCAGCAATTACATCATGACCATGGGACAACACATCTACAACCATGTCGAAAAAGCTCGGCAATTACATCACGGCCATGGGAGAACACATATACAACCATGTCAAAAAATCTCATGTGCATCTACATCTTCTAGACTCATCACTTCCCCTTGGAAGGAACCTCGATCTGAAGTACACTAAGCCTTTCTCTGAAGTACTTGAACTTCACTCTGGCTAGTGGTTTGGTCAACGCATCTACAATTTACTCATCTATCGCAACATACAGGAGATTCACTACTCCTCTCTACACCATATCCATGATATAGTGATATTTGATCTCAATGTGCTTCGACCTATCATGGAACACCGGGTTCTCTGATAACTTCAAACAACTCTGGTTGTCACAATAGATACAGGTAGCATCAAACTGGAGATCAAATAAATCAGACAAGCTTCCTTAGCCATACTGCCTCACAACTAGTCGAACAAGCTGCAACCCATACTGCCTCACAACTAGTCGAACAAGCTGCAACATACTCTGCTTCGACTGTACTCAGTGCTACGCAGGATTGCTTCCTGCTAAACCAAGAGATCACACCTGATCCCATACTGAAGCAGCACCCCGAGGTGCTCTTCCTATCTACAGCACTGCCTACCCAATCTGAATCAACATAATGCTCCAGGTTAAACTTTTGATTCGCATCATACTTGAGCCCATAATCAATTGTACCCTTTAGGTACCTCAGAATATGCTTTACAGCAATCATGTGAACATTTCTAGGATCTGTCAGAAACTGGCTCAAGATGTTCACCACAAAGCAAATATCTAGTCTCGTGTTCGTCGGGTACATCAAGGACCCAATCATTTGATGATACACCGTGACATCAACCGACTCTGATGAAGCATCACTCAATAGCTTCAGGTTTGATGCAATAGGTGTGGCCCTATCCTTGCAGTCCATCATCCTGAACTGCTTCAGGATCTCTATTGCATACTTCCCTTATCCAAGGAAAATTCCATCTGCACTCTGCCACACCTCCATACCTAGAAAGTAATGCATCATACGCAAGTCCTTCATCTCAAACTTGGCAGCAAGCTTCCTCTTTGTGTCGGCAATCAACCTATCCTCACCTGTTACAAACAAATCATCCACATACAATAGAAGTATCACTGGATTGCCTTCCTCAACCTTGTAGTAAAGGTTGGAATCCACTTTACTCTTGGTAAAGCCCAAACTGGATAGGAAGCTGTCTATCCTATCGTACCATGTCCTAGGTGCTTGCTTCAAGCCATACAAGGATTTCTTCAATCGGCACACATATGACTCCCTTTCATGTGTCTCAAAACCAAGTGGCTGCTCCACATACACTTCCTCTTCGACTACACCATTCAAGAAAGTTGTCTTGACATCCATCTGGTGTATCTTCCACTTCATCACTGCAGCCAAGGCAAGTACTTTTCTGATGGAAGTGTATCTGGCTATAGGTGCAAAATTATCTTCATAATCTATCCCTTCTTTCTGGGAGAAGCCACGAGCCACAAACATTGCCTTGTATTTCTCTATGCTACCATCTGCAGCATGCTTGATCTTATAGATCCACTTGGAAGTCACAATAGACTTCCCTTCTAGTCTTGGGACCACATCCCAAACATCATTCTTCATGATTGATTGGTATTCCTCGATCATGGCATTCTTCCATTACTGCATCCTGGATCCTGGGAACTTCAGATTCTTCAATATCTTCAATAGATAGTGAACTTCGTTGCTGGAACAAATGTTGTTGTCCTTCTTTTGTAGGTGATTGTACACAATCTTTCCTACAAGTCAAATTCAATTGCATGATTAGAAACTTCTCATGGTTTTTCAAAACAAATTCTTATGCATAAAGACATATGTCATCCATTCATGCAATTATCTTAGCCAATGCTTCAATACAACATTTATCCATATCCCGTATTCACACGGTAACTTTCTAGATGCCTTCCATCTCTACCAGAACATTTGTTAAGAGTGTGCACAACTCCCAACATGTTAGCAAAGAGGTTTCATTCTAGATAAGTAGCAATGGAATGTTGTACAATACCATAGGCCAGTTACCCATTACTTTCATATTAGTTAAGTATCTTGTTCATTAATGCAACTTTTCTAATATGCATAATATACATCCTAAATCTCATTGTGTCATCCTCAAGATCTCATACATAATCATACATGCATTAGTATAGTCTCAATACTATCAAAACATTATGATTCTAAATATGTATGGTCATGATCATTCTATGCATAGGTAATTTATCACAAGCATTAGTATTCAAGGTGAGGGAGTACTTCTTTTACTCATGCATATTCTTATTTGACCATTGGACTCTTCTAGTTTATCATATCATTAATCAAACTAAGAAGCATAATATGCATAAACCCATGATTATTCAAACCTATAACTTCATGAATAATCAATATCAATCATACGAAAGTATACTTATATGCGACCCTAACACAAGGTAGGATTCTAACTTGATATAGAAAAAAACATACCTGGATTATCATGCTTGCTAGTTATGTCTAACATACCCACATAATGTCTTCTTGTTCTCTTCAATGACTTGTGCTAATAACCTGCATATCTCATCAGTTAACCATTGCAGAACCAAATTATACATACCTCGTAAGTGGAGCTTCTATGTGATCAATGGCTATGGATGAGTCTTTGTCTTCATGTCATCATGGTCATATGTTCTTGATCTAGAACTTGAATTGTCTTTCTTGATGTACCTTTCATGTTAGTGGACAACATCATCCTCATACAACACCACAGTGCATTAGTACAATCATAAGTGTCACATGCATTCGTACTTTTACTAGGGTGATAAGACAAGTCTAAAATTAATCAAGATTGTACTAACCTCAATAATATGAAGACAAACATATCATAAACTTAATCATGAAAATATTTCAAAACATACCTGTATCTCCTCAAGTCATACCTGTCGGGATTGCTTGTAGTCTTCTTATGTAAGGCCTTAGCCTCATCTCCCTTTGAAACTGGAACTTCTTCACTTATGTAGGTGTCCAATTCATTCTCTTCTAGGATTAACCCAATCCACTTTGATTTGCTGAAACTTGATTTGGAGTTGGATTAGGGTTTGTCAGAGAAACCCTAAAAATTCAAACTTCTGATTGGATGAAAAGATGCACCTTGCTGAGCTGATCAATCTGGTATACTTGATTTTGAAATCTCCAATATTTGACCCCTCAAATTTGCCTTTGAAACTTTCGGATCTTCTGGTCAAAATCCTGAACTAGGGTTTGATAATGCCCGAGGTTCTTCCCAGACAAAAGGTTTGATCTTGTGCTCTAAATTTAGATTTTTTTGAGGAGCATCCAGCCATGGTCACAAATTCCAAAAATTTCAATTTTTGCAGAAATCCTAATTTTTCATCTTTTCGATCAAGATCCCGAACTAGGGTTTGATAATGCCTGAGGTTCTACCCAACTAAAAACTTTGAACTTAGTCTCTAAATTTTTATTTTACTGAGGAGGGTAATCCTATGTTGATTTCACTCCAAAATTCCACTTCTGTCAAAAGCCCTAATTTCCCATAGTACCAACAAGCCAAAAATGGGAATGCTCAGAATCCAATTCTATTTCACAAAAATATGTGCCTTGTTGTTTCAGGTTCCTCTCTGAAATTTCAGATCTGCAGGGTCTGAAACTTCGGTCTGTGGTAGCCTGACCTGTCATCTTTCCAACCCCACAGGTATGACCTCAAATGGATTCGCGGAGAGAGATATATGCCAAATGTCGCAACATGACCTGTTTATGGGATTAAACAGTATAGCGAACTTGTACGAAGTGAAACATGTCACTTTTTCAAATTCGACCTTTGAAACCTAGACCTGTGAAACTACAGTCTGTGTTCTTACTGTCACTTTTTACGGAATTTTATTTGGATCTTCCTAGCTGTCATCTACCCAATTTCTGAAATTATTATTTTATTGGAAAAATACTTTATGTTAAATTTTAATTGCAAAGTTTTGTAATTATGACCAAGTTTGGTCAAGGATGAATGTAATTACTGAATTATTATTATTTAATAAATTAAAGTAGGAGACAAACACCCAAGGGAACTGTTAAATGAGTGTTCACTGACCCACTAGGAGGAATGAAAACTGTTAGAAGGTATGGGACAAATGGAAGCAATTGCACTTCACCACTAGCTGTTGGTTATGGGACAACTACCCCCCGGTGGCATTATCCACCAGGTGGAGGGAGTGAGCAGGCAGCTCATTTAATGACCAGTTAACAACAAAGCCTAGGCAGCCTACATAAGGCAAATTCGAATGGAGCAGGCAGCTCTTACACAATATTTTATGCAGAAATATTCCTCATGTGAATTAGGTGATGACTGAGAGATTCGAATAGGGAGGCTATGTGAGTGCATTGTAAGTCTGCAAATTATTCTGAGAAGGAGAACCAGAGGTGCTGGTGCGGGTCCCTTTGACTGCTAAGTCTTTAAGACTGGATAACTATTACTACTGCAAGTTGAGGTCCTAAGTTTCTAAGTTTCTTCGTCCTAGTGGTTTAGTGAACAGGCTCGGGGGTCCTAAGGCAAGTAACTTGGTTGTCTTCAGGAATTGGTTGGGTGGAACAGACTCCTTGGGCTGTTTGTTTCTCTACAGTTAACCAGGTTTTACTGTTCCTATTTTGTTTACAATTCAATGTTCTGTCTAGTAGGATTTATCAAACTCTGTTTTATAAAATAATTTATTTTATTTCTGATTTATGTTCCATAACTGCATGATGAAGTCTGTGATTTATTGATTCAAAACCATCTCTATATTTTTCCACATGCTGTTATTTGCATCGTACTCTAGTATAGAGAAGCAAATTAAATAATAGATGAGAGATAGGCAGATTGCCATTTGATTGGATAAATAATTATAGTAAGTGATTTGTTTGCCATTTTGTCCTATATATAAACAGAGTAAGAATTTAATGTATAAGCATAGACAGTGTTATAGGATTCTTTTGTTATTTCATAAAATATAAATATAGTTTAATTTCTGCATAGTCATGAATTTTCCTCCTATTTCTATTCAATCAAGATAGCAAACAAATGCAATTAAAATCATACATATCATGTTTCCCAAGTAATAGTATTTCCAAGGTTTGTTTCACAGTTACAAGAACTAATCAACTTATAGTTTTATGATCATCATACATACTTAAATTCTGCATGAGTTTCCTATTTGATTTCATATATTAATTGTTATTGTAATAGTCTCAAAAACTAATACATTACAAACCCTAACTCTGTATTTAAACATCGTATTTTCTTTCTCTCTCGATTTTCTCTTAACAACTGTAAAAATAAATATATTCATTTCAGAAAATCATTACAAGCATTCTAGCAATAGAAGCTGAGTTATAGTATTTACACGCAAGAACATTGCAGAACAATACTATACAAACTTTAGTATTCACTTTTTATTTCATAAAATCTAAGGTTTCCAGTATTCCTTTCCTATCATCTTTTCAAACCGAAAGTGAAGTTTTTGATTTCTTTGATCAATTTGGACATTCATATAATTCCAGGATCAAACCCTAGATAGATTCCTTATATGCCCAAATTCGTTTCTAAGTTCATCTTAAAACCCTACTTATCGACTCTTGACTTTTATTGCAAAAAAATTTCAACTGTAGTAAACTTTATTGTATATTTCACATAGCTGAAAACATAAGCTTCAAACTCAGCACGAAATCGGGGATAGGGTTCTAACAACCCTGCTGAAGACACATTCAATTTTAGAAACATTATCAATAGAAAAACAACACTCTACAGCTACAGTTTAAAAATCGCACGCATCCATTCCTCAAACGTAGATTATGAGTGCTAAGTATAAAACCATTGTATTATAGACATAACAGTACTGAAACCCTGTATAAATAGCACATCTTTTGCGAATAATCAAAACCATGTCTCATATCAAGTCTTATAACTGACAACCATTCTTTCGAGGATTGCAAAGCTGTACTATGGCCAGAATGCCATGACAAAAGAAATACATTTCACAACACATACTTGGAGCCTCGTTAAAACAAAGCAAAACCTAACCTATACATTATCTTTGCCTACAACTTAACCTAACTCATCATTGAGTTGTTATCAACATCAAAACTGAGGACTTATCCTCTTTACAACTTTGTTCAAACAAAAACTTAAAGACGGCCATCACTCCAGTTAAGGATTGCTTTTCAACTCTCGTCATTTTGTTTTCACCATGCCAAAGGTACCTACGAGGGTTTTATGAACCACCGAGGCTTACCAGGAGGGTGTTGCGGCATCCTCAGCCTGAGTTTGAACATAGCAACCCTCCAGCGAACTTAACCTGCTAGTTACATTTTGATAGGTTAAAATTTGAGAAACGCAACAAGAACTTCAATATTACAGTGTTATATTTACTATCAATCAAAACTTACCTCACTTGAGTCTTCTTGGATTGAGTCTTTCCACACCAGCAGAATGACAGAGACTGTTTATAGTTGCAGTATCAATAGGATTCAATTCTTGGAACCACTGTAAATGCTTAGAGAAACGAGCTTCAAACAAATTCACTAAACCAAACTATCAACAAAACATTTCCACAGTCACATTGACTGTGCCGTAACTCTTCTCTCACAAAAACTGAGAGCCTGATACTTTTAAACATTCTCTCACAGGTTGTAGGATCGAAATCAAGGGAGGAGACCTCGTAACAGTAAACCATAAAACCATACATAGCTGCAACATGGTCGAATCTCCAAGCCTTACCACAAAAACTTGAAATGAATGCCGAGAAGCACTTTCATGCTACTTACCAACAAAAGACTAGGGTTTCTCCAAAGCCCTATATCTTTTAGAGATCAACGGTAGACTGTTTTCCAACAACGCACGATGATATCAGAGCCTACTATTGCAATAAATACTGCATTAATTTGATTCATCTAACATGTTGCCAACTCAACAGACCAATGGCTATTACATAGCACAACTCAACATGGTTTGGTACACATTGTATTTTTCCATCACGTGGAAACCATCCAACTGAGCCTCCACCTCACCCTACAGTAAAATGACGTTAATGCTTAGGTTGATATTGACAATTGGAAGCCTTGCTAAGTACCAAATTTAAATACCATGTCACGATCAAATCATTGCAATGTTAAGACTATAGTTTACAGTTCATATTTGTGTTATCAAAGTTTGTATAGGCATCGTAACAATAGTAGTATATGCCAATACCATCACATCATTGCTCAGTCAATATATTTCCGAAGGATTGAATACTTGTTTCATATTATGTATGAATGCATAGTTTTTATGTCACATTATATTTCCATTTTAGTGATACGTCATGATATTGTATTGAAATCCATGATATTGTATTGAAATCTAATAGTAACATAATAATAGTTATCATACAAAATGTTTGAATATATATTTGCATAATTACCATATGCCACAGTATATCATCTCTATAGTAGGTGTTTAGACCTTAGGGAAAAGTCTATTTGGTTTCATGCTTTAGCCATGCATTTTAAAATCATTGATAAATATGAGACTTAGGAATATTCTAAATTCCTGTTGATACAAAAATATATTTTGATAGTTTCATTTGAATTAGTATAAACACTATTTCCTCGAGATTTCAAATAGAATTATAAATGGACAATTGTAACACTGTTTTGATATTTACAATAATAGCAATGTAAACACATTTGACGACGTGATTTCAGTACTTTGGAATGTTGTAAAGCCATCTTGAAAATAAGAATAGGAACCAAAATATCCATACCTCCAGTAAACTTGTTTTGCATAGAAATATTTATAAATTATCACAATACAATGATGTTACTCTTGAAAGAATCTTGTACTCTAAATTCTTGCTGTCGTAGGATTTCTTACCTGTTTTTTTGCACATGGAAAATAGAATTCAAATGCCTTAGCTAAACATAGCTAAGTAAACCCTAGGGTACCTCGCAGGACCCCTTGCCATCAAAGAAGCAAACTGTCAGCACTCCTTCAAAATTTCACTTTAGTACAAACAATGCACAGCTTATAATCACATTTAGAACTACTGATCTCAATACTTTTGGAATTACAGTTAACACAAAACTTTTCAGTGTCGTAAGTATGTTAAAATAATTATGACGTGTTGAAATCTTTAAATGTCTTTAGTAAAAAAAGATTTATTAATTAATTTGTCTTTTGCTTAATGGTTTAACTAATCATTGCTACCTTCTTAAGCATTTATTACTTCCGCAATAGAAATGATAACATTTAATGTTGTTTTAAAAATTTTAAATTTTTATGGAATTAATGGGATGTTACATGTGGTATCAGAGCTTATGTTCGAACTCTAGGCCTGAATAAGGTCCAAGAACACGCAACAGAAAATTTTATTACAGCAGAAAATCTTACTAATTAAAATTTTAACTATGGTTTTATACAGAAATTACTTTAAGTTACAGCTATGGAGAACTCAGTTGAACATGTAGAAGACAGATTTCAACCAAACAACCATAGCTCGAGACAACACTATGCATAAGAAGGCCACGGGGAATTGAATAACAATTCGTCAGAATTGTTACGTGCGTTTCAGGAATTAAAGGCATCAATTAGATCTGTGAAACAAGACAATGAAAGAATTCTAAAAGCACAAGAAGAGATAAACCAAGTGTTGTTTGAACAGTGCCCAATTGATGAGCAGGAGAGAGATAATGAAGATATCTCCAAGGCTGAGGATCTGTTTGATGGTAACAAAAGTAAGAAAATAAAAATCGATGATGTGAACAATAGTTCAACATCATCGGGAGATGCTATTGAAGCACGTAAAAAGAGATGTAACTATTCAAGCGATAGTAGTAAAGGAGATTACAAACCCAGGAAGAAAAACCATAAGGAGCATGAACAGATTTCTGGGGAATTCAAAAAGATTAGACCTACAACTTTCAATGGAGAAAATGAGAAGGGAGAGACAGCTGAAGCATGGCTGTCCGGTATGAAGAAATATTTCCAGATTTATAACTATTAAGAATCCTTGAAAGCAAAAATGGCTAATATAACTTGACCAAAAAAGCGGATATTTGGTGGCAGGACATCAAAAGAGTAAAGGGTATCAAGGATAAAGATGTAAACTGGAGTACTTTTAAACGATATTACAAGAAGAAGTTTTTATCTGAACAGTACTATGAAGAAAAATCCAAAGAATTCTACGATTTAAAGCTGGGAAGTATGAACATGAAAGAAATGAACAGTAAATTTCTGAACTTGTTGAGATATGTGCCATAAATTGTGGAAGAAAAATCGAAAATTCAAATATACTTGAGCTGTCTACCTTTCAATATTAAGGACAGAATCGAGTATGATAGTCCAAAAACTTTGGAAGAGGCTATGAGAAAGGCAGTTTTCTATTATGACACTAATCGGAAAAGAGAAGGAATGTAAAAATGGAAAAGTCATAAGCCCAGTAATTTTTAGTTGAAAAAGAAAAATTTCAGGTTCAGTGGGAATTCCGGGTTCCAAAAGAAAAATTTTCAGAATCGAAATTTTCAAGGAAATAATTTCAGAAACAGTCAACATCAGAATTCTACAGCACCCAGAAATGCTCCCAATAATACCAGGACCAATGAGCAAAAGGCACCCATCAAATGTTTCGAGTGTCAAGGTCCTCACTATGCATCAGAATGTCCCAAGAGGAAGTAGACAGCTAACAACATTCACTCTATTCAGACTGAACCTACTGTTGGAGACGTAGCGAGGGAAATGCCCAAAATTAATGCAACACTTGACAACAGGAAAGCAGATCATCAAATCTCTATGGTAGAGATTGAAGGTATGCTACAAAATCATCTTGTTACTGTTTTAATTGAACTAGGTGCTAGCTTAAATTATATATCACCAGATATTCTGGAAAATCTTAAATTGAAAACATAAAAGTTCAGTAAATATTGTTTGGTTAGGCTAGCAATTGGAGCAAAGAGGAAAGTATCAGATTTTATAGAAAGTTGTGCTTTATCCATAAATTAGTTACAGACACAAATCAAGTTGAATATTTTACCTTTAGGATCCTATGATATTATAATCGGAATGGACTGGTTAGAAGCCCATCATGTCATACTGAACTGTTATGAAAAAAGTTTATATGTTTAAATGAAGAAGGAAAAACTATAGAAGTAAAAGGTATCCCAAGAAAATTAACCCTTAGACAGATTTCAACCATGCAAGTTAAGAGGATAGTTAGAAAAGGATGTCAATTGTTTGCAATAAATGTAGTGAATGATGAGTTTATTTATAAAGAGGACAAACTGAAATTAGAAGACATACCTGTCCTAAAGGATTTCAAGGATGTATTTCCTGAGGAAATTCCAGGATTACCTCCTAAAAGAGATTTAGATTTTACCATCGAGTTAATACCAGGAGTAGTACCAAATTCTAAAGCTCCATACATAATGAATATACTGGAATTAAACGAATTGAAATCACAGTTGAAGGAACTGATTGATAAGAATTATATAAGACCCAGCGTGTCTACTTGGGGAGCACCTGTTATATTTGTTAAGAAGAAAGATGGAACCCTAAGACTGTGCATAGATTATCGCCAACTTAATAACATGACAATCAATAATCGATATCCGTTGCCCCGCATAGACGATCTATTTGATCAACTGCGTGGAGCAACGATATTTTCAAAGATTGATCTAAGGTCAGGATATCATCAAGTGCGAGTTAAGGATGGAGATATTTTCAAGACAGCTTTCAGAAATTGATATGGACATTATGAGTTCGTAGTCATGCCATTTGGCTTGACTAATGCCCCAGTTGTATTTATGTGTTTGATGAACAATATTCTACACAAATACATAGATAAATTTGCAGTTGTGTTTATAGATGACATTTTAGTATATTCTAAAAGCAAAGAAGAGCATGATGAACATCTACGGATTATCTTACAAGTGCTGAGAGATAATCAACTATGCACTAAGTTTAGTAAGTGTAACTTCCACAAGGACAAAATTCAGTATTTAGGACACACAATTTCTAAAGAAGGAATCTCGGTAGACCTCGACAAGATAAAAGCCATTAATGATTGGCCGGTTCCTAAGGATGTGTCGGATGTAAGATCATTTATGGGTATTAATGGATATTACATAAAATTTATAGAGGGTTTTTCAAAGATTGAAAACCCCATGACCTCCTTGTAGAAGAAAGGGAAGAAATTTGTGTGGGATCAGAAATGTTCTGATAGTTTTAAGAAGTTAAAGGAATTGTTAACTACAGCACCTATTCTGAGGATAATAGATCCTAATAAAGATTTCATAGTTTGCACAGATGCTTGTAATGACAGACTCGATGGAGTCGTAACACAAGAAGGGCATGTGGTGGCAGACGAATCACGAAAGCTAAAAATACATGAGAATAATTACTCTACTTATGATTTAGAATTATTAGCAGTAATTCATGCTTTAAAAATGTGGCGTCACCACCTTATTGGAAGAAAATTTACCTTATTAATAGACAACATGGGTCTGAAATATTTATTAGATCAGAAAAATATGAATGCTAGACAAGCTAGATGGTTAACTTTCTTAAGTGAGTATGATTTCAAAATTCAGCATATTAAAGCGAAAGAGAACAAGGTTGCAGATGCATTGAGTCGTAAAGCAAAACTGAATTTTATTTCAGCCATTAGTACTTATTCAACAGATTTAGAAAATCAGATCCTTGAAAGGAGTGAAATGGATGAAGAATACAGAAAATGAAAGGAAAAGACAGCAAACAACAGTTCTGAAAATTCTATGGCAGATTACAGAATGAAGGAAAATGGACTATTGCTATACAAAAACAGATTGTATGTACCTAACATACCCGAAATAAAAATTCTGATTTTAAATGAGATGCACAAAAGCCATTACTCTGGCCATCCAGGTTATTAGAAGACCATTACTATGGCCAAGAAAGAATACTATTGGACCAAAATGAAAGATGAAGTAGCAGAGTACATAGCTAAATGTTTGGATTGTCAAAAAGTGAAAGTTGAACACCAACATCCTACCGGATTGTTACATCCATTACTTATACTGAGTTGGAAATGGGAGGTGATAAGCATAGACTTTATTATTGGACTACCTAAAAATCAGAAACAAAATGACTCGATCATGGTTGTAGTAGACAAACTGAGCAAAGCAGCACACTTTATACCTGTGAAGACTACTTATAAGGCTCTCGACATTGCAGAAATCTTCATGAAACATATTTTTCGACTACATGGTATTCCAAAAGTTATAATTTCAGACCGTGACTCTAAATTTACTGGAAACTTTTGGAGATGTTTGTTTAAAGGGTTGAATACAACCTTAAATTTTAGTACAACATTTCATCCACAAACGGATGGAAAGACAAAAAGGGTGAATCAAGTTTTAGAAGACTTACTGAGAATGTATGTTAAAGATCAACCTCGTAAGTGGGAAGACTACTTACACTTAGTAGAATTTGCATATAATAACCATTATCATGCATCATCTAGACTTAGCCCATTTGAAATTCTTTATGGTAGGAAATGTGATACACCTGTTTCTTGGAATGACCCAGTAAACAGAGTTGTTTTAGGACTTGAATTATTGCAGGAGTTAGAACTAATTGTGAAACAGGTAGAAGGAAATTTAAAAGCTGCGCAAGATAGAAAAAAGAGTCAAGCAGATTTCAAAAGGACTCATAAAGAGTTCCAGGTTGGTGAACATGTGTTCCTCAAGGTAAGATTGAAAAAGAGTTCATTGAAATTGGGAAGCTGTGCCAAGTTGGCACCCAGGTATTGTGGTCCTTTCAAAATATTGTCCAAGGTTGGACTAGTGGCATACCAACTGGCTTTGCCACCAAATTTAAAAATACATAATGTTTTTCATATATCATTTCTAAAGAAGTATGTACACGATGCTACTCATGTTGTAAACTGGAATGATGTACAAGTGGGATAAGACGAAGATTTTCAGGTGGAACCAGACTTTATCCTCGAAAGGAGAGAAACTCTGATATGGAATCGCACCATTGGGCAAGTGAAGGTACAATGGAAGCACCTTAGCCCAGAAGAGGCAACCTACCTGGGAGTTGGAGAGTAGTATGCAAGCAGCATACCCAACACTGTTTCAGGAACACTGTTGGCTTAAACTTACCCAGAGGTTTCCAATTAGACCCAGGTTCTTTGCGGTTCTCCCTTTTGACCAACAAAACCCCTTTCGCACTGGCCCTTTCGGCAACAACCTACGAGCAGGCTGAGGTCTCACCCGAGGTGTATCTTATGGGGTACTGCGGAATCAGGTTTCCACAGTAAATGATGAGTTGTTTATATGAACAAGCTGCGCAGCATAGGACAGAAGGAGTGTGCTGCGAGTCAAAGCGATGCGGCGATGCGCTACGCAGCAAGATCTACGCTGCGAGTGACTACAGTTCAGTGATGGAAACACTGCGGGCCTCACTAAGAGCTTTTCGCTGCTGCAAATCTTCTACTAGAACGACGAATGAACCACACTTATCCTCTACTTGGAAGATCTCAAAAAGTTTAAGGCACTGAGATGAATATCACCCATCCATCCATTCAGGCACTTACTGGTTATCTTTCTAGCATTCATTCAAGGAGTTAGATTATTACAACATGAATCTGAAATGATAGATGCGACTAACCGTGCTGCGTTCCTTCACTGTGTTTAAGAAAGTATTAAACCTAATTGACTGATTCACGATCTTAACATATAATTGAAATGTTCGCTATTCATCTTTTCTCGTGGAACCTAGCATATCATTTCCAAAATTCTCCTATTGGTAAATGCATATCAAAGTTCTCCTATTACAACATGCAAGGAAACATTCAAACATTCATTCTACAGACAATACAAACAGTCATTCATTCATAAAACATAATCGCATAACATAGGATTTAACATGGTTCACTTCCCCGGATGGAAAGCTACGTCCACAAGAACGGTTGGTAATATATTTATTTCAAAAGGGATGGGGAAACCCTTCTTAGTCTTCGCACTCAGTTGCAGACTCTCCTTTCTCTCGGCTAGGTCTCTACGCACACAGCTGCAGAGCCTTTGCAATAGTCTCAGCTCAGAGAGATTTCTCAATACAAAAAGTTATATCATGATTACTCTAGCAACTAGCATCTAACCCCCAAAAATAGAGCAACCCCATCCCATACAAAATTGTCTTCTTAAATAGATCATGCCCGAAGGTCATGTCTGTACAATGTTGAAGACCTAAAACCAAAAACCCTAAGGGTTTCCAAAACTGCACAGATTTTCCAAACCGGCTTGCTGGCTCCTGGTAGCGTCTACTTGATCATGGTGGATCTCCATGTCGCTATCGGCCTTCCCGTCGCACGCGTGCCTAGAGGCTGCTTCTGCCGAACCATTTCTCTCTAATGGTTTTACCTTCTAAGCATGCCGAACGTCGCTTTCCTTAACAGCCCATGCGTGGCCGCCTTCCTGATTTGCTTATGTCCGCCGCTTGGCAATCTTGGAATATCTTTCCAAAAATGGCTGCTACCGGTCCAACCGGTACCTGCACCTGATACTTGTCCAGCACTCCGTTTTGCTGGCTCCACATGGCCTCCTAACTCCGTAGCACTACTTCTGCGCAGTACTGGTCTTCGCATCACGACCAAAACTTCGATACTATGCGTAACTCCACTATCTGGTCAAAAGTTGGATGTTGTGCGCAACTTCGCAGCATCCTCAATACTTAGCCAAAATTGTATTTCTGAGCTGCGCTTAGCTCAACTTTCCCTGCTTATCTCAAAAAGGTGTTTCCAAAACTTTTGTCTCAACCGGGTCCCAACATTCCCCTAACACTTACATGTGGCTCGTCCCCGAGCCACTTGCTGCTTTAGTTGTCTCACTTTGCTCTGCGATCGGTGGGACTGGTTTGGCTGCGAACTCATTATATACATCAAGCAACTGCTCCACTACTTCTTTGGTATCCTGCTCAACCTGCTGAACTATTTCAAGCAGCGCTGGAGTTATTTCCTCACCAATCTTTCCCTGCACTTGCTCCTGCTTGTCATGTAGTTCCTTCAGTTTGTCCTCTATCTACTGTGACATCGCCATGGCATCCTCCATGAGCTGCTGTGATTGATTATCCATCTCAGTCTCTTTTTCTCTTAGTGCCTGGACTTCCTTCTTTAAGCCATATATCTCCTTGTATCTCGGTATCCTTTCCCTGGGTGGCAGAGCTTTGACCTCTGCGTCCAATTTGTCTAATGGGGTCTGTTTTTCCTTTATCGCGGTCTTCACTTACTACAGCCCCTGATCCTCCTCAAGGGCAGTGAATTCCTTGGAAACTTGTTCCAACAGATCTTGGCACTGAGCCATGGTATTCATTATGCTCTGCGCAGTGGTATTGACGGCCTAGTCTCTCAACTGCTGCTCAGTTAATGGCGCTTGTATGTTCATTTTTGCCTTCAATGAGGCAATATCAGCCTCATAAAAAATTTCCTTATCTTGTATTTTCTGACTTCAAATATCTTACCCTATCCCCGATCCTCAGAATTGTGTCTGCAGGATCATCCTGGAGTTCTATACCTTCCATATCCTCCGCAACATTGGATATGGCAGTCTCCAAATTTTGTTGGCGGTCTAGTTCGTTCCGTAGCTGCATTTCTGCGTGCAGCTGAATTTGCCTGTTTACTGTGGTGAGCTCTGCTTGTGACTTCATCGACTCCACGTTTCGGTCATGCATCTCCTCAACGATCTGCATGTGGATGACGTGCAATCCTGGTAAGGGGATTTTGGCTAAGTCGAGCTCTACCCTCTCGACTCCCTTTGTGTCTAATACAACTTGTTCTGCCATCGGCAATGCAATAGACAATGGGTCCACATGGACAATTCTAGTCTTCGACGGCAGCACTGTGGCTAGCTGCAGCGGCGTTTGCTGTGAGGTTCCTGCCAACCTCCCTTCTACTCCTGTGTCACCTGGAAAGATCAGGCTTTACTGGACATCGTCCATTTTCTTCATCAAGCCTTGCATTCTGAGCTGCGTCTTCTGCAGGTCATCCTAGATGATATTATCCTTTTTATCTTTATCTTCCATGAGCTCCTTAATCTGCTCTGAGACTGTTTCGGCTATCATCTCGTAGTCATCATCATTGAGGACTGCCTCCGATTGAATCTTTGTGGCCTTCACCTTCTTCCTTGACTTTGGCTTATGCGAAGTCTCAGGTTCTTTTCCCTTCCCTGTTTCTTCAGTGATTGGGCATGAGAGTGGGATTGGGTCATCTTCTACTGAATCTGTCTCCACGTCCATAACTTCTACTCGGAACTCTGGTGGCGAATATTTCATGAGGTCTTCAACGTCCTGCTCATACATGATGTAGTTCCCTAGAAACCACTCCGGTTTCTTCGTTTGTGCTTTCGGCGATATGAAGATACATTTCATATCCGCTTCAAAGTCGATGACACGGATATACTTTGCCTTGACCTACTTTGTAATGTGGGTTGTCTTCGTGATTGCATCGCACAACTGAATATAGTACTGGTAAAAGAGTTCTAATGTCGCATGCTGGCGCTCTGCATTTGTGTTTGCCCAAAGGTTAGAGAACCGAAATCCTCTGGGATCATTGGTCTCCATAATGACGCCCACATAATCTCGCGGTTCCTTGCATCCACAAAAAGCAATTAGGACGATGAGCCAGGTGAAATGGAACTGGCCGCCATTCACCTATGTGTCATTGAGTTCTTCAAGGAACTCATTCAGCAAAAACTGACACCAATTATATTGGGTGCCTTCAGCCGCTGCGGCACCAAGGAGTATTGCGCCCGCAGGCACCTCCGGAGGCCTAGCTGTTTTGAGTATCTTGCCTGCGAGTAGCTGCGTTACAAATTTTGTAGCTCTGTCCTCTATATCTTCCGTTGGGAAACCTCTTTTTCCCTTTTCCACCGGGTGGGTTTTCTTCATCTTCTCAACAGCCTCTTTTTCTTTGCTCTTCCCCTGGAAGAATTGCTTAGGATCCTTACCGCGCTTGCTTAGAACAGTAATGCGGTGGATCAGATTGATATTTCTGTCGAGCCATAGATATTCTTGGTGGATTCACGCCATGAGTGTGCAAACCACGATATTAAGTTCTGGAGAACGGTCAAAATGTGGCAATCTGAGCAAGTTTAGTAACCCCGACTGAACGATAGGTGTTAGCCAGTCCTTGACAACCAGGTTAAAAACTCCCTTGGCATCCTTTTTCTAGCACATATACTGGTTTGGTTGAAAATCTGGGTACTTGGGAACATCTGGCTCGTCCTTCTTCATTCCCAAGAGGTCATAATCTTCCCATTTACATTTTGCTATCTTTTCCAGCAAATTCTTAGCAGTCTTTACATGCTTTGAGATAGGTGACAGCAGGATGTCATATCTCACATTCTTGGATAGTTTAAACACAGGGGCATTCAGTGCCCGCGGGGAGATATATTCGGGTGTCATCTTAAAGGGTTCTTTCTGAAAGACTGTCGATTTTTTTGCCGAGGAGCCCATCTTTATGACCTTGGTTTGAGATGCAGTTATTTCTTTTCCTTTATCTTTCTCTTTTTCCTGCATTGTCGGATTAATTCTTGGTGATTTGCGGGATCCTTCACCTTGTTCTACGATGACCTTCTTAACTGGAGTTTTCATTAATTGTTGAATCCCTCCGTGCTGAAAGATCCTCAGTGCTTCTTCAATGGTCAGTTCTTCTTCTCTATAGGAAGGTTCGGACATTCACTAAGGAGATAGCGGCTAAGGTAGACAGAATACAGATGGCTACTAGCTCGGAGAGGTTAATCACAAGAAAATTCTAAGTGCTTGGTAACGCCCGCGAGTCTCCCAACGGTGTTATTTATAGGCACATCAGAATCCCTCCCACTCCCTTCAACGGATAGATAGGCATTTAATGTGGTGTCCGTTGGTGAATTTGAGCAGATCCTTCGGTCTTTTCCATCGTCAGCGTGCTCAGAATGACTATCTTCTCTTTAAATGCTAAAGCGGTTGCTGTAACGGTCATCTAACGGCTATTTTTCTGAAAAGCCATGCAATGGCTATTTTTCTCTGAGTACTGCACCGAACTGCGCAGCAAGCCATTTGCAACCCTGCGCGGCTACTTCGTAGTGCCAAAAATTTCCAACTATGCGGCTTCCACTTTTTTTTTTCCCTTCCACGCAGCCTCAATAGTGTTACGTGGCGCATAGATCATTCTTCTTATCATACCTTCTTCCTTTTATCATACATGTACAGACTCCTTTATATTTCTAGTGTCCAATTTCAACTGTACTTGACACTTAGAAGTTCCTTCATTTGCTCGTTATTCAGGGTTCTGCGAAGCAGTGCTATCATGGTATAGCTTTAGCCTGCTTCCATTTATCAAGGTTGGCAAAGTATCACCAACTAAATTGGCTAACTGGGCTGCACCAGTGTTACTAACATGTATCACAGTATATGGGCCAAGCCAATGCATCTTAAATTTACCAGGGAATTTCATGAATTTGCTATCATACAGGAGGACTAGGTCACCTACCTGAAAACACTTGTTCTTTATATGGCGATCATGCCATGCTTTCTCGCGATCCTTTTGAGCTTGCTGGTGGAAGCCTGCGATGAAGTGATCTTCCTCCAAGCCCAGTAAGTGTAGCAATATTTCTTCTAGAGCTTTGCAATATGCCATCCCTGTGAATGCAGTGATTCTTAAACTAGGGACAATATATTCCATAGGCATTATAGCCTCCTACCCATAAACCAACTGAAAGGGTGTTTGTCCTGTCAATTTCTTGCATGTGGTCCTATATGCCCATAACACAGATGAGATGCGCAGGTCCCAATCGTCTCTATTTACATTGCATACCTTAGTGAGTGCATTCTCCAATATTTTATTGAAAGCCTCTATAGTACCATTCACCTGTGGATGATATGGAGTATTGCACTGATGACGAATGTGGCATTCTTCTGTAAGCACCTCAATAGTCTTGTTCAAAAAGTGAGTACTTTGGTCACTGATCAAAATCTTCGGATAGCCAAATCTGGTGAGTATTTCTTCAAAAATAAACTACGCAGCAGTACTGGCGCTGCAATCCTTGACTGGTTTTGCTTCTGCCCATCTGGTGAGGTAATCAGTAGCGATAATAATATACCTTGCACCCGTTCTTTTTCCTGGTGGGTATATAGGACCCACAAAGTCTATTGCCCATTTTTCAAATGGTTGTAGTTTCAACTGTGGATTCAATGGCATCTCATCTCGGCGTGATGGTTTTCCTATCCTCTGACAGACATCACAGTTCCTGCAATGTTCTTTGGCATCTTTATGGAGCGTAGGCCACCATATCCCTGCACGCAATATCTTCTGCGCGGTATCCCTTCCTACATAGTGACCTCCCGCAATTCCTGAGTGTGCATTCGCTAGAATAAATGGCTTCTCATGATCGAGTACGCACCTGCGTAGGAATTCATCCGGTCCAAGTTTGTATAACTAACCTACAATTATAGTGAAGTCCACGGTGTGCACCACTAACTATTTTTTCTGCTGGATAGAGAATTCCTGGGGTGCCAGCCCTGTGGTTAGGAAATCAATGATATCCTTGTAATAATCATTGGCAACCTGTATAGAAAATAGCTACGCATCAGGTAGACTATCTTCAATGTTTGTCATCTCCTCTCCTGACTCAATCCTTGACAAATGATCAGGTCCCAAGTTCAGTCTACCTGGCTTGACAATAATCTCAAAGTTATATTCCTGGAACAACAATAGCCATCTGCATATGAATCCCCCTAACACTAGCTTGTTGACCAAATATTTCAACGCAGAATGGTCAGTAAACATAAGGAAGTGCGATCCCAGCAAGTAGTGTCTAAATTTCTGTAGGGCATATACCATCGCAAGGCCTTCCCTCTCAGTAGTAGTATAGTTCTTTTCTGCTGTTGAAAGCTTCCTGCTAGAAAATGCAATAGGGTGGTCAATACCTCACTCTCCTGGCTGAGCTAACACGATCCCCATGGAAATACATGATGCGTCAACATGGACATGGAATGACTTTGTCTAGTCTGGAAATACTAGAATCGGCTCAATCACCATCTTTTCTTTCAATGTATCAAAACCATGTTTGTATTCTGCATTCCAAATGAATTGTGCGTCTTTCTTCAGCAGCTTCTCCATTGCTGTGGTTATCTGCGCATAACCCTTTATAAATTTCCTGTAGTATCCGGTATGGCTTAAGGTAGAACGCAACATCTTGACTGAATTTGGTGTTGGTAAGTTTGCGATGACTGCAATCTTTGCAGGGTCTACCATCAATCCTTGCTTACAAACAATGTGGCCAAGTAAAATTCCATAGGGCACATAGAAAATACACTTCTTCAAATTCAAGGATATTTGATGCTGTCGACACTTTTCTAGCATCATACGGAGATTCGTGCAATGATTTTTCAATAGACCAAACACAGTCCAATCATCAAAATACGCTTCTAAAAACTTGTGCATAAAAACTTTAAATGCTGTGACAACGACTCTGGAGAATATGGCAAGTGCGTTCTTTAGACCAAAAGGCATGACGATGTACTGGAATGACCACCATTCTGTAGCAAATGTCATCTTATGCCTATCCGCGGGATCAATCCTGATCTGATGATAGCCAGAGAAACCATCAGTGAAAGAATATGCCTCATTTCCTCCAACGTTATCAAGGACTCCGTCTGTGAATGGAGTAGGAAATGGGTTGTGCATGGAAGCATCATTCAGTTTTCTGAGATCCACACAAATCCTGATCTCGCCTTTTGCTTTATTGTCTTGAACAACCATGGGGCTAATCCATTCGGATTCTTAGACTAGTTCAATGATTCCTTCCTCTAGCATCTTATCTAGCTCTGCACGGACTTTTTCCTTGTAGCACGGATTTAATTTGCATGGCCTCTGCTTGATAGGCTTAGCACCTGGCTTTAAAGGTATTTTCATGACCCCTAGGTCTCCCAAAATTCCTTTCATCTCTGTAAATTTTGTCGAAAACAGTTCCTGATACTCATGTAAGGTATCTGTGATCTCTGCAACAGTATGATCATCCCAATAATCTCCTATTGATGCGAACTTCGGCTCTTTGTCTGTGCCAATGTTCAATTTTTGTGTTTTTACTGGTCCAGTCATATCTGGGATTTCCAACAAAGGTCCTTCTACCTCACACACGCCTTCTGACTCTGGTATATCTATGTTGCGTGGGTCCTCCTCATCATCTTCATTTGTATCATTTGTATGTTCAGCTAAGTTGTAACACTCAATAAAGTGCTCTTCATGTTCCTTCCATTCCGATTGTAAGTGCGTAGGAACGCAATCTGTCCCAAAAGATTCCTGCAATGTTATGTTTTGATGAGGACAGTCGTCCTGGAATATGCGCTTCTTGATTAGCTATAATTCTTCATGGATTAATGGATTCTCATCTTCAAAACTGAAGTCCTTCTAGAAGTTCGCAATGAGCAGCTTCCAATCAGTGAGTTCGCTATGCAACTCCAGGTCTAGGTACCATTTTTCTCGGATACCTGCATCCAATGTATGTACAAATAAATGTAACATTTTGTAGGTGGTCTTCCCACCCATGCCTTTGAATAGACTTCAATATGTTGACTAGGGTTTGTTTGTCCATTATACTTTTCGAAGGGTAAAGTAACCCTTTCAGCGAATCGGATCTGCATCTTAGTTCTGCATTGATCCCAAGTGGTCAATGTCTTCTTATGTGCATTCCAGCATCTGGCAGGTGTATCACGCAATGCTATATCTAAAGCTGGTAGTCTATGCTCATCTGGTATAGGTGTAGTATATTCCCTTATGAAATTGTAAACATTAGTAGAACCATCATATGTGGGAATAGGACTCAACTCTTTTCCGATCTAGCGCAGTGGTTTCGTAACCTGTGCACATATTCTTGCTGATACTTCATGCATGTGGCTTTTCCAATTCTCCAGTCTTGTATCCGAATCAGAGATACAAGAAGTGTCACATCACCAGCTGAGCGTACCATCCACAGTAGGATTAATGTAGTCTTCCTTGTTCGCAGTCAGTTGGTATAGTCGGTCTAAATCTTGAGCTTGGGATTCCTCCTGAATCGGCTCACTATATCTGTCACCATCTTTAGGATCCAATGGTGTGATGACCCTAAGATGCTTCCCTTCAAAGATCATCTTCTTTGTCTTCAAGTTTATGATAGCCAAGTTATCCATAGCCCAATCAATTCCCAATATTGCTGGAAAAGGTTGACTATCATCCACAATTTCAATAACTTCAAAGTCTGCATGACTTTGTACTCCGTCGATGTCAACTACTACATTAGCTAAGCGGCCAAAAGATATGTCCTTCTCTTGATTAGCCATTCTTAATTGGATAGGTTACCAAAGCAACTTTGGTCGACCCATCTGCTGCCATGTCTGCTTAGTCAAGACATTCACTTCTGATCCCAGATCAAGGATGACTTCATCCATTTCAAAATCTCCTATCTGCATAGTGAGCCTCATCTCTCGGCATGTTCTTTTGTGCTTCCTTATATGATGTACAATGCTATATGGAGTCTTTGTTGCAATCTGAGGTTCATACTGGCTGATGAGCTTCTGGAGCTCTACTATGGCTTTCTCACTTTTTAGTAACTTCATGCAGCTTCTCAAGAACTACGCAATAGAAGTACGGACATCTGTCACAGTGCTTGTTTTATCATAAGGAGCCGGCATGTCTTCAATATGCGGTGTTTCACTGCGCAGCGGGATCCTTGATGACTTATTTGCTGGTTCCCTAAAGGTATCCCGCATGTCAATGAAGATCTCCTTGTTCTTCTGCAAGTTAAGAGGGGTTTCTTTTCCTGGAGCTTTCCTTATCCATACTGTTTCAAGGGGATCCTTCTTCGTATGTGCCTCCCCTGATGTTGAAGCTTTCGCTTCTCTGTCGCAGTCTGTCTCGGTGCCACTGCGCGTGACCACATTGATGCTCGGATCCACTGGTCTATTTTCTACTACGATCCACTGGACATTTGGATTCGGAGCCTCTGTTCGTCTTCTCTTCTGCATTTCCACCTCTAATACTGGGAAATCTTCAATAACATGCTCAAATGATTTACAATAATTGCACATGGTGAATGGGTTAACACAATCTCTAGATACGTGACCGGGTTGGCCACAATGACTTGGTCGCGACCTCTTCCCTGCACCGGACCAGCATTTCTTCCTCTGCCGCGGTATCCACCACCACGACCTCTATATCCTCCTTGGTCATATTGTGTGTTATCTTGCTTAGGATGATCTTCTTCCTGTACGCGGTATACGCCAGTGCCTCTCATTGCACCCATATCTCATTTTCTTTCATTCATTAATTCATATGCGCGGCAGTTGGATTCATCATGTCCCACTGATTTACAGAAATTGCAGTATAAATTCTTAGGAGTTTTCACATATTTCTGGATGAGGTAACAGTCTTTAGGTCTATGTCCTGTGGTTCTGCAAATTTCACACCATGGTGCTTGATTCTGATTTAATGGGTTAGGCGCACCACTGTTAAGATAGTCACGGAATAGAGGGTAATGCTTACGGTCATGACCTTCTCCTTTACAACTTGTACACCAGACCTCCTGTCTAGGTTCATATCTTTGTTCTTTACCATTTTTCATAATTTGTAGTTCAAGTGTCAGGGTGGTCAGCTGGTTCTGGATCTGAGACATCCCAGAACTAGTATCACCAATCGGCGAAGCTTCCAGCTTCATTGCGATTTCCAAGGCCTCTGCCTATGATAGAACCTTCTGTTGCATCAATGGTAATCTGATATGTGGTAACAACACAGCAATGAACCATTCTTTATGCTGTTCTGGCGGTATAACAAAACTTACTTGGTCTAGCAAGGTCTTAAACTTTTGATCAATTTTCCCAGACCGTTTCAGTTGGTCTCTGCTTTATTTCCTTTAACTCAGTTATACATTGAGATTCATACTTTGGTTTCTTGAACTCAGCCACCAGCACGGCTTTAATTTCTGCGAGGGTTCTGAGCTGTATCTAAGAATATTTCATAAACCAGTGTAAATCTCTGTCTCTAAAGGTGGTGATGAGCTGTGCTTCCTTCATGGCATCATCCTAGATTTGTCTTACACTCCATACGACTTCAAAAAGGAACCAATGCTGATTAGGGTCTTCTAGGCCAGTTCCTTTGAATATTGGCAGTTTCATATCCGTGTTTTCCATTGTCGGGTTAGTTTGTGGGGCACTCTAGTTAGTGCGCGGCTGCTGTAAAGGGATCTGTGCAGTGAACACAAATGGGACTATCGGGAGGGACGAACTAAGCTGACTAATCTGAGGGGTGGGTTGCGTAGCGGGTGGGTTCTTCGATAAGGGTGGCACGGTTTGTGCAGCCGGCGGATTCTCAGGGGTAAATGGTTGTGCAACTTCGTTATCAAGGTCATAATGGATCTCAATATCTATATGAAGTTTAGGACCAGTAGGATTCTTATTAAATTTATATCTGTTGCCACTTCTAAGGGTATGTGTCTCTTCGTCAGAATCAATATATGTACTGTTTATCATGACAAACTTTGAGAAAATTACTGCATTCTTAGAACACCTTTCTCAACTAACAGCATCTTAATGTATAGACTGAGATTGTTCAGAAACTTACCATGGAATCCTTCGAAAAAGTTTGCTTCTGCTTGGCTGTAGGATTTGAGTGTGTCTATAGCAAATTCTGTTACAAAGCCTTCTAGCATATGATCAACCCAATAATCAACTGGGTGTGACAATGGGTTGTCTAATGCTTTGAGCTGTGCTGTGAGCTCAGGATTCCACTCCGTGGGTACTCCTCCCTAGAAACAAGTTTTCTTCTCTGCGAGCCGCGAGATCCACGTATGCAGTTCGTTTGGAAATGATGCCCAAAAAATCTTGTGAATGTCATCCAACAGATATCTATCCGACCACTATGTGTCGCTTAGATGCGGATTTTTGTTCTCTTGTCTGTTAAAATCTCTTATGGTCTTATCCCACCAAGCCTGGATTTCTGTCTTTTCAGGATGCCAATAGTCAGATTCTTCGGGGAACTGATATTCTTCTTCACACATCATGATTGCAACTCATCATGGATTCTAGCGCGGCAACGGAACCATTTGTTGGCTTAAACTGACCTAGAGGTTTCCAATTAGACCCAGGTTCTTTGCGGTTCTCCATTTTGACCAACAAAACCCCTTCGCACCGGTCCTTTCAGCAACAACCTGCGAGCAGGTTGAGGTCTCACCCGAGGTGTATCTTATGGGGTACTGCGGAATCAGGTTTCCACAGTAAATGATGAGTTGTTTATATGAACAAGATGCGCAATGTAGGACAGAAGGAGTGCGATGCGGTTCAAAGCGATGCGGTATGCAGCAGGATCTACGCTGCGAGTGACTACAGTGCGGTGATGGAAACACTACGGGCCTCACTAAGGGCTTTTCGCTGCTGCGAATCTTCTACTGGAATGACGAATCAACCACACTTATCCTCTACTTGGAAGATCTCAAAAATTTTAAGGCACTGAGATGAATATCACCCATCCATCCATTCGGGCACTTACTGGCTATCTTTCTAGCATTCATTGAAGGACTTAGATTATTACAACATGAATATGAAATGATAGACGCGACTAACTGTGCTGCATTCCTTCACTGTGTTTAAGAAAGTATTAAACCTAATTGATTGATTCATGATCTTAACATATAATTGAAATGTTTGCCATTCATATGTTCTCATGGAACTTAGCATATCATTTCCAAACTTCTCCTATTGGTAAATGCATATCAAAGTTCTCCTATTACAGCATGCAAGGAAACATTCAAACATTCATTCTACAAACAATACAGACAGTCATTCATTCACAAAACATAATCGCATAACACAGGATTTAATGTGGTTCACTTCCCCGGATGGAAAGCTACGTCCACAAGAATGGTTGGTAATATATTTCTTTCAAAAGGGATGGGGCAACCCCTCTTAGTCTGCGCACTCAGCTGCAGACTCTCCTTTCTCTTGGCTAGGTCTCTGTGCACACAATTGTAGAGCCTTTACAATATTCTCAGCTCGGAGAGATTTCTCAATACAAAAAGTTATATCATGATTACTCTAGCAACTAGCATCTAACCCCCCAAAATAGAGCAACCCCATCCCATACAAAATTGTCTTCTTAAATAGATCATTCCCGAAGGTCATTTCTGTACAATGTCGAAGACCTAAAACCCAAAACCCTAAGGGTTTCCAAAACTGTGCCAGTTTTCCAAACCGGCTTGCTGGCTCCTGGTAGCGTCTACTTGATCATGGTGGATCTCCACGTCACTATCGGCCTTCCTATCGCACGCGTTCCTATAGGCTGCTTCTGCCGAACCATTTCTCTCTAACGGTTTTACCTTCTAGGTGTGCCAAACGTCGCTTTCCTTAACATCCCACACGTGGTCGCCTTCCTAATTTGCTTATGTCCGCTGCTCGGAAATCTTGGAATATCTTTCCAAAAATGGCTGCTACCGGTTCAATCGGTACCTGCACCTGATACTTGTCTAGCACTCCACTTTGCTGGCTCCACGTGTCCTCCTAACTCCGCAGCACTGCTTCTGCGCAGTACTGGTCTCTGCATCATGGCCAAAACTTCAATACTGCATGCAACTCCGCTGTCTGGTCAAAAGTTGGATGCTGCACGCAACTTCGCAACATCCTCAATACTTAGCCAAAATTGTATTTCTGAGCTACACTCAACTCAACTTTCCCCGCTTATCTCAAAAAGGTGTTTCCAAAACTTTTGTATCAACTTGGGCCCAAGAAACACTCAGAGAGTGATTGATCAACATCCAGGACAATGTTGAGACTTAAGGGGGGGTGTATGTCACCTACCCAATTTTTGAAATTATTATTTTATTGGCAAAATACTTTATGTTAAATTTTAATTGCAAAGTTTTGTAATTATGACCAAGTTTGGTCAAGGATGAATGTAATTACTGAATTATTATTATTTAATAAATTAAAGTAGGAGACAAACACCCAAGGGAGATGTTAAATGAGTGTTCACTGACCCAGTAGGAGGAATGGAAGCTGTTAGAAGGTATGGGACAGATGGCAGCAATTGCACTTCACCACTAGCTGTTGGTTATGGGACAACTACCCCTACAAATGTGGCATTATCCCACAGGTGGAGGGAGTGAGCAGGCAGCTCATTTAAGGACCAGTTAACAACTAAAAGGCCTAGGCAGCCTACATAAGGCAAATTCAAATTGAGCAGGCAGCTCTTACACAAAATTTTCTGCAGAAATATTCCTCATGTGCATCAGGTGATGACTGAGAGATTAGAATAAGGAGGCTATGTGAGTGCATTGTAAGTCTGCAAATTATTCTGAGAAGGAGAACCAGAGGTGCTAGTGTAGGTCCCTTTGACTGCTAAGTCTTTAAGACTGGATAACTATTACTACTGCAAGTTGAGGTCCTAAGCTTCTAAGTTTCTTCCTTCCGGTGGTTCAGTGAACAGGCTCGGGGGTCCTAAGGAAAGTAACTTGGATATCTTCAGGAATTGGTTGGGTGGAACAGACTCCTTGGGCTGTTTGTTTCTCTATAGTTAACGAGGTTTTACTGTTCCTATTTTGTTTACAATTCAATGTTCTGTCTAGTAGGATTTATCAAACTCTGTTTTATAAAAGAATTTATTTTATTTCTAATTTATGTTTCATAACTGCATGATGAAGTCTGTGATTTATTGATTCAAAACAATCTCTATATTTTTCCACATGCTGTTATTTGCATCGTACTCTATTATAGAGAAGCAAATTAAATAATAGATGAGAGATAGGTAGATTTCCATTTGATTGGATAAATAATTATAGTAAGTGATTTGTTTGCCATTCTGTCCTATATCTAAACAGAGTAAGAATTTACTGTATAAGCATAGACAGTGTTATAGGATTCTTTTGTTATTTCATAAAATATAAATATAGTTTAATTTCTGCACAATCATGAATTTTCCTTCTATTTCTATTCAATCAAGATAGCAAACAAATGCGATTAAAATCATACATATCATGTTTCCCAAGTAATAGTATCCAAGGTTCGTTTCACATTTACAAGAACTAATCAACTTATAGTTTTTTGATCATCATACATACTTAAATTCTGCATGAGTTTCCTATTTGATTTCATATATTAATTGTTATTGTAATAGTCTCAAAAACTAATACATTACAAACCCTAACTCTGTATTTAAACATCATATTTTCTTTCTCTCTAGATTTTCTCTTAACAGCTGTAAAAATAAATATATTCATTTCAGAAAATCATTACAAGCATTCTAGCAATAGAAGCTGAGTTACAGTATTTACACGCAAGAACATTGCAGAATAGTACTATACAAACTTTAGTATTAACTTTTTATTTCATAAAATCTAAGGTTTCCAGTATTCGTTTCCTATCATATTTTCAAACCGAAAGTGAAGTTTTTGATTTCTTTGATCAATTTTGACATTCATATAATTCCAAGATCAAACCCTAGATAGATTCCTTATACACCGAAATTCGTTTCTAAGTTCATCTTAAAACCCTACTTGTCGACTCTTGACTTTTATTGCAAACACTTTTCAACTGTAGTAAACTTTATTTTAGATTTCACATAGTCGAAAACATAAGCTTCAAACTCAGCACGAAATCGGGGCTAGGGTTCTAACAACCCTGCCGAAGACACATTCGATTTTAGAAACATTATCAACAGCAAAACAACACTCTACAGCTACAGTTTTAAAATCACACGCATCCATTTTTCAAACGTAGATTATGAGTGCTAAGTATCAAACCATTATATTATAGACATAACAGTACTGAAACCCTATATAGATAGCACAGCTTTTGCGAATAATCAAAACCATGTCTCATCTCAAGTCTTATAATTGACAACCATTCTTTAGAAGATTGCAAAGCTGTACTATGGCTAGAATGCCATGACAAAAGAAATACATTTCACAACGTAGACTTAGAGCCTCGTTAAAACAAAGCAAAACCTAACCTATACATTATCTTTTCCTACAACTTAACCTAACTCATCACTGAGTTGTTATCAACATCAAAACTGAGGACTTATCCTCTTTACAACTTTGTTCAAACAAAAACTTAAAGACGGCCATCACTCCAGTTAAGGATTGCTTTTCAACTCTCGTCATTTTGTTTTCACCATGCCAAAGGTACCTACGAGGGTTTTATGAACCACCGAGGCTTACCAGGAGGGTGTTGCAGCATCCTTAGCCCGAGTTTGAACATAGAAACCCTCCAACGAACTTAACCTGCCAGTTACATTTTGATAGGTTAAAATTTGAGAAACGCAGCAAGAACTTCAATATTACAGTGTTATATTTACTATCAATGAAAACTTACCTCACTTGAGTATTCTTGGCTTGAGTCTTTCCACACCACCAAAACGATGGAGACTGTTCATAGTTGCAGTATCAATAGGATTCAATTCTTGGAACCACTATAAATGCTTAGAGAAATGAGCTTCAAACGAATTCACTAAACCAAACTATCAACAAAACATTTCCACAGTCACATTGATTGTGCCATAACTCTTCTCTCACAAAAACTGAAAGCTTGAGACTTTTAAACATTCTCTCACAGGTCATAGGTTCTAAATCAAGGGAGGAGACCTCGTAACGGTAAACCAAAAAACCATACATAGCTGCAACATGGTCGGCTCTCCAAGCCTTACCATGAAAACTCGAAATGAATGCCGAGAAGCACTTTCATGCTACTTACCAAAAAACGACTAGGGTTTCTCCAAAGCCCTAGATCTTTTAGAGATCAACGATAGACTGTTTGCCAACAACGCATGATGATATCCAAGCCTCCTATTGCAATCAATACTGCATTAATTTGATTCATCTAACATGTTTCCAACTCAACGGACCAATGGCTATTACATAGCACAACTCAACATGGTTTGGTACACATTGTATTTTTCCATCACGTGGAAACCATCCATCTGAGCCTCTACCTCACCCTCCAGTAAAACGACGTTAATGCTTAGGTTGATATCGACAGTTGGAAGCCTTGCTAAGTACCAAATTTAAATACCCTGTCACGATCAAATCATTGCAATGTTAAGACTATAGTTTAGAGTTCATATTTGTGTTATCAAAGTTTGTATAGGCATCGTAACAATAGTAGTATATGTCAATACCATCACATCATTTCTCAGTCAATATAGTTCCAAAGGATTGAATACTTGTTTCATATTATGTATGAATGCATAGTTTTTATGTCACATTATATTTCCATTTTAGTGATACATCGTGAAATTGTATTGAAATCCAATAGTAACATAATAATAGTTATCATACAAAATGTTTGAATATATATTTGCATAATTACCATATGCCACAGTATATCATCTCTATAGTAGGTATCATATCTATAGTAGGTGTTTAGACCTTAGGGAAAAGTCTATTTGGCTTCATGCTTTAGCCATGCATTTTAAAATCATTGATAAATATGAGACGTAGGAATATTCTAAAGTCCTGTTGATACAAAAATATATTTTGATAGTTTCATTTGAATTAGTATAAACACTATTTCCTTGAGATTTCAAATAGAATTATAAATGGACAATTGTAACACTATTTTGATATTTACAATAATAGAAATGTAAACACATTTGACGACGTGATTTCAGTACTTTGGAACATTGTAAAGCCATCTTGAAAATAAGAATAGGAACCAAAATATCCATACCTCCAATAAACTTGTTTTGCATAGAAATATTTAGAAATGATCACAATACAATGACGTTACTCTTGAAAGAATCTCGTACTCTAAATTCTTGTTGTCGTAGGATTTCTTACCTGTTTTTTTGCACATGGAAAATAGAATTCAAATGCCTTAGCTAAACATAGCTAAGTAAACCCCAGGGTACCTCGCAAGTTCCCTTGTCATCAAAGAAGCAAACTGTCAGCACTCCTTCAAAATTTCACTTTAGTACAAACAGTGCACAGCTTATAATCACATTTAGAACTATTGATCTCATTACTTTTGGAATTATAGTTAACACAAAAATTTTCAGTGTCGTAATTATGTTAAAAGAATTATGACGTGACGAAATATTTAGATGTCTTTAGCTAAAAAAATATTTATTAATTAATTTGTCTTTCGTTTAATGGTTTAACTAATCATTGCTACCTTCTTAAGCATTTATTACTTCCGCAATAGAAATGATAACATTTAATGCTGTTTTAAAAATTTTAAATTTTTATGAAATTAACGGGATGTTACACTAGCCCAAGTTGTGACCTTTTTTCCTAGGTCACCTGTTTATGACTGAGATCTAGAATAGGTAGAAACACTAAATTGTACGGATCATAAAACTGAAAGTACAGCAAATTAGATGTTGTGCTTCAGACACAGGGTACATGGGGATGTTATCTTCGACCTGTACAAGTTTCAGAACCTGAACCTTTGCCAAAATGGATTTATAGCGAAAGTGCCACAATGATTGTTTTTTGCTATAACAAGCCCTAGCTTCCAATTTGTCGCAAGTGAAACAAATGTAATAAATGCCATACAATGCCTTCCTTTTGGCTAGCTCTGATACCATGTTAGTTTTTCATCATTTAATTCAATAGATCTAGGATCTTAACTGAAAGAACAACATGTACAACATATCAAGCATAAGAGACAAGAGACAAGAGGCATTTCACTGGGGAAAACCAAGAAGGTGAAAAACCTCGCAACTTCCTCAGAGATAGAATAAGCACCAATACAAAGATCACAAAGATCAAACCCAAGAGATAGATGACTGGAGCAGCTACTCCTCCTCCACTAGTGCGCACTCCTCCTCTCTCTCACTAATACGAAGTGAGTGAGTGAGTGAATATGTCAAATGAGAGAGTCACGCTCTCTATTTATACTTTTACTTTCACTTGACCTTTACTCAACTAGGTCGGCTCCAACTTAACCACTTAACATAATGTTGACTGGGCCGACCCCACTAGGGTGGTCTAATAACCCTTTAACCCACATGACTCATATAGGGCCGACCCCATCAAGATGGTCTAATAACCCATCAAGTATAAGTTACGACACTTACAATATAACTTGTGACACTTGCAAGTATAACTGACAACACTTCCAATCAGAGGAATAATACATCTCCGTTGGGGATACAATAAAGTACAAATGTAATACATACAATATACAAGTGAATATCTTCCGAAGTTACAAATATATGAATAGTTCTATCTACATAATATTCCCTATATATAACATTACATTCAACTTCTGGACATATATAAAAACATCAAAAAAATGTTCAGTATGATTCTACAATGTAGGTCCTTCACAAAAAAGTGTGATTACATCCACAAATATCTAGTAGGCCCATATAGAATGGGATATGAATTCATATAATCATAGTCCCTAGATGATGTTCCTTTATGGCATCTTTATTTATTTCCCATACTTGTGTGCAACCTTTAGGAAACAATAATTCTTGCTTGGAGAGGAGATTTGCTTCAGTGTTTCGCTCCCTGCATATGCAATGGAATGAAAGATCTTCAAATAAAACTAGAGAACTGCAAATAGCATCATATATAGGCCTGAGGAATATATTCTTGGAGGCCTTCTAGCAGTGAGTTTTTCGATGACAAGTAGTGAGTACCCATAAATTTGTAGTGATTTCACTCCAAGAAAAATAGTCAGTTTAATGATCTTGTAAACAACAATCATCTCATCTTTGTTGTTTGTAGCAAGTCCAATGCCAGCTGATATTTTATACCAATGGTTTTCGGAGAGGTATAGGAGCCCACCAACTCCCCCATAGCATGGACTACCTTGTGCTACACCATCAAAGTAACACTAGGGCTTATTTTTATCACATTGTTCCTTTGAATCCCTCCTCCTTGTGGATTCTTTTCGGAGTTGTGGAAAATATTCTAGGATAGCAAGACTCTTGGAATCATATATGTGTGATGGGATATAGATATTCTGGAAAATCATTTTATTCTGGGCTAACCATGCACCCCAAATCATGAGCACTAGAATAGCTCTATAGGATGTATAAGTTCGGTTATTCAACCAATTTTGGAATACATCAGAAATCTCCTCCCCATCCCAATAGAAATTGTTCCTCGTAACCAAAGCTGCAAACTACCACATGTCATTCATATAAGTACATCTAATAAATATGTGATTAATGGAGTCTTCATCCATTTTTCAAATCGAGCATATGCTTGGTCCATTGCCAAAGAACTACTTGAGATGGTCCCAAACAAGGGATTTTCCATCCAGAGTAAGCCACATGAAGAGTTTATCTTTATAGGGAAGTTGAGTTCCCAAATCACTTTGTTCCACCATGCTAATGCACTGTGTTCTTCCTCCTCTCTCAGAATATGATAACTAAGCTTTGGATGGTAGGTGCCTTCAAATTCATTTTTAGCCCATATTAGCTGGTCCTTTTCATCCACAATTCTAATATGGTTGTTTTTTAGTTCCTTTATATAGTTGTCCCATTTTACTTTCTCGTCATTCACAAAGCCCATTTAATCAGCTGATAACCATTCTTGCTGAAGCACACTAGAATTATCTGAGTCTTGAATCTGATTCAGGAAAACATATCCTCTGTCTATGAGAGAGTCAGCCATACATTTTAGAAGAGGTACAACCTATCCAAGGGTCTATGCCCAATCTAATACGTCTTCCATTGCCAATTTTACAGATATCTAGTCACCAATAATGTCAAAGAAAGAGAGCATAACCTTCCACATAATAGACGCATTCCTCATTGGTTTAGGACTAGACCGAATCCATTCCAAAAAAGACAAAGGGTGCATATATTTAATATGTATAACCTTGACCCATAGGCCTTTTCCCTGCACCAGGTGCCATATTCCTTTAGTTGCAAGCGCTTTTGAGAATCACAAGTGATTCTTAAGACCCCATCCACCATGTTTTTTAGGTAGAGTGAATTTGTTCCATGATATTCAATGGAAAGGTTTTTCCCCTAACTTATTTCTCCACAAGAAACTAAATCAAAACTTCCTGATGTAATCAAGAACACCTAAAGGTACATGTGCAAGTGTGACCCAATACACAGGAATTCCTTCTAAAATAGACTTCATAAGGATCAGTGTTCTTGCTTTAGAAAGCCATTTGTTGCACCATAGATTCAGTTTACTTTCAAGTTTACAAGTAATCCACACCTCATCTTTGTAGGAATAGTCATTAGAACTAGATAAAACATTATACACACATTTAAAGTCCAATATTAATAAAGCATTGCAACGTTGTATTTTTAGTTCAAAAATCAATATGGCTTATAATATTTTTAGCAAGCCATATTAATAGTATGGATTATATACGCCGATCGGCGTGTATCAACCATAACCACACCTTTAAAAGTGGTTGATATACATCAATCGGTGTATATAAGCCATATTATTGATATGGATTGCTAGTAGTAAAGCATTGTAAGATTGTATTTTTAGTTCAAACATCAATATCACCATATTATGTGGACAAACGTTCAATTCAATATGTAAACATCTTTTCAATTACAAGAAAGGTGAAATTTTCTTTTGGTAATCATGTTGTATTTAGTTTTCATGTTACATTTTATGTCTTACTCATTAATTTCTTAATGATGTATGTAATTTTCATGTTATATCTTATGCTATATTTATTCATGAATTTAATAATGGTGTATGTAGTTTATTCATTTATGTAGTTTCATACTACATCTTATGTCATATTCATGAAATTCAGATGTACAACAAAATTCAGATATACATAGACGTCGTGATCAAAAAAATTCATTTTCATTGTGCTTTTTATTTGAAGATTGTATAAAGAAAAGTGAATTACATTTAATATATATATTTTTTTCAACCGAAAAAAAAACGTACTATTGTTATTCATCGAATCAAATAGTACAAAGATATTCACCTTTTGAAACCAAGGTACCATCTGGATATACATGATAGTGGTCTATCAACCTCCTCAAAATTTACATCACAGTCCATGCAAAATTTTACAACTAGGAATGACTATATCCTTACAAATTAGAGCCACCAAAAAACTTGTCATAGACAATCTAGAAAAAGAAAATATCACCAGAATCCAGCATTCTGGATTCCGTCCATTCCTCCCATAATAATAAACCTTCTGATCCATATAATGCCTTCTTAGATAAATCATTAGCCTTGCCATTGTGCTCACGGTAGATATGTGTAAAAGTGATCTGATCCTGCATATCTATCTCCATATGAACTCGCCAGAGGGCTAAAAGTTCAGCTTTCATATTACTGCCCCTCCCACAGTTGAGACAAAATGTATAATAATGACCTTCATTCAGATATATGATGCCCCCTGCCCCACACAATCCATCCTGAGAAGCTCCATCAAAGAAAAGTGTAGGCTTATTAACAATGAAGGAGAATGGTTCTACTCTTCTCTCCACAGCTGGAACTGACACTTCAGAAAATAGCTGTGTAACATTTGTGACAATAATACCACATGATACAACATCCGGCACAATATCCTGAAAAGTACATAAATTCCGAAAATACCAAAGAGACCATGATATTAAAATAGGGACCTGAATAGTCTCTTTGGACTCACGGAACCATCTCAGCAAGGCCTCACCAAAATTAACCTTCCCCCATACCCTAGTGAACCCTAGTTTACATTTAATATATATAAACAATTTATTTTTAATGTAAAATAAAATATATAAATTAGTATAAATTTATGATATAGAGAATTTGAATTGTAATATGATAAAAAGTGATATTCAATTAAGAAGGTTAATTTTTAATGCACTTTTAATTTGTGTTTATTTTTTTTAGTTTTTAACATATTAGGATAGCAATGTGACTAAAACTTGAATTTTTCAGATTTGTTGTGTCACTTTGTTCCATGACCAACACGTATTCTTCACTCCACTAAAATTTGTGTGACCACACCTTGATCTTCAATTTGTGTTATATTATTAAATTGCTCAATTGATGATTAGGCATCTACATGCCACAACCAAGAGGGTCTAACACACCTAGCCAAATGGGGCACCAAGCATGGCCAACCACATGCATATCCCAATTGAAATGATTTCAGCAAACAAGACGATTGTCATTTTCGATCAGTATGCATGTGGTTCATCATTAAAAATTCCCTCTTTTGATCATTTAATCCTTCTTATTTCGTACAAATGTGTGACAATAACAATTGCAAGGAATTGAACAATCAAATAAGTAGAAATAAGTAGAATGCAAACCAGAAGAAATAAAGTTAATTATACAAATCAACACATCTCACTCACTCTATCTACATTCTTTGCAAGGTCAAACTCATATTTCATTCTCTCACACAACTAAAGATACAATGTACTTACAACCATCTTTCATCTTGCATATGTTGAAGACAATACATTGAATCGTTTCCATGGTCCTCTTTCTCATATCAAATGGATTTCTTTGATTTCATCTTGCATATGTTGAAGACAATACATTGAATCATTTCCATGGTCCTCTTTCTCATATCAAATGGATTTCTTTGAAATCAATGGGAGGTGACTTGCTTATTAATATAAGGTGTAAAAATGGATTATCCACATCTCTCGGATGTTATAGCAATTGAAGTAGCAATTGAAGTTGCTAAAGGAGTAAGTTTAAAGTTTTAAGAAATCTTATTTGGCCCCACCAAATGTTTATGAGCCTTTCAACTACGGGGATTTTTAGAGGGATTCATATTTTTTGACCACATGTCGATGGTCAAAGCAACGTATGAGGATACACAAATAATTACCAACATTTGTTCACCTATTTTTTATTCTTGTTATTATTTACACCCATAGTGTACACAAAGGAGAGAGGGGAAGGTCAAGCAGGAAACAATAATAACCCCACAATCTATCAATGATTATTTAATATGGGATCCACTACCTTTGTGGATGCCCTTGTTGATATAAGGACATGGGATATTGCTCTCTCTCTCTCTCCTTGCCAATTTTGTAAATCATTTTTTAAAGTGGAACATAATTTCAATATTTTTTAAAAGTAACACCAAAATTACATTATATGACAAATCATATGCATAGGGACCCATTCCTTAGAATGGCAAGTCTACATTTCTCACACCATATCACAACTATGCCTACTTTCCTAGTTTGTCAAACATAACTGCACCAAGGCTTAACATATTTATTGGGACATAATCTCTCTCTCTCTCTCTCTCTCTCTCTCTCTCTCTCTCTCTCCTTATCAATTTTGTAATTCATTTTTTAAAGTGGAACATAAATTCAATACGTTTTTACATGTAACGACAAAATTACATTATATAGGAAATTATATGCATAGAGACTCGTTCCTTAGAATGAACAAGTCTACAATTTCACGCCATATCACAACTATGCCTAATTTCCCAGTTTGTCAAATAGAGACACATCATGGCTTACAATATCTACAAAATTTGGGACATATCTCCTAATCAAAAGGTTTGATTGAGGTTCACACATCTCCACTTCTTTTTTTTCTCTTTATTTTCCATTCAACCAATGGTTCTATTTTCAGTGTTGGACTATCTACAACCATATTTCATCTTGCATCTATTGAAGACAACATATTCAATCGTTTCCATTGTCCTCTTTCCCATACCAAATAGATTGCTTGGGAATCAATGGGAGGTGACTTTCCTCTTAATATATAGTTGTAACAATGGATTTTTCGCCTCTCTTGGACGCTAGAGAAGTTGCAATTGCTAAAGGAGTAGGTTTAAAGTTCTATGGAATCTTATTTGGTTCCACCAAATGTTTCTCTATATTTGAGCCTTTTTTCTTTTTCCCACATGTCTATGGTCACATCAAAGTATGGGCATACACAAAGAATTGTCAACATTTGTTCACCTATTTTTTTTATTCTTGTTATTATTCACACACATCGGATACACAAAGGAGGGAGGGAAGGTCAAGCAAGCAACAATAATCACCCTACAATCTATCAATGATTATGATAGTATGGGATTCATTACCTTTGTTGATTCCCAAGGGCATAAGGACATGGGAGATTGTTGCTTATATGATTTTATGAACCAATCATAACAACCAATGTAGAATAGGAGGTAAGGATATTTTATAATCATAAAAGTTATTTCAAGATGCCACAAGATAGACATATCCCTTAATAAATGCACTAAAAAAAATGAGGCGAACTCTAAAATATATATGTTATGTTCACGGATGAGTAACACTACTGATATAGGTCAAGATAAAATGAAATAAGTCAACCATTAATTACTATAATTTAAACAAAAAAAACTAAACTAATATAGATTCATCTCATAAGTATCTAGAAAATTTGAATTGTATTATGATAATATATTATCTTAGCTCAAAGGGAGTTGATGATTTGTGTAGCAATGCACTTCTAATTTGTGCTAAGTATTTTTTAGAGAATTTTAATTGTAATATGATAATATATTCTCTTAGTTCAAAGGGAGTTGATGATTTGTGAAGCAATGCACTTCTAATTTGTGTTAGGTCTTTTTTATCATTTAGCATTGTTAAGCCATAAATGTGGGCACATTTCGCCTTATATGGGTCATGCTATATTAGTTATGATGTTGGCTTGGTCCATTAAATGTAACTATCATTAGTATGATTATATTATTTGCGTTGTTTTGGGTCAATTAGTTGGAATTGTACCTCTTAGTGTCTTATATATAGGAATGAGACTTTTTCATTAGGAGTATCTTGTCTTGTCTTGTCTTATGTACTTCGTATATTGTATAAGGAGGTTTCCCCCTCTAAGAGGCTTTCTATTCATCTATTTTCTTTATTAAAGGTCCGGAGTACTCTTTCTGGTCTATTTATGCTCTTTTCATGCTCTTTTTGGAAATATGTTGCTTAACATTTGGTATCATAGCTCTTTTCTCGGGACTGATTTCTTCAAAATGAGTCATCTTGGAGTTTTCACTACAAGTGTTTTTCTACAAGGTTTTAGACAACAAAACTCAAAAAACATATAAAAAAAAGGTCAAGCTATATGTGGTCCAATTTTCATATCCTGATCCATTACAGGCTCAGATATATTCGTCATGGAATCTAGGGTTTCTGACTAAACTAGTCTAAAACAGGTGTTCTGGGAAAAAAGGTCATATCCGGGGCATGCAGGATCCAAATTGAGTGAGACCTGTCGCATCAGAAATAAGATGAAACATAGTATCTTTGGTATATTTTTCAAACACAGATCCAAAATATTTGACACAGAGAAGACCATACAAGTTCGCTCTTCTCAAAGAACAAAAAATAAGAAGTATTGGGAGATTCGCAATAACTTTTTACTGGCACATACGAATTAGGTTAGACCAATGGAATTATAAAGAGGACACATTAAGCTATTATAGGTCAATGTTTCATACCCAGAGGAGATGAAATTTCAAATTTACCTCAGCTCCAAGTCGACCAGAAAACCGTCTTCTAATCAGGGTTTGAAAAAGGTATGCCATTTTAAATTTGAATAACTTTGAGTAGAAGGATATATTTGAGGTGAAACCAAAGGTGTGACATATATTTATATTGTTCAAAATTACACCAAAATGAAGTGGAAAAAATCACACTCCACTCAAACCACCATAGGAATCATCCCCAATGTATGATGAAAGGGAAGACCTATCTTTTCGAGTGTCCCAGTTGGAAGATATGATTAAAGGATCTATAAAACAACTGATTTAGTTAATTTAGAGGGGAAGTTGATGAAAAATATGGATAATAAGATGGGTGAAAATATCAAAGGGTCTATGAAAACAATTTATTTAGTTAATTTATAGGAGAAGTTGATGGAACACATGTAAAATATTGTTAATCTCATACAAAATTAAAAGGATACTCCTTCTCCAGGTGATGATGTGTTCCAGGATACTCGGGAGGATAAAGATAAGGTCCATGTTGAAAAAAATTCCATGAATAAGAATATTCCAAGAGGAAATTATTTTAGTAATGGAAGTAACCAAGGATGGGCCCCATGGGGTATCCAACTCCCCAAGATTAGCATGAGGAAGTTTGATGGAAAATATCCCATAACATGAATATTCCATATGGAGAAATTATTTGATATACACTAGGTGCCCAATCTTTAAAATGTACCTATTGCATCTTTATATTTAGAACCTGCGGAGTTTGTGTGGTACCAATGGCTTTGTGAACGAAAAAATAACTCCATTGTCTCTTGGTCCTGTAACATACCCTTTAAGCTGGAAAACATTTTGTGTTTAGAAACATTATGATAACTTTTATTATAAAGTTTATATTGGACAGGTGTCCAAGGATGACTGTAATTTGCACAATATATTATTATTTAATAAATAAAATAGGAGACAAACACCTAAGAGGACTGTTGAAAGAGTGGTTACTGACCCAATAGGTGGAATGGAATCTGGGGTAGAAGGAAATGGACAAGTGGCAGCATCATCATGCAACTAACTAGCGGTTGGTATGGGACAACTCCCTTGAAATGTGGTCACAGTGCCCTGAAAGATGGGACTGGAGCTTGAGGCTCATTTATTCCAAACTGACCACTAAAATACCTAGGCAGTCTATATAATAGCCATCAAATATTGAACTGAGGTTCATCACTTTTCCTGACGAGGAAATTTACCTTGGGGTTTTGTTGTGTTTGCACCCAAGAGATTTGATGAGGGGATATGCTATTGTTGATGATGTTGTGAGTCTGCCAAACTCTTATTGAGTTCAGGAGGTTGATGTTGAGTGGAGAAGGCATTTTACAGGAGGTTGATACCGAGTGGAGAAGGTATTTTTGAGTGCCTTGCTTCTACACAGATTCCACCCACTTACTGGATCAATGAGCAGGCTCGGGGGTTCATTAGAAGTCAACAGTTGAGCTGCTTCTTCTGAAGCAAGTTGGGAGGAATAGGCCTCCTTGGGTGTTTGCCGACCCTATCGTCAGATACAGGTTCTATTGTCTTATCTGTTTTATTTTTAATTTCTGTTATCTATTTTGCATATTACAGTTTTGTCGTTTATTAAACTTTCACTGTTAAATTTATAAGTTATTTCAATTTACTGTATAAATTAATAATTCTGTATAAATGTGAAATGATTAAATAGAATGATTTCTGTATTTTTCCCCATGCAAAAGGAACAACATCGTACTCCAGTACATAAATAGATTAAAAATAGATAAGTCTGATAGGCAAATAGCTAAGTGAATGGGAAGGTTTAAATTATTATCATTTCTCAGAGTTTCTACTTCCTATTAAATTCCTGTATCTGTATTTCAGTACTCTAATTATTAATTATTTTTATTTAGCTGTGTTCATAGTTATATACAATAATTCTATTTATAAATATCATTATTTTCAATCATTTATATTCTGTTCTAACAGTATAGGATTTATTTATCCATACTCAGCAGTTAGGATGTTCTGGTTTACACTAGGATAAATAAAAGATTTATTTTCAAAATATAATAGAATGATATTCTTCTACAGACATCAAGTATTTCCTTTTATTTCATACTCATATTCATACATTTATTTATATCATATTCATACAGTGAAAATCCAGGTATTTGTTATTTCTGCCAAAACCATAAATAGAGTTATCAAACACTAGTTATAGTAAACATTTCAATTTCAACGTCATTACTGTAGATTGAATAGATAAATTTAAAACATCATCTCCAAGGTTTAAAAGAATATAAACTGTAGGAGAAATATCAAACAGAACACACAATTTTATTGATATCTAAACATATCAATAGCCATCATCACTCCATACATTTTAAACTTACCTAAAACTTAAACCTTGACAGATTCCTAGTTGCACTACTTAAACAATAACACAATCGAAATGGAGGCTTTGGCCGAAACCTATTACATATTTACAAACAATTTAGTGAACAACAGGTTTATGCCGAGAACTTATCTCAGAGCTTAGTTAAAGCTTTTTATTTCAAATTAAGGGCTAAACCCTAGCACAGGAAACACTTCCCTATTCGTTCAAAGCGCAACAACTGTTTTATAAACAAAATGAAGCATATACAGGCTGTAAGCCTTGTCAACAATTACATTTATCCATTGTTCTTTTAAAGCAAACAGTCGTGTCTTTCAACCATCGATTCATAGCCAAGTTAAACACAGAGGTTACCAAAAGGGTTCCATTACTTTTCCATATCTATAACTTCTATTTTATTAAACCCTAAAATGCGGGATCAGGTTATAACAATAAATGAAACTCCATACAGGCCGTAGCCATACATATTATATAAATGATCTATCCTGTAACAACAGACATATCGATTCATAGACTTTAAACACTTGTATTTTAACTTTAGCCTTATACAAAAGAAAAACGATAACAGTGGTCGAGAAACACCATAAAGTGCATTATTCAAGTCTGAGGGTAAAACCCTTGTTATAAAGACATTGCAAGCACGGCCATTTCCTTATGGGTCGAGGTACATCCTCCCCATTCTTTCAAACAGAATCCAAACCCTATCTACGTTTTACAGAACTCGCTGAGTTACAAATACAACAGACAGAATAACACACAGTCGAATACCATCTCATCAACCCAGAGTTTTCAAAGCTACCGCCAAGGCTTACCGGTTGGTATAGCTTTCCAACCTTCAAACACCAGATTCGAGTAGCCATTCCTTAGCTATACCTGGAATGACAATCGCCAGTGATTAAAAAACAGTATCTGGAAAAAAAAGAACTTCAGTATTAGAAGGTTGATAAACTAATAAGCATTTTGTGGAAATATTACAATGAAGGAAGGTGAATACATTACCTTGCAGATTGTTAGCTGTAAAATCAACGAACGCCAAGTCTGTAGCCACTGCAACGAAACCCTACCACGTTAAATGCTGAATTAACCGGAGCCAACACCCAACCATCAACTCTAAACATTTCACAGCGTCAAGACCTGGAAAAACCAAAGTAAAGGGTTGATTTCTCACATAAATATAACTTCCAAGAACCAACAGGTCTGACGATCGAATCTCTCAAAAGTTACAAACTCAACGGATGACTTAAACCAGTAACTACTGCATGAAGGGATAAGAACTTGGCTCTTCCATTTTATGAGGTTACAAGTTCAAAACTCAGAAGTTGCAGGTAGAACAACGAGGCTAAAAACCAGTAGCCTGTCGGTTGCGCAGATCCTCCACTACCAAAGGATTGGAACACAATAACTCATCAAAAGCATAGCGAGATAGGATTAAACCCTTGCATTGAAACCCTCGAAAGATCAACGGTGCAGATCGATAGATGGAATCACGAAATCCCATTACAGCTACACTATTTATTGTTGTATCACTACAATTGCCATGATGAGCCATGGTGGAAGCATGGTGGAGCTAGCGCATCAACAGGTGAATCTGTATGTTACACTTCAACACTGTAAAGAGCTATATTCATGGTGGTAGCACATGGTCGAGCACACTAAGCAGTGCCACATCGAAAATCCATTGACTCGGCAGTTATGAACATTCAATGCCCATGTTATGTTACGGCTGCCAACCTGTGTGGCATTTCAAAGATTCACATCACATTAATAATTGCATGGGATTCGCATATCATAGGGTCGAGAGTTTACACCTTTTACAATACGATTGCACATAGTTGGAGAGTTAGCTCCATAGTTATTATAGCAACATTTAATCACATAGTTTACATATAGCCACATAGCATACGACCCTCACATAATATTGCAATGTGTGCACATAATTCATATCCATTGTATAAAGTTTATTAATATTCCTAGAGTAGGACATATAAAATAGAGTGTTACAATTGCACACATATTGCATAGTTAGCATATAGATTATATTGTGCATATAATGTCGCACAATCACATAAGTGACATATAGGGTGTCACGATGCACACAACTCGCATTACATAAATGTGTAGTTGTTAAAATGGCGATAAACCCCATTTGTAAAGGTTCATTAACAATCCTACAAACATTTTTAAACAGACCATATAGTTATACTTTGTGAACGGGATTTAGACTTACACATACACACTTTTTAAAGAGAATTAATTCAGACCAACACCGTTATCACAGGACGTGGACCCTAAACAAGTTAACAAACAATTAAATATAGAACTTCCACATTTTTTCCATGGAGGTAGAAGGCAGGCGGTTACATACAGACAACTTGAATGGAAAGCAAATAAATATGGGTACAACACTACGATGTATACACTATAGATCTTCTTTGATAAACTGTCGATTACCTTTCGCAACTTTAATCTCTTACCTGTAAATCTGTCACAAGTACGAATTCACATGCTTTAGCATGAATGCTAGGTAAGCCTCGGGGCGTCCGAAGGACCCCTTCATCAATCAAACAAAAGTACATTAGTCAAACAATCAATTCAACATTTGTAAACAATAGCAGTAGTGATGTGTAGTAGCACAACTAAATATGGATAGCATCAAGACTTGAGTAGAATTCTGTTTATCGCAAATTCTTATTTAATAAACCAACATGGATTTTAATACAGCAGGTTAACATTTCATGCATTGTTTTATTTCCACAATCATTAAATAAGCAATAAATGTTACGTAGAAAAGTTTTAAATTTTTACGATTTTTTCGGGATGTTACATGTGGTATCAGAGCGCAAGTTCAAACTCTAGGGCTGAATGAGGCTCATGCGTGCAAACAGAAAAATAAATCAGAAAGTTTATGTTGCTAACTTTTGCAATTTAATTTCATTTTTTGCACATAACAGATTTACTTTTAATTGCAGGTATGGAAATACCAGAAGAATCAGCAGAGGACAGATCTCCTCGTAATGAACGAATTGATCATAATAACACTGAAGGAATATACGTTGAGTTAAACAACCAGTCTTCTGAAATTTTACTCACTGTGCAGGATTTAAAATCTGAGTTAAAAGCTGTTAAAGAAGAAAATGAACGGATTCTTAAGGCACAGGAAGAATTACAGCATAATTTAAAAGGGAACTGTCACAGTGATGAAAGAGGCAGAAAATCAGAATTTAGAGTTGATTCTGAAATCATGTCCCACCAACATAAGCATAAGAAAACAAGAAACGATAAAAGGAACAGTTACTCATATTCTAAGTCTGATTCAGATAATGATGATGTAAATTATGACAGCAGTAACAGTGAGTGCTGCTCTAAAAAGAGAAAACATAAGCATCATGAACAGATTACCGGTGAATTTAAAAAGATTAAGCCACCTACTTTTAATGGCGAAAGTGAGAAGGGTGAGATAGCAGAAGCTTGGCTGTCTGGAATGAAGAAGTACTTTAATATTTATGACTACTCTTCTCAACTGAAAGCCAAGATGGCTATTTACAATTTGACCGGAAAGGTAGATATCTGGTGGCAGGTTCTTAAAAGAATCAAGAGCATAAAAGAGAAAGAAGTAACTTGGACTATGTTTAAAAGTTTGTTTAAAAATAAGTTCTTGTCTGAACAGTATTTTGAGGAAAAATCAAAAGAGTTTTACAACTTAAAGTTGGGTACAATGAACATGAAAGAACTGTGCAACAATTTTTTTAGCTTGCTGAGGTACGTACTCTACATGGTTGAGGAAAACCCTAAAGTACAAAGGTTTCTCAGCTGTTTACCGTTTAATATAAAAGATCGTATTGAGTATGATAATCCTTCCACTTTGGAAGAGGCCATGAGGAAGGCAAATTTTTGTTTTGACCAAAACAAAAAAAGAGAAGGAATAATTGGTTGGAAGAACAGTAAAACTAATCAGTATGACTATAAAAAGAAGAACTTTAATCAGAATGCTGGAGGTTTTAAGAAAAAATTTAATAACAGAAATTTTCCTAATAATTATCGGAATAATACATCTCAGAACACTACTGCTGCAAGGAATGTACCTAATAATCACAACAATAATAATAACAACAATAACAACAGGTACGCTGAGCAGAAAGGACCCATAAAGTTCTATGAATGTGGCGAACCACACAAGGGAGCAGATTGCCCACGCAACAAGAGGACAACCAACAACATACATACTATGCAAGCAGAACCTATAGTTGGAGATATCGCAAGAGAAATGCCCAGGATAAATGCAGCATTGGAGAACCGTCAAGCAGACCATCAAACATCCATGGTCAAAATTGAAGGTATGATACAAAATGAGTCTATTTCTATTTTAATAGATCCTGGTGCAAATTTAAGTTATATTTCATCTACTTTAGTAAACCATTGCAAGCTAAAAACATAGAAATTTAATAATGCATGGTTAGTTCAGCTTGCAACAGGAACTAAAAGAAAGGTTACAGATTTTGTTCAAAATTGTGAAGTATTTTTAAATCAGCTGAAAACGCAAGTTAATCTGAATGTTTTACCCTTAGGTTCATATGATCTATTAATTGGCATGGATTGGCTTGAACAGCATAGAGTTATATTGAATTTTTATGATAAATCTTTTACTTGTATAAATAATGAAGGTAATTCAGAAACAGTGAAAGGAATTCATAGGCAGATTTCAGTAAGGCAGATTTCTGCCTTACAAGTAAAGAGAGCTGCTAGAAAAGGTTGTAAATTGTTTGCTGTTAATGTTGTTAATGATGAATGTACATCTAAAGAAGACAAGTTAAAACTAAAGGATATACCCATCCTCAGGGACTTTTCTGATGTATTCCCGGAAGAAATTCCAGGATTAGCTCCGAAAATAGAACTTGACTTCACCATTGAGTTAGTACCCAGTGCGGTACCAAAATCAAAGGCCCCCTATAGGATGAATATTCTAGAGTTAAATAAATTAAAGTCTTAGCTGAAAGAATTAATAGATAAAAACTACATAAGGCCCAGTGTGTCCCCTTGGGGAGTACCAGTAATATTTGTTAAAAAGAAAGACGATACCATGCGTTTGTGCATTGACTACCATCAGCTTAATAAAATGACAATTAAGAACCGTTATCCCTTACCCCGCATAGATGATCTATTTGATCAAGTGCGCGGAGCAGAGATATTCACTAAAATTGATCTAAGGTCGGGTTATCATCAAGTCCGGATAAAAGACAAGGACATATTCAAAACTGCATTCAGAACGCGTTATGGACACTACGAGTTCGTAGTTATGCCTTTTGGGCTAACTAACGCACCAGCAGTGTTCATGTGTTTAATGAACAACATTCTGCATAAATATTTGGATAAGTTTGTAGTGGTATTCATTTATGATATTTTGATTTACTCAAAGACTAGAGAAGAGCATGATGAACATTTAAAAATCATTTTACAAGTACTTAGAGATCACCAGCTTTACGCTAAGTTCAGTAAGTGTGATTTCTATAAAGATAAAATTTAGTATTTGGGTCATATTATTTCAAAGGATGGTATTTCTGTTGATCCTGATAAGATAAAAGCAATAAATGAATGGCCTGTCCCTGAAGATGTAACAGATGTACGGTCATTCATGGGAATAATGGGTTATTATAGAAAGTTTATTGAAGGGTTCTCTAGAATTGCTAACCCCATCACTTCTTGACAGAAGAAAGGGAAGAAATTCATATGGGATCAAAAGTGTCAAGACAACTTTAATAAGTTAAAAGAATTGTTAACTACTGCACCCATCTTAAAAATTGCAGATCCTAATAAGGATTTCGTTGTATGCACGGATGCATGCAACGAAGGACTTGGAGGGGTCTTAAGTCAAGAAGGTCATGCAATTGCTTTTGAGTCAAGGAAGTTAAAAATACATGAAAATAATTATGCAACGTATGATCTTGAGTTGGCAGCCGTGATACATGCTTTAAAGATGTGGCGCCATCACTTGATCAGAAGAAAATTCATTTTAATGACTGATAATAAGGGGTTAAAGTATTTACTAGATCAAACAAATCTTAACGCAAGGCAAGCTAGGTGGTTAGCTTTCCTTAGCGAGTACGATTTTGAGATCCATCACATTAATGGAAAGGAAAATAAGGTTGCCGATGCGTTGAGCAGAAACACTAGATTAAGTTTTGTGGCAGCAATCAGTACTTTTAAAATTGATATGGAAAATCAAATCGAAGAAGGAATTAAGCAAGACGAAAATTACTAAAAATTACATGATAACGTGGCTGAAAATTCAGCTGAAAATGTTATAACAGATTACAGTATTAATGAAAAGGGCTTCTTAACTTACAAAAACAGAATTTATGTGCCTAATTTTTTGAAAGTTAAGTTGTTGATTTTAGATGAAGTTCATAAGAGTCCTTATTCAGGGCATCTCGGTTATCAGAAAATGATAACTATGTTAAGAAAGGAGTACTTTTGGCCCAACATGAAAAGTGAAGTTGCTGAATATATTGCTAGATGTTTTGACTGTCAGGCTATCAAAGCTGAACACCAACATCCAGCTAGGCTATTGCAGCCCTTACCAATTCCAGAATGAAAATGGGAGATCATAAGCATTGACTTTATTACAGGTTTGCCTAAAAATCAGAAGCAGAATGACTCAATTATGGTTGTTGTTGATAAACTTGGCAAAGTTGCTCATTTTATTTCTGTTAAAACTACTTTCAAGGCTTCTAACATTGCAGATATTTTCATGAAGTAAATTTTTCACTTGCATGGAATTCCAAAGGTAATTATTTTAGACCAAGACTCTAAATTTACTGGTAACTTTTGGACAACACTGTTTAAAGGATTAAATACTAAGTTAAATTTCAGCACTTCTTTCCACCCACAAACTGATGGTCAAACAAAAAGAGTAAATTATATTTTAGAAAATATGTTGAGATTATATGTTAAAGATAAACCATCTAAATGGGAGGATGACTTGCACTTAGCAGAATTTGCCTACAATAATAATTATCAAGCATCTGCTAAGTTAAGTCCATTTGAAATTTTGTATGGAAGAAAGTGTTGTACTCCAATTTCGTGGGATAATCCTGTAGATAGATTGATGTTAGGACCAGATCTATTGAAAGAAATGGAGCTAACCGTGAAACAGGTTCAAGGTAACTTAAAAGTTGCCCAAGATCGGCAGAAAAGCTATGCTGATTTGAAACGCACAGAAAGAGAATTCGAGGTAGGAGACCATGTTTTCATAAAGGTAAAGCCCAAGAAAAGTTCTTTGAAGCTTAGGAGTTGTGCTAAATTAGCACCAAGGTATTGTGGACCAATTGAAATCCTATCAAAGATAGGAGCTGTTGCATATCAATTGGCATTGCCATACAATTTAAAAATCCACAATGTTTTTCATGTTTCTGTTTTAAAGAAGTATGTGCACGACGCTACTCATGTGCTGAATTGGAATGACATACAGGTGGAACCTGAAGGAGATTCTCATGTGAAACCGAACTGTATTCTAGACCGGAGGGAAATTATTCTTCGGAATCACACCATAGGGCAGGTAAAGGTGCAATGGAAGCACCTTAGCCCTAATGAAGCTACTTGGGAACTGGAAAGTAATATGTGAGCAGCATATCCAGTTCTGTTTCATAAGGAACTTGATGATGAATAAGCAACATCGAGGATGATGTTGAGCTTAAGAGGGGGTGTTTGTAACATACCCTTTAAGCTAGAAAACATTTTGTGTTTAGAAACATTATGATAACTTTTATTGTAAAGTTTATATTGGACAGGTGTCCAAGGATGACTGTAATTTGCACAATATATTATTATTTAATAAATAAAATAGGAGACAAACACCTAAGAGGACTGTTGAAAGAGTGGTTACTGATCCACTAGGTGGAATGGAATCTGGGGTAGAAGGCAATGGACAAGTGGCAGCATCATGATGCAACTAACTAGTTGTTGGTATGGGACAACTCCCTTGAAATGTGGTCATAGTACCCTGAAAGATGGGACTGGAGCTTGAGGCTCATTTATTCCAAACTGACCACTAAAAGACCTAGGCAGTCTATATAATAGCCATCAAATATTGAACTGAGGTTCATCACTTTTCCTGACGAGGAAATTTACCTTGGGGTTTTGTTGTGTTTGCACCCAAGAGATTTGATGAGGGGATATGCTATTGTTGATCATGTTGTGAGTCTGCCAAACTCTTATTGAGTTCAGGAGGTTGATGCTGAGTGGAGAAGGCATTTTACAGGAGGTTGATACCGAGTGGAGAAGGTATTTTTGAGTGCCTTGCTTCTACACAGATTCCACCCACTTACTGGAATAGTAAGTAGGCTCGGGGGTTCATTAGAAGTCAACAATTGAGCTACTTCTTCTGAAATAGGTTGGGAGGAACAGGCCTCCTTGGGTGTTTGTCGGTCCTATCGTCAGTTACAAATTCTATTGTCTTATCTGTTTTATTTTTAATTTATGTTATCTATTTTGCATATTATAGTTATGTTGTTTATTAAACTTTCACTATTTAATTTATAAGTTATTTCAGTTTACTGTATAAGTTAATAATTCTGTATAAATGTGAAATGTTTGAATAGAATGATTTCTGTATTTTTCCCCATGCAAAAGGAACAACATTGTAGTCCAGTACAGAAATAGATTAAAAATAGATAAGTTTGATAGGCAAATAGCCAAGTGAATGGGAAGGTTTAAATTATTATCATTTCTCAGAGTTTCTACTTCCTATTAAATTCTTGTATCTGTATTTCAGTACTCTAATTATTAATTATTTTTATTTAGCTGTATTCATAGTTATATACAATAACTCTGTTTATAAATATCATTATTTTCAATCATTTATATTCAATTCTAACAGTATAGGATTTATTTATCCATACTCAGTAGCTAGGATGTTCTGGTTTACATTAGGATAAATAAAAGATTTATTTTCAAAATATAACAGAATGATATTCTTCTACAGACATCAAGTATTTCCTTTTATTTCATACTCATATTCATACATTTTTTTATATCATATTCATACCGTGAAAATCCAGGTATTTGTTATTTCTACCAAAACCATAAACAAAGTTATCAAACACTAGTTATAGTAAACATTTCAATTTCAACATCATTACTGTAGAACGAATAGATAAATTTAAAACATCATCTCCAAGGTTTAAAAGAATATAAACTGTAGGAGCAATATCAAATAGAACACACAATTTTATTGATATCTAAACATATCAATAGCCATCATCACTCCATACATTTTAAACTTACCTAAAACCTAAACCTTGACAGATTCCTAGTTGCACTACTTAAACATTAACACAATCGAAATGGAGGCTTTGGCCGAAACCTATTATATATTTATAAACAATTTAGTGAACATCAGGTTTATGCCGAGAACTTATCTCAGAGCTTAGTTAAAGCTTTTTATTTTCAAATTAAGGGCTAAACCCTAGCACAGGAAACACTTCCCTATTCGTTCAAAGCGCAACAACAGTTTTATAAACAAAACGAAGCATATGCAGGCTGTAAGCCTTGTCAACAATTACATTTATCCATTGTTCTTTTAAAGCAAACAGTCGTGTCTTTCGACCATCGATTCATAGCCAAGTTAAACACAGAGGTTACCAAAAGGGTTCCATTACTTTTCCATATCTATAACTTCTATTTTATTAAACCCTAAAACGCGGGATCAAGTTATAAAAATAAACGAAACTCCATACAGGCCGTAGCCATACATATTATATAAATGATCTATCCTGTAACAACAGACATATCGATTCATAGACTTTAAACACTTGTATTTTAACTTTAACCTTATACAAAAGAAAAACGATAACAGTGGTCGAGAAACACCATGAAGTGCATTATTCAAGTATGAGGGTAAAACCCTTGTTATAAAGACATTGCAAGCACGGCCATTTCCTTATGGGTCGAGGTACATCCTCCCCATTCTTTCAAACAGAATGGAAACCCTATCTACGTTTTACAGAACTCGCTGAGTTACAAATACAACATACATAATAGCACACAGTCGAACACCATCTCATCAACCCAGAGTTTTCAAAGCTACCGCCGAGGCTTACCGGTTGGTATAGCTTTCCAACCTTCAAACGCCAGATTCGAGTAGCCATTCCTTAGCTATACCTACAACGACAATCGCCAGTGATTAAAAAATAGTATCTGGAAAAAAAAGAACTTCAGTATTAGAAGGTTGATAAACTAATAAGCATTTTGTGGAAATATTACAATGGAGGAAGGTGAATACATTACCTCGTAGATTGTTAGCTGTAAAATCAACGAACGCCAAGTCTGTAGCCACTGCAACAAAACCCTACCACGTTAAATGATGAAGTAACCGGAGCCAACACCCAACCATCAACTCTAAACATTTCACAACGTGAAGACCTGGAACAACCAAAGTAAAGGGTTGATTTCTCACATAAATCTAACTTCCAAGAACCAACAGGTCTGACGATCGAATCTCTCAAAAGTTACAAACTCAACAGATGACTTAAACTAGTAACTACTGCATGAAGGGATAAGAACTCGGCTCTTCCATTTTATGAGGTTACAAGTTCAAAACTCAGAAGTTGCAGGCAGAACAACGAGTCTAAAAACCAGCAGCTTGTCGGTTGTGCAGAACCTCCACTACCAAAGGATTGGAACACAATAACTCATCAAAAGCATGGCAAGATAGGATTAAACCCTTGCATTGAAACCCTGGAAGATCAACGGTGTAGATCGATAGATGGAATCACGAAATCCCATTACAACTACCCTATTTATTGTTGTATCATTACAATTGCCACGATGAGCCACGGTGGAAGCATGGTGGAGCTAGCTCATCAACAGGTGAATCCGTATGTTACACTTTTAACACTGTAAAGAGCTATATTCACGGTCGCAGCACATGGTCGAGCACACTAAGAAGTGCCACATCGAAAATCCACTGACTCAGCAGTTATGAACATTCAATGCCCAGGTTATGTTACGGCTGCCAACCTGTGTGGCATTTCAAAGATTCACTTCACATTAATAATTGCATGGGATTCGCATATCATAGGGTCGAGAGTTTACACCTTGTTACAATACGATTGCACATAGTTGGAGAGTTAGCTCCATAGTTATTATATCAACATTTAATCACATAGTTTACATATAGCCACATAGCATACGACCCTCACATAATATTGCAATGTGTGCACATAATTCATATCCATTGTATAAAGTTTATTAATATTCCTAGAGTAGGACATATAAAATAGAGTGTTACAATTGCATACATATTGCATAGTTAGCATATAGATTATATTGTGCATATAATGTCGCACAATCAATAAGTGACATATAGGGTGTCACGATGCACACAACTCACATTACATAAATGTGTAGTTGTTAAAATGGCGATAAACCCCATTTGTAAAGGTTCATTAACAATCCTACAAACATTTTTAAACAGACCCTATAGTTATACTTTGTGAACGGAATTTAGACTTACACATACACACTTTTTAAAGAGAATTAATTCAGACCAACACCGTTATTGCAGGACGTGGACCCTAAACAAGTTAACAAACAGTTGAATATAGAACTTCCACATTTTTTCCACGGAGGTAGAAGGTAGGCGGTTACATACAGACAACTTGAACGGAAAGCAAATAAATCTGGGTACAACATTGCGATGTGAACACTATAGATCTTCTTTGATAAACTGTCGATTACCTTTCACAACTTTAATCTCTTTCCTGTAAATCTGTCACAAGTACGAATTCACATGCTTTAGCATGAATGCTAGGTAAGCCTCGGGGCGTCCGAAGGACCCCTTCATCAATCAAACAAAAGTACATTAGTCAAACAATCAATTCAACAGTTGTAAACAATAGCAGTAGTGATGTGTAGCAGCACAACTAAATATGGATAACATCAAGACTTGAGCAGAATTCTGTTTATCGCAAATTCTTATTTAATAAACCAGCATGGCTTTTAATACATCAGGTTAACATTTCATGCATTGTTTTATTTCCGTAATCATTAAATAAGCAATAAATGTTACGTAGAAAAGTTTTAAATTTTTACGATTTTTCCAGGATGTTACAGGTCCATTTTTACAGAAGAATTGATATCATACCATGATGATTTTAAGAGTAATTCCTTCTTTTCCCAATTGATAAATCTAAGACAAAAGGGACCAGTAAGTGAGCACATTCAACAATTTCAAAAGTTGAGTCTCAAAGTGGAGGGCGTACCAGATTGTTGGATCTATTTATTGGAACCTTGAAGGATAACATTCAGCATGAGTTGCATATCTTTGAACCACCATCCTTAGAGAAGGATATCATGATGGTAATGAAGGTTGAAAAGTAAAAATATGGCGATAGCTATCAGAAAAAGCACCTCCAACACACACAAAGAGAATAATGTTCATTCTTCTAACTCTCCTCAAAGGTTGACACCTCAACAACTGGATGAAGAAGAGCAAAAGGTGTATTCTTTAATTGTGACAACAAATATAGTAAGGGACATAAGTGTGGTGAGAAGAAATTATTCTACATAGATTGTGAAGAGGAATAACCAAAAGAACATGAACTATCTCAAGATGAAGAAATAGAAGAGACTACTTCTGAAGAGATTACTCCCACCATATCTTGTCATGCTTTGGAGGGAATAAACACTCCTCAAACTCTCAAGATCGAAGGATATATCAAAAAGAAAAATGTAACAGCGTTGATTGATTCTGGTAGTACTCATAATTTTATTCACTGTAAATTAGCCAAAGTTCTCAATTTCTTTGTATATCCAGCATCAGAGTTTCAAGTAATGATTGGATATGAAGGAACTATCAATTCTCATGGAAATGCCATAATATTGGTCTTACGATGGGGGAATATGTATTGAATAGTCCAATGATTGATATCCCAACATGTAGTGTTGATGTTGTATTGGGGGTTCAATGGTTACAATCATTGGGAATAATGGATTTTAATTTTCAGAATCTTTTCATGAAATTTTCATGGGAAGAAAAAGAATATGAGTTAATTGGTATCACGGGGAAACCAAGCAAGGTGATAATCTCTAATGGTATGACAAAATTATTGAAAAAGGGACATCAACGTGTAATTGTACAATTATGCTCATTAGATGTGCAAACATCTAATACTCCTATTTCCCCAGATCTCCAAAGGGTCATTAATAAGCATTCCAAGGTATTTGAAGATATTCCAAAAGGTCTTCCACTTGTTTGAGATTTTGATCATGCTATACACTTAATTCCACGAAGTGTTTCCCCTAACATCAGACCTTACAGATACCCCTATGGCCAGAAGAGTGAAATTGAGCATATGGTTGAATAAATGTTAGAGGATGACATAATTAAGTCTAACCAAAGTTCTTAATATGCATCGGTGGTAATGGTACACAAGAAGGAGGACTCATGGCGTATGTGTTGAAATTATAGAGAGCTCAACAAGATCTCCATTAAAGATAAGTTTCTCATTCCTATCATTGATGAATTGTTAGATGAATGTTAGGAACCCGTGTCAACCCTTCTCTTTACTTTTTTAGTTTATTGTTGTTGGACGCATATGCTTTATAAGACGTCCTGTAGTATTTGTTGATCCATAGTTTGTATTATTGTTGTTGGACGCATATGCTTTGTAAGTCGTCTTGTAGTATTTGTTGATCCATAGTTTGTATTGTCCCATGGTTTGTATTGGCACATGGTATTGACCCATGGTATTGGCGCCTAGAATTAGTATATAAGTTTGTGTTGAGATCAATGAAGGTACTGTGAAGTTATTTTGTATTGAGCTTGCTCAAAGGAGGTTGCCCCCTCGAAGTGGCATGCGATTAATAGAAATATTATGTGATTTGGTATATCGTGTATTTTATCAATTAATTGTTTTAGGTTCTTCACATCTGGTATCAGAGCACTTTTTTGGGCTCGTTGGGTGTAATTTCTGTCATTTTTTTTTTGCATCTGTTGCATATTTAGATCTGGGAATAATCCCTATCCACTTAACTGTGGTAAGTACTTGGGAATAAGCCCTAAAAATCATTGTGAGGAGTACCATAGGAACCCCGAATTAGTTGACCCATTGAGAGGACCTGCCAGCGAAAACAAAAAGGACCCTTACCTGATTGACTAGTTCCCACCCTTGAGGTAAACTAAGAGCTCTTTTTTGTGGCAAAGCGTTTATCAATTTTACCCAAGTTGTGGAGTGAGGGGTACTGCCCCAATACGCAAGCCATCAGACAACATTGGTGGTCGAGTGAAACCCCTTAACCGTTAGGAAGTCGAGCATACCTGGGGTCCATATCTATTTTCAACTACACTGTTTCTGATCACTTCTGTGTCATTGCAGATCCATTTGTTTTCGATCATTTCCGAATCGTTGCACATCCATCTGTTGCTGATCACTTCCGCGTCATTGTAGCTCCAGCCATTTTAGATCCATTCTAAAATCCATTTCAGATCCAACTGTTTTCGATCCATTCCGAGTCATTTCAGATCCCATCGTTTCTGATCCATTCTGAAAGTCGTTTCAAATCCATTCTGAAAAGAAAAGAAAAATTGCCATATCTCCTTTGTTTTAAATTCGTTTCCCCTGAAACTTCACTGACACCCCTGTAATCCCATTCTGCATATTTCATTCCTGAGGACCCTATCCCAAATTCCAGTTCCCAAAACCAAAAATCCCACATTTTTCTATTTTTAAGGTTTGCCATAACATCTTCGATTTTCACCCAATCGCCTTCAAATTTTGCTACCACGTTCATTCCCTAATTTTGCTTCTTTGTCCCTCTTTGCCAAATTTTCTCATTCTTTCACCCCGCTTCTAAAATCCCCCTTTTCTACTTCCCTGTCCATTCGAATGTGTCCAAAACCTAGTCAAACCCAAATTACCCATCGGATTTTTTCCCAAATCCAGATTTTCCTTTACTGAAACAGTTTCTGTTTTTGTTTTTCTACCCACTCAAACAAAAAAAACTACTGGTTATGGTTGTCACCCACACAGGAGCAAAGACCATGGAGGAAGCACTTGCAGCCATCCAAACCAAACTCCAGGATCTTGATGAAAAATTTCTTGGCCTCCATCTTGAGCATTCAGCCATGAACAACAAACGATAGTCCGAGTCTTCATCAGACAATGGGTTCTCTTCTTCCAACAATTTTCGTGGTCCGGAGCCTGATTTTCCTCGCTTCAATGGTACTGATCCGACTAGATGGATCTATTGTGCATAACAGTATTTCAGTCTTTATAATACTTTTGATGTCAACAAAGTTCCACTTGCATCCTTTCATTTGGAACAGGAAGCCCTTCAATGGTATCGTTGGTACATCAAGGCTCATGACAAGCCAAAATGGACATATTTTTGACAACTCCTTTTGCAACGATTTGGTCCTAATGCTTTTGATGACTTCACAGGAGCACTCACTAAACTTTGCCAATTTGGCACGGTGAGAGAGTATCAAACAGAATTTGAGAAACTAGCCAATCACACAGAAGGATTGTCTGATGAATTCTACAGGAGTTGTTTTATTAGTGGTCTTAAGGATTAAATCCGCTCAGAGGTTAAAATGTTCCATCCCAACACAATGATGGAACTCCTAGGGTTGGTTAAGTTGGCAGAGGACAAGATCACAGCCCAACAACACTCTAAATCTACTTTTGTTCCATTTAGAATGATGGTTTATCAACGACCTCCCATCACGTCAACTACTTGCTCCACTCGTATCAAGCATTTGTCAGAAGCAAATATGCAGTGTTGGATTATGTAACTATCTTGAGGTTTTATATAAAGACCCAGGTTCTTCGCGGTTCAAGCAATCAACAAAACCCCTTTTCACCGGCCCTTTCGGCAACAATCTATGAACAGACTGAGGTCTCACCCGAGGCAAAGTAATGGGGGAGTTGCAGAATCACGTTTCCACAACCAGGTGATGAGTGCGTAAGCGGATTTGATGAACAATGCGCTGTGGAGATCGTGCTGCGGACTGAGGACTGCGCGGTTCGATGGATGTTTGATAACAGGACAATGCAATTGACAACTGTGCTTCCTCTATAGACTTAACCAGCTTCAACAAGCGACACTTAGATTTTTACCCATCCATTAGTTGTCTTAGGTTATTTATCTTATGTCTTTTGCTATATGATATAACACAAAATATTGCGCACTTCCGGTGTTGCGTTGTGAGTGAATTGCTCACCACAGACTCTACTCGCTTAAGTGTTTATTCGACTGACTTATGCATTCAAAGACTTAGAATTACTTGTGCATCTAACATTCATCTCCATATGCGTTACTTAACATATTATTCCCATCTCATTCTTTATGGTGAATACATATAAAAGTAAAACACATCCGCCGATAAGCAAGATCTTTAAGCATTCATTATAAGCAAATAAACAGGTGCAAACACATAAACAATCACACAACACCGAATTTAACGTGGTTCACCCCAGGATGGGAGCTACATTCACAGGAACTGTTGTTATATTATCTTGGGAAGGGTACAACAGTTCCAGTCTGCACACTCAGCTGCAGACTCTCTTCTATCTCAATAGGCCTCTGCGCACGCAGCTTGCAGAGCCTTTACACTAGCATTCAACAAAACAACAAGTATTGCTCAAATTTAACAATTACATTTCAACATTAACCCTTTCCCTTACAAATGTTCCTTTTTATAGATCATGCTCATAGGTCATGTCTTTACAATGCATAGGCCCCAAAAAACCCTAAGGTTCCCAAAAACTGGTGCGGATACCCGCCACCCTGCCTGTCACCATCGACAACTTGCTCCACCCGCTTTGGCTGCCTTACTGGACCACTCGTGCCTGTAACGCCCTTCTGGAAACTGCAGTCATCAACAAAATGACTACAACTACATCGTGGCCTGTCACTTTTCGCCCCTTTAGCCTTCCTGTCCCCGTCACTTAGTGGCCTAGCTCCTTAACTGCTTGATGCCACTCTCTTGACAGGTCATTTTCCTCTTTCTCCACTCCGCTCCTTACCCAAAATAGGTCGCTACCTCGACTCGACCTTCCCTTATAATTTTTACCAAAATTGGTTGTTGCGCTGGCACTACGCACCAACATAGCTGCACAAAAACTGACTCCGTAGTCTGAACTGCTCACTCCACAAAACTGTGCCATCTGACCCTGCAGTTCGAGATGCGTAGTTCCCAAAATTGCACTTCAAAAAAATCATGCCCACTTGGGCCAGGCCCAACAGGCCCCTAACACTTACCTGTGGATCATCCCCGATCCACTCCCGCTAGCCGACTTCTCCTGCGTATCTTCAGTGGTGCTTAGCTTTGTAGTGAAGTTGCTCAAAGTAACGGAAACCTCCTCAACCGTTTGTTTTTCCTTTTTCTCAAAATCTCTAATGGTTTCCAGCTGCGCTTGTGAGACCTTCTCCTGGGCTTGTTCTTTAACTGTGACCTCTGTTGTTTGAAGTTCCACGAACTTCTTATCAAACTGTTGTATGAGTTGTAGTCCTTCTTTGATGGCCTAGAGTTGCGCAGAAGTGACAACTTCCTTTTCCCTTAGTGTCGTCAACTACTTCTAGAGCACCTTTACTTCATTAAATTTTGGCAGCTTTTGTTGTGCGGGCAAGGTCTTTAACTCCACATTTGCAGCATCAATCTCTTGCTGTGTCTACTGCAGATCAACTTGATCTTCTGGAGCTTTGGGTCTTTGTCTAACCCTGTAAAAACTATGTTTAATTTTTCAAGTAAATATTGACACCTCGTCACTTCGGACGAGATGTTGTCTATCATTTCTTTCACTTCCTCACTTGGGGTTGCGCGCTAATCTGGTGGTGTAGTGGGTTTCCTAGCCTCCAAGTCTGTAATCTTCCCTTTATAAGAGATCTCCATATCCATCATTTCGGTCGTAAGGGACTCCACTTTGGCCCCAATCTTAATTATTGTGTCTACCATATCTACTTCTTCCTCACACTTGTCAGTCTTGAGCCTCAGATATCTCCCTCGTGTTCTGCGCTGACTCCTGTTTCAGCTCATCGAGATTCTGTTGGATTTGGATACCCTTGTCATATGAGGTTATGCCTCTTTCATGGATCTCTTCAAAAATATGCATATGCAGATCGTTCAAATCTTCGATTGCCAATGACCCAATGTTGAGGTCAAAATGCGTCGAGTCCTTTGCTGCTTCACGCACCTTATCATTTGGAAAAATAAAGTTCCATAGATCTATATGCGCTACCCTAGGATATGTGCTCACTGTATGAGGTTGTCTTTTCTGCGCGCTTGACTCTCCTGAGTTTTCCTTTGGGTCTGATCCTCGAGCCAATTCTGGCTTGGCTTCTCGAATGTCTGCGACCATCATTTTCACTGATTCGACTGCTTGAAGGAGGATTAGCTGAATCTATCCTTGTTTGGCCTCTTTCTCTGTGTGGGTTTCCTCCCATATCTCCTGGGCCTTTGTTGCGATGGTCTCGCAATCATCTGCATGCAATATTGGTACCAACTTTGGCTTATTAGCCTTTTGTTTCTTACGTTGGCCTTTCACTGATGATGGGATTCCAGTTGCCTTTCTTTTATCTCCCGACTTTTCTTCCGTCTTGTTCTGTGCAAGATCTTTTTCCTCAACAATAGGTCTGGTTGTTACTTCTTCCCTTTCTTCACTTTTGTCTTCAACCTTGTCTTCATCCGTCTCTTCGTTTGTGTCATCATCTTTCTCTTCGTTCTTCTCTTCCTTTCTTTTCTATTCATAGTCGGACTTAATGTTCATTTCCATTATGGTTCCCATTCCTCGATCATTTGTTCGATATTCTCTCATCTAGCTGATAAAATCCTGGATACCATAGATCTGTATCTGAGTCACCCCTGGGCTGAACGTAGGATCTATGCTTATCTACCATAAATTTCATTATCCCCTTGTAGGTATCTGTCAGCGGCTGTGAAATGTGCGGTGTACGCCGCACTACATCACCCAACTACTCATAGTATGTGTAAAATACCTCATTAATTTGGCACTACCTAGAGGACTACAAGTTCGCGCATAAGTTGGCAAAGTGTGTCCCACGGCATTGCCCTTCGAAAACTGGAACACCTTAATAGTCGTTCAACTCCTTCCAACCGACGAAGGAAATCGGTACTAATAACCAACTATAGTGGAACAGAGTTCCATTGTCCTGAGTGTCCCGGATATCTGCCAAAAACTCGTTCAGCAGGTACTGCACCCAGTTTTAAGAGGTGACTTTCAATGTCTTAGATGCAAGCGGGATGGCTGCGGCCAATACCTCAGGTAGTCTTCTTTTGCGCAGTATCTTCCCTGTGAGTATTTACATTGTGAATTTGGTCACTTCATCATTGATATCTTTGGTGGGGAAGCCACGTTTTTCCCGGATCACACCAAATTCCTCTATGATTTTGGTAGAGAGCTCTTTTTCCTGTTTTTTTCCTACAAACACTTGTGAAGGGTCATCGCCCCTCTTACTTAGTAGTGTAATGTAATGTATTTTATCGATATTGATATTGATTTGCTTGTCCAGCCATAGATATCTTTCATGTACGTAGGACCAAAAAATGCGCACTATTGCGTTGAGTTCTGGACTCCTATCAAAGTGTGGGATGCACAGCAGGTGTAGCAATCCTGATGGTTCGAGCCCTTTGATCCAATCCTATGCATACAGGGTCTCAGCGCCGGATTTTTCGTCAAACCGCCGATGCATGTACTTGTTCGGTTGGAATTGTGGGAACTTCTTCGGCTTCGACTATGCTCCTTCTAGCAAGTTGTGTTCCTCAAACTTGTAGTATCGTACTTTCCCCATAAGGTTTTCTACAACCCTCACCTTACTAGAAATGGGCGGGATTGGAATCTCATAAACCGTATTTTTCTTCAGTTGGACTGGTGGTGCATCATCTTACCGAGGTGGCCTGTACTTTTGGACGAGATGGATGGGCCTCTCGTGGAACGAGACTGGTTTTTGCAGCTTCATTGTCTTCTACTCTCCCTGGTCTTTGGCTGGATTTTTATCCTACTTCGTCTCAGCCTGTCTTGCAAAGATTTGAGATGAAGCACCTTTCTCCCCCACAGGTTTCGTAGCTGGAGCTGACATGACTCCCTAAAAGCTTGACTTGATGAATATTTTTAGGACTTCGGCACTGGTAAGTGGCTCAGACTTGAACTTACAAAATACTCGGCTCTCTGGTTATGGAAGCTCTGAAATCGCACGCAGACGAAATAGAGTTCCTGGTAAAACATACAAGTGTTTGGTCGACGGCTATTTATAGACCTTGCTGGTCTAGGACGTGGTGATCAACCATTAATGGTTCGTCCTTTCGCCAGATCTCGTCGGGGATCTCCGTCTTGTCGACCAATCATCATGCCTGAACCAATGATGTTTCCTCAATTTCCAAAAGGTGACGGTACTGTTGAGCTATTAAATCAGTTAAGTCAGCATTTAATTGCTAGCCTGTCCACCGGATCTTGGCGATATTTCGGTCACTTCGCCCTTTATTATGCCCGAATGGTCATATCTGTCGTTAATGCTTGATATTCGTCGATGCCACCATTTCGGATAACGACCCACTAACCGACCGACAGTTTCCATGGCTAACATTTTTTGTCGTGACGCACTGGCGGTTCTGACAGGCGGTCCTGATGTACACGTGTGCTTTTCGGTCTTTAGTTGCACAGCTGTGGTCCCATCGCATGCCTCGCATTGTAGCTTCTCATTCTTGGAAGTTGGTCTGTTCAACTTGATCTACACAACTACCTTTTCATTTATGTACTACGCAGTTCTCGGTTTTGAGCTTTGCACTCTCTACTTCATTAGATCTGCGCAGCTACCTTTGAACTTCGTACTGCGTGGTTTTTCTTTTTCTTTTCTTTTTTTAACTTCGCAGCTCATTCTACAGAGGGTTTTACGAAGTAGGGCTATCCCAATAGGGTTTTAGCCTACTTCCATTGACTAATGCAGGTAATGTATCTCCTTCTAATGTGGTTAACTGAATTGCGCCACCATTAGTAATGTGCAAAATAGTATATGGGCTAAGCCAATGCATTTTAAACTTTCCAGGAAACTTCATAAATTTTCTATCATACAGGAGGACTAGATCACCTACCTGAAAGGACTTGTTCTTGATATGGAGATCATGCCATGCTTTTTCTTTATCTTTCTGCACTTGTTGTTGAAAACCTGCGATGAAGTGATCTTCCTCCAACCTAACCAAGTGTAGAAGCCTTTCTTCGAGTGCCTCCTAATCTTCCATGCCTGTAAAAGCAATTATACCTTGTAAAAGCAGTTATTCTCAAGCTAGGTACAATATACTCCATAGGCATTACTGCTTCCTGTCCATAGGCCAACCTAAAAGGTGTATGGCCAGTCAGTTTCTTACAAGTGGTTATGTACGCCCATACCACAGCTGGAATGCACAGATCCCAATCACCCCTATTGACATTGCATACCTTAGTCAACGCATTCTCCAGTACCTTATTGAAATCTTCCATAGTTCCATTTGCTTGCGGATGATATGGCGTACTTCGCTGGTGGTAAATGTGGAACTCTTTCGTCAGTGCCTCAATAGTCTTGTTCAAAAAATGAGTGCCTTGATCACTCATAAAGATCTTTGTACATCCAAACCTAGTAAGGATGTTCTAAAAAATGAACTGCGCAGCAGTAAATGCGCTACAGTCCTTCACTAGCTTTGCTTTTGCCCCTCGGGTGAGATAATCAGTAGCAGTCATGATATATCTCACACCAGTCCTTTTTCCTAGTGGGTTAATAGGTCCCACGAAATCAATGGCCCACTTCTCAAATGCCTAAAGGGTCAACTGCGGATTCAATGGCATTTCATCTCTTCGTGACGGATTTCCTGTCCTTTGACAAACATCGCAGCTCTGGCAATGTTATTTCAAATCTTTGTGAATAGTAGGCCACCACAGCCTTGCTCGTAGTATATTCTGCGTAGTGGCTCTTCCTGCGTAGTGACCTCCTGATACACCTAAATGTGCATCGGCCAATATGAAGGGCTTCTCGTGTTCTAATACACATCTGCACATCACTTCATCTGGTCCCAATTTGTATAGTTGTCCCGTGATTATGGTGAAGTGCGCTGCTCGTAATACGAGCTGCTTCTTCTGCTTTGTAGTAAACTCCGTCGGTGCTAACCCAGTAGTCAAGAAATCAACAATGTCTTTGTAGTAGTCATCTGCGATTTGTATAGAAAATAACTGCGCATCAGGCAGACTGTCTTCAAGATTGGTGGGTTCCTCGCCTGACTCAATCCTTGAGAGATGGCCAGGTCCTAAGTTCAATCTTCCTGGCTTGACTACGATTTCAAAGTCATACTCCTGAAAGAGTAACAACCATCTATAGATTATTCCCCCTAACATTGGCTTATTGACTAGGTACTTCAAAGTTGAATGGTCAGTGTATATAGAGAAGTGTGCACCGAGCAAATAGTGCCTGAATTTCTGCAGTGTGTAGACCATAGCTAGATCCTCTCTCTTAGTGATCATATAATTCTTTTCAGCATATGAAAGCTTCCTGCTCAAAAATGCAATGGAATGGTCAATACCTCCTTCTCCTGGTTGTGCTAGTACAACACCCAATGCTATACATGAAGCATCAACATGTACATGAAATGGTTTCTCCCAGTCTGGAAAAACTAGGATCAGCGCAGTTACCATTTTCTCTTTTAATGTGTCTAAGCCTTGCTCACATTCCGCGTTCCAGATGAACTGCATGTCTTTCTTCAACAACTTCTTTATTGGTGCAATTATCTGTGCATAACCTTTGATGAATTTCGTGTAGTAAACTGTATGTCCCAACGTGGTGCGAAGCTTCTTTACTGATGTTGGTGCAGGTAAATTCACAATTAATGCGATCTTCGCAGGATCTACCATCAGGCCATGTTTACAGACAATGTGTCCCAACAAAATGCCATAGGGTACACAAAAAACACACTTCTTCAAATTCAAGGAAATTTGATGTTGCCTACACTTAGCTAACATCATTATGAGGTTCTCACAGTGGTTTTTCAGCAAACCAAATACAGTCCAATCATCAAAATATGCTTCTAAAACTTTATGGATGAAATCTTTAAATGCTGCAACAACAAATTTGGAAAAGATGGCAGGTGCATTCTTCAAACCAAAGGGAATTATTGTATATTGGCACGAGCCCAATTAAGTAGCAAAAGTGGTCTTGTGTCTGTCTGCTGGATCGATACTAATCTGATGATATCCAGAGAATCCATCAGTAAATGAATAGGCCTCATTTCCTCCAACATTGTCTAGCACTTCATCTGTAAAAGGAGTAGGAAATGGGTCATGTAGCAAAGCATCATTTAGCTTCATGAGATCCACGCAGATCCTGATCTCACCCTTATTTTTTCTTGTCCTGGATAACCATCGGGTTTATCCACTTTGATTCTTCAACTGACTCAATGATCCCCGCATCAAGCATCTTATCAAGTTCTTCCTTGACTCTTTCTTTATATCGAGGATTTAGTCTATAGGGCCTTTGCTTGACAGGATTTGCGCCTAGCTTAAGAGGTATCTTCATAATCCCTAAGTTGCCTAGAATACCTTTCATTTCTATAAACTTTGTCGGAAATAAATCCTGATATTCATGTAGCAGGTCTACGATCTCCGTGACTGTCTGATCATCCCAGTAGTCTCCAATAGATGCGAACTTTGGCTCTTCACTTGTGCCAATGTCCACTTTTCTTGTCTTCACAAGGCTGCTCATGTCTGGAATTTCCAGCGGAGGTCCCTCTACATCTCATGCACCCTCTGACTCAGGTATATTGACATTGCGCAGATCCTCCTCATCGCTTTCTTCTTGTTCTTCTTCATTTTTAGCAAGGTTGTAGCATTCAAGGGCATGTTCTATTGTTCTTTCCCATTATGGCTGTAGGTTCATAGGTACTTTTATATCTTCGAACACTCTCTCTTTGAGTTCCTCCAATACCTCGTTTATACTTGGGAATTCTGCTTTGAATATTCTTTCCTTGATGACCTGCAACGCTTCATTTATACTTGGAATTTCATATTCAAAGCTGAAATTTCTCTGGAAGTTTGCAGTCAGGGTAGGCCAATCTGTAGATCCTCTGCACAACTTCGTGTCTAGATACCAATTCTTTGGAGTGTGCTCCTCCAATGTATGCACAAACAGATGCACCCATTCTATCTGTGGTCTCTCCTCCCATGCTTGTGAACGGATTTCGGTATGATCACTTGGATCCGTCCGTCCCTTATATTTTTCAAAGGGTAGTATAACCTTCTCAGCGAACCTGACATGCATCATGTGCTTGCACTTATCCCATGTGGTCAATGTCTGCTTATGCATACCCCACCATCTGGCTGGTGTCTCGCGTAGTGCCATGTCTAATGATGGTATGCGATGTTCATCTGCAACTGATACGGTATATTCCTGGATAAATGAATAAACATTAGATGAACCATCATAGGTGGGGATTGGACTTACCTCTTTTCTAATCCAGCGTTGTTACTTTGTAATATGTGCGCATCTTCTTACAGATACTTCGTGCATATGGCCTTACCAGTTCTCCAGTCCTACGTCAGAGTCTGAGATGCAAGAACTGTCACATCTCCAACTAAGTGTTCCATCTGCCATAGGATTAACATTGTCATCTCGATTCACAGTCATCCTGTAAAGGTGGTCAATATCCTGTGCTCTAGATTCTTCCTGAATCGACTCACTGTATCTTTCTCCGTCTAAAGGGTCCAATGGTGCGATGACCCTGAGATGCTGTCCTTCAAATATCATCTTGTTTGTCTTCAAGTTTATGATGGTGAGGCTATCCATTCCCCAGTCTATACCCAATAGTGTTGGATAAGGCTGACTATCATCCACAATCTCGATAACCTCGAAGTTTGCATGACTTTGCACTCCATCAATGTCAATAATAACGTTGGATAACCTTCCAAAAGGTATGAATTTATATTGGTTGGCCATTCTCAACTGTATGGGTGACCATGAAAACTTTGGTCTCCCCATATGCTGCCATGTCTATTTAGTTAAGACATTTACCTCATATCCCAGATCAAGGATGATCTCATCCATCTCATAGTCTCTTATCTGCGCACCGAACCTCATTTCTCTTCCTGTTCTTTTGTGGATCTTAATATTATGAACTGTGCCGTCGGTAGTATCCTTCTCACTACATGGCTCATACTGGTTTAATAACTTTTGTAATTCTGCTACAACATCTGTGCTCTTCAGTAATTTCATGCAGCAACGTAGGAATTGCGCAACAGAGGTGCCTATCTTTGCTACGTGGCACGTTTTGTCATAGGCAGCTGGCATATCCTCTATATGAGGCATTTTATTGCGCAACGGGATTCTTGGTGACATAGGTGCTGGTTCTTTGAAGATATCCCGCGCTTCTTCAAAGACTTCTTTGTTTTTCTCCAAGTTGAAAGCAGGTGCTTTCCCAGTAGCTTTTCTTATCCATATTGTTTCGACAGGGGTCTACCTAGTTTCAAAGTTTCATGAAGTCGAAGCTTCTACTTGCCTATCCCTCCCTGTGGCAGTGCCACTTCGCGTCACCGCATTGATACTTGGATCTACATCCCTTCTCTCTGCTACGATCAATTGAATGTTTGGGTTATGTGCATCTTGCTTTATTTTCTACATTTTTGCCACTAACACTGGGCAATCCTCAATAATATGGTTGAAAGATTTACAATAATTACAAGTAGTACATTCATTGGTACAATCTCTAGATAAGTGACCTTCCTGGCCACAGTTGTAATAGATCATTTGGCATCTTCCCCTTCCTTGTCTTGGGCCAGTATTTCTTCCTCTTCCGTGGAATCCTCCACGGCCTCTATATCCGCCTTGATCATACTGCGCATTATCTTGCTTCTGTGGAGTTTCTTCTTGGACTTTGTATACTCCACTATCACGCATATGCTCCATGTCTCGCTTCCATTCCTGCATGATCTCATATGCTCTACAATTGGATTCATCATGTCCAACTAACTTACATAAGTTGAAATATAGGTTCTTAGGAGTGCACACATACTTCTGTATCAGATAACAGTCTTCAAGCGGTGTCCTCGTGTTTTACACATTTCACACCACTACGCTGGATTCTGATTCAGGGGATTCAATGCTCCACTGTTAAGGTACTCCTGAAATAAAGGCCATTTCTCTCTGGTGTGTCCTTCTCCCTTACATCCTGTACACCAGACTTCTTGTCTCTACTATTTTCCCTTCTTCATATCCTGCAATTGTAGTGTCAAGGTAGCTAGTTGTGTCTAGATCTGAGACATGCCAGTGCTAGTCTCACCAATGGGTGAAGCTTCTATATTCATCGCAATCTCCAAGGCTTCTTCCTGCGAAGCTACTTTTTGTTGCATCAACGACAGTCTGATATGGGGCAACAGCGCAGCTATAAACCATTCTTGGTGCTGTTGTGGTGCTATGACGAAACTTACTTGGTCCAACAGTGTCTTAAACTTCTTGTCAAATTTCCGAAATATATCTCATTAGGTTTTTGCTTAATTTCCTTTCATTCTGTTATACATTGGGATTTTGACTTTGGTTTCTTAAAATCACTCAACAGTGTAGCCTTAATCTCCACTAAGGTTCTATTATGTCCCTGAGAATATTTCATGAACCAATTCAAAACTCGATCTCTGAACGTAGTGACGAGTTGCGCTCTCTTTAGAGCATCATCCTAAACCTGCTTAACACTCCACACAGATTCACATAGAAACCAGTGTTGCTCAGGGTCTTCTAGACCCGTTCCCTTAAATATCGATAGCTTAATATCATCAGTCATCCTTCTCTTAGGTGGTCCGGGGTTCTACGCAATGTTCTGAGTGGTGTTAGGGATATTCTGCGCAGTGTTCTGAATCAGAATATTCTGATTTGGTATAGTCGGTTTCAAAATGGTCTGAGTACTCACTCCCGCGGTGATATTGGTATTGACGCTCTAAGGATTAGGAATATTAACAACTGGAGGGTTCTGAACTGACGGAATCTAAAAAATAGTAGCCGCGGTACTTGCAACTGGCGGAATTTGCAGAGTAATAGGATGACAAGTGGATGATAGAGGTGTGGTTTGGCTATCAGGCGTGGTTTGTAAATCAATGTCTACGCTAAATCCATGTTCACTAGAAGTATTCTTAGCGGTATACTTATATCTTTTTCCACTTCTCAAATTATGTGTTTCTTCGTCAGAATCAGTATAGATGCTATTGACCATTATAGACTCAAAAAATTTCACTGCATTATTAAAACACCTTTCTCAGCTAAAAGCATTTTAATGTATAAACTCAAATTGTTCAGGTACTTACCTCTGAAACCTTTGAAAAACTCTGCTTCGGTTGTACTGTAGGACTTCAGTGTGTCCACAGCAAACTCTATCACGAAGACTTCTAGCATACTGTCAACCCAACAGTCGACTGCTCACGATGGACTATATATTGCTTTGAGACTCATAATGAGATCCGGGGTCCACTCGGTCGATACTTATAGCGGGAAACAGTTCTTGCACTCTGCGAGCCTCAATAACCACTCGTGTAACTTGTTTCCAAAAGATGCCCAGAAAATCTCCTGAATATCTTTCCACAGGTTTTTTTTCAACCAATCTATGTCAGACAGATGCGGATGTCTATTTTCTTTCCTTGCGAAGTCTCTTTCTGTCTTCTCACACCAAGCCCAAATTTCTTTCTTGTCTGGATGCAAAATTTCTGCAATCAACGGAACCTTTTCTCCCGAGCACATCACTTATTTCAAGCGCAGCAACTCATCACGGATTCTTAGCACGACAACGGAACCATTTGTTGGCTTACGTAACTGTCTTGAGGTTTTCTATAAAGACCCAGGTTCTTCATGGTTCAAGGAACCAACAAAACCCCTTTTCATCGGCCCTTTCAGCAACAATCTGTGAACAAACTGAGGTCTCACTCGAGGTGAAGTAATGGGGGAGTTGCAGAATCACGTTTCCACAACCAGGTGATGAGTGTGTAAGCGGATATGATGAAAAATGCACTGCAGAGGTCGCGCTACGGACTGAGGACTGCGCGGTTCGACGGATGTTTGATAACATGACGATGCAACTGACAACTGTGCTTCATCTCTAGACTTAACCAAATTCAACAAGTGACACTTAGAGCTTTACCCATCCATCAGTTGTCTTAGGTTATTTATCTTAAGGCTTATGTTATATGACATAACACAAAATATTGCGCACTTCCGGTGCTGCGCTGTGAGTGAATTGCTCACCATAGACTCTACTTGCTTAAGTGTTTATCTGATTGACTTATGCATTCACAGACTTAGAATTACTTGTGCATCTAACATTCATCTCCATATGTGTTACTTAACATATTATTCCCATCTCATTCTTTATGGTGAATAGATATAAAAGTAAAACACATCAACTGATAAGCAAGATCTTTAAGCATTCATTGTAAGCAAATAAACAGGTGCAAACACATAAACGATCACACAACACATAATTTAACGTGGTTCACCCCAGGATGGGAGCTAGGTCCACAGGAACTATTGTTATATTATCTTGGGAAGGGTACAACAGTTCCATTCTGCGCACTCAGCTGCAGACTCTCTTCTATCTCAATAGGCCTCTGCACACGCATCTTGCAGAGCCTTTACACTAGCATTCAACAATTACATTTCAACATTAACCCTTTCCCTTACAAAATGTGCCTTTTATAGATCATGCCCGTAGGTCATGTCTTTACAATGCATAGGCCCCAAAAAACCCTAAGGTTCCCAAAACCTGGTGTGGATACCTGCCACCCTGCCTGTCGCCGTCGACAACTTGCTCCACCTGCTTTGGCCGCCTTACTGGACCACTCGTGGCTCTAACGCCCTTCTGACAGCCGCAGTCATAAACAAAATGGTTACAACTGCACCGTGGCCTATCACTTTCCACCCCTTTAGCTTGCCTGTCATCGTCACTTAGTGGCCTAGCTCCTTAACTGCTTGCTGCCACTCTCTTGACAGGTCACTTTCCTCTTTCTCCACTCTGCTCCTTACCCAAAATAGGTCGCTTCCTCGGCTCGGCCTTCCCTTATACTTTTTACCCAAAATAATTGTTGCACTAGCACTGCGCACCAGCATAGCTACACAAAAACTGACTCTGCAGTCTGAATTGCGCACTCCGCAAAACTGTGCCATCTGACCCTGCAGCCTGAGCTGCACAGTTCCCAAAACTGCGCTTCAACAAAATCATGCCCACTTGGGCCAGTCCCAACATGCGGGAATGTAGAGAAAAAGGTCTTTGCTATAATTGTGATGAGAAATTCACTCGGGGACATAGATGTGTTGAGCAACAACTTTAACTATTAGATGTGGATTCTCCCCCTGCCTCTGAACTTGGTGCAGAAGCTCCAGATACACTAGATGATCAGGTGAACATTTAGCAGCCGCTTGTTGACCATTCGTCTCCAGATGACCACCCAGAGATATCTCTCCATGCTTTAGCTGGAGTCACCACCCCACAAACAATGCGGGTCAGGGGTTACTTAAAGAAGATACCTCTTATAATACTCATTGATTCGGGTAGCACTCATAATTTCATTGACCTTCGGATCGCCAAACAGGCTGATTGTTTTGTCCATCCTTGCTCCAACTTTGAAGTCATGATTACCAATGGGGGCACCTTACCTTGCAAGGGGAAGTGTCACAATGTGCGTATCTCTCTGGAAGATTATATCTTGCGCTATGACATGTTTTCCTTGTCCTTAGGCAGATGTGATGTGGTTTTGGGCGTTCAATGGTTACGCACACTTGGCCCCATCTTATGGGATTTTGATGAACTTTGGATGCAGTTTTCAGTCAATGGGACACAACGCAAATTTATGGGATTACAACCAGGGTCTCTCTGCATCATCGGTTCACATCGCTTGGAAACGATCCTTAAGAAGAATTCAAATGGTGTCATCGCTTAGCTCCATTCCATTCAGATGCACCCATCAACGGTCTCCACTACTTCCTTGGATATATATGCAGGTGTCTTTGCTGAACCAGTGGGCTTACCGCCTTCAAGAGACCTTTTCGGTCAGAATTTAGTTGCATCTACATCTGAGAAGGAAATGATGGCTATTTTGCATGCAGTATAGAAGTGGGAGACAAACCTATTAGGAAATTATTTATGCATCAAGACCGATCACTGGAGTCTAAAAAATTTCCTAACACACTTGAAATGGGTTAGCCAACTCATGGTTTATACCTATGTGATCACTTCCAAGAAGGGTAAGGACAATCTAATGGCGGATGCTCCTTCTCGCACATTTGATGACCTAGTTTCTCTTTCTGCTATTTCTATGCTTGCTCCAAATTGGTTGCAATCTGTTCAACAGGGCTATGTCTTCTATGAAATCCATGCTTCTTCATCGGCAGCGCACTCTGGGTTCCTCAACACGTATGACCGGGAACAATGTAACTTCTTTTGGTTGGGACTGCAAATGACAATTCAATAGATGGTGGCTAACTGTGATACTTGAAAGGTCAACACGGGTGAAACGACACTCCTTCCAGGACTGCTTGAACCCTCTCCCATCCCTACACAGATTTAGAAAACTATTTCTATGGATTTCTTTGAGGCGCTCCAATGGTACAATACCACATCTAAAATGACACCATATGAAGCAATCTATGGACAGGAACCACCAGTTCTTCTTCCATACACCCTCAGCAGTTCCCTCGTTCAAGCAATTGACTCGGTTCTTTGAAACCACCACCCGATTCTTCTCATTTTACAAGACAATCTTCACATGGAAAGAATTCGAATGAAACAACACATCGATCAACACCATTCTGAGCACACTTTTCAAGCAGGTGATATGGTTCTTCTTCGTCTACAGCCTTCCAAGAAATCCTCCCTGGAACTCAAAAGGCGTCAGCATTTCTCTCAATCTATCACAGAGGTATTAATTCAGTAGCACAGAATTCCCCCTGAGGATGCTACAGGGGAACCACTCCTTCAGATTCTGCATCAATTTCCACATCTAAAGCTTTGAGGACAAAGATTTTTCTAAGGGAGAGGGGATGTTAGGAACCTGTGTCAACCCTTCTCTTTACTTTGTTAGTATATTGTTGTTGGACGCATATGCTTTGTAAGTCGTCCTGTAGTATTTGTTGATCCATAGTTTGTATTATTGTTGTTGGACGCATATGCTTTGTAAGTCGTCCCGTAGTATTTGTTGATCCATAGTTTGTATTGGCCCATGGTTTGTATTGAGACATGGTATTGACCCATGGTATTGGTGCCTAGAATTAGTATATAAGTTTGTGTTGAGATCAATGCAGGTACCATGAAGTTATTTTGTATTGAGCTTGATCAAAGGAGGTTGCCCCCTTGAAGTGGCATGCAATCAATAAAAATATTCTGTGATATGATATATCGCGTATTTCATCAATTAATTGTTGCAGGTTCTTCACAATGAATTACATGGAGTAATTTTATTCACAAATTTGGATCTTCATTCTAGGTATCTTAGATTAGAATGAAGGATGAGGACATCCCAAAAACAACATTCAGAACTCATGAAGGTCATTATGAATTTATGGTCATGCCATTTGGTCTCACGAATGCACCTTCCACATTTCAAGGTTTGATGAATTCCATTTTCAAGCCCTTCATTAAAAAATTTGTGCTAGTATTTTTTGATGATATACTAATCTATAGCAAGTCTTGGGAAGAACATATTCAACATGTTGACAAGGTGCTACAACTACTAAATGAGAAACAACTATATGCAAAACCTTTCAAATGTTCCTTTGGGGTAAAAGAGGTAGAATATTTGGGTCATAGTGTATCTCATAAAGGTGTCAAGGTAGACCCTAACAAAATTAAATCCATGATGGACTGGCTAATTCACAAACCTTGAAGAATATTCGAGGATTTTTAGGGTTGACGGGGGTACTACCGCAAGTTTGTTCATTACTATGGAATAATAGAAGCACCTCTAATAGCATTATTGAAGAAAGAAACATTTTCTTGGACTCCACAGGTAGCTCAAGATTTTGAAGAACTTAAAGAGGTAATGTGCAAAGCTCATATTCTGGCCACACCAGACTTCACAAAAACCTTTAATGTGGAATGCAATGCCTCAGGAAATGGCATTGGTGTTGTTCTAATGCAAGAAGGACACCCCCTTTCTTTCGAAAGTCGACCAATCAAGGGAAATAACTTACAAAAACCCATTTATGAGAAGCAAATGATGGAAATACTACATGCACTTAAGCAGTGGCATCCTTACCTAATAGGTAGGCAATTCAAGGTCAAAACAGATCATGATAGTCTTAAATACTTCTTGGAACATAGACTATCTTCAGAAGAGCAACAAAAATGGGTAACCAAGATGTTGGGATATGACTTTGAAATCATCTATAAAAAAGGGAAACATAATGTGGTGGCAGATGAACTCTCCAAAAAAGATGAGGATGTTGGGACAGTACTTTGTGTGATTTCCATTATTCAACCTAATTGGGTGGTAGCAACAAGGGAAGAATGAAAAAATGACATATTTGTGTGGACTCTCATACAAAAGCTACAAAACGATCCCACTGTATCAGATACTTTTGCATGGAAAAATGATTCACTATGGCATAAGGACCACTTATATATATGCAAGAACTCCCAACTCAAACAAAAGGTCATTTTGGAATTACACAGCTCTCCTATAGGTGGGCACTTAGGATTCTTGAAAACCTACCATAGGGTAAAGAAGGAATTGTTTTGGGAATGTCTTAAATCTTATGTTCAAAATTTCATGGCAGAATGTTTGGTTTGCCAACAAAATAAGGTTGAAACAGTTAAGACCCCGAGTCTTTTACAACCTTTGAACATACCTTGCCAATGATAGGAGGAAGTCTCAATGGATTTTATCACATGACTACCCAATTCAGAATGGAATAATGTTATTATGGTTGTTGTTGATAGACACACAAAGTATGCACGCTTTTGTGTGCTTTCTCATCTTTTAATGCAAGTACAATAGATGTCGCCTTCATGGATACAATTCATAAGTTACATGGAAACCCATAGATTATTATAAGTGATAGAGATCCAATTTTCACTAGTAAATTTTGGACTGAATTATTTTCTTGTTTGGGTACCCAGTTGGATCACAGTTCATCTTATCATCCTCAATTTGATAGGCAAATTGAAATAGTGAACAATTGTTTGGAAGGCTATCTTCGTTGCTTTGCATATAATAAACAAACACAATGGGTAAAATGGTTGTCCTTCATAGAATGGTGGTACAATACTTCATTTCATACATCATCAAAAATGTCTCCATTTATGGAACTTTATGGGTACCAGCCTCCATCTATCACATCTCCCTTAAAAGGGAAATTTAAAGTTCAAGTTGTGGAAGATCACATAGAGCACCGACAAGAAGTTCTCCAAATACTAAAAGACAACTTGGCTATGTCAAAAAAATGATGAAACAACATGCATATCAACATCCCAATGAAAGAAGTTTCGAAGAAGGGGATTGGGTATTTATAAGGCTACAACCTTACAAACAGTTGTCCCTCAAGCAACTAAATAAGGACAATAAATTAGCACCCAAGTACTGTGGTCCTTCTAAAGTGTTGCAGAATATTAGTAGTATAGCATACAATATGGAGCTCGGGCTTCATCTTCAAGAGTACATCCAATTTTCCATGTTTCTTCCTTAAAGAAGGTAATCAGAGACAAGATTCCCATTCAAACAATCCTACCGGAGCTTGATGAAGAAGGAAAATTCATATTGGAACCTAAACAAATCACTGACAAAAGGACCAAATAGCTACGGAATCGGGCTATTACGGAGTACCTCATCAAGTGGAAGAACTTACCAGTTGAAGATTCGAAATGGGAAGATGAGTCCTTCATACAGAAGCATCCACAACTAACCAAGTGTTGAGGACAACACCTGTCTGAAGGGGAGGGGTATGTTAAGATTCAAATGTGGGCAAATTTACCCTTATATGGGTCACATTATATTAGTTCTGATGTCAGCTTGGTCCATTAGTTGTAATTATCATTGGTATGGTTATATTAGTTACGTCGGCTTGGATCAGTTAGTTGTTATTGTACCTCTTAGTCTCCTATATAGGAAGGAGACCTTTTCATTTGGAGTATCTTGTGTTGTGTTTTCTTGTGTACTTAGTACATTTTATAAGGAGGTTTCCCCCTTAAATAGGCTGGCGATTCATCTCTTTTCTTCATTAAAGGAGTGGAGTACTCTTTTTGATCTATTTATGCTCTTTTCATGTTATTTTCATGCTCTTTTTGGAAATTTGTTTCTTAACAAGCATACTAGAAGAATAGTGTGATCAAACATCAACTTTTTGTCTGTAAGGAAACTCACATGTCAAACTTCCTAGACTCATCGTGCTACTATGTTGCACAACCAACACCTATTCTTCACCGCACTTGAATTTGTGTCACTACAATTTGATATTTAGTGTGTTATTTAACTAATACTCAATCAAGGAAGATTTTAGGGGCAAAACTAAATCCACAAGATGATCTTATAATTTTTTCAAAAAAATATTTTGTCAATTTATATCTTTTGTTTACAATGATTTTACCTAAATTATTGGATACAAATATTTTACTCTAAATTTCATCAAACTTATCCAAAATTATATAAAATCCTTATAAATTTGAATAATTTTATTAAAAATATCGCAAGCATTTTATGGTTGACCATTTAAGAATTAGTACAATTCACCATGGATTTTACACTTTAAGAAAATTATTGATCCTTAAAAATTTTCCATATCCCCACAAATTTATGTGGTGCTAACTCAACAATCAATTTAACACATGGTTCGACATCCCATTGTAGGAGAGAATCATTATTCCACATCAATGACATGGCTTAACCTAGAGGATAACGTGCTTTGCAAAATGGGTGCTTAAGCTTGGCTGCGTTCATGCATGTGCCATCTTTACACTAATTATCTTTCCCAAAAAAATCTTGTAGAAAAAACTCAATGGCTTTTTCCCACATTTATAATGACATGTAACATTCAATAGTTTTAATAATGTATATTTATACATTAATTAAGCTCCCATTTTATTTATTAAAAAATTATCGCTTAAGCACTTTTGGACTGTGACCTTTTTCCATATGATAGTGTAACCAGCGGCTCAATACTGCGAGAGCGCCGAATCTAAATGGGTCTTGGGGTCGATCCTGGGTGGGGACGGCCACAGCCGATTGCCCTAGCCACCCGGCCATAACGGCGGCCCCCTACTTTTGGACTGTGACTTATATAAGTATGTTTATAACATGAACTAAAAACATAAACATGGTGACCTGTATTTGTAAGGAGTGGTGGAAAATGGATGAATATTTTCAAGTAAACCATCCAAATGTATCATTGCTTTACTGAAATCTACCACATTTTTTTGCATTATTTTTAAAATAAAAATAAGAATATTAAACCGTATAAGCATCGTACAACATTTTGTAAGAGAGTGGATAGAGCCTTTTCCGATAAAGACAAGCACTCTGTCCATAAACTTTTGGAACTGGACATAGTAATTTGAGTTAGGTTAAATTGTGACGGCACAGATTCAACTTTTAGGCACAACTACCACTTTTGAAAAGAAAGTTAGTATTCTTATCTTTTTCTCTATTTATGGAGGGAAGATGTAATTTTTATATCGATAAGTGTTTATATCTTAAAATTTGGGGTGGAATAGAGACTATGCTTTTCAGATAAATGTATTGTTCATATTTTGTTCCAAATTTGAAATAAACAATTATAAAAAAATATATCAAAAATAACTGGTAGATGATCCATGGATAATAGGCAGTTCATGGCACACAATGGGTGATTACAACTATGTACGGAGAACAAGTAATATATAACTTGTTAGTGGCACTTAACTTGTTAGTGACACTTAACTTTAATTTGTGACCTATCAGCGTTCAGTGGCCACAAGTTAAGTGGTTGTGCTAGTATTATCTTTTTGTGACATTGTAATTTGTGGATTTATAATATTTTAATAATTTTTATCTCTTAAATATGATTAGTTATATATTGTCAAATGGATCTAGTTCGAGTGGTTGTGTGATGGAATGTTATCTTCTTTACCTAGGTTTGATTCTCTTAAATAACATGTTGAACTCATAATGAGTATATTGTTGTATGGCCTTGTACCCTAAAAAATCTAAGGTTTACTTTGGGTACCATCCTCGAAATGAAGGGACGTGTATTCTTTTTGAATTAATAAAAATCCTAAAACTACTCTATATATTGACATATCCAACATAAAAATTCACTATGTATAAAAAAAAATTCAATAATTACAATTTAGATGACAATCTCTCGACATTGAGATGGTGTGCATCAAATCTTGAGCTTCAAAGTCAAGTGGCTTTAAATGGAATGTTACATGTAAATGATGGTTAACATAGTTTGTTGATTCTTAATTTTTAATTTTATAATAGAGAAGTATTAATGTAAAATGATAGTTTGCAATGTTATATAAGGATGATTTATAAAATATAATATTGAAATTATTGATAATATTAATTTGAATGAGTTTAATTTTTAAGAGTGTGAGTGTTTTTTTTTATAGGTGTAAATTTAGATAAAATGGGATATGTATATTTACATAATTAAATAATAAAATTATTGGCATTTTGTGGAGAGTTTTGTCTCGTTAATGTCTTGATGATGAGTTAAGGATGGCTCGAAATGTTGACATCATTTCTTCATCTACTGTAGACTCTCCACAAAATACCATGAACCTTTACTGCGGATTCTCAGCAAACTCTAATAAAATTATTGTTCATAAACATATTTCATACATCAATTTAAGGTTATATATATTACATGTTTGTTAATTTTTGAATTTTTATTTATTGTTTTTTCTTTGAATTAATAAAAATTTTAAAAATGCTTTGTATGTTCATGTCCGACCTTGAAACGATATATTATCATAATCCAAAACTCAAATCCATAAAAAAAAAAAATTTAAGAAGCAATTCTATGTAGGTGTGTACATCAAATCTCGAGCTTCAAACTCAAGTGGCTCTGAATGGAGTGTCACATATAAATGATGGTTAACATATTTGGTTAATTCCTAAGTTAAGTTTTAATTGAAGTATTAATGTAAAATGAGGGTTTGCAATGCTATATAAGGATGATTTATAAAATATAATATTGAAATGATTGATAATGTTAATTTGAGAGTGTTTAATTTTAAAAAGTGTAAGTGTGTTTTTATGGGTTATAGGTGTAAATTTAGATAAAATAGGATATATATGTCTACATAATTAAACAATAAAATCATTATTCATAGATATTATCTGAAGACCAAGCTTGAATTTCTTCTGGAGAGTTTTTACATTCTGACCCCGAGCTAACCGATGAACATTGTCGCCACTGGTGTCCAATGACTTTGCATCTAGATCATCTAAATGGAATACCCTAGTAGTCTAGGGTTTGAGAATAGTTTTTTCCACACCATTCTATGTCAATTTTCTCCAATAAACCATTCACCGTATAAATTTCCACCAACATGCGCCCCACCCTTTTGTCTAAACCCGATAGTACTTATTCCCCAATGTAGACGAATCTTCCCAAATGGTTGTCAACTGCTTCAAAATCTTCTATGTTCCACATAGCTATTGGAAAGCACGATAGGGGAACCCATAAATGTCTAAATCGTACTCTTTATGTTTCTGGGTCAAAAGCAGAGCACCAACGTTTTAGCATCAAGATTCCATTGCCTCTTAACCATGTTTTTTGCAGAATGTATGTAGCATTCTCTTCATTTCTAAAAACAAAGTCAAACCGCCCCTTTAAAAGGATGGAGATTGAAGGTGTATACCCAATAATCCGGACCTAGATTGTAGAGACCCATTGAGCAATATCATAGGAATTCATTGCCCTACGGCTAAACTTTCCAACTATGGATTTTAGGGATAGACCCACAATTCCTTCTAAGCCAACATCTCTACCTAGAACCATACTGCAACCTTCTTGTCTCAACTTCCATTTAACATATTTTCTGATAATACATGAACCTTTGTTCATAGAAGGCCCCACAGAATTTTTTAACAGGGGATTTATATTAGGGTTTTCCAATAACGGGTTTTCTTGAGTAGGGTTAGTGGAACCCTCCCCCATAACCCTAGTATCTACCCCATTTGTTACATCTCTAACCTTTGGTCCATTCTTTGTCAGTTTTTTATTATCCTGTAGCACCCTTGAGTCTTTTTCAGATTGTCTATTTGTGACATACACCCAGAGGATGTCAAAATATTCCTTGTCTGTTTTGAGAATCCCCGCATTTTCCCACCAATCATATATCCATGTCCTTAAAATTTTCAAAAGTATGCAAAATGTTGTAAAACTGATTTAGCACTGTCATTGAATGCAAAAGATAAGATATCAAATAGTAGAATTTCTAAATATCAGGCCAAACACGCCTTGTACATATTATATATAATCATGATGGAAATGAAGTATTGTGTTCCAACTAAATCATTTATTCATCATACATAACTAGATCCATTTATGGATGATGATAGCAATTACATCTCGATACAAATCACCAAAAGACATTTTAGTTTTGAATGACCCTTACAAAAAAAATATATATATATCGTAAAACAAATACCAAGCCCAACAAATTCAGGTTACAGTTAAAATTGACTAACTTGGAAATACGAATAAAAAAATCAAACAAGTGACAAACTTCTCAATACAAATAAAAGAATATACCAGAACGCTTTCGACAACTCTATAGGAAGACAATGCCAAAATAATTACCATTCCACTGCAACCCCACCATTATAATCAATGTGCATTCATTTATATTACAAATATCCCAAACATCAACAATAACAAACAAAAAATATGAACATGCACACTCTCATGAACGCCTTAGGTCCAATAATAATTGTAGAGCAAGATCCTAATAAAAGCATATTTTAAACAACTGGGTCAATTTTAGTTTGAATATATAAAAACTGTGTGGAATCTCTCCATCAAGAGTAGCAACCACTAACAACATATAAATGTCAGTTGATGGTTTAAATATGACAAGGCATAAAATAAATCATATCTGCTGAGCTCTATAACACTTTCACGAAACCAATACTCCTAGGATAGATAAAAGGCCTAACAACACCGAATGAGACCTAAGAATCAAGAGCACCCTAGAATTCAACAAGACTTAAAAAGCATCCATGATAAAAGGAAAATTTATAGTATAATAATCTATTGTAGTTACGGATAAAAGGAATAAAAAGCATGATAAAAATCATATCGCATTAATTATTGGATAAAATGCATGATACAAGTCTATATTCTTTGATAAATTTCATGTGTGGTATGCCCCTTCACGACCAGAGCTTTCGGTAATGGAGATGTTGCGCGAAGATTAAAATGTCGAGAAAACTAAGAATGAAAAGTGGAATCACATAAACTGTAACCTTCACCCTTCACCATGAATCACTGTAGTTGTTATATATGACAAAATTGACCCTAATTTGCCCTCCAATACTAGAAATCAAGGGCTCAAAGAAGGTATCAGCATGAAATTGACTAAAAATCCAAGCGAATGTAACTGTATGTCTGAATTATAGGGGAAATTGAGGGTGAAATAACCTTTGGGAGACTCCATTACTGAAAATTAGGGGTGAAGAAATAATTCCACTAGAATCTATTTAGAAATTGGGGCAAAATATAGGTTGGAGGGAGATTTTGCTAGGGCAAAAATAGTTTTTTTTAATTTTCCAATTTAATATATGGGAGGCTATTCATTTTGGATTTATTTATTTTCTAATAAATATTGGGCGAGTATATTTCAACTAAAAAATACCCTTTCCGTATAAGAAAATAGCCCACTAAATTTATGTAACCCCCTTAATTTAGCCCATGGGCCAAATTTAGCCCCTAAAATTATCCATGCTTTTGATGTTCCAAAAGGGAATAATAGGAAGTCTACCCAATGAAAAATCTCAAAGATGAACCAACATTGGGAAGAGAAAAATAAAATTCTAGAGGAGTTTGAACTTGTGGCTTTAACCACTACAACTATGCTAGTGCTTAAGATAAGTGGAAAAACCAATGTTACAAGAATAGCTCTAGGGGAAACTCAGATTCCTAAGCATATTGTTAGAATATTGAGAATATGAAAAAATCATACACCAATACAAAACATGCAAAGCATGAGCTATTCTAGTCTTCTATCTAATTAAGCAATAGAGAACATGAACAAAAATGGAGATGAGAGAATAGACAAGAGAACACCAGATATATGTGGTAAAACCCCAAATGGGGAAACATCCATGGGAATGACAAAATCTTCTTATTCCTCAAAATATCTCCAACAATATACCTTGAGCTCCACTCCATATATGATATCCCAGAGTATTGCAAAGATAATCACAACATAAACTTGATTTACAATTATATGCCCAAAGGCTCTCCCTCACCTCTATTATATACCAAGAGGTATGGAAGACTAACATACCATCTTTTACATGTGAGATAAATGATTTTCCACCTCTTTATATAATGAATGGTAAAATGAGTATTTTCCTCTATTATGCATGTTGGATAACCCAATTTTATAATATTAGAGTTATTTGTTTTATTTTTCCTTTCAATGCTAGTTATGACATCTTACTACATCAACTAGACATCATTACACATGTAATTATTAAAATTACACATTCCAACACAAAGAAGTTTGTATGAAATGGGAAAGAGTAGACTTGCATGAGATTCCTTGGATAAGAAAAATGATCAAATTCTTCAATAGATGCAAATAAGTAATTGATGATTGGGCCAGAGTTTAGGGAATACATGGAAAAAGGGTGGAAATGAAGATGTACACTCCTTAATAAGGTATTTTGAATAAAGGATGTGTCCCTAATTTTTTGAATCTGTTAAGTTGGGTCACGGATTTGTTTCACAAACCATTTATTCATCTATTGGAGGGAGGCTTAGTTTTGATATGGTGTGACATAAGTATACTTATCCATGGTGAAGAAGGGGGCTTTGTTTGGACATTTTCTTATAAATCATATATTTTTGTTTTGATTTACAAAAAAAATGTTGCCATTTAGTTCCACATTAATAATTTGTTAATTGTATGTGCATTGAGTGTATGTGTTGAGAATGATACTACACTAAGACAATTAAAGGTGGTTTATAAGGAATTCATTACTAAAAGCTTTGTAAATTTTGATGGTGAATTTGAGATGCAAATTGAGTTGATGTGATAGCACCCACCTTCACATTTTTACTAATATCGGTACTAAGTAGTAGCTATCTTACACCCAAATTCATATGGACTTTTAATTTTATTAGAGGTAGACCACATTGAGAATGGAAATGTATAATTCAAGTGGTGTAAATTACATTGAAAATGAAATTTTAATAGACAAATTAAAATTTATAGTTTTATCGATGAATCGTTGATATTTGTGCTTAAAATGTTTTTAATTGATGCATATAATATCAAGTATAAATTTTTATGGGCTTAAAGATATAGGTGAGTTGGTTAGACATGTCTCTTTTAATTCTTGAGGGCTCTAGAAAATCACAAATTCAAAACAAAAAGTGTTTCGAACAAATAATTAATACCCCATAGTATAAAGAGCTACTCTATTTCAACAAAATTTATAGAAAAACTTATGAACACATCACACGATCGTCATTCCAAAGCATGTCGATAAACGTAGGAGTTGTCTAAAACTTTGACGATTTGGCTCAGATGGTGACTTTTCACCGAAATCCGAGGTTTTTTATTTTGCAAGATTTGAATTTAACTATGTTTTAATGGTGATTTTGATGGTAGAAATGGATTCAACACCATCAAAAACTCGTGGGGCACCCAAAATTTCAGAGTTTGAGTTGTAACCAAGATTTTTTAAAATTTCTATCATATTTTTTCAAAATCATGCCAGAAAAATCAAATTGTTCCGCTTGAAATCGTAAAACTTTTAGACTACTAAATAAACTTATCTAATCTAGAAAACTATATTAAAACATTCCACCACCAAAATATATACATATAAAATATGAGTTTGGTAAAGTAAAACTATATCAAAACATCCCACCACCAAAATACATATAAAAGATGAGTTTGATAAAGTGAAAACATCATTCGATATTGCAATGAAAAAGACACTAAAAAAATCAAAACATCATTTGGAAATGTGAATAGAGGATCATTTGTGGTTAAATGATGCATTTTGGAAGCTAGGGTTTCGAACCAAAAGAAATGGCTATGAGTTAGGGCTCCTATGAATAGTGGTGGATTGTTTTTATCAAGAATGGTGTACAGTTAAGGGGGTGGTTTTTATCAGGAGCCGAAACCTGGTAACATGGAAATGGTGTTTAGTTAGACCAATCTAGAATAATGGACTGGTATATTGCCATAAATGGGGAGTAAGAGGTGGAAATGAATTGCGAATCATGTTGAGAAGGGCATGGTTCCAGGCGAAGGTTGTACTCTATGTGATAGGGATAGGGTATCAGATGATTAGTGGGAAAATGCAGGGATTCTCAAAACAAAAAAGGAATATTTTGACATGCTTTGGGCGCGTGTCACAAACAGACAATCTGAAAAAGACTCAAGGGTGTTGCAGGATAATAAAAAAATGAAAAAGGTTGGAGAAAAGGTTAGAGATGTAACAAATTGGGTAGATATTAGGGTTACAGAGGAGGGTTCCACTAACCCTACTCAGGAAAACCCATTATTGGAAAACCCTAATATAAATCCCGTGTTAAAAAATTTTGTGGGGCCTTCTATGAACAGAGGTTCAAGTATTATCAAAAAATATGGTAAATGGAAGATGAGATAGGAAGTTTGTAGTATGGTTCTAGGTAGATATGTTGGCTTAGAAGGAATTGTAGGTCTATCCCTAAAATCCCTAGTTGGCAAGTTTAGCTACAGGGCAATGAATGCTTGTGAAATTGCTTAATGAGTCTCTACAATCTGGGTCTCGATTATTGGGTATAGACCTTCAATCTCCATCCTTTTAAAGGGGTGGTCCGGCTTTGTTTTCAGAAAGGAAGAGAACACTACATACATTCTACAAAAAACCTGGTTAAGAGGCAATGGAATCCCGATGCTAAAACATTGGCAGTCTGCTTTTGACCCAGAAACAAAAGCAGTACAATTTAGACGTTTATGGGTTCACCTATAGGGATTTCCACTAGCTATGTGGAACAAAGAATCTTTTGAAGCAGTAAACAACCGTTTGGGAATATTCCTCTACATTAGGGAATAAGTACTATATGGTTTAGAAGAAAGGGTGGGCCGCATGCTAGTGGAAATTGATCATATGGCGAAAGGTTTATTGGAGAAAATTGATATAGAATGGTGTGGTAAATTTTATTCTCAAACCCTAGACTAATAGGGTATTCCATTTAGATGTTCTATATGCAAATTTGTTGGACATCTGTGGCGACAATGTTCAACGGCTAGCTTAGGGTCGGAATGTGAAAACTCTTCGGAATAAATTCAAGCTCAGTCTTCGGATAGCATCTATGACATGGAAAACGTTTTTAAACTTGAACATGGTGTATTCCAAAATTTCTTAATAATAATTACTCACTATAAAAATATGTATTCTCAAATATAACTCTATCAACATCACACTATATTAACAAAGTACTCAAGTGGTAATTAGATATGCAACTGCAACAATGACTCATTAGTCAATGAGTCTAGACAAAAAGACATTAGTATGACCAATTACCTGCATATCCCAATTGACATAATTTAAACAAACAAGATGGTAGTAAACTTTGACCAATATGCGTGTGATGGATCATTAAGAATTATCTATTTTATTTTAATTACTTAATCTCTTATTTCATACAAATATGTGACGATAATAATTACAAAGTTAAACTCATACTGCCATTAATTTTTTATTAGGCAAACGGCTTATTTTAAGAGAGCGGTTCCTCTGGCCCCTTCGTCATCTGTCGACGACGAATGAGGAGACGCCCCCTCTCACGCTAGTAATCCACAATCTGTGAAACAATGCCTCAACTTTCTCTGATTCGATCTTCTGCTCGACAAGGCTTCCTACAAAGCTTCTTACCAGATTTGATTTTCTCATCCCAAAATTTCGGGCGTGGCGCACCCACTCCTCAAAATCTGCTTCATCCATGCAACACACTCTACTGCGGGCCTCCGGTCCCCTGATCTCGAAGGCTGATGCCACTTCAATGGCTTCTCTCATTTATTCTATGTTGGGAAAGTACCAGGGCGGATTGAAAGTGTCTCTTCTCTCGGCCCCCACTATTCCCTTCACCAAAAAAAATTATGTCTATCAATGAAATGAGTTCTTTAATTTGGCTTTGGACATTTTAAGGAAATTTGTTTTCATTAGTTACCTCAGAAATAAGATCCTCCCAGGCTTCTTCGAAGTCGGCACCACGGTATTCTACCTCTGAGCTCACGTGGTGCTTTGGTGGCGCTGAGTTGGGGCAACCCATTGCGCATAAGAACATGACACCGCCACTTGCCATTTCATGAGCTTGAGCACTAAAGAATTGGCGTAGGTCCTTCTACAGTTGCTCTACATAGGCTTTCTCTATCTCTGTTATGTTTCCATTAATCCAAAACTTTCCCCTGTTGTATGCAGACGAGTTTTCTTGTTGCACCACACCAGGAACATGGAATGACAGGGGATGAATTCAAAATAGATAATCGTTATTATGAAATATCCAATATAGCACAGAGATAGGTTGTTAACTTACCTGAGAAATCCAATGTAGTTCCATAATAGAAAAACATATATGAATGCTGCCACGAGGAAACATCACATTGTAGAAAGATCGAGACACTCCCATTGCAAAGTAGTCAAATTTATGTTTATCTAACAGCGTGAACAAGATATTAAAATCATTAAATAACACCCGAAGCTTAGGTAGTTCTAAACATTGCTCCTCGCACATGATTTTGATTGTTTTCACCACGAAATTGACTTCAGAGATTAAGTTCATTCCAATATATGCAAGGCCCAAACCGCGAGCATCACAACCCAAGGGTCCAAAGAAGAACTCAAGCTCAAATGCAAGGGAAAATCCATGCACCACCACCACCATGGACCTCTCCATTCCCCAAACCACAAACACATATCTCACCATTCTCCACCCCACCAGCATATAATTGAGTTTTTTGGCCTCTCCCCTCACCAATATGAAGACACTTTTTCTTGCCATGCTCTTGCACCCCACCACGGATTTTTCAATCATCCCACACTGAAGGGGTGAATGGTTTATCTGTTTTTATGTATATTGTCTCTGCACATCCCGAGGCTTCTTTTCATTGCAGTCCTCCCTCAAATTTATTCGCCCTTCTGTAACTCTTCACCAAGGCCCTAGTCAGCGATTTGTCTTTCTATTTTTCATATGGAAATGGAGGCCTCCCACTCGGCTTCCACATCCACCTCCAACGTTGCTGATTCCAACACTAATAACTGCTACAATGTGTTTATTAATCACAGAGTACCGAATGTGAAGAATACTTTTGAGTATATTAAATCCTTATTAACATACTCTTTAAAATCTAACACAAAGTCTTCATCCCATTCACCATTTTGATCTTCCAATTTACCAACCAAATCATTCTCTATAAATCTATCCAACCTGCCATTCATGGCCACCTTCTGTACAGGATTGGGATTGCTTTTCATGGACTCCACTCCGAAGAGGATTTTCTGCTGGCTAATATGCCTCTCATCCAAGCCTAATTGATCTAATTCCATAGTCATAATCAACCGAAACCAGAGACTTTATCGAGAATATTCTCCTTAAGATTGAAGAAAACATAATACACTAGAGAATAGAACTATAGCGAGCAGATTCTCTTTCAAAAACATAAGAACAAATCAAACTATATATGTATGTAAAAGTTGGTAGGATATCTAACAACGGCTCCGCTCCTAATTCCAAAGCTTCCAATTTGCACACGTCTCCAATGTTGCTTGCCAATTCTTTTAAATTTGTTTTACACACATCTAATCGTTGCAAGGACCATGATGTGCGACTTGGGGAGGCAATTCTTTCACACAGCTACAACCTGAAATATCTGTGTTCCAGGGTGGTAATATTTCCAAATGTTTCGTTAGAGAAGGTCAAACTACAACAATCTCTCAACCCTAGATGTTTGAGTCGATTCAAATTCCCAAATAAATTTGGAAGCAACATCAAACTCAAAGCATCATACAAATCGATCTACGAAGGAATTAAGAAGCAACATCATTTTTTAGGAGTCGATTAACTCAAGGTATTTCAAGGAGTGTAGATCACCAAATGTTTCTGGCACGAATTGTATTAATGCATGAAGCTGATGACACCCTCCTCAATATGCGTTCTCGATAGTGCTCTTCAATTACAAGAAGTTGGAAATTCAAAATACCATTGAAACAACACTTGATTCTTCAGACTAATGGAGGGGGGAGTGTACCAGAAGAAGGCAGGAAAAAGGCCTGATATTCAATAAAAATATGTGAGATATACACCATGGCTAATTTAGTGAGCGCCCAGGATGTCATGGCAGGCTTGGCAGTTGATGCAGCAAAGCCTAAAATGTGATTTTTCCATGACATGATGTAATTAATTCCTAGAAGGAAAGAAGCCACTCCCACCATTCCAGCTATCAGTGCAAATATGACCATGAATCCCATTAAAGGGTTTCCAACAACTATTGCTTCTTAGTCCATCCTCAGCGGTTAGGAAGCAAAATGTAGAAAACGATCAAGCATGCAACCAGATATTTGATTGGAAAACATCAGTAGCCTCACTATAACAGCTATATGATTCCTATACCATGGAACATGTCTATGCAGTCTAGACACCATTACTGACTAAGGGGGTTCATAGAGTGAAGCTGTCGGGTGATCAACCCTAGAAGGTTTGTGATCAACATGCACAGGTTTGTGCTACATGCATGCCGCCATGGGTCATCTGAAAGAGTGTTAACAATCAAATCAGTACCCCTAATCATGTGATAGGAGCAACATATGTTTACCATGCACATGCAGCAGGAAGACATGACACAAGTTCATTTAGAGACGAATCCTCTCTGAGAAATGCATTAAAATGCATTAATTGTGCTTAAAATCATTCTAAGTGGTGCAAAAAGCCTAAAAACTATTGAAAAGTGGTTTTTCAGTTGAAAATGATCTAAAATCATGAAAATAGATTATCCCGCACTCAAAAGAGAAGCATAAGGCCCATTTCCCAATGCTATATAAGAAAGGCACGGGAGGCATGGTAAAGGGAGATAAAAAAAGCAAAGGCATGCTGAGGAAATTCTGAAGGAAGAAAAGAGCTCCAATTCTTCAAGAGCAAGGGTGAAGGAAGGAGAACTCATGGCAAGGGAGGAGGCACTCACACTAGGATTCCTGGTAATCATGTATCTTCTCCATTGTTTTAGCATGAATTGATTCAATTTTCTACCATTTAAGAATTTTTTATGCTTATCATGCATGATTTTAATTCCTAAATGATTTTAGATCTTAATGAGTCTTAATGAACGAATCTAGATCTTTAGATGCTTGTGATAATCTTTTCATTTCTGACGTAGAGACTCACCACCTCTTAGCAAAATAGTTTACTATGTGTAGACACAACCCTGCACTAAATACTGTTATCAGAATGGAGACCATACTGTTTGTTGAAATTTCTTGAGGTTTCTTGATTTTTCTTCAAGTTTTAAAGTGTTCTTCCTTCAGATCTGCTCCTTTGTAGCTTAAAGATCCATTAAAGATCCTAAGTCCACCTAAAAACACCTTTAATTCATCATGCCATCTCAATTGGCACTCAGATCTGAGTTTCTTGCTTTGTTTAGTGTCTGGAATTTTGAATTTCTTGGTTTTTGACTGCTAATAGCGCGATTTCTTTAGAATTCTGCGTGCTTTCTTTAACCTCTGCCATTACACTGGAATGTGAAGCATTGGAATTGTCCAAGGTTGAAGTGTTGAACTTTTTAAACTCTGCGTGAATCATTGCAAGATTTTAAAGATCTTGAGGCTTTTAAAACCCTACCACGATTTCTAACTTTGCAGTGTTGAAAGTTCGACCTTTGCCAGCGTTGAAGGCTATCTTTCTCTGCCATTACACTCTGTGTTTTCAATGTCCAACCTCTGCCAGCATCAAAGAGATTCAACTCTGCGTGTTGATAAACCTTGCAGTCCATACATGGTTCAGCATTAAGCAATATGCTTAACTTCAGCCTTTTAACCCATATTTAAAACTCTGCATTAAAAGATCTCAGCATTTTACCTATGCGTGAAGGAGTTTTTATCTCTAGACTGAATGCATAAGTGAGTGAATGCTGTAACTCTACGTGATGGCATTTTCGATTTTGGTTGAATGCCTAAACTGCGTGACTTCTTTAAGATCTTAAAGATTTGCCTAATCGGCGTATTTTCTTATACTCTACCGCGAACTTAAAACCCTATCACATCTTTAAACTCTGCCATTAACCATAAACAGCGTTTATCTTGGCTTAGATCTGTGGTAGACCGGCTTAAATCTGTGGTAGATCGGCGTGTTTGAAGGCTAGGGTAAGTCAACTGAATTCTGCCCAGATCTTAAAAGATCTTGAAAATTTCAGGCTCTGCATGGTTATGAAACCATGCCCAGCTATTACCCCCCTCCAAATTTCAGGCTCTGCGTGGTTCTTGACAGTAGTGAAGACCATGAATTTTACCAAAGTCTCATGTAGTCTGCTCACACATGGAACAACCACGCTCTCCTCGTGAATTTGCTTCTTAGGATGATCTGGTGTTCGAGCTCCAGGAGCATGATTTCTTGTCTTGCTTAGAAATGGTAGTGGCGACGACTTGTTCAGAAGAAACAAAGCTTCATTATTGATACACTCGGCGTTTTCAATTTGCAACTCTGTGTTTAGCTTGCAGGTTCGAATCCACCAGATATGGTAGATACACTCAGCATGAAACCTGTTAAGATTAGCAAGAAAGCTTGTAACGCCCTGCATGTTGATCCCTGCGTGTTAATATCAGCATGAAACCTGTTAAGATTAGCAAGAAAGCTTGTAACACCCTGCATGTTGATCCCTAAACCTGTTAATATTAGCAAGAAAGCTTGGAAAGATGTCTGCATTGGGACTTCTTTCTAGCCCTGCGTAGACGCATTTTCCAGATCTTACAGCTCTTAAACGCTGATGGCTATTAACCTCTGCCCTCAGTCTTCCTTTCCACCCTGTGTGTTTCTTCCTTTAAAACCATGTGCGTGGATCTCTGCCACGGTGTAAACAATGGTGACGAGGAAGGGTGGACTCCACTCCATTCCGTTGTGCGCAGTGGGCATGGTAATGTCGTGGAAGCATTATTAGAGGAAGGTGCAGATGTTGAAGCCACTGGGTATTCCACAAGGTCGTCGGTTCCATTATCAAAGACCACTATGCTGTAATCTTGTTGAAATTGTTTTAAAAACTCATTTTCAAATATTTTCCAAAGTGTTACATAGTTCAAGATTCAAAAAGAATTAAAACATTCAAATAATTTTCAATTTTTCTTTTTTGGATTAACTAAACAATTTTTTTTTTTACGTTTGAAATTCATTTAAAAATTCTTTTTAATATCAATTTGTGGTTCTTTTGGAAAAATAGAACTCAAAAGCTTTAAAAAGAATTTAGGCATTTTGCAAAGGTTTGGCATAGTGGGGTTTAAAATTCTTTTTTTAATATTAATTTGTGGTTCTTTTGGAACTCAAAAGTTTTAAAAAGAATTAAAAAGGGTGGGAAAAGTTTGGCATAGTCACATTATAATCTTTTCACCGTGGTTTAAAATGGATTAGCTAATTTTTCCTTTTGAAAAAGTTTAGGAAAATTTTGAAAATGTTGCTTGAATCAGATTAAATCTTTTTCATTAACCTCTAAAAGTAATCCACGTTGCAAAGTCTTTTTAAATTTTTTCTTTAAATGTGTACTAGATCTTTTTTATTAAGACCCTATGCACATGCTTCCTGGAAACATTAAACCAATCAACCTCATTGAAAAGATCATCTAACCACATATTTGCATTTGGAGAACACACTTTGAACATCACATGTTGAGATAGTTTAAGAGTTGATTTGGTCAAAGCACCTCATATCGAGCCACCGTATCCTCTTCACTCGCATCTTATGGCGATCTTGTGAATGAGAAAGTGGATCTCACATGTAACAAAGTAGATTTAATTTTTGCAAATAGTTTTTTGAGCCACCATATCATCTTCACTTGGGCCTTCAGGCGATCTTGTGAATGAGAAAGTGGATCTCAAGTGTAACAGGCTAGAATTTAATTCGGAAGCATTCCAAAGGGCTTTGCGTATCCTCTTCACTTGGGATTTCGGGCGATCTTGTGAATGAGAAACAGGGATCCCCCGTGTAATAGAATTAGATTCACTTTTACTTGACATATCTGTTTGGGTTACATTGATCATCAAACATCGATTATTATCCATATTTCTGAAAAACTGTGCATAAACATAAGAAATCTACCAGAAACTTTGCATGTATGAAAGAAGCTCATGAACCTCTAACCCTCCTTCAATTAGGATATTCATCGAACTGAAAGATAGCATAGTGAGCATCTTGCATTGTATGGTTCATTTTGTTTTCGAGTCGAAACACCATCAGTTTCACTTCCACTCCTGAGACTAAGCAAACTTCTACTAAAAATTGGTGCTTAATCTAAAATTGACAAACTTTTGATTTTCATATCATCAACAAGTTTAGGTCAGTTCCCTGGATTAGGTTTGGAGAGTTAACACTCCTGGGCTGCAAAACTTTGAAACTAGCATTGATTAAAGAGAGTAAATCCATTACTAGCAAAAAACGCTTGTCGGGAAAGCGCTTTTGAAACATGCGTTGAGCATGAGGTCAATCTGGATAAGTAAAGGGTGGTTCCCGCCTTTTGCTTATTTAGTGGGACATGAGCTTATCAAAGGGATTCTATGTTCAGTGACAAGTCCTCGGGGTGACATCACTGTTTCTAGAGTTTCTAGTAATGAGAGTTGTCCTCGACTTACAACTGTTCCGCCCAACCGTCGATTGTGAAGTGGTAACTTTAGTGGCTATTCTTAGGATATCACATAGGCTATTGTGAGTGGGACACACTTGCAATACCTGAGACAGACTTTGGAACTTTTATTCCTTGGGAGGGTGAATGGCCAGGAACCAACACTTGTACCCCTGGCGATTAAAGTTTATTGTAATTGTTCCTCACACCTTCGCTCCTAGTAATTGTATGAGGACATGAAATCCCTCAGCAGCTACTAGTTTCGGAAGGCCCTATAATCCAGCTTTTCACTGAGCTTCGGTTCTTTGGAAAAGTAAGTTTGCTTGCTTAAAATCTCTAGGGAAGTTTTATTGTGTGGACACTTTTCATTTTTTTGAGTCTAGACTGCCTTAGGATTGTTTGATTCAAACTATCATTTTAAACACATCCTTTTATCAGCTTCTTAGAAGTGGCTACTCTCCCAATCCACCAGTCACGACGATAGCGAGGTGAGTCACCAGAAATTGAAGGCCCTGCTACATTGCAGAGATAGACACAAAAACCACATTCTAATGACTTGGAAACAAAACTGATTTTCAACTCAATTAACATTACTCGAGAAGAACAACATCAAATCAACGCTGAGAATTCATCGTCACATCATGAACTGAATACCAACAAAGTTGATAATCTTACCCTAGTTGAAATTGAAACATTGAAACATCACACACATGCTCATGAAATTCCTCCTTTGATGAGTCTTTCAGAACCAGTCGCACTTACTATCTGTGAGTCACTGGGTGATATCAAACCTCTTTCTGAAAGTTTGAATGACATGCACAAATCAACAAGAGACCCCATGGCTTTCTCAAACATTGGTTTTCCATATGGATCGACTAATCAGGGTCAACACATACTAGGAGTAAACCAGAGTCCTCATGGTATACAAAACACCTGTCCAAACTCTACTTCCGAGGGAAACCCTTCACCATGGAATGGTAATATTCCTGGCGGAAGCAATCAACCATGGAACATTTGTGCCAATTAGGGTTATGCTCCTCAGATTAGTGTAAATGCCTCAGGGGGTTATCCTCCAAATTATCCTAGCACAATTCCTAGCGGTAATCCACCTATCAACCCCATTCCGCGAGGAAATCAACCCCATTCCGCAAGAAGGAAATCAACCTTGGAATGCTTATCCAAATCAAGGAAACAATCAATGGTGTGGCCCGGTTCCAACTAGTAACCAATCTAATTGCGGTCCACCCCCACAAGGGGGCAATCCACCCATGCATCCCAACCAGCAATGGAGTGGTAATGTTCCACCAAGTAACCAATCTCAATGGAACATGCCCCTGCAAGGGGGAAATCCACCCGTTAATCCTATCCCGCACTAGAATTATAGTGTTCCACCAAGTAACCAATCGCAATGGAACATACCTCCGCAAGGGGGCAATACATACATGCAACCTAGTTCACAATGGACTGGGCAACATTCAGGAAGTAACCAATCTTTTTGGATGCCATCTCCACAAGGAGGAAGTCAACCTTGGAATGATTTTCAATACCAAGTTCAACCACCATGGTTAGGTTGGGATCTAGTAAATAACCAATCTTCTTGGACCCCACCTCCGCAAGGAGGAAATCCACCCAATGGTCATGTTTCAGGAAGTTGTCAAACTTCTTGGGGTCAGTCTCCGCAAAGGGGAAACCCACATTGGAATTCTTATCACACCCAAGGACCACATCAGTGGAGTGTTCAGGTTCTAGAAAGTAACCAATCTTTTTCGGGCCTAACCCCGCAAGTGGGCAATCCAACCATTAACCCCATTCCGCCATGGAGTGGTCAGGTTCTAGAAAATAACCAATCTTTTTGGAACCAATCTACAAGACCTACATTTGATCCAGCTAGGCTGCCACATGAACCTCATGTCAATGGTATGATGGATTCTGTCAACCATCTTGAACAGATTACCCCACATCAGGGACAAGTTTCTATTCAGAATTCGCAACCCACAGCTGGCCAGGCAATGCGGGAACCTGCTAATCCTTCCAACAATTCCAACATCCTCACAATCTCATCCATAGACCTTAGAGTAAACAAGAAGAAGTACAAGAGTAAGCAAAATGCTAACTCTAGGAAGGGAGATGCACCAACTGTGCTTCAATGCCGTGGCCAACAAACCCACTATTTTGACACCGGTACCTCCGCCAGGGGGAAACCAGCCAACCCCCCCACAAGGGGGCAATGATCCCAATGCCAATGTCTTCATGTGTGATCCTGAGATCAATATTCAAACAAGACTTGAATCTTATGATGTCTCTCCTAGTACATCGGATCAATCAGAATCACAGTCAAGTGGTTCTCTCTACATTGAGAAACCAATCATAGACTTAGTACCACACCCCCCCAAAGGTGTTCTACGCAGAACAATGCATAATCCTAGCACGCGAGCTGCTCAGAATAGTAATGTTCTTGAGGACCTAGCTCAAGTACCATGTGCAGTATCGGCCTTGGAGGTATTGCAATGTCGTTCTGCGCCAAGAAAGGAACTATTGTCTACCATTTGTGTTGTTGATCCATCCGATGAGACTTTGATCACATCAGACATAGACCATTCAATATGTAGGATCCTTCCCAAAGTTGCTTTCCATATTAAAGTAACGACTCATGATAAGAACATCTATCTAACTATAGTAGATGAAGGGACCTCAGCTTGTGTAATGTCATTTCCATGTTGGCAAGCATATGGATCACCTCTATCTGTCATAGAAGTTTCAAACCAAGTTACTCAAATAACTTCAGCAAATTCGGTTACCTATCCCATTTGGGCTGTGAGATCTCCCAGCTCACATGATTTCTTGGATTACATTTTATCATCAAATGAAGATATCCCTGAAGTTGTAAACATTTGGTTACACCCACATAAGGACATCTTTTGTGGGGCCATTGGGAGCATACTCGATATAAATCTACCCAAGTATAGGAGCATGATCTGCATGTTCCTCAATCTTATTTGGTATATTTGGAAACTTGCATATAGGTTTAGGTCGTCCCTTTGTGAAGATGCATTTGAACCTTTTGCAACCCAAACTTGCTATAGGGTCGAACCTGTTGGAAATTGGTGGGTCAACCCTTCACATCCGTATTTTCCACTATTCCGACAGCAGAACCTATTGAACATGGGACACCCTAGTCAGCACCCCATTTCCATTTTGGTGCCCATGCTGCGTTCTTCTCATAGGCCCAGGAGCCCTATTAGTCCCATCATGACTTGGAGTTTGAGACCACATATTTCTCTTTCATACATTTCTGACCATATCCTGATGGGCTCCCAATTTTTTGTCATTTTACATAAGCTTGCGTTAAAATATCCACTTGAACATCCATGCAAACTGCTTCTTTGCTTATTGCTTATGTTGCTTATTTGCCTATATAGTCACTTTCTATTACAAGATGCCTATAAACCATTGCTTATGTATATTTGACCCATACCCGCGGAGGAAACATATGCAAGAGTGTACATAACTAGCTCAGCCCTTGTTTGCAATATGGATCTTTGCCTTGGCCTGACTCATGCCCTTGAAATTTAGGTGCATGCCCTTGAGACACTCATTTCCTCTAATGTACCATAGCATGCTTTATTCTTTTTTCAAGCTAATAAATGAAAAAGGTTAAAAAAAATGGAAAACACAAAAATCCAAAAAAGGGAGAGACTTGAATCACTTCATATTATAAACTTCGAAGAAAACGGCAACAGTCAGTCCTTGTCTCCCTCGAACATGGCACATAATATTGTATCCGCGGTCAGTACACCATCTGCATTTGCCTTAGGAAACTGTACCAGTCTTTTGAATAGATCTCCACCGATAGGTTATCCTTCCCGTCACCAATGGAGCTTTCGTTAATGCATCTGCCATTAGTGGATTTCATTAAGGTCGGTTACTCAAAGTCCTATGTTTCCAAGTGTCCATTCAGCGTCGTGTTATGTGTTCAAGGGAAGTCCAAACTGAGTCGGCCATTCCTCAAATATTCCTAACCAATCATGTCGGCCTTCCTTGTGTCAGTATACAGTGTTGGATCTTGCAGTTCTACCAAATTATCTCAGACTATTGATCTTTGTTTTGTATCGGTTGATGTGGGATGCCTTAATTCCCTCCTTCCGATGGATCTATTCCTATCGACATCAAATCATCATCTAGGATATGGATCTAGAAACTCGAGAGTACCTTGGATCTTGCAGTCATTAGTGGCAGGTTTCCTCACAAATGACAATGGGTATACATCAATGACCCCTGATAGTTTGATTCTACAAGTGTTCGACTTCAGAACATCTATTCACACTTGTTAGTTTGTACTCAGTACCTTAGAGTCCATCATCATTATCAGTGGGTCTCTTCGCATATGTTAATGGTATACATCAATGACCGGTAATCAGATGGTGTTTTATTATGCTCGACATCAGATCACTTATTCGCATGATATAAACTCGTACTATCATCAGTTTGTATTGAAGACCTTAGGAAAAACAGTTGTATCACTCATCGATGCACTTCCCGAGCTGCGCAAGATTAGACTGCCATGTCAGAAGTTCAATAAAGACTTTGTTCTCGCATTTATCAAAGTGCATGTTTACATTTCAGAAAAAATTGCTTTTGACATGGATCCACTATGTATTGTTCGTGGCCATGCTTGTTTACTGCTGAGCATGGGTATGCCCGCCTCAGGAAGATATTATATATTTGATAAATTGCTATGTTTTGCAGGTATGATCCTCAATCCTGTGCCCATGATTTTTCCTTCCCTTATCCTTGCTTTGAATGATAAAGAGTATCAGTATATACAATATCAGTATACCGAGTATAAATTTCAGTAATGTATTTCGGCCCTTAGCTTTGCTTAGGACCTCACACATTAGGGGGCATCTCTTGACAATCAAATCAGCACCCCTAATCATGTGACAGGAGCAATATATGTTTACCATGCACCTACAGCAGGAAGACATGACACAAGTTCATTCAGAGATGAATCATCTCTGAGAAATGCATTAATTGTGCTTAAAATCATTCTAAGTGGTGCAAAAAGCCTAAAAACTATTGAAAAGTGGGTTTTCAGTTGAAAATGATCTAAAATCATGAAAATATATTATCCCACACTCAAAAGAGAAGCCTAAGGCCCATTTCCCAATGCTATATAAGAAAGGCATGGGAGGCATGGTAAAGGGAGATCAAAAAAGCAAAGGCATGCTGAGGAGATTCTAAAGGAAGAAAAGAGCTCTAATTCTTCAAGAGCAAGGGTGAAGGAAGGAGAACTTATGGCAAGGGAGGAGGCACTCACACCAGGATTCCTGGTAATCATGTATCTTCTCCATTGTTTTAGCATGAATTGATTCAAGTTTCTGCCATTTAAGAATTTTTTATGCTTATCATGCATGATTTTAATTCCTAAATGATTTTAGATCTTAATGAGTTTTAATGAACGAATCTAGATCTTTAGATGCTTGTGATAATCTTTTCATTTCTGACGTAGAGACTCACCACCTCTTAGCAAAATAGTTTAATATGTGTAGAAACGACCCTGCACTAAATACTATTATCAAAGAGGATCGTAGTCTTCTATAGACAACTCATGAAGACTAATTTCCTTACAACCTGTCCAAACCCCAAACTGTTAGCTATCACGAGAGCACCATTGCCTCACTTTGATTCGCGGTGGCACTGACCTGCCATCCATTTCACAAGCCTTGCATTAGCCACATTGAAGTGGAGGGATGGCCTTTTCATTGTCTTACTCTTGACAATTTAATGTTTATGCCCTACTTTTCCATTACAACATTATTCATATAAAAAAATTTATTTACTGCATTACATTTACTGCTGGCAAGGTTCTAGTGGGCCTAGTCGTGAAGAAGTTTGCTTTCATTCTCCTTTTATTTTTTGCAATGTTGATGTGTATATATATGTGAGACATACCGATATGTATGTTCAAGTGTATATGTATGTAGGAGTTCCATGTTTTTCCAAGGCTAGATAATATATTGGCCTTAGTAATCAATTCATTATATGTATAAAAGTAATTTCCTACAGCCGAAGGATAACACTCCCTTGCCTACAAGATAACACTCCCTTGCGTACTTCCACAAATGCATTCATTAGATTTGTTTTCAACACATAAAATTGTATTATCTACGTACACACAACTTTCTCTCATTTTGTAACATATTGAAGCTCTATTCGGCGTTTCATTTCCCCCGCTTCGGGGGTATGCTAGTTACAAATAATATGTACACATGATAACTCTTTGATGTTTTGGTTCATATTTCGATTTGATTTTCTTTCTACTTATTTGCTTTCCATTCGTGCATCATATTTTTAATAACAACATTAAATTAAACTATATATATAAACAATGTATTATGTTGTGTAAGAAAGTGCAGCAGCCTTTTCCGATAAGGACAAGGACTTTGACCATAAACATTTGGAATAGTAAGAATATCTATTATTTAACGAGGATAAAGATACGAAGAAGCATCAACGTTTGGAAAACATTATAAAATTTTATTAAACTTGGAATGGTGGTTAATTGTGTTTTAGTTTGTTTGTAAAAGAATAGTTTGAGTGGGTCTAATGGTTAAGAAGATGTGTTCCTTTTTATGAGGTTATAGGTTCAAATATGAAGTAGTAGGGTATGTACACTTTCGTAGACTTTTGTAGTCAAATAGCTACACAGAGGAGGGGACTCTTATCCCACAAACAAGGGGCTCTCATACACCAAATTGGTGTTTGGCTAGATTGTGACCTTGAAAATAAATTATTGTTACTATTGTTACCATTATATTGATTGATGATTGTCCTTTGTTTCACTGATTAAATGATGTTTTTATTTTATCAAAATTATATATAGAGAGAGAGAGAGGGGGTGGAGTATTTCAATATTGTTTCTTAGATCAAATAAATTTATTGGAATATTTCAAAATAGTAATGTGTCATGTTTACAAGTAAGGTCGTACTCTTCATCAAGATCGAGCAACCTTCTACATCATTGTACATTTATAATTGGCTTGACATGCACTTGGTCTTGAACTCGTGATTTTCTAAAATTTCAAAATATTGAAAAAGCCTTGGATAACCAACTTGCATAGAGTCCTAAGCCCATCCAAAATTTATACTCGACATCATATGCACAAACTCAAAAGGTTTTGAGCATGAATCTCAATGATTTATTGACAAGGACATGGAGTGTTAACATGTCTATTAAAGTTTCATTCTCATTGTAGTTTACACCACTTGAATTACAAATTTTCAATCTCACTATGTTCTAACTCACTTAAATGACATTATTAAAAAAAAATATGAGTAATGATTTAAGACATATACTATTTGGTACCATTGTTAGTACTAAAGTGAAAGGAGGGTACTATCACATCACCTCACTTTGTACCTCAAAGTCATAGTCAAATTTGCAAAGCTTTTAGTACACATAATGTCTTATAACCCACCTTTGTCTTGTATGCAGTTCTCCACAACCCATACATCTAACATACATACAATTAACAAATTATTGATGTGGAACTAAATCTCAATAATTTTTTGGTAATTAAAAACAAAATTATTTTATCTGTGAGAAAATGTCCAAATAGAGGTCCCTTATTTTCCATGGGAAAGTTTGCATTTATATGCCATATCAATACTAAGTCTATCTCCAATTGATGAATAATTATTTTGTCAAACAAATCTCCCAACTTAACATATTCAAAAAATTAGGGACACTTCTTCTGATCAAAAGTCATTAATGAGACCTTAATCGCTAATTAGTGGACCTTTTTTAATGAGGCCACTTACCTTTAGTTATTTCACATCCTACTACCTCATGGGGCCTTATTTAGTAAAGATGACCCTCAATACTGGGAATCCTCGTAGTGAGATGTCCCAAGAGTGATAACCCATTAACTCCAAATATCAAAACCTGGTCCCAACATAAATGAATAGATTTTGGTAGTGAGATAGGGATTTGGGGAGAACTAAATCCTTCACTTCGGCGGAAAAAATAAAATATGATTCTAAAAAAAAATGAATACGACCCTTAATGAATCTTTGTGGTGTTAAATTCACATGCACACAAACATAAGTAACACATTTAATTTAACAATTATACATATATTTTTTAACAAGAATGGGTAGAGATTTGAATAAAGGCTTCAATCAAATCCAACAACAAAAAGTACATGAAGTCCAAAAGAGGATAACAACTATCACAACTAGAATCCTCCCTTCAAGGAACTGAAAGGAGTCAAACTGTAACTTTCTCAATCTATTTCTATTATTTACATAACTATAAGGACATGAATAAATCTTGACAAACCGATTGCATAATTAGACACACAAAAAAATACATAAGAATTGTCCTATGCTATTTAGAAAACCATCTAGGTTGTTTCCTCTATTTTTCTTGATTTCCTCTCCTTCCTCGAGTGAGAGGAGTGGAATATTGTTGAAATTGTTTGAATAACTCAACAATGGAAAAGTCCACCATCTCTTCATGCTGCTTTTTCTTCAGGGTTTCGACGTAAGAGAGAGATGTCGAGTTATTTGTAGGTGTCTAAACTACTTTATCCTCCTAAACCTCTAAGATGTGTTCTGTGATTTCGGGGTCACTCTCTGATTCCCCTTCGTCAACATCTTTGACCTTGACTTCCTCATCCCCTGTTGTATCCTATTCCTCCTCTCCCCCTTCTTATTCTTTTACATCTGCAACTTCTTACTCATCTCCTTCTTCTTTAGCATCTGCAACTTCCTCCTTGCATTTATCTTCCTCTTTATTCTCCCCTAAGGTTAGCTTCCCTTCATTGCTTTCCATCATCTTCTCCTCTAAATTACACAAGGATTTCCGATTAAGAGATATGGCATCCATTATGGGTCTTCTTTTGTTCCTGTAGAGAAGGAATGACCCGATGCAATTTAAGACAATTCTTGGCAAAGTGTCCATAAGTATGGAAAATAGTGCATTTAAAAGGGATTTACTCATAGTCAAGAGGCTGCTTGTGACACCACCCATCCATATTAATCTGCAAAACTTCCAAGAGACCTTTCTCAAGCAACCTTGACACAAATTCATGCATAGGAAAAAAGGTTCCCCTTTGGTTATGCTTTGTCAATATATCTTTCTATCTTGGCCCATGAAGACCCTAGGCATTAAAACACAACGAGCATGAACGACACTCCACAACAACCCAGCAAGTCAGATTTCGGCAGCGCTATCAAGAGTTTAGATGAATCTGTAATTTTAGCGACCTAGATCAGTTGAAGGGCATCTGGATCTGAAAATTTTCCCAGGTCCATGGCTAGGGAAACCCTAGAGGCTAACTCACACAATCCTCCCATGCACACATCTAAGAGGCTCAATATGCTCTTAGCTAAATGCTAGTACGCTAATTATAAAGCAAAAATTCTTTGATATTCGACCTGTATACTTGATATGCACTGATTTGAAATATAATCTCACAATGCATGTTCTACCATTATTGCCACTTGAATTTTTATTTATTTATTAGGCTGCTAAATGTCCATTTAATTTAATAATATTAATAAATAATAAAATTTTAAATTATTTTATACTCATACATATTATAAAATTAATAACTATGCTTTCAATTTAATTTTTTATTTAAATAACAAAACTTAATATAACTTAGTTTACCACCATTACTCATTTCCATCCACTTCACCGCTTTTTACAAGCCACTTTTTCTCATATTACATATAACATGAACTCATAAATTAAACATAGTGATCACTTATTAATCCTTGTCAATTGAAAGAATATAGTAATCACTTGGTCATACATAAACTTTGACTTTATATTAATCTTAAAACAAATTCATAATATTTCTCAATGTTTTGAAATATTTCTGTATTAAATTTAATATTTTGAAAATATAAATTATTTTGGTAAATATTTAAAATTTGTTATTTATATTTTATGATTGGTTAAAAGCCTTGAAGTGACAAATTACCCCTGATTGGATGTGAAATTGTTTAAACAAAATAATAATTTAAATTTAAAAAAAAAAATCTAACTTGACATGTAGTCTTTGTACTAAAGGTTTCATTACTGCTAATGAATCTATCATTTTTGTAAACTTGTGAAATTGTTTAAACAAAATAATAATTTAAAATGGCCGATAGGCGATTATTTCAACTTTTAGGGTGGAGGCTCGATGGGTCATTTATTGTTTTTTTTTAAATGAACGGTTAGATTGGAAAGATGCCAAAATATGCTGTGTCTGGTACATAAATGAACCATTCCGATTGAATTAATTAACTTACGTGCACCTTTAAATCGAAACGACATTCAAATTGAATTAGTTATTTAATATCAATATTAACCATATTCAAATGTGCCAAGTGTAGGTCTCCACTCTTACACTTACTCCTTGAACGGCTCCGCTCCACTCCTACTCGGTTGCGCTGTAAGACTGCTCAGCTCCACTCCGCACAACTGCTCAGCACCCAAATTGGTAGTGTAATGCTCAAACAGTGTTGTTATATCTCCTCTATCAAGCATGACGAGATTGAAGATTGTGCAGCTTCAACCACGGATCGTGCGAAGAGTAGACCACCGCAGCAGAAGAGCATGCAGATCCTGCACAAGAGTAGACCGGCGCAGACGTAGGGAAATAGGTAATCACTAGAATTAGATCGGCATTATTGTTTACAAGCTCATTGAAATGTAATTCTAGAGCACCGGATTTACAATTTATTTACCTGAAATTTTTGGATACAGGCAGAGGTCGATCTAAAAATTCAATAGATCTAGACCAACTTGTGGTGTACAAACTATTTAAATGAGATTTAAGCATGCAACTTGTGCCGATCTGAGATCTCCATAGATTGGAATTGGGTTGCAATTGGATTAGAAGAAGTTTTACGGTCCCAATTATCGGTTGTTTAATTCAACACTAATGCTTTATACCTGAGGGCTGCAAATTGAGATCTTATTCCCTGTTGTAGATTGATTCGGTCAAGACTATTTAGATCATTCTTTTGCCGTCTTCTGTTTTATTATGAATTTTTGGTAACAGTAATGAATATACCTACTGAATCGTTCATTATTCTTATTTGTAATTGCTGGACTTGGGATTAAGCAGACGTCGTTATTCTTCTTTGCAATTGCAAGACTAGGGATTAAGGAGACGCTACCACCAATAGTCTCTCTCTGTAACCCTAATCTCAATATGTGTGTCTATATAACCTTTTAAACTATTTCAAAGGAATCTACATCCAGGGTTTAGGGGTTTAGATTGCAAAAAAATGATCATTCACTTATGTAAAGATCGCTGGTATTTACATCTACAAAATCTTTAGAGGGGGGGATCCTGGGGAAGAGCTTGGAGCAATTCGAGACCAAATTTCCCATCAACTCCCCATCAAAGTTACACGTTTCCAATCTTCTAATTTTGACTAATTATAAAATTCAGGCCATTTCTTGGACAAGCTCGGGGAATCGAAACCATGGCGCGTGTAAATAATTTTGTTTATGTAGCCGTTGGAATTTTGCATCCCAATGGTACACTGTAGCATCTTAAGCCAACGATATAATATAATTAGTTCATGTAAATTATCATTGTTGAAATAGGAAATGTTGATTCGTCTAACATAATTTGTTTATCTTATCATTCAAATATTATTAGGGGCAAGGCATATTGTTGACTCGACAGATTGAGCAAGCTACAGATACGATTGAGCAGATATCGTTGATCTTTGGGTGAAAAACAACGAACCAAATCATGTCGAAAGCCATTATTTATATCTCCATAGGAAGCGTCGATTATATTGACTTCTACCTGCACAACATTTCTGACGTTTGCTCATTCCATTTGCCATGGAAATTTAACCAGCTGCTCTTCAAGGCCATCAGTGGAGGTCAGTTATGTTGCCAATTTTTATGTGACTAGGTTCATCCTTTTGTGCTTAGGGTTTCTTAACAAAGACAATAACTGTCATTTCATTTCTGTTGTGTTGAACACTAAGTTGGGTGTCTTTATGATTCTTGTTGAATTGAACAACAATGAGTATATTTATGATTGTGCAGCATCTGTATAATGCTAATGCAAGAAAGTTCGTGTGTGTGAGATTAGGGCCTCTCGGATGTGCACCGCACTTCTTGTGGGAACGTAACAGTAAGAGGGGCAATGCATCATAACATGGTGATTGAGTGTAATTTCACACTTAGATACATGGTGGATCAACTTATAACAACAAACTTTTAGGAGGCAATATAATCTTCTGCAATATAAACGATGCCAGCATTGATATGATACACTAAGCGCCAATATAATCTTCTGCAATATAAACGATGCCAGCATTGATATAATAGACAATGTTGGTCGTTGTGGTAATTAGAACACGAAGTAGATACATGATATAATGGAGAAGTCGGGTGTACTAGAGATGCCAACAAATTATAACGTTCACTCAAATTATCCCACTCCCACTGCTTCCACTCCCATCCCAACTTTGCATATAAAAAGGATATACAACTGGCCAGAGATTATAATGAATGGGTATCCATTTAACATATGTTCCACATCTCTACAACCACGTACCCCAACCACTCATCTTCCCTAAGTCCATTAAAAAACCCCTCAAGCAATAGCATGACAGTTGGTGGAATGTTGATTATTTGAGGTTCATGCTAAGCATAATGTCTTCTACACTTGGATTCACATGGAATGGTACTATCTAGAGCAACCATCTCGGATCTAATGCTTTGGGATCCACTTCCTTAAACCTCAAGGTTGAAGTGCCCGCCCTTTTGGGTAACGCAGTTGGAATAAAAGCCAGGATGAGGTGTTGAATATGGAAGATGCAAGATAGTTTCATCTATTTGGAAAGCGCACCAATTTCATCTTCAATTTGTCCATTCGATGTTTTAAAGTTGTTCAACAGATTCACTTAAATTTTTATGTTCATTTATGTTATAGATAAAATTGCAGTTTTTGTATAAAACAGCAGTTTATGTTTATATATAAAATTGCAGTTTTTATATATGTTCTTTTATGTTTCTAGATAATGGTTTATAAGAGATTTATTAAGTGTAAATAATTTCCAACACACTATTCATGATTCTTAATATACATAATTAATTTCATTAATGTGATATTAAACCAAACAATTTATAATTACAATACATTTGTGTTGTGCATTCTACCATTTTTTACTTGTATACAAAAATAACAATAAGATTATGCTTACATGCTGGTTAATGCAATTAAATGTCTTACAATTCAGACCACTTAAAAAGAGTTTCTTATAAATAACTAATTTTTAAAATGTTTTTGTGCATCCCAGCCAGAAATGTAAACACGGCACTCCAATATTTCATGAAAATACCTAATAAATACTATGAATCCCACAACAAACATGATACAACCAAGAAATTAAACGGCAGAGACAGTCAATACACCGATGCTTTTAAACCATATGTTATAATGTTATAAAACCATATTTAACAGAATAGAACAGATAAATGCTCTTGATGCAACCAAGAGACAATAGACACACGGATGTTAATAAACCATATAAGTGATGGTGTTTTGTGTTTTTTATTTAAAGAATATTTTTAATTCAATTATATATATAATATTAAATATTTTTTTATATATCAATATTTTTTTATAATTTAAATATAATAATAATATTCTATAGGGCCATGGTAACATATTCCTTTAAATCTTGGATGCTAACTACGTAATTGCTTTCATAAACGATGCAGGTTGGTTGAGGAAATTTATTCGCATTGCTGGCCGAGTCTTTCACTTTTGCAGTCAACTTCTTGCAATATGTTCATGTGTATTTATATATAAGTTATTTTTATTTATATTTAAATTATGTTCATTTATATTTATGATCAAGTTTTTATGGAGATAATTTATATATCATATTAAATTTTTAAATTATATATTGATAATTTATTAAAATTTTAGCAAAAATAATATTTATATATAAAACATTTTTTTATATATAAAACTTCTTTTTATAATATACAAATATAAAATAAAATAAATTTTGCATTTTAAAAGTAATAATAATAATAATATATATTGCTTAAGTTAATTTAAGTTAATATATATATATATATATATATATATATATATATATATATATATATTTTCCTCGGAAAAAAAGCGTAATTTTATTCAGCAGAGGTGAACAAATTACTATCTGTAGATGCAATTAAGCATTCGGTAATCCACTTAAGGATCAAAAAAACAGTCCAACATATAAAAGGTTCTGTACATCCATCCTCAATGACCCATACATGTCATTATAAACCACATTATAAGACCCCCAGTATAGACAGGAGCAAAGTGAAAAAACTAAAAGATGTCTGTTGGCTCCCCGAGCCACTTGAAGAGAAAAACATTAAGTACATTACAACTTTGAGAATCAAAAAATAAAACTGCCATTTGTAGGCTAGCATCCGACGCATCATCATAGTTTTGAACAAAAAAAACAAAATGTAACATGTGCCAGTTCCAATTAAAGTCCCTGAGAGTCAAGATCATCAACAAAAGGTCTATGAAAGTATTCATAGTGAGTTCCATCCCTGAACTCCTTCACTTTCCACAACCCCACTGCCATGTCCCCGGCCAACCTGAGAAGCCTCGTCCACCTCCGTGTTGTTCTCTCTGTAAATATGTCTGCAAGCAAAGTGTAAAAAGGAAAGTTTTAGTTGCATAATGTCCTGTAGAATGTTTGCTAGTCTAAGATCCCTGCAGTGTTGAGTGCCATTTGTCCAATTTGTAGCATTCATTGAATCACCAAACACATTAATCTGTTGACATCCCTTCTCCCTAGCAAAGATGAGAAGAAGTTTCAGGCTCATAATTTCAGCATAATTGTTTCCACCCTCCCCCAGTCCCCAGAAAAGGTGGAAAGAGTGTGTTGATGAAATATTCAGTATAGCCCCACCCCCCCACCTGCGTTCCAGTGCAGATCCATCATAAAAACCCCAAGGCATAGAAACATCAATTTCTAAGGCTAGGACCTCACGCTGTTTTGCAACTCTGATGTGGTGTGGGAAGGCCTGGCGGAAGCCACAAATCTGAATAGCAGTGACCACCGGTGTACATTTTTTATCAGTGAAGATCATACCATTACGTGCCAACCAGATGCCCCATACCACCAGCAATGGGAGATTCATGAAAGACTTTCCAATGGGATCCAACACCCACTGTGACTAGGCAGACAGCACCGTATCCCCTGTCCAGTTAAATAATGTATTATATATTCTCGAGCATTCCGCCCACACTTGCACCATGAATGGGCAATGGAGAAAAAGATGGACACAAGATTCCTCACGGTCTTTGCATAAAATGCACCAGCCTGGCCCAATCCTATTCTTTTTCTGTAAAGAGTCCCAGGTGGGTATAGAATTCTCGAGGACATTCCACATAAACAGTCTATGTTTCAGAGGGCAATTAATCTTCCAAAGGGTTTTCCACCATCCCACCAGCTCACGTTGATTCATGAAGTGACAGATACTGATGTATCCATCCTTTGGTGTATAACAACCATTCGAGGCCCCCTCCCATACCAAGCAGTCCTCCCTGTCCCGGATGCGAATATGAGATCGAGAGAGTGCCCGATAATATGACCTCAATTCCGCCCGTTCATCCACAGTTAGTGCCAATGATTCAGCATCAACCCATGTCTGAGTCCATGGATGCACTCTATCCTGAACAGCCAAATGGGATAGATAACAAATCCCCATATTCCGAAGAGAGAAAATCAATTCACCAGATAAAAGGTGACGACCAGCACTCCCAAACCAAGGGTCCTCCCCAACACAAAGGGCCTGTCCATTCCCAATATTCCAAGTGAGCAAGTCGCCTATAACAGGGAACGAATTGATGACCACTTTCCAAATAACGGAACAACCACCCTGTGATTTATCTACCGACCGCACCCATTCCAAAATAGAGAGAGGGGCAATATATTTCCGAGTGACAACCTTAGTCCACAGGCTTTCAGATTTCAACAATCTCCATACCCCTTTCGCAGCCAAAGCCTTTGCAAAAAAATGTATATTTTTAAGACCCCACCCCCCTAAGGCTTTTGGAATTGCGATCTTTTGCCATCAAACCCATGGGGAGACATAATCTCCCTTACCGCTCCATAGGAAGCGAAAACACAGCTTCCGAGCTTTCTCCAGCGTTCCTTTTGGAATCCATGAGAGTGACATCCAGTAGACTGGGATGGCCTCTAAAATCGACTTTACCAGAACCAGCCTTCCAGCTCGCGACAGCCATCTATGGCTCCAAACCTTCAGTCTCTTGTGGATTTTTTCAACGATCCAATGCCAATCCCCTTTTGTATATGAATTTGGCTTTAAGTGAAACCCAAGGTAGTAGAAGCCCACTTCAAGTCGTAGAAAGGTATATGGAAAGATCCTCCGGATAGCCGCAATCTCACATTCCCTAAGCAAATGGGTAGATAGAGTGGATTTTCTCTCATTGATCTCCATACCCGTAGCTTTAGAGAAAAGTTGAAAGATGTCCTGAAGCGTTTCCATGTCCCTAGTCGATCCAGTGCAAAAGATAAGTATATCATCCACGAACAGCAGATGCGTAATAAACAGATCAGGTGCCACTTGGATGCCATGGAGAGTGCCATCCCTACAGGCTTTTTTCAATGCCTTACTCAGCCCTTCAGCGACCAGCAGGAAGAGTAAAGGGGATAGTGGACATCCCTGATGCAGTCCTCTTTCAAACCGGAAAAAAGGAGATGCTGCACAATTGATGAGCACCGCAAAGGATACCGTAGAAATACAACTCATAATCCACCTGATAAAATCCACAGCAAAACCCAGATGAGTGAGAAGTAAATGAATATACAGCCAGCTCACCTTATCATATGCTTTTGACAAGTCAATCTTGATAATAGCTCCTTTGATTTTCCGAGCTTTCATGCTATGGATACCCTCCTGTGCAACCCCAATAGCCTCGTGTATTTGTCTCCCTTCCAGGAAGCCGAATTGTTCCTCATAAATATGTTTGGACAGAATCCCTCTAAGCTGCCCAGCGATAATCTTTGATACTACCTTGTAGACACAGTTGCACAAAGAAATGGGTCTGAAGTCGCTTAAAGAAGAGGAATTGTCAGTCTTAGGTATAAGTGCAATAAAAGTGGAGTTCAGGGCAGCCGGGATCCTCCCCGATCGATGAGTGTCTTCCACCATATGCAACAGATCATTCCCAATAAGCTCAAAGAGTGCCAGCAAGAATTCCACCGTCCATCCATCCGGTCCCGGGCTTTTATCTTTTTGAAAACCCTTTAAAACACCCTTCAACTCATCTTCCTCAACAACAACCATCAAGGAGTGGTTGTCTTCCTCATCCACAAAACGTGGAAAAAACTGGGCCATCCGAACCACATCCAAAATGTTAGCCTGTGCAGGGGCTTTAAAGAGTGATTTGAAATGTTCAACCCCAACCCCAGCCATATTATCAAAAGACGTCTGGGTATGCCCCAATGAGTCTTCCAAGCTCCAAATGGTATTGGCCGCCTTCCTTCCTTTGGCATATGCATGGAAAAATTTTGTGTTCTCATCCCCAGCCGATAGCCATATAGCCCTTCTCTTCAGTCTCCACGTTTCCTCTTTCTCCAAAAGCAGCTTATTTCGCCTTCCTTCCAATGAAACCAAAAGAGCTTTCTCCTCCGGTGTGCCCAAACCCCCAGTTCCCGAATCATACAGACTGCAGTTCCATTTCGATAGTCTTTAAAACTCTATCATCTCTAATGTTATTTTCATGGGCCCAGGCCTTCACCGGCCTTTTAACTCTCTTGATATTTTCAGAGAACTGATGAGAGGCCGAGATGCCTACCCTGGGATTGTAGGGTACCCAAAGGGATCCAATAAGTACAGGAAAAGTCTCATCATCCAACCAAATTTTGTTAAATTTTAGCGGCCCAGCTGGTTTCATAGGACCATCACGAATCTCCAAAAAAATAGGGAAATGATCCGAAGAGCCCCCCGAGCCAACCCACTGCCTCAGTAAATAGTTCTGATCCACAAAGATGTCAGACAACAGAAAACGATCCAAACGTTTTTCAACTCTGTAATCACCAGTTCTATTATTTCTCCAAGTAGGTTTAAGGATAGTCAGCTCAATATCCAGCAAATTGTGGATAACCAGCTGGTGAGTAAAAAAATCAGCCATAGGATCTGGCCGAGCTCTGCAACCCCAAACTTCAGCCGGTCCAAGGGAGAAATTTAGATCCCCTCCCAAAATAAGGTTCCCTACCTGTAGCAAAGGATGAGGGAACAGAGATTCCCAGAAAGGGACCCGGTTCGAATATGGCCCATAAACATTAACCACCGTGAGAGTATCACCAAAATCCAAGGACGAGCAAGTCATCCCCAGAGCCGCTTCCATTCCCCAGAGATTCTGGCACTGTATCGAACGGGTGTTCCACCCCATAGCCAGACCACCGGACATGCCCCTGGCATCCAGTGTAGTAAAAGTCCAGCCACCAAACCAACTTTCAAGTAATTTTTTAACAGTCTCACCAACACCCATAGTTTCCTAAAGCAGAATGATATCCGGGTGTTCAATAGACACCACTCTGCGGAGTGCTGATCTTTTGAGGGGAGCAGCCAGACCCCAGCAGTTAAAAGACATAACTTTCATCAACGTCCCCTCTTCTGGGCACGCACCGCTCTAAGCGCCCGATCAATAGTCACCTATTTGCCATCCATGAGGTCCATCTTGGCCTTGGTTTGTGCTTTAGCAAGGTGGGATTTTCTGCCCCGACCCCTACCATTCCTGCCACTCTTATTTAAGCCTACCCCCAGCCCACCCGGGGAAATTTTTGAAAGGAATCTCAGAAAGTAACCAGAATCCGATGATGTGGTAGGGGATGGGGATAGAGGATCATCAAGAGGCCCAAGTTCGACAACAGGGGGAGGGTCAAGCAGCATTACCCCAGGGATTGGCTTCAAAGCTAAGCAGGATGGGGTGTCAGGATCAAAACCCGTAGTATCTACCAACTCCATTGCCAAAGAAATATTCAAATTTTTTAAAGCCTCGATCCAGTCTGGATTATCGAAATACAAGTTCTTTAAAGCAAAATGAAAGGAAAGGGGTTTAATGGAGTGAGCAATACCCGCAGATGTTGATCCAGGTTCCAAGTTTGCCGCCGGTTGAGTCGCCTCATTAGCAGTATTCCCGGGTAGCAGATCCCCAACAGGACTCGCGTCCAAACCCATCTCCCCTTGTAAGTCTGCCTCACCTGCCTCCGCAGCACTAGAGACCTGTAGAGCCGTGCCAGAAGGACAAGGATCAACCATATCCCGTGGAGAAACATGTCCCTCAGCCCCGTCCAAAACCGTAATAGGGAGGGTTTCAGCCAATGGGATATCCGGAGGGGGGGTAGCCTCCACCGCACCAGGACCTCTATTCGAACCCTCATATTTCCTCCGGAACGGGAGTTTGCATTCTGCAGTCGGATGACCGTAGGCATGGCAGCGACGGCATCTGAAGGGGACATTTTCGTAGTCCAATTTCTGTGAATAGACATATGGCCCCCAACTGAGAGTAACATCTGGTACCAACCCATCTCGAATGTTCAGATTAACCAAAATACGAGCAACCTTCCGCTGCCGGGTATGAAGAAAGCTGTAGTCGCCATCCAAATAATGCCCAATCATGTTCCCAATGCCTCTGAAATGTCGCTCCGACCAGTAATGTAGAGGTAATCCCGGGAGCCGTACCCACAGTGGTACAATATCCAACCGTTCCTTACTAGCATCAAACAGCGGATGCCAGGGTTTGATCATGACCCGGCAGTGATCCCAGCTCCAGTTGGAATTTAAAACCCATTTTGTGTGCTCCTCCGCCTGGAAATTGAAAGCAAACCAGTTACGGGTTAATTCCACAACTTCCGGTGGATAGCCCAAAACCCCAGCCCACTTCTCCCCCACCCAATCTTCAATGGTGCGCAGAGAGAAAGATCTGCCCAATGCTTTGCTAACCAAAGTGATACTGGTCATCTTGACCAGTTGATGCCACTCAATATCTTCCCCTAGAGCGTAATTATAGCGAGTCCTGCTAAGTTTCAACCACCTCTTCCTTCCCCGTTTCTCCTTGTGAGTGGTATCCTCCGATGAAGGTCCACCCCATTCGTCTGAACTCGTACCAGAGCCCACACAAGGGCTAGCAAAGCCACACTGCTCGTGGATTTCCAGTTGCCCCGCCCACCTTTCCTCCCTTGCCTCTGCAGCATTCAAACCTGGCAACGGGTCCAATGGAGAAGGAACTCTGCCAACATTGCCCCGAAAACCATCATCCACCGTGCTATACCCTTTATTCCTGCCCGCCGAACCCTCCAGGGCCGCAATAACCTGATCCGAGGTCCATAAACTCCCCACTTCCTGCGAAGTATTCACTGATATACCGGAGATAGGAGCACATAAAACCCCCGAGCTGGGAGATAATGCCAAGAAATCCATCGGTGAAAACCCCAGAGTGGACCTGCTCTCTAAAGTAGGTAGTCCTTCCACCTCGCCACCACCAGAGGGGACCCCAATCGTCCACCCGTCACCCGCAGATTGTGTCCAGATGGGCAAATCATCAGATGCATCAAAGGAGTAGTCCACCCTGTCGTCATACGAAGCCATATTTAGGGAAACCCCACCTCCACCGTAGCACAGGTAAAACCGTGGCAATCCACCTAGGGTTTACCACCTTAAACAAGGTTTAAGCAGTAAGAAAACGGAATGAAAACGGTGTTCAGTTCCCACCCTACACCACAGCGAGTGCCGACAAAACCGTGACCCCTTGACGGCAGCAGCCCGCCCAGCTATCAGCCTGTAGGTTTACGAGTCCACCATCGCCATGAAAACCTCCATCGCGCACCAAGAAAAACCCAAAACCTCTCCACTCTAATCTATATCCATAAACCAAAAACTTATGGCTATCAGAAACCAAAAGCTTTCTCCAAAATTAAACGTACTGCTTCACCGGTACCAAAAGACTTCCACCAAATTAGCGAGCTACTTCTCTGCCATTTTCTTGGCCTCCTGCCTCGTCCATCCTCCAGTTTTAACGTTCTTCTTTACTGGGACCAAAAAAGCTCCCTCCTAATTAACGTATCCATTATCTAAAACTTTCAGAACCCGAAAACTTCCTCCAAGTAAATCGTACTTCTTCACTGGTTCCGAAAAGCTCCCTCCAAACTAACGTACTTCTTCACAGCCATTTCGAATATATATATATATATATTAATATTAATAATTGCCTAAATTAAATTAAAGAGTAAATATATATATAATAATAATAATAATGTTCTATATTGCATAAGTTAAGAATTGTTTTTGGCAAAATTTATTTTTTATATAATATTTAATGTAAAAGTAATTATTTAAATATAAATTAATATTATCAATAGTTAATTATAATAACATTAATGTTTAGTGTGATGTAACTAATTGTTTGAATATAAAATAATATTAATATTAATATCAATTTAAAAAAAAAAGTAAGATAACATCATCATTATTTATATTAATAAAATTATTAATTATATCATAAAAAATAATTGATATTAAGATTAATGTTTAATGTTTAATACACTTGTTTAATATTGAAATTAATATTTAATATTAAAAATATAGTTTAATAATACAGAACAATATTAATGTTTAAGATTAATATTAAATGTATAATGAGTTGTTTTTATATAAAACAATTTTAATAATATTAATATTAAAACTCATACTAATATTAATATTAATGCTAAATCAGTTGATCATGAACAATAATAGTCAACTATGAATAATCATGGTCAACCAAAGTCAACTATGGTAAACTATATTCAACCATAGTCAACCATTTCTCAACTATGGTCAAGTATAGTCAACCATGCCTAACCATCATCAACAATGGTCAATCATAAGTCAACCAAAGTCATTCGCATTCAAATAAAGTCAACCATAATCAACCATGGTAAACTAAAATCAACCATAACCAACCAAATTCAACAGTAACCAACAAAAGTCAACTAAAGTTATAAGTAGAACTAGGTCAAGGAATAGTAAATTATGCCAAACAAAGTCAACCATAGTAAACTTTCAAACAAGGTCAAGCAATGTCAATTATGAAAAAACAAAGTCAAACATGGTCAACCAAATTTAACCAAACTCAACCATAGTCAAACAAAGGGAACCATAGTCAAACAAAGGTAACCATAGTCAACAATCGACAATAATATTCAACCATAGTCAACCAAAGCCAACCATCGACAAACATATTCAACAATAGTCAACCATAGTCAACAATAATCAACCAAAGTCAACCAAAAGTGAACCATGGCCAACTAAAGTCACCAAAACTAAACAATAGTCAACCATTTTCAACCAAAGTTAACCATGGTCAAATAAAGTCAACCATGTTGTACCAAAGTCAGCCATGGCTGACTATGGTCAACCATAGTTAAGCAAATGTAAACCATGGTTAACCAAAAGTCAACAAAAAGTTAAGGTGAAGTTAGCCTAGTCAACCATGGTCCACTGTGGTCAACCATGGACAAACATAGTCAACCAAAGTAGACCAAAAGTCAACCATGTTCAAACAAAGTTAACCAAAGGTAAAGCAAAGTAAACTATGGTCAACCGAAAAGTCTACCATGGTAAACCAAAGGTCTAAAATGGTCAACCAAAAAGTCATCCAAATGTCAACCAAAAGTCATCCAAAGGTCAACCAAAGTCAACCATGTTCAACCAAAGTAAAACATGGTTAAACAAAGTCAACCATGATCAACTAAAGTCAACCATGGTCAACCGAATTCTTCCATATTTAACTAAAGTTGACTATGTTCAACCATGGTCAACCGTGTTCAACTGTAGTCAACCATGCTCGACAAAAGTCAACTGAAGTCAACCACAGTAAACCATAATCAACCAAAGTCAACCAAGGTATACCAAATTCAACCATGGTCAACCAAAAGGGAAACCAAAGTCAACCATGGTTAGCCAAAGTCAAGCATGGTTAAGCAAAAGTCAACATGGTTAATGAAAGTCAATCATAGTCAATTATAGTGAACCAAAGTCAACCATGGTTAACCAAAAGGAAACCAAAGTCAACCATGGACAACCAAAAGGAAACCAAAGTCAACCATGGTCAGCCAAAAGGAAACCAAAGTCAGCCATGGTTAATGAAAGTCAATTGTAGTCAATTATAGACAACCAAAGTCAACCATGGTCACCAAAGTCAACATGGTTAACGAAAGTCAATTGTAGTCAATCAAACTCGACCATGGTTAACCAACCTTAACCAAACTCAACCAAAGTCAACCATGGTCAGCCAAAGTCAACATGGTTAACGAAAGTCAATTGTAGTCAACCAAACTCGACCATGGTTAACCAACCTTAACCAAACTCAACCAAACACAACCATGAGATTCAAAGTAAACCCAAGTCGAGCGTGGTCAACCAAAGTCGAGCGTGGTCAACCAAAGTCGACCATGGTAAATCATAGTCAACCATGTTCAACCATGGTCAACCAAAGCTGACCATGGTCAACTATGGTCAATTCAAGTTAACAATAGTTAAACAAAGTCAACTATAGTCAATCATAGTCAACCAAAAGTCAGCCATGGTTAACCAAATTGAATCAAACGGAAACCATGATCAACCAAACTCAATCATGGTCAAACATATTCAAGCAAAAGTCTAGGAAAAGTTTATCCAAAGTCACCATGTTTAATCGTGGTCAACCATGGTTAACCAAAGTCAACTATTGTCAACCTTATTCTAACATGGTCAACCTTGATCAACCAAAAGTTAAGAATCGACAAACAAATTCAAACAAAGTCGACCATGGTCAACCAAAAGTAAATCAAAGTCAACCATCATTAACCAAAAGTTAACCAAACTAAACCAAAGTTAACCATGGCCAACCAAAGTCAAGAATGCTAAACGAAAAATCAACCATGGTAAACCAAAAAATTCAACCAAAATCAACCATAGTAAACCAAAGTAAATCAAACTCAACCATAGTCAACCATGGCCAACAAAAGTCAACCATAGTCAACCATAGCTAGCCATGACCAAGCATAGTCAACCAAAGATGTAGACCATGGTCAATCGTTGTTAGCCATGGTCAACCAATGTCAACCATGGTAAACCAAAGTCAAACAAAATTTAACCATGGTCAACCATTGGTTAGCCATGGTTAGCCAAAGTCAAACAAAAGTTAGCCATGTTTAGCCATTGGTTGAACCAATATTCAACTAATGGTCAATCATAGTCAACTAATGTCAACCAATAGCCAATGGTAGACTAATGGTCAAGCATAGTCAACTAATGTCAACCAATAGCCAACCATAATCAAGCAATGGTCAACCATTGTCTACCAATAGTCAACTAATGGTCAATCAAAAGTCAACCATGGTTAACCAATAGTCATCCATGGTCAACTAATAGTTAACCATTGGTAAACCATAACCAATGGTTAATCAATGTTCAACCAATAGTCAACAATGGTCAACAAATAATAACCCAATGTCAACATAGTCAACCATGGTCAACTAGTGGTTTAACATTCGTCGACAAACCCTTGGTCAATTGATTTTAACCATTGGTCAACCATTGGCTAGTTATGATAGACCAAAGTAAACCACGGTTAGCAAAAGTCAACCACGACCAATCAAAATTTAAACAAAGTCAACCATGGTCCACTAAAGTCAACAATGATAACTAAAGTCAACGAAGGTCAATAATGGTCTACCATACTTAACCATGATCAACCATATTTAACCAAAGTCAACCATGGTGTACGATGGTCAATCATGGTCAACCAAAGTCAAACAAAGTCCACCACGATCAACCAAAAGCAACCACGGTCAAGCAAAGTCGACCATGGTTGACTATAATCAAACATGGTTAACAAAGTTGACTAAGGTCAACCAATGTCGACCATGGTCAACTATAGTCAACCAAGATCAACTATGTTCAACCATAGTCAACCATGAACATCCAAAGTCAGCAATGTTCAACCAAAGTCTACCATAGTTAAAAATGGTCAACCAAGGTCAACCATAATCGTTATATTTAATTATTAGAATTATTATTATTTAATTAATATTATAAATTGTGTGGCCATAATAGTGTTTTTAATAATAATAATAATAATAATTCACCAAACCTGACCAGCAGGCTGACCGTAAACTGGAAAGCCATATTAATAATTAATATGTCTTATATACGCCGATCAACGTATATCAACCATGGCCACACATTTAAATGTGGTTGATATACCACATTTAAATGTGTGGCCATGGTTGATATACTTCGATCGACATATATAAGCCATATTAATTATTAATATGGATTGCTAGTTGACGTTCGGCCTACGGAAAAGGATGGTTAAGTTTTAATAATTAATTATTATAAGCAAATATTTATTAAAAGAAATTATTATTATTATTATTATATTATAATAATAGTAATAATAATTATAATTAAATTATAATAAATATTATTATTATTTATTATAATATTATTATTATTATTATTATTATTTATAACATTGATTATTTATAATAATATTGATTATTTAATTATGATTTATTATTATATTTATTATAAGAAATAATAATTATTACTATAATAATGTTGACTTTGGTTGATCAAGGTTGACATGGTTGACGTTGGCTCACTAGGCTCGATTATGGTTAACCTTGGTTGACCATAGAGTCAACAATGCTTAATAACAAATCATGGTTAATAATAATTTATTATTATTATTAACCAACCATGGTTAAGCATGGTCAACCATAATTAACCATGATTGACTTTGGTTGACTATCGTTGACCATGGTTGAACATAGTTGACAATGATTGACTTTGGTTAAACATGGCTGACCATGGTGGACTTTGATTGACCATGGTCAACTGGAGTCAACCATGGTTAATAATATTATTATTATGAATAACCAACCATAAGTGGTTGATATTATTATTATTATTACTACTACTATTATTATTAAAACCAAACATGGTCAACCATGGTTGAATTTGGTTGACCATGGTTGATTACAATTCACTATGATTGATCATGGTTGACCATGGTTGATTTGGTTTGACCATGGTTGAGCATGGATGAACATGGCTTACCATGAATGACTATGGTTGATCATAATCAACCATAGTTGACTTTAGTTGATCATAATCAAGCATAATTGACAAGGATTGGATATGGTTGGCTATGATTGACTATGGTTTACTTTTCTTGACTATGGATGATTTTGGTTGAATATGGTTTACTTTTGTTAACTATGGTTGACCATGGTTAACTACTGTTGACTTCATTTAATTGTGGTTGAATCTAGTTGAGTAATTCACTATGGTTGAATATGGTTGACCATAGTTGACTGGTTTCCTTTTGTTAATGATGGTTGACCATGGTTAACTACGGTTGACTTTCTTTAATTGTGGCTGAATCTAGTTGAGTAATTCACTATGGTTGACCATGGTTGAACATGGTCGACCATCGCTGACCATGGTTGAATTTGGTTGACTTTAGCTGACATGGTTGACTTAGTTTTGTCATAATTGACTATTGATCAACCATCGCTAACCATGGTCGAATATGGTTGACTATGGTTGGACATGGTTGACTATGGTTTACTTTGGTTGACTATGGTTGACCATGGTTTACTATGGTTGACTTTGTATGATTGTGGTTGAATTTGGTTGAGTAATTCATTATGGATGACTATGATTGACCACGGTTGACTATGGTTGACAATGGTTGACCATGGTGGACCATGGTTGAGTATCGTTGACTTAGTTTGGCCACAATTTACTATTGGTTGACCATGGCTAACCATGGTCGAATATGATTGACTATGGTTGGACATGGTTAACTATGGGAGACAATGGTTGACTATGGATTACCATGGTTGGCCATGGTCAACTATGTTTTACCATGGTCAATTATGTTTAACCATAGTTAACCATGGTTGACTTTGGTTGACCAAGGTCGACTATGGTTGACCATGGTAGACCATGGTAGGCCATGGTTGAATTTTGTTTACCATGGTTGGTTATGGTTAACCATTCCATGGTTGAATTTGGTTGACCATGGTTGACGTTGAGCATGGAAGATGTTGACTTTGGTTGACCATGGTTGAATTTCGTTAATCGTGGTTGATGTTGACCATGGTTGACGTTGAGCATGGAAGATGTTGACTTTGGTTGACCATGGTTGAATTTTGTTAATCGTGGTTGATGTTGACCATGGTTGATGTGGACGTTGGTTGATTGTGGTTGACTTAGGTTAATGTTGACCATGGTTGACTTTGGTTGACAATGCTGCATGACCATTATTGACCATGTTTCACTATGCTTGACATCGGTTAACAATGGTTCAACAAGATGAGTTTAGTTTACCATGGTTGACTATGTTTGGATTTGGTTGACCATGGTTGACTACGGTTGACTATGGTTGACTCTAGGTATAATGGGGAAGCCATGGTTGACTATGGTTGATTATGGTTCACCAAGGATGACTATGGTTGTGTATGGTTGACTGAATGCTAAACCATGGTTGTTCATGGTTGAGTGATGGTTGACTGGTGGTATAGTGGGAAGTCATTGATGACTATGGTTGACAATTGATGATCATAGTTTACTAAGGTTGAGTAATGGTTAACTATAGGTGTAGTGAAGAAGACATTGTTAACTATGGTTGACTAAATGGTTCACCATGGTTTATCATGGTCAACTAATGGTTCACTGGTGATATAGTGGGGAAGTCATCGTTGAATATGGTTGACCATTGATGATCATGGTTGACTAAGGTTGAGTAATGGTTGACTGGGGGTATAATGAAGAAGGCATTGTTGACTATTGTTGACTATGGGTGACAATGGTTGATTATGACCTACCAAGGTTGACTATGGTGGACCATGATTGATTATGGTTGACCATAGGTGACTATGGTTGACTTTGGTTAGGTAAGGTTGACTATATTTTTCCATGGTCAACAATGGTTGACTTTTGTTTACCATGGTTGGTTTTGGTTGACCATTGTCAACCATGGTTGACCATAGTTAATGTTGACCGTGGTTGATGTGAAATTTGGTTGACCATGGTTCACCAAGGCTGACCATGGTTGTGTGTGGCTGAGTATGGTTGACTAAATGGTTCACCATGGTTGACTAATGTTTCACTAGTGGTATAGTGGGGAATTCATCGTTGACTATGGTTGACCATTGATGATCATGGTTAACTAAGGTTCAGTAATGGTTAATTGCGGGTATAGTGAAGAAGGCATTTTTTACTATGGTTGACTAAATCGTTCACCATGGTTTATCATGGTTGACTGATGCTTGACTTTTTGTATAGTGGAGAAGTCATCATTGACTATAGTTGACCATTAATGATCATGACTCACTAAGGTTGAGTAATGGTTGACTACACGTATAGTGAAAAATGCATTGTTGACTATGGTTGACTATGGGTGACAATGGTTGATTATGGCTTACCATTGTTAACCATTGTCAACTATGGTGGACCATGGTTGACCATAGTTGACTATGGTTGACTATGGTGGATCATCGTTGATTATGGTGGACGATGGTTGATTATAGTTGACCATAATTGACTAAAGTTGACTTATAGTTGACTATGGTGGACCATGGTTGACTATAGCTGACCATAGTTGACCATAGTTGACTATGGTTGAGTATGGGTTACCATGATAAACCATGGTTGACTTTTGTTTACCATGGTTGGCTATGGTTGACCATTGTCAACCAAGGTTGACTTTGGTTGACCATGGTTGTCTTAAGTTGATGTTGAGCATGGCTGATGTTGACTTTGGTTGAACATGTTTCACTATGTTTGACATTCATTAACAATGGTTGAGTAAGATGAGTTTAGCTGACCTTGGTTAACTAAGTTTGACTATGATTATATCACTTTGCAATTGACAATTGTGTTGACATTCGTTGACATCCTATATTTATGAATGGTTATTATGTGACATTGTGACATTTAGAAAGTAGTATCCGGCCCTATGATGTTCCAAAAGGGTCATCTTGGATTGGAATGTTGACTGTGGTTTACCATGGCTAATAAAAGTTTAACATGGATGACCACAATTGACTACAATTTATTATTATATTATATTACTGATCAGCGTATATCATTAATTTTCTCAACAATTATATTATTTATATTATAGCATATATAACATATAGATTTTACATCTTCTATTTAAACAAATTAAAGTTTAACATTTAAATATTTCATTGATTTTTACTTTTTTAAATCTGATTTTTATTATAAATTTATTTATGATTGTTACTACTATTATAAATCAATTTGACTATTATTGATTTATAATAGTGCCAAAGGGATGCTTTAGGGGGATGTGCCAAAGAGATGCAAAGGGGGATGTGTAACTCTTTTCAATTAATTTTTATTACTATAAATGAAGTTGACTATTATTATAAAAATGCATTAATATATTTATTGTGTCAAAGAGATGCATTAGGGGGAGGTGTAACTCTTTCCATTCTGACACATGTCCTTTAAAAATAAAAAACTATTATAAAAAATAACATGTGTGCTCAAATTAGATTTAAAACTTACAACAATATTTATATATATATATATATATATATATATAACATTTTCAACGACATATATATAAAAGTATACACAAATTAAAACATTTCTTCAAAATTTGCACTCAAAAAAGGTTTGTGCATTTCCTCTCACAAGTTTGTGCCTTTCCTCTCATAGGTTTGTGATCCTTTCTAAGATGAATCTATATGATAAATCAATTACTACTATTATAAATCTATTATGTATTTATTAATATATAGTTTTTAAATCTTTATAAAAATTAATGTTAAAAATTTAAATATTTCTTATTAAAAAATTAGTTATACTAAATATATAAAAAAATGATATTATATATTATATATTATAAATCTATTTTATAATTTTTATTATTACTATTACTATATCTTATAAATCAATTTTACTATCCTATTAAGAAATTTGTGATAAATCAATTATTACTATTATAAATAAATCAGTTTTACTATCTTACTACTAAATTTATGATAAATCAATTATTACGATTATAAATCAATTAAGGTTAAATATATATTTATTAATAATATAAATGTCCAATTTGAAGAAACTAAGGTTAAATATAATAAAAATATATTTATTTAAACAAACTTAACCTATTAAAATTAAGAATTATATATATATATATTAAGAATTTTTACTATTATCATTATTTTATATATATATATATATATATATATAAAGGATTTTTACTATTATCATTACTATATTTTATAAATCAATTTTATTATGCGATAAATCAATTATTATTATTATAAATTAACAAAGTCAAAAATATATTTACTATATATAACAATAATAAAAGCATTTTTATTTAAACAAACTTAACTTATTAGAATTATTCTATTCTTTTATATATCAATTTTATTATTATTATAAAAATCATTAATAAATTTAATATAAATCAATTATTATTTTTATAAATAAATTAATGATAAATATATTATAAATTAATTAATGAATATATTATAAATCTAATCATTTTTACCACCCATTTGAAATTTGACGCATAAAATATAATGAAAATTTAGAACTACTCTCAAAATTTATATTGAAAATTTAGAACTACTCTCAAAATTTATATTGAAAATTTATAAATTTTAAGAGCGAGCAAGCATCTATAATGAAAATTGAGCAAGCATCTATAATGAAAATTTAGAATAGCTGCGAAAATTTATAATGAACATTTAAAAGTTTCAAGAACCGTTTAATTTTGAGCAAGCATCCATAATGAAAATTTAGAATAGCTGCGAAAATTTATAATAAACATTTAAAAGTTTCAAGAACGGTTTAATAGAATTATAAAGTGTGGAGAAATTTTGTTACCATGCCTTAACAGTAAAAAAAATTATTTTTATCCCAACACGCTCAGCTTATTAAAGTTATTTAACTTGTTTTAAATAAAAGAATTCCATGGACTTCTCGTTCTCATCTTTGCACCAGCGCTGGTCATGGAACTTAATGCCATTGCTGCAAACATCAATGGTTATAAAATTTGAAATCTTGCTATGGTTTTTAAATTTTAAGTATTTCTGAAAAATGTTAATGCCATTTCTGCATAGTTCTAAAATTTTAAATCTTGCTTGCATAGTTATTGATTTTATATGGCATATAATTCCAGATTTTATATAGCATAGAGTTGCAGATAAGGAAAACCATGAGATTATGAAATTATTTTATATCATCATAGTATAACGAAAAACATCGCCCACTCGCTGGAAGCAGACATTGAACAAAAGATTTTCAAATATGCATTACGGTTTGATCTGCATCGATTTTTACTACCAGATTGTGGCGGCCCTTCAAATTGTTAGTATTATTTACCAACATAGATCGCTTTGGCAGAAATAAGCTTTTGAGGAGGAAAAAACATAAATATGGTTTATTGTTATTAACATATAAGTTATAATGGTTAACCAATAACATAAACTGTAATGGATTAACATATAATGTAATGGAAAATCTAACTATAATGGATTAACATATAATGTAATGGAAAATCTAACATATGGATTTGAAAATTGTTTAATTAAATATATTACCATCCACGGATATTGAACACCAGAAAAAATAGATGACTCAGAAAAGTTGTCAGATACTAAAGCCAATGGTAGAAAATGCCGAAAACACCAATGTTGGAAAATGCCGGAAACACTACATAGAAAAACTCGTGAATAATCAAGGCTACAGTCTCTATGCAATAGATTTCGACCACACACAAATGCCTGCAATCCAAATCACTCTTCCATCCATGCGATAATGAGAGGTACAACTACACAAATGCATGGAAAATAACAAATCTACTAACAAGTCTCACTATGAAGCTCTTGGGAATTTGTTCTTATCTTTCCAATATTTTCTATTTCTTAAACTAAAAACAATATAAAGATGATATCAATATTCTAACTTGGGAATTCATTTTTATCTTTGCAATATTACGATGCTATAAAAAAGACACTAAAATAAAGAGCCTAGGCAAAAAATATAAATAGTTGTAAACACTTGAAACGGGAAACTACCCACAATCATGAGATCCAAGCCATATATATCTTTGTTATTAACTACTTTAAAAAGAATTGATAAATATGGACTTTAACATGCACATCTTATGATTTGATTCCTGAGGATTAGAACATAATGTTATGTTTGTCACCCATTGTAATAACCCCAGTTTGATTCTTATAAAGTATTTAATTAGATTATGTAAAATGATGCAAATATGCTAGTACGGATTTCTAGTGTGGACCAAGGCCCGACTAGTAAATGACTAGGCATATATGATGTAAATATTTTTAGTTGGACCGTATGGTTGGCTTGTCATGCTAACTTGAAATATATGTAAATATTATATTGCATAAGTTATAAAAATGGTCCAAGATGGTTGTGTAAAGAGCACTAGATGGGCTATGATTCCACCAGAGGGGAAGAGAAAAGGGGGGCTATGTGATGTTAAATCCTTTGCTTCCAACTGTCAACCTTAGAAATCATCCAAATTATGCCATGTGCTTTAAATGAGGCAATTACTTCATCTTGACTATTAAACCCAATCATTGAATGCATGTGTGAGGTTGGTGGGAAAAGTCACTTCATGCAGTTATTGAAGCATGGAGGTGAATGCACTTTTCTGACAGTTCTATCAGTTGCCAGAAGTTAGTTCTGCAGTTGTTAGTAGTCTTTTTCTTCTATGGTTAGAACCTATGCGAGTTGTCTTTTCACCATCATCTCATATCCTTGGGAGTCGACACTCATTCTATCATTCTCTCGTGTAGATATACACTATGTAGAGTTTCCTAATGTTATTCATGACCATTACCAGACTATGTCTATCCCATAAATTCGAATTTAGAGACATAGCTACATATTTGAAGGGAAAAATAAATGGTTGTAGGTGAGAATAGAGGTTTGGAAAGCTAAGATCCTTTACCTAGGAAGTTCTGCTACTCACAAATGCTTGAGAAGCCATGAATTGAGGCTATAGGTGGTACTCCAATAACACAGATCAAATTGGACTCCTTTTATGCACACACTGGAAGCACCTGGCAAGATGGATCACCCAACACAGACGTGGATCGGTGAAGGGGATTCCTAAGAACATAAGGGTGTTGTGTGGGGAAGGTATTGTTGGATCCAAAGTTGTGGTGGGTGAGTGAGATCCATGTAGAGCTCTGCATGAGCATTTGGCTAAGCATTGAGTGCAAAACGAGTTGTAGGATGAGAGAGAGAAGACCATAGGTGTTTCCTTCACCCTAGTGGCCCCATAGATCTGCTTGGGGGTGGATTCTTAGCATAAAGAGTATATGTTGGACAAAGTGCCTACTGTTGGGTGGAAAATCGCTCTTGCATAGTCAGTTGCTTGGATCTATGTTGTTTAAGATAAGTGTTCTCTTTGTATTGGATATGCAATGTTTTTAATTAATGTCTGGAATGATTATGCTGGTATATGCATGTGTTGTTTGTGTGGATGGAGTTTATTCTATTGTGTATTTTTATTATGCATATGTGCATGTATTTTAATTGTTATGAATTTGTAACATTATTGTGGGGTGAAATTTAAAAGCCCAATTTTAGTTAATATTCCCCTCCCATTGATCAAATTGGGTGAGAGGGGGACATTACGCCCATCGAAAAACTTGATTTGCAATATGATAACAAATAATTTTAAATTCAACAACATGGCTAATTCAGGCCATGAAGTAGTGCACTTCTAGCATATCGCAATATTTTCTTAATGTTTATCCAACCAAACCAACAAGATGACCAAACTTCAATGTTTATCACATCAAACATGCTATGCATTAGAATTCCAAGACCCATTGTACCACCTTGTTGCATAACAAATACTTATCCTTTATTGTACTTAACTTTCACATAACCACAATCAAATATCTAGTATGCCATTGATCAAATATCTTGTTGCTAATTCAGGCCCTGAAGTAGTGCACTTCTAGCATATCGCAATATTTTCTTAATGTTTATCCAACCAAACCAACAAGATGACCAAACTTCAATGTTTATCACATCAAACATGCTATGCATTAGAATTCCAAGACCCATTGTACCACCTTGTTGCATAACAAATACTTATCCTTTATTGTACTTAACTTTCACATAACCACAATCAAATATCTAGTATGCCATTGATCCAACACTCAATCCATATTGCACTAACTCAATCAACAGTTCAACACATGATTCAATATGACTCCACAAAAATGTCTTATTAATCCACATTGACAACATGTAATAATTTAGAGGACCAATATGTCGAACTAAATGGGTGAACAAGTTTTACCATGTCCATGTGCATTGTGCACCTTGATTGGATTGATTTCAAGAAACAACAAGATGGTTATATTTTAACTGATATGTAAGTGGTTGATTGGTTTTTTTATAACTAGAATGGTTAAATTATATTAATAAAGAGGGTTGCATCCTAACCAAACAATCAAAGGAGTACATAATGTCCAAAATTCAAGGGCACAATACATCAAAATTGCCAAGTTTAGTTCAAAAAGAGATCTTATATAGTATCTTGACATACCAAAGTTGATTGAAACCTAAAAACATGATGGCTATATATCTTTACAAACTAACCACATAGCAACATAAAATGACAAAACCTGAGAAACATATGACTATCATGATGGACGAGGTCCACTATGGGCATCTTGCATGGTGACTTTCCCTAATTTTGAAGTTCTAGAACCATATTTAAAATTCCTTTTGCCTCGCATCCTTCAAGCTCATGTTGCATGATAGCATCTTCCATGGAGTATTCCTTAACTGACCCAATAGAATCCAAGGGTTTTCCTACCATTGAGTAAGAACTCATGGTGAAATTGAGTATCATATTATACTACATATCCAAATCCAAAAAACAAATTCCACTCTTCTACCAATTTCTTCCATTCTTGTTTCCATATGAGTGAAACAAATTTTCCAAGCTTCTATCAAATTACTAATACTATGAATTAACTAGAGAATAGCTTCTTGAAGAGAATCTATTAGCTTTACCAATGGCCTCAGAGCCTGTCTCAAGTCCAACACCTCACACATTGCATATTTTTTGTTGTGGCTATGTTCTTCCATTGGGATTATCTAGTGAATTCCCTTCTCAATGTTCCATGATGGCCTAACTCTATCAAATCGAAATAGATCCAACATAAACATAATATACCACAAAACAAAGACCCTATACAACCCCCGAATGCAAATAGAGCATCCTAAAATTAATAAAAGATAAAATATTCCACCCAATTTAAAGTCCACCACAAAACACCAACCCATTGACTCCAAAGATGAAAAATATAAAGGCTAGAGAAGAGGAAGCATAATTCCCTACACACTCAATTGACACAAGACCTAGAAAGGAGGCAAATTAAAACTACAAATTACCTGAAATTCCTTCACCTCATCATTACCACAACATTCCAAAAGAACTTGAGGACAAATCACTAAAATTTTTACCACTAATTCCTAAACAATTACCACAAACCTCATCTCGAACCTACACCTGGCAGAAAAAAAATTACCCTACCAACAAGGAGAGCACCCACCTCATTAGTCATAAAACCTCCATCACCTCCAAATGTAGGAAAGCATGTTGTGCATACAAGGCACATGAAGGTTGTAAATGCCTCGACCTCGCAATGCTCCAATTGACATATGTTTTCCACCCTACGTCCTTCTTGTGACACATACCTCCAAGCACCGTGCTGACCACCCTCCATCCTTGTCACACTTACGTGGTGGTGCTATGATATAAAGCATGTATTCTTCCATATCCTTCTCTTTAAAAGATGTTGTCTGAAGGAAATCATCTTTCCCTTTGGCTTCCTCCTTGATAACATTCATAGTGGAACAATAGAACATTAACTTAGTTATAAAACTACTTTATTAGAGATTGCCAAATGCATTATTGACTACCAAACTTAGGGCTTAGTTTTCCAATTTAATGATCTATGTCCATCCTCTTATGTTCTTACTGAGTGGATTATATACACATGGACCACACCAAAGGATACTTCTTTGGGTATTTTATAGATCTCAAAGGATGCATGATGGTCTTGGAAGAGAGGCAATAATTTATGGGTAGAGTGGGTTTTTTCATGAAACCATGGTTCCTAGAATTCAATCCTACTACTTTTTCTATTGTCACCACGCATGTGTGGGTGCACATGTTGAATTTTCTCCTCTTTTGTGTATTTTTCATATGATGGGACTAATCAAGATCAACTTTGGGGAGATTTATGAAGCTTGGCATCACCCAAACCCAAAATGACATTATCACTTGCCTTGCCTTTAAGTTGAACTTGACTTGAGTAAGGGTTTCATTGGCAAAAATATTCTAGAGTGGACTGAGTTTTGTTGGATTCATGAACTTGATTATGGTAATACAACTTTCACATGTTTCATATATCACATAATAGGTCATTTGCAGGATGTATGTTTTAAGTTTTCCATCTCACAAAGTAGAAAGGGGAAAACTAGTAAACCCCAAGGATGGAATCATTCTCCTATGACTTTTGTGGCGATGTCCAAACATGAAGTAGTGCACTAAGAGCTTGAGGTCCCCAAAATGGCTCTCGTCCTACCTCAGGATGCAAGGGATGGCCTTGCAATGATGGTTGTGTCTTATGCAAAGCCAAGTCTTGAAACATAGATAATGTAGACTAATAGCACCCGAGGAGGGTCAAGGAGAACACATGACTCAGATACCTTAAACCTGAAAAGTGGCATAATCCCAATAATTGTTGTGATGAAGGTTGACATGTTGTTTCATCAAAATCTCATTAGGTGTCCCATTCATCTGAGTGGAAGGAAGCTCAAAGAAGAAAAAGAAAAGTGTGTCCACTTGAATGTTTTTAATTCCTAGTGAAGAAATACCAGCACTATTATCATATATATAATAATTATCCAAAAATCAAGTCAAATTATGTAATAATTATCCCAAAATTGCGTCAAATTACAAGCCTAATTATTATTGAGTTAAAAAAATATGCATTAAAAATAAAACCTCAATTTTGTCTAAATATGTGTATATGACTATCATAATTATTCTATTGTTAATTTTTATGAGCTTAATATATTTGTTTATATTATACTTTATTTAAAATTTCATGCATATCAACTTGAATCACTTACACATATTGCAACGGCCAGGACAAAAGCTACAGAAGTAGCTTCACCCCTTACTCAAACATTATACACATATTTAATTAAAGTCCCATAACATTATATTCTTTGTTCAAACATCAATATCACCATAGCAAGTAGAGAAACCTTCCATTCAATGTGTCATTGTCTTTTCAATTAGAAGGACGGTGAAATATTCCGTTCGTAATAATGTTGTATCTAGTTTTCATGTGACATGTTATGTCTGACATATGAATTTCAGATGTACAACAACAACATGACAAGAAACTTTATACTGACATTCTGAACTCATTGTCATTTCTTCGATTTTACTTCAAAGATAGGCGTCTTTTATTCATAATTGTACATTGAAAAGTGAGTTATACTCTATAACTTAAGGGAAAGAAATGTAGTATTAAAAACTATTAAATAAATAAAAAGTCAAATTGATATTTTATAAAGATAAATTAATATTTTTTATAAAATAAAATAGATAATTTTTTGTTTATTCGAAATTTTTTTATTTGGTGGGAGTGGTCTTTGGTCTAAGAAATTATGACCTAAGAATATCTATTCCATCAAAATTACTTAGGGATCACACTTGACCTAGACCATATTACCCGTCAACTTGATTGAATTTTGAGGTGTTTCCTTCCAATTAGTTCATCCCTAAGAAAAATTGAACCTAAGTCACCTTCTTGATAAAACCTACACCTCAACCAAATAAACCAACACAAATTGACAATAAAATATATAAACTAATATAAATTCATTTTTTTAATAAAAAATTAAATTATGATATAATAAGATATAAATCAATTAGTATAAATTCATTATATGCAAAATTTGCATTATAATATAATAATATATGCATTATATTTTTAATTCATGTTAACTCACTCATTTGTAGTCTTTAGCATATTAAGTTAACAACGTGATCAAATAGAAAATTAAATATTAAACTTCCTAGACTAGTTGTTTCACTATGTTGCATGACCAACACTTATTCTTCACACTACTCAATTTTGTGTAACCATGATCTTTATTGCATCATTGATCTTCGAATGACTGAATCCACATGGCATCATTTTAGTTAACTGTTCAACTTATGATTGGGTATACTGCAACAACAAACTAATAACTCATTCGTCTACATCAGGGATATGTCACAATCTAGAGGATTGATGCGCCTAATCAAATAGGGCACCAAGTATGACCCACGTGTGTCACAATTTCAACAAATAAGATGGTCAGCTTCGACCAATATGTATGTGGTTTTGATTAATAATGGTATTTTTTAATTGCTTAATATTTTGTATTTTATATATGAAAATAAAATAACAATTCAAAATATTGCAAAATATTTTATATATTTTAATATTTTGTATTTTATATATGAAAATAATAATTGTAAAATAATTTTGTATTTAGGGAAGTGAGATGCTCTACATTTTAGTATGGGGAGAGGTGTTTTAGAATTTAATATGGAGAATATTGAGAAATATGTTTTACAACTTAATATGAGGAGATATTGTAACATAACATTATATTACCAAAAATAAAAAGTAATTATAAATTCATGTCAACCTCTAAGATTAAAAATTAAAACTAAATAAAAAATAATTAAAAAATATATATTAAATTATAAATAATATATAAATTTAAACACTTTACAACTATTATATACTTTATTATGTAATTTAAACATTATTATCAAGTTGAAATCTCCCACCATTTTGTACATTAAAAACAAACAAATGTTAAATGAAAATAAAGCATTAAACCATCTACAAACTTATAAGAAAAAGAAAATAAAGCATTAAACAATGTACAACTTATTATAAGAAAGTGTAGCAGCCTTTTCCGACCGGGACAAGCAGTTTGACTTGGAATGTTAGAATATCCATTATTTAAACATGATAAAGTTAATAAGATGCATCGACATTTGGAAAATACTAAAAGTTCATTATTCTTAAACCACGGGTTAATTGGATTTTAGTTTTTTTTTAAATTGTTTATAATAATTTATATTTCTTTGCCGAATGATATTTTTACTTATATATATGAATAGCTTAATTTACTCTTATATATGAATAGCTTAAATAAATAAATAAAATTAAAGAATTTTTAAAATTCCAAATAACAATGTTTAAATTATAAATTATATTTCTTGCTTGACATATACTTGGTCTTGACTTAGATTATAATATTATTGTGAAACATTTATCATTTTCTTAAGACGAGCAATATATTTGGTCTTGACTTAGATTATAATATTATTGGAAAACTATACTTGGTCTTGACTTAGATTATAATATTATTGTGAAACATTTATCACTTTCTTAAGACGAGCAATATTTTTTCACACATAAATTTATCTTACTATTAATAATGCGAAATAGTAAATAGGAACAATACATTAGGTCATCAAACCATAAGAGCATATAACATACGGGCATAAGAGCCCCAAACCTACGGGCACATGAGCCCCATAAAACAAACGAGCACATGGGCCCCAAATCACATCGACATTAACCATAGCATCCCATGCCAAAACCGAACAAGTTCTCTCCCAGTTGGGACATGCTCTCACCAACTGCAAGTCCAAAAGGTGATAGACCACAAGTAGCAATGTATCAAGGTGTCAATACATAAATACATGAAAAAACTGCCCAAATAGAGTCCAAAACAGCCAGAGGCCTGGACACATAAGTATATATATACAATAGAGCCGCAAAACCATATCCAGATCAAAAGTCCAACAAGTAGTTGGAGAAAGAAAACTAAGTACCTGCATCAAAATATATCCGCATAAAATCATGTGAAAAAATATACCAAAAATAAGACCAAACAGACCCAAACATATAAGTCAGCTCCAAAGCAGGTCGATCGAGCCCCGAGAGGAAAGAAGGTCCTCATGCCATTCCTCCCACATAATATGTCCAGCCGGCAAACTCAGAGCCCTCTTGGAAAGGATGTCTGCCTCCACATTTATCTCGCGGAACACATGGGCAAAATGAATATGCTGAAATTCACAAATGTATTTCCTTACAGCAGCCATCCATTCTGTAAGTATCAAAACATTCAGAGAGGATGAACCCAGAGCCCAAGATATAATGGTTGAAGAGTCACCCATAACCACAATAGATGAAACCTGTAAGCGCCGGGCAAAGTATAAAAGAAGCCAGAGTGCACATAATTCACTACGAGTATTAGTTCCAAGACCCAAGTTTAAAAGTATCCGGTATGAAACGGAGGTGTTTAGATGAATCACCACCCCCGCCCTGCAACCACCACCACCCCCGGCCGCAGCCCCATCAAAGAAACCGCAAGGAAACATTAAAATAGGAGAAGCCATGCGATAATCGGGGAGCTTACCAGAAATGACCTAGATTATAATATTATTGTAAAACATTGATCACTTTCTTAAGATACACTTGGTTGTGAACTTGTAACCTTTTGGGTTGTGAACTTGTAACCTTTTGGATATCTAAATGACCCAAAAAAAAGCCAAGCTAGCCAACTCACCTACATATCTAAGCCTATCCAAAATTTACACTTATGTATACACCAACTAGAAACGTTTTAAGCATTAATATTAATGACTCGATAAGGTTATGGAGTGAGTGTTAACTTATCTATTAAAGATTCATTGTCAATGTAATTTATGTCACTTGAATTACACATTTTCATTTTCAATGTGGTTTAGATAAGGTTATGGAGTGAGTGTTAACTTATCTATTAAAGATTCATTATCTATTAAAGATTCATTGTCAATGTAATTTATGTCACTTGAATTACACATTTTCATTTTCAATGTGGTTTATCTAAGTTAAAGATTTATTGTCAATGTAATTTATGTTACTTGAATTTCACATTTTTATTCTCAATGTGGTTTATCTAAGTTAAGTGAGAATTAAAAAATTTGCATATGAGTTTGGGTGGGAGATAGATATTAATGTTAGCAAAAGGTGGATGTTTTTTTTTTTCAACTGAAAATTTTTTCTTGCTATTCATAAGGGTGAATCAAAGAAATTACAATATATCCTATCTCATGGATAGTGAGCTATCATTTAGTTTTCTCTATAATTCAAAATAACTATTTATGCTAACTATAAACTATAAGTACCCGTTCAGCCAAGAAATTCCAGAGTAATCAAAATACTAAGTTTTGTACCATCCACAAAGTAGGTATCCCAAAATACAAAAAACACAAAAATTTGCATATGAGTTTGGGTGGGAGATAGATATTAATGTTAGCAAAAGGTGGATGTTTTTTTTTTTTCAACTGAAAATTTTTTCTTGCTATTCATAAGGGTGAATCAAAGAAATTACAATATATCCTATCTCATGGATAGTGAGCTATCATTCAGTTTTCTCTATAATTCAAAATAACTATTTATGCTAACTATAAACTATAAGTACCCGTTCAGCCAAGAAATTCCAGAGTAATCAAAATACTAAGTTTTGTACCATCCACAAAGTAGGTATCCCAAAATACAAAAAACACAGTGTTCAAATAAGTTATACATCGTTATCACATCAACTCAATTTATGGATGGTAAATTTGGAGGGAGGCATAGTTTTGATATGGCGTTACAAATGCATACTTTTTCGTGACGAAGAAGGGGCCTCTATTTGGACATTTTAATATAAATCATATAATTTGTTTTTATTTACAAAAAAATGTTGAGATTTAGTTCTATATTGATAATTTGTTAATTGTATGTGCATTGGATGTATCTATTGTGACAAAGGTGGTTTAGAAAACATTCTCTATACCAGAAGCTTCCTAAATTTTGATGGTGATATTAAGATACAAATTGAGTTGATGTGATAACATCCACCTTTCACTTTATTGCTAAACTCATATGTCAATTCTAATTCTCACTTAACTTAGATATACCAAAAGCTTCCTAAATTTTGATAGTAATATTGAGATACAAATTGGGTAGCAAAAGGTGGATGTTATCACATCAACTCAATTTGTATCTCAATATTACTATCAAAATTTAGGAAGCTTTTGGTATATCTAAGTTAAGTGAGAATTAGAATTGACATATGAGTTTAGCAATAAAGTGAAAGGTGGATGTTATCACATCAACTCAATTTGTATCTTAATATCACCATCAAATTTAGGAAGCTTTTGGCATAGAGAATGTTTTCTAAACCACCTTTGTCACAATAGATACATCCAATGCACATACAATTAACAAATTATCAATATAGAACTAAATCTCAACATTTTTTCGTAAATAAAAACAAATCATATGATTTATATTAAAATGTCCAAATAGAGGCCCCTTCTTCGTCATGAAAAAGTATGCATTTGTAACGCCATATCAAAACTATGCCTCCCTCCAATTGATGGATAAGTGATTTGTCAAATAGATATAGATTCACAAAATCAAGAACATGTCCTCTAATCAAAATCCCTTATTAAGGATCGTACATCTCCATTTCTACCCCTTTTTCCATGTATTCGCTTAATTATGGTCCAATCATCAATTGCTTCTTTACATCTATTAAATAATTGAATCATTTTTTTATTCGAGGAATCTTATGCATGCCTCTTGTTTCCCATTTCAGACAAAATTCTATTTTTAGAAATTAATGAGAGGCGAGTTTCCTCCAGAGATATAATTTGTTCTAACATTAACATTGGTTTTTCCACTTCTCTTAAGCATTAACATATTTGTAGTGGCGAAAGGCAACTTCATAATTCTCTAGAATTTTATTTGGCTAATCTAAGTGTTGGTCAAGACTTTTTGCCGGATGGACTTCTTAGTTTTTCCTTTTGGAACCACAAAAGACTTTGCTTTCAAGTCAAATACAATGTATGGTAATGTTTTCTTTGATTTACACCAAGTACTTAGAGTGAATAACACATAGAACAATTCCAAAATCAAGAAAATTTTGAATTGTAAAAATCAATCTTGAACATGTGAGAATCTAACTATATTTTTTTCTTTGTGGTTCTTGGCATCGGAAATCAATGCTCGCTATGTCTACAGATCCCTCATTGAAATCTGAGAGGGAAGATGGAGTGGTTAAGAATTTTGGAACATTTGGGGCTCAACAAGAGCATCATATAGACCCATTTAACGGCTCAACATGTTACTTTCAAGGAATTGAACCTCGATAAGGAGGATATCAATCATTCCTCTCAACCACCAAAGCTACATCCAACGAACTAGAAGTCTAACTATATTACTCAAACACATACCCATACCCATTTTCAATTGAGACAAAAATATAAGATTAAATGTCATACATCATTTTAAAGAAAACACAATAGTATAACCAAAAAAGAGAGATTGAGAAATCTATATCCCCATAGTACATAACTTGTGTACTAGTGAATGGCAACCCAAAACAAAAACAAAAATTATTTTTGAAGCCTCGTAACCTCAATATTCCAAGAGATTAAGCAATCTTACCTATATCGAGAGTATCATTAGATCTCTTACTTAACAAATTGAAATAACAACCAAATAAAACCTACACTGCGTGACACCAAGATGTCCGAAACGTTTTGCACGACCCCACACTACATGACACCAAAACTGCCAACCAGGAAAAAAATGTGCCACGTCATTATCCGTTTACGTTAAAGAAACCCTTCTCCTAATTTTGAAGGTACAACGGTCTAATTTTTTATTTATCTCAGTAAAACCGACACGAGAGTCGTCAAGGGCCCATAATAGAAAAATACTTATCATTCACTTAGTGGCCGTTATAGCGATATTTTTGGGAAAGAGATCCCCCGAGGCCATGGGAATCGATCTGTGGCCGTCAGGGAATAGCTATTGGAGATTACCCGGCTGCATAATAAATAACGAGGCCGCCGCATGAGGAAGAAGCAGGGCAGCTGGACCGTGCAGATATCCGGGGGCTCATGCATGCGAGCTGAATCGTCTTTGACACAAGAGACGTCCGCGGTTCGAATCTTGTAGACTCGGAGTAGCCAAAAAAGACCACCGGAGGCAGGGTTTTTCTGCAATATCAGGCCCTGTGCCTTTTGCTGTTGAGATCAGCGAAACAAAATGCCGAGGGTCAGTAATGGCGTGCTGGGGGTCTTGAATTTTCTTGTATTACTGCTGTCTATCCCGATCGTGGGCTCCGGCGTGTGGCTGGCGACGAGGCACGGGACCGACTGCGAGAAGTTCCTGACTGGGCCGGTTGTAATTCTTGGGCTTTTTGTAATGCTGGTTTCTCTGGCTGGATTCATAGGTGCTTGCTTCAGGGTTTCGTGCCTGCTATGGATCTATTTGTTCGTGACGTTTCTGCTCATCATCCTGCTGTCTTTCTTCACGATCTTTGCCTTTGTGGTGACGAACAAAGGGGCGGGGAAGATGGCGTCGGATAAGGGATACAGAGAGTACCGTCTGGGGGATTACTCGCACTGGCTACAGAAACGGGTCCAGAACGGCAATAACTGGAAAAGAATTGAGAGCTGCATCCGCGACGCCAATGTCTGCAAGGAGACTGTGAATCGGTTCGCCGCCGGTTTCTACGAGAATAATCTGTCCCCGATTCAGGTAGGTTCTGTTCTCTGGGGTGCAGCACAGTTTTTTCTTTCGTTTTCGGTTTCGGTTTTGGGTACATTTTCTTTTGTTCCGGCGAGGGTTCGATTCCTGCAGATCACTGAATTCTCTGTTTCTTGGTTTATGTGCAGTCTGGGTGCTGCAAGCCACCCGCCTCGTGTGGGTTCGGGTACGGCATCAACGGGACTGTAGACACGTCGGACGGCGACTGTACGAGGTGGAACAACGAGGTGGATTTACTGTGCTACGAGTGCGATTCCTGCAAGGCCGGTGTCCTGGCGAGCCTGAAGCACGACTGGCGCAAGGTGGCGGCCCTCAATATTGTCACGTTGATTTTCCTCATCGTTATCTACTCTGTCGGTTGCTGCGCTTTCAGGAACAACCGGAACTCGCACTCGACTTATGGCTATACCCGTCGCAAGGGCTATCCTTAGAGCGACAGGGACCTCTGTGCCCTTGTTTTGAAAGGTCCTTTTGGGTTTTGTCCTTTAGAGATTAAATACGTATATACTTTGTCCTGAGCGCTTTTGTTTCAATTTATTTATACGAAAGCAATCTTGGATTGCTGCATTGTCTGGGTGAAAGTTTGTACATATTTGATTCAGCTGTGGACTTTGTTGGAAGAATGCACCTTATAATAAAAGTTAACTGACATTTTGGTATTCGTATTCAATGTATTTTATTTATTCACGGGTTTGTGTGTAGGGCAGGGTGATTTTTGTTTATGGGTGTTATTTGTTTGATACTAATTGTATTTTCCAAGAATATTGGATAAATCATTTATGAAGTTGTATATTCCAGGATTTTTGGATAAATCATTTATGAAGTTGTATATGGATAAATCATTTATGAAATGGTTAGAAAATGATTGATGATCCTGATCAGCATAGCAAGCTTCTACTTAAATCATTTTTCGTCTATTGGATTAAAACCATTTTTTCGTCGATTTGATTAAAAGAAAAGTATTATTTTTATGTTAAAAAACTTTAAGAACATTCTTAAATTATTATAATTTTAATGAAATAGAAAGTTATACATATTTAAAAATATTTTACTATAGTGATTTGTAATTTAAAAAATGGGATAAATTTTTGGTCAAAGAGATGTATTTTATAACTTAGTGGGGAATATGTAACTCTTTTTGTGTTATTCTTTTAAAAAAATAATAAGATATTATAAAAATAAGATGTTGGCTCAAATTAGATTTAAAACATTTACAAAGGCATATATATAAAATTACACAAGTTAGATAAACTAAAAAGCTTTCTCTCTCTACGCTGGGTAGATCCCTTTAAGATGGATCAATGATTTGTCTAAATTAAAAATATTAATTTCATAAAATGGCTCCATATCTCTCATTCAAAACAATAGATACAACTACCATTCCAACACGTCTTTTGCTCTATCCTTTCAAAAATGGCAGTTCCCCAAACCATATTTCTAAACAAACTATGTTAACATACTTTGAATTTGTTGTTTGTTAATTTTTGTCATTTTTTCCTTTTCATTTCCAAAAATAGCCAATATTTTTATTTAAATTTAACCCATTTTCTTGAAAGCCTAAATCTAAAAATCTTATAAATAACCTTGAAATCGAGTATATATATTTACCTAAATTAAAAATATTAATTTTATAGCTGCATATCTCTCCTTCAAAACAATAGATACAACTATCATTCCAACACGTCTTTTGCTTTATCCTTTTCAAAAATGACAGGTCCCCAAACCATATTTCAAACCATATTTCTAAACAAACAATATTAACATTCTTTGAATTTGTTGTTTGTTAACTTTTGTCATTTTTTGCTTTTCATTTCCAAAAATAGCCAACATTTTTATTTAAATTTAACCCATTTTCATGAAAGCCTAAATCTAAAAATCTTATAAATAACCTTAAAATCGAGTATATATATTTACCTAAATTAAAAATATTAATTTTATAAAATGACTTCATATCTCTCATTCAAAACAATAGATAAAACTACCATTCCAACACGTCTTTTGCTTTATCCTTTAAAAAATGACACTTCCCAAACCATATTTCTAAACAAACAATGTTAACATTCTTTGAATTTGTTGTTTGTTAATTTTTGTCATTTTTTCCTTTTCATTTCCAAAAATAGCCAACATTTTTATTTAAATTTAACCCATTTTCTTGAAAGCCTAAATCTAAAAATCTTATAAATAACCTTGAAATCGAGTATATATATTTACCTACTTTTCACGAACCAATTTACTTATATTTGAACGATAAAGTGTTTATTATTATTATTATTATTATTATTATTATTATTATTATTATGATTGATGATCATGATCATGTAATGTTTTGATACATCTTTTTCCTTATAATAAAAAGGTGTTTTTTAGTCTTAAAAAAAAAGCTTTTACTTAAACCAATTTTCATCTATTTGATTAAGAAAAGTAAAGAATTATTTAGTTTAATTTAAAATCTTATTTTTATGCTAAAAAACTTAGAGAACATTCCAAAATTATTATAATTTTAATGAAATAAAAAGTTACACATTTAAAAATATTTTATTATAGTGATTTGCAATTTAAGAAGTGGAATAATTTTTTGGGTGGAAGAGATGCATTCTACAACCTAATAGGGGAACGTGTAACTCTTTTAGTGTTCACAAAATTAAAAAACTTCCTCAACATTTGCACTCTAAAAAATAGTTTGCATCTTGAGATTTGATCCCTCTTTACACTTGATAGATCCCTTTATAAAATGGATCAATACTAATTTATTCTAAATTAAAAATATTAATTTCATAAAATAGCTTCATACCTCTCATTCAAAACAATAGATACAACTACCATTCCAACACCTCTTTTGCTTTATCCTTTCAAAAAAGACAAAGTCCCCTAAACCATATTTCTAAATTAGTTAACATTCTTTGAATTTGTTGTTTGTTAATTTTTGTCATTTTTCCTTTTCATTTTCAAAAATAAACCAACATTTTTATTTAAATTTAACCATTTTTTTTATATATAAAAACCTAAATCCAAAAATATTATAAATAACCTTCAAAAATTAAGTATATATATTTACCTACATTTGATTCATAATTTCACTTGTATTTAAACGAGAAAGTGTTTATATATATATATAACATAATGTTTTCCTTATTTGAATTATAAGTTTTTATTAATCATTTCACTGGGAGAGAAAGTGTTTTTATTTGACTTTATAGGACATGGTGGGTGCAACTCATAAGTGAAAAGTGAAAATCAATCAATGTGTTTTTATATATTTTGTAAATATTTGAATGTAAATATATATTTTTCAAAGATAATAAAATTTATTATAATTCAGTTATTAAAATGATAGTGACAAATATTATTAATTATCTAATTAACTCATTAGTTATTTTTAAAAAATATAAGTCAAAATAACCCATTAATGATCTTTAAAGAGGCAAAAGTCAAAAGATGAAGAGCCCTTTAGACAATTATTATTTAAAGAGGCAAAAGTCAAAAGATGATGTGCTCTTAGATAATTTTAGTCTTACTTGAAGGCCCAGAATATAAATGTTTACATATTTTTAATTTGTAACATTTTATACATTTATAATTGTTTTTTATAATTATAATTTTTTTTATATAAAATCTATTTTTGTGTGTTTTTTTATTTATTAGTTTGTTTGTGATTTGGAGGATTAATATTGGTCTAAAAAATTGTGGCCTAGAGGCATCTAAGCATCACAACCTCCTTAACATGGCTGGATTTTAAGTCTCTCCTCCCAACTAGCTTATAAAGTTCAAACATGGGTTTCCATATATAAAAACCATCCATACTAATAAAATTTAACATTTTTTCTTATATTTTTAAATTTTTATATTTAATTTAATTTTTTTTTTAAAAGGACATATTATTTTATCTCATTTGAAGCATAAGTCTTTTCTTGTATTTTAACGAGAAAGTGCTTTTATTTGACTTTATAGGACATGGTGGGGTGCAACTCATCATTTTGAAAACAATGTGCTTGTAATATCATTTGTATCTTGTGGATTTTTAAAGATATTTATGTATCTTTTGCATTATTAATAACATTAAATTAATATTTTATTATGAAATTTAAATAAATAATTTTTTATTTAAATTATTATTAATTGTATGGAGAGTTGTGAGGTACTCTAAATTGAGTATTGGGAGATGTTTATCACATTAAGTTATGTAACGTAACCTTCCTAAAATAAAAGTAATTAAAAAAATTCGTGCCAGCTCATAATTTATTAAAAATAAAAAGTAATTAAAAAAAATCACGCTGGTTCATAAAATAAAAAATTAAAACCAACATAGTTCTGTCTTACTTCTTAGGTGTATTGTTTTTCTTCTTAAAATTTTCACACATTAAGACAAAAATTTACACATCAAATAATTGGATCCATCTCAGTGCTTAATAGATTTGGGTTTAAGATGGATCTATGTTGGTTATAACATTAAACAATGGAGTAAGCTAAACTCTAGATGATTTGAACCTTTCCAATGTATTTGTTGGAATCCGACGATATGATTTGTTGTTGAAATTGCATTTTGATTGTTCAAATTGCAATTTTCATTGCAGAAATGGATTTAGTGTCCTCAATTACCCCGGGGCACTCCAATTATGCAATTCCAAAAACCCAAAATTGTCATTTCAACAATTTTAACTGTATTTTGGCCGGAAAAATCGTTGGATTTTGGGTGCAAATCGTCAAGAGTTTAGCTTATCCTTAAACAATATTTTTATACTCTTTTGTAGTAATTTTTTTAATTTTTTAATTTATTTATTTCCATATGTCATTAAACTTAGTTCAAAGCATGGTGAAAAAAGAAATTCAAGACCTTTAGGTCCATGACATGTGATATCAAAGCATACTCTTCACTCCCTTTCCATAAGAAATGTGGTATCAAAGTGTAACTTTTGCGAGAAGTTGGTTTTTGTAACTTTGTTGGGATGCCCTTAATTGTGTTTCAAAAGGAAGTAATTAGTTAGGAGAGTGGTTTGGTTGTTTGAAACAACTTTGTGACCCTTTCTAAACAGAGATGGTGCTTCAAAAGGAAAATCATCCATAGAAGAAACCCTTAGTAGCACAAATGTTGGAATGACCATTTCTCTGGTAGTCATCTGGAACAATCCCAACATATGTTGGAGGTCGGATGAAGGTAGAGGAAGCTATTGTAGAATTGTCATTATAGTTTGTGTCCAACCCAAGAGAAAGGCTTGGTCGAATGTCTCATTGTGTCTTAGAATGTAGCTTGGTGGAGTGAAGTTGCATGCAACATCAATCATAGAGGACACACTTCATATGATTTTGTGTTCAAGAGGAGTTGAACTTGGTCGCTCTCCTCGCATGCCTTTTGGAGATGTTGTCATAAGGTACCCACTAACAAACCACTTCAAAAATAGGTAAATTTTTGTTTTCTTCATGTTGGAGTTCAATTCCTTTGACAAGTTATACATAGTTGGCTTTGGTGGAAAAAGGAAGGGAGCAAACTTCCTTAGAGTAACCTTTGCAAAGGATAGGAACCTTGTTTGGTGACCAAATACATAGCCTCAACTTTTTTATGTGGGTTTGATAGTGAATGGAAAAACGATGCAAGCATTAGTGGATTATGGTGCCTCCCATAGCTTCCTAAAGAATAAGTTGGTAGGTGAAGTTGGACTTAGAGTTGGATAATATGGTGCTTCGGTCAAGCTAATCAAGTATAAGGCTAAGGCAGTAGTTGGGCTTGCATATGGATTTCAAATTCAATTAATAAAGTGGAAGGGTTGTGCAAACTTCACAATTGTGTAGTTGGATGATTTTGAAGTCATCCTTGGGAAAGACTTCCTAAGGAGAATTCAATTAGTTATTATGCCATTTGTAGATAATTTGGTGATAATTTCCAACTTGGTGGACAAAGGACATGTTTTGTGCATACAACATGGTCGATGCAAAAATAAGTGTAGTGGATTCCCACACTGAGCATGGAGAGGGTGGATCGGTGCCTATAGTATCTCAAATTTACACTGCAATGTTGATTGGAGAATTGGATGATGGTGGAGTGGGGATGCCTATTTCACTAGCAGTTTCCAATGTGTTGGATGAGTTTGTAGACTAGATTCCCAAGTCCAAAAGTACTCTTGCAAAGGCACATCGTTGACCATTATATTGAGCTTAAACTAGGCCCATAGCGTTTGATGAGGTCTCCTTATCAAATTTATTGACTTGAGTTGGAATTGAGGAAGCAACTAACTAAGCTCATTGATATTGGATTCATCAGTTCTTATAGGTTTTTGTATGGTGCACCTGTCCTCTTATAAAAATAATGATACGGTAGATCATGCATTGAATAAGGAGACCATCAAGAAAATAGTCCCTTACCTTTGGCAACAAATTGTTTTCACAATTTGGCCAAGGTGAAGGTTTTCTTTAAGGAGGAATTTAGGTAGGGATACTACCAAGTAAAGATCAAGGAAGGAAATGAGGCAAAGGAAACTTGTATGACAAGGTATGGCGATTTTGAGCTTCAAGTCTTAAGTTTTTTGGTTTGTGAAACATCCATGCAACCTTTACACCTTAATGAATGATGTGTTTAGGCCATTCTTGGACAAGTCAATGGTTGTTTATTTAGATGACATTATGGTGTTCATTGAGAACATGGAATACTGTAAGAAAATTTTGGAAAAAGTCTTTGCGGATTGAGGTAGAACCAATTATACTTGAAGAATCCAAAGTGTGTCTTTAGGCAAGCTAGAATTCTATTGTTGGGCCAATGGATTATACAAGGATGCACCACCTAGATCATGTGAAGATAAAGACCATTAAGGATTAGGAGGAGCCAAGAAAAATCCACGAGATAAGAAGTTTCCTTGTTTTGGTTAACTACTACCATATGTTTGTTGAAGGTTATTATAATATTTCAGCACCACTCAGTGACTTGTTGAAGAAGAAAAAATTGTGAAATTGGTCCAAGAAGTGGCAGGAAAAATTCTATGAACTAAAGCGTAGACTTACGATGACACTTGTGTTGAAATTGGTAGACTTTGAGTGGAAGTTTGAAGTGTAGATAGATGCTTTAGAATATCCTTATCCCAGTCACTTATGAGAGAAGAGAGATATAAGATCATCAAAGTACCATGTTGATGAGAAAGAGATGACTGTATTTGAGAATTTGTTACAAGCATGGAAGCACTACTTGTTAAAAAAGCTATTTGTTTCAAAGATGAATAATGGGGAAACACGTTACTTTACCCCTAAACTAAAGTTGTCACGTAAGTAGGAATGGTTTCAAGAATTTATAGAAGAGTATGACATGACTATTGAGTATCAATGAGCCTAAGATGAACACAACAATAGATGCCTTGAGTAGAAAGATACAACTTACAACCTTAAATAAGGATGAGTTGTCAGTTCCTATGGGGAATCAAGCACATGTTTTTTCAAAAGGATACCACTAGTTTGAACATAATAAAACAAGCAAAGGAAGGAAATATCCATTACCATTCTTTCCCCATCCATGATGATTAGAGGTGTAGAGGTATATAGGTGCACAATCTTGCATCAAAGATAAGAGATAAAACAAGAGATTCGAGGTGTGTCAATGGGGTCAAATATTCCTATCCTTTCCATTGTTTATCACTTTCTTCCCATTTTGATATATCATAGAGGGTTTTCATGCCTTGATTGTCCATCCAATCTCTCATGAGATCAAAATTATTTTGTTTACTTAAGGGGGGATTCCCCATGATTTATTATCCCAAATGTTGTCATTTTACCACTTCCCAGAATCCATGTTAAATTGGATTTGATGAGGGAAATAATAGATTTGTAAAGTTTCCGGATGTAACTTATTTTCTCTTCAATAGATCTATCTAAACATATTTTCCTCATGCCTTGGAAATTTTTTTTTTTAATAACCTATTTCCATCATTCATTGTTACCAGTGATGAGGTGCCAAACTATTTTTTCTCCCAAAGAAATATTCGTAAGAACGGGGTCTTTGAGTTCTAATACCCTATTTTCTTTTGGAGCTTTGATTGTGTTCTAATTGATAAGATGAATTTTATTGTGTTGGTTTTCCCTCCTTTCCAAAGGAAGTTATGGATTTCTCTTACAATTTGTTGAATGATTCCAATAGGATCCAACAATGTTGATCATTGATTTATTGGGATGACAGAGAGAATGGATTTTATTAGGATAATCATTCTAGATGTATTAATCCATTGCATGCCCTATTTCTTCATTCTGAATTTGATATTTCCTAATATTTTTTGTCAATTAATAGTTGATGAATTTCCTAATGAGATTGACATCCCCAATTATGTCCCATCAATTGTACTAAGAAACCCCATAATTATAGAAATCACTTGTAGTTGGAAGGTGGAGACATTCCACCCATAAATCATATATTTACCATTGTTTGTAGCTATCCCCTAGGCATTGATAAAGTGATCCAAAATTGTTTAAAATACTTTGTCAATAATGACTAATGCTCCTCCCACGAAGAGTGAAACTAAGAGTAATTTATCCCCTTGATCTCTCTAGTAAAACTAATGCCTAAAGTCAACTTGGGATATTTCCATCTTTATTTTCCTACGAAATGAGTCATCCATAATAATAAATAGAATTGGATATAGTCAGGCCTCTACTACTCTTGAAAAAGTCGATAGGACTTCCATTAAATAAGGGAACTATCCAAAAGGTACCAATACAAGCTTTGACCCAAGAAATAAAATAGTCATTAAAACCAAATTGTTTAAGAACATCGAAGTGAAGGGAATTCCTTACCCAGTTGAACCCATTTTCTATGTCCATTTTAATGGTGATATTTTTCTTTGTTTGATTTGATGGAGTATATAGCCTCTCGAACTAAAATTATGTTGTCAATAATTTGTCGTTAAAAGATGATAATAAATTAAGAATTTTTAATTTATAGACTAAATTTTGAATGTGAAAATGGTTAGGTCAAAATTAAAAGATCTATTAATATATAAAAAGGGGAAGGGGCACTAGATTGGGGAACCAAAATTAATGAAAATAAGGGTCAAAGTAATGAGAGAGAAAAAAGGTATGATTTAGTTAAACTATGATGAGAGGAGAATATTAAGAAAGGGTTCAGAATTAAAATAATGAGAAAGGGGGATGTAAATGGAGGAATTCATAGGTGTGTCTTTTTAAACCTTTAATATTAAAATAATACAAAGATAGTGTTAAAAGATCTATTAATATAAAAAAAGGGAAGGGGCACTAGATTGGGGAACCAAAATTAATGAAAATAAGGGTCAAAGTAATGAGAGAGAAAAAAGATATGATTTAGCTAAGCTATGATAAGAGGAGAATATTAAGAAAGGGTTAAGAACTCAAATAATGAGAAAGGGGCATGTAAATGGAGGAATTCATAGGTGTCTCTTTCTAAACCTTTAATATTAAAATAATACAAAGATGGTGTTGGGAAAATCCTTTGAACAACATAATAGATAACAAAAAATAATGAAAGGGATAAGGATATTCCAAGAAAAAAGGTAGTGTCGAAAGACATCAATTACAACACTTAAGCACAACACATTATGATCATAACATCACAATGCATTATTAACAAATCCAATTATTCATTTCATGATGTCAATACAACCCATAGAGTCGTTCTTTCATAGTATCCAAATCTAACAAGCTTCCTTGAATTTAGGGAGATTTGGTCCACAAATAAGGGTCATCGGTTCTAAGAGTTTCCTAAGAGACCAAAACGTCATGTTGATTACTTAGTTTTTCTAATTGATCCGACCAACCAATCCACTGCCTCATCGACCATCTAGTCGATCACTCTGCTAATCGATCATGGAATTTTGACTAACTATCTCTAGAAGATCCAAAGGTGTGATGAACCTGCATAACCTTTGGTTCCAACACCCCCCCCATCAACACAACACTTTGGAGTTTCAGGAGGTGAAATTATGTTCTCTAAACACCCCCCATAATTGAAGTTTCTTGAAGCCCAAGCATAGCCTGAAGTTTAAAGACTTATCTTCTGGTAAAGGCTTCATAAATATATCAGCAACATCATCATCTGTCCTTCAATAAACAAGAGTAACAACATTGTCCTGTATCAATTGTATCAAGTAGTGGACATGGAGTTCAACATGCTTAATTTTGTTATGTGCAATAGGATTATCAATGACCTAAATTGCGCTTTGATTGTCACAATAAATACAAATCGAGGAATGAACAGGAAAACCAATCTTTTCCAAAAGCTAACGGATCCAAACTGCCTCTATACCTGCATTGACGGATCCATGACATTATGCTTATGTAGTCAAAAGAGATACTACCTTATGTTTCTTACACAACCAGACCAAGGGTTCGAAACTAAGTCGAAACACATAGCTAGAAGTGGACTTCCTATCGTCAACGTCATTGTCCCAGTCAAAATCAATAAAACCAACCAGAGAATCTATATTGCAACAATATTTGATACCAAATTGATAAGTACCCTTAATGTATCGAACAACTCGCTTTGCAAATTTCCAGTGGCTTTTTCTAGGATCCTGCATGAACCGAGAAACCACACTAATGACAAAGGAGATGTTAGGACGACTATGAGTCAAGTAAATTAGAATATCGACCAACTGTCGATAAATAGGGGAATCAACTCGGGGAGATTCAAAGTCCTTAGACAATTTGATGTTCGACTGAAAAGGTGTAGCACAAGGCTTCTAGTCGTCCAATTTTAATCATTTCAAAAGATCCAAAAATTATTTGGTTGAGAAAGAAAGATACCATCAGTCATTTGTAGCACTTGAATGCCCAAAAATAAATGCAAAAGACCAAGGTTAGTCATTGCAAAGGTATCTACAAGTTATTTCTTCAATCTAAAAAGTAAGCCGACATTGTTTCCAATTATGATTAAATCATAACATATAAAGCAACAATCAAATCATCACCATGATCACGTAATACGTAAATACAGTGACCAGATTCACAACATTTGAATCCAATATTGATGAAAAAGAGACCAATCTTCTCATACCAAGCACGTGGGTATTGCTTCAATCCATACATATATTTCTTCAGTCGACAAACAAGACTGGAATCCATCACAAAACCAAGAGGTTTCTCCATGTATATTTCTTGAGACAAATCTCCATGCGGAAAAAAAAATTCACATCCATTTGATGAAGTTCCCATCCAAACGGAGCAACAAGCAAAAGAATCAATCGAATCGAGTTCATATTTGCAATAGGGGCAAAGGTTTTAGTGTAGTTGATGCCTTATTCATGAGAGAATCCCTTTCCTACCAAACAAACCTTGTGACTCTCAACGACACTTTCTGAGGTAAACTTGGTCTTGTATACCCATCGACACTTCATAGAATTATTTCCATGTGGTCAGGGAACTAAATCCCAAGTCTGATTTTTTAGTAAAGATTCAAGTTCAATAGATATAGAATTATTCCATTCAGGTTGAAAATAGGTGTCAAGATCAAAGGTTTCGAGAACACGATCCATCAAGAAAAAGATACCATGTTGTTTCTGACTATGGGTCTACCGACCAATACCGGCATCACCAACATCAGGTCCATCAGATTCAATAGTCTTACTATCCCATCGAGGTAAACAAGTCGTTGAAGAACTAGGTTGGTTGGTTTCGAGAGATTGTGTAGGTGTGTCAATGTATTCAATTGATGTAGACCAACTACCATTCAAATCAGGAACAAAGGTCAACTATCTGGTTGAAACTTCAAAGGAAGGTACAATCTATCTAGATCCTTCAAGAATATCCAAAAGACCACTGTGCAACAAGCTAGAGGAAGAGTTCAATAACTTAATACCTGAAGTATTCTAATCAAATATCACAATATTCTTGCCAAGATAATCTATTGTTTGACATGGTCAAATATTCGAATCAGGAACAAAGGTGAACTATCTGGTTGAAACTTCAAAGGAAGGTACAATCTATCCATATTCTTCAAGAATATCCAAAATACCACTATGCAACAAGCCAGAGGAAGAGTTCAATAACTTAATATCTAAAGTCTTCTCCTCAAATATCACAATATTCCTACCAAGATAATCTATTGTTCGACATGGTCAAATACTCAATAGGATTTTGATTCATCAGAATTTTCCATCATGATGCAAGCATGACCCTTTGCATCTAGTTTCTTCCTACAGTTATCACTGATATGTGCCTAAGAAACACATCAAAAGGTTATGAGGTGTCCAAGATAAGGTTTCCTTCCTTCTCAACTGGATTCATGTTGATGACAACTCTAGTTGGAACAAGGTTCATGAGATAGTTTGAGCAGTAAACAACTTCTGCCCAAAAATTTGTTGGAAGGTCTTTGTCCTGCAGTAGACATCAAGCCATTTCTATCAAAGTCCTATTCTTCCTCTCTACCACTCCATTCTGTTGAGGGGTGTCAGGGACATATTTCTGCAAAGAGATACCATTCTATGCCAGGTAATCTTCAAGTTGTTGACTCACATATTCTCCACCATTGTCTGATCTCCGCCAATGCCCTAAATTTATTGGATATTTCAAATATGTGACTCTTATTCTTCAATAAATAGACCCATGTAAACCTATAGAAATCATCAATAAAGGTCAAAATATACTTTGCACTTGCTAATGAGGGTTTTTTCATGCAACAAATATCACTATGAACAACTTCCAGTCAACCTTGTGCTCTCCATGCTTTCCCAAAATCAAAGGGTGCATGATTATGTTTTCCAAGCAATTATCATCTACAAACTCTATCAGGTGGAGTGGTATTTGGGAGACCAGTAACCATATGCTTTGTTACCATCATATTCAAACTTTGAAAGTACAGTTGTCTAATTCATTCATGCCAAATTCGAATTTGGTCGTCAAACTGACCAACAAGGGCAGTTAGTCCATAATCATGCCTAAGACAACCATAAAAATTATATAGTGTCTTTGGGATCTAGATATCTTGTAGCATTAATTCCCCCCATGCCTCATATCCTTTACGATAAAACGATCTAACAAAAACTCAACAGTCTTTCCATCCTGTGTAATTTAAGCAATCGCCAATAGGTCCACGCTCAAGCTAGGCACATGATAAACATTGGATATTATACCATGTGTACATTCAACTTATCCGCTTCCAGCGACTATGAGGGCATAGTCATCATCAGCATAATTTTTCTATTCTAGAGCTCCACTTAAGGAAGAGAACAAAGAAGCATCCTTGTCCATATGATGAGTGAAACCATAATCGACTATCCACTCGGTCTGAGTGGTGTGGGCATGTAATGCATGGGAAGTGTTGATAGAAAAGGTGAAATTATCTATAGTTCAGTTGATCGAGAAGACAACCGACATGTATTATTAAAGATGCTTGATATTTTCTTCCAAATCCTTTGTCTTTCTCCAACAAGTTTTCTCCACATGTCCCATTTTTCCATAGTATTGACAAGATTTCTTCTTTCGATTCTTCTTAGTTTATGTTGACTCATTGATATTTCCTTTAGTAGGTTGGTCGATACACTCCTATTATTTATGTAGGGTTTTTGGTAAACCTCGTTCTTTATAATTATGCTTGACCTTTCCTTTGAGCAAGTGATCCTAGTTTCTTCTACCAGGATTCCCTTCATTAAGCAAATTTTGTTGATCCTTGATCAATAAATCATAGAAAGTATCAAAGGAAAATTCCTTATAGTCTTCCTTGTGTGACATCCAACTGGCGTGCAAAATGAGGATCATAACACATCATAAGGTGTCTTCATATTCACCAGGACTAGTTCAATGAGTTGTCCATCCTTCTTTGGAAAAAATTTCCCACATTTGACTAATTTCAACTATAGCTCTTTGATACGAGCTAAATAGTCATCAATCCTTTCAAAGGAATGGAGTTCTAGAGAGATCAACTCTTTCTCTATCTACACCACTTGACTTTCATTAACCTTATCAAACAATGACTTCAAATTATTCCAGAGCGCATGAGGACAGTTGATCTCACATGTGTGAAAGTGAATCTCCCTTGAAATGTAGGTCATGATGAACCCAACAGCCTCATCCTTCTTTTCATTGATGAAAAAATTTTCCTAGTCATTCGTCAGATTTGGAATAGCAGTACTGGGATACATCCAAATTCCCTTACTCTTCAACAATGTTTCCATGTCTTGTGCTTAGATTGCATAATTATGGTCATTCAAATAATAGGTTCTATCTTGGAAGTAATCCTTCTGATATCATACTGATATGATGCAAGTTCAAAGGTTTAAGTCAACAAATATTTAGCCCAGATTCAATCAACCCTAGATCTGACTTAGCACCATTTGAGGACAACAAGCTAGGTCAAAACCAATATCTTTGATACCATGTTTAACATAAAATAGAAGGGATAAGGATATTTCAAGAATAGAGGTGGCATTGAAAGATACCATTTACAACACTTAAGCACAACACATTATGATCATAACATCGCAAGGAATTATCAACAAATCCAATTATTGATTTCATGATGTCAACACAACCCATAGGGTCATTCTTTTATAGTCTCTAGATTAAACTTCCTTGAATTGAGGGATATTTGGTCCACAAATAAGGGTCATTGGTTCTAATGTTTTCTTGAAAGACCGCAACGCCTCGTTGATTAATCAATTGTTCTAGTCGAGCTAACCAACCAATCGACTACCTCATCAACCATCATGTCGACCGATCATTCAAACACTTAGGAGAGCATACAATCGATTGCTATGTTAGTCTATTGTGGAATTTTGATTGACTATCTATAGAATATCTAGAGGTTTGATGAACCTGCATAACCTTTAGCTCCAATAAATAGAATTAAGGTGCTAAAATTAAAAGGACAAAGGGAGAGAGGTTATGGGTAAGATCAAGAAAAACATTTCCTTTGGATTCCTTAGATAATGGTTGGAGTGCCCACTCAAAACATTGGGATTTTTCAAAACTTCAACACAGTTCATCTATAGAAAAACTAGAAATATGGCAAACTGTGGAAATATTCATACACAAATATTATTATATAGTTATTAATTTGTAGTATATATAGTTATTACATCGTATTATTATATAGTTATTCTATAATATTTAATTCATAGTAGCGGTGGCAAGTGTGGGAGGGGTCATCCTTGACCCTAGAGGAAATGAAGCAGTTAATTTTGCATGGGGACACGAGAGAATGATGGAAAACCAATATGAGATCCATGCCCTTTATGTTGTCCTCTCTCTTCTTATTTCTAGAAAACATTAAGGCTAATATTATCATTGGTAATTCATCATTAATTATCGGACTAATTAAAACAAAGCCTCATATTGAACATGTAGTTCTTGGGAAAATTAATATGAGAACTCAAAGTATGATCGACTCTTTGGAACTCTTCCAATTATATCATACTCGTTAAAGAAACAACTGGGTTGAGTGGAAATGTTTTAAAATATGGTTGTCAGGTTACTAATGGGGTATCTAGTGGAAAATGGGGATCCCCCCCCAAAAAATATGTTACCATAGTCCACATAACTCGATTTTTAATCCAAGGTAAGAACCCCATATTGATTATGCATGGAAATTAAATCACTCCTCCAGAGAGGTCAAGTGTACAAAGACAAGATGGTATGGAGTCTTAGCCTTTATTTCCTCGCTTGTAGAATCCCCTCCTTAATCATTTCCATTTATGATGGCAGTCTTAATATTATGTTATGCATTGGATCTCACACAAATTGCATTTGGGATATTCAGTTTTCAAGTTCTCTTCGATGTTGATATGAATCAAGGAGTTATGAGGACAACACAAGGAAGATGGTTCAAGTGTGATCCTAGAGCAGATCACAGTGTATGTAGCATGAATATATCTTGGGTAAGCTATTTTCTTCTAGGAAATTTTAGTTCATTACCATTAAAGAATTAGTGCTCTTAGGTTCTACCCTTTATTGTCAACTCTTGGAATATACTCTAGGAAACTTTAATTCGATTTATGTTTGGAGTTTCAGTGTAAGTACCTTTAGGAATTTATTCCATAACCGCTCTAACATTAGAGGCACCCCTCCCATAGAGCCTTGCCTTTACAGTTTAGCATTCCCTAGCTCACCAAAATAGCTAGTGATAGTATTCACATAATTACGAAGATTCTTGGGAAAATGACGTACTAGATCGAGGGCATGAAGCAAACCATAGAATAGTTAAGTATCATTATGGAAAAATAGGAAATCAAGTGGGTCAACATGGAATCTAAATAGTAGGAACTGAAGATAAAATAGGATAATTTTGCTTCTCACTTAGAGATCCGTTATAATATCATATTGGGCTTTGCTAGAGGTTATCACTCATTCATAGGATTTCCTAATGTTTCAATTCCTTTAGTAAAGGATCATAATATCGATGAATACACTGTTCAACAAATAACTTTGGTTCCTAATGAGCATGATAGGAATCAAGACGACTACGGAAAAATCAAAGAGAGATAACATATGGAAGAAGCCCATAGTGGCAATTATATTGGCTCCTAAATTTCTCATATATGCAGTTTACTTATATTTTCCTATTAGGAAAATATGTTAAGAAATATAGTACTAGTTTTTAAATTTATAGGGTAGGTATTGCAAGAAGGCATAAGCTCCATGTATAATTTTATTTTTTGCTGAAAAATTCTACTTAGGAATATTGTAATATTTTTTTACACTTACGTAATTTTTATGTTGTTTGGTTTGTCAACAACTATTTTATAAATACATTACTACCCATTCATGTGAATAGATAATCTCTCTCTCTCTCTCTCTCTCTCTCTATATATATATATATATATATATATATATCTATATATATCTATATATAATTTATGATATATATATATATATAATTATATATATATAATCTATCATAAATTATCATTATCATATATTATTAAAAAATATAAAATTAAAAAATAAAATAAATTTACAAGCTCAAAATAGCTAATTAAAGATAAAAATGAAACATTTTATTATTTCTGTCATAACTTTTGATCCCTCACTTGGATTTGGGTGCTCTTTATACCAATTGAATAGATATACAAGTTTTCCATTTGATATCGGTCAAAATAACACTTCTCCATCCGTGACCACATTGCCTTGTTGGTCACACAAAAGGACACTATGGATGGAAGAGCTTGCTTGATCTTAGATGACTTAGAGTTGAGACTTGCAGTCCTTTCCTCAAAACATATTGTTTCTACCTACTTAAGAGCATAACCGTGACTCTTATGCTTGCCAACATGTGGGTTATCTGCGGGTGTCTACACTGACAATCCGCAAGTATCTTCTGAAAAGCTGCACCCGCTAGCTGCAAGTTAGGATAGCCGCGAGTCACTCGCTGGTTGTCCTATGTCATAGTCATGGGTATCTTAAGAAATCTCAAAAAAATATATACAAACACTAACTATGGATTAGTTTTGGGAGTTATTCCAACTTCCTCAACTACCTATGCCAACCACCCTTCGAACTTATCATCCCACTCTTGCCATAAATACAAGAGGAAGGCCTTCGAGAAGGAGAACCAACTTTTGGTAATGTCATGCTGGAGGAATTCTTACTCAAGAGAGAGGAGCAGGAACTCAGGGCCTGGTTACAATGGTGCTTGGTGCAGACAGGTGTAATTTATGTACTTGCTTCATGCATTAATAAAGATCATATATTCTTCCTTTCCCAAATATGATTTGTCCATGTGTGTTGCAAATATGATTACAAGTTGATGTTTTATGTTATTACAAATATCAATCCTTTTATTTGTAGTCAAACTAGTTTGAGGAAGGTTTGGGGTTGTTTTGCAGGTTGTTGTATTGAAGAGCAACGGAGGAGAAATGCTTGGATCAACCTTCTGAATAAGGTACACATTCTTCTAGCCCTAATCTCTTTGCTTAGTAATTGTATTTTTAGAACATTGTATGTCTGTCTTTTCACATCAGTACATTGGTAGTCTCTCCCCTGTTATATGATACTTTCCCTAACAACAGAACTAGCGAATCCGCTGAGGAGCACCCATTTTTTTCTTTGGGGATTCTTGAGAGTCTCTTCTTTCAGTTTTTATCAATGTATTAGGTCTTTATGAAGGTTTTGGGACATTTGTTATCCTTTTTGCTTGACTCTTTGTGGTCTAGCCTGCAGTCTTCTTTCCTTTTTAAATTTTATTAGAGCATACCCGTGAGTCTATCATACTTACAGGCGTGGTTATTACCCTGCAAGCCTGCACCTGCACTCGCGAGTTTCCCATTACTGTACCCGCAGGTACTTGCGTGCTGTTGTTGTTACAGTCATGGTTTTTCCTGGGAAAACTTGTTTTTTCTTTAGGGTTTTCCTTATGGGGTTGTTTTGCTTTGGTCTAGAAAGTGTGTATGTTGATTTTAGGTTCTTGACTGCTTATGTGTAGTGATATGAGTCTTGTTATCCCTTTACGAGTCCTCTTTTGGTTCTTTTTTATTGTTTGAGGGTTCCTTAAGTCTTTCTAGCCCATACTTTATTTGGCGGATGCTTGGATTTAATCATCTGTAGTCACTGATTGTTTGGGGAGTAGTTTGTTATCTGTTTGATTCATTTGATTTCCGTCTTTTATATCGGTTGATTCTTATAGCATCTTGGTTCCAAATTTGAGTTACTTCCATGGTTTGTGAAGCAACTTGTTGGGTTGGTCTTTTTCAGTACTTTGTGTTGGTGAAGTTCTGATTTTTATAGCCTTAGGTCCAGTTTTCCTTTGCTTTCATTATTGATTATTCTTGTTTGTTCATAAGTTATTTGCATTTTCTTTTACTTATAAAGAAAAACTGAACCGAAAAGAACATTTCCTTTAGGGAAAGAATTTTCTCTTTTTCAAAGTAGTTAGAAGTTGTTTATTTCTTTTCTTCTTTGAAAAAAAAAAAAATGTTGTTGGCTTTTAGGTTTACTTTGCATTTTATGTTTTGAAAGACAAGCAAGAAAATTTTGAAGTTTTACATTTCCATATGTACACTTTATTTTCAGTTGCAACCATCACGCACTCAAAAGCACTACCCTTTTGAGTAATATAGCCTTAAAAAGAACCATTAATAAAATTTATTAGTAACTTTTTCTTTTTAGGTCTCACACAAACCAACTAGTTTAGGCTAGGGTTTTGGAACATAACATTTTAAACTTTCCAAAACCAATCAAACCTCAAAATTGTAGTAAGACTATCGTTTAGGTAAATCCACTTTTGTGGAGGTGCTTCAAGAGGCTCTACTCAACGGGAACGTTACCCACTCCTCCCCCACCCCAAAACTCGTGGGGATGATCACGGGGGCTTCACTCAATAAACTGCTATCATAGCGTATTCATTCGTGGCATATGAAACAATATCCCTAATTTCACTAAATATTGGAAAATACTTTCCAAAATCGTTTTTTTAACCCCCTCCCAATATGCCTTCTTAATTTAAAAAAACCCCTATTTTCACTAAATATTGTATGTATAAATTTATTCATTAACATTTTTTATACCCCTTTATATTTCTACCTAGTATATTGATATGATACCCCTCTTATGACCCCACATGCATTCTACAATGCACCTTGCTTCTTTCGATATGTATTGTGGATGCACATTACTTGACCCACAATGCAATTACTCAACCACATATCATTATGATTTGCAACATCTAATGGTCTAATGAAGAGATAGGAGATCACTTCTTATATGTCACTAGACCCAATGCACATAGAACAACATTTAGATTGCATATTACAGTTCCCCAATAGTTGACTAAGCCTATTGTGGGCTAGGTATCCAAGCCCCCAGGGCTTGTAACAAGCTCTAGGAGGATGACTAAACCTCCCAAGGCCTATAATAGGCATGAGTGGTTGGATATTCAAACCCCAAGGCTTATCGAGGGCATATAACAAGCTCTGGAGGCTTAGAGCCTCCCAAGGCTATTGGTAACAATTGGCTTTCAATGACCACTGTCTATTGACTATGATCGACTGGAAACCCACTTCACCATGAAACCCCCTAGCCTTAATCATGCCTCAAGACGCGATTTCCCTACGTACTGGTAAGCCCAAGCCTTTCCTCAACCCGATTTCTCATATGGCCGTGATCTCACCATCTCCATTCGGCGGATATTTGTCAGCCTGCCCATATAAAAAAGACCCCAAAATATTTTTGTATTGTTACATTAAATAAAAAACCCTTTGCCCCTAAATATATAAGCAATATAATTTTTAGGTTTTCATGAATATTTAATACCACAATATGAATGAACGTGGTATCATATTGCCTTCTAGTGAAGCCCCCGTGGGGAGGATACTCTTTACCCCCTCATTTTCTTACGAGTAATGTTAATCCCGCAGTAGGTAATCAACAACCCACATTGGGTCAACCTTTGATTAGTGATCAGCACGTTGCTGCTAGGGGGAAACCCCCGTCTCCTAACCATAATACTAGAGAAGGAATTCCTTTCGTACCTTCCGATGGAACGTCCTTACCCATCGGAGCATCCACCATGGGATTATCTCATGTTGGGGAACAATCCAATTCAACTCAACCACCATGGATTCAAGCATATCCAGGTTACCTTAACCTTGTGTCGGCACAAATCAATCCCAGAAACGCACTCTACGAGATCACTTATCCCAGAAATCCATACACTCTATGGGGACACCAAAATGTTTTACAACATGGACCCCCACCAACCATCCCTCAAGTACCACCACCCCCGTTTGGTCCCCCTCCACCTCCATCTGGAGGCGGCGGGCCCCCATTCAATTCCAGAGGAGGTGGACCTCTACCTTCTGGTGGAAGCCCACCTCATTCTGGAAACCCTGGCCCACCCCCTCCCAGCGGTGGAGGCGGAGGCCCTCCCCCTCCCGGGGGAGGCAGAGGATTTCCCCCTTCCGACGGAGGCGAAGGATCACCCCCCCCGGTGGAGGCATACCCCCACCTCATGGTGGAGGACCACCCTATTCTAGTGGTGGTGGTGGAGGAGCACCCTATTTTGGTGGAGGTGGCAGAGGAGGGCCACACCCTTTCGGTGGCGGTGGCGACGGAGGCCCCCACCCTTCCAGTGGTGGTGGTGGAGGCCCCCACCTTTCTAGCGGAGGCGGTGCACCACCACCCCCTCCCGGTGGAGGCAACGGAGGTCCACCTTATGCCGGCGAAGGTGGCGGAGGTCCACCTTATCTCGGTGGAGGCGACGGACCCCCACCATTTGGAGGAGGCCCACCCTTTCCCGGCGGTGGCGACGGACCCCCACCTTATGGTAACGGACCACCCTATTATGGCGGCGGACCTACATATGGTCCAGGCGGCACACCCCAGGGAAATTTTTAGGGGCAAAATTTCGCCAATTGGCTATTTTTGGGACTTTTTTTCAAAAAATAAATTCGCTATTTGGTCATTTTTAGCCTCTATTATTGCCTATATTTACATTAAATATGTTTTTTTAGCATAATATTCGCCAAAATTTACAAGTTTCAGTAGTAAATCGTATGTTTCATATTTAATATTCGCTTACCAATCTATATATATATTTTTTTCAATCCAAAATAATCACCTAGAATACTATACTTAGGTATACTTCTATAATCCTTAAAAAATACCATGGCACACCCCCTTACAGCCAGTTTCCTTCGGGAACACCCTACAACTAGTCAATGCAAGGTCCCACTGGTCCATACATGCCATATCAGTACTATCAGTACCCACAGCCAAATCAACAGCTGCCTTTCTTAGCCACTTTGGACCTACCCAACTTGTCTCGTCTGACCAATGACCCCATCTTCGACGGACATAATTGGCCACCAATTCCGGTGAAACTACCATCCGATATTCCCAAATTTGATGGCAAACCTAGTGAGGATCCAAAAAATCATGTGATGACATACCATTTATGGTGTTCATCCAACTCCTTGATGGACGACTCGATCTGTCTTAGGTTATTCCAACGGACTCTCACCGGCCCAACTGCCAAGTGGTATATTGAATTACCACCCAACTCTTTTCCAGATTTTCGCTCTCTTGCTATGTCATTTTTGACCCATTTCCAGTTTCCCATTCGCTATGAGACTGGTACGGACTTACTAACCTCGCTCAGTCAAAACACCGCCACTCATATCTCAAATCATATCCATGAGTGGCGGAGAAGACGACGTCTTATTAAGGCTCATATTCCAGACCAACTCTTAGCTGACTGGTTCACAAAGTCACTCTTACCTGTTGTAGCTTGAGACGTGGCCATGGGAGGGATCGTCACTAAGGAACAGGCTATTTCCCGTGCCCATTACTTAGACTTGGTCTATGCTCAATCCAGCACGTTGTATGAAATTGTTCCTAACGCACCCCGCCCTACGTATGACCCTGCAAAACCACCCAAGGGACCTCAGGCCAATTGCATCATTGGTTCCCTTACCTCCCAACCTTATACTCAAACTGGTGGATCGTCGAACCCCCAGGACTCTTCCCCATCCCCACCACATGCTGGAAGCAACACCACCAAGTCACCCACTCCTACCTCCACCGAAGAGCTGAATTCTGTTCAATCGACTTCATCTCAGAAATCCGGTGGTAAGAAGAAAAACAAAGGAACACCTAAGAAATCTTCTAACCAGTAAGAGCCCAAGAGAACCCCTGAAGACACCAGATAGAAGAGGAAGTTGAAGTATCCTTGTTTACTATGTGGTGGAGATCATTTCTCTAAGGAATTTCCTCATCGAGACAAAGTACAGAAGTTTCTCAAGGGAAAACCTACTTCCGCAGTTCTCAATGATCCCTTCCCTACTCAGAATCAACAACTGATTTCTCAAGCCTCCCCTGCACACGGCGAGGCATCCTCCACCGCGCATGTTCTCATGATGCGTAGTGAGATGGTGAATTTGAACACATGATCTCGATCATATGACTCAGTCCCTCCGAAGGAACTCGTTGGAAGTAATACTGAAAAAGATTCCACTTCTGTGCCCGATGTTACCATACCGTAGGCCTCTCTCACCATTGAGAAGCCTTCTTTAGAGTCATTTTTGCGTCCTCCCAAGAGCACGATTCGAAAAGAAGTTTCAATCCCAATGCTCGGGAAGCTCAGAATTACAATATTGTAGAGGACTTGGTGCAAGCTCCTTGTGCCATGTCGATGTTAGAGGTCTTGCAGAATTGTCCTAATCAACGCAAGACTCTTCTTGCTGCCATCGGTGCAGTAGAACCGGATTCCTTGAATACAATCATGTTTCGACTTGAGTATTTTAAACCGAGGGTTTCCCACCAACTTGCATTTCAAGTTGCTACGAACGTTGTTGGGAAAACAGTCCATCGTACTGTACTATACGAAGGGGCTTCTACCTCAGTCATGTTGCTAACATGTTGGAGAGCCATTGGTTCTCCCGAACTGAACCATTCTCCCACCACCTTGAAAGCATTCGACGGTCATGGATTTCAACCCCATGGGCTATTACAAGCCTTAGCAGTCGAGTTGGGGGGTAAGACCGCAACCATTAACGTGGAAGTAGTCACAGCCCCTTTAGATTATAATCTCTTACATGGTCGTAATTGGTTTCACATCATGACTGCGGTCGAGTCATCTATCTTCCGCATAGTGCAATTCCCCCACCAAGGCTGAATTGTCACTGTCGACCAACTGGACTTCTGCACACCGAACACCGCTACTCATCCCGGCGATAATGTCCCATTGCTTGGACAAGCTTCGCAGCTATATGAGATCGTGGGGGTCGGCCTCATAAAATACTCATCTCTTATGGGCATATTTCCAACCCCGGATCCCCGTAACCATGTTGCCATAGTGAACATAATCTCCATCTTTTCCCAACTCTAACGATCAATGGCTTGTACCTGATGAAGCCACTATGCACATGATTGGAGACTCCATGCCTCTTTCACCCGCTGAACTCACTTATGAGGCTATCCATTCAGCACCCGAGGACCACTTGACTATGGCCTCTACATCTTATTCTCTACAACGGACATCATCCTTACCCGATCCTTTGCTCTAAACCTTTCCGTCTGACAAGTCCATCATGAAGATTATGAATGCAAATGACCCTCCGTGGGAAGACCTCCATCATTGATTGTCTTTCCTTCCCCCATTGGATTCTGTAGAGAACAACATCACCACCATTTTTACGCCAGATGTCTACCCTTACGCTCAGTCCTTGATACTCACGTGTCATACAGACACCGAGGGAAACTTGGAAAACATTGAAGCCACCACCCCAATTGACATATCGGTTACCCCTGGTGTAGTGGAACATATTCGTTTAGGCCAGAAATGTTCCCCTGAAGAGATTACTACTTTTACGACCTTATTCAAGCAATTCCGAGACGTGTTTGCTTGGACCTACGAGGAAATTCCCAAGATAGACCCTGCTATTGTTTCACATGAAATCAAAACCTATCCCGATGCTAAACCAGTCCACCAAAAGTTACGACCGGTACACCCTCGAAAAACTGTGGCAATCAAGGTAGAAATTGAGAAGCTCTTGAAGGTTGGATTTATTTACCCTGTTCCATTAACAGAATGGGTCTCAAATGTCGTCCCTGTCGCTAAAAAGTAGGGCACCATTTGTGTCTGTGTCGATTATCAGGATTTGAACAAGGCTTGTCCTAAGGACAACTACCCCACTCCCTTTATCGATCAGATCATAGACAATTGTGCTAGAAGTGCCATCTTTTCATTCATGGATGGCTTCTCCGGTTACAACCAGATTGAGATCCACCCGACCGACCAACATAATACAGCTTTCATCTGCCCTTGGGTCATGTTTTCCTATCACAAGCTCCCTTCTAGTCTCAAAAATGTTGCTGCCACATTCCAGCAGGCCATGTCGTACGCTTTTCATGATGTGAAGGACTTCGTGAAACCTTCCCTTGATGACCTACCTGCCCATTCACGGCAGCGTGAGTTCCACATCGATCATATGATGGTTGTATTTCTCAGATGCAGGCAGTATAACATCCGCTTGAACCCTCACAAGTGTATCTTCTGCATCGAGTCCGGACGCCTCCTAGGTTTTATCATTTCGAAGGATGGGATCCGCATTGATCCATTGAAGGTGGAAGCCATTGTTGCTCTCCCACCTCCTACTGACGTTACGGAACTACAAAGTTTGCAAGGGAAGGCAACTTACCTACGGCATTTTGTCTATAATTTCACTCAAAAGACATAGGGATACATGAGATTACTAAAGAAGGATGTCTTGTTCATTTGGGACGATCAAGCACAACAATCCTTCGATAGTCTGAAACATGCCATTACGCATGCCCTCATGATCCAACCGCCTAATTACTACAAAGATTACATTCTTTATCTTGTTGCTTCTGCCACCATGATCATCATGGTCTTGGTGCAGGAGGACAACAACGCCTAGGAATATGTGATATATTACCTAAGTAAGGGTTTTATTGACTCTGAAACTTGTTACTCACATGTCGAGAAACTCGCTCTCGCAGTAGTCATCACCATCCAAAAGTTATGTCGTTACATATTGCTCCGCACCACCACCATCATCGCCGACTCGAACCCCATGTACCACATTCTGACATGCCAAGTACTTGGGGGAAAGTATTCACGCTGGATTGTGATACTTCAGGAGTTCGACCTCCTCTTCGAGAAATCCAACTCTAAGAAGTCTTTGGTGTTTGCCGAGCTCATCCGTGATCTTCCCCGTGTCGATTTAGGATCTAAGCCCAATGATTCTCTTCCAGATGAATCATTGTTCCTTATCAGCACGTCTAACCTATGGTATGGAGATATTACTTTATATATTCAAACCCAAAGTTTCAACCCCCAACTGTCTCATGACGATCGTCATCATATCTGCAACCACACCAAGTATTACTTGATCGTTAGCGATACCCTGTATCGTCGCGGTATTGATTCGGTTCTTCAACGATGTCTGACACATGAGGAGGTTGAACACGTCTTGAATGACTGTCACTATGGGGCTTGTGGCATTCATCTCTCTGGGATGGCTACATCCCAGAATATACTATGCATGGGATATTACTGGCCGTCCATATTTAAAGATTGTATTGAGGCCGTTAAAAAATGTCCCCCGTGCCAGCATTTTCAAACAAAAAAGCGCACCCATCCAGCCCTGTTACACCCGATTATTTCCATTAGCCCCTTTGCAAAATGGGGCATTGACTTCATGCACTGTAAGCCTGCATCGGTCGGGGGGCATGGTTACGTCATAGTAGCTGTGGATTACTTTACAAAATGGGCCAAGGCTATGCCTACATACACTAACGACGGCAAAACTGCCGAACTCTTCATGTTTAATCATGTTATCTCACGGTTCGGAGTTCCACAAGCCATAGTCACTGACCATGGATCTCACTTTCAAAACCACATGGTTGATGAATTGAGCGCCAGACTGGGTTTTCGTCATGAAAACTCAACCCCTTACTACCCACAGTCCAACGGACAAGTAGAGGCATGGTGGGCATGATTCAACGCATGGTGGGTACGCACAAGTCTAACTGGCACAACATGCTCTTTTCCGCACTATGGGCATATCGGACCTCCATTAAGATTGCCACCGGATTTACACCATTTCAGTTAGTTTATGGATTGGAGGCAGTCCTACCAATAGAGTGTGAGATTCCATCACTCAAACTCGCAGTCAAACTTCTTCCGAACACCACTACCGAGGAAGAGTGATTCCTTTACCTACCAAAACTTGATGAGACCCGCCGCAATGCTGCTCTTGCCAAGGAGGCACACAAGAAGTGCTTTAAGGAACAATACGACAGGTCAGTCAAACCCCACGTCTATAACGAGGGTGATTTGGTCCTCACATACGACCAAAGGCACGATAAGCTGGGGGCAGGTAAGTTCGAGTCCATGTGGCACAGACCATACATAGTGAAACGTGTTTTGGAGAAGGGAGCCTACGAACTAGAGGAATATGATGGGATATCTTTGGGTGAGCCCCGCAACGAGCTCTACCTGACGAGGTACTATGCTTGATCCTTTCACGCATAGATATATTGTATATACTGTACATGGCGTGTGTGTTTTGTGTGGTGTGACGCTTTTGTTTTAGTGTGTCTAGGTCTTGTTTCGTTTCTTATACCATGTTCTGTCTGCATGTGCAGATGGAAACTTGCTCTGGATTCACGAACGGTGCCAGTCGGCATACCTATAACCTTGCTTTGGCAGCTTCGGTACTTTATTCCCCAACCGGAGAGCTTATTAGCTCAGGAGGAATTTGCTTAGGATTCGCAACCAACAACGCCGGAGAGTATCAGGCGATGATTGGAACCCTAACCGACGCTCTTTCCTTGGGTATGAAACATGTTGTTATCTATCTGGATTCACAACTAGTAGTTTCTCATCTCAACCAGGTCTACACTATCCATGACCCCACTTTACTACGTCTCTTCCGACGAGTTCATCTTCTGAAAGGTCTTTTGAATCTATTCAATACTTGCACATTCCACGAGACATGAATACAATTCTTGATTCGATGGCCAACTTCATTTTAGATTGGTACATTGCACACACATAACATATTCATAAAAATATAAAAAATAGACATAACATGTAAATCATCCATTGTATAAGCAAACATGCAAGGCAAGATGTCATAATTCACCATCATAACACAAAATGTATAAGACCGCCGATAATGTATGTATATATATATCAATCGATACAAAATGGTAGTGTTGATACAAAAGTATGAAGCATGCTAGCTTTCAGTAAGAGTCATCTCTACAAAAATCTGAAGCCTGTAAGCTTTTAGTGTATACATATATAAGCCATGTGCCTAAAATGTACGATGCACGGCCCTAGGCCACTCAGCTCTAGGCTGATCATGGTAACAGGCTACGGCCCTCGCCACCTTCCGGAGCAGCATGCCGAAACGAGCCGATACCCAAACAATCAACTCCTGATAACGGAGGGGTAGGTCATGCACAGTAGGCTCTGGGATATCTGAGTTCATCCTCCGGAATTTCTCCCTGATCGCCTCTTGCTCCTCAAGAGCATCATGGACGGCGGGCTCCATCTTTAGCGCTCCTCCTCTCTACACGAGACGAGAGACTCCTAGTGGTCGCTCTGGACCCACGTCTACAAGAAACATGTAAACATCATCAACAATACTATAAAAAATAATAAAATGCATAAAATATAAAAACACAAGCAATTGTTCTTACCAATGTCACCCCACTGCGCCCCCTCAGGAAGCACCAAGTCTGGGTATCCTCGGAATTCTGTACCATTATATGGGTAATCCTCCACCATGAGGATCTGTCCTTGCAGCCACGAGAAGAACCCAGTACCAAAATTGATGATGGGACCCCCGCCACCATGGCGAGCCATCACCTCTGTCCATCTCATCATGTGAGGATCACGTACATCTCGATCCTCGAAGTCCACTTACGGGCGCAAGTGAGGCACCCGCTCCAGCATAAAGGATACCAATACCGAACCATACCCAAACTGCTTCAGCGCCCCATGCTGGCATTTGGTCAACTGATCTCGAAGGCCGGTGAGAAGCCCCTCGCACCAGTTAAACACAGTAGAAGTCATGCACTCCTCGGCATACATCATTTGTAATTTGCTCGCTAAGTGAGTAGATCGGCTACCAGCAACTCACATAATGGTAAAGAGTACCACCCGAAGAGCCTGGTCCCAGACATCCTTGATGGGAATTTTCCCACCAACCATCGCAGCACCCGGAGTACACCACTGATCTATCATGTCCTTGATCGAGCGACCACCACCTCATGATCCGGTCAAGGACACAGGGATCCCTCGCCAGATAACCCTATCAAAAAGTAGATGTCCTCAACATCCATGGTAAGCGTGTGCTCACCTATCTGGAAGTGTTGTTGAATAGGGTCCCAACATTGGACCAGGTATGTCAACAGTGATACTTGGGATCTCATCCCCGACACTCGAAAATACTTCAGTAGCCCACAGTTCCTCAATACTGCAACACATTGTGGATTATTTTCCACTTGCATATCTTCGAGCTCATGCTCGCGTTCCCGCAACTCAAGAACCATTGTACTCACTCTGAACCTGTCAAGAAAGACATTTGAACACCTTTAGAACTTTGCCCAACCTTTAAAAAGTTTTTGTTTTGGCTAGGTTTTGAATTTAAATTGGAGGTTTGTGCCGTCGCAGAACGTCCATGTGGACAATGTGCTGCCGGCGCAAAACTCCCTTTTGGATTCTGCACCGGCGTAGATCCCGAAAGGGAAACCTACGTCGACCCATTAGCGCAAATCCCCCAACCCAACATGCCCAAAACCTACCTAAATGCAAGAAAAAGAAAATTCTAAACCACTAGAAAGTTAAAGAGACAAGTTTAGGGTTACCTGTCGCTGACGGCACCTGAAATGATGGATCACAGCTCCCGGAATCAGCAGAATAAGAACGGCTCCAAAGGGCACTTTTCACCTCTCCAACTTGGTAAAAAACAAATAGTAATTCTTTTTACTATTTACCCCTATTTATATTGAAAAGAGCATATTCCCTTTTTAATTTATTCTAGAATGGGTTATTTTGCTATAGTTGGGCTTGTTTATATCTGATTAATCGTTTTTTACCTAGTTTCAAGCTTGCAGGTGAAATTTAACACCACTTTGATCCAATTTTTCACGGTTATGGTCTTTTTGCGTAATTTCTCAGGTATGAACACTCATAGAGCGTCTTTTTGTCATTATTTATCTCATTAAATACAAATTATTAATGACAACTGAGTTGACTCTTTGTTCTTTCTCGTGCTCGTTAAACGACGAGAATAAGTCACCGCGTTATATTTTATCACTTTTTCGGGATCGTTAAACTCCTACGAAAAAGGAACCCCCCTGGATTTTTTCTTTAAGCTTTTTTCAAGCTCTCTAAACACAAAAAGATCACCAAGCAAACTTGATGCGTTCATGCTTGTAAAAGTATTTGAATGATCGTCTCCCTGGTGATAGTTTACCCCTTTTTCGGACTAGGGGGCACTACTTATGAAAAAGAAATACTCCAGCCAATCATGACTAGAAGAGTCCTCTCTCGCGTTGTTTTACCCTTTTCTGGGCGAAGAGGCTAACCTTATGAAAAAGGACCTTTGGAGTCTTCTTTAGTTCTTTTCAGACTCTCAAAACATGAAATGACACTAAGTTTACCTTCTATGGACTCGTTAAAACTCAACATTGAAGGGCCCGTCATGGGACGAACCCCTCCTTTCCCAGGTTCAGAAAACATTTGGGATTGGACTCATATATGAGATGAGCTATACCAAGCATCTGGTTACCCTCATTAAGATCGTTAAAAACACATGAGGCACTCATCAGTCATGATGGGGAAAAAGGGAAGTTTCTTGTGTTACCTGTGGTAGTACTTAGTCGTTCTTGAACATGGCACTCATTTTCATTTGCATTCAGTACTTGGATAATCCATTTGTCCTCGAGTCTTGTCAATTTCATGAGTCTTGTTACTCCTTTGGGTCATCCAAAGAATGTTTCCACTATTAGTTGCATTAGGATTTGGCGTCATTCTCGTCATGTCAATACTACCAAGTCATGCCATGCCCATGTTCAAGATACATTCACCATTCATCATTTGCAATCAGTACACCTTCCATCACATCGGTCTATTCTGAATCATTCTTGCATGTTACTATACCATCCGATCTACTCCAAACATTTGTTATCGAGTTTCGCGTTGATGATGGGGGATTCATCATGGCCCTCCTTCGACGGATTCATCCTTGTCGACTTCAACACATCATCCGAGGACTGAATCTAGAAACCAATCGAGTACCTTGGGCCTGCATGCCTCAATGGCAGGTTACATCGCTTTCAACATGAGTTTGCATCATTGACTCTTGATTGAAATATTTCATCAAAGCGTTCAACTTCAATTCATTCATTCGCGCTTGATGATATGTAATATGATACCTTGGGGATCATTGACATTAATGGTGATTTCCATCGCGCTTGTTAATGATATACATCAATGACCGGTAATCAAGTGGTTTCTAACATGTTCGACATCAAGACATTTGTAATCACATGGATAGATTTGTATCATTGCGGGTTCGGCTTGAAGACCCTGGGGAGTCATGTTTTACCCGGGTTGAGATGGATATTGTTTGAGTTATATCACACGGATCCACTTTGTATTGGTCGTGGCTGTGTTTTCATCTCATCATGGATCTACGATTGTGTCTAGTATCCATGATTGTGTTCAGTCGGTCTTTACTACCATGGATATGCAATGTATTGGTCGGAAGCCATGTTGTGCGTCATATGAGACTGGGATCTCAGAGTCAGTTGTACTGCAGCAACATCTTCCCTCTGACAAGTCCTTGCCATCCTTCTATCAAAGCATTTCACCTGTCTAGTTGTATCAGCTTCATGCTTTGGGGGGCATTCTGTTACACCTAAAATCTCACCATCATGAACTCGGTGCCTCAATCCCTAAAGTCCCATGATCAAGTTAGTCAGTTATAGCAAGTTGATGTCCTTTATCCACATTCCTAATTGGGTCAGCGCATGTTGTCTTCGGGCAAGAAGTGCCGGAGCAGGTTGTCCTCATGCAGCCTGCACTGAAGTCATTTTAATGAGATAAAGGTAGCTTTCGAGCGAATTCTAGAAGTTGGATGAGGTGGATACCTATCCCTAACTCCTAGGTGAGTTGGCCTTTGGTTCCCTAACCTAATGGGAAGATCCCTTAGCCCTCTCCCCATGATCCTCAACCTACTATATCCACTTGGTCCTATAAATACAAGAGCCCTCTCCATTCCAAGGGAAGGAAGGCTATAGCATCCATATGTTGGTGAAATAAGCTTAGGAGATCATCATTCATCCATTGGAGGCACCCATTTCTCCTTAGAGGCATTGGCTTGGCTTGTTGGAGGTAGATTGCAACGTTAGGGCTTGGTTGTAATCGTCACTCTTCTATGTATTTTCACATTTATACAGTAATACAAAACTCTTTCCATAAATGCCTTGTTTTTCATTGATATTTATAGTTTACTTCCTTAACCGTTTACTTAGAACAATTATTGTGTAGATGTACTATTATTACTTGTTTGTCTCTTGCATGTTCTGGAAGGTCTTGTAGCCATAGATCTGACGACCATGGAGCTTGGAGCAACAAAGGAGAAGAAGATCTACAGATCTGAAAAGTAAGATGTTTACATCTCTCAATCTCTAATTGGATCTAGGAAAGTAGATTTGCATTATGTCCGATTTGTTCTAGATTCACATTGACCTAGGGAGATCATTCCTTAAGTATGCTTTCGATAGATTGCCTGGTAACACCTGCTTTGCCTCCGGTCCCAACTAAGCTTCTTTCGGACATTCCAAAATTCAAAGGTAAGACTGGTGAAGATCCTGGAGATCATGTTACAAAGCTTTCATCTCTAGTGCTCCCCGAACTCGTTAAACGACGACTCAATTCAATTGAGGCTCTTTCAGAGAACCTTAACGAGTGTAGCAGCTAAATGGTACATTGAATTCCTAGCTATAGCATACAATAACTTTTGGGATTTAGCGACAGTCTTTTTGAATCACTTCCAGCTTCTCATCGGTATGATGTCGACACAGACCTTCTCTCTACATTTAGGAAGAACAAAGCCACTCACCTTTCTGATCACATTCATGAGTGGTGAAGACGGAAGTGACTCATCAAGGCTGAGATTCCCCCAGATTTTCTTTTGGAGTGGTATTTAAAATCACTACTCCCTTATGTCTCTAAAGATGTTTCAAATCCTGGGGTAACATCTGAAGAGGAAGCAATCCTAAGAACCCAACAACTCGACCTAGTCTACGCTCAATCTGGGATCCTTTATGAGATTATACTTGACGCACCGAGGTATAATATAGATCTTGGTAAGCCCAAACCTGGACCTCATGCCAATGGCATTTTTGGTTCAGCTGACTCATCCGCGCTGGAGGATTTGACGAAACAAGTGCATGCCCTTTCAATGAAGCACTTTGCGGCAGAAGCAACTACGGTTGCATCCTACCCTTCACAAGCATAATCTGTACAAAATGTACAAACGAATCGAAAGTGTCCTCGGTAACCCAAGAAAAGGGGTAAGAAAGGGGAGGGAGACCAACAAAGACCCAAAAACACTGAAAATGCCGAGGAGGGAAAAAGAGACAAAGAGAAGGTAAGGTTTCCTTGCAAGATTTTTAAGGACGACCACCTCACTCACCAATGCCCTCTCATCGAAGAAGCCCAAAATATATTAAAGGAAAAGAAACTGGTTGTTCTGAAGGATCCTTTTCCCAAAGGACAAGGCCCAGCTTCTGGCAGCTCTAATACTGGGGGCACTCATTGTGCCACATCAGCTGATCAGCCGTATATCAACATGGTTAGCTCATGCTCTTTTGCAAACGAGAGCCAAGAATTATAACCCAGAAACGCAAGATAAAGATAAAGAGGTTCCCGATTCATCTGTCCCTCTCCACATCGAGAGATTGATAGAGCATTTGTTGAAGATACCAAAGGGTGTCTATAAATAGGCTATGCACAACTCTAATGTGCGGGCTGCTCCCAAATACTCTGTTGTGGAGGACCTAGCCCAAACGCCATGTGCTATGTCCACCCTGGAAGTCTTGCAAAGCTTCCCTTCGCAGCGGAATGCACTTCTAGCGGCAATAGGTAGCATGGACTCATCAAGTATGCTTTCTAGATTTGATATGTCCATTATCAAACCCTGGTTTCCCTATCACGTAGCCTTCCAAATCAAAGTAGTCCATGGTTCAAATATTATTGAATGAATGATCGTAGATGAAGGCGCGTCGACGTGTGTAATGTCTATATCCTGTTGGAAATCCTTGTGTTCTCCTGAGTTAACCCCGTCGATTACACTACTTACCACGTTTGACAGAAATTATTACCGTCCGCATGTAGTCTTACCAGCATCCGAGATTCAACTTGTTGGTAAATTAGTGTCAATAGAGGTAGAAGTTGTGGATGCTTATCTCGATTACAATCTGTTGTTGGGAAGAAGTTGGACGTACACTATGCAAGCCATAACCTCATTCGTTTTTCGAGTACTCATGTTCCCGCGAAGGTAAGATCGTTACAGTTGATCAACTAGCCTTCACTCGGAAAAAAAAACATAACTTCGTAGGATTCAAATATCCCTTTGAATGATCAAGCTCATCCTCCCAGTGAGAGCTTAGGAGTAGGTATGTATTCATTGTTGATGGGCACATTTGACCTACCTGCTCCTGTTCATTACATTGGTTCTATGAGTAATAACGATACATCATCTCGGGAAGTTTTTACGATTGGTCAAACAACTGATCCATGGATTCCTCTGACTCAACAAGAACCAAACGTGCCCTTATCCATTGCAGAAGTGGCGTACCAAGCATCACAAAATGCTGCAATGGATCATATCTTGACTCTGTCAATCTCAGCTAAGTCATATTTTTATTATCCACCTGCATGTTCAGTAGACTCCACCCATTCTTTTGACTGTTTGGATACTGTTTTACCTTTCGACGAGGCTATCCTGGAAGCTATGATAGGTTTGGATCATCCTTGGGAATACATGCATCACAGATCCTACTTTCTTCCAGATCTAGACAGAATTGAGAATGGTGCATTACATTAGTTTTGATGTTGGGTTTGATCCATTAGTTGTAATTGTCATTAGTATGGTTATATTAGTTATGTCGGCTTGGGTTAGTGAGTTGTAATTGTACCTCTTAATCTCGTATAAATAGGAAGGATTTTTTTTTCCATATTATTTTCCAAGTTAACTAAATAAACCATTTTCATAGTCCCTTTCATCATATCTTCCAACTTGGACACCCTAAAAGATATGTCTTCACTTTCATCATAGGTCAAGGATGAATCCTCTGGTGGTTTGAGTGGAGTGTGATTTTTTCCACTGCATTTTGGTGGAATTTTGAACAATATAAATAGATATCACACATTTGGTTCACCTTAAATAGATCCTTCTACTAAAATTTATTCAAATTTAAAATGACGTTCCTTTTTCCAACCCTAATTTGAACACTGATTCGCTAGCCAAACATTCAATTGAGGTAAACCTAAAATATCGACCCCTATGAGTCTAAAATATCCGATTGTGGTATCATGTTATGTCTTATTTCCAATTCCATAGGTCTCTTTGAATTTTGATGTGCCAAAAACAAGTTGTGATAATTTTCCCAACACTTGTTAATTTTGGTCTTTTGAGAAGAGAGAGAGTATAAATCCTTCCACATGTCCAATTTTTTTAATATGATTATGAAAATGCTACCAAAAATGTTATTTTTTTTCTTCCTTCTAATGCAGCTGGTCTCACTCAATTTGGATCTCGTATGCTCCAAATATAACATGTTTTCCTAGAACACTTGTTTGAGACTATCTTTTGGGATAGTCAGAAACCCTAAATTACGGAGGGTATAGCTTGGACCTTGTAATGAGTTTGGTTTTTAAAATTTTATCGCATGTATTTCAACATGTTTTCGAGATGGGTTCCACGTTTCGCTATCTAAAACTCTATAGAAAACAATATATAGAGAAAATTTCAAGATGACTTGTTTTGAAGAAACTAGTCCCGAGGAAAGAGCTCTCATACCAAATGCTATGCAACAAATTTCCAAAAAGAGCATGAAAAGAGCAGCAATAGATCAGGAAGAGTACTCCACGACTTTAATGAAGAAAATATATGAATAGCAATCCTCTTTGAGGAGGAAACCTCCTTATACAATGTACTAAGTACACAAGACAAGACAAGATGTTCAAATGAAAAAGATATCATTCATATATATAGGATGTTAAGAGGTACAATTACAACTCACTGATCAAAGCCAACATAACTAATATAACCATACTAATGACAATTAAAACTAATGGACCAAAGCCGACATCAAAACTAATGTAATGCACCACAATATAGGGGGGAATGTGCCCACATTTTAGGGCTTAACATAGACTGATAGTTTGAAACTCTAATATTTCATAATGAGTGGAAGAATCAAATTTGGTGGCATGCTCTCTAAGTCCCATTTTTCATTAATATAGCAAACATTTAAGAGTCAATGAGAAGGAATGGATGCATGTTGTATAACTTGGTAGCTACTAATTAACAACAATTTTATCATTCTACGTTCAGTCCTACTATAGCTTAGGATCTAACCTTTTGTAAGTGTAAATGATGTTTTTAGAGGATGAAGGTTAACTTTTGTATGTTCAATTCCTTTTGTCTAAGGTAGACATTTACCTATTATAATTATAGGGTTTAGTAAAAGGTTAATTAATGAATTATTATCCTCCTCACCCAAGTTATATTCCCATGACAGACATGTTGAACTCATCATGAATATATTATTGTATAGAGCTATGTTACAAATTTGATCCAAATGGATATCAATGGCCACCCACCTATTCCACTGGCTCAAAACAATTGTTCTAGTTTGGTATTTTTTTATGGTTTTTTGGGCCCAAAACTTGTGAAGTTGTTTTGAGGCCCTAAATGACATATTTTTGTGACACTGCAATCCAAACGTAGTCAAAAGTAGATCTAAATGGGTGAAATTTGTACTTCTAGGATAGACCTTTCCAATGGGCTATCGAGCGCCCTAAACAAAGATCGTATGCAAACGTTATTCCCCCGAGTAGTTGACAAGTCAATTAACCACCTCAAGCCCCACAAACCTTTTTACAATTCATCTCCTAGGGTAATATTTTTGGATGTTTAGAGTTTTTTCCTTCATGCTTATGATAAAAAGGCCCTTCAACCTCCTTTTGTAATTAACTTGTGACAAATGAGCGTAGCCACTACATCTCTTCTTAGAGATAAAAGCTACCACCATTCTAGCTGCCTTTATTTTAGTCTATTATGTTTCATTCACTTAACAGAATTTGAGTTTATGGTATCATTTTGTTTTTTGCAATATATTTGTGTATGTGGTTCTATATATTCTCTTTCATTTCGTTTCTCACATAAATCTAGATCAGTGGTATCAGAATAGCCTGCTCTTTTGTTATTTCTTTGTGCATGTCCCCAACAAGGATAATATATAGACAGTTGGGTCTTGAAATAGTTGAGCTTGAGAAATACTATCCTCGATGGCCTAAGCTATGTCCCATGGCCGAGGAAAATAGATAAGATGGAGCAGGAGATCCTATCAAGTTGTTGCTTGAGGAATCCCTTGCATGACAGAGGAACGAGATGATGGACAATTTCACCCAAATCCTTCGACAGATGTCGACGGCAATGGAGGGATCATAAAGCAATCACTTTAGAGGATCCACGCCCTTCAAGGTACAAGTTAACTTTAATATCCCTTTATTTGAAAGCTAGATCGATGTTAATGCCCTAGATAAATGGTTGAGTCTGCTAGAAGGGTATTTCTCTTTCCAAAATGTTTCCGACAATGAAAAGATCACATTTGCACTCCTTAAGGTTGTCTCCCATGTCAAAAATTGTTGGGAAACTTATTGGGAGCAAACCTTAATTGAGATTTATGAAATGTTTGAGGGTAATCCCACGTGTGCCTATTTTTTAGATGTCGTTAAGGAACAATATTAACCTGTGGGAAACTATGACGACTAGTACACAAAATTAACCACACTACGTCAAGAGAGGGGCCAAACAGTGTCATAGTTCACAAATACCTTCCATACCTTGTGCACCAAGCTGGATATCAAAGACTCCAAGCGACATCCGGTTCTAAAATACCGTGGGGGACTACATAGGTACATCCAAACCAAAATGGAGTTTTTGTACATTTCATCACTGGGAGTCTCTTATCGATATGTTGTCAAGATTGAGTAAAAATTCAAGCAGAAGAACAAGCGAGAGTTTGGGCATGTGAATCTGTCGCAGAAGTAAGGCAAGGGAAACCCTAGCTTGTAGAGCAAAGGACAGATTAAGGACAACTAGTCCAAGGCACAAGCAAAGAAAGGGAACGGGAAAACAAAGGAGGATCCCGAGAAATGGTGCAAGTTACATAAGATCCCTTGGCTTAACACTGATGAATGTTGCTCAAAGTAGTCATTGGTGGCCGAGATCAAAGCTTCAGAGTCAGATCCCAGTTCTGACTCAGATTCAAAACACAACATCGCAGTCACAGAAAGGAGGAAGTGAATCACTGACATAGAACCGAGTGCACCATTTCTACCACAAAGATCCATCCTGACGATCCAGAGGATCCAGAGGAACGTGAGATCCTCTTCCACTCACAGATGTGGGTAAAGGGAACTCCACTACATTTCAATGTTGACAGCGGAAGCTAAAAGAATTTGATTTCAATAGAGGTCATCAAACGGTTGAATTCACCAACAACACCAAACCCGCAACCCTACAACATTGGGTCGCTTATCCAGGGACAAGACATCCACCTTATTGAACAATGTCACCTACCCTACGACATATTCAAGCCCTTCAAAGATGAGGTAATGTGTGATGTAGCCCTACTCGAAGTTTTTGATTTTCTTTTAGGACAACCATATATGTGCAAACGCCATGTTGTGTATGAATCTAGACCTTGTAGTGTCATTATTACTTTGGGAAATCAACTCTATAGGATACTAAAGGAAATCCCCCTACTACAGTGTCTCACATCATAGCTAAGCAGTGTAGGAAGGTAATCTTGCAGAATGGGAAATTTGTCCTCTTCATGATTCGTTCTAAAGGTGAATGAAAGATCACAGCCACATCCACTGCCTCCACACAAGGTCTCTCTATACAACAAAAGCAGGTGGACAATATCATGGAAGCACATAGAGACATCTTCACCACAGCTGACGGGATGCCATTACATTTCCAGATCAAACACTCAATTGATTTGATACTTGGGGCACCTCTACCTAATGGTCCAATATACAAGCGTTCACTCATGGAAAATGAGGAAATCAAGTGGCGGATTCAATAATTAATCCAAAAGGGGCACATCTGATCAAGCTCCTCACCTTGCAGGAGCCCAATTGTATTGGTACAGAAGAAATATGGGACTTGGAGACTCTATATTGATTATAAAGCTCTAAAAAATATCACATTCCAGAATCGGTATCCCATTCCTTGGATCAATGACCTTCTCAACCAACTCAAGGGTTCCAATTATTTTAGTAAGATTGATGCGAAGTCTGATTATTATCAGGTACCAATTGAGATGATCGATGTTTGGAAGATGGCCTTCAAATATCGGGAAGGCATTTTTGAATGGTTGGTCATGCCTTTCGGCTTGAATAACACTCCAACAACTTTCATGAGGCTTATGGATGATATTCTCCATCCACTCACCAATTATTTCATGGTTGTATATCTAGATGACATCCTCATCTACAACAGAACGTGGGAAGAACATTTGCAGCATATTCAACAGGTCCTCAACACCCTGCAATAACACAAGTTATACGCCAATCTAGAGAAATGCTCATTTTTCATGGAGAGAATTCAATATTTGGGATACATTGTGGATGACCATGGTGTGCATGTGGATCTAGCCAAGATCCAAGCCATTAATAATTGGCCAACCCTAACGACTCTCACAAATCCTCGCGGCTTCGTAGGCCTTTCCAACTTCTATCGCATATTTTTGTTGGGCTTCTCTCATATTGCTTGGTCCCTTAGTTGGGTGACAAAAGGAGGATCTAAGGCCAAGTTTGTTTGGGCCAAGTCACAACAGTAAGCATTTGAGGATATTAAGCAATGCTTATGTTTGGAACTCATCCTTACCTTACCAGATCCGCAACAACCCTTTAAAATTGAGACAGATGCTTTGGACTATGCTATTTGCGCAATCCTCACTCAACAAGGCCATCCAGTGGCATATCATAGTGAGGCACTCTTAGATGTAGTCCGAAAATACCCCTCCCATGACAAGGAAATGTATTCCATTGTCCAAGCTTGCCATCAATGGAAGCATTACATTCTCGATAAAGACATGGTCATCCACACTGATCACAAGCCCCTACAGTTCATGCAAACACAAGGGAAGTTGCAGAATGATCACCATCAAAAGTGGTCCACCATTGTCATACTTGCAACAATTCCAACCGAACATCAAGTATAAGAAGGGCAACATCAACTGAGTTTTCGATTGCCTTAGTCGACCACTAGTGGCATCCTTGACTACGGTGCTCAACTCTTGTCGCCATGAGAAATCCAAGTGGTATCAACTATATGATAGTGATCCCTGTTTGTTTCCACCTATCGAGCATTATGTGTAGGCACCCCAATGGAAAAATTTCATCTTTAAGAAGGATTGTTATGTTATCTGGGCCATCTCTGTGTTCCTTCAAGCGAGCGTGCGAAGCTGATTTGTGAAGTGCATTATAGTCGAGTGGCAGGGAACTTTGGAATAGAAAAGACCGTAGCGGTATTGCAGAAGTATTTTTATTGGCCAAAGCTCCGACAACACGTCAGCAAATATATCAAATCATGCATTGCTTATGCCACCGTGAAACCTACCATTGAGAAGCAATGGTGGTACACCCCTTTACCTACTCACAATGGGCCTTGGGAGTCCATATCCATGGACAACATGTAAAGACTACCTTCAATAAAGCATGGTAATGGTTACATGTTTGTGGTCATGGATCACTTCTCTAAGATGGTCATTTTGACAACCTACAAGAATAGCATCACCACCAAATCCACCCCTAAGCTCTTCTTTTAACGTTTTTGGGTTCATTTTGGGCTACCATAGACTATCATATTAGATCAGGACAATAGATTCTTGAGCACATTTTGTTCTATCCTATGGTCACTAATGGACACCAAACTCACCCAATCAATTTCCTTCCATGCCCAAACCAATGGAGAGACAGAGGTGGTCAATAGGATGATTGTGCATATTCTGATGATGTATAATTTTAGACATCCTCGCACATGGGATGAAATTATTCCATATAATCAACATAGCTACAACAGATCCCTTCATAGCTCTACTAAACACAACCATTCCCAGGTGTGCTTGGGACTCCAACCATTGGTCCCAATTGATGTAGCTCTTCCCATTTCCTCAACATAAGAGAAACTGTCCATGCTTGCACCAAGGTGGAAAATGCCACTCGGTTTGTTGAATGAATCCAACACATCCGTCAGTAATTCCATGACATTATGGAGAAATCCAATTCCAAGTACAAGCAACAACATGACCATCATCGAGTTCCGCACAAATTTCAGGTGGGTGATAAAGTTTGGTTGCATTTGCAGAAAGAATGGCTCACAGGACCTCATCTCAAGCTTCATCCACTTCGATATGGGTTGTACACCATCACCAAGGCATTCGATGAGAATTCCTTCCAATTAAGCATTCTTCCCTTTCTTGGCATGCACCCAATATTTAATGCGGAGCTCCTTTGCCCATATTTCCCATCGTTGTTGGACACCTCAGAGGTGGTAGAGTAGTTGGAACTATAAGAATTCAACCCTGACTGTTTGGAGAAGGCTACAATTGATTAGATCATGGATACGCAGGAGAATGGCACTCGCCAACAGTGCGTTCAACTCTATCAAGTCGTCAAATAAGGACAGTTTCTCCAGCAAGGCAAGTGGCTCACTAGGAGTCAAATTCAATAGAATTTTCCCCATATTATGTGGGAACTCAACGCAATGGAAACAATTGATTCTTAAGGGGGGAGGACTGATCTAGATGGGCGATGTCATAGTCGGGACATAGCCGAAGGCAAGTCTGAACAAGAGAAATGTGTACTTCTTGGATAGACCTTTCCAACAAGCTACTGAGCACCCTAAACAAAGATCATATGCAAGAGTTATGCCTCTAGGTGGTTGACACGTCAACTAACCACCTCGAGGCCTACAAACCTTTTTATGGTTCATCTCGTACGGTTAGGTTTTTGGATGTTTAGGGTTTTTTCCTTCATGCTTATATGAAAAGGACCTTCAGCCTCCTTTTGTAATTAGCTTATGAGCATAGCCGCCACATCTCTTCTCAGAGATAAGCTACCACCATTCTAGCTGCCTTTATTTTACAGTTTGTTATGTTTCATTCACTTAATAGAATTTGAGCTTACTGTATCATTGTGTTTCCAGCAATATATTTGTGTACGTGGTTCTATATATGCTCTTTCATTTTTTTTCTCACATAAATCCGGATCAAAATTGGTATCAAAGCAATGAATGATGATCATTGAAATTGAATGTTACAAGCTGCATATTTTGGAATGTTTGTCTGTGAAATTAAACATGTTGTTTAATGTGGACATATTGTCTCAAATGGATGACAAAATGTCCCAACTATTGTTACAATTATTTGTTGACATTTTGAATATCATGGACCTTTATGTTGTCCCATTTTATATAATGAATTTTCTCTTATTCATATATAATAAATGAAGATATTATTCTATTGCATTGTCCAATATCATAAAATGTTATGTGGTCGATTAAATATATGGATGATTTACGTTGTTACAATGGAAAAAAAGTAAATAGTTGGTATATTTCCTTAAATAGTACAACACCTTAATATAATGAGTATATCCAAACACAATAACTAAGATATAAAAAACCGTATTATTATAAAGTATATCTGTTTTTCTGACAATTAATTGAAAATTGTTTAAAAAGACAAACTACATTTTCATACTTGCAGTGTAAATTCAACACTGAAACATACCATTGTATTGTATTCATTTGAAATCAACGATGTGATTCACATATACTTACACATTAATGTGTTTAAGTGAGTTCTACACATGGATGTGTTTAACTATAATAAAAAACGTTGATGCTACTAATGACAACAAAAGCATCGCCTTCTTTCAACAATATTGTTATCATTGTTGTTATTTTTATTTTTATTGTTACAAGAACTTAAACTGCGCAAGATGATATACACATTAGTCATTTTACATCTTTCATAAACATCGTTGCTTCATTATACAAACTATGCACCATGGCCATAAAATATATAGTATAGGCATCACTACATCATATATATTTTAAAAAACCTAGTTTATATCAAAACTTAGAACACCAATGTGTATTATTGAGAAAAGCCTCCAAATGCTTTCAAAATCTAAAATACACATCAGAGCTTAAAAAATATACAATACACATCAATTCTTTGTATAGATATTTTGAATCCCTAATGTATATCAAAATGTAGTGCACTAGTCCATAATACATATATGTAGCGCACTGAGGTGGATGATTGATATAAGCACATCAATAAAAAAAACCTCCTATAGAACCTTCCATCACCAATAATTTTTAGTTATACTAAAGATTTTTTAAAACCTCTATTGAAACATCTACTACCAATAGCAAAGGTTTTATTGATCATTTTTACCAATCTTGTAACACTAAAAACCTATTAAAATCCTCTGTTGAAAGGAGTTTTCCTTGTGGTCCTAATTGCAAAAACTTATGGTTGGTTTATGTAGACTTATTCTTCAATATACCTATGTAGGAATGTTGTATTTGCATCCAACTACTCTAGTTCAAGATTAAAAGTAGTGGCGATAGGAAAAAAAAATCAATTAGAAGTAATTTAGCAAGAAGAGAAAATATCTCACCAAAATAAATTCCATCTACACGAGAATATCATTTTTCTACTATGAGAGCTTTGTACTTCTCTACCTTATCTTTTGGACTCAACTTCTTAAACCAATAAGTTTTCTTACAACTAGCAACTCAACTAGATCCCAAGTCTAATTTTTATCCAAGGCATTCATTTCTTCGACCATGGCCTTCCAAAGTTTATTATCCTCTGAATACACTACCTCCCTAATAGTTCTACGGTCATCATAAATAATAGTTAGAACAAAACTAGAATGAAAAATAGGTGGGGTATGCCTTTATGGTTTCCTTGTTTCTCAAACTAATCTCCTCAAGGCTAGTGTCTAAGGTTCTTCCTCTTCTAGTTCATATTCTTTTGTTGAGTTGGATTCTTCACCACCAACTCAAACTCTATCGTCTCCAATTCTTCTTCCTTTGGTTGGATTTCCTGCTTAGGAACAACTTTAACATCTTTGGAAATTACATCCCAATTGTAAAGAATGTTCTTTGTTACTAGATACCAATATTGATTACCTTCTATACCATCTTTGTAACCAATAAAAATACATTTTTCAAATTTATTATCCAATTTACTCATATTCTCCTTTGGAACGTGCACATAAACATCACAACCAAAAATTTTGATATATTTAAGAGGTTTTTGTACCACTCTATGCATCATGTGCAGTTTTGTCAACTAGCATTAATGTAGGTGATCAATTTACCAAGTAACATGTAGTATCCATTGTTTTTTCCCATGATTACTTTGATAACCCTACACTACTAATCATACGTATTACCTTTTCCCTCATTTCCCTTTTCATTCTTTCTACGACTCCATTATTTTTTCACACTTTATTTTTTGGATTTTGATGGCTATTTATCACAGGGTTTGACTCATATTGCCTTACTGTTCTTTTCAACATCTATTAAAAACCTCAAATAGATGCTTCCTAATAGATGTCTATGACCCTATGTAAGTTGTGTTACAATGGGGGCATGAAATTTTAGTGGTTTTGACCCCTTTCCCTACCTCCTGCCTTGTTACACACTTCCATAAGGGTGTTGAACTCTCTTTGGATTTATTTCCATCATCATCATTAGTGTCATCATCCCCTTCATTCCTTTCTATTTCTTCCTCCTCCATGGGGTGTGAGCGACTGCCATACTATGCTTCTTCCTTCTCATTAGTATTTATGGTTGCCATTAACACCATCATAATTAAAAAAAATAAGCATAATGATAAACCACATTTCCACCATGCTTTTTAAGAATAATATGTTGAGTACAATAGAATGAGGGAGAAGAATGAATGGGAAAGAGTAGGAGAACTAAACATTCAACATACAAAATAGACAAGTATACAACACATGGAGGATACAAAAAATCAAGAATGGGCATAGAGCCTACCTCTTCAACTCTCCAACAGTAGTTGAATGTAATCGTGGTAGCGTTCAATCTCCCTTCCAAGATCTCACAAATCTACGCCTGAAGAACTACAAAGAAACCTACTCAATAACCTATAAAAAATGAGTGAAATGAGTAAAATGAGTGAAAATAGTGATAGAATGAGATCAAATGATGTGAAAGAGTGTTTTAATCCATTAAGAAACCCTATCCATGAGCTCATTTCCTTTTCCATTATCCTTAGAAGCTAAAACCAAAACATAAACCGCCTAGTACATGGGAAAGTTTTTTTCCTTCTGGAGTGTTTGGGGAACATTTTTTATGGGCTTAAGAGTGCCTTGGGAGTGATTTTTATGGGCTCGGGAGCACTTCAAGAGTATCTTGAGAGTGCCACTCCCAAAGCAATTCACACATGATTAGGGAGCACGTTAAAATCCCCAAGAGTGCACACCCAAAAAATCCCTTCAATGAGAGTGACTCAAAAGCACATTTTCGAAGGAACTTCAAATTCACTCCTACTTTGAGCATGATTTGGGAGAAAAAAAACGTTGGGGGGCACTCCCCCACATAGCGTATATTTAAGCACCATTTAAGTCAACACCCAAGTACATAATAAATTTTGAAGAGCATCAATCAATCAATTTTGTGGGTGTTCAAATCTTCTTATTGACAAGAAACTAGGCCCACACACTAAGTACTTAAAGGGGGGGTGCAATATCACAGTCACATGCCATGGTTGCAGTTGTTTAAACAAATTTCAACTAAAACCAATGGACGAAATATTCTAATTAAGTAGTTAGCCAATATAGGACCAAGGTTCAAGATAAAAATTCCAATCCGTCTTTTCTTTTATCATCTGGCTAAACATTATATTACTAACAGAACAAGATGTACATAGTCTTAGTGACCTAGTTTTCCACTAGGTAAACCAAACCAACCACAAAAAATGGCTTATCAACAGTTTTCCTTTTAAAAATTTTACCAGTAGTATTTGTCCACCATTGTGTTGGCCTACTATAACTATCGAAATGACATTTTAAGCTAACATATTGTCTATCATGACTATCCAGAATTCTATGTAACCACGTAACAAAGAGTTCAAACATCATTAGAAATAATAATTGTTGGCACCTCTGATATAGGGGGAGCTTTGTGTGGCTTCCCAACTATTTTTTTGCTCCTTAAAGAACATGTCTGTAGTAACCTTGGCCAACAGGTTGATTCTGGCTCCCAGTCTTGTAATTTCTTTAATTATAAGGTGAATTTGAGCTTCCAAGTGTCGAATCTAGTCTTGAATTTCATCCAACTGCAGCAAAATCTCCTTGTGTTTCTCCTATGTGTTCATCAGTGCCTTGTCGAGCAACGTTTTCATTTGCCAGTAGAGAATTTCAGTTTTTTTCTAGCTTGGTGTCCCTTGCTTGTGAAGACCCAGCATCTGCAACAGAAGTCACCATGTCCCTTTGGACCTCCCCTACATCCAGAACCTCGTGCTCCCCCCAAACCCATTCCTCTATCTTTGCAATTTGTTGTTGAACAACCAGAGAAATCAACTAATGAAAAACCTCCTGCACTTCCTTCTTCTCCTTCTGGACGTGCGGCATGTGAGAGTGTCTTCCCCCGAGCTCCAATCTATCTGCTTATCTTACTCGCGATTTTGCATCTCCAATCCTCTAAAGAATTGCTCCAAGTCTTGTTGCTTGAGTCACAGGGTGTCTCATAATCCCACCCTCTATTTAACAGATCTCCCTTACCAGGAAATGTATTGGTTTTGCCAAACGCTTCAATTCCATCGGCCCCTTGTTCCCTATTTGTATTCTATAGCTTGATGACTTTAATGGTTGTAATAACAATGGAACCATGATTCCTTCCTCTCCTCATTTCATCAGAGAAAACTCTAGAGCCATTTCCTACCATCATTAGGATGAATGTGAGATCCATCATGTCGACAGAATCACCTCCAACTTGCAATCTTTGGCAGCCTCCTTCACCACTTTCCATCATGACTGCTTTCATTTCCATACAGGGTCGGCTTGAGGGCGGTTTTCCTGGTACCACATGGTTAATCATGCATATGATTTGTTCGCTCCTCCCTGCCAAATGTCATGCCCACGGGGAGGAGGGTATACTTATCCCTCTCATCAATTCACACCTAGATCTAGGGAAAATATTCCAATCCAAGTTGGACTGGTGTTTAATGAGAGATTTTAGAAAGAAAAGTTACTAAAGGAATCTTATTGCAAGTGGGACAAAGGGGAAAGGTAAAATAAGGCATGTCACAAGTAAATATCACGGATTAATTGCCAACCTTTTAAATATACTCATAATAATGTAGAGATAAAAGGTGCCTCCTTTGAGTGTTGGGTAGTTTTTGAGTTCAAGGAACTTTCTCCTCTCAATTGTTGTGGCATGAATTGGCCCTCAACATTTTGAGAAGTAACTAGTAATGTTTATGGTTATTTGATAATCATGAAAAAAAGATGTCATTTTTATTTTTTTTTAATAATGAAACTGGGTTTCCTATATTTTTGGAAGCTAGGCATCCATTGTTTCTTATACATGGTACTATAGTGTTTCCTTATTAGCATGCCAAAGGTTTTTATTTGAGATGTTTTCTCACTACTGCATGTTGGAAAAACCAACATGTTAACATGTTAGTTGTTGTTTAAATAAGCTTTTTCTTTTCTACTAGCTCTAGAAGTTATTCCTTTTCACGATCATCATGAAAAGGCCATCCTTAGTAAACTTCCTTTTGTAAGCCCGCGATACATAACCAAATTCTAACCCATCAAAACATAATCCCGTTAGCTATAATTCCTTTACTATGTTATTGTTATATATTTCTAGAAATGAATTGTATTTATAATATGTATTATGTTTGAGAGATTGCTAGTTTTAGCCAAGAAAGTAATCTTGCATATCCATCCTCAATTTGAGATCCTCTAGTTTTCCATCAACATTTCCGATGGTTGTTAATGTTATAGACATCTAGGATTGTAAAGATTTTGATGATTTCTCACTTCTAGAAGAGAGATGGATGCATTTTGTTGATGCTTGAAGAAAAATTAACTAGTAGTTTGCGTGTTTTTCATGCAGTAAGGATAGCAAGATTGGAGGTTGATGATGTTTTCACATCTCTATGGGACACATTTGTATTGTATCCCACATTTGAAGGCAATATACATTCATTCCAAGTAGTTACATCCTGTGTAGTACTCGATGTACTTGGACCTCCATATTCAAATATAGCTAACATGCCAACAAGCACTACATGTACTATTGCAAATACATGTACTGGACCCTTCCTGCTAACCTAATCATATGTTCCACTTTCCCAAAAGATTTGTCGTTGTTTTGTTTACAAAAACCACCCCCATTTTTTTGTTGGAGTGGGATCGAAACCTATGGGCCCTCGGGTATAACCATTTACAAGGTGCACGAAGAAATGAATCTAAGCCAGTTGTGGTAAGTGCTACAACTTGAATCGGTATCTAAAGTTAAATCCCCAAAGAACACGGCTAGCCCAACTGCATTCTAGAAGTGTTACCCATTGTCACCTTGATAACTACCTCCCTGCACTTCTAGTTGGCACTTTTAGTTGGCTATGGCAATGAGGCACAAAGCTGATTTGAAGAGTTATCCCTAGCAAACTTGAGGTCTTCGTAGTAGTATAGGTGATAGAAGGGTTATGAAGGCTAGTGCCAATCCCCAAGGCAATGGAGTCAACACAAAACAAGACCAATGAAAGGGGGAACAAGTTCATGAAAAGGTTAGGGATAGTTAGAGTCTTTGTGGTGCCAACCAACAAACACTAACATATTACATCATAATTGTGGAAAACACTTGGAGCTTCCTTACGATGCCAACTTGAAACTATGTTAATATGTGTGCCCTATACAATGAATTGTTACACGTTCTTACTCTAATGATAATTGGGAACCATGTAATATAGATGCATAAAACAACAAAGGAAGGAAAAAAACTCTCTCGCAATCCTTCAAATGTAACAAGACTACCCTTATATGGCCCTAATTATCAAGTTCTAGCTATTCCACATTTTATTAGCAACATTTAAAGATAAGAACCAGAAGCCACTTACAAATGGAGAAGAAAACCCTTGAACTTCAAATGCTTCATAAAAGAATATAACAATAGGCTCCAAGGGAAAAAGAAGCAAACTCATGAGATGATAAAATTCCAGAAATGATTTTCACTTAGTCAATGATTGTGTGAAGTTAATGACCTTTAATGTCTTATGGTTCATGTTATTTCATGCTCTTGAGGAGTTTATAAGTGTTTGATCTATTGACTATTGCATGTCTTGAATGATTAAATGCTTATTTGGGAAATCAACTAAATAACATAACACACATCATAATCAAATTGATCTCATTTCCCTTAGCTCTCTCTAAAACAAATTCAATCAAAACTATAGGGAAGCTTCCCTTGGCCTTTTGAGAGCTGGCCTAAAAGTGGGATATTAACATTGTGGTGACATTGGTGCTTTCCGAGGTTACTCTTGATAGCACTAGTGGATTGAGAATTTTCCACCCAAGCGCTAAATTAATTCACAACAATAAGCACTGGACCATAGTCCAAACAACCAAGAGATTCACCATTGTCACTATATAAGTTTCTATAAAGTAATATCATAATATTTATGTGGTTGGCACAAATTAATTAATACGTTATTTTTTTTGTAGTAGATGATGGAAATACAATACTCAATGAAGATGATCAAGGTTATGCATGGTTGGAGGAGGTCGAAAGGCTAGATGATTTTTTTGTGAGGGGAGAACTATTTAAAGCCAAAGGTCCACAAACTGAAGCTTCACAAGCTTTGTGCTTGTAGCCATTCTCTTGTACCTAATGTCACTAATTTAGTAAGGTGTCAATACTAAGTATTCATGTTGATATTAGACACAGCATTTCTGTATATTTTAAATATTGTTGATATTTTGTAGTCTCAAACAAATTCTAGCAAAATAGGAGTACAACAATTTTGGGGGAGCATCAAAATTGCAGTAATCCTGGATGGCTAATGTTAAGAAGGTAAATGCCACTATTTCCTGGTCTTAATTTGTACTAAATGTGAGATTTTGAAGGCTTAGAATGGTTTGAATCTAGCAAGATATTAATATTTATCTTCTACATTTTATACTCCAATTGAAGGCTTCTGATGATGGGTAAACACAAACTATTGTTGTGTGACCAGATTCAAGATAACTCAAATGTAATGCAATTTAACAATAGAAGTCACGTAAACTGGATGATGGAAAATAATGGAAAGAGTATTGAAAGGTGTCAGTTAAAATATTGCAAACATTAACACCAAAGGTGTGTAGGAAAAGATAAAGATTGCATGTGGGAAATGACTAAACACTCTAGTGTTACCATGTTTTCATAACTGGGGATATAATTTAAGGCAACTAAGTGGAAAAGTTATTGAATTCACCTAACGGAAGTCTTTTGTTGACTTCTTAACCATCCGAATATGCTGGAAAGAGCCAATCTCCATCCATATTCATCTTCCTCCTCTCTGTCAAACTGAACTGCCATTGGCCATCTCACTCATTAAAAGTTTATGTGTGCGCCATCAGATGCAGCCTCATCCAATTCGACCTTTCTCCAGTTTGAGGACTTTCTTCAATCAAATTGGAGATGTTCAAAAGTATCAAATATACCAAATTCAGCCCAATAAGCAACGACTAAATAAGCATGCATTAATCCCAATATGCAAACATTGAATCCAATTATCTTCTAGAAATTGGTTCTTCTATGACTGAAACCTGTGTCATTAAATCTCAGAGATTTTTTCAGTTGTCTGATGTAGCTTTTAATTATCACATGGAAGACATATGTAAACTATGTTGAATTGTTCAACTCAAAGAAAGGTTCTTTTCCTAAAACTAACAAACCTACCCACAGCCAATGCTAATTTTTTCAGAAAAACCTTTTGAGACTCTATAGATCAGCTATAATTGCAAGGGATTTAGTTTTAAGTACATCCTAATCTGCAAAATTTCAAGGCTATAACTGTGAGGCATTCTATTTCAATAGGTACATATGAAGAGGAATGCTATGATGTGTGTGTGAAATACATTTCTAATGGTTGTGTTTTGAAATTGGTTATATAAAGTAACGACCTATTGAATAGTGGTCATCAGATCAAAATTAACTTTGCAAGACCTACACATAAGAAACATTAGTTTCAAGTTTCAACCCTAATATTAGAAGATCACTAAATTGTTAACAATGACATTGTTTTGTATGGTGGGTTGGTCATGCAGTTTAGCACTTCCATGTCAAGGAACATTTCATATGATGGTTGCATTAACCAGAAGCCCGAATATTTTTTTGCAGGTTATCATATTAGAAATTCTGTTTGAATCTTTGGTGATGAGATTTGAAGGTTCAAAGTCAAGCAAGTTGAGCAAATCCTTCAGTTTTTCTTCGCACTTTTTGATGATTAAACATGAATATTTCAAGCAAGTGGGAATCTTCTTCACTTTTCTATTTGTATGAGTAGGACACAAGTTGAGAAAATTCTTACCATCTCTCGATTAATGCATAGTCCATTCCCAGTTAGAGAGGCTTGATGTCATGATCTAGGATTTGTTAAAAGAAGTTATAGAGATATGCCTTTCCTTTCTTTCTTCGTGAAATGATAGTACTCAATTGCCATTTTCAATTGTTTGTGAGATCCCATAGTTGCAGATGTTTCTGCAAAAGGAATGCTTAGGCAGGTTTTGGGAGGCTTTATACTATGACGGAAGATAGAGATAATCAATGCATAGAACCTAGGTCAGCTAACATGGGGACATTGGGGGCATGGATGTCCGACATGGGACACATATTCCACCCACCACAAGGGGACATGCATGAATATATATATATATATGTTTAAATTACAGAAATAAACATAAAGATGAAAATATTTCAACATTTAGAAAAATAGATCTACAATATATCAAACACACAATAGTACACCATAGATCATACATATAGAACCATGAACACTGGTTTTCTCGTTTGATATCATCAAAATGTATTACATAGACAACTTGATAGATGTGAATGCCAATGGTAAATACAAAATAGGGTAGAAGAATCTCATAGCTCATCCTCTTGGATCTCATAATCAAAATCATCAATGTCACCACCACTAACATTGCCACTATGCTATCCTTCCTCATCCAATGTATATAGTCCAAGTGTTGTGTTTTCCGGTGTCATAGATGACCCCTCAAGGGAATAGCCATCATCAAAAGTGATCATTTATAGGACTGGTGCATTAAGATCCAAGTACTATACTTTGAAATAATTGACCAATGCCAACCAAGACACATTGGCCATTGGCCAACGTCGAGGTATGCATGCCTAAGTGTCAAACACACACATAACACATTCCCTAATCAATACAAGTTAGGTCACAAGTGTCCCAAGTGTCTAAGCATATCTAACAAGGCTACATAGGACATGTGGCCTAAAAGGAGAGTTCCCTATGTTAAAGCATCATACTTGGTTCTAACCATTGACTACCACTTTATATGTTTGCAATTGTACCATATTTTACTATATGTTTTCTTCATTATTTTTGCACTATTTTTGGAGGTACTTTACCTATTCTCTTATTGTATATGTCTACTATGTCTTTTAGTAGTCATGGACATCATCATAATAATCATTTTCTAAACATTAAGGTTGACTCATGTCTATGAATTTGTTTGTTAAATACATATTGTCATACATGATTGTTGTCTTCATTTGAAATGTTATCTACATATCAAGATTTCCTAATTTTTCACTTACAAATACGCCAATGATTGAAATTTTATTCACTTTGTTTTTCTAACAAAATGAGGGTAGACAATTAAAAGAATTAAGAGACAACAAACTAAATAGAATGGCAGAAGGGAGAAGTCTTAGGGTTACTGCAAGCATTTGGTGTTTGTTGTAGGTTCATTGAACCATTGTTTTGGACCATGGTGGAAGTTGAGCTCATGGATTACGAGGGGGAGACATGTATCCCACGGTCTATCTTCCTTACACAAGAAGAGATGTCTTTGCTATGGAAAGTGATTGAGGATTCTAGGCAGGACAATTCTACGGAAGACAAATCATCATAGATGGGTGGAATAAGGTCTATGGATAAGGTATGTTCGATTGAGTAGTTGAAAGGACATCCAAAAGGAGTCCCACTATATTTTCACAAGGGGCACTTAAATGACGTTGGTAGTCACCAAGTCCGAGGTGAGGAGAAGGAAGAGATTAGAAGCTATACTCCACTAAACCATTATGTTACAAAGAAGAGCATCAAACTAGGCTACCATGCCATTGATCAGATGTCGGTAGGGGTTGCATTGAAGCCTGGCCCACAAGAAGGATCCCTTAGTGGAAAAAGGAAGGATGATAGTGGAGAAGGTAGGGAAATGATCATGAGGAGAAGGCCTACCAAAAAGGTGCATTGTATAAGACCAAAACCAAATAAGGTTCAACAGATGATAAGGAACGGCATAAGAATGGTGGAGGTTGAGAATCTAGCGGTGAAGAATCTAGTGGGTCACTTGGGGAAGACAGTTAGGGGGTATTCCTTAAAGAATTGGATGGAGGATAAGTGGTTACCTCTTCTAGTGTATCTTTCGAGGTTCTTTATCTTGGTTAGAGGATGGATAAGGTTCATTCTAAATTTAGAAGAAGATATAAGCCTAGATCTCAAAATGGGACTAGGTATGAGGGCCCTCGAGATTGTGTTTAAAGAGGTGGGCAGTTCGGTTTGATCCTCGTGGCAATGCTTGAAACTATCTAGTTCCAAGGCAACTAGAAACAGTGCACTGCCACCACACACTATTTCCCTACACTATGTGTTAATGCTTGCTAACCAAAGGGGGGAATCCCTAGTGACTTTAGAGGTCAACTAATATTAAAAAAACAACCAGTAACATTTAAATCAAAATAAAAACTTCTTGTCTAAAGAGTCTATGTATAAGAATGAAAAGGGGCAAGCTAATAAATGATTTGAGAGCTGCAAAATGCAAGAAAATTGATGTGGAAATTTATTATGAATTTGGGCACACAACTGAATGCAACTTAGATAGAATAACAATGCGAATTTTGATGTAAAAGTAGAGATTACAACAACTAATTAAGATTTTTTAGTGTTTTTAATGTTTTTTTGTTTTTTCATACTTTTTATTATTTGTATGCACAAAAATCAAGAAAAATGTATAGGTTTCTCTTTGTTTCCATGACAAAGAAAATTACAGCAAACTAATCTTGTTATAGTTCTCCTAAAACAAAAATAAAGAAGTCTAAAAATTCCTATCGTAATATGCTTAAGATGCAAAATTAAATACTATAGGTGAAAAGTTTGTTTTTAGTGCGAAACAGTTATGAAAATTTAGTTAATCGGTGCCTTTATGGAGTCAAAGAGAATGAGAAAGAAAGTGAAATGAGCAAAAGAAGATCCAAGGCCTATTCACTCAAGTCCTGTCAAGATCAATACTAGTAACTTATGAAAGGATAGGAAAATAGAAGTTTCAAGACATGAAAACATGTAGTAGTCACTAAAGAGAATTGTGCATTTATTATCATGAGTTGTAGAAAAAACAAAGTCCTTGGTAGGTCCGGGAAGCAATAATCGAAGGTACAAAGCACTCTGTTGGATGAGACAGTACTAGTCACGACCCATCAAATCCAACTCTCCACCACTTGTAGTCCATGCCAATAGCCAACGTCAATATATCTAGGAAGAACGAGGGAGAAACACACCAGCTCACCATCTTAACTATACAAATCAAACCAAAGAAAGACTCATTTCTTCATTATGCTTCATAAAATATATATGAAGTGATTGAGAGAATAGAGAAAAATATAAAATATAGAATTAGCTTCTCCAAGTATAGCACTCATGTTTGAGTGAAAATTGCATACGCATGAAGAAGATATTCCTCAAAATATCATCCTCCTTCTAATAATAACGATCTATAAGATAAATTACACATGCATATGATGGCTAATTACTTATTTTACTATCCTTTTTACATGCCTAAAATAAACCCTATGCATTTATAAGGAATTAATCCCCTTGAATTGAACCTTAAAGTACGGGAGGATTAATTTAGAACCATGATTTTAAGATTTTTAAAATAACAAATTAGTTTACCTTGTTTTTTAGGAATGGACCAAGGCGTGAAAATAGGAAAGTGAATGAGGATATTTTTAGGAAAGGATAAAGTATATAAAAATAGGAAAGTGGATAAGGCACAAATAACAAAGCGTGTGGCTTCTAGGTTATTCCACCACAAAGTCAAAGGTCAACTCAAATTCAAATGAAAGTTCATCAAGGAGGTTGCAGCGATCAAGGTCATATGCAATCCTCCAAGGGATCAACACTATCTAATAATAGTCAATATCTCCATGTGGGCCCAATCAAGCTAAAAATAAACCATGCCAAAACGTAGTCAATCCATGAAAATTCAAAGTGCTTCGAATGACTTGAAATCGGAAACTGATGATGTTCGCCATACTAGGCCCCCACATATCCAGTCACCTGCTTAAAAAAACAATGCTAAAAATAATGAGTTCTTGGAAATTGATCAAATTCAAAACATAAGCAAATGTTCCAACTAGGTCCTCAAATATAAATTTGGATCGTCAATCAAACTAGTCTCTAAAGAGTAAAGACTACTAAAAATAGCAATTGCTAAAACTAACAACTGCTAAAAATAGCAATTTCTCAAATTTACCTAAAAATTGAACTCTGTGCATACCTCCCCAAAGCATGTCCAAAAATGTGATTAGATCATGTAAAATATAACATTATGAATTACCCTAATCACACCCTGTGGGGGTCTTCAACCTCCCATACTTACTTTGAATATTGCAATAAATCTTTAAGTATGGGGCACTTGTTATTGTTGTATCACCTATCCATATGTACCTAAGATGTATGTGTTACCTACACTTGTAGAGAAAGCACCTATCCAAACTCTGTCCAACCATCTATCATGTGATAATAAAGACATGTGACCATGTGCCAACTCAAAAAAGTGCTTAGTGAACCATCGATGTTGCGTAAGTGCACCAACTAACCAATCCATCCTATAAGGTCAAACCGATGTCAATAATGGCATCATTTAGGGGACAATCTCCCCCTACAGGATGTTGTGAATCCTAGAACTTTGGAAGAAGTAGACCTGTAAGAGAAATCTATGTAAACATGTAAGAGAAATTTATGTAATAGCAAGGCCTACCATGTATTAGCTTCAAAGATATGCTCTCGATGGGATAATGAGTGGATGTGGACCATGGGAGAAACCATCTAGTCAAGCATTAAGGACAATCCTTGCTAGACACAAGGTATCCCATCACTAATGCCTGTGGGCCCCAAAGTATGAGTACAATCCTACCACTAAGAATGAATTTCCTCATGTCGAACAATAATAGGAATCATCCAGTCAAAACCCAATCATGAAAAGATTTATCATAGTTGACGGGGGAAGATCTGCTAGAAGGAAAGTGATGAAAAATCTCTCCAACCAACATGAAGCACATATATGGATAGTACAAATAAGTAACTAATGTGATGTAACTTCAAAGCACAAACTCTCAACTTGACTTTATTGCTTCAAACTCAAACTCCATACTTGGCCAATAAGACAAGGGATCAATTATAAAACTTTTGAATCATGGCCATACTACTTTGGTGCTAGATAATTCAAAAGGAATATCAGAATAAGGATCATGATTTTCTTATGATGACTTGATTTGTTTTTGCCAAACACCAACAAAGACATAACTCAATGAATAAAAAAACTACCATTCCAAATGGAAATCTAAGGACATACAAACACCCCCCAAACCCAACTTGACCAACACCAAAGAAAATATTGAGAAATAAACATAAAAATTCATAGGAAAAATTCAACTTTGACCTAAGGGGAAGGAAAAGCATAATACATGACTCAACCTACTTAATAGCTCAAAAAGGGAACAATTATGAACTAACCTATCCTAATAACTAAAAGTTTTTTTATTTATTCTTTTTTTGTTGTTGTTGTGGCCCTGATGCCACTCACGTGAATAAATTAGATTTGCACTAATCAACATGCTTGAAGAACCAGTACAACCATGTGGATAAGTGATTCGTCCTACATGCCTAGTAAACATAATCATATCTCCAATGAATCCAATTGTGAAGTCTACTGAGACAAAAATAAGTCTTCGCATACTTGATTATCAAATAACCAAGTTCCCCTGCTAACTGAAATCCATAACATGGTTGCTCACTAGTGAACAAGAAGAAAGCAGAAAAGATACAATTTTTTGGTGTTGCCTCTGAAAATACCTCTAACATCCTCATTTCAACCTGATCACAATATAATCTAATATCCAAACAATGATTAAACTAAGGATCATACTAAAAAGAACAGAAGTGGGATGCAAGGAGATCATTACCATACTATGAGGAAAATCATCTTTTGTTTGAACCAGAGGATATTCTCCTAGCTGCAGCAATATCTCAATAGGGTGTTCATCTCGAACCAACTCATCTATATAAATGGGAAAAGAACTATCATGTTGATCACAATCCTCATGATTAATTTATTGCACCTCCTTTATAAATTTGTCATGTATACTAGGAAGAGTCAACAAATCAAGATGGCAACTTGGTTCCTCCTCATGTTCAGTGCCATAAATAGGATCCCGAAGGTGCTGCCAGCAAGCAAAGACAAGAGGTGTTTATAGGTTCTCATAATGGTCTTCATCCTTATCATGATCATAAATTGACTCTTCATAAATCTTTGCATATGGTTCTATTTGAGCCGACAACATCATAGAAAAAAAGCAACAAATCCTCTTGCCTAAGTTGTCAAAGTTAACTAGTTGCATCTCTTCTTCTTTCTCCTCTACTACTCTTTCAATGGAATCCAAAATAAAAAGAACATCTTCACTTTGTTCAATGATTCCATCAAAATCTTATAACTCTGAATCACATATACTATTTAAAGAAAGAAGCATATCTTCTTCATGCTTGACATGGTCCTCCATAGCAATCTCAACTATGTCTTTTGATTCCTCATAATGCTCAATGAACAAAGTAGTAGAAGAATGCATACTAGAAACATCATCACATACCATTTCTTTCATAGGATCAAAAGATGAGTTTGTTCTATCATCGTGCTCTTTTTCTAAATGATTCTCCTCAACTTCGGAAACTTCATTACATGATTAATCTTTTATGCATTGATAATCCCTTGTGTCTACAAAAACACCTTTAAAGAAACTGTCAATTTGAACACGATTATCATTAAGATAAATTTATAAGTTCTTACCAAGAATATAAGCATTTTTTAAATACTTTAGGCATTGTCTTGCATAATTTTCTTAAAAATAACCCAAATTTCTTAAAAATAACCCAAATTTAAAATCAAAAGCACAAAAGTACAAGTCTAAAGGACAAGCTTCATCTGGTTAGAGTAATGGATCAATCTTTGCATAATCTTTGGCAAACTTCTTGTTAAATTCACCGACTGTGTCAAAATCTATTTTCATGAGACGAAATAAATCAGCATAAAAATGATACTCCTTGCTACCCCATTCATCTCTAAAAACGTGCACAAAGATGATGAAACTAGGTAGATGTGAAATGGGAAAATATCCAAACCAATATTGTGCTTCTTCTTCCAAACTCTGGACAAATAATTTCATCTTAATATCTTCATGCACAATTATATCAAAATTTTCAAGAAAAACGACAAACTTATCCAAGTGTTCCTCAGCGATGATCGCATCCTCCCCATCAAAGTGTGGAAGATGTTTTCGATACCTATCAAGAGGTGCATGTGGATACCTCAGAATGGCAGTAAAATAAATTTTAACCAAAAGAATAGAGTTGCCACGTGATATATAAAAAAAAAAAATTATAAACTACTCACCTATGTATGCATGGTTCATACATCATAATGATTGTGAATCAAACTAGAACCCGCATTCAATGGAGCTGCCAGGTAAGTATAAAATATGCAATAAAACACAATAATCACCAATGCCATAGTACCAAGAAGTTTGGCTCGCTCCCCAGTGCCAACATCAAAATGTTAACGCTTGAAACCATTTGGTTCCAAGGAAACTGAAAATAGTGTACTCTCACCACACACTATTTCTCTACATTTTGGGTTAGTGCTTGCTAACTATGGGGTAGAATCCCTAGTGACTTTAAGTGTAAAGTAATAATAATAAAAATAAGCAATAACACTTGAATCAAAATTTAAAAAGTTGTCCTAAAAAACCTGTATAAGAATGAAAAAACGAGGAGCTAATAAATGATTTGAGAGCTGAAAAATACATGGAAATTGAAGTAGAAATTTATTATGAATTTGGGAATGCAATACATTGGAAATTGGATGAAATAACAACGATAATTTTGATATAAAAAAAGAAATTACAGCAATTAATTGAAACTGTTTTGGTGTTTTTAATGTTGCTTTATGGTTGTTTTTACTTTTTATGATTTTTGTGCACGTAAACAAACAAATATATATATATATAGTTTCGCTATGTTTCTGTGACAAAAATAAAATTACAAGAAGCTAATTTTGTTGTAATGTTCCTAAAATAGAATTAAAGAAATCTAAAAATTCCTATATTAATATGACTAAGATGCAATATTAAATATTGTAGGTGAAAAGTTTGTTCTTTAGTGCAAAATAGTAATAAAAACTTAGTGAAGTAGTGCCTTTATTAAGTCAAAGAGAAAGAGACAGAAAGTGAATCAAACATAAAAAGAACTGAGGCCTATTCACTCAAGTCTTGTCTAGATCAATATTAGTCACTTATGAAAACATAGGGAAATAGAAGTTTCAATACATGAAAATGTGTAGTAATCGCCATAGAGAATCACGCATTTATTATCACAAAGATGTAGGAAAAACAAAGTCCTCCTATGTCTGAGCAGCAATAATCCAAGGTAGCAAGCACTTTGTTGGATGGGGCAATACTAGTCACGACCCGGCAAAGCCAACTTTCCATCACCTACAATCCATGCTAGTAGCCAATATCAATCTCTCTAGGAAGAAAAACCAATGAAGAATAAGGGAGAAACACACTAGCTCACCAGCTTAACAATACAAATCGAACCAAATAAACACAATAATTTCTTCCTTATGCTTCATACAATATATAAGTGAATGACGGAAAAAAAGATAAAATTAGCTTCTAGCACTCTTGTTTGAGTGAAAATAGCATATGCATGAATAAGATAATCCTCAAAATATCACCCTCCTTCCAATAATCACGATGCATAAGATATATTACACATGCATATTATGGCTAACTTCTTATTTTAATGCACTTTTTACATTCCTAAAATAAACCCTCCCGATTTTATACTGAAATAGAATTGAGCCTTAAAGTATGGGAGGATTAATTTAGAACTATGATTTTAGGATTTTAAAATAACAAATTAGGTTATTTTATTTTTTAGGAAAGGACAAGGCAGGAAAATAGAAAAGTGAATGAGGATATTGTGAGGAAACAATAAGGTGTATGAAAATAGGAAAGTGGATAATGCACAAATAGCAACGCGTGCGGCTTCTAGGTTATTCCACCACAAAGTCAAAGGTCAACTCAGGGTCAAATGAGGGACCATCAAGGAGGTCACACTAATGAAGGTCATATGCAAGCCTCCAAGGACTCAACACTATCTACTTAAGTCAATATCTCCATGTGGACCCCATTGAGCTAAAAATAGACCATGCCAAAATGCAATCGGTCCCTAAAAATTCAAAGTGCTCATTATGACATGAAATCGAACACTAATACTATTTGCCATACTAGGTCCCCACATATCTAGTTACTCATTAAAAATAGATTGTCCTCAAATATCAAATCAGATTGTGAATTGGACTAGTCTCCAAAAACCACTAAAATTGCAATTACTAAAAATAGAAATTTCTCATATTTGCCAAAAAAAATGAACCCCATGCATATCTCCCAAAAGTGTGTCCAAAAATGTGATCAGTTATGCAAAATATAACAATGTGACTAACCCTGATTACACCCTATGGGGGTCTTCAACCTCCCATACTTACTCTGAATACTGCACTGAATTTGTAAATATGGGGCACCTGTTTTCGTTGTATCACTTGTCCATATGTACCTAAGATATATACTTTTCTTGCACCTATAGAAGAAAAATCTATCTAAACTTTTCCCAACCATCTATCCCACGATAATAAATACATGTGACCATGTCCCAATTCTAAAAATTACTGTGTTTACTGTCGATGTTGCATCATTGGACTGACTAACCAATCCACCCCATAATGTACTCACAAATCGTTGATGTCAAATGGTGAACAATGTAACACTAAGCTCACCCCGAATGATATCCATGAATATGTATTGTAGATTAACACTCATATTTATAAGGTCAAATCTAGTGTTAACACCCAGGACCAAATTGAATATCTACATGGTCTAGGTGAGATCTTACTAGGTCTACCTTGGGAACTTTGGAACAAAGATATCCTGGACTCCCCTGGACAATTCATTGCTTTAGAAGACAATTGAGAGAAGGTAGACAAAAGAAAGGCATGGAAATTGGTGGAACTGGACCTCAGAGAGGATCTCCTCACTAACCTCAACATTGAATGGAGGGATAGAACATTTATCCATAAAATTGATTATTAGAAGCTACCATTTTGATATAGCTTATGTCAAGAGGTAGGTCACTTAAGAAATGCCTACACATAAGCTAGGCCTCGATCATTCTTCAAGGAATTTTGAGTAAGAGATTTGGTTAGGTTAGGGATTTCAATTGTCGAAAAGGAGAATTAGACTATGGGGGCAGGTGAAGGTCTCACACAACATACTTGGGAGCCATCTATTATGGACCAAAATTCACATATGAAAGATATGGTTATTTCGCCTTGTATCCCTTGCAATTCAGGTTCCAAAGGTAACGTAAAGAATAAAGGGAGTTTGGAGGTTTCATCTACACAAATTCTTGATTGGGTTGATGCCTATTATCACAATTCTTGTAGCTGCCACTAATGAGGATCCTATCCAGGACGGTAGAGGAGCTAGGCAGCCAAAGTTATGACCTGAGAGGGTCCTAATCCCCAACTATGGATCGGGTGTAACACCAATCAGGAAACTCTTCACTTTAAGCTAATCTAAACTAGATGGATAAGGGGGGGGACCCTAACCTCTCCTTACATAAAGACTCTAATAGACAGGCTACCCTAACAAAAGCTAGGCAACCAAGGAAGATAGGACACCCTGCTGAAGAAACCCTAGATCACGAATAAATGCTATTGAGGGAGGCTTGAAAAGTATTGATTGAGATAAAATAGATGTGACAATGTGAACTCAAGAGATGATTCCCCAATAGCTACAAAATCAGTGAAAGATCTAGGTAAAATGAGTGTTAGGTATGGATGAATAAATTGCTACCCTAGGGGGGAATTACTTAGCAGTTTGAAAATGCCTAAAATAGAAATTAATCTGAGAGTCTTGGTAGTCTTAACACTTGAATTTGATGCTTGTATGAAAGATAAAATTGATAGCAGAGACCATAAGCAAAGAGCGAAGTCATAAACTATAACCAAAGTCACTAGGGTAAGAGGGGCACACTCAATAATATATCAATGCCAAATCCAAAGGGTAAAATGGATTTAAATTTGTATATTATTTAGTTCCTAGTGGTTTTGGATTATGGCTGAAAATACCTATATGTTGGATTTCTACGATTCTAAGTAAAAGACTTGCCGAAATTTAGAGGGTTTTCATTAGTTAAATATTTTGAATGATGAATGGAATGGAAATTAAAACAAGAGAGAAAATGATGACTTACTTGATTCCTGAAAGATGCCAAGGTAGTGACAATTACTTCCGACAAAGATCAACTGAGAAGTAAATGGTGAAGTTCCAGCTCTCAACCAAGTTGCCCAAGTGAACAAGTGCACCCTCCTCCTACCAAACCAACAACAATTAGTTAATCCGATTTTTCAAGAGAAAAACACAATTACATACAAGAAATCTAGAGAGAAAATAGGTGATGCAAGATACAAAAAAATTCTCCCTGTTGTTCAACGAGCTAAGAGAGAGGAAAAGGGGGCTCTCCCCACTAATGCACCCTCACTCAATTCACTGCCCCTATAATGCAAGTCGATTTCACCACAAGAATGCAAAGAAACTCCACAAATTCCTTCTGGTGCAGAGGAGAAACAATTTGCAATCAGTAATTAAGAACAATCCACTACAAGAGACAAAATCTGCTCAACAAGTTTCTCTATTATCTTAGTCCAATAGCCAAAAGTCCTTTACAATAACAGCTCTCTCTCTTAAATAGAAAATGAAAGAGTAGAATCCCTAGCCATCTTATTATCAATAGTTGAGATTGAAAGATACATAAGATGATCCAATTGTGGAGATTGAATTACAATCCACCAATCATGAGGCAACTCTCAAGGGGGGGCAAGTTACCCAAATATGCCCTAGTACATAGTGAAATGATATAACAATGATAATACATGGAAGTGGTCTCCTAGGGGCTATGTTGTCCCCCTAGAGACATAACATAACAACCCCAACACAAGGCATAGTGTAAACAATGAAATCGCTGCCCCTAAGTGCGCCCTCCTCCAAGTGGTGTGATTTGGCCAAGTGATGAAAGTGGGGCCCAAATGATGATAAAAACATGTGAAATGAAGTCCAAAGGCCCCTCATAACATAAGATGACTACCCAATTGCACTATTTTGCCAAACATTTTCCCTTTGATTAACTTGATAAACCATGGTCAGTTTAATTTTTTTATTAAAATGTTGATAATGCCTGTAAATAACCAAATCTCCCCACAATTTGATCATCCTTTGCCCGAAACTCTGATCTGAATAAATGGATGAAATCAGAAGCATTAAATCCATAATAAATGACTACTCATACCCCTCGGATCCACCTGTGAGGCCAATTGGAAGAAAATCTATCTCCAATAATAAAAATATATAGCCTGATAAAATAATAATAAATCTATACCAAGGCAATAATCCACTAACTAAAGCATGGAATGGTCCGGTGAACATCCATAGGTGTCTAACATACATGAAATGATCAATATTAGTCACATCCACTCTCGGGCCTTGTTCGTTGACCAAGTCAAACTTGGTCAAACATGGTAAAAAATAGTCAAAATGATGACTAAGCCAAAAACTGAAAATCTCTGCATGCATAAGGCATTAATAGTACATTCCAAATTATATTAGCAGCAGACTAGGATCATCAGTGGTATACAACAGTGGTGATCGTAAAGTGACAAACATAAAATATGGACCAAAATTGACAGTTGCATAGACATGGTGAAGTCCTAAACATATCCTCACTTTCACATTCACACCCATTTACAATTTACACCACCCCTCACAAACTCTGGGTGAATTGGAAACAATGTATGGCTTGGTCAAGTGAATTTTGACTTATGCGGATAGACTTTATGATCTCTCAAAGTATAGGGAAATAGGGAACACTCTGACATGTATTGGATAGGCAAACACTAGGGGAGGGCAATGTATCACAAATGGGGTAAGTTGAGTAGGAGGCATTCATTCAACTCTAACAAGTCTGCAAATACAATGGCCTCTTAGTGTTAAAAAACACTACTAATCGCAGCATGACCTTAAGCAAATGTTAAAAAACACTACTAGTCGCAACTTTGCACTTTTCTTTTAAATTTATCATTTAAGCATTGTTCACATTCCCTTGTATGGGTAGTGTGTGTGTGTGTGTGCGCGCATACAAATCTTGCTTCGAGCCTAGCTAACGCCCCCCAAGCAACTAGCCAACCTCAGCCCATGTCACAACACCAACGGGTACTCCTGGCCCAAAAGTGAATCATGGCTTCAACTAGTGGGAATCCTCCACAATTAAGGCCAGACATCAAGGCAACCGACTAGAACAAGCCAAGACTTCAGATACCCAACTTTCCTAGGCTTAGAACCCAACATAGACGAGTTCCTTCAACCCAAAAGGGTCAAGGCTTCAGAAATTTTTGTCACACAACTCAAAGCCGAGACACAAAAAAACATGGAGGCCATACTAGGACAGAGGTCAGAGTGTGGAAGCTCTTTGATCTCATAAGTCTTATCTAAGTCAAGGGAGAAAGACTCTGTACAATGGACAAACGGATGGATAGAAGGACAAGTGAAAAGGCGGTGCCAAAGATAGGTGGGGAATGGGCTAAGTTGTACAAAGGGTAACCCTACTGATGAGCATATGCCTAAGTCTTGACACCACGCTATTTAACCATTTCAATTTGTTAGTCCAAAAGCAAACACAAGATACACAATCACCATACTACTACCACATATGACTAGTCACATCTACTAAGATAATCAGGAAATACAACATGTATATGCAAACCGCATGCCATATACCTACTCAGTCATCTCTATATCTAGATCTGAAGTGCCTCTAATAGACTGGAGGGCAAAGGAAGATATATCAGCCATCTGCTCTGCTGCCCTGCTAAACTAAAGCCATGGTCTAACAAGTATCTCTCTGGGATCATGAGGGCTCAAAAGTGACAAAGGAAAGCTAATGATACTGCTCTGAAACTCCGGCTGCCTCTATAGTTACTCTTCCATTGATCATCACTGTGAAAAAATAGGCCCATCTCAATGAAGGACTAGCTCAGGTCTGGGACAAACTGCTCTGAAACATCATGGTAGCCCAGCTACTATGGATGTGATAACAATGCCTTAAATCCTTCTGTTCAGTCCCTTGAGAAGCCAAAGCCTGTCATCGGACATAGGTCCACTCCTTTAAATGATGAATCCCTAAGCCTCGCTCCCCAAGATCCAACAGCCTAAGTTCCCTCGAATCCAACAAACCTGGTGTAGTCAACCTAAACCCTATCGTGGAGACGATTATTTATCAAAGGAAATCGACGAACCTACCCCTTGCAGATTCAAACAAAGGTAGGGTCCCTGACAAATCTTATTATCATTTGAGATCCAAAGGGGTAGGGTAGGATGACCCTAGGGAAGTAAAAGGAAGAATGGCTCCATGTAAGGGGATAAGCTCCAATGTAGAAAGAAAACCCCATATATCCCTATCCAAATCTTAGGCTCGAAAGGAAAATTAGAGAGGGAAAGCAAGCCATGATCGATAGGGCCCTTAGAGCAAGGAATGCCCAGCCTAAGGTGCAAAAATCACTGTTCTCTCCTTGAATGCCAGAGGGGTCGAGGGCACCCACAAACAGCTAGCCCTCAAGAGATTGTTTAATGTGTATAAGCCAAATCTAATTATGATTCTAAACACCATGTGCACTAGTCAAAAAGCAGTAGATGTTTTGTCTCCATTTCTAAAAGATCAGTCTTTATGTTCCCTAGATGCAGTAGGGATTTCTAAGGGTTTAGTAACTAGATTGGACAATGGTTTAAACCCTATCTCCTCTTCTATGGTAAGCTCGGGTATTTTGGTTGAGCCCTCATCAAAGGAGGTCAGGAGAGATTTCAAATTCTGTAACATTTACGGGCCTTATTCTGATAGGAGGTTATTCTGGGAGAATCTTAAGAATTTTGGAGTTCTAAGAGAGAATAACCTGTTTATTGGAGGGGACTGTTATCACATATATAGTAGCTGGGCTACCATACATTATTTTTCTGATGCCAGTACACTATTCAGCCAGTTCCCTTACATTTGAGATGCTGAGATGAGCATCTATATTGGATCACTATCAGATTTTGGACAGCAGTTGTATTCCCCATGCCATGACTGAGTCTCAGGACACTCAGAGAGATGACCGATGTAGCCATTATACCATTTGTACAGAGCAGTTAGTAGTGCCCAGAGTTACAGCAGCAGTTTCAGAGGACAGATGATGGTTCAGATTGATGAGCATTCAGTTATATGACTCAGCAGGTATATCATTGTGTTATGGTTATATTGCTTTTATACTTATTCTTATAGCATGTCTTAGCACTTAGTGTCATGATCTGGCGATCATATAGATATGTGGACCTGGTTGATCTTATTATATATACTATATTGTCCCTACTCAGACTTAGAAGTTCACTATTCATACTCATTGGTCTTACCCTCCTTAGGGAGAATAGAGGTGATCATTCCACCATACCTTGGCTTGCTAGTGTTGGCTCCATTATTCATTGTATTCATCCATCCATTGCCTACCTTTTAGTTTATCACCCTGACTTACTACTTGACTAGTGACATGGAGGATCTTTTCCCCACTGTAGCCTCTGTATTGGATGAGCTTCCCTGTTTATTGTGTCTCGGCCCTGAGTTGGTGACAAAACTTACCTTTAGTGAGTTGGATTGTAGGCCTAAATCATTCTGGTCGGTTGTCCCGATGTTTGGCATTGGCTCGAACTCCTCCTAGTCACTTGAGATGTTGTTGGCTAAAACTGAAAGCTCATGTACTACTTATGGAAACTGATAAATTCGCCCATGGAAACTAAAAAGGGCAAGAGCGATGAACTGCTGAAAAATACTCCTCGAAGAGTATAAGAAAGGTCCAAAAAAGCAATGATTCTTAAAAGCTATATCTAAACAATTGCTGATCTTATACATGTATAAAAAACATGCCCTGGATGCAAGCTGCAACTAGTTGTGCTTATCAGCACACCTGAGATCCGAAGGGTTATGTAGGCCAAAAAGGCCATGAAATGAAATTGAATGATCCTAATGAACCTGGATCAACTTGATGTAGACATGATGCCTAAGTTGAATAAACACTCTCTAAACAACTTATCCATTTGTGAGACACCGCCATTCCCTGTGTTGTTGCTCATTCAGTATATATTATGGTGTGTGTTCCCTTTCCCATTGCCAAAGTGTCACAAAGTTAAGTCGGTCAAGTCATCCCTTAGCCTAGCCAGTTATTTTAGCCTTCACCCTTCACTAGCGAATTGATCACAGCTATGAAGTGAGTATGGTCTTGAAAGTCTAGTCTGAGTAATAATAATAATTAATGACATTATATATTTGATTTAGATCACCAGTAATGATTACTTGGTGTTATAATTGTTATTTGAATAAGTTGTAGAGCATGCATTAACCTTTGACACTTTGCAGCAACTTCTGATGATGGTCTAAGTTATATTTGGTCATGTTGACTTGGTTAAACCTAGTTTGACCAAGGTCAACCATAGGACATGAGATGGTTGGACCTAGTGATGATATGGATAGATGATATATGGTCTATGTACATGTATATGATGATTCTATGCAGCAGCTACAGGGTTATGATGATGATTAATGGTTTACAGCAATATTTGATCATTTATAGATTATTATTATTTGACCTATTCCGGTATATTGGATATATATTTTGATCATGCAAAGACTCATATGGTGTATGAGTACACATCTTGGATAGGTTTGGACCTTCTGAGTCCAATGAGACAGTTTGTTTTCAATTCCGGGCACTTACAGTGATGATTGAGCCTCAGTAGGCTATCCCAGTGTAGTTTTGGTTTGTTGGAGACCCTGTCAGAGCAGATGTGATTTTTATTTGGTTGACCTAGGGCACTGTGCTTGGAGGGGGTGGTCCAGCCACTTGTTTTTACCATATTACCCCCCTCTCGGACACACTGGTGCCCTCACCTTGACAGCGCAGGCACTCCAGGAGGCAGTTTGGGGCAGTTTCACGCTTCCCGAGGCATTTCAAGATTGGTAGAAATGGCTATTGAGGAATTCGATTTGGGCTACTGAGGCAATGTCTTGGCATGGGATGATCAGTGATGATGGATTGATGTCTTCCACAACTCCTCCAGCAGTTTCAGCTTCATCGGGACCCGCATCCATCACTTATGGCACTTTCTGATGATTTATGAGGTCTTTTGAGGCCTACGATTTGACCATGGAGGCACGATTTGGTATATTGATGGCTATTTTATTATTATTGTGCTATGGGGATTGACCAAGGGTAGCTAAAATTACCCCTTGGACCCACCATAAGCTTCTTATTATAATTTGTCATCATGATTTGGTGGGATTCCCTTCTTCTAGGGCGATTTTGTCCACTTATGTTATATTTTATGAGTGATCCATGTATTTTATCGTTGAGCTCATCTCAACCATTGATTAGACATTTGTATCTTTTAATCTTAGCCACTCATTCAAAAAGTGGTTAGGATTTTGATGCCTCTCCTTCCTATTTAAAGGAGAGAGCTTCTCATTGTAAGGGGTCTTTGGCTCTTGGATTATTGGTATAGAAAAACTTTCTTGTGGAAATTCTTGTGGTCTCCTTTGCATCTGGTGTTCTTAGATGGTGATTGGAAAGTCTATTGCAACCTAGCATTTGGAATTTGTGGTAAGATCTATCTATTTTGGAAATCATTGTCTTGTCTACAGGAGGGCGACTTCAACAAGGGCGATTTTGCAAGGCTTCTTCAAATCGACTTTCTTGGCATTTGCTTGTATCAGGGGGTTATCATTAGTATCATTGTGATCTATGCTATCTTTCTGTTACTTCTCTTGTGGCATTAGTCTTATCTCTTGATTACATCAAATCTGATATTGTTGACGTTTGTTGTGCAGGAGGGAGGGCGCATTAGCTTCTTGGACTAAATCGATTGCATAGAAAACTACCTCAAAGCTTCTCAAATTGATCGGGTTTGCATAGATCATCATCATCAACGCATCTACAAGATTACCCAGGTAAGATCCACAGGTTTGTTTCTCTTATCTTGATCCAATCCATTGACATAGCTCATAAATTGATAAAACCCTAATTTCTTCAAAACCCTCATTTTACATTTTGTCAGATCTACTAAGATCTAGTGGCTTCTTGGGTAAGATTTTGAAAACCCACCTCTATAGTATCCACAGCATCCCGGATCTATAGTTTGGTGAGGATTGGCCTCCATTTGACCCTCTTCCCAAGGCATTTAGCCTCTCCAAGCAAGGGCGCACTTCCTAGTTTGGTGGGTTGACCTAGATCTAGTATGTGGGTAGTTGAGATCCCGCTTGATTCATGATCTACACATCCAATAACCTACCCCCAGATTGTCACTTTTCTGATTTTTACCTTGTGGGCCCTATTCCACATTTTAAGGGATTTAATCCTCATTTTGGACCACTTGGTATCTTTAAATTCAAATCTAGTAAGATCTAGCCATTGGATTGCCATGAAATTATAGATCCACACTCTCACTTGCTTAAACTACTTGGATCTAAAGTTTGGATGCCATTGGACTTGTCTTGAGTCATTTATCCCACTTTTTAGCCTCATTGGGTAAAGTCGCACCACCTTGGAGAAGTGAGTTGGTCCACTACTAGGACATGGGTACATGAGATCTTTGTGGTTTTGGAACGGGCATAATTCAAAACCTAGGTCTAGTAGGTCACCTTGTCAAATCTTGCTTTGGGGATAGCATTCCTTGTTTTAAGGGATTGTGGTCCACTTAGGGTAAAACATTAAATCTCTAGATCTAGACCTATTCATCCATCAAGACTTTAATTGCCCACTTGTCTCATGCAATAGGAGTCCTTAACCACAAATTAACCTTACTTTGACTCCATTATCCCAATTCACAAGGCACTGGTTTCTCTCCAAGTCAATTCGACTTTCCTAGATTGTTGGATTAACTTGTGGATTGACTTTTGTGTGGTGAACTAAACCCTTTTGATGTCATCATGTATCATGATCAAGCTTGTCACTTGTACTAGTTAGCCCCAATTCAACCCTTAAGCTACCCTGCATTGGACACGGTTCCCAAGGCAGTGGATTTTCTCACATTGAACTAGTACTTTAATCCTGGATCTTATTTCACAAATCATAAGTCACTCTCACATCAATAATGAACCAAAGCTATACTCATTGAACCCCTCACTTGTCTGGTGACTTCATCCTAAGGTCTAGGATAAACCATACACCTTACTTCACTTAGAATTAACTTGATTTGGTGTCTTGGTTTTGATCTCTCCTGTCGAGAGTAGATAGGGTCTCCCCCTTTGTTGTTTGGGCTAGATAACATAAAGTGAAGGTTGCCTCGACTGGCGTGACAACCATCTATTGGAGGTCGAGGTGATCGTGGTTGCACCTTTTGAGTTGCCCTTCCCTATTGCCATCCATGAGTGGATACATCCATAGGGGTAACTACAGTTTAGGTGATAACAGGGACCTAAATATAACCCTATCCCTAAGGGAAATCCAAGGGGACTCTATTAGGAAAGACCCTCTTGGAGACTTTGTTTGGTAGCCATCATCTAGTAGATGTTGAACCTGTGAAGCTGGTTCTGACCTAGAGAAATGCTAGAAGGGGTAAGGATGGTATATCTAAAAGATTAGATAGATTTTTGCTGGAAGGGATCCTTCAATGACAGTAATTATTAAGTCACGGGAGGGATCTTGGGGATTTTTAGACCTTCTTCCAATCCTATTAAAATTAGAAAAGGAGGATCAGAAGCGTCCAAGCCCCCTGAAATTCAACAATGTCTATCTGTTGGAAGAAGATTTTAACAACATATTATGTCCCATTAGACCCATGTGAACCTGGACGATGGGGACTCAACCATGAAGCAATTTGCAGACAATATCCTTTGAATAAAGAAGGCAATGAAGGGATGGGAAAAAACCGTTTCCCTCAAGTCTCGAAAAGAATTAAAAGAAGTGGAAGAAGAGATCCAAGGTATCTTTTACCAAAATTCTTTTGGGATCTTTTCTAAGGAAGAAGCCATCACCTTAAAAGACTTGGAAAGTAAAAAGGAGCTCCTTGATAAAGAAAATATTTCCTGGAGCCTAAAAAGAAGAGCTTTATAGCGACAGGAAGAGGAGAATGATATAAAATTCTTCCATGGATATGCCAGCCACAGAAAACTTATCAATACAATATGGGAGATTAGGCATCCTAAAGGTCTTATGGTTAGCTCCATGGAAAAAGCAGATGTTGGGAGATTTCATTTTAAAACCCTTTCTAGAGACCCTACAAAAGCCAACATAGGTGAAATCATGAAGATCTTAAGGCTGGTTCCCATTCTCATTGATGAAGACATGAACAGAGATCTTGAAACTGAGGTCACCTCTAAAGAAATCCCGGAAGTCCTAAATTCTTTTCAGAAGGGGGAGAGTCCCAGTCCTAATGGACTTACTGCAAAATTTTACCTAGGATTCTTCGATTTCCTGAAGGATGATCTGTTTAAAGTAGTTGAGGAATCTAGATCCTCGAAGAAAGTCCCGGGGGTCCTTAATTCAACCTTTATTGTCCTTATTCCCAAACAACAAGATGTTGCTTCCTTTGAAAATTATAGACCTATCTCTCTTTGAAACTTAATTTATAAGCTTATTTCCAAGATTATTGCTAATAGGTTGAAGAGTATTTGTCAGGTGTAATTTTTGAGGAACAGTTTGGGTTCCTGTTCAATAGGCAAATCCATGATGCAATAGCTACAGCTCAGGAAGGAATGCACTCTATCAGGACTCAAATGCAATCAGTTGTTATCTTAAAAATTGACTTAGCCAAAGTTTTTGACAGTGTAAACTGGTTGTTCATAAGGTTAATGCTTCTTCAGTTGGGAATGAATCTTCAAACGGTGTCTTGGATTGTGGAGTGTCTTTCTTCTGCTTCTTTTGTTGTATTGATAAATGGAGCTCCCTCTGGTATCTTCACAGCTTCAAGGGGAGACAGGGATCCCCTGTCCCCCTTTCTCTTCTTACTGGTAGAAGAGGGGTTAAGCATCCTTTTAAAGGATGCCAAAAGAAAGGGGGACCTAAAGGGGGTCAAAGTTTCAAATTTCGTCTCTATCAAACAACATATACTTTTCGTAGATGGCATTATGCTCTTTGGGATTGGTTTCTATTCAAGAACTAAAGAAGATTAAAGAGCTTCTCAATTTATTCTGTAAGGCCACTGAAATGATGATCAATATGAATAAGTCAAAACTTCTTACCAATGAGCTTTCTGAAGAAGTTAGGATTCAGGTGGCTTATGTGTGACTTGGATCAAGGAGTCAATTATTTGGGATTTCCTCTAAAACCAAACAGATATCAATTAGATAAGATAAGATAAGATAAGATAATTTTATTAATGTCCAGCAAATGACCACAAAGTAGGTCAATAGGACTATCGGTTACAATGAAGTTCGTGCTAAGCGGGAGGACCAAACAGTCTCCTTTTAAAAGCAGATGCTGAAAAGAAAGAAAGAAATAAACAGTGCGGGCTGAGTTGAAGTATGAGGGTCCAAATCTAGCCTTGCCGCTCAAAAACTGCACTGTGGCGAAGAAGCTCTGGTGGAGAAGATCTTGGGTCGTGAGTGAAGAAGACTGCTTACTCCTAACATCCGAGGTCGAAAGAGGAGAACTGTGGGAAGTTTAGTAACGTCTGCTGACTAGAGGCGGTGGGCGTAGGCCGTCTACCGCGGTGCTGTCTCTGCGATCTGATGGTCTTGGTCCGTCTCTCAGGGGGGGCCCTAGAGCGATCCTGCTGCCGAGTTCTCGTGGGTCGGGGGCCTCCGCTCCTCAGTGATCTGGAGACGGAGACATTGTCGGAACTGGTCCAATTGGTGTCCGGACTGGTAGGTCTCTTGACCCCCCTGACTAAAGGAAGTATGTTGAAAAACGCTGTGAACCTATGCGTGGTGTCGGGTCTAGTGGGAGGCTGGAGGATATGCTCCCGATATCTGAGGGTCTCCTGAATGTAAAGTGCGACACATCTCTAATCCGTGTACCTGAAAAAGCTGGAGAGATTTTGCGGACCTCTGAATAGACAGTGGAACCATCCTCTGATCCCATAATATACAGGACATCTGAAGATGAAGTGCGACTCGGTTTCTACTTCCTATAGATGACATAGGCAGCAAATCCTGTCAAGTCTGTCGATCTGGTGGTCCGTCTCTACCCGGAGCCTGTGAGAACTTACTCTGAACTGTCCAAGAGGGATCCGAAGAGCATGCATCCAGTGGCGAAGCGTGTACTGGGGGCGAACAATGAACCCGTCTCTGATCGTCAGGACGTGCTCTGCGTAGAAGACCATCTTCGGGCGTAGCCCACTGGGGGGGTTAACCCATGTAACCTAAATAAACTGTCTGTAAATGTCCTCTTTGATGCTCTTATTCAGTTCTTGCCTGTTGGGAAGAAGGTGTCCAGGGGCATTCAAAGAATACCAGAATGGGGGGAGATGGTCTATCTGGATCCCTGCTGACTCGAGGAGTTCTAAAACCCTCGTGTACCAACATTTGGTTCTGCCTGGATGAGTACGAGCAATAGCCTCGGAAGAGCAGTAAGCTACGTAAGGGTACCTGTTCTGGCCTTTCAATGTGTCTGCAAAGCTCCGAACCCGGTGTAGAAAGGAGACCAGTCTAAAGATCGTCTCAAGGCGGAGAGGCTGAACCCCAAATTCGGCTAGGATAATTTGTTGTGGGACTGTCTGCTTGCATCGGATGATGTGGCGGAGAAGAAGGATCCGGACTCTCTCGGCTGAGGCCCAATCTGACTAGAGTAAAGAAGGCCCCCAAATTTATGATCCGTACAAAACAGTGGGGCAGATCAGAGTGTCCATAAGGCTTATCTTGGAAGGGATGTCCTGGAAGTGATGGCGAAAACACTGTCTTTCTAAAAGGGCTAAAGAACCATACCCCTTATTGATCCGAGGTTGAAGAGTCGGTCGTAGACTAAAGCGGGGTCTTGAAAACTGTACTCCCAAGTAGGCGTAAGTGCTAGTAATCTCAACTTCCTCCCCCTTGAATAGGAAGCGGAAGTCCTGGGTCTTCTTCACCCCATTGAAGATCATGACCTTTGTTTTACTCAAATTCACCATCAACTTCCGAAGGTCACAGAAAAGAGCTAATGCATCAAGTTGCCTTTGAAGGCCCTCTGGGGAGGAGGAGAGGAGGAAGTCATTTGGTCTGATTAAAGCAGTGTTGGAAAGCATTCCAGTCTACTGGCTGCCAATAGCAAAAGTACCCAAAGGAATTCTTACCAAGATAAGAAGGAAATGCTATAGTTCCCTGTGGACAGGGAAAAGATCCAAAGAGGGTATCCCCCTAGTAATGTGGTCTAGAATTGCTACTCCTAAAGTGATAGAAGGATGGGTCTTGAAGAACATTTATATTTTTTGTTTGGCTCAGGCTGCTAACAACTTGTGGAGACTGGTTTGCAATGAAGGCCTTCGGGGAAGGGTAAAAAAATCTAAGTATTTGAAGGGACTTTCTATGGAGGATTGGTCTAGAACTGAAAGAAAAGAGTTCCACTGGGGCTCAATGTTTCGAGAGCCATGGTTAGTGCATTCTCTTGGTTGGAAATTGGGCAGCCTGGAAGAGAGGTAATGGCAGGAAAGTTAGAATTGGAGAAGACCCTTGGGTAGGAGCAAAAGGTAACTACAAACTATCAAAGGCTCTTCTAGAGGCCCCTCATGGGCAAAGGGGTTTTTCAATTAAAGGATGCAATTCTAATGTGATCACTAATGCATGGTCTCAAGGATGGGTTTCAGCAAAGGTTCTCAATCCAAGTGGAACTATGGCAGAAGAATGGAAGCAATATGTTCAAGTCCTCTGTCACAAAGCAATAAAACTGTCAGACAAGGAGGATCAGATCTGCTGGTCTAAAATCCCAGCTACTGGCATGTTCACACCTGGGTTATGCTGCTAAAATAGAGGAGGAAGGGCCTAAGGTGAGAGTCTGGTGGTGGGGTCCTGTATGGAAGTTTCCTTTCCCTCTTAAAACTAGAATTAAGTTATGGCTGGCCTTAGCAAACAAGCTTCTAACTTGGGATAATGAGCAGAAACGAACTGGGTAGGGGCCAGTGCCAGGCATGTGCATCCTCTGTAAGAAAGAGGAAGAAACAGTTAATCACCTGTTTGTGTCATGCTCTTTTACTAGAGACATTTGGAAGGAGGTAACCCACGGGCTAAGAGTAAATGCCAGCTGGAACAAGAATTCATTGACTGAATGTCTGTTGGAATGGCTATCTGATAGGAATGCTTCTGTTTATAAAGCTCTGCCTTATCTCTTTGTTTATTGGATATGGTGGGTAGGAAATCAAATGCTTTTTCAGGATAAGGAGAATCCAGTAGCCCAGGTGGTTCACAAAATCAAAATGGTTGTGGGAGAGCATAAGGGGGTTCCAAAAGAAAAAGGATATAGATACCTGTTGATGCCTAGTATACACTTCAAGAAACCTTGGGGCTACTCTGATGGAGCCAGCCAAGGGAACCCAAGTATGTGTGGAGCAGGAACTGTTCTCCATATCAATTCTGCACATCATTTCTGTCTAGAATATGCTGCAAAGCAGAATTTATGGCTCTTTGGATTCTTCTAATGGTTGCAAAGGAGACAGGGATCAAAGCTATTCAGGCTTTGGATGATTCAAAACTTGTCATTGATTGGGCAAATCATAAGTGTGGAATCATCAACCTGGTATTGAACCCAATCTTGATCCTAATCAAGGAGGTAATGTCATCCTTTGAAGATATTTCCTTCACCAACGCATTTTGAGAATTCAATTCCCAGCCAGATGGTTTATCTAAGGCTGCGTTGCTTTTACAGGATGGTACTCTAATTAAACAAGTTTTAGGAGGAGGAATTCTCCAGTCAGCTGATGAAATCTCTTTATATTATCTGTGTTAGATGTTTTGGGAAAGGGAATATAGAATGGTTCCTGATTTTTGTAAATCATACTGTGAAAAGATTTACTTTCACATATGACAGATAGGATGGGAGGTCCTGTAAATTTTAGGTCGACTGGGTCAGACATGGATGCCTGTAATATGTCTGTTGTGATTTTTAGTCTTAGACAGGTAGACTGTGGGTGAATGCTTTCTGGACAGGTCAACTGAGTTTGATCAGACAGCTTTAAATGTATTCTGATTTCTTTCTCTGAAATATCGAATACATAGATTTTTTCCTTTGGAAAAAAAAAACAAAATAAACAGAATACGAGTTTCCCAGTTTATTTATTTTAGTTAAAATCATCTCTTTACTTGACAACTACATGCAAATACAGTTGGACATAGTTTTTAATTTGGCAATCTTAACTCCTAATATGTGATAAAGGTGTAAGTTGTAACATATCAAATTAGTGTAATAACCCGTAGAAATTAGAGTGAAAAAATAGTGCTGCTTTTGTGTGGTAACTAGATAATATTGAAACCCAAATCTAAAAATTATTTGAATGGATCATCTCATAATGATTACTGTGATCACATGACAGCATGTTTTCTCATAGTAAAAGGATCAGAACAAGACCATGGTGCTCCATAAGGCTTTGGTCATTGCATGCTTAAAACATAAAAGGACTGTTTAGCTTTCTAATAGCAATTGGGCAAAATGTCCCCCATCTGTAAATATGCTGTTCTGTTTATGTGATAACTTTAATGTACAATCAAGAAAAATAGTAAAAGATATCGCATGACAATCTCAAGATTTTTAGCTAGCATTGTGTGATGCTGTGTAATGCTCTGAATTGTATATAAATAGAGTCCAGTTGAATACAATCCAAGTAATAGTAAAATCACAAATTATTCAGAAAATTGCCAAAACATTTTAACAATAACTGAAATGTTATTGATTCCTTTAATGGACAGCCATTAGACACCCAAACTCAAGAAAGGGAGTGGTTTCAAGTTTTCAACTGCCATTGGATGGGTAAAACATAACTTCGATAGTGCATCTAAAGGGAATCCAGAACCACCAGGCACAGGCCTTTTCAGTGAGACCATGAAGGTAATCTCTTGGTTGAATCACTGAGCTTTCCAAATGAACAGACCGTAATAACCAGGCTGAATTTGAATCCCTAGTTTTGGGGAACACAGATGGCTTCAAGCTCGGCTTCAAAAGAATCATCTTCAGTAGGGATTCTTAGGTGCCCATTAGCCTTATGAATGGGAAGACACACAACTCATATTGGGATATGACCAACAAGAGCAAATGTACCAAGCAAGTGTTAATGGTGTTTTGAAGAGTATTCCTTCCAGCATGTAAAGAGAACTGCCAACAAGGTGGCAGATTGGCTAGCCAATCAGGCCATTGTGAAAAACATCTCGCTATCAATACTAAAAATACTTAGCATCCCCTCCATGAGGAAAGAGGACAGGGGAGACCTCTCCCCCCCCCCCTTCCCATCCCATCATCTATCATTAATGAGAACGGGTGGGAATCTTATTTTCCCATTAATGAGAGCTTACTCCCCAACTCATTCTCTGGTGTGGGTGGAAAGCCCCTTGTACAGATATCATATCAAAAAATGGTGGGATGAATTTGCCACCCCAGCGTACTCTCAACCATTATATCACCCTTCCATGCAGAAGAGGAATCCCTTAAACCAGCTTTAACTTTGTTCTCATAGTGTTGGTCAGAAGGACGTTGCAGTATTTGGAAGCTTGGTTTGTTTGGATTTCAACATGGCAGACCCTGACAAGAGACTGCAGGGGCGTCTAAGAAGGGAGGAGAGGGAGCCACCAGTGTTATCATACTCACATGAATCAGCTTGACTTGACGAGTCTGAATGGCTTTTGAGCAAAACCGGTCAGAATGGTGGTTGTCTCAGCCAGAATCCAAGTCAACCATCGACTCAGTGTGACCCAGCCTCTGACTTGGCTGAGGCCAAAGAGTTGACTGGACCACTTTCCTGTGAGCCGAGTCAGCCAAAAAAACTATAAAGAAAAGCCCCCAAAGAGAAACCTAACCCCCTAAATCCATAATGCCCTTCTTATAAACACACCCCCTACGCTTTTAAGTTTTTATCTCACACTTCTCACTGCGAGCATTTGGAGTTGTAGAATTCACTGGTTAATTGAGTGAATTTGGAGCTAATTTTAAAGTTGGGGCTGATTTTGATGGGGAATTGATTTGCATTTGTTGTATACCCATCTGCTACAAGATTGAGGGAGATCCCACGGCTCCTAGGAAGGAGGAACATGCATGGAACCATAGTATGGTTGTGTCCATAGGGAAAGTCACATGGAAATATTGTGGAAGGATATTAACTGGGGAGATACATGCACTGAATTGCTACTTGGGGCATATTTCTAGTTATGTTATATGATGTTCAATGGCGCTAACTGGTTTAAAACATCAAATGGCAATAGTTGAGAGCAAAATTTAGCTCCCTGAACTCAACCAAGTCAGTTTAATGAGTTGGAGATTAGATTTAGACTGTAAATTAAAAGCTTCAAAATTGGTTTGACCTAGTGTTATCTTCAGGGATCTCAACATTTAATCATTGTATTATGGTGTTAGGATTCTGGCACTTTAGAGGCCATTTAGAGCCTCAATGTTCTTAGAACTTTAATTTTATATATCTCAGAACCCATAGTTAATGTATCTCGATGCCTATGTGCAACTTGACATGCAATTTAAATCAGCAAACTTTGCATATTTGGCCCCTAATGGTTTGGATTTACATTGATGTACATGAACATATATCTTCTTGTTAATATTTGAATATTTTATGTACTTTTTATTCCTGCTAGGTCATTTAAGTAAAACCAGTTTTGATTCCAAGTCTGATAACTTTGGGAGTTGCTCCCTTACCCCTATAATAACTGAGAATGGCTTGATAACTGTGTGGCTGCATCATGTACTTTAGGCAGCATTTCAGGGGTTGTCTTCAAGTTCTAAGAAACAGAATCAGAAGGCCAAAAAACTAACCATTGACCAGCTTCATCAAGTCTGTCTCAGTTTCATTGAGCAGTACAAGGAACATGAGGAAAGGAACAACCATTAGAGAGATAAATTCAAAGGGAAGGTACTAAGTATTCTGAAGAGTATCTGTGTGGCAGGCACCAGGGAACTGCAGGGTACTATCATCAAAGAAGAGCAACCAGACTCGAGCACTCCCAAGCCCTAATTGCAGCATGTAGTTCTAAGCTAGACTCGTTTTGTTAGTTATGCTTTTAAATTGAATGCATGCTATGCTAGCGGACTGCTACATTAGTTTATTTATCATACTGTATGTAGAAGAATCAGGACAGGCTATGAAATGTTGATCTTTGGATATACTGCAACTCCGGACTGTTTTGAAAGTCCAGACTATATGGAAAACTATGGTTTGTACTAGATGTTCTCCTACAGAGAACCATAAATATATATATATATATATATATATATATATATATATATATATATAAACTTTATTTTTCTAATTAAAAGAAAAAAAGTAAAACAGAATTGTTATAGATTGCACACATAAAATACAGGAAGATAGGGGAAAAGTTAAAAACAGTGCTTCCAAGTGATGGGATGCACATTATCTTCTTTAACAAGATAAATGAGGACACTCTTGCCACCAAATTTGTAGGGATAATAACTTCGAAATGAAATATAATAAATAAAAGAGAGATTGTCCCATGATGATCTAATTTGAGAAAAATGCGCATACTTGTAGCAATAATTGACCAAATTATGATGGAGATTTGTGGGCGCCTAACATGAAGTGGACTTAATGGATCATTAATATTGACTTTAAACAGATAAACTAACCCCTAAGGACCTATAGAACCTAATGGAGTCGTGGCTCTTCTCTTGTTTGTAGACCCTAATAGTACATTTATCTTGATACTTTCAGCAACTGCATCCATGAGGCAATGGAATATGGTTTTGAGAACTTGTTAAAGGCTGGAAAAATGAACCAGGTGTAAAGGATTGGACATGGAAATACATGTGAAGGGCCTCCTTATCAACCCTTAGCTAACAAAGAGGTATCAAGTCGTCTGGGGCAAATACATAGTTCTTGTAAAGCATTGAAAAACCTTGTTTGTACTGTTATAATTATTGAATATGATTGTATGTTTCCAATTGAGTCATATTGACCATTCGAAAAAGATTAGTCTTATATGATACTTCTACTATTCTACTATGTACTCTGCTCTGTCTTCATACATTAGATCAAGTACTTGGTAATGCTTTAAAAAATAGTACAAGAGCATGTTTTTATTTAGAACATCACTTCCAAGCTGGGAAGTTGAACATTGAATATGAGAGTAAGCCACTCATGTTAAAATTTGCAGATATTCATTAATGTATGTTTACAATGTACTTATACAACATTGAGGTTGCATAGTATGGTTAACGATACTAGATAGTAGTGACATTGATCTACAATAATAAGTTTTAGGCTTCTAAATCTAATTGATGAATGATCATCTGAATTTTTTACGCCTAATGTCATTTTTGCATATATATATATATATGTTTGTCCTTTCCCTGTCATATCATATTCGGCATTTATAAAATAATCCATATCCATTCCTCCCCCAGTCTCTGTATCCATTTCCATTTTTGTTTTCGTTTTCATTTCAGTGCAACTTAGTTTGAAAGGTATTCTCTTCTCAGTTTGGAAACTTTGTTCTGGTAATGCCTTGCTTGAAAGGTACGCCTTAATTAAGGGCTATATACTTTGTTCCAGAGAGACTTTGAAAGGCCCTAACAGATAGGTAGGGTAGATACTTCGAAGAATAGGTATCAACCCTCACTATAACAAAGAGATACCAACCCTTTACCTAACAAAGAGGTACTGAGTTGTTAGAAGAGACATAGAGTCTAGAATTGTGTGTGAAGGGTCGGCCTTAGAACTATGTGAAGGGCAGAGGTAGAATAGACCCAGAATTGTGTGTGAGGGGAAAAGCTAGAAGAGACTCAGAACTGTGTGTGAAGGGTTTGACCTTGAACAGTGATGCTGAAGGGTCAATCTAGAATACACTTGGAATCGTCTGGGACGGGTTGGACCTAGAATTGTGTAAAGATTTGAACCTAAAACTATGTGAAGGGGTTGGTAAAGTATGATGCAACAATAGTGTATTTCATATGGATATCTTGAACTACTGAACTCTTACTGGTCCTAACGAAAGGCTAGAGAGGATCTCAAGTAATGTTTTCATTTAGTTAATATATTGATATTTAATGGATTGCCATTGTCATTATGGAGATATTAATAGATATTAACCATAAGAAAAAAGGACCTTTTGCACTATAATTGTATTATTGTGAATGATCCACTTTGTTAGTTAATCTTGACTTAGTGGACATTTATGTGGGCATGTGTGACATTGTACTTAATCCTAGCAGTTACTGTTCCTCATTAATGAGGTTGTTAAGGGTTTGTGTTCCTCAATAATGAGATGGTTAGTAGTCCTCATTTATGAGGCAATTAGCAGCTAGTGGTCCTCATTTTTTAGGGAGTTATGCCTAATCCCTCTATACTGGGATATTGTGCCACTTCATACGAGGGTACTGCACACAAGAATACATGATTATTTATTGATGGAGTTTTTTGCCTTTGAGGATTTCTCCAATATAAATATGGTTTTCTTGTTTGATGTCTATTGTGTTAGGGCCTTACCCTAACTCCCTTACATTATCAATGTACAAGGCCATAAGGCCCTGTTATCACATATATAGTAGCCGGGCTACCATACATTATTTTTCTGATGCCAATACACTATTCAGCCAGTTCCCTTACATTTGAGATGCTGAGATGAGCATCTATATTGGATCACTATCAGATTTTGGACAGCAGTTGTATTCCCCATGCCATGACTGAGTCTCAAGACACTCAGAGAGATGATCGATGTAGCCATTATACCATTAGTACAGAGCAGTCAGTAGTGCCCAGAGTTACAGCAGCAATTTCAGAGGACAGATGATGGTACAGGTTGATGAGCATTCAGGTATTATGACTCAGCAGGTATATCATTGTGTTATGGTTATATTGCTTTTATACTTATTCTTATAGCATGTCTTAGCACTTAGTGTCATGATCTGGCAATCATATAGATATGTGGACCTGGTTGATCTTATTATACATATTATATTGTCCCTACTCAGACTTAGAAGTTCACTATTCATACTCATTGGTTTTACCCTCCTTAGGGAGAATAGAGGTGATCATTCCACCATACCTTGGCTTGCTAGTGTTGGCTCCATTACTCATTGTCTTCATCCATCCATTGCCTACCTTTTAGTTTATCACCCTGACTTACTACTTGACTAGTGGCATGGAGGACTTTTCCCCACTATAGCCTCTGTATTGGATGAGCTTCCCTGTTTATTGTGTCTCGGCTCTGAGTTGGTGACAAAACTTACCTATGGTGAGTTGGAGTTCCTTGGAATTCTCCCTAGTCACTAAAGTTGTGTTGGCTAAACCAGAAACTTTTAGTGCTGCCATGAATACAAAATCTGGAAAATGAAATGCTATATCTTGTATGAAAAGCTCGTTCATGCAATGTGTTTTTAAACACACATGAATGAAAGGCATGCCAAATGAAAATGGCCATGAAAATAAAATGTTATATCTTTTGGAAATGTAAATACCTAGGTAAACAAGTTGTCCATGACACACCTAGAAGTGCTCAGGTAAACAAGTGCCTTAAACACACACCTGCAGCAGAAAGCCTAAAATAAATGTAAATCTATGCAATGTGTTTATAAACACACATAAACCAAGGCTATGGAAACTTCGGGCCCAAAAAGCAAGGGAACTTAAATGCTATATCAAAACAATTGCTGGCCTTATTTGTATTATGGATTGTGCGCATCTGTTAAAGGTGAATAAACCCTCTTTGAACAACTCATCCATTTGTGAGACACCACCATTCCCTGTGTTGTTGCTCATTCAGTATATACTACGGTGTGTATTCCCTTTCCCTTTGCCAAAGTGTCACAAAGTTAAGTCAGTCAAGTCATCCCTTAGCCTAGCCAGTTATTTTAGCCTTCACCCTTCACTAGCAAATTGATCACAGCTATGAAGTGAGTATGATCTTGAAAGTCTGGTCTGAGTAATAATAATAATTAATGACATTATATCTTTGGATTTAGATCGCCAGTAATGATTACTTTGTGTTATAATTGTTATTTGAATAAGTTGTAGAGCATGCATTAACCTTGGACACTTTGCAGCAGCTTCTAATGGTCTAAGTTATATTTGGTCATGTTGACTTGGTCAAACCTAGTTTGACCAAGGTCAACCATAGGACATGAGATGGTTGGACCTTGTGATGATATGGATTGATGATATATGGTCTATGTACATGTACATGATGATTCTATGCAGCAGCTACAGGGTTATGATAATGATTCATGGTTTACAACAGTATTTGATCATTTACAGATTATTATTATTTGACCTGTTATGGTATATTGGATATATATATTGATCATGCAGAGACTCATATGGTGTATGAGTACACATCTTGGATGGGTTTGGACCTTCTGAGTCCAATGAGACAGTTTGTTTTCGTTCCGAGCACTTACAGTGATGATTGAGCCTCAGTAGGCTATCCCAGTGCAGTTTTGGTCTGTCGGAGGCCCTGTCAAAGCAGATGTGATTTTTATCCGATTGACCTAGGGCATTGTACTTGGAGGGGGTGATCCAGCCACTTGTTTTTACCATATTACCCCCCTCCCGGACACACTGGTGCCCTCACCTTGACAGCGCAGGCACTCCAGGAGGCAGTTTGGGGCAGTTTCACGCTTCTCGAGGCATTTCAGGATTGGTAGAAATGGCTATTGAGGAAATCGATTTGGGATACTGAGGCAATGTCTTGGCATGGGATGATCAGTGATGATGGATTGATGTCTTCCACACCTCCTCCAGCAGTTTCAGCTTCATCGAGACCCGCATCCATCACTTATGGCACTTTCTGATGATTTCTGAGGTCTTTTGAGGCCTACGATTTGACCATGGAGACACGATTTGGTATATTGATGACTATATTATTATTATTGTACTATGGGGATTGACCAAGGGTGGCTAAAATTACCCCTTGGACCCACCATAAGCTTCTTATTATATTTTGTCATCATGATTTGGTGGGATTCCCCTCTTCTAGGGCGATTTTGTCCACTTATGTTATATTTTATGAGTGATCCATGTATTTTATCGTTGAGCTCATCTCAACCATTGATTAGACATTTGTATCTTTTAATCTTAGCCACTCATTCAAAAAGTGGTTAGGATTTTGATGCCTCTCCTTCCTATTTAAAGGAGAGAGCTTCTCATTGTAAGGGGTCTTTGGCTCTTGGATTATTGGTATAGAAAAACTTTCTTGTGGTCTCCTTTACATCTGGTGTTCTTAGATGGTGATTGGAAAGTCTATTGCAACCTAGCATTTGGAATTTGTGGTAAGATCTATCTATTTTGGAAATCATTGTCTTGTCTACAGGAGGGCGACTTCAACAAGGGCGATTTTGCAAGGCTTCTTCAAATCGACTTTCTTGGCATTTGCTTGTATCAGGGGGTTATCATTAGTATCATTGTGATCTATGCTATCTTTCTGTTACTTCTCTTGTGGCATTAGTCTTATCTCTTCATTACATCAAATCCGATATTGTTTGTGCAGGAGAGAGGGCGCATTGGCTTCTTGGACTAAATCGATTGCATAGAAAACTACCTCAAAGCTTCTCAAATTGATCGGGTTTGCATAGATCATCATCATCAAGGCATCTACAAGGTTACCTAGGTAAGATCCACAGGTTTGTTTCTCTTATTTTGATCCAATCCATTGACATAGCTCATAAATTGATAAAACCCTAATTTCTTCAAAACCCTCATTTTACATTTTGTCAGATCTACTAAGATCTAGTGGCTTCTTGGGTAAGATTTTGAAAACCCACCTCTATAGTATCCACGGCATCCCGGATCTATAGTTCGGTGAGGATTGGCCTCCATTTGACCCTCTTCCCAAGGCATTTAGCCTCTCCAAGCAAGGGCGCACTTCCTAGTTTGGTGCGTTGACCTAGATCTAGTATGTGGGTAGTTGAGATCCCGCTTGATTCATGATCTACACATCCAATAACCTACCCCCAGATTGTCACTTTTCTGATTTCTACCTTGTGGGCCCTATTCCACATTTTAAGGGATTTAATCCCCATTTTGGACCACTTGGTATCTTTAAACTCAGATCTAGTAAGATCTAGCCATCGGATTGCCTTGAAATTATAGATCCACACTCTTACTTGCTTAAACTACTTGGATCTAAAGTTTGGGTGCCATTGGACTTGTCTTGACCCCACTTATCCCACATTTTAGCCTCCTTGGGTAAAGTCGCACCACCTTGGAGAAGGGAGTTGTCCCACTTCTAGGACGTGGGTACTTGAGATTTCAGTGGATTTTGAACGGGAGTAATTCAAAACCTTAGTCTAGTAGGTCACCTTATCAAATCTTGCCTTGGGGATAGCATTCCTTGTTTTAAGGGATTATGGTCCACTTAGGTCAAACCTAGATCTAGACCTATTCATCCATCAAGACTTTAATTGCCCACTTGTCTCATGCAATAGGAGTCCTTAACCACAAGTTAACTTTACTTTGACTCCATTAACCCAATTCCCAAGGCACTGGTCTCTCTCCAAGTCAATTCGACTTTCCTAGATTGTTGGATTAACTTGTGGTTTGACCCTTGATTAGTGAGCTAAACCCTTTGATGCCATCATACTTCATGATCAAGCTTGTCACTTGTACTAGTTAGCCCCAATTCAACCTTAAACTACCCTGCATTGGACACGGTTCCCAAGGCAATGGATTTTCTCACATTGAACTAGTACTTTAATCCCGGATCTTATCTTTGATTATTATAAGTTACTCTCACATCAGCAATGAACCAAAGCTATACTCATTGAACCCCTCACTTGTCTGGTGACTTCATCCTAAGGTCTAGGATAAACCATACACCTTACTTCACTTAGAATTAACTTGATTTGGTGTCTTGGTTTTGATCTCTCCTGTCGGGAGTAGATCGGGTCTCCCCCTTTGTTGTCTGGGCTAGATAACATAAAGTGAAGGTTGCCTCGACTGGCGTGACAACCATCTATTGGAGGTCGAGGTGATCGTGGTTGCACCTTTTGAGTTGCCCTTCCCTATTGCCATCCATGAGTGGATACATCCATGGGGTAACTACAGGTTAGGTGACAACAGGCCCATTAGATAGTTAGTGGATAGTTACTTAATGAAAAAGGGCCCTCTTCATTAAATAAAGGCCACCAGGTGGTGGACCCTCATTAATAGCAAGACCACAAGTAGTTAGGACTTTGGCTACTGAAACCAATGTCGCACGACTCGGACTCGGCAAAGGCTCGGCTGGCATGTGACTCGTCAACTCGGGAAACACTGGGGATAGACTCGACAAGACTAAGCAAATAGGAAAAAAACTTAAAATATAATAAATTTTGGGCACAAAAAAAGAGGTTAATAATATTTCCAATCCATATAAGTTATAATACTACAATCTATGCAATTGTAATATCCCCAATGTAACTATAAGCAAATTTTCTAATTTGGCTATGTGGTTTTGCTAAATGGTTTGCAATTTATATTGGTTTACATTACTTAAAATTATAAATTATATTTTATAAGTCATTCACATATTACATATAATATATATTATCCTTCAATCATATTTTATAATCCATTCATATATATATATATATATATAATCCTAAGTTATGTATATAATACATATTATATACGAGTAAACATAAAATATATAATATATTAATAATTCTTTTTTATAACCTAGCTATCCTAACCTATTTACCGGTTATCTAAAGACACGCATAAAAAAACTAATATAACAATATTGTTAAAACTTAAAGCCATCGTATATTAGATATCTAAATAATTAAAGGAGGTGAACAAATACATTATCGGGAGGGCAACAAAGACAAGCGTGGCCACCATCAGTATAGCAAGCAATAACCAACCGCAGCCTAGCCACCATCATGATAGCAAGGCGCATGACCACGGTTTCTGACCCCAATTGGATAAAACCACAATTAGCAAGTTGTTGAAAGGTCGCTAGGAGGGAAACCGTCTGACCGCAATTGGATGAAGCCACATTTCCCCCTGTCTCAAAAGAGTGACATGATTCTCCGCGTGAGTTTGGCGGATTGCTCTTACTCACGACCTGTTCTTCACATTTCCACGGGGCGTCCGTCTTTTTCCTTCGCGCAAGTCCGATGCCAAGTTTGATGCCGAGTTCGATGCCAATTCTGCCGAGGTCAACGAGTAAGCCAAGTCGCCGTGTATAGGGCCGAGTCTTGTGCAATTACCCGTTCAGACAGGGAACTCGCGCAGACTCGCGAGTACCCGCGAGTCCCTACCAAGTCATGCTTCACTGACTGAAACACTATATAGAGTAGTAAGATATGTAATGTGTAGTCAAGAATTGTCATTGTATTTGGATCTTTTCTCTTGGAGGTTGCCCCCTTGAAGAGGTAAGTGAACATAGCTATCTATTTTATCTATTATCTCTTGTTTTTTTCTACCTTTTCTACGAATTTTTGGGTTTAAGCATATTGCAAGTGTTGAATTTAACTTAGCAGTATAATTTTCATCTCTTTCAACTTTAATTTCATAATTATAGCATCATTTATTTGCAGCGGAAAGTAAAACAAGGATCACTAAAAGATAACCATGCACAAGAGACACAAAGATTTATCCTAGGAAACCCAAACGAGAGAAAACCCAGCAAACTTTTCTCAGAAGAAATTAATCCAATACAAGAACAATACCAATCATGAAGATTAAGCCCTAGCACAAGAGTGTGCTCTTCTTCCACAAGAAACCCTAGCGAACCTTTGAGAGATAGAAAACTTGTAGAGATAATAAGATAATCCCAAAAATTCTTCAAGTGATCTTCACTTGTCCACCTTGAGAAGTGCGCACCAATTGAGAGAGATGAGCTTGCTTGAATGTGTCAAATGAAGTGTGAGAACACTTCTATTTATATTCTTCAGTTGACTAGAAATTCCTAAATGGGGTTGATTGTCTTTTATTCATCTTTTATTTTATCTTTATCTTCTAGGGTCAGTTTACCCCTTTTGCTAGGGTAATTGTGCTCTTTCTTGCCTTCCACTTTCTCTAAGACTTCTTCAATGGATTGTCTTGACTCCTTGGTTATTTCTTCATCATAGAAAAGTTCTCCTTGTTGAGTTCTCATCACATGCAAATCACATTCTTCCATAGAGCTCTAATGTTGATTTGACCATACTCTAAGAAGTCCCAGACACTTCTTAGAGCCAATGTCAAATTCAACATTAGATTAGACTTTGTCTAATATACAAAAGGATAAGATCCCTTTGTAACATAGACAAGTCATCTCACTCTATAAGAATAGATCACTCATCAAGAGTACTCCTTCTCAAAGAATGCAATGTGACCTCTAGCCTTCTATCACTCCAACCAAATCCACATGACTGGACAAAGGCAAAGCATCCAATCCTCAAGACACTTAGTCAATACATATGACTAATTAGGGCTATGATGGGGCCATTCTATACCTAGGTTGTGAACCCATCTGGGAGAATGATCTGCAGAATGTTTGCTTGATGCTGGAACCATAGAGAACATCAACACTCCCTCTCAGCAGGGGAGACATTCTGCATCATGCCAAGCCGCTTACTTGGTGAGAATGTCCATCAATACTACATATGTATTGCATCTGCATCTATACAGTACCTGTACTACATCTACATTTGTACTAGATCTGTGCTATATCTATACTACAACTACATATGTACTATGTCTATACTGCAATTGCATATGTACTACGGTGTCTGTACTGCAATTACATTTGTACCACTATACTGCAATTGCATCTGTACCACTAGGTCATTCATTGTTCGTGAACTTTTGCCACTCATCTATCGAATCATCACGATGTTTGGGCCATTCATCTCATATGAATGTCTGCCTGCTCATCTGTAAGACCATCATGGTGTTTAGGCCATTCATCTCTCATATGAATGTCTACCTACTCATATGTAAGACCATCACGGTGTCTGGGCCATTCATCTCTCATGAATGTATGCCTGCTCATCATCATGATGCTACACATCCATCACTGCTCCCTCTCACTTAGAGAGGCATTCTCCATCACACCAAGCTTGTCCCTAAAGTATACGAACTTTATCTTGGATAGAGGCTTGGTAAGAATGTTGGCTATCTGCTCATTCATGGATATGTACTAGAGCTTCATTGCTCCCTTCTGCACCATGTCTAGGATGAAGTGATATTTGATCTCTAGATCAAATAGTCTTGTGACACTCGCTACAATTTTCTCTACTCCTGTTGTACTGAGTGCCACAGAAGCCTGCTTCCCACTAATCCAGGATATCATAATTGATCCAAGCTTAAGCAATACCTCAAGATGCTTCTCTTTTTACTGCAGTCCTCTTAGTCAGGATCTGTATATCTTTTGTAGCTTCACTTCATCACCTAAGACATCTTTTAGATCATGTCCAACTTGTACCACACAACTACCTTAGCACATGCTTTGTTGTCACCCAATGTGTATGCCTCGACTCAACCATAAATTGGCTCAGGGTGTTCACTGCAAAGCAAACATCTAGTCTGGTGTTAACCTAATACACCAATGACCTAGTCAATTGTCCACCAAATCCGAATCTGAAGTATAATCATTCAGCTTCTCTAAATCTGCACATCAAGGGATCCACTGGATCTGAAGTGGAATCACTTATCTTCTCCATATCTGTCATCATAGGTGTGGTCATGGACTTGCAATCCATTATCCTGAATCTCTTAGGATCTCAACTATGTGCTTTCCTTGACTGAGGAAGATCTCATATGATCTTTGCCACACCTCTAATCCCAAGACTTAAGTCAAGATCTCGAACTCAGAGGCCAGCTCCCTATTGCACTCGTCTATGAGCCTCTCTACTTCTGTAAGGAACAGATCATCAACAATACTAAGATCAAATGAACACCATCACCAACCTTGCAGTAAGGTTGGAATCCGCGTCACTCTCTGTGAAACCCAAGCTCATCAAGTATTTGTCAATCCTAGAATACCAAACTCTGGGGGGTTTGCTTGAGTTCGTACAATATCTTCTTTATCAACAAGCTATGTTGCGGCTACTCCCTCTGTGTGGGAGAATATTGCTTCTTATACACCTGAGTATCCTGCTCCCTCTGCATCTGGACACTCTGCTCTCTTTGTATTTGAGTATCCTGCACTCACTGCATATGGATACGCTGCTTTTGAGGCAATCTTCCCACGCCATATAGCTTAGGATCAAGGAAGATTGTTTGCCCCTATGTATACATCTATGTCACCTCCCATCATGTGGGTCTACTAGATACTATCCAAGACTTTCTCAGGGTTTGCAAAAATGGTTAACTCCATAGCCAATTTAATGTATCATCTTGGATGTTTATTTGAATTGCATGCTAGAGCTTATAGATCTACTTGGAGGTCATCATTCACTTCCCTTCAAGTCTCGGCACTATCACATATCATTTTTCATGGACTAACATTCTTCCATCATGGCTTCCTACTGGCCTACTCCCGGATCACTGCATCATCTCTTGGCATATTTACTTGTTCTGTTGGCTCTACTGTCTCGTCTTGATAGAAGGATGATCATTGTATTGGAGGGACACTTGATCTAAGCACAATTGTCGTACTGGTTGCATCTTCCCATAAGAACATGGGTAGATCTCAATCACGGATCTTCGTGTCCACAATCTTTACAGTGGACCTATTCATGAAAGAAATTTCTACAAGGGTTAACCAGCACTAATTTAAACAGTTATGCTATTCATCAATAAAATAACAATTCAATTATAGCAAAAAAAAATTATCATACAAAGTATAAAATACTTATATTTGTTTGTTTTGTTGGCTCCCTCTTGATCTCTGCCTCCTTGCAGAAAGCACTCAAGTTTCTAGGAGGGTGCTCTTCTTCATCGTTTGATATGACAACCTTGATCTTCTTCTGAACTTTTGAAACATGATGAAGTCTTCATCATTGGTCTTCATGAAGTAGATCACCAATGATAGTCACATAGTACAAAACATCATCCAAAGATTATACAGTCATTGGTGTGCATGTATTTTGAGTGTACTAGAAGAAATACTCCTTTTGAAGATCATCTACAATCTCCTCAAGTTTGTTGAGATTTTACTCAAGCAGTTGTGTTATTCGGAATTCGTTAGACTTTAATTCAATTTATATCATATCATAATAACTGCATGCACAAGGATTACTGAAAGAAAGACATTCACAGCATACACAAAGATTTATCCTAGGAAACCCTCTTGAGGAAGAAAACCCAAAAAAGCTTCTTCAATATAGATTCATAAACAAAGTACAATGTCAATACAATGAAGAGCTAAATCTCTCTCATAGAAAGATACCTCAGATACAAAGATAAGATACAGAATAACCTTTGAGCACGAAGAAGAGAGAGAGAAAGATAAAACCCCAAAAGATTGTCTTCTTGATGCCTCTTGAACCCTTGACTAGTCTTCCTTGGATCTGTGCACTTTTCCTCTTGCTTGAGCACTTGTCTCACTGACTTGATGCGAACTTGCATGATGTGCAAATGAGATACGCATCCTTCTTATTTATATCTTCATTTCTATTTCCATGCTTTCCGGGGCTTTCTAGAACTTTTTGAGGGGTTCCTTTCTAGAACTTTCTGGGGTTTCCTTTCTAGAACTTTCCAGGGGTTTCCTTTCTAGAACTTTCCAGGGGTTTCCTTTCTAGAACTTTCTGGAATCTCCTGGGCCAACATAAGAATATCTTTCGAAGCTATATAAAATATCAACACTCCCTCTTAGCAAGGAAGGCATTCTTCTGATGCGATCTTCAATACTACTTTCGTTGACCCATGCTTGACCATTTACTTGTTGATCTTCCACGAATCTATCCATCACTAGAAGTTCTGTACGAGCAAGCTATCGACCACGTCATGTATCCAGGACCTCAACATCATACATAGCATCTCACTAGTGTGTACAGCCTCATCACCCTTTCGGACCTTATGGGTCTCGGCATCCTTTCGGACCTTATGTCATTATGGGACTTCATCTAGCTCACACATAACTAGGCATCCAGCTCACACAGAACTAGGCATCCAGCTCGCACAGAATCTCAGTTACTATCCAGCTCACATAGAACTGGGCAACTCGCCTGAAAGCTAGCCCTTCTGGTTGGCACCACCAGGCATCCAACCCACAGTGACTAGGCATCTAACCACAAGAGTTAGGAGATCCAATGCACATACACTAGCCATCTAGCCCAAGGCTAGGAATCCTCCAACCCACACAGGTTGGCCCTCCAGGCCGAAAGCTAGGCATCCACCAGTCCACATGACCTAGTCTTCCAACCCTGAACACTGGGTATCCTAACCCTGTGCGAGGTCAGTCTAACTTGTGCCTTAGTCAGTAACGTGCCCATGAATTACTACCCGTTATTGCCACACTCTGATGCTATTGCCCCTGGAATCACATCTGTAACTCAGCATTCCCTCTCAACGAGGGAAGTTATTATGCACCACACCAACCTTGTCCCTGAAATACTCAAACTTTATCTTTGACAGAGGCTTGGTCAACACATTGGTTATCTGCTCATATGTCGCAATATACTGGAGCTTCACAACTCCCTTCTGCACCATGTCTCGGATATAATCATACTTGATCTCGATATGCTTTGACTTGTCATGAAATACAGGGTTCTCGAACAACTTTATGCAACTCTGGTTGTCACAGAAGATACAAGTCACCTCCAACTTGAGATCAAATAGCCCTGCAATCAACTTCCGAAGCCACATAGCTTCGCTACTCTGAACATGTTGCTATATACTCTACCTCGGTCGTACTAAGTGCCACACTGGTCTGTTTCTTGTTGAACCACGAGATCATAGTTGATCCCAAACTAAAGCAACATCTTGATGTACTCTTCCAATCTATGACACTATTAGCCCAATCTGAATCAATATAGCCTTGCAGTCTTATCTCATGATCTGAAACATATCTGAGTCCATAGTCCACTGTACCTTTCAGGTACCTCATCACGTGTTTTGTTGCAATCAAGTGAACACATCTTGGCTCAACCATATACTGACTCAATGTGTTCACTGCAAAGCATATATTTGGCCTCGTGTTCATCAAATACATCAACGAACCAATCATTTGTCTATACATGGTGGCATCCACTGTCTCTGAAGAAGTATCACTCAATAACTTCAAGTTCGTTACCATCGATGTAAGCATGGGTTTACAATCCATCATCCCAAAATATCTTCAGGGTCTCTACTGCATATTTCCTTGGCTAAGGAAAATCTCGTTCTGTCTCTGCCATACCTCTAGACCCAAGAAATAGTGCATCATACCAAGGTCTTTCATTTCGAATTCTGCAGTGAGCTCCTTCTTGCACCATGCAATGAGCTACTCGTCCCCTGTTAGAAATAGGTCATCCACATATAATAGTAATATTACTGGTCCACCATTCACAACCATGTAGTAAAGGTTGGAATCTACTTTACTCTTAGTAAAGCCCATGCTCATCGGAAAACTGTCAATTCTACCATACCACGTCCTAGGTGCCTGCTTTAGTCCATACAAAACCTTCTTCAATCTGCACACATGTGTCTACCCGTCATGTATCTCCAATCCTTGTGGTTGTTCCACGTACACTTCCTCTTCCACTACGCCATTCAAAAAGGTTGTCTTTACATCCATCTGATGTAGCTTCCATTTCATCACTGCAGTTATTGCAAGTATAGCTCTAATCGAAGTGTATCTCGCCACAGGAGAAAATGTCTCTTCATAATCTATTCCTTCTTTCTGGGAGAAACCATGAGCCACAAACCTTGCCTTGTACTTCTCGATACTGCCATCTGCTCCATGCTTCGTCTTGTAGATCCATTTGGAAGTCGCCACTGACTTCCCTTTCGATCTCGGAACCACATCCCAAACATCATTCTTCATAATGGACTAGTATTCCTCAATCATGGCATCCTTCCATACTTTCTTATCAGCTGCTTCTTCATAACTGAAAGGTTCCGCAGCAATGATGTCAAGTAATAATGCCACGTAGCTGGAATATGGTCGAGGTCTCTTGCTCTCTCTAAAATACCTATCTAGAGCACCATATTTCTTTGCATCCTGAATAATCTCCCAATCCCAAGCTGGTCATCTCTTATATGTAATCATTTCTCGAGGTGGATCTACAGGTCTCTATAGTTCTGCCATATCATGATCCTCTGGAACATGCTCTTCTAGTACAACGTCATCTTCTATACCAGTATTTGTGACTCTAGGAGCTTCAGGCTCCTCATCATGGACCTCATTTGTATGAGTCTGCCTCGATATGCTAAAAGTTGCATCCTCATAGAAGGTGACATCTCTACTAGTCTCAATCTACCTATAACCGAGAATGTAGACTCTGTATTCCTTTGATGACTCACTGTATCCAACAAATATACCCTTCTTGCCTAAAGGATCCAACTTCGTTCTCTTATCCTTGGGAACATGTACACATACAGGACAGCCAAATATCCTCAGGTGGCTGACCTCTTGCTTCTCTCCTGTAAACATCTCTAATGGCGCCTTGTTCCCAAGTACACGGTGAGGAGTTCTATTCTACAACGGTTATGGCTGCCTCTTCCCATTGGTGCAACGGTAAATCTTGATCATGAATCATAGCCTTCACTGCTTCCATTATCGTATGATTCTTTCTTTCTACCACGCCATTCTGCTGAGGATTGTAGGGAGTACATATCTCCCTCGTAATCCCAACTTCTATGTAGAATGTCTTGAATGCATCTGATGTGAACTCTCCTCTGTTATTTGACCTTACTGTCTTAATCTTCTTTTCAGAGAGATTCTCTACAAGGACCTTGAATTCCTTGAACTTGTTGAACACTTCACTTTTTGCTTTCAAGAAATAGATCCCAGTTTTACGTGAGTAATCATCAATAAATGAAACATAATATACATACCCGTTAAGTGACGCTGATGACATCAGTCCACACACGTCCAAATGTACTATGTCCAAGATTCCTTTTGCTTTGTTGTCACTGCTTGGAAACAGACTCTTCATGTTCTTGCCTTGTGCACATCCCTTGCATATACCATCATGATTCACCTGAATCTCCAGTAGACCTGTAACCATATTGCATATGATCGGCAATACTTTGTAATGTATGTGAGCAAGTCTTCTATGCCATACATAGCTCACTCGGATTCACAGTGCTATGTACCAATGCTTGATCGGATTGTCCCTTCAGCTTGTACAGGCCTCCCTCTTGAACACCAATCACGATAGCATCATCAATAGTCTTTCCCTTTGGTCACATGAGAACTTGGCCATCAACGAAAGCAACTCTATATCCATGTTCCTCTAATGCTAAGATGGAGAGGAGATTCTTCTTTAGACCAAGTACATACAATACATCTTTCATCTCCATAGGATTTCCAGAATCCAACTTGTAGGAGGCTTCTCCTACCCCTTTTATGGGATACTGGTAATCATCATCGAGCTTCACCTTATGAGGTGAATCCTTCTGAACCAAATTTGTAAGAGAATTCTTGTAACCGATCATGTGCTTAGAAGCACCACTATCAACAAGCCATGTGTCACTTCCATGATTGACTATCCTTGTAAGAGTTGATATTAACACATATTCTTCACTTGAATCATCTTCTCTTGCTTTCTTATGAACAGGTTCATCATCTTCTGCAGCATGAGCATGATGTCTTTTATTCTTTCCTTTTCTGATCTGATCTTTTATGTGAGGACAGTTTGTTGCAATGTGTCCCATCTTCTGGCAGTTGTAACATTTGTAATTTGAGTAATCTTTTTGTGTCTTTTGTGTCTTCTGAAACTTTTTGTGGCAATGGGATTCTTTCTTGCTTTTCCCTTTTCTTGCATGTGCTGCTAGTGCTTGATCTTCATCATCACCCAACTTTTCATCTCTTACTACCAATCTAGCTTCTTCTTGTGTTGTCAACCTGAAAACTGCTTAACATCCAGCCTAGGGTTTTATGAGGAAACCCTAATTTTTTTTAAGCTTTGAATCTAGAGAATATGATCTAGGGAGAAGATGCACCCTCCCAAGGCGAGTTGAGCAAACCTTCTTTTCAGTCAAATCTGTGGACAAAATAGGCAAAAACTGGAAGCCCTAGTTTCCAACTTTCGGCAATTGCAGTTGATGCAATGATTTCTTTCAACACTGCTCTGATTCCATGTTGAGATTTTACTTAAGCAGTTATGTTATTCAGAATTCTTTAGACTTCAATTCAATTTAATATCATATCATAATAATTGCATGCATAAGGATCACTGAAAGAAAGACATTCACAGCATACACAAAGATTTATCCTGGGAAACCCTCTTGGGGAAGAAAACCCAACAAAAATTCTTCAGTATAGATTCATCAACAAAGTACAATGTCAATACAATGAAGAGCTAAAGCTCTCTCATAGAAAGATACCCCAGATACAAAGATAAGATACAAAATAACCTCTACGCATGAAGAAGAGAGGGAGAAAGATTAAACCCCAAAAGATTGTCTTCTTGATGCCTCTTGAACCCTTGAATAGTCTTCCTTGGATCTGGGCACTTTTCCTCTTGTTTGAGCACTTGTCTCACTGACTTGATGCGAACTTGCTCGATGTGCAAATGAGATAAGCGTCCTTATTTATACATTCATTTCTATTTCCATAATTTTCGAGGCTTTCTAGAACTTTATGGGGGGTTCCTTTCTAGAACTTTCTGGGGTTTCCTTTCTAGAACTTTCTGGAGGTTTCCTTTTTAGAACTTTCTGGAATCTTCTGGGCCGACATAAGAATATCTTTTGAAGCTACATAAAATATCAACAAAGTTTATCTTCTTTTGTCCTCTTTGGTGGAGGTTCATCAACACTAGTTGATGATGCATGCTACGTTCCCTTCCTTTTCTTTTGAGTACACTGATGAGCATAGTGACCAAATTTCTGACAATTGTAACACCTTATCTTCAAAAGATCCTTCTTCCCTTGGTCTGAGGCTGATCCTTCATTTGTATTTCTCTTCTTTTCGAACTTTCTTCTTCCTCTTCCCTTTCTTGCATGAGCTGCAAGAGCTTGATTTTCTTCTTCCTGAGGTTTCTTTGATAATACCCTGGCCTCTTCTTGAACACAATCAACCCATAGTCGATCAAATTTGGGTAACTCTTCTCTTCCACAAAGACTCTGAATAATTGATTCCCATGTGGAAGGAAATCCGTTAAGGGTCATCATAACAAGTTTTGCATCCTCAATAATGTCTCCAAGGGCTTTAAGTTGATCCCTCAACTGAGAGACCTTCATGAAGTAAGTAGCAACAGAATCTGAGTTTGACATCTATATGCAATAGAGTTGATTTCTCAAGGCTAGTCTTTTGCTAGTGGTTTTGCTTTTGAACAACCCTATTAAGGCATCATACATTGCTTTGGCTATCTTTAGTTCAACAATATGAGGAATCAAGTGGTATTTTACAGAATCTATTAAGATCCTCTTTGCCCTTGTTTCATTCTTCTTATATTTGGCCATCTCTCCATCATCTTCTAGTTCTAAGATATCCTTTTTAACATAATGTTGGATTTCATTTTCTTCCAAGATGAAAAGTATTCTTGTCTTCTGGGATCTAAAAATTTGAAGCACCATCTAATTTATCTTCCACTCTGAGACTGGACACCATTTTGAAATTATGATTCAGAAACCCTAGCAGGAGCTGCGTTAAAATTGAACTTTGTCAAATGTGAAAACTAACTTGACAAGTAGATGCGCCCTCCTAGGGAGAGCTCCAAAATGCTAAGATCAAACCCCATATGTGGCTAGAAGGGTTAGAAATTGAAAACCCTAACTTTCCGATTCTAGCAAAAATTAGGTCAAAATTGGATTTTCATAAAACTGAGTTTAGGTTCCACATATAAGTGCGCCTTCTTTAGGGTGAGTTCCACAGTGCTCTTTTAAAGTCCAAACAATGGAGGGAAGTGTCCAAACTTGGAAGCCCTAGTTTCCATATGAGGGCATAAACAGTCTCCAGCAATGGCTTCTATTCAGTACTGCTCTGATACCATGTTGAAGTTTAACTTAGCAGTATAATTTTCATCTCTTTCAACTTTAATTTCATAATTATAGCATCATTTATTTGCAGTGGAAAGTAAAACAAGGATCAATGAAAGATAACCATGCACAAGAGACATAAAGATTTATCCTAGGAAACCCAAACGAGAGAAAACCCAACAAACTTTTCTCATAAAAAATTAATCCAATACAAGAACAATACCAATCATGAATTAAGCCCTAGCACAAGAGTGTGCTCTTCTTCCACAAGAAACACTAGTGAACCTTTGAGAGAGATAGCAAACTTGTAGAGATCATAAGATAACCCCAAAAATCCTTTTAGTGATCTTCACTTGTCCTCCTTGAGAAGTGCGCACTAGTTGAGAGAGATGAGCTTGCTTGAATGTGTCAAATGAAGTGTGAGAACACTTCTATTTATATTCTTTAGTTGACTAGAAATTCCTCAAGGGGGTCAACTTGTCTTTTATTCATTTTTTATTTTATCTTTATCTTCTAGGGTCAATTTACCCCTTTTGTTGGGGTAGTTGTACTCTTTCTTGCCTTCCACTTTCTTTGGGACTTCTTCAATGGATTGTCTTAACTCTTTGGTTATTTCTTCATCATAGAAAAGTTCTCCTTGTTGAGTTTTCCACATGCAGATCACATTCTTCCATACAACTCTAATGTTGATTTGACCATACTCTAAGAATTCCTGGACACTTCTTAGAGCCAATGTCAAATTCAACATTAGATTAGACTTTGTCTAGTATCCAAAAGGATAAGATCCCTTTCTAACATTGACAAGTCATCTCACTCTATAAGAATAGATCACTCATCAAGAGTACTCCTCGGAGAATGCAATGTGACCTCTAGCCTTCTATCACTCTAGCCAAATCCACAGGACTGGACAAAGGCTAAGTATCCAAGCCTCAAGAAACTTAGTCAATACATATAACTAATTAGGGCTACGATGGGGCCATTCTCTACCCGAGTTGCAAACCCATTTGGGAGAATGATCAGCAGCATGTTTGCCCAATGCTGAAACCATAGAGAACATCAACAAAGAAATCTTCTAGGGTTTGGCTCTTTCAAACAAGTCATCTTGGCATTTTTGCTCCAATTTTTATGTGCCATTTCAAGATCTAAAATTTGCAGGGTACAACAAAGACATACAGAGGTAACTTGTGTCAAAAATTCAGCTTTTGGGTCACTATAATTTTGGAGATATACTCTGTCAAAGTTAAGGGAATTTTTCCTAGGGTTTGGCTCTTTCAAATGAGTCGTTTTGGCATTTTTGCTCCAATTAGCTCTTTCAAAGGATATATTTCCATATGTGCTTTTTCATTTCGGAAATACACATCGAGTTAACCAATTTGCATGGCCCAAAAACTAGCCTTAAATAGGTGTTATGGGTAAAACTGTTATATCTGAAGTTTGAAAATTCCAAATTGAGTGCCACCAATTGTATTGGAAAGAAGACGAACCAGAGTACTTGTTGTAACAATTTCATATTTGGAACTAAAAAAGTGGATGTGTGGCAGGTCATCCAAGTTCGCCCTTACGAGAAATCCGAAATCGACAAGTCTTGGGAAAATTACCCTAATTTTGCTTGGCACATCAGAATTCAGTAAAGCCAATGGCATTACAAAGTAGACATATCAGACTACTGAAGAACAAAAGTTTATATTTAGAAGTGCAAAAATTTCATAGTTACAAAAGCATCCAAAGCATCTCCAAATTGAGGTTTATTTCAAAATTTTGGCCTCAAACCCTACCTTGAAAAGTAAATTATTTTCCAATAATTGTAGAGCTCTTTCTGGGGTTAGCAAGCTCAATTTTTAATCTTGTTTTTTAGAGACGTGTTTCAGTGTCTTTAAATAACACAAAGATCTATCGTTCAAAATGGGTAAACCTGCAATTGGGGAAGCATACACATAGAAAATACAAGGGTACTTAAGCCACCTTGTTGTGCACCCTTGTTACTCCTATTGGTACCCCTTCGAGTAGTACTGCATCAGATAGCATCTGTATACGAAATTTCACTTCCACGTACCTTTGGGTATATTGGAATCCCTAGGTATACCTAGAACCAACTTTAGATAAAATTGATTGGTCGTCTTATTGTTATAGTACACTGAGAACAACACTCGAGAAGATCACTCTCTAGTATCTGGGTAGTCGAGTAGTACGACTAAGGACACAGTTAAGCTTCCTTAGTTAGTGCCCTAAGATATTGGGCCGAGTACTATTGTTGGATCTTGCACATTTATCAGAAAGCTATAGCACCTGACATTCCCTTATCCTTAGGACTTGACAAACCCCATGGTGGAACCCTATAACCACCTCACACCAACACCCCAAACAATATGATCACCCACTCTACTGTTGGTAGGTTGGACAACCTGGAAGCTCAATACACAAATCTTAATGATCAGATTCAACATATTCAACAGACCATCAACAGTTGGGATCAAACATGGGAAAAGAAGTTGGATACAAAAGCAGACCACTAGGAGAAGTTCAATCTTATGACCATGCCCAAATTCTAACATCATCAAGTTGAAGCTTGGTGCGCTGACATATCCCTTTAGAGTGAGCATTTGTGCCATGTTAACAAATAGTTAGAAGCAGCACTACCACATCAGCACTACTACCGCTCAAACTAGTAGCCCTTGCAAATCAAGGCAAAGTAGCCCTAGTGTTAGTGATGATAAGCTCGGAAGAGAATTAAACCCAATGTCACCACAGTCTAACCTCTCAACACTGCAGGTAACTCCAAAACCCAGGGGGAGACCCTAATCAATGAAAGATACCCACAACCACCAACAAGCCACAAATACCTTCCACAAAACCTTAATAGCTATGATCAGTGCCTTATCGAAGTCAAACAATATCAAATCAAGACACAATAATCATGCAATAATGGAGTTATTCACTTTATCATAAATTCCAAACAATATCACGCCTTTCAAGGCAATTTCCCGCTTCCCAAGGCAATCTCACACTTCCCAGGGTAGGCACACCAAAAAGTGTGCCCTCAAGGGAAAAAGGACAGTTGGACTAGGGCGAACTTGGAGGGTAGGCCAAAAATACAAAACACCCTCCAGTTCTCCAATTACGAGGGTTTCATGGATCCCAATGCACTTCCTGCAGGGTTTGTGGCTAAAACCCTAGGGCAAAATTTTAGGGTGGACCAAAAATACCAAACAACTAGCAATAACCCAATTTCAATGATTTCACGTATCCCAATGCGCTTGTTCAAAAGAGAACGCCCTCTAGGGTTTATGGATAAAACCCTAGGGCGAATTTTTAGGGTAGACCAGAAATACTGAATCACAGCTATTTTTGGATTTTTAAATTTATTTAGATTTTTAGGGCTTTTTCCAATAGTAAAGTATTTCTATGCATAAAATTAAAATAAAACGTGTAAAATTTGATTAAAAAAAAGAGAGTTGAAGGATAGGATATTAGATTCTTGTCTCAAACCCTAGGGCTATGAGAGATCGAGACTAACGTCCCTCCTCTTAAGATGGTTTCCACTACTTGAAGCTAGGGCAAAGCTAGCAACCTCTAGGGTTAGGTAGCGAAAACCTAATTAGGGAAAATAGAGAATTCCAAGGCCCAATATAACTATGGAGAGGTCCTTGATAGGAAGGTCTCCTTAAGCAAGTAGACAAAATGCTAGCCAAACAACCCTACCTTAGTCCAAAGCACTTCAATAATGCCATTAAACTAGGGTTAGAAGATTAACTTACCAACATTAGTCAAGGAATGAGCAAGGAGATGCACCTTAGGCACAAGTTATCACAACTATTCTTAGCATCCACTTAGCATGTGACTATCAAATCCTAAAAATCCTTCCATGCACCATTCATGCAAGAGAAAAAGACATCCCAAAAAAAGTGTGACTAGCTTCAAATGCTCTCAAAAACCAATAGGAAAATAAAAGAATACCTCAGTAGCCAAGGTACTCGGGTAATAGGACGGGTACGGGTACACCACTTTTTGAAATATGGTACTTGGGTACGTCGGGGTACTGTAGACATATATATATATATATATATATATATATATATATATATATATAATTTTCAATTTTATATTATATTAAATTTTAATATATTGAGCTTTCAACAGACAACAAGTAACATTGAACAATCACAAATTAGCATGAAAATTGAAATTGTCACAATTTTAAATGAACTGATCTAGACCGAAAATTGTGCATGCAATGTTGAATGAACTGACCAATACAACAAATTAGACATATCATAGGTCCATGATCAACAACCTCAAGATAAATGGGTATAAAATTTAAATTTAACATGGAGTTTGCTCAAGAGACAAGCAATCTTTATACCTGCTGCATCAAGTCTGTACTTGAGTTGATAACAAAATTTTATAAAGCAGATTTGAAATATTTAATAAACTACAGGGCAATAAACATCTTCACCTTCTGATTAATATGTAATATTTATTATTTGAATTTCAAAGATAGAAATATCAAATATGTTACAGAAACAAATACAAAATACTTGCATCTTTTTTATTATTCATTATAAGTGCACTTAGTAATACTGAAGAGTGAAAAAAGGGAGGTCTTGACTCACAAATGACAACGGCCTCCAACTTTGAAACTGTGATAGTGGATGAAGTTTGAACTTTGAACAGTGGCGGCCTCCAAACAGTAAATGAACAGCAGCCTCCAAACTTGACAGTAAATAGAGGCCTCCAAACTTGACAACGATTCAACGAATGAACAACAGAGATGAAACAAAATGAAATGGTTGCGGTGAGCTCTTAATGAGCCTTATGCCCGAGTTTTTAGCCACGTGGGAGAGGGCCCCGCCATCCCCACAGCCCTTAATCACTTATACAATCCAATAAAATCCAATAAAAAATGGAGTTTGAAGTCCGCAGGGTCAAAATTTAGAGCCGAAAGTACCCGTGGAGTACCCAAAATCAAGGTACTTGGGCTTTTATGAAGTACCAGTACCCTCAGCCCAGTAACTAAGTACCGGGTACTTCGATGGTACTCCCAGAGGTACTTGTTCCCGTACCCGATACGATGGTATTGGCACACGTGCCCGACCCCCCGGTACGGGTACCCTGGCTACTTAAAAGAATACATAATTTGAACCCTTGTCCAAGATTTACAAATGAGGTGAGGATGTCTTATTTATACGAGACAACCTTCAACCTTTTACAAATTTGAGCCTATAAGTAAATGACAAAATATAAAATTTTAGGTTAGTGCACTAAACCATACAATGACATAAAATAAGAATAAAAATGTGCAAATAGGCTCCACCAAGTGCAAAGTGAGCCAAAAGGAGGACATCATGCCCCAACTAACCCCAATAGATGCTTGTCCCTCAAAGCCCTACTTTTTTGACAATGTAGGCTTCTTCTTTAAGGAATGATGTCATAGATCTAGAGACCAGGAGGAGGGGTTTTCTATCAAAACAATAGGTCCAAGTGGGCAAGATGAGGTGTGCTAAATCAGGTATGACAACCCTTGCACACACAATCACCTCTGCAAAGCAAAATATGAGTGTGGTCATGTGTCCTAATGGACCCATCCCAAGAAGCACTAGACACCTACCCAAGTCCCAAATGGCCCAACAAGATGGGGACTTCCGCCCATCAAGAGGTAGTTAGCAATGCCACTAAGACAACACTTCCTGGAGTGAAAAGCAAGAGAACCTGCCATGACCCAATCAGGGGTATTTTGCCCCAAAATCAATACTCTACATAATATAGCCCCAAAAACTTGGCCTTTACAAAAGAAAAAGAAACCCTTCGCTCTAGTATATCTGTAAGGAATGCTTCAAACACCGTAAGGCGTAACAAGCACCATGATAGCATTTGCACAATAAGCACCGCCACATCAGCATACAATCAACATGGATAGTCAGCACCACATTGCCACTTTCCACGTTGCCACTTTTTCGGGCACCTCTTTGTTGAGCTGTTGAATTTAGTACTTTGATTTCAAACATTAATATTTTAGACATCTAAAGGTCTTTTTCAGTGATCTTTTACCACTGCATGGGGATATCACAAGATCCCTCTTCTAACACTGCCCCTTTCCTAATGTGGCTAATCAGCTTGCAAGCCTGCCTTTTCTTTTGTAAAGAAAAGTTGAGGGAGAAGATAGACAGAAAGCCTGCATTCACTATCCCTGAATATACCAAAAATATCATTGTCATGCCGCATGCAATGCTAAAGTAAGTCCTAACTCCCATCATTAGTCTAAAGGGTTGAATGTTCATACTCATTGCACCCAACTTCCTTGTGGCATCATTTTGACAAAACAATAGCATCGAAATATCACAGCATAATTTTTTATGATAATTTTTTATGTGTCTTTACCATCCTATGACTGGCATTTCCTGCTGCAGATTTATCAACTATTAAAGAAACATAAGCAGGGAACTTGGATAAATATAGCACTTCCTACATCCAAATATACGAGCTACAGAAGAGTCAGCAACTCTCTCTTAAATCAGTAGAAACTTCAAAATCAATTCCATTTAGGAATTTAGTTTAAAATCCATGGAGGAAATAGTGGCACCATTCTACAAGAATAAAAAAAAACAGTTTTGAGGCCATCTAAAGAAAATGAAAATTCACGTTTCATTTCAACACTATCCAAGACATTAAAGAGGAGATATGCAAGCATACTTTCAAACGTGTGAATTGGGAATCCAGTGACCCCCAGTCTTGCTGAAGCTTGATACTCTCCACATGCAATGTCTCAAACACTTTGCATTGATTCAAAGTGATCTTGTCCAGTCAGGAGACAACGACTCACATTAAACAGCTGACTGCAGAGTCAAGCTCGAAATGGTGGTCAATCTGGAACGTTTAAAGATCAATGTATTAATCTATTCAATTTCTCTGTTATACAATGGCCATTATTATTAAAACTGGCAGACCACTCTGCATTTTAAGAGAAGCACTCTTTGATGCCAAATCAACTTCTCTAACCAAAAAAGAAACAATACATTGGTTTGACCTTCAAAAGCATATACAAACATCTGCAGGTCTTGACATTTGGTAAGTAGTATAAGCAGTGAGAAATAAGCTCACCAAAATATAAAATTCAAACACGAAGAAATGTCTCTCAAGAGAGTTACATTCGCATTCCTTTTCTTGTCTGCTGATCATGGCCCATGTCCTTAAATGTACTTACGAATTTTTTTTACTGGATTGCCTTCCAGATCCACTAACCCGTCTCTCCAGTTCTATGTCATCATCTTCTTCTGAAATTTCCTCATCATCATTCTCGCTGTAATCATTGATTCCATAAATGCTGTCATCAGAATCAGAAATATTCATCGAAGCATTTTCACCAGACAATTTTTCTCCATCATCACTATAGCTACTATCCTTATCGGGCTTACATGGGTATCTATCTTTAAGAGAATTTATCCTATCTGTGCCAGCCTTTCTATAAAGGATTCCCATCCTCATCATGTAGAAATACTTCTCTCTGATTGCTACGAGAGGATGTTTCTGAATCAACTGCCCACTTTTGTAGGCCTCTCTAAGTGTCACAGATGTCATTGAACACTTCAGAGAAAGATAAAATATTCCTGGATAGCGAGTGAAAATTCTTGTGAATTTGTGCGGCAAAATCATCTCCTCGCGCAAAAACCTGAAATTATTTCTGTCAGTCCTCTTGTGAATTGTTAGATTCAACAGTTCATGAAAAACACCAACCACCCTCTTCTCCATCAAATCGCTCTCAGGATCCAAATGAGACACATCTTCGTAGGGTGATATGTAAGGAAGCTTCTGCCATTCATCCATCCATGCCTTAACCTTATTCATCAAGCCATAGCCGCGGGGATAATTCATTTCATATGCCAAAGGTACTTCCTTTTTGAACTTCCCATAGGACATATCATGCCCTTCTTTTGATTCTGCCCTCTTTTGCAGCGCAGAGATTGCAAATTCATCTTTCCAGCCGACAAGCTTCAATCCAGGGAAATTATCCGGCATCTTGACAATGCTTAAGTAGTCAGGATATTTGGGGATCAATGTCTGCGCATAGTCATCTGGCAAACCCAAATCCCATTTCCATGCATCTAAACTCTGCAATCGAAGTTTCTTACTTTGGGTCATCATCAGCAACTTACATAACCTTGTCACAGAATCCATCTCCTGCTCTTCAGAAATCCTTTGTTCCTCTTGTTCAACATCAACAGCCTCTTTAGTTAATTTAAACCAAGGAACATTATATTTCGGTCCAACAAATTCCTTAAAAATTGTTGGAAATCTTCTCATAAACCTCAAAACAGGAATGGTAAGTCCCAAATCCTTCTGCCTCTTTGAGACATTAGACAAAGGCAAGGACTGTCCAGGATGCTTCTTAATAATATCTTTAAGCATGCATACAGCTTTTATATCAGTCTCTTTATTTATGATATGATCGAAACCCCTATTCTTCATCCATTTCAACCTCACTGTTTGCAGAAAACGCTTCTGGGTATAATAAGAAGAACAATTTCCCTGCAGGAATGGGCTCAACCTCGAACCCATATTCTCAAGTTCAATGGCGGACTGCCTTTTCCATACATTACAGAAAATGGGGATAAAATCGTGCAAACCAGTCGTCGAAAATCGTAAGGTCCGATTCAGTGACATTGTAATATTGAGTTTTTTTGTTGAACCATAAACTCAACAAATCAACAAATGTATGCAAATACCTTGAAAATCTTAAAATATTTGAGCTGACCACTCTTGACGCGCTTAAAGGACGAAGAATCTGTCAACCATCTATTTGTTAACTGCCATACTACTTTGCAACTTTGGTCTATCATCTCTCTCAACAGAGGAGGCTGGATTTTTGCAGGAATAGGGTTTCCATTGAAGATATTTTCATATATTGGCATAAACATCTCTCTCCCATTATATTTTATATGGGGCATCTGGAAATGGCGGAACCGTATATTGTTTGATGGATTTGAGCATCATTTTGCCAAGGCTGTGCTCTATATTATGCAGGTTATTTTAGATTCTAGCCCAGTAAAGAATAATATGAAAATCAGTGCCATAAGAGGGCTAAGACTCATAAATTCCAATCCTATTGGCTTTTTCGATGGAGCGGCACAGTAAGGGAAATGTGGCATAGGGTTTTTTTGATATTTTCAAATAAATATTATCATGAATTCTTTCTTGGTGGGGTTTGGACAGCAATACAAGCGCTGAACTCTTGGCTTTATGGACTCTTATATCTTTTACTCGGAACTAAGGACTTAACTAATCCTCTTCAAATTCTCGGTGACTCCACACCAATTATTGAATGGGCTCTGGGCAAAAGTCACTTGAATGTGACTTCTCTTCAACGCTAGAAACGGCGAATTACCATTTTGTTGGAGCATTTTCACGACTACTCTATACAACATATTTCCCGATCTTTCAATTATAGAGTTGACTTAATGTCAAAGAAGGGATTCATTCTTCGGGTTACCCCTTTCACTCATCATCATCTGGGGAAACATTTTTTGTTCAGCTTTATTAATTAGGCTATCCTTCATGGTCATTTTTGTAAAATCGATGCACATGTTTATGTGGCTTTTTGGGGTGTGTTTCTCTCTGTTTCTATGTTAAACTCCAAGATGTTAAAGCTCTTATAGTTGTGAGGTATTACTGAATAGTGGTATACATTATCGGACTTATTGTAAAAGACTGCTTAGTCTGTTTTTTCATAGATTTTATCCTTGGGATAGGTAATATTGTAAGTTCCTTTGATTCGCATAATGAATAACAAAGAACTTTTTTCTCGTTTAAAAAAAAAAAAATCTTATTTCCTTCATCCTGCAATAGATTTCTCGCGTGCAATGCAGAGTTTTACAGGTTTTAAAAGCAGACAGTCCCTTGTAACTTGCTTAATTTATAGAAAATGTAACATGTATGAGTTCCTGGAACTTATCTTCTAAATCTCACATTGAGTGTCTAAACAATCTTAAGAAAAAAAATTATGAAGTTTAAAGTATTCAACCATTCCTTCATTCTCACATTAAATGTTTAAATAATTTTTAAAAATTTATATAAAGTTGAAAGTATTCAATAATTTATTAATTATGTTTAAATAATTTTGAAATTTTGAAATAAAGTTTAAAGTATTCAATCTTTTAATTATTGGCTATTGATTAAGTGGATGATCTAATTTTATATAACCTATAAACCATAAAACTTTAAACTTTGTAACTTGTGCTTAAATGGTTTATGGTAAAGTTTATATCTTGATTATTGTTTTGAATTTATAAACAATGAATTACTAATTTTTTGATGAAATTTCTCAAGAAATATATAAGTTTTCTCTATTTAGTTTATAATTTATAATTTTTTTTTACACTTAATTTCTCATAGAATTGATTCTTTTAAATAGCATTATTTATTTTAAGTGTTTAAATTTATAATAATCATTGTATAGAACCTATTACTTAGGTATCAAAAAATCTCAATAACACAATCAACTCTTAAATCATTAATTTTATATATTTGAATATGATTATCAAAATGATCATTGTATACAATAGGCTACTATAATGATCCTTATGAAGACACCTTATACGTGTTCCTATTGCGAATAATTGTGATCTTTTTTTTGTCTTTTGCACTCTATTGAACACATGCTCCTTAGTTAAAGATTTGGACAACCCAATTGATGTTGGTTGTCATAACAAATTCACTATGTGGGCATCTTCATGTGTTCACCTTAGGATCAACCTCAGAATAAGAAGCTCTTCATTGGACCATTGGCACTCCATGTTTAATATTTTTCAATTCTATGGTGTGTTAAACTTATGTACCTCTTGATTGTCATGTATTAGTCATATAGCAATTGTTAATTGTTAGATCTTGTACAAAGTTTTCAACTTTTTAGTTTAAAAATATGAGGTCTTCAGTTAACAAAGTTTGGTTCGTTGGTAAAGTTGGGATGTTGGTATTCTCTCTCAAAGTTCAAATCCCTTCAAAGACATGTTTGTCCACAAGGATTAGTGTGCCAATATAAGTGAGTTGTTTATTATAGTTGATGTTGAATACAAATGTTAGACAATTTTGATTGAATAAATGCCCAATAGACTCATCACTATTTGGTTGAAAAATAACTTCATGAATATGTGGAACGTACTCACTCGCTTGTAATAATTTTTTATATCAAGGAAAAGAATTTGAATATCTTATGTGCTTAAAAAAGTTAAAATTCTAACACACAAAACTCCCCATTCTCCAATTAGATTTTTAGGCATATAAGAAAGATGCAGACATGATTAAAAAAATACCACAACAAACTCATGTAAATGGCATGCTTTTATTTCAGTGAAGTCCAATAATACAATGATGTTGATCTCCTTTTAAGTCATCCGCAAGGTAGTTGTGCCATCGTTACATATAACTACTTTATTAACTAATTATCATCTTAATGACTTTATTAAGTAATCATTATACTCTAACACCCCTTCTTAAGATTTGCAATACAATTAAAAACATCATCTAAAAGAAACATTCTTCAAATGCTTCTCTCTAACAAACAATTCTTAGACTAGTAAGATTCCTTCAAATTGTTCCTATTCCTTCGTAAGGTGTAGCCTCCTAGCTATGATCCAAGTTTCCCAAAATCATTGGACACCATTAGCTCTTGCAATGTCTCATAACACTCATAAATGTATAATGTTGAACTTTCAAATCCACAAGCATCTCAAACTATTGAATAACTATCTATCATACATTGCATCTCTTCCTATCTCCAAAGAGTGGGTCTCTTAAAATAGGACAAATGTATCTTCTTTAACGAGATCATCATCACTGCCAATATTTGGTGGATCTTTAGTAAATGCTATATTTGTTGATTCTTTAAGCTTCCCTTTGAGAATATCACTGACACAGAATTTGCAATTAATAGTTGTATGACCTATTTTTCTACAATAAAAACACGCAATCTCACTCTTACTTGTCATTCTCTTTCCCATCTCTTTCTTTGAGTATAGCGCAACCTCTATCTAAAATATCCTTCTAAACCTCCTATATTTAGCTTATTTTCTTCAACCAAGAGTGTTTATATCATATCATCCAAAGTTTATGAAGACATTTGACTTAAAGTAAAAACAACAATGTTAAAAGTTAAAGGAAAACTATTTAGATTTTGCATCTTCATCTTCTACTTGTGCACCAACCTTTGTCAACCGCCTTATAATTAATTTAAATTATTTATATGGTTGGACATAGTAGTTTTAGCGAGCATTTTAAATCGAAACAATTGTAACTTCAATGAAAATTTTGCATTTAGTACTTTTGCACCAAACAACTTACTCAACTCATCCCAAATTTCTTTAGATGGTTTTTCCAAGTTAATGGCTACAATGGCGGCTGCCCGGGGCTGCTCTTTTGGTGTTGTAGCGTTTATCTGTTTCACATCCTTTCGGTTGTGATCTCGGATAACATAGCGTTTCTTTTATCAATGGCTCTTTGTGTCGGGACTGTTTCAGAGGTTTAGGTTGCAGGCTTGGAGTCAGCCTCCTCTGTCGGAGGTCAGTACCAACCAAGTTTTAAAAAGTGGGAAGTTTTCATTATTTAATCCTGCAACTCCCTCATCTGGGTCCTAGCTATGTTTTCGGAATTGCTCAGAGTTTGTTTTGTTTTTGTTGTTTCTTTCGGTTGACTTGGGGCACCTTGGTTTATGCTCTGGCGTCTATTTTATCGATGGGATCGGTTCTGGCCTCCCCGGCGAGGGTTTGGGTTAACCCCAATGAAAATGTGTCGTTTATCTCTCCAACAGCTCGGAAGGATGTTACATCCTCTATTCCTGAGGACCCGGGCTCCCATGTGACTGTGTCGGTAGGGGAGACACACGGAGTTTCCTTAACTCAGGGGGGCCAGAAAATGGCTTATACCATCTCAAGGAAGCCCTGCAGGCCTACTAGAAATCAGAAGGGATTGTCGAAAGTTGAACTAGCATCAAAAAAATATTTCAACGTACCCTGGGTGGGGATGTAACCATGGATATGGTCACAAACCTGGCAACTCAAGGTTTGATCGGTAGGTTGGAGTACATTCAGTTGAATCGGGGTGAAATCGTGCACTGGATTACAAGGACCTAGAAACCTCTCATCCATTACGTTCCGAGGGTGATTATGCTGGAGAGGGGATGGATTTACTTTCACTTCCTTTCCAAAGACTCGCTGCAACTCATGCATGAGAAGTTATGGGTGCTGGGGGTCGGCTCGCTGGTGCTGAATATATGGCATACGGGCTTTTACCCTTGCAAAGAAAATTTGTCTAAGCGTCATTTGTGGGTCATGCTCCCGGACTTTCCTCTGGTATGTTGGAGCTTTCAAGAATTTTTGGAGGTGGCTAACTCTATTGGTTGCTTTATTGTAATGGAGGAGGGTACCCTTATGGCTTCGGAGAGAATCTATCCAAGGGTACTGATCGAAGTTGATGTTTCTTCAGGCTTCCCAGCCAAGGTGGAGGTTGTATGGGAACATGGCGTTTTTGTCCAAAAGTTGGACTATTGGCGCATACCCTTTAGGTGCTATTCCTGTCGCTAGCCTGGGCATATGAAACGAGATTGTCCGGGAACCAGGGACAAAGCTATTGGAGGTCGAGCTAATAAGGAGGGTAGTATAGACCCTGAAAACTCCTTTATTCTCCCCATTCATTTGACGTTGCTTCGGCTCATGCATGCATATATAAGTTAAAATCCTTCTTCCCCTTAATGCTAAACTCACTTTCCACCGATGAGATATCAGATTCCCTTGGTATCGGGAAGGAACTGGCTAAAACAATGGCTTTTCCCCCAGCATTGGCACCGCTGGCCCTTTTTCTGGCTAGTGAAGGTGGGGACTGTGGTTTTATTGAAGCCCGACTAGGTTCCCTGGAAACCGTCGGGGGGGGCTTGGGCATTTCTTTAACCCCAATCCCTTTAATAGACTTAGACAGGAACGAGACGGGTCCTGTTGCAGGAGGTTTTGCGCCCATTCTAAGTCCCAAAGGGGTTATCTCGTCTAGCTCCTCTCCTGATAAGTCCGGGTCTTTGGAAGGGGAAATACTCCACACTCATGGGGTTGATATGGTCCCTCTAACAGTCTTCGGCGGCCCTAGCGCGAAGGGGACTTTGGACTTGGGGCCCGTGGTGGGTGCCATTAACAGCAAAAATGTCACTATCCGCAGGAAACAAGCTAGGAAAAAACTAAAGGACTCCTGCCGCGAAGGGGGTGCAGATAGGAATTGGGTCAATCCGAAAGCATCCAAAGCCTCGGGTTTGGCTAACAATTTGACCACTAACCAGTGAGCTAGGCCTCTTAAAGCAGGTAAAGACCCCTCGGTTGTTCCTTAATGATTATATCTACCTTTAACTCGCGGGGTTTGGGCAGCCTAACAAAAAAGGCGGCCATTCATCATTTCATAGATACTGTAAAACCTTCTGTTCTATTTCTTCAAGAGACTATGCATTCGGCGTTGGATGCAATTTCTTTAGTTCAGTATATTTGTCTGAGATGGAGATTTTGTGTTATCGACTCTAATGGTTTGTCGGGGGGGATTTTGGCTGCATGGGACTCCTTGGAGGCAGACCTGATGCCTTTTTCTGTCATTGATGGTATTGCTCTTATTGGGAAGATTCAGGGATTCGGCCAAGAGCTGTTTATCCTCAATCTTTATGGCCCCTACTGGGATCGACAGGCTTTCTGGGAGAAGATTTTCGCCAGCCGGATAATGGATAGATCAAATCTGATCATTTGTGGTGATCTCAACTTCACTCTCTCTACTTGTGAAGTTTGGGGTGCAGGACGTCGGGAGGATCCTTTGGGAAGTTTTCTGAAGGAGCGGTTTGAGGCTGCTGGATTGGTGGATGTGTGGCCTTTGCGTATGGTCCCTACTTAGAACAACAGGAGGGCTGGTGCACATGGTTTGGTGAAAAGATTAGATCGTTTTCTCATAAAACAAGGTTTGTTAGATAGCCGTGCCAAACATAGGTCATGGAGTGTGGCTACAGGGGTATTGGATCACAAAGCTATCAGTTTGGAGATTCAGCTGTAGGGTAATTATCAGTCATACCCTTTCAAGTTTAATAGTACCTGGTTGGAAGAAAATAATTTTTGTGACCTGATTAAGGATAAGTGGAAGAGTTGGAAGGGGGACCAGTCTATCTCTCATATTTTCAACCTGAAAAACAAGCTAGATTTTATACGCATGGATATCAAGCGTTGGGAAAAGATTAAAAAGTTGGAGGATGAAAAGGAGTTTAGATAAATAGAGGAGAGAATCGGTGCATTCGAGGATGAGGATCCTAAGTTTGATGACGAATTGCATGCGGCCTTAACTAATCTTTTTAACAGGAAGAAGACTTTATTGGGTCAGAGGGAGAGTTACTGGCGTCTTAAGAGCAAGGCCCTTTGGCTGGTAAAGGGTGATGACAAGACAAAATAATTTCAAAACTATGCCACCATGAGATGTAACAAAAACTCCATTTGGGAGATTAAAGGAGATGACGGTGCTTTCAGTTCTGACCCGACTTTTATTCAGGACGCTGCTGAAGAGTATTTTAGTGGTGCTTTCAAACAGAACCAGGTCAACAATCTGGTTGAGCAGCTTAAAATTGTTAGAATCTTCCCTCGCTTCTGCACTCCCGAAGAGGGATTGAGGGTGGATATGTCGGTTACGTTGGAGGAGGTCAGGAAGGTTTTGGGTTCTCTTGCCAAGGAGAAAAGTCTTGGCCCCGACGACTGAATTTTTTCTTCATTTCTTCGATTATGGGTGAGGATATATTGTGGGTCGTGGAGGAATCCAGGAGCAAAGAAGTTATGCCTAAAAAGTTGAATGAGACTTATATCGCTTTGATCTCGAAATCCGATAGGCCTGAATTTTTTACTGACTATCGTCCTATATCCCTGTGTAATACTCTGTATAAGCTGGTACATCCAAAATAATAGCTTGTAGAATAAAACCTCTCTTGGCCAAGTTTATCTCTATGGAACAATTCACTTTTCTGTTCAACCGGCAGATCTTGGACGCCATCGGCATCGCTCAGGAATGTTTGCACTCTGTCAAGATTAAAAATCTCAGTGCCTTCATCTTAAAATTGCATTTGGTGAAGGCCTTTGACCGGCTGGACTGGACATACATTCGTCTTCTTCTTATTCAAATTGGTTTTTGCTTAAATATGGTTCAGTGGATCATGGCGTGTATATCCTCTACTTCCTTCGAGGTTTTGATCAATGGGAATCCCACAGGTATGTTCTCTTGTAGCCGGGGCATCCGCCAGGGGTGCCCCCTTTCTCCCCTCCTCTTTATTCTAGCAATCTATGGACTTAGTGGGTTGATTAAGGAAGCAAAGATTGAACGCAAAATTAAGGGGGTGAGTATCTCGAGAGATTTGTCAATCACCCACCTTCTGTTCGTGGACGATATCATGCTTTTTGGGGTGGCTTCTATCGGTGAATGGAGAGCTTACAAGGACATATTCGATATTTTATGCTTGGAATCAGGGATGTCCATCAGTCTTAACAAATCCTCTTTCTTATACAATAATGTGGAAGATCAGACCCTAACCGACATGAAGACCCTTTTTCCTTTCTCCTTCTTGTATATTGACTCTGGTATGAAATACATGGGGTTTTCTCTTAAGCCCAATAGCTATGGGTTTGCTGACTGGGGGTGGCTTCTCCAATGGATTAACCGAAGGATTAATGGCTGGGGGGCTCGTTGGCTCTCCATCCGGGGGAGGCTCATCCTGGCACACTATGTGCTTCAGGGCCTTCCTGTATACTGGTTTGGTCTGAGGAGAGTTCCGGCCAAGTTTATAAATGGTGTGCATAGCAGGTTATTCAGGTTTCTTTGGTCAGGGAAACCATCCAATAGGAAGTGGCATCTTAGCTCGTGGCAGAGCCTTTGTTGTCCCAAAGATCGTGGGGTATGGGGGCTTAGAAATCTGGAGTGGTTTAACGAGGCTATGCTAATGAAATATTTATGGCGGGCGCTTATGGATCATGGTCTTTGGAGCACGGTCATTCGGGTGAAATATTTGAAAACTTACAATTCCATACAGTGGCTTTGCCACCATCATCCCTGCCTCTCCCAGGCTTCGGCGATTTGGGTAAGTATTAGCAAATCAATCGACTTTGTCAAACCTTGGATTAAATAGAAAATAGGCAATGGGGCTGAGCTTCTCGTTGGTGTGGATCCCTTCATCGGGGATGAAGACTGTTATAGGCTTTCACAGGATCTTATAGCAGAGTTACATAATAGACAGCTGATGGTTCTTTCACAGTTTTATATTAATGGTAGGGATGTTCCCCATGACTGTTGGAGATCGGCGGAGGATCTTAATCTTCCCCCTCGATGGCACATGGAGTGGGACTGCTATGTATCTAAGCTTGCCTTCTCAAGGATCAGGCTCAATGATACAATAGATAAGCTGGTCTGGGACAGCCCTGTGTCTTCGGGCATTATGTCTGTAAGGAATGCATACAACACGGTGGCATCCCTTGGTTTGAACCCTCCGTTAACTAGTTGGTGGTATAAAAGGCTATGGCGCTGGAACCTGCCACTTAAGAATAAGTGCTTCTTATGGCTCTGCTTCCACAATAAAATCCTTGCATGCATAAACATTCAAAGGAGGGGTTTTTCTGGTCATGGCATGTGCATCCTCTGCAGGAAAGCTGACGAGGACTCTCATCACCTTTTCTTTCAGTGTAGCTATGTTAAAGCTATTTGGTCACTCTTCTAAGACTGGATGCAGGTTCCGGTTTTTCTGTGTGGGTCTGATCTGCTGGACTGTATGCAACTATGGTTTCGTATTTATGGGAACCAGTGTCTTCTTCCTCTGTTTTGGATAATTGGTATTTGGAGATCAAGGAATTTGGGCATCTTCGAGGACACTCTGCCTTCGACTGAGTCCACGGCACACAGAGTTTTGTTTCACTGGAATGGTCAGCCTCAAATGATGAGGATCTCAAAGGCTCGCCGGCTTACATATCTTAGACTGGAGGAGGGTATTATTTATGGTTACTTCGATGGAGCATCCCAGCTGGGTTTAAGTGGAGCTTGGGTTCTATTCAGCATGCATCATAATCACAACATTAAAATTATGGTAAGCCTAGGTAATGGAAATGGTCTAAAGGCTGAGATTCTGGCTTTGCGGTGCTTGTTATGGTTCGCGCGTAGGAGGGGTTTCCTTTCGCTCTCCATTTTTGGTGATTCTCAAGTTATTGTTAACTGGTTCAATGGCATTCGCAATATCAACGCCATCACTCTGGAGCCATGGATGGAGGAAATCCGTAGTCTAAGGGCAAGTTTTGTCTCGATCAGATGCCAGCACGTCTTCAGGGAAGCTAAGGGAAGCTAATAGAGTGGCCGATCATCTCTCCAAACAGGCGATGGGTCCGATTACAGGCTGCTTGCATTTTAGTGAATATCGGGATGAAGTGCTGGTGGAACAAGGGAATATTATTACCTTTTGATGGGCTGGTCAGTTGTGACGATAGCTGATCTCTGTAATCAGGATTCTAGCCATCGCATTGTAGTTTCTCCTTGTTGTCTGTCTCTATATTTCTTCCGGTTACTTCGTGGAATAGGTCGCAGATCTTCCTTTGATAATAGTTGAATCAGTTAGACTGTTTCGGCGGTGTATTCGCCTAGTTTAGGTGCTCTCCTGTTTTCATATTAGAAGGTTTTTTTTCTCAAGCTATACGAAGCCTCATGATGTAACCCGGTCATTATTCTCATAATACCAAGTTACATATTTTCTCCTTTGGAAAAAAAATGATGTGATTTTGAACCTGAAAGAGCAAGACCAATAATGGACTTGTCTTTGTTGTTTATGCTTTGTTACTCAATCATTTTTTTAGCATCTATAATTTTTGCTTATATGCCTTTCACTATAACCAATTAGTTTTTATTCATCAACTAGATATGAATTTTCACTTTCCATGTGTAGAAATTAAGACCATAAATCTTTTCTAGAGGAGTTTCCATTGAAAAAATTTCATGAAAAAATAATGACACTTTCTTATGGGGAGAAAATATTTGCCTAATGCTAGTCTTATAGAAAATATCTTTGTAGGACTTTGGTGCTAGGACGATGTGTTATGTTTCTATTGTTATTGTTCCCAAAATCGACATACCCCCTCTTCTTCTTTGAATATGAAAAATATTCTCTTTTTCACTTTTCTCCAAAATATTGGTTGCTCTGGCTGCTCTCTATTATCAATCGACAACTCTATTCAAATCATTGTCTATTGTAGAGTGGTAGCTCTTTATCAACCAATTCAACAACTTCTCACACTCTCGCATCCTTTCTCTTTCCATGGTGCTAAAGCAACTCTCTCATTCACTGTAGCTCTAATACCAAATTAGATTTTTAGACATATAAGAAAGATGCAAACATGATTAAAAAACTACCACAATGGGCTCATGTAAATGATGTGCTTATATTACAAAGAAGCACAATAATATAATGATTTTGATCTCATCTTATGTCATCGGCAACGTAGTTGTGCTATCATTACAGAGTAACTACTTTATTAACTAATTATCATTTTAATAACTTTATTAGGTAATCCTTATACTCTAGCATATCCAACTCTAAATAAGATTATAACATTTGTTTCTTCTCTCTTGAATTATCTACTCATACTTATAGCACGATCTTCCCTTAATAACCTTATTCACTTCTTTGATCATAACATTTCATTTAGATAATAATGAAATGTCCCACAAACAAAGGGGTGCCATACACCAATTTGATGTGCTTTGTTGTGACCTTAAACTTAGATGATGATGATGATTAATTCAAAGCATTTATTTTGACATTTAGTTATCACAAACTTTAATTATTAATTTAAGAAAAATAATAAAAATCACTTTTAAAATTAAACATGATTACATGTTTAAATTTTGATAGTAAATACATCCTAAAAACAAAAACTATGAAGGTCGTCCCAATGCTCTTTATATCACAACCTGGCATCCAATTTAACATTAAAAAAAATAAAATTAAAAATTTGACAAAAACACATTTGCTTAGAAACTTTAATATAAGAATGGTCAATGTTTTTTACATGACAACCTGGCATCTAATCTAACATTCAAACAATTTTAAATCTAGCAATTGACCCAAAAGGTATAAAGTAATGCCATTATAAGCAACAAACGAAAGTGCCAAGCAAGTATGCTCATTCTCCTTTAAATGAAAGTACCAAGCATGTATGGATACTATGTCGATTAAAAAGAAAGGATGAACTCATGGCCATGTGCATTGCATGACCTGTAACACCCTAGTTTAAATGTATGGATATGAAAATACTTAGTTGAAAATGTATTTATACATTGAATGAATTTTTTCAATTTGGTTTAGCAAAAGAGGAAAAAACTTATGCAAAAAATAGGAGGATGAAAACTATCTTATCTTAGCTATGTTGAACTTATACTTGCAATGTAAAATGCATATCAATCATGATTATGCATGCCCTTTTAAGAGAATGGAATGTGGAGGGAGTCAGACAATTATTTATGGACATGCAAGCAAACAACTTATGTATGATGAAATATTGCAAAATAACTTTGATGAGTACAACAAGATGGTACAAGTTATTCATATATACAATATGATCTATGGCATCAACAACACCATTTAAGATCCAAGTTTCGAAGCAGGTGTTTATTTTAGCCTAGCCAATCTTCTTTTAGAAGTGTCATTGTGTTTCTTTCATTAATATAAAAAATGTGTTCTAGAAGTACTTTTAATTTAGAAAGCACCACGTGATAAAGAGAAAGGGTGGGAGACGGTAGAAATTTGGTTTCTATCTCACACATAGATTCTTGTTGTTCCCATATTTGTTGACAATAGTCGTACAACATGGAAATATATTGCATATCCATCTATGTTGATCAAACAAAAGAAATGAAAAACAACATTATTAAATTCACAATGATGTTATATAAGTCATTCATTTGTGTAATGATAATGTTATGGTGATAGACATAAAGATATACCATGTAATTAAAGCAATCAATAAAAATATAAATGAAAGTAGAATACAAGTATATTAGATAAATGACTAAAATGTTTTCTAAACATGTAGCAAAAGGAGAAGATTTAAACAATTGTAAAATTGAAATATTGTTTGAGAACATTTCTTAGTTTAGACTCACCTTATTAGTATTTGTTAAAATAGGTTTTTAGGTAAAAAAATTGTTTATAACCTAAAATACAACACAAACATACACAATCCAAGTAGATATTATTTTTCATTGTATTGATGATAGTTTACTACTCTTAATGAATATTTTTCCATTTAGTTCTATAAAACAACATAGTAAAGAAAACAACTCAACTCATAAATATTTTATTTCGACATCATGGGTGAGGATATTTTGAAAATGGTGGAATTCTCAAGAACAAAAGGATTCATTTCAAGAGCCTTGAACTCTACTTTCATCATACTTATCCCAAAATGCAATAAACCTAAATCTTTGGGGATTTTAGACCAATTGCTCTATGTAATTTGACTTATAAAATCATCTCAAAGATTATATATGTCTGATTGAAGCCAACCCTTTCCAGACACATATCATCTAAACAATTTGGTTTTCTTCAAGATCGCCAAATTTTAGATGCAATTGGTATTTCTTAGGAGATCATTCATTCAATAAAGAAGAGAAAAATGAAGGCTTTTTTACTCAATTTTACATCACTTTTTCATTTATTATATTGGCATAAAAATCTAACCAATATATAAATTTTTTAATTATAAATATCATTTAATTATTCTTTGATTAAAATAAAATAAATTGATGTAATGCATTTTCTTTATTGTCAAATTATCAAAAATGTATTTTCCCATTAAAAGTTAAAATATATAATATTAATTTTTTACATAATTTTTTAACATATAAATACACAAATTATATCAATGTATTAATTTGATCATACATGGAGTTGATTAATATATTCAAAATGATATAATTTTCATCATGAAACGTTGTAAGCAATTTCTTTCAATATGTATTTTAATTAAACATTTTTTTTATAAACTTTTGACAAAAGTCTCTCTCACACATATATGGAAAATGAAAATATACATCTTTATAAGAAAAAAAATAGGTGGAGGGCTTCCATAGGTTTGAGGGTTGGTGGTGAGAAGTAGCTTGTTTCCACATTGATGTTTTGGTGAGGTATCCACATATTGGCATTGGGATCTCGATCCTTGGAACAATTTAGGAGAGCAGGCATCATCCATGATTTTCTAGGTCGTCCTTCCAGAGGTTTTCATGGGGAAATGGAGTTCATATAGTGATCCATTGTTCTTTTGTATTTTTACTGCATCTTGGTTTCAAATTCAAGACGTAGTAAAAATCCAAAAGAACAATGGATGATTTAGATCACTATGAAATCTTGAATCACCTTAATTCATATAGTGTTAATAAATTCCTTATTTGCAAGGAGCTTGTTGTCACATTGATTATTCAGGGAGGTATCCACTCATCTAAATCGGGATCTTGATGCTTGGAACAATTTAGGGTTTTATTATAGGAGAGTAGGCATCTTGAGCTTGAGTTCCTTCCATGATGTTCGCATTCATTGTGTCAATCCTTGAGGAATAACTCCAATGGTTGGATGATTTGCATTAATGGGAATCAAATATAAATATACAAAGTAGTGACCTTTGGTTTCATCTTCCAAAGGTATGTTACGACTCTTCATATTTCTTATGACTCTTCAGATATTTGCAATATTTACAATCTCTACAATACACCACAATCTTGTAGGATTAGGTATCCAACATTCCCCCCCTTAATCTAAAGGGGTGTTTGTGAATCCAAATGTATTTCTGAGCTTTTCAAGCTTCTCTCTTCTAAGCGCTTTAGTGAAGATGTCTACAATTTTCTCTTTTGTGGAAAAATGTCTCAAATGAATTGCCTTAACCTCTACATGATATCGAATATGATGGTACTTTGTGTTGATGTGCTTAGTTCGATCATGGACTATGGGATTCTTGTCCAACTCAATTGCATAAGTATTGGCAATCAGTAGAGGAGTAGAATTCACCTATTTCTCCTATAAATCTTCAAGTATTTTCCTCATCCAAACAATCTCCTTTGTTTATTCTGCAACAACCACATATTCTACCTTTGTTGTGGAATCTATTGGAATAGACTGTTTGCACGATCTCCAAGAGATAGTTGTTGATCCAAGACTCGTGAGGTATCCTAAAGAAGACATTCCATTCTCTTTGTTACCTTCAAAGTTTGAATTTGAAATATCTACTCAGTTTGAAGTCATCCACCTTAGAATATTTGAGTCCAAAGTCTTGAGTCCCCTTCAAGTATTTTAGAACTATTTTTGTAGTGGACCATTGTCCTTCACAAGGTTTTTGCATGGACTTGGAAAGGATACCAATAGAAAATGAAATATCTAGTATGGTAGTGGTAATGTAGATAAGACTCCCCACAAGTTGTTTGTACTTGGTTGCATCCTCAAATTGATTACCTTATTTTGATGTGAGCTTCAAGTTTTGTTCCATTGGAGTAGAGAGAGGGTTACACTCTATAATGCCAAACTTGTTCAACAATTCTCTAATGTACTTCTTTTTGGGGATGAATATGTAATTTGGATTCTAAGTCATTTCAGTTCCCAAGTAATAGTGAAGATGTCCCAAATATATCATCTCAAAGCCTTTCGTCAATTCATTCTTTATGGATGCAATGTAGCTTTCATTGTTCCATGTCATCAAGAGATCATCTACATACACTACAAACAGTGTTGCATCATCAAGATGAAAGTGTTTGAAATTCAATTTTAGAATATGCTCAATCATATTTTCTTACCATGTGTGAGGTACTTGTTTCAGGCCATATAATGACTTAATGAGTTTGCATGCCTTATGTTCTTGTCCCTTGAAAGATGAAGACATTCTCTTTCAAGTATCCATTCAAGAAAGCGGTCTTCACATCCATTTTATGAACTTTCCACCTGTTATGTGAAACTAAAGAAAATAGAGTGCAGATGGTATCCCATTTTCCTGTGGAGGAGAAAGTCTCCTCATAAGAAATGCCTTCTTTCCGTGCAAAATATTTTTCCAGAAGCCTTTCCTTATGCTTTTCAAGTGAGCCATATAGTTTGTACTTGTTCTTGTAGACCCACTCGTAGCCAATTGGTTTGGTTCCAAATGGAGGGTCCACTAACTGCCATGTCCCATTCCTAATGAGAGCATCATATTCATTCTGCATGGCTTCTTTCTACTCATCATAAACAACAACTTCTTCAAAGGAAGTTGGTTTAAGGTTAGTAGATAAATTCAATTCACAATCATATGAAACATCCATATCTTCTACATCACCTAAATTTGAATTATCTGTATCTCCTCCATCTTATTGTCTTGTCAAACTTCGATTTTATGTATTTTTGACTTCATTAGATTGAACACTTTCAAGTGTCTTCATGACCCACTTTGGAACTTTATGTGAGGGTCTAGGTTTCTCAGATGGTGGTGCTTCAATATTTTCAAGATTAGTCTTCCAATCTTCTCAATCACATCATCCAATTGAGCCTCCTATTCTGGTGAAGTGGAAGGAACTTCTTCATGAGGGGGAGGTGGTGGTGCAAAAGGATATTTCGAGGATTGATCCAAGATAGGGATCCCCCCTTCAATATGTGGTGGAATCTCATTGTCAAATTCATTAATGTCCTTACATGCATAAATTTATCCAGGTGATCAAGATGCCTTTCAATAGTATTGTCATTTTTATTCATTTCAAGAAAAATGACATTTCTAGAAAGTATAGATTTTTGTTTACCTAATTGCAAAGACGATATGAATTGGTGGTGTTTGAGTACCCCAAGAAGATGCACTTTCGACTCCTTGCACCAAGCTTGTTTCTTTGTTCCTTTAGAATTAAGGCATAACATGTGGGACCAAAGCCCTTGAGATGCCTCACTGAAGGAATGCGACCATACCACATTTCATATGGATTCTTGTTTATGAGAGCATGAGATGGAATTCTATTTCTCAGATAGATTGCAAACATAACGGTATCACCCCAAAACATCAATTTCACATTCTTGAAAAATAGCATGGAGTGTACCATATTCAATAGTATCATGTTCATTCTCTCTACTACACCATTATGTTGAAGATTATATGGCACATATGTTTTATGCATAATTCCATGTTGATGAAGATAATTTTCAAAATCATTAGAGGTTATTATTTTCCATTATCAGTACAAAGAGTGCTAATGTGAGAATGCGCTTCATTTTCAATCCATACATAAAAAAATTAAATGTTTAATATGCCTCAAATTTTTGCTTTAGTAAATATACCCAACACATCTTGGTGTAATCATCAATAAAAGTCATGAGATATTTATTACCATTTGTAGAAGCAACAGGCATGTGGCCACACAAGTCAGAGTGTATCAACTCTAGTTTTATACACGCTTTGAAATTTGTTTCATGGAAAGGATGCTTTCTATGTTTGCCAAGAATACATGTGTCACATTGTTTCAACTTCTTTGGAATGGTGGGAAATCTAGAAACACCGTTCTTTTTCAACATTCTGAGACGGTTATAATTAATGTGTCCATACCTAGCATGCCATAAGAGACTATATGAAAACACACCTTCTTAATGTTGAGAGAGGCAGAAAATTTTTTGAGCTCTTCCAGATGTTCCTTTTAGCTTCAGCAATCTATCTTCTTCCCATCAGGTCATGTTGAATTGGTTGTTAGAGGATCTCCTTATCTCCACTTTCCCATAAAATATGTATATGGAATGACCTTGTTGCCATATGTGCACAACAAACAATAGGTTTCTCTGTAACTTTGGAAGATAGAGAACATTCTGCAACATGAAATCATGGAATTCAGACAATTTAAGCTCAATGGTGCCAATTCCCTTCGATTTGAGGTTGGACTTATCGGCAAAATATACGATACCATCTACATTGTCATTTGAATCTTCAAAAATGTATTTCCTAAATGTCATGTTACAATTTGCACATGTGTTAAGTAGCTAGGTATCCCTCCAAGATGCAAATTAAGTATTGATTGAGACTTCATTTATACCAAAATTATAATGTGTAGCAATAAAGTGAGGAGGTTAAAGACATTTACCCACCTCAAAAGCCTTGTATTTTTCTTATCTATTCTAGTCATTCTTATCTTTAGTTGTCTCCCAAGGAGCCCAACAATGTTCTACAACATGTCCATTCTTGCCATAGTGGAGGCAGTGAAGATCAAGTCTCTTGTTGTGGTTGTGTCTAACCCCCTTGCCTCTAAAAGCATTCCTTCCATGTCCTCTCCTATGGCTTTATCCTTTAGAAGAATCTTTTGATTGATTATTCCCTTTCTAATAAAGGTATGTAGTGTCTTTAAAGGGTTGAATTGTATTCTTTCTGAGGACTCTCTCTTGTTTTGCAACCTTATCCACCAGAGTGTCGAACTTGATGTCTTTTAGTTGGCCACTAGCTTGAAGTGACTCAAGATAGTGTGAATATGTCGGGTATAGGATCTTGATGAAGACAGTGAGACGAAGGTATACCTCCACACCAGTGGCATCAATTTCATGCATGATGGATTTTATTTTAGATGCTACAGCCTTGGGATCATTATCCTTCAATTCTAGGTTAAGGAGCTTCAACAACATTTGAATTAGCTCCAATTATGAGGGTGAGTCAAAAAAATCCTTTAAATTATTTAATAATTCATAGGAAGTTTTAGACGATATTATATGCCAACTCACCTCTTCAGTTATTGTAACATCATATAGTGCATATGCCTTCTTGTCTCTGCTCATCCATAATGTAAGTTCTTTGTCTACAATAGGTTTTGTATGTGCTATAGGTGTAGCACCATACACTCCGTCAACAATCTTTCCTTAAAAAATGCCATCCCACAAATCATTGAAGATTAGAGTTGCTTGATTTTCCTTGACCATTCTCAATATTTCTCTTTTCTAGTGAGCACTGCAACGACAATGGAGACATGTGAATGCATCTTTAAAGGAAAAACACTCTGCAATGGATAATGTATGTGAGGAGAAATATCAAGAATTATTGATCTCTACAATCTTTACAAAAATAACAATATGAGCAGAGGGATCTCTCTAGTTTTAAACAAATGGTGGAAACACAATAGACCACTTGATACAAATTGATAGCATTTGATACAACTAGTCTTCCTTCAAGGAGAAAAAACCTTCTTACAAGTCGATGTCATTTTTTAGACGCAATTCTAAGAGACTCCCTCATGCAGGTTTGAGAGACTCTGCTTAAAAAAAACAACGAAAATGTAGAGATGCAAAACACACCCTTGTTATTTTGAAACTCCTCCCTCCGCCTTCAGACTTCGTCACTTCACGACCTCACGAATTTGCACCAGCTCCAACACAGATATTTCTTCACAAACTTGGCACATAGAAGGTGGTGTAATAGAAGTATGCCAACTCCAACATGCAACCACATGGAATGTAGCAACACAACACTAGGACACAACTCTAACATGCAGATTGATCATGCACCAGAAATATTCCAAGCAAATAGAAATGACCTTTATCCATCCTTCACAAAATTCATGTGGTAGGGTTTTTTGTGATTGTGAGGTTGCATGGGCAAGTAGGGAGCCACACATAGGTCATGAGAAGAAGCTATGTAGAAGGAAGCACACCTAAAATATGTATGTAACAAATCTTTACACAAAAATGTAGAGATGGAGAGAAACTTGCAACAAAGAATGAACGAATTAGGGTTTTCAGTCTCTAGCAAAGAGGAATCACACATATAGTAATTTGAACTTGTAGATATGAGGGGAGAGGTGGTATACCAAGGACATAAAATATGCAAACTCGAGTTATAACAGTAGCTAGGACTCTAATACTATTGTCATGACTAGAGGTATAAATTCAATGGTTGGATTATTTGCATTAGTGGGAATCATACATAAATATACAAAGTAGTGACCTTTGGTTTCATATTCCAAAGGTACGTTATGTCTCTTTTTATTTCTTCTAACTCTTCAGATATTTGCAATATTTACAATGTCTACAATACACCACAATCTTGTAGGATTTGCTATCCAATAGATTGGGTGAATAATATTACATTCATAAGGGGGAAAATCCCTTATATTCATTCCATAAATATCACAAATATGAAATTGAGGGTTTCGCATTCAAAGTATGATTTCTCTTTGATGAAAAATAAATTGAAAATAATACCTTAGTAAAAATGGTGAGAGCTCAAGGAGAGAACTATTGACGTTGGTTGTCATGATGGATATGCCCTTTATATCTATTATAAATAGAGTTGGAGTTATCTTTTGGTGATCACTCATACTGAAATTTGAGAGGATTGTGCCTCTAAATCGATAATAATTTCTACAGTTTTCACTTTCCATATAAAATGAAAAAATACATAAGGATTATTTTATTTGAGGGTATGCATGGAAAGAGATTCCTCCTCTGCTCCATACAGTAGTAGGATAAGAATAATTTACATTAAAAAAAACTACTAAAATCAACACATAAATGACTAATTTTGGTCAGAAGACCATTGGTGTTATATTTGCAGTCATATAACTCACCCTAAATTAATGACTAAAATATTTTTGTCATTTGTTGCTTGCTCTAAATTGATCAATGGGTGGTATATTTGGTTGTTTATTTAATCATATATTTAGTCGTTGTAGTCATTTATTTCAGTCATTTTAACCATTAATTGTCATTAAATAGTAGTAGATTTTCCGTTAGTTGGTAATATATTTAGCCATTTATTTAGTTATTAATTATTGTCTTTTGGTAATGCATTTAGTCATTAATTTGCCATTAGTTGGTAGCATATTTAGTCATTAATTTTATGTTAATTGGTAGCATATTTAGTCATTAATATACCGTCAATTGATAATACATTTAGTTTCACTTACAGTCAATTGATAGTTCAATTAGTCTTTAATTTACAGTCATTTGGCGATTTATTTATGTTGGTGTTGATGGCTTTGTGAGGTATCCTCACAAGTTGGCCCAACAAAAGAAATAATATTTAAATATATTTAAAGACATTAATAATATTATTATTAATATTTAATAATAATGTTTATTATGAAATGACATTTCGGCCAACAATAAAGAGATGCATCATTTCACTTCATTCACTATAAAGTAAAATTCATGAACTTGCCATTTATTCAATCATTCATTTATCTCTCTACTACAACGAAGTAATAAGAAGGATGCATCTTTGATCTCAATATATATATATATATATATATTTTGTGTGAATGGTTTATCTTCCAGTGATCCTATTTATTTATGTTACATATAATTGAAATATATTGTTGTTATCTTAAAATATAACATGGTATCAGAGTGGTACCGAAAGAGACCATTGCTAGAAACTAGGGTTTTCAAGCAATCCTATCGACAAGACTTGGCTGAAAACCAGAACTTAGTTTTTTCCAGCCTTCAGTCAAAATGACAAGCATCAAGATTGAAGATAGGCTCGATGGAGCTTCAAACTTTGAATCATGGAAGTCTAGGGTGCTCATCATCCTAGAAGAAAATGATCTTCTAAATTTCATTGTAGAAGGAGTACCAAAACCAGAGGAAGAAGCAAAGAAGTCTCAATGGAAGAAGAGTGATGCCAAAACAAGGAGGATCTTAATAGATTCAGTCAAGGATCATTTGATCCCTCAAATCTCTCAAAAGAAGATAATGAAAGCCGTGTTTGATACCTTGAAGGATATATTTGAAGATACAAATGTCAATAGGGCTCTTTCCTTAAGACAACAACTCTCAAATGTGAAGATGACTAGATCAAATTCTGTGGCATCCTACTTCATGAAGATTTCAGAACTCAAGGATCAGTTAGGCACCATTGGAGAAATAATTGCAGATAGGGAACTTGTCATGATGACTCTAAACGGTCTTCCTCGGTATTGGGAACCATTCATTCAAAGTGTGAGTGGAAAATCCAAGGTACCCAAGTTTGATTGTTTGTGGGCAGACTGTACACAAGAAGAGACCAAACTTGAAATAAAAAGCAATACTCATGCCTCTCATCATGAAGAAATCCAAGCTCTTGTTGCACATTCCAAGAATAGAAAAGGAAAAGAAAAGAAGAATTTTGGTAGAATATATCACAAAAGTGAAAGATCAAGCCCAATTCCAGAGCAAAAGAAGAAGAAGGATCTTTAACACCTTTAACACATTTAACTACATAAAGTATGGCCACTATGCAAGACAATGTACCTCAAAAAGAAAGCAACATGTCTCTATTGTTGATGTTGATGAAAATACTCCACCAAAGAAGTCAAGAAATGCAGAAGAGTTCTTATTCATTTCATCTCTCTCAGGTACTATTCCTACTAGTAGCAATACTCGATTATTAGATAGTGGTGCTTCAAAACATATGACAAGTTATAAGGAGTTCCTCTTAGATCTAGATCAGAGAGAATCACACCTACGAGTTGTACTTGGAGATGATGCTAGATATACTGTAAAGGGAACTGGGACCACTTCTTTCTAGTTAGACTCTAGTGATTTTCTTCATTTAGGTGAAGTGCTTTATGTACCGGGAATGAAAAGGAACCTTGTTTCCATTTATGCTCTAGAAGACAAGGGTTACAAGGTTGCCTTCTCAAATGGAAAGGTTCTTGCATGGCACAATAACTCCACTATTGATTAAACTCGTGTGATTTATGTTCGTGAAGAAAGCTTATATAGATTGATGACATGACCAATTCGGGCTCTAGTTCATGATTCTATCAATTTGAGTGAGCTATGGCATAGAAGACTTGCTCAGTTACAATATAGAGCTCTTCCACTTCTAAGAAATATGGTTACAGGTCTTCCCAAACTCCAAGTTGAGCATGATGGCATTTGCAGAGGGTGTGCACTTGGGAATAATGCCAAGGGTTCCTTTCAAAACAATGACAGCAGGTCCAAGGGAATATTGGAGTTAGTACACTCTGATTTGTGTGGAGGTCCTATGTTAGTTGATTCCTTGGGAGAATTTTGGTATTATGTGACCTTCATCGATGACTACTCTCGAAAGACTTGGATTTACTTCTTAAAGTCTGAAGAAGTTCTGAACAAATTCAAGGAATTCAAGGCACAAGTTGAGAACCTATATGGGAAAAGGATTAAGGTTTTAACGTCCGATAATGGAAAATATTACACCTCCTCAGATTTCAGTGATTTTTGTAAAGAAGCAGGAATCAAGAGGGAGTACATGGTTCCTTACAAGCCTCAACAGAATGGGGTTGCAGAAAGGAAGAATAGGTCAATTGTAGAAGCAATCAAGGCCATGATTCATGATCAAAACCTGCCTATGTTCCTATGGGAATAAGCTTCTAGTATCGGTGTATGTGTTCATAATAAAAGTCCTCATAAGATATTGAGGAATATGAATCCAGAAGAGGCCTTTACACGTGTGAAACTAGGATTTGGACGCTTGTGGATTTTCAGCTGCTCAATATACATTCATGTACCCAAAGAAAAGAGGATGAAGCTAGAACATTTAGGAAAGAAGGATACATTTGTGGGGTACTAGTGAGTCTTCAAAGGCTTATAGGATCTGCATCCCAGGATAGAGACAGATTAAGGTCAGTAGGGATGTCTCCTTCGAAGAGAAGGTAGCCTTCAGAAGAGCTAGAGGATCTCCCATGGAAATTGACAGTGAGGAGCAATAAGCTCCAAAGGAGATGGTATCATCTCCCCCTCCCTCTTCAGCAGTTCAGAGGGAGCTCGTAGATCCATTCGATCTTGTAGATCCGATTGATCATGTTGATATTGTTGATCCAGTAGAGTAGACATATGTTCTTAGAGATATTGTTGTAGGTCAGAAGAGGCATGTTTAGGCTGGTCAAACTTTACAGGATGCAGAGGAGTATGCAACTCCTTGTCATACCCTTAGGGAAAGGAAGAGACCTCAGAAGTTCTCATATTATGTTGTATTAATGGGCCACATCGTTGATATTGAGTCCTCTAGTTATGAGGAGGTAGCCAACCAACAGGTTTGGAAAGATGCCATGATGGAGTAATATCAATTCATCATGAAGAATAATGTGTGGGAGATTGTTTCGAGACCTACAGGGAAGTCAGTGGTGACTTCCAAGTGGATCTACAAGATCAAATGTGCAGTTGATGGGATAATTGAGAAGCACAAAGCTAGATTTGTGGCTAGAGGATTCTCTCAGAAAGAGGGAGTCAATTATGATGAGACATTTGCTCCGGTTGCACGATACACGACTATTAGGTCGATCATAGATCTGGATTCCACTATGGGATGGAAGTTACATTAGATGGATGTGAAAACTTCCTTTCTCGATGGTATGATCGAGGAATAAGTCTACATTGAGTAGCCAGAGGGTTTATTGATTCATGGGAAGGAATCCCATGTGTGCAGACTGAAGAAGGACCTGTATGGACTCAATCAAGCACCATGTGCATTTGGATTGATAGTTACTTGATGAGCTTGGGATTCACCAAGAGTGACACATACTCCAACCTTTACTACAAGGTTGTGGATGGTAAGTGATTAATCCTAGTACTATATGTTGATGTCTTGTTTCTCACTGGAGACGAGAAACTTATTGAGTGGTACAAGAAGATGCTAGCCTCTAAGTTTGAGATGAAGGACCTTGGTTTGATGCACTACTAATTGGGTTTAGAGGTGTGGTAGAGACAAGATGATATCTTCCCAAGTAAGGGAATTATACCATTGGTATCTTGAGTAGATTTTGTATGATGGACTGTAAGTCCATGACCACACCCACGGAGGCAAACCTGAATAAGTTGAGTGACTCAGCTTCCAAGTCAGACCTGATAGATCCCATCATGTACAGATAGTTGATTGGTTCATTGATGTATCTAGTTAACACTAGGCCAAACATTTGTTTTGTAGTAAGTGCTCTCAATCAATTGATGTGTGAACCAAGATAGGTGCATTGGGTTGCTGTGAAGCATGTGCTGAGATACTTGTGTGGCACTGCGGGTTACATATTGAGATATGCTTCCAGTAGTAATATGAAATTGCACGGATACTCAGATTCTGACTGGGCAGGGAGTGTTGTGGATAGGAAGAACACCTTTGGGTGTTGCTTCAATTTGGGTTCTGTCATGATTTCCTGGTGCAGCAGGAAGTGAACCTCGGTAGCATTGAGTACAGTCGAGGATGAATACATTGCAATGAGTGTTGCAACTCGGGAAGCAATATGGCTTCGAAAAATCCTTGCAGTATTATTTGGTCAGATATTTGAGTCGACCATGATTCACTATGATAATCAAATTTGTGTTAAGCTTTCAGTGAATCCTGTATCTCATGACAAATCGAAAGCACGTGGAAATCAAGTACCAGTATAGGAGAGACATGGTACATAGAGGATTAGTCCAGCTCCTGTATATTCCGACCGATGATTAGGTTTCCAACATTCTCACCAAGCCTCTCTCCATATTGAAGTTTGTATACTTTCGTGAACAAATTGGAGTGGTGGAGAATGCTTCCCTCAGTGAGAGGGAGTGTTGATGGTTCCGTGTGGACCGATATGAGTTATGTGTGGACTCCTAGTCATGTGTGGACTGTGGTTCTGTGTGTACCAAGATGAGTTCTATGTGGATTCCTAGTCTTGCGTGGACTGATGTGAGTTGAGTTGATCATACTTCTTGAGGTTCTATGTGAACCAACAAGAGTTCTGTGTGGACTCCTTGTCCTGTGTGAACTATTGTTCTGTGTGAACTCCTCATTGTTCTATATGGACTATGTTGATCACACTTCTCGACGAGCTGAGTTGTGTGGATGTCATGTTGGGTGTAGCCACATGAACATAAATAGATCTTTCTTATGATTATGAGATGTTCAAGATAAACCATGATGCTCAGATAACATCTAGATGTGTTTTAACATAATGATACCTCCCTAGCTAAGAGGGAGTGTCGGTGTTTATAGCTTCGTGAGGTATCCTCAAAAGTCGGCCCAACAAAAGAAATAATATTTAAATATATTTAAAGAGATTACTACTAATATTATTAATATTTAATAATAATTATTATTATGAAATGATATTTCGGCCAACAATAAAGAGATGCGTCTTTTCACTTCATTCACTATAAAGTAAAAGTCATGAACTTGCCATTTATTCAATCATTCATCTATCTCTCTACTACAATGAAGTGATAAGAAGGATGCAACTCTGATCTCAATACAAAACTATTTGTGTATGTGCATGGTTTATCTTCCAGAGATCCTATTTATTTCCATTACATATAATTGAAATATATTGCCGCTATCTTAAAATCTAACAATTTAATCATTAATTACGAATAATATATTAATATATTGGTTATTGGTTTTCACATTCATTTATATGATATATATAATTTATTAGTTACCATGTAATTAAAAAAATGAAACCAACAATATACAATATTCATAATTAACATATATAACATCAAATTCAAACATACAATAATCATAAACATAAACATCAAAATAAAATACATATACATAATTCATAAACATTATAATGCAATATATAAGATGAACAAACTCACATATATATATATATATATATATATATATATATATATATATATAATCAGAAAATCAAGGTACAGTGTTGTTGTAAGTTTCATGGAGTAATATCCAACTCAAATATCGGATCAAAATCAAAGTACAATGCTACTGTAAGTTTCATGGAGTAATATCCAACTAAAATACCAAATCAAAATCAAAATATAGTGTTACTGTTAGTTTCATATTGTAACATCCAACTGATCAAATACCAAATCAAAATCAAAGTACATTGTTGTTGTAAAGATTAATGGAGTAATATCCAACTCAAATACCAAATCCTTAATTGAACATTCAAGAATGAAACGACACTAAGTGTCATGAACTAATATTCATGCATTAAAATTGAAATATGCAGTGGGCCAACTAGCTACAGCTATGCCATTTTTTCAAATATTTTAAAAGCCACCCTGTAAAGCTTCCTTCCTTCTCTTTTAGACAAAGACATTCATCAACTTTGTCAAAATATGGAAGCGTTATGTTACTAGTGACCTTTATACTATTTATGTTTGCAATACCTTTAGCCAATTTAACTCCATGTAGGATAGAGAGCGAATAAATCCATCCAATTCCGACTTCAGCACCATCATACGGATCCAACAGTCTCACTTTGTCACCTTCTTGGAGTTTATCATATTCAAAATCCCGCAAAAACAAAAAAAGTACACATGATTATTTAGAGGTATGAAAAATGTTATAGTAGTAATCATATTGTAAATTGCATATTATTGAAATAAATTTAATAAACATGTAACTCACCAAACCAGGAACGTTCACATTGTTATCAACACTGTGAAGTCCTAACACTAACTGGGAAGTCTCAAGTTCCACATTGCCAATATCCACAACTTGTAGATCTAGATCCACATCAAGATTTTCAATGTAGTCATCTTTTTGTGCTTCGAGAGCACTGATGACATGGTCTTTTCCTGCTTTTGTGTCGTTCTACATGTGAAACCACATGCAAAACAAATTGGTAACAATATTACAAAACAACCACATGCAAAAAAAAATGATAACAATATTGCTAAACAACATTTAAGGGAATAAGCTTTAGAAATACAAAAACAACATATTAGGAATAAGCTTTAAAAATACAAAAACAACAAATTAGGAATAAGCTTTAAAAATGAAAAAACAACATATTAGGAATAAGCTTTAAAAATGCAAAAACATTATGTGCAAGTTCAACTTTTGGACAAGAAGGTGATTAAGAACATAAAAATTAAATCAAAGCTTTAGGATTGCAGCTGCCAACATAGAACAAAATGAACATAACATCTAGAGTTCCACAACCAAGTATGGATATGGCATTTAACACTTACTCGGTTCAAGCTGCAGGGTTAACATGAAACTTGGTTGCAGGTGTTGTATATTTCTCTTAGACTTTACAAATTTTCTAAGGGACTCTTCATTTTCATATGTTGGACTAAAAGTATAAACTTACTTCTCTGTGAATGTAGCACCTATGAATCACATTTTGATCCATATGTCTAGATATGGCATTTCTACTACAAATTCTTGGAGGCATACTTGATGCACCATATGGGAAATGAAAGGTGTGAAATCTTTTTGAAATTTGTTATTTTGTTTTCTGCTTTGCTTATAGGTTTATGCCATATTTCTGACATTCTTTATATGAATTTTTGGTCAATGTTTTAATTCCCTTATCATGCATTTCTATAGGATGTCCTAATTTCAAGTGGAAGAAAATAAGTTGTGCAATGGGAAAAGTTTAATCCTCAAAAGAGCCATTTAGAGAAGATTCCTTATTATGGAGAAGTCTTCACCTTACTTTAATTCTAAAATTGGTCTTCATTAAAACCAACAATTAAGGGCTAAAATGCCTCAATAAGGGTGGAAATAAGGATATACTAAGGCTTCGGTAAGGACAATAGTGGCTACATTAAGGGAATGAAGGACTATATTAGGGGAATTTCAAGATTAGCCACTTTCTATATTAAAATGATTTTCCCTTTCTATCTTGGATTTGGCCAAATCCTGGTCATCTCTATCACCATTAGCACATATCACGCTCTTATTTTTCTTATGTAGGGGAAGTAGAAGTGAAATTTTCAATAATATAGAGTTTTTCTATCGGAGTGCAACACAGAGCCACCTATTCCACTTGCTGAAAACTTCTCTCTTTGCTTAGTTGTTGGGGTTGGATATTCAACAACACTTGGTATCACTTATCAAATTATATTTTTCTTGGAACCGGTATTTAAATTGACTAAGGTTTGTAAGTCACCATGAGACAAGTTTTCATCTTTAGGTGAGCCAGTTCCTTTTATCCTCATGCCAATATTTTATTATCTCCACCACCCTCGACCCATTGATCAACTCCAGGAAAACATGAGCTATATTCTTGTGCACAATTTTATATGCATCTGCAAAATGCAGATAATGAAGCAAGTTGTAGTATACATAGTTAACAACATCAACCTATTTTCTAACAATATCCAAACAATAAAGTTAACAACATACTTCAAATCTACACTGTCTCTCCCACTTCTGCTCCACTATAAGTTCTATCTCTACATGATTATATACTGAGAAAAAGGAAAGGGCATTATTTTTATAAAGAACAATATACATACATTCAACTGTATGGTTAAGGAGGGAATCATACCTCCTGCCTCAATTTGTTTGTGACATAATATTTATAAGTAAATTTTGCCACCTGTACCAAACATGGTTGCTTTCTTTGAAGGTAAATATTACAACTCCATTCATATTTGCAGGGATTTATGTGAAAAGCGTGGTTAGTATGTCAAAGATAGCTCAAGGTTTGCAAGCTTTTGATTTGAAAGAAGCTGAAGATGAAAGAGGATATGACCCTAGAGTAATATTCAAGGCCTTTATAATGATCAATGCTAGGGATAAATGTAGAGGGCTTCGAAGAGGATGGAGATGAAGGTGAGGATGATAGCGATGGAGATAAAGGAAATGGTAGAGGTGACGATGAAGTTCCAAGGAGTTAGTCATTTATTCCTTGCAATATTTACACTCTATTCACAACCGATAGTCTATTCGAGATGACACTTTGGGCAGTGTATTGATACTCATACAAAGTTTAAACTCATACTCATACTCATACCCATCTATAAACTGAACTAAATATAAACATTACATGCATGAATAATTCCTTAACTGCAATATACCATGTATCACGAGAAATTTTAAGTCCCAACAACTAGTTCCTGTGAGAAGCGACAGGAAGGTTTACGTACATATGGTGACCCGCTCAGAAAAGGATTGCGAAACAGACCATTAAATCTATCGTTAAATCAATCCTTCAAAGCAATTTTAGGATTCCAAAATCAAGTTTAGAAAAACAACTAAAAGTGCATATTTTTAAGGAACATTATACTATAAGCAATTAAAATTTAGGCCTCTAATTACCTCATATGAATCACTACTGATTACTTTATGCTCAGTCCACGCAGAAACACTAGGTTTGATGGAGACAGGAAATTTCAAAACTGCATCTTTTAACCCATATATGCAATTCATCACATATTGGTACCATTCATCGTTCAGGTTGTCAACATTTGCAGTGGTTTTTATTGGCCTTTTTTTAACTTCAACAGATGGCTGCAAAATCTCTGACATTGAAGATTTCACCTTGAGCTTATTGTCTATACTAGAATCTAACGCTGCCATATATTTCATGATATCTTCCCCACCCAGATATTTATTATTGTTTACCACCTAAAAATCAATGTCAAATTTGAACATTCGGTCAGTTTGGTAAAAAAATTGAAATAAATAAGACAACTTAAATTCAACCAAAAATCCAAACACTTACTGTAACTTTCTCTTTTTTGGCTTGTAGGCCGCCCCGACCAAAATTATATGCAAATTTCACACTATTTCTTGCTCCCTTGCCTTTGATACTCTTTGACAAATACTCCTCAGAGTGCATACTTTCCATCAAATCCTCTCACTGTTTGGGAGATAGAATTGAGTTACTCCTATATTTTCCATTGATGATGATTTTTTTTGCATGAATGTCTAAAATTGTTCGTCAAAATTCTCATTCTACTGAGATAATATTTTCTCGAAATATTACCACCAACAGGCTCAAATGCCTTGTCCATTTTATGTATAACAAGATCCACACTTCATGGATCTTGGTCTGCAAAATTTGATTTGCAGACATCTATGTAACATCCGTATCCGAATATTCTCATGTTGTGATCGCGTCCAAATCACAATAAGACTATTCAAGTGAATAGTCAACCAATAGAAAATAATTCCATTTGGATAGAATAAATAATATTGAATAAATATTGATGAGAGATGATTACATTAGAATTTGATGGACCATTTAAATATGGTCTTATGTGCCTTTCTATGGAAAGGTATGTCTCTATCTATTCAATTAATTACATATCAAATTTATTTAATATTTGTTTAATTAATTTTATTTTCTTATTTTCTTATTTGTTTATTGATATGTGTATATAATATTTTATTTGTTACAATCTAAATGTGCATGTAATGACCCTTGTTAGGAATTTTATTAAAATGACCAATTTTTCACTTTTTTTTTTTCCCTATTTCGACCTTTGACTAGTTTTGAGCTCTAGGTCTCCAAATTGCTCGAATTGCTCCCAAATCTTCTGACAAGGTATATGGATGATGTTAGAACATAAATATGTGTTTCAGGGATGCTTTTGGACCTTTAAAATACTTCTGCAAATCCTCTTTTGATTCTGGCCAATGTAGGGAACTTTACTAGTAATTTCCCTTTGACTAGTATTGGTCTCTATGTCTCAAATTGGCTCCAAATGACTTCAAATATTCAAGGAAGGTCTATGAATGATATTTGTACTTGATTAAGATGTTCAGGGATGATTTATGACCATCAAAAGACTTCTGCAAACTCTCTTAAGATTCTGGACCAAGTATGCAATTTTACTAGTAATTTGGGGTTCAAATCCCCCTGGGGTAAGTACTAAAAATGGCTTCCGAAATGCCTCCAAACCCACTCGAAATTCTGAAAAGAGGTAGGGGAAGTATAAAGTACATTATTTAGGTCTCATGTGCACCATTAATTAGTTATTAAGTTTGTTCTAACCTTCTCCCAAACAGCAACAAAAATCACTAGTTCGACCCTTGGGGAAATGGCACCAAATCTTCTCCAAATGTAAATAAACTGAGTAAAATGACTTCAAATGCCTGAGTACTGAACATGAAACTTGTATAATACATCAATAAAATTCCATTCATCAATAAACCATCAGTATTTTACTTATCCATTCGAATCCATCAACATTACATTGGTTCACAACAAGGTAGTGGGGAAATGACACTGTTCTTTCATTAAAAATGAGATTGATACATTTCTACTTGGAATATCGAACTGAAAATTTCTGGAGATGAAGAATAGAGTATTTAATTCATATTACAAAATAAATGGGGCATTATAAGCTCCCCCAAAGAGTACAATAGCTCACCAAAAATGCGCTCCCTCAAGGAGCAAGAATATGCCTTCAAAACTGGAAATGGTTGAGAGAATGTGATGCATTAGAAGAAACCATGATATTCTCTGTAGCTTAAACCTGCAACAAATGACTCCATTAAATCTCCAAATGAAAGGTCTGAATGGCCTTTCCAATTACCAACTTGGATGGGAATCTTTCACCCTCGAAATTGGCTAAGGCAAGAAACTAGTCATCCACTAGCTCTCCCTCTTCACAAATGCAATTGCAAATTTCTCAAATGATCAAAAGATGGTTTCATTATTTGTTATTGACATTTATAAACTTCAAATGTCCTCCATGGGTCGAATTCCTTCCAAGAGACTCATGCCAACTCAAGTTAGGCAGAGATTCCAAAGAACGCTACTTGTACAACAATTCCTAGTCTCCCACTTCCACCAAATCACATGCGGAAGCATCTTAGCTGCCCTAACTCCCATGAGCTCCATCTTGGAGGCTAGTTTTATCCCTGACATGTCATATATGTCATATGTCAGTCTTCAGGTCTGATTTGTGTCATAGGTGTCATAGCATCTTCATCACTGTTATCATAGAGTTAGGGAATCTAGCCCAAATGTCTCACTAGCTCCAAATTGCCTCTTTCTCTTCCATGGGAGTTACTCTTCCTCTACATTTCGACCTTGGATGAGTCATGCAATGAATAATACCTTTTGAAATCCCCCAATTATGTTACCATTAACCTTGAATTTGAATTGGTGAGAGAATGATGCCAAGTGTAGGGGGAAATCTAGCCATATGTGGGTCCCACTTCCTCCATGTGTGTTCATGATCAAATGCCACATTTATTTTCACTTGTATATATTTATTAAGCTCCTTTATTAAATATTTATGCCATTCTAATGTGCAAACATAATTTATTATCCTCCTTATGTCAAATCCCAAAGCTTCCACCCTCAACCTAGGAAACTAGTAATTTTCCTCCTAGGCAATATTTTGACCCTTAGCATCAATTTGACAAACTCTCACGAATATGACCAATGGCATTAGGCTATTGTGACCTAATGAAAAATTTGGGACATGACAGTGCCCTACATCTCATACCCAAATCACTGGCCCACCTTGTAGAATTTTGCCGAATGGGTTCACCATCTTTTGACATCTCAACTCAAAAAGGCTTATTTCCTTCTAATTTTCTTTCTTTTACTTTTCTTTCGGTAGACCTAAACCACTCTTGACTGGATCTTCTTCTTTTAACATCAGCGGATAGGTCTTATAAATCACCATTAATATTGTGTGATTATGTTGCATCAAAGTTTCTAGATGCAGCAAGCGTATTTTGAGGCACAGTCCTTATACAAGGTGTAAACGAACTTGATTGCTCCTTGGCCACATCAGTTGTGGCAAGAGGTAGCTCATTGCTCACCATAGATGTGCCTTTGAACATGTACCTTAATTTATAATAAAGCAACTTCAGACTTGGATTTTTTTCCCTGATTATTATCAATAATATCTTGTATACCATGTACTATATCAGGCTGCAAATCAACATGTGTTGTACCCACCTCATGCACATCAACATGTGCTTCATCAGGGTGCATATCAGTATGTGTGACATCAACATGTGCTATATCAAGCACATTAGCACAAGTATTGTTTTCATTAACTCCACTTGTAGAATCAAAATTAATGTGTTGGCTTCTGTGAGTCAGTAGGAATGTATCTTTAGTTGCCCTTGATTCTTTTGGAGATCTTTTCTTGCCTACACTAGTAGAAATTGGCAAATAAATGACTACACGACTAAAAAAGTTAGTCACGAGAGTGTTTTTAAGTTACATATGACTAAATTTGAGCAACAAAATAAAAATGACTAATTTAGTCATCGGATAAAAAATACAACTAAATAATAAGTCATACAACTAAAAATGACTAATTTTGTCTAGGGATAAAAATTAAGACTAGATAACATTAACTACTCCTAGATTAATATGAATTAATCCAAACATTGATATGTCCTCTAGAGATGATATAACCCGGATACCCATGAGCATGTTTGGTATAGATTACTAAGGGACTTATACTTGGATTTTGAAAATTTAAACGCGACAAATGGATTCAAAGATCCCTACTCCTTAAGGGGTCTTTGAATCCATTTGCATCGTTAATTTTTACAAAATTGTAAAACAAATTTTACGATTCAGAGACGCCACTGTTATTGTTGTTTTCTTGTTTATGTTTATAGTTTTCTAAAAAAAGATTTAATAAATTATACAAAATAAAATTATATAATACATAATTATATTAGTAATTAAAAATGATTAAATTAGATATTATTTAAAATATATTCAAATTATATATAACTATTATACATATAGATTATAATATATGATAACTATATAACATTAAAGTTATTTGTAATATATAATTATATATAAGTTTTAATATATAATACTAATTATAATATAATATACCAAATTTAAAAAACAACTATAAAAAATACCAAAACTAAAAAACCAAAAAAGATATTGCAATATAACTGTGGCATTCTCTCATTATTATGTCACTGCAGGTGACAATCTATGGATCGGTTGATCCAATTAATTCATCCGTACTGTGACAATTTTTTTTTGGACAAGAATGGTTAAAGAGATTTTAATTATAAAAAACTGAGGTTACATAGAGCAAAAGAAGGATGACAGTTTCCAAAGAAGTACATTATCCATCACCCCTTGTTCATCCTTCTCTAATTTATAGTTGTTCTGAAATTTTCCTAATCTAAGGAAGCTATAGCTTCTTAAATGCTGTCCAAGCAGAAGGACACAAAAAAAAAACATTACTAAAGACTATTCTTTTAACCCAAGGATGGAGTAGCTGCATCTTTTTCATAGTCGTTTTGTAATTGGGCCTTTTTCCATCATTCTAGCTTAAAATTTTCTTCAAAAAACCAACAAAAAACATATCTATTACCAAAAAGAAGTAAAGACCGAGACCAACCATCTAGAGACTGAATTCTTCATTGTTCTCCACGCTCCGATCCTTTGCAGAGCTGTTGCCAAAGCGTAGACCAAAATTAACCATCTCACTCCCAAACTTTTCCAGCTTCTTATCAATATTCTTGTTGGTACTGTTCATAGCTTCCAGATGAGTATTCAGGCGGAAATCCGGATGACTTGAGGCGCTTAAGCCATTAACCCTCTCCTCGAGCTTTCTGTTGTGGGTCTTCACTTTAGTATGGTTGGCTTGTGCTAGAGTATATAGCCTGATTAATGCCCGTTTCATCTCCAAGTTTTCATTCCGAGCCAATTTGACCTACTGTTCTAGCTCGTTGACACGGATTTGAAGATCCCTTGTTTCTGCATTGGTTCCCCTTCTTTGTCCAGAGTCGTGATGCCCATTATTTTCCTTCTCTAGCATTGCTTTTGGATGATCTTCCTTATCCACGAAAGCTGCTTGACCAATGTGCCCTGAGGATCTTGCTTGCTCGCATTCGTGTACAGTGCACTGAATGCCCCCAAAGACCGGATGAACCCAACTATGTGCTTGTTTGAAACTCCTAATCGACTTGTGATAGAGAGAACAACACATTCCAAGGTCTGCAACAATATGTTCCATGTTTAAACCAGAGCTTTCCTTTCCCATACGCCAACTCTTGTCTGCGAAAATACAAATGGGGACAACATTCCCACTTTCGAATATGTAGAAGCCTTACTGCCGAGGCCTCACCTCAGCTTCACACATGTGACCCATCTGGCTACAACATGGCATGAACCGAGGGCAATTAATGCTGAGGGGATAGTGAATCCAAGGAAGATTGATAGACGTGAATGGGATGTATGGTTTGCATTCCTATGAACCACAAGATTGATTATGGGGGCAATATTTCTATACGCTGCCTTTTGAGGCCAAAGGGATCTCAAAAAGAATAATGAATCGACCATTCTTGAACCAAAAGGAGAAATTTCGTGAATCCAACTCTCTTCCCTTGGGACATTGTCACATTCTAGAATTCCAAAGCACAAGCCAACTCCCTTGTTTTCCAAGCTATCCGCCTGTTGATTTTGGGTTCTCAGGACATGGAGAAAATTGATTTTCTTGAACTCTTTTGCTAGACACAGTAAAAGATGTTGCATTTTTGAAGTGGGCTTCTTCCAATTTCTTTCCAGATTTCTTGCTTCTCTTATGACGATTAATGAATCTCCAATCACCATGATTTCCTTGATTCTCAATTCTCTGGAAAGTTCAAGCCCTTTGATTAGGGTGAGCCATTCGACATTATTATTGGTTTTTTTCCCAATGCTCCAGGAGTAGTCTCTCTGTTTGTTCCCCATGGGGTCAAATATAATCCCCCCCGCACCTGCCAACCCTGGGTACCATGACAAACATGACAAATTTTTAACAATGCTAATGTTAAACATTAATCCAAGAAAAAATAAAATAAATTATTTTTTTAATTATAGATTTATTCTACATTCGATTGGCCAAAAATAAATGATGTCTGCCATGTGAAATGTGCCCCCGGCATGGGCGGGGGGGGGGGGGGGGTGATGTAAGCTATATTTAAGGCATCGAAGAATGATATTAAGGTGTCTACCTACAATCGATGACGGTTTCGAATTGCTTGTTTTGCATGGGAGGCGCCGTCGTTTTGTTATTGAATTACAAATGCAAAGACTATTGTCGTGCTAGACTCATAGGCCTATGACCATAGCTTCTGCCATAGACAGACGTCTCAACTGAAAATTGGAAGCATTAATGTGGACAACGGGAGAGGGGCGGGCCCATGACGGGACACGAAGGAGTCAATCGGAGAGACGGCTAGACGGACCTGATGATTTCATCGTCCAGGCGAAATCGCCGAAGGGTTGGACAACTCCATCCTACAATTCGACCTTATTATTTTTCTTCCCTACAGCCTACAGGCTACACAGTTTGATCCATTAATTCCTGGGTCATTAATGTCTGTGTTTGCGTTATTCAAGGTGGCATTTAATTGCCGTCATTATCATCCAAACTTGGCTTGCAAGCGTGATTCTGCCAACTGCGCACTATCTGTACACGGGTATACCTCTGCTTTTAGGAAACTTTATCATGTGCAGAGTGTGTCGTATCACATATGGCCTTGGTTGGAAACCATGCAGCTATCACCCGTATAAGCCGCTTCTGGTAAGAGTTATGAAATCGAGGTACTTAGGCATTGGTAACTTCACTTGGCTCTTAGGTGCATCATTCTATGTTTGGCACCGAGAGGGTTCCTCTAAGTATTCCTTTCGATCTTAGCCATGTTCTGGTTAAACGAGAGTCATGGAGTTTAGAACGAACTTTACATTTGAATATATGATCATGAGTTAACAATGAAAACCTTGGTTGGGTGATGGAGATAGCGTTGTTTTCCTTTATTGATTTAACGTTGAATCTCGAGAACCGCGTTAAGCTCAGGCAACCGTTTCTGGGTTTCTTCCTGTATGTCATTGGTTAAACATCACGCTCATTACTAGATCGAGACATGTTCAACCAATGCTTCCTTTCCATGTCAAACGAGCTTCTCTGTCATGTCAAACAAGGTCAATATGATGGATCCATGGTGAAAGCTAAGCATTGAGCTGCAGAGCATTAAATGCGGTAGCTGAATGTTGAGGGTCCATTGGATCTGGAAAATGTCCAGATCCAATGGACCCTCAACATTCAGCTGCCGCATTTAATGCTCTGCAGCTCAATGCTTAGCTTTCACCATGGATCATACCCCTATGAAAACTTGAATCCTCCGGTTTATCAACCAAGAAATCCATGCCACCCGTTGAAAGTGGGAAAAGTGGCATGTAATTATGTAGATATTTCAAAATATATCAAGAAAGAGAGGGAAATCATCGACAATTTGCTTGGGAGTAAGGTGAAGAAGAAGATACCGTGAATAGAAAAAAATCCAAGAAGTAAACAACTTGGCAAACATAAGGCACTGAGGGCATTCGACTCCCGATCTCCTCACCTGGTCGTCGGAAAGCTCCCCATACACTCCTCTTGCTGCTCAAACTCATCAGAATAATGGAACTCTGTGTTTGGTATTCTCAATTTCTTCTAAAAAAAATCCCCCTTACATATGATTACAAGTTTAAACTTTACTTAATGTGCCCAACTGCTTTATAGCCTGCTCAGTTTCCTTAACGGATGAACTTAATCCTGACTAGATAGATTCCTTACTGAAGAGGTACACCCTACTTCCACATTTTCGTCCTTCTTTGTTCTATGAACCGCGGTTATTTTCAAGTTATTGATGAATAATATTTCACCAATAGGCGCTTCAATAAGCTTTTGTGTGTATATGGAGGGCGATCGCAGCTTTTTAATCGAGATTAAGGATGGAAGGCTAAGATGGGAAATCTAGGTATTTTCTTCATTGAGCACATATATCCAATGACACAGATTTGCAGTTTGCTGAAAGGTAAGCCAAAGGTTTTATCGGATTAGCAATAATTAGCGGTCGTTTTGTTTAATCGAATGGGAGAAGGAAAGGTTGAGCCTGTGGGAGAACTAAAGGTTGATCTTGCCATGCGGGAGTCCATTTGGAAGAGATAAAGGTTGATCCTGCCACGCGGGAGTCCGTTTGTTTAAACGGAATGGTGAATCATTTCTAAATCGCCATCCAATTCTTTCATAAAATATAGTTTGATCTAGCTTCGGAGATTTCTGATCCAATTCTTTCATAAAATATAGCTTCGGAGATTTCTGATCGCATCGCCATCAGAAAGAATGGCCATGACCATTGGAAGAGATAAAGGGGAAGCTGGTGGAATCGAGAGTCATCGAACGGGTTCTCGAATATTTCAATCCTTGGCTGAAGCTCTCATTCTATGCAGCCTCTGGAAGTTGAGACTATATGGATTGTTTGCACTTTATATTCTTTCCCTTATATTGTTTTGTTTATGTATTGCAGGTTCATGAGGGCGGTAATGGAAGAGCAGTTTTATAACGTCAACGCATCGAGGACTCTGTCAAATCCAGAAAATAATATGATTTGACTCAGATACATGATTGAATCCATAGGTATAGGCATGACTTTGAGTCTTGCAACTAATAAAATAAATTGACAAGGACATGAGGAGAGCCTCCTCAATCTACCAAATCTAGCTACAATTATTGTATTAGTCTGTCAATTTGCAATATATGCTTTTAAAATTTTGCTCAACAATCAAATCGAATCAGCTCTATCAATGTGTACTTTCTTCTGGATCGACATTGACATGCAACAAAATGTAAAGCATTCGTCGGATGAAGAGAAATGCTTTAAAACTGTAAGCGCGTTAAAACTAAAATCCAGAGATTTTCAGAATTCTGCACTCACTCTGTGGCATTTCCGTGCAGGTGCACGCAAAGATTTTACCTAAATAAATTGCATTATTGTAATTAATTATTTAGCTGTGTTAGTTTGAAGTAATCGTTCGAGAGATAGAAGTAATCGATCTAGAAACGGATCTAAATTTGAATCCCAAAGGCGCAATAGTTTGGAATGGTTAACGCTCAGCAAAATCTAATGGCAGAGATGATAGACAAAAGAATCAACGACGATTGTGGAGCGTCGCACCGCCAAAAATCACGTTTGCAATGTGTTGTAAGTGGTTGCGGTAAAGAAACCATCAGCATACGTGGCGCACTTGTATTGCATCGCATTGACACAATGGTGGTATCACAACCCACTATGTGGCATGCGAAAATCGCCAAGGAGCTTAACTATGGGAGATTCGTGGGCCATGGCACATGGCAGATGTAGAGGCAGGTGGGAAATGCACCCATGTATTTGACGATGAACGAACGGTAGAGGGATGTAATATGGGAGATCAAAGGACGGGATCGTCTCCGCATCGTGGACAGTGCACACTCGGTAAAGCGGAAGGTGGTTGCGGAGGCGAAACCACCTTAACAGGTGTCAATTGATAGTTGATCCGCATGGACGTGTGACCGGGAAAGAAAACCATTGTTAAATGTTGCGGATACCGCCATGGAGGTAAAGGACATGTGATCTGATGGCCTGAATTTCAACACGTGCGATCAACGGCTGAAAATAGGGTACATTTGGAAAGTTGCAAAAAAGATAAGGAAAAAAGTCTATATAAAATAAAAAGGGCATTCAAAATCGACATATTGTCTATGTGTCGCTGTTCTCAGAAGCTTCGAAGACTGGTGGAAATTTCCAGTCGCATCAGAAGAATAAACGACGTGTCTACAACAGGTAGGGTTTGGTGACCTGGCTTGTATATTTGAAAGAAATTTGTTTTTAAAACGAGTTTAAATGGAAACTGTGCACGATGTAAACCCCTTTAAAGCTAAAGATGCCCTATAAGACAGGGATGGAGATGTTTATCATACCCTAATTAGGTTGAATTTGGCACAGTAGTGGACTTAATCATTGTTGTTTTAACACATTTGATCAAATTTGATATATCTTTGCAAATGCACTATTGAGAATATTGATTCACCTTCTTACCAACACGATGCGTTTCTTGACAGGTTTTCTTCAACAATCATTCGGTAACAAGATGAAGTTTGGAATGCACATTAGTCATACAAGGAGCTTAAATACAAACCTACGATATCAACTAAGTTTAGAAGTATGGGTGCCAAAGTTTGTCCAACTTGAAATTGAAATTATTTTCTATTAGTCTATTACCTTGAATTTTTTGGTATTAGTGGAATTGTAAACAATGTTTCTTTTTTTAATATGATTGGTGCATGTTAATGGTGATATATACCACATAGAGTAGCGATCAATTTTCTCCTGTATTTTGATTGTTTAACCTATAACTAATGGTTTAAAATAATCTAAGTAAGTAAAATACTAGAAGTAATCCAAATGAACTAAACACTAAACTAATTTGAAATAAATATACTAACTATAGAAATATAAATTTTTTTAGAAATTTACAAACATGTTTGTTGGAGAGTGCTAAGAATTTACAAACATGTTTATTTCATTTAAAAATAAATGAAATAAAAAAAAGTATGGACTGAAAGGAACTTAAACTTGCTTGCTGAAATACTCACAAACATGCATCAAATTTCAATAGAGGTTCACTCCATAATGCTCATAAAAATATGCAATCTAAAGATACAGATAAATCTCTTCATTACTCTGGCACTACTTTGATTGTCAATATGATATTATCTTAATAACAAATAGGCGTGATATCTGAAGGGTATTAATATTATTAAAAAATTGTTTACTACATGGAAAAAATCAAACATGGACATTGCAACAGCTGGGACATTGAAGCAACCTGATTGTGCACAAGCAGATGGGAAGCAACCTGAGCATGCATTTTACTTCTTCCACTTCAGTCACCGTGCAAAGTCTCCATGGAATTTTCGATTTTCCTTCAACTTCAGCTGCGTCCTTATCTGTTAAAAACCAATGCAAAATCAATATAATCTATCAGTATCCAAAAAAGAAAAAAAAAAACAGCATACGGTACAATACTTACCAGAAAGGGTAATTACATGCCTATTAGGGTTGCGCATATACAGATCTCAATCCTTCACTGATTGCACTCTCTGTACTGGGTAGAACAAGTAGGTTACCTCCAGGTATTCGATGTCGATAACTGGGCGTTCCTGCTAGAAATACAAGCGTGGAAATTCCTGCTGCTAAGGCAGATAACCAGAATCCTAATACCCACATGCAGATGAATGAATGATTCTCTTTTCCCATTGCCAAGAAGTAATGCAATAGAAGCACATGAATGATTCTCATTTCCCATTTGAATATATGTTGTAAAACTAGCAGTTTCAATGGACTTTTCATGGTCACTTCCCTCAGGGATACACGGAGACCAAATTTTGGGGGCGAGTGGGTCACTTCCCTCAGGGATACAGTTTTAATGATAATGTACAATAAAATAAAATATTTAATGCATAGTGATTAATAAGATAGTGAATCAACATAGAACAAGTAACGGCTCCGTTGATAGTAATTAATAAGCTAGTGAATGAACAAGTAATTCTATCAACATAGAAAACGGCTCTGTTGCAATATGACAACGGCTCTGTTGCAACATAGAACACTTCCATATGAAAACGTCTTCTTGCAGTAGGCGTTACTATACATTATGGATGGATGGATGCGTTGCATTCAAACCGGTCCATCCATTCTTTGCAACGCCTCCCTGCCCTTTGTTGTTCGCACACTCTCCTTTAAAACCGTGGCACAACAGCACAACAGCCTCACCAACAACAGCATCATCACTAGCAGTAGCAGCATCACTAGCAGCAGCAGCATCAGCAAACCAACAGCACCAACAGCATCAGCAGCGTAGCAGCATCAACAGGTGCATCATTTCTAATCCTTTCTGAACTTTAAAATCCTGTAGTCGTGGATAGTCGAGATCTTCACTGTCTTTTCATTTATATGAAAATTGATCACGTATGGATTGCCCTGTATGGAAAACTTTTTTATGTTGACTATCTTCAATGTCTTTTGATTGATATGAAAAGATGTCCAGTATTCGGCCTATGTTTTCCCTATCTGTCAAGGTTTTTTACCTCCTGGTTGTTATCCATCTAGGTTAGAATTTGTATATATGTTTTCCTACCTTTGAAATGTGTTTGTCTGCAAATTTTTGGTCACAATCTATGCCCGCTGAGCGAAAGTATCCTTCATAGGCTCCTTTAAGAAATTCCTGCTGCAGTTCACTGTTTATATTTACTTTTTATTTGAAATATAGCAGCAAAATATAGTCCAATACTTAAATGAATGTCTTGGTCGATAAAAACAACTCAATGCATATATATATGTAATGTTAACTTATGGAAAATATATAAAAGGCTAAAGATATATGAAACAACTCAAATTCTCAAAATGATTTACTTCGTTGAAAAGGAAACAAGAAATAGTGGGCATGGAGTCAATATTTCAGATTTAATGTACCGCTAAGTGATTTATACCAAACAGATTTTCAGAGAGGCAAGATAGTTATCATATCACAGTTAATATAATTTTGCAGGTGGTATAGAAAGAGATAATGAGAATCCATCAATAGCGGGCATCGAACTAGGATGAATCCATTGTTAACTTTGGAGAAATAAATGAATACTTAAATGCGATAATTTGAGGCATAACCAGTATGAATCCCAATTTATTTCAGACGTTCATTTAAGCATGGAAGAAAAACATAATGTAAGATGTGACAAAGAAGATAAACATGCACATATAAAGATAAGGAAAAGATAGACTGTAAAAATGATTAACACATGAATCTCTTGTCTCAAAACATAGGTATTTCCACTATATGACCATTGTATTCACTTCATAAAAAACTTGACCTCAAAAACTTATTGTCTCTCAAAAGGTTTCCAACCCCTTCAAAAATGTTTCACATTTTCTTTTATACAAAATTGGGAATAAGCATAACATAACTGCTTATTTTAACTAATAACTGGAAATGTCTTAACTAAAAAGTCTTTAAACAATATTACAAATTTTCAAAAATAAAAACATCAATGTTTGCCACTTGGCAAAAATTCCAAATGCATCTTCAGGAATGAGTTGAGTACTTTAGTCTTCCATACTTGTCTACGTAACTCCATTGGTCGGCCATGGGTAGATCATAGCTGGTCATTTCCTTCACCAGGACCCGCATCTCGATGTGATCTGTGTAAGATATAGGAGGGAATTTTTCGCCAATTGAAGCTATCTGATTTAAAATTTCAAAATCTTCTACCATTTTTTCCATTAAGATCTTTCCTGTAAGGCAATGATCCAGATGTTGAAATTTTTCATGATTCATCCGAATGTCAAATAATAACCTTTTATAATCATTCTGAGGAATCAATTCCCGCTTTGCATCCCAAAAAGTAGGCAATCCTTTGATAATCAATTTTTCAAATAACCTTTTAAATTTGACCACTTGCTTTCTTATTTCTCCAGCTCTGGCTTCAACATTTTCAGCATGTGTATATTTCCCAACGATCCTTCTAGCCCATGTGATAACTGCAATTCTGTTATTTATGTTCATGACTGTTAAATATGCTTCTATTAGACCATTTAGGAATGTAATTGCATTCTGTGCAGTTTCCTTTGGTTTTCTATTCATATGTTCCCTTATTGCTTTGCAACTTTCAAAATCATCTTCCACCACCTTCTCTTTAACTCTCATATAATCAAGATATGGCCTCAATTTTTCAACTTCTTTTATAATTTGGTCCCATACCAAATGCTTACACCCTTGCATCGTAGCTTGTCCTGTTACATGAGCTGTCAACCTTTTATTATTATCAAATAATTCTTGATTTTTTCCTTGTAAAGTTTTAATTTCTTTATCTTTCATTTCATTTTGTTCCTTCATCCTCTGTGTTTCATTTTTCAGCTCTTTAATTTCAACGTCCTTTAGACTTATCTGTGACATAGCTTGTAAGAGACTATCTGCTCCATTTTCTTCTCTAGCTGGACTTGTATGTGCATGCTGTTGACCTAAGTCTGATAGCTTTCTCTTTACATCTTCCAATTGCTCTCCCAGAGAAATCTTCTCTTTCTCCCAATAAGTTTTTTCCTCAGTCAGTTTCAACATTTTTGCAGTGACATTTTTTACTTCATCTGACAGCTCTTCTTTTTCTTTCTCTAGTATGGTCAGTTCGGCTCCTTGAATAAGTTGAGTTTCTGGGATCTTCAATTTATTTTTTAATGTTTTAATCATGCTATCTTTTTCCTTAAGTAAATTTGTTCCTCCGCCTCCCTCTTTATTTACCAAATCAAATTGTAATTTTTTGATTTGTTATTGTTGTGATTTGTTCTTTGTCTTTTCTTGTCTTAGCTGATTATTTAATTTGTCTGCTATATCCCTTAACTTATCAACTTTCACGATTGCTTCCAAATACTCTGCATATATAACTTCTTCAGTTTGTCTATGTAGAAGAATCTTATCTGGAGCATTGATATTTGTCAAATCAAATTTCATTTCTGAAATTTTATCCTTGGTAACAATTGATAATTTTAGAGAATTCTCTTTGACATTTCTGCTTGTAAATAAATTAACTTCTGTACTGGATAAAGCTCTAACTTTTGGAAATAATTGACTAGTGTGCCGGGATGATTCTTGCTTATTCTGACTATGTTCATTAAAAATATCCATTATATTGTGGGGTCTTTTTACATCTTCTTCCATTTGGCCTTCTTGAAGAGTATATTCATTCACTGTGACTTCTAGTATTTTGATTTTAGGTTTTCTTTCATCCTCCATAAATGCCATCAGTTCTTGCTGCCCGTCCACCTTTGACTTTTTTAGTTTCCCTCCTTCTTCACTTTCAAGGTCGACTATGTCCTGGAGAGTTATTTTAGACCCAACCACCTCAGTATCCATCATGTTTTCGGTTTCTTCCGTTTTAGACCCAACCACCTCAGTATCCATCATGTTTTCGGTTTCTGCCATTGCATCTGTTAGTACCATTTCCTTCCCTTCAGAAGTGGGGATTATTTCTTTATTTTCCTCGTATTCTAACCAGTTCGCTCTATTAGACATTCCATCAATCTCTTGATGATCCAATGCTTTGATGCGATGGCTTACTCTTCGTTTTGATATGATGTGTAAAGGATCATATTCAATAGCTACATCCGTTTCAAACTCCATTTCTTTCAATAATTTTTCTATATAGATAATAGCATTTTTGTTCTTAACAGTGAAAGGGCCAACTGTAAATGGATATTTAATGTCTGTAGCTTGTTTGAACAACAAGAAATTATTGTAACCTAATCACTGTACTATCTTTCAACAAGAACCAATCCCCTACAACAAATTCTGCACTTAACTGCATAGAGGTCTGCATCTATGGCAATACTCTGGGCATCTTTTCTCCAAAAATCATCCTATAAACTTCAGAGAGCATATAATTTATATAATTGAACATATTATTTGCTAATGGACTCGTGAAAATTATCTCTGGAAAATGTAACTCTTCATGACTGTCCATCATGACCATTTTCATCAAATGTGACTGAAACTTGAAATGCCTGAGCGCAGGGAAATTGGCCATTTGGTAGTGGATTTTTTCAGCCACAAACTCTTCAAAGTTTAGTCGGGGAATTTGACTTTCATCAATTCTCGGCGGACTCGTACTCATTCTATACAAAAGGCTCAATTGAAATTTGCTCACATACATGTCTGTATCAAACCCTAAAACTAAAGCCAACAATGACAAAACCAGTTGGGTGTTCTCGTTAAATAAAGAAACATCTATAGGGTAAGGGACATTGGAAATGCTCAATTCTGGTTTAAGGCAGGTGGAAAGAAATTTTTCTTTACTCTCTGGAAGGGCTTGACAGTAATAATCGATAATGGAGGTCTCGGAAAAACTTTCAGGTTGAAGGGTTTGTGATAAATTAATGTCTAGGGATTCCAGTACAATCGAGGGTTCTATTTTGCAGACAACTCTGGTTTTCTGACCATTTAAGATAGTCCTCTCGTCTCTGGAGTAATTAACAACACACCACGATACAAACTGTGGAAAAGATGGGGTTTGGTCTGGGAAAAAAGACAATAGGGAGGACTGGTGAATTCTATGAATGTCTAAACCTTCTTTAAGTAATTTCATCAGTTTAAGTTTAATTTCAGCGATGGACAACCTAATTAGGGTATCATAAACATCTACATCCCTGTCTTCTAGGGCGTCTTTGGCTTTAAAGGGGTCTACATCGTGCATAGTTTCCATTTAAACTCCTTTTAAAAACAAATTTCTTTGAAATATACAAGCTAGGTCACCAGACACTACCTGTTGTAGACACGTCCTTTATTCTTCTGTCGCAACTAGAAGTTTCCACTGGTCTTCGAAGCTTCTGAGAACAGTGACACATAGATAATATGTTGATTTCGAATGCCCTTTTTTTTATATAGACTTTTTTCCTTATCTTTCTTGCAACTTTCCAGACGTACCATATTTTCAGTCGTTGATCGCACGTGTTGAAATTGAGGCCATCAGATCACGTGTCCTTTACCTCTTTGGCGGTATCCGCGACCTTTAATAGTGGGTTTCTTTCCCGCTCACAAGTCCATGCGGATCAACTATCAATTGACACCTGTTAAGGTGGTTTCGCCTCCGCGACCACCTTCCCCTTTACCGAGTGTGCACTTTCCATGATGCGGAGATGATCTCGTCCTTTGATCTCCCATATTACAACCCTCTACCATCCGATCATCGTCAAATAAGTGGATGCATTTCCCACCTGCCTCTACATCTGCCACGTGCCATGGCCCACGGTGCGGTGCTCCACGATCGTCGTTGATTCTTTTGTCTATGATCTCGGCCGTTGCAAGAGCCATAAAGAAGGGATCGACGGTTCTCGCTTCATCCCGCAATGTCTACATGCACTAAAGATAACGACAATGGCTGGTTGCGGTATGAAACCACTGTTACACGCGTCGTTTTTTGATACATCCGCATGTGGAAAAATGGTTTTGCAAACCGCTCAAAGCGCAATGTGGAACTGCCTTACGTGGTGACCATTACTTTTATAATCAGTATTTTGTAGCTTTGTCGAAAACAGAACAATATGAAACTAATCTTTAATTTCGTTTGCTTCGTGCATTTTATTTTGAACTACTGTATGATAATGATAATCGAGAAAAACTCTCATAATAAAAGTAAGAGGGTTTGGAATAACACAAAATCTGATCTCTACACAGAGACTGATTCTTATAATATTACCATGGGCACAATTTGGGATTCATATGGTACCACAGTCACATTCAGTGTTTCTGCCCGCCCTGCGCATGTACCGGTGGAAGTGAAGGAGATGGAGTAAAGTGATCCCCTCTTGAGGCCTTGAATCCTCTGGGATAGCTTCCCATCGTTTCCCAATCTTACACCGAATCCCTCTTTGGGAACAACCAGATACTGTTTGTCATCGTGCTTCTCTAGGCGATTAGATGTACTATACCAGTCCTTTGGTCTCCCAGTTGGGTAATAGGTTTTGGCCTATGATCACGTTTTCCACCATACCCCCAAATGAAGGAGCCTCCGTGAAATCTCCGTTTGGGATGAAACCTATGTCCAACCAAATGAAAGCAAGTTGAAATCACAATTTTTCCATTAGTCCAAAATCACACAGCATTTGTAGTTGTAAAAAAAACACCACAAAAATAACAAAAATAACACTCGAGAACAACGACAACAGTGGATAACCATCTTAATTTTGAAGTGTTGATACCTTGGGAGACCAGTTGCAACTAAATCTGTATCATTCTTGGTGTTACTTTATAGAATCTGAAGATAAATGTAAATTTACTATGCATTGACATTGAAAACCCTATCAACTATATTGTGCATTCACACTGAAAATCCTATATTGTACATTGACATTGAAAACCCTATAATATGCATTGATATTGAAATGACAAATCCTCATAATAAAGACAAAGACACTATCAACTATATTGTGCATTCACATAATCAGAAGAGAAAGATCAAACTATTAACTATATTATGCATTCACACTGAAAATCTTATATTGTGCATTGACCTTGAAAACCCTATACTATGCTTTGACAATGAAATGACAAATCTTCATAAAAAAAGATGAAAGAAAAATAATAACAAAATCCTGATATTTTTACAACTACCATACTCATATAACATAATTTAATCATAATTTATTAAAAATAAAATTTTAATATATTTTAAAATTATAATAATGTTACTGGGGTATTGTAACTTTTTTTTTTTTTATGTTTACTTTAAAGTTGATAAATGTATAACTTTTTCTTTTTTTTTTTTTTTTTTTTTTTTTTTTTATGTTTATTTTAAAGTTGATAAATGTATTTTTTCTAAGAATACACTATTATAAAAGAATACAATATTATAAAAAAAATATGTAGATTTAAATTAAATTTTAAAATTGATAATTATATTTATATATATAACTGTAAATGTTGAGGAAAGAATGAATACAATATTATAAAACATAATATATAGATTTAAATAAAATTTTAGATTTTATAATTATATATATGTGTGTGTGTGTGTAAATGTTGAGGAAAAAATTGCATTCAAAGAGAGATTTGGTTCTTCTAAATATATTTGGTAGAGTCTCTTTAAAAGTCCCTTTATAAGATAAATCTATACTAATCATAGTAACAATTGTGTTAAAAGTTATTTTATTAGATAAATTTATGCTAATAATACTAACAATTGTATTAAAGTTATTTTATTATTTTAAGATACTTTAAAATTATTATAATGTTATGTAGATATTAGTAATAACAAAAAAAGAATTTATAGAAAGAAATTATAAATTATTACTTCACAAATATATATTATTATGAGAAATGTCTACTCAAGTTTATTTTCAACTTCATGACTTAGCATTAATTTGGTATTAACTATTATTTTTCTTTAAATTCAAATAAGCCATATATTTTCAACTTCAGGACTTAACATTAATTTGGTATTAATTATTATTTTTCTTTAAATTCAAATAAGCCATAGCACTCCCTTCATTATTAGTATTTAATATTTAATATTTAATATCATGTGTAGTAATGCATGTGTTGTTTGAACAACAGTTTAGTTCAGATTTTTGGTAGTTATTATTTTTCTTTAAATTCAAATAAGCCATAGCACTCCCTTCATTATTAGTATTTAATATTTAATATCATGTGTAGTAATGCATGTGTTGTTTGAACAACAGTTTAGTTCAGATTTTTGGTAGATGTTTATTGGCCTTGCCGTGTTTTACTACATGAAATCATAGTATTCTCATACAAACACCCAAGGTGCAAACTCGCAAGTATTAGTTTGTCTTATTGTAATTTAGTGCTTGAAATTATAGCCTTATAATAGAACAACTCTTATTGTCTTCTTATCGTGTTATCATTCTAAAATTAAAATATAAAGTATATATATTTATTAAAAAAATAAAATATATGTTGTTTTCATATAAATAAATTTATGTTTATAAAAAATTAAAAAAAATTTATAATTTTTTTGTCAATTTATATTATTTATAAAATTAAATAAAAAAATTTCAACTATATAATTATTAAAATTAATATAAAAATCAATGATGACTTAATAGTAATGTCAAATTCAATATAAATTTATAAAAAAGGCTCAATTGAAATTCACTCACATACATGTCTGTATCAAACCCTAAAACTAAAGCCAACAATGACAAAACCAGTTGGGTGTTCTCATCAAATAAAGAAACATCTATAGGGTAGGGACATCGGAAATGCTCAATTTTGGTTTAAGGCAGGTGGACATAAATTTTTCTTTACTCTCTAGAAGGGCTTGACGGTAATAATCGATAATGGAGGTCTCAAAAAAACTTTCAGGTTGAAGGGTTTGCGATAAATTAATGTCCAGGGCTTCCATTACAATCGACGGTTCTATTTTGCAGACAACTCTGGTTTTCTGAACATTTAAGATAGTCCTCTCGTCTTTGGAGTAATTAACAACACACCATGATACAAACTGTGGAAAAGATGGGGTTTGGTCTGGGCAAAAAGACAACAGGGAGGACTACTGAATTCTATGAACGTCTAAACCTTCTTCAAGTAATTTTGTCACTTTAAGTTAAATTACAGTGACCGACAACGTAATTAGGGTATCATAAACATCTACATCCCTGTCTTCTAGGGCATCTTTAGCTTTAAAGGGGTCTACATCGTGCACAGTTTCCATTTAAACTCCTTTTAAAAACAAATTTCTTTGAAATATACAGGCTAGGTCACCAGACCCTACCTATTGTAGACATGTCCTTAATTCTTCTGCCACGACTTGAAGTTTCCATCGGTCTTCGAAGCTTTTGACAACAGCGACACATAGAAAATATGTCGAGTTTGAATGCCCTTTTTATTTTATATACACTTTTTTATCTTTCTTGCACCTTTCCAAACGTGCCCTATTTTCAGCCGTTGATCACACGTGTTGAAATTGAGGCCATCAGATCATGTGTCCTTTAGCTCTTTGGCGGTATCCGCGACCTCTAACAGTGGTTTTCTTTCCCGCTCACAAGTCCATGCGGATCAACTATCAATTGACACCTGTTAAGGTGGTTTCGCCTCCGCGACCACCTTCCCCTTTACTGAGTGTGCACTTTCCATGATGCGGAGACGATCTCGTCCTTTGATCTCCCATATTACATCCCTCTATTGTCCGATCATCGTCAAATAAGTGGATGCATTTCCCACCTGCCTCTACATCTTCCACGTGCCATGGCCCACGGTGCGGTCCTCCACGATCGTCGTTGATTGTTTTGTGGATCATCTCCGCCGTTGGAAGAGCCATAAAGAATGGATCGACGGTTCTCATTCATCTCGCATCGTCTACATGCACGAAAGATAATGACAATGGGTGGTTGCGGTATGAAACCACTGTCACACGCATCCTTTTCTGATGCGTCCGCATGTGGAAAAATGGTTTTGCAAACCGTTGAAAGCACAATGCGGAATTGCCGACCATGACTTTTATACTATTCTTGGATCTGTAGTTTGATAGCATGATTCAAGGCTCTATAAAATTGATTCTTCGATATGTAACAATGGTTATAATAGGTTTTATAAAATATAAAATATAAGAAAACAAAAAAAAACAATGCTAGCTATTAAAAAAAACATAAAAGCGCAAAATAACTGGAAATTTATGACAACAATCATGTGTAGCCAATAACAAACGTTTGTGGCATTATAATTTAAGGTGGGTTCATTGTTTTAATGGAGTTGGAAGGCGCTCTTATGTTGAGAACATTTGCTGAGTGCATATTGGGAACAATTCTATTTTATCGATTTCGTAATTCATTGTCCTCCGTAATTCATTATTTTAGTATTATAAAAAAAATATATTCAATATTATTTTAATACAATAAAATAATTAACATTTGGATCCATTGGATTTAAGAAAAAAATTGTGATTAAATATTGTTTGAAATTTCTTAAAAATTAAAAAAATATTTAGAAATTTTTTGTATTAAAATAGTATTGAATATATATTTTTTTATAATAATAAAACAATAAACATTTGGATCCATTGGATTTAAGACAAAAAAATGTGATTAGATATTGTTAGAAACTTCTTAAAAATTAAAAAAATATTTAGAAATAAAATATATGTTTTAATATTTATAAATAAAAATGTTTTTAATGTTGTTTAAAATTTTAGATGGATTTTATATGGTAGCTTAATGTAAAATAAGTATTTAATTATTATGTTTGTTGTGTGAATATTTATTTTTATTATTTTTCAAGATTTTAAATTTTTATAAATAAATAATTTAACACGTTATTTAATACAAGGAGTGCCTTAATATTATATCTATTCACCATCTATTCTATGTTATATGGGCTTGAAATTTTAAATGTTATTTCAACATATATTTGATCACTTAGTATACTATTATTTAATTAATGCTATATAAACATATATATAGTGGTTGATCGCCATCGGCCACACATTAGTTTCATATTGCATTTAATATCATGTGTTGCTTGAACAGCAGTTTAGTTCAGATTTTTGGTAGATGTTTATTGGTCTCGCCGTGTTTTAGTACATGAAGTTAAAGTATTCTCATACAAACAGCCAAGGTGCAAACTCGCAAGTATTAGTTTGTCTTATTGTAATTTAGTGCTTCAAATTATAACCTCATAATAGAACAACTCTTATTGTCTTCCTATCATGTTATCATTCTAAAATTAAAATATAAAGTATATATATTTATTAAAAAAATAAAATACATGTTGTTTTCATATAAATAAATTTATTTTTATTAAAAATTAAAATAATTTTATAAATTTTTTTGTAAATTTATATTATTTATAAAATTAAATAAAAAACATTTCAACTAGATAATTATTAAAATTAATTATAAAAATCAATGATGACTTAATAGTAATGTCAAATTCAATATAAATTTATTAAAAATATTAATATATGTCAATAATAAAATCAATCTAAAGATTGCATAATACATAGATTCTAATACCATTATACGATTCAACAACACATTGATTGTAACACCATTATACTATTACAATAACACCATTACTTTCATATTAAAATCAATACATATCAAATTGTTAGAGATACCTAAGAGCTATGGATTCTCATATATTACTAAGTTTTATATTACTATGTTAGGGATTTAAGCTCCATAAAGAACATATTGTTTAAATAAGATTATAGTGCAAAATTTAGTTTTTATAAATAATTATGTAATATTAATATTAATATTAATAATTATGTCTAGATTTGTTGATACTTAAATTGTTTTTAACAACTTAGAAATACATTACACATGAATAGTTTAGCATTACACATTACACATTAGCATTATTAGCTTCGTTAAACTTAACAGATTACACAATGTCATTATTAAACATTGCACATTTGCATTAGAAATACGACTATTAGTCCAATAATATGGTTAAAGATTATTGTTACAAGGGGTGGGCTCAAAAATGAAACCTTATGCTTAGCCTTAAAACCTGTGAATTTACTTCCGAAATTTGCACAATGTTTAATTTTTGTTTCTATAACTATATACATTTGTGGTTGTTTTCTAAGTATTATTACGTACTTCCTTCTTAAATACACTTTGTTTTCTTTGCCATATACAAATATTTTTTCTATTATTAACTTTTTTTTTTCCAATGTATAGTACATTCGATATGGATCCAACTATATGGAGTTTCTTGTCAGTTGAGTTGCTTGAATTGATATTTATGTGGCTCCCTCTCTCGGCTTTGTTTCGGTTTCAAACTTTGTCGAAGATGTGGAATCTAATAATATGCAACCATCATCTTATTCAAAGACGTCACATAAATTGCAGAGAAGAAATTGGTTTCTTTATTGATGAATGGAATCCATATCCAAATCATTCCATATGTTCATACATTAATAGCAAAGGTGTGCTATCGGATCTTTGTATCCCTTTCCCATACCCAATGTATACCATTGAACGTTCCTGTGGTTTCCTTATGTTGTTATCTGTCCCTGGTCCAAATCCATCATGTCCAGAATATTATGTCTTGAACCCTTTTACCAAAGTCTGCACATTCATAGGCTGTATTGAAACAGGGTATTTTGGTTTCTTCATCATCTTGAGTAATATTAGTGAACACAAATATGATTGGATACAACTCAAACACACTTTTGATGAAGATCTTGTGTCAAGATATAGTGTTTGTAGCAGTATTAATACGACATGGACAGTTATAGACTTCTATGATGCAGAACCCGCAACTCCTAGGGATGTGGTATTCTATAAGGGAAAAATATATTGGTTACATGCTGAGATGTTCTCTGGTGGATAGTTACCCAAGAATCAGGCACGGGTTATTTTCTCTTGATATCAAGAATAAAAAATGGAGTATCCATTTTGTACATCGTGCATTTAGTAGGGGATCTATGTGCCTAACACTTCATGAAAATCGATTGTTATGGATTGTACATCACCGTTACACAGTTGTTTGGTCTTGTACTATCATACCAGATTTTGATCGTTTGAAGTGCCCTCCAAAACACAGAAATGGATATTGGGAAGATGGTACCGGATTGAGTTGGAATCTTGTGGAAGATCTCACATCTGATATTAACATGTGCAGTGGATATCTTCCTTTCCGTGCAATTGGAAACATGATACTTGTGTGCAATTTTTCTCAAAGATCTTTGCTATATTATGATTTGACAAGTCAGACAACAAAATATGTTGGGGTTGATCCCTTATCACTATCTAGACATATTCATCTTCCCATTCTTAGTGGGAATTTTTTCCCTCTATCCCCAGGTCTTGACTCTGCATCTGACATTCCCTTCCTTGCTTCAGCTGAATGATTGCTCAAAGTTTTTTCAACTTTGAACCATGTAAGTAAATAAATACTTTTTTTAATATTGATGGAGCATCTTTCTCTCTTACTTTCTTCTTTGTGGATTGGTCTTTGAAAATATCGCGAAAAAAATTTACAAATATGTTTTTGATTGACCTGTTTTCATCTCTTCATTATTTCTCGAATGATATGGTTAAACACTTTTTATTAAGTTGTGAATTGATAATTGAATTTGAAATATTAATATTTTGTTCTTTTCATGTGTGTTTACACCTTTTCTTAAGCTATGAATTGCTAATTGAATTTCAAATATTAATATTAACATTTGTTTGTTACTTAGAATGTTCTTCCACATGCCTTTACACATTTGAACAATATACTAAACATTACTAAACATTAAGAAACATTGTTAAACATTGAATAACATTATTAAACATTAAGATTATTAAAAAATAATCTATACATAAATTTAATGTTTATAAAATCATTGATAAAACATTGATCAACCATTGGTAAACATTTGAAAACATTAAGTTGCCATTACAACTTAGAAAGACATTCAACATCAGCAGTTTAGCATTACACATTAAACATTAGCATTATTACCATGATTAAACTTAGCACATTCCACATTGACATAAAACATTTGTTTGTTGCTTCAAATGTTCTTCCACATGTCATTAGACATTTGGAAAAGAGTACACATTAATAAACATTAGGAAAAAATTATATAAACATTACTAAACATTGAGAAACATTAGAAAAATTACAAATATATTAAAAAACATTGGGAAAACATTATATAAACATTAAGAAACATTCTAAAACATTAAAAATATATTTAAAAACATTGATAAAACATTAATAAACACTAAAAAAAATAACTTAAGTAACTATACAAAGACGCCACATAAAACATTTCAAATTAGAAAGACATTAAACATTAAATAAGATTATTAACATAATTAAACATTATTAAAGATTAAAGAACATTTTAAATAACATTATTAAAGATGCCATTACAAAAACATTAAAAGTCATTAGAAATTAAAAATGTCATTATACATTTGAAATACATGAAATAGCATCGTTAAAAATTATTATACATTAAATAACATAGAAAATTATTCCTAAACATTAATAGAACATTATTAAACCAATTATTAAACATTATTAAACCAATTATTAAACATTAATAAACATTTTGAAACATTGATCAATATTAATAAATATTATTAAACATTAATAACCATTGTTAAACATTAAATAAAATTATTAAAGAAATTAGAAAGAAATTAAATAACATTATTAAACATTTATAAACATGCTTAAACATTAGATAACATTAATAATTAAAGTACAAATAAGTTAAATAACATTATTAAACATTAATAAACATTGTTAAACATTGAGTAACATTATTAAACATTAAGATTATTAAAAAATAATATTTACATAAATTAAATGTTTATAAAATCATTAATAAAACATTGGTAAACATTATAAAACATTAAGTTGGCATTACAACTTAGAAAGACATTATACATCAATAGTTTAGCATTACACATTGCACATTAGCATTGTTACCATCATTAAACTTAGCACATTGCACATTGACATTATTAAACATTGCACATTGGCATTATAAATACATCTATTGGTCCAAGAATATGGTTGACCATTACTTACGAAGCTACCAATAAATGATCCACTTATTATTTTTTACTAATTGCATATTGCACTTATTACTGCTATTTGCATATTTTAATTCATGTTCACAATTTAACCATATTTAACTTTAGTCATTTGATTATTCTGCCATTATATATTAACACATTTTTTTAAAAATTACCACATTAAATGAGTTTAAACATTATTAAATCAACATTCATAAAATACTTTTCACATTTTTATTTGTCCAATAGATTTCATTGTCCGCATTTAAGTTATTTTCTTCTACATCCCCAATTTTCTTTGTTTCTGTCGTCAATTGCATTGGTTCACATTGTTTTTACCTTCCGTTTAAGACACTTTCTTTTACACTTACTAAAAATGCCTTTCAACTTTCCACAGCTGTTGCTAGTGGAATCTGATAGATTATTTAAAGCGACAAACAAACGACGTGGTTCTCCATTTTCACAAGGGCAATTTACCAGACTTGAGCAGTCAAACTTGGGAGATACGAGTTATGAAAATATTGCACAAGACATGGAATTGGCCCCTTCACGAGCGAAGTATCGAAAGAATAAGAGTTTGGCCGATATCATGCGAACCACACTTCCCTTCGAACACCACCGTGGTAGAGGGGAAGGAGGGCCTTCAAATACCAATAATCATCTACATCAAACAATGCAAATGGATATTCAACGACAAGTGCATACATATTCAAATAATGTTGAGGTAAAGAATAGCCATGATGCTGAACATGGTTCTCAAGATAATCCTGCTATGAAACAACCCACTTTGCATACATTGCCTCTTTCTCGAACTATGTAGCATGGGGAAAACTTGCAGATACCTACTGTTAGAAAATCTCATTTACAAAGAGAAATACAGCAATCTCCTATCTTATCTCCCAGCAATGTGCTTCATCAATTTTTGGATGGAGTTAAGCATTCGGAGGAGAACACCGGAATTGTTCACCGTAGAGAATACAAACATGGTATTTAGAAAAACCCTTCGTTGGTTCATAAACCGGAACGTTCAAGTTATGTAGCATCATGAATGAAAAGAAATGCAGCTGCTCGATTAAGGTATGCCCAAACTAAGGAAGTGTGTAACGCATGACGTCGAGAGTTGTATCGTTTAAGAAGTTCAACAACTTTAGTCCCCTCTCATATTTCTTTCAATGGTATGTATAAAAACTCCCACTATTCTTATGCAAACATTCTTTCACTCCCTTGTCTTGTTCCCATATTGTGTTTAAGAAGATATTAGTAAAGACTTTCTCTTTTGCTTTGCCTTGGTGTTTTTTTGTTCATAAGGTCCTGCAACTGGAAATGTTGTTATCAACGAATACGTTCAATTGTCTCCACACCTTTCTCAAACATTGCAACATGGGGAAAATGTGCACATACATGATCTCAATCCACGTTGTTTGCAAAGAGAACAAAAACAATCTTCTCTTCTGTTTGGCTCGAATGTGGTTCGTCAAATGTTTCATGAAGTTAACCAAACAGAAGACAACAATGCAAGTATTCGTCATAATGTAGTTGAACCATGTCAACACAATATTCCAACACCGGTTGAGTCTGTTGTGCCACATACTATTTCCCTTGGCACAACGAAGGTATTGAACAACTCCATTTTACCCATTTGTCTAATTATTTCTCTTCTACATATGCTTTTGCTTTTCCTTATCACCTTCGTTCTTTTTTGCTTCTTTCTGTAATCATAGGACACTCCTCGATCTAAAGGACTGCTTCATCAAAATGTTGCTGAAATACATTCCGATGCCATTTGTATGGAATCACATGTTAGACATAAATCAATTGCATCAAATAATATCCATGTTGTGAGTCGCACATATATGAATATCTATTCTTTTCTTCTGACTTGCAAACATCCTTTCTTTTATCTACTTCTTTGACAAGAGTCGCTATGTTGTACTTTTATGCTTCTGTTGCACATGACAATATTGAGATGATTCAATTTGCTCAGACGCAGGGTACAGATGATTTTGAAGCAGAACCTTCACATTTTAAAGATTCTGTAAGGGTTTTTTATGATTCCCCATTCTGTTGGCCTCTTTCTCTACCAGTAAGAGATCCATCTCTAAGATTTATTTTTAGTAATAGATGTAGGAGTTCCTCTTTTCTTACATGTTTGCAACAATAGTAAAATATATCCATTCTTGATATTTTATTCACTTCACATGCCCATGCAACACACTATCCAATGCAATCAGTTGGGCATCCGTAAAGAAACCGTCCTTGAAAGCACGCCTCTTGAAGGACCTGCATAAAATTTGTTTGTCCCTGCTACATATGCCGATGGTATCAACGCTGGGCGACGTTTTGGAAATCATGTAGTTCACCAACGACAGTGTGCACCAACTTCCCATAATGTTGGTCACTATAATCGTTTTTCTCCCCATTTTGATGGTGCAATGTTGGCATGCCATCAAAAGTTTCATTCTAGGATTGACAACCTCTCAGTTGTGCAAATGTGTCATGTCTGCCATGAATCCTATGTTGGGATGAAAGTGCAAAGAATGTTGGATGGACCTACTTGTGCACGATGTAAGAATGAGCGAGGGTCGCATCGATTTTCTCGTTGGAGTGAAATGGATGCTGGTGAACAACCTGATGTTTTGAGGGTCCTTACACAAGTGGAGGAGATGTTGATAGACCGTGTAAACCCTATATTGCAGATCTCACATGCTCGTGGTGGCGAACATAAATATAGTGGCCATACTATTTGCTTTCCACAGGATGTATCTATGGTTGTGAAATCCCTTCCACGTCGCATAGAAGACCTTGACATCATCATTGTTTAGAGACAAGTCCCACAAGCCAGATCTTATGATTGTTATGTTAAGAGATCATGAGTGTTAAATGCATTGCACTACAAGCTCCAGATGGATAAATTTTATAGGGACGTTGAAATTGACCTTGACTCTCTAGCTTCTTTGCCTGAAGTTGCGACAGATGTCTCAAATAGGCTAAAGTTCGTTGATTCTGATATTCAAGAACAATGTGCTGACACTGCAGATGGGGAAGAGGAAGGCATTGAAAGTCATTGCGTACATGCTCATCCTTCATCTTTTGCCGCTCGCCAACCAAATGCACGTACAGAGATGAAAGAGATTAGAAATTTTATTGAAAATGGAGATGGTTCAAATATACAACAAATGCAATGGCCAGATATTGGTCTTGGTCCTATAAATGAATATAATACAGAAGGGTTGTTTGATATGGCATTCCCCACGTTGTTTCCAATAGGTGCTGCTGATTGGTTGCAACCAAGAATATGTACAGTTGCATTTCATGAATATGGACTGTATCTTCTCAGGTACTCTGACCACCGCTTTGGGAGACACCCTCGATTCCATTATTTGTTGTTGAACATGATTATGCGTCATTGGAGCCAAGCTTAAGCTTCTATGTTTGTTCAAAAGACTATGCATGATACTTCTCCCACGATAATACAAGATTTGCATTGACAATTGACTGAACTTCCTGATAGTAAGTTGGCTGAGAGTTTAATGAGGTTTGGTTCTTCGCTTAGAGGTACACGATCGTATTGAAATAAGTGTCGTGGTGAGTTAATGGACATGGTCACTCAATTGGGATGCCCCACTTTTTTCTTTACCTTGTCTGCAGCTGATACAAAGTGGCCCGACTTGCATTTGTTGATGCCATATAAGCGACCTCATACATCTTTTAACGAACATGTTACAAAGATTCAACATGTTATAGATTACTCGCATATTGTTGCATTGTATATGCACCACAGGTTTACAATTTTCCGTGAGGAAATACTCGAAAAGTATCTTGGAGCAAAAGACATGTGGTACAGGTTTTCGATCTTCTATGTGCCTACTTCTATTAGAAAGTTTTTTTCTTCCTTTTGTCTTCATATATAGTTATATTCTTATAGTATGTGGGTTTGTTGTAGGTATGAGTGGCAACATCGAGGATCTGCACATATACATGGATTTTTGTGGCTTGAAGATTCTCCTAACATGGACATGTTGGATTGGTCTAATGCATCTGCCGTGCAAGATGCAAAACATTATTTTGATAGATATGTGAATGCTTGGAACCCTCATGATTTTCACAGAAGAAATACCATTATCCCCCGATCTTTGAATGATGATCCTTGTCTCTTGAACACTATGCAGAGCTTTGAATGCAACCCACTTGAAGATTATGAGCATTTAGTGAATCATGTTCAGAGACATTCAAAGTGCAGTCCCTATTCTTGTTTACGAAAAAAGGGTTCTGTGCTTAAATGTCGTTACAACACTCCATGGGAGGTTCGCGATGAATCTATCCTAACAAAAAATGATAAAGGGGAGAAAAAATATGAGCCTGCAAGGAATGATGATAGGCTCAATGTTCATAATGCTTCTATTCTTGCAATATGGCATGCACATATGGATTTCCATCCAGTTGTCTCGACCCATGTTGTCTCGCAGTATATCAGAAAGTATGCAGATAAAACAGAAAAAAGGTCTGAAAGTTATCATGATATGCTAACAAGAATTGCAGACACTTCCGACTGTATAGATCCTTGTCTGTTGGCTTATAAACGTTTTTTTGCTGAAAATATAGTTGATCAAGACATTGGAGCACATGAAACATGCCATATGCTATTGAAACTTCCACTTGTGATTTGTAGTCGACAAATATTCTCATTGAATTTCGACAGGAAGATATTACGAAAAGTGTCTACTGACCCGAATGATATTTCTGAGTCCTCTAATTTCATAGATTTATATTGAATGCGTCCTGCATTCTTGGCCCATTTGTGCATGATTGACACTGCACGATCTTGGACCTATAATGCGAAGCGTAAGAAGGAGCCTTGGAAAGCTAGAAAATCCTTTGCTATTGTTCGTGTATGGCCACGTTTTTTGTCCATTCCTGCAGAGGATTCTAATGATTTTGAGACTTTTTGTTGGAGTGAATTGCTTTTGTACAAACCTTTCAGAGACATTGATCAAGATATAGGACTCTCGAGGGAAACAATTATTGAAAATTGGAGGCATCTTCATTACCGTCCTTAGCATGTCAATCGTGCACCAATGGTGGAGGATGCTGTTGATGAAAATATGGATGTAGATGATGAAGGTGTCCATGTGGATGAAGATTTGGATGAATGGGAGTTGTTGTCTCGTTTGGTTCCTCCACATAATATTAATATTTCAGATCTTTGCACTCTTGGACGAAGAGACTTTGATTTAAGTTTCAATTGGGAGGACCTAATGATAGATGCTGTTGTTGCGAAAAAGGCAACCACTTTTATAACAAGTGCTCGTTCATGTGGTGAACTAATACAAGTTGCAAATGATAATATTCCAAATCCATCTTTGTTGTCTTCTAAGCAACGACTTGCTTTTGACATGGTTATGCATCATTCTATGGAGGTTGAAGAGAAAGAACCAATCAAAATGATTATTCAAGGTACAGCTGGTACTAGAAAGTCCTATCTAATTAATTGTATTTATCATGCGCTTGGTGCTTCAAGTGGAGATGGAAAAAATCCTTTGCTTTTACTTGCTCCAACAAGGATAGCTGCATTTAATATACGTGGCTGCACAATCCATTCGGCTCTGAGAATTCCTATTCGGGACATGCGACCCCTGCAAGGTCGAGCTCTTTCTATGTTTCAAGAGGAAATGAAACATATACATTATGTATTGATTGATGAGATGAGTTTTATAGGGCCAAGGTCATTGATGCAGCTTGATTCTTGATTGCGGGAAGCATTTCTAGATAAAAGAGATTCTCTTTTCGGTGGTAGGTCTGTAATTCTTGTTGGTGACTTGGGTCAACTGCCACCTGTCAAAGATAGGCCAATGTATGCAGGAAAAACAACATCACAAGTGTTATGGCACAACTTCGGCATTGTTGTCACCCTTGAAACAGTATTTCGTCAACAGGGTGATAATCCCCGTCAAGCTTCCTTTCAACGATTATTGGGTAACATACGTAATGCAAAACCTTCCATAGATGATTGGGATGTTCTAATGTCTAGATCCGACAGTTGTTTGCCTTTTCTAGAAAGGAAATTGTTTGATGCAGCTATGCATCTTTTCCCTTCAAACAATATTGTCTCCTTGCATAATAGGAAGATGTTGAAATCTTTGAATTTTCCTATTGCAAGGTGTATTGCAGAGCATGGCCGTTGTGCAGAATTTCTTGGATTTGATGATGACCAACTTGATCATGAGGTTCTGTTATGCCCTCAACAACGTGTTATGTTGACTTGCAACTTGTGGGTTGAGGCAGGTTTGGTAAATGGTGCATTGGGTTACATTCAAAATGTTTGTTATATGCCTGGAACAAAACCTCCTCAACTCCCAATGTACACAAATGTTCTCTTTGACAAGTACGTTGGTGTTCCATTTGACATAAGAAACCCTAATATTGTGCCTATACCTCCTGTTGTTAGAGGCAACTGAAAACAGATTCCTCTAAAGATGGCGTGGGATTTAACTATCCACAAGTCACAGGGCCTTACATTAGAACAAGCAACTATTGATATCGGTAATACCGAACGACAAGGAATGACTTTCACTACCATTTCATGTGTTAAATCCATTGATGGATTGTGCATATCTCCACAATTTTCTTTTGAACGATATCTGAAGATGGAAAAATCTGCTTATGTGACATTGCGTAAACAAGAAGAAGAACGTTTGAAAGGGCTAACATTTTAACTAAGGAAAACCATTTCTCATTTCATGTGGTTTTCCATGACATTCATTTATTTTCATTGTTTTCTATAAACTTGTGATATCGTTCTCACATTTTTTATTCAATATGTTGTATTTCATTTCCATTCTTGCTACAAAATCTCTCCCACGACACGTTTTACATGACTTAAATTCCAATTTATGCTTTTTACACAAATGAAATTTATCAAAAAACATTCCCAAGAAAGTAAGAGAGAAAGATGTTCCATCAATATTAAAAAAAGTATTTATTTACTTACATGGTTCAAAGTTGAAAAAACTTTGAACAATCATTCCGCTGAAGCAAGGAAGGGAATGTGAAGGAAGTGAATGTCAGATGTAGAGTCAAGACTTGGGGATAGAGGGAAAAAATTCCCACTAAGAATGAAATCAGTACAGGTATGGTCTTTGGCCATGGGAAGATGAATATGTCGAGATAGTGATAAGGGATCAACCCCAACATATTTTGTTGTCTGACTTGTCAAATCATAATATAGCAAAGATCTTTGAGAAAAATTGCACATAAGTATCATGTTTCCAATTGTAGGGAAAGGAAGATATCCACTGCACTTGTTGTTAATATCAGATGTGAGATCTTCCACAAGATTCCAACTCAATCCGGTACCATCTTCCCAATATCCATTTCTGCGTTTTGGAGGGCACTTAAGACGATCAAATCTGGTATGATAGTACAAACAACTGCGTAACGGTTATGTACAATCCATAGCAATCGATTTTCATGAAGTGTTAGGCACATAGATCCCCTACTAAATGCACGATGTACAAAATGGATACTCCATTAACAACCCCTCATATTATGCAACTAGACTACATTCAGATCTGTATAAATCTATATCACATAAACATTCACATTCAAGTAAAGCTATATAACATACACATTTTCATGCAAATAAATCAATGATTAAGATCTATGAAGAATATGCATATACTGAGTATTTCCATTATAAAATTCAACAACTATTTCTTCATAACTATGGCAACATTTTGTATAATGCATTCCATCTTCATGTACATAGCATCGACAATCCTCATCATTTTGCAACTTAACAAAATTTTGTTCCAAATAAACCTATACGACATAAAAATTCACACCATGCACAACCATGATCTTTATGTACATACTTCATTCCTATTGAAAACAAACATCTCATTGCTATGTATCCCAACTTTTCATATTTTTAGTTGCATATTCATCTACATACTTCTGCATTGCTTTCATTTGATTGAATGAAATGGAGTTTTGATTTTACGTTTTCTTTCTGGTGGAATTATTGCAATGTAAATCTTTATAACATACACATTTTCATGCAAATAAATCAATGATGAAGATCTATGAAGAATATGCATATACTAAGTATTTCCATTATAACATATGACAACTATTTGTTCATAACTATGCCAACATTTTCTATAAGGCATTCCATCTTCATGTACATAGCATCGACAATCCTGAACATTTTGCAACTTAACAAAATTTTGTTCCAAATAAACCTCTACGACATAAAAATTGACACCATGCACAACCATGATCATTATGTACATACTTCATTCCTCTTGAAAAAAAACATCTGATTGCTGTGTATCCCAACTTTTCATATTTTTAGTTGCATATTCATCTACATACTTGTGCGTTGCTTTCAATTGATTGAATGAAATGGAGTTTCGATTTTACGTTTTCTACCTGCTGGAATTATTGCAATGTAAAGCTATATAACATACACATTTTCATGCAAATAAATCAATGATGAAGATCTATGAATAATATGCATATACTGTGTATTTCCATTATAAAATATGACAACTATTTGTTCATAACTATGGCAACATTTTATATAAGGCATTCCATCTTCATGTACATAGCATCGACAATCTTGAACATTTTGCAACTTAACAAAATTTTGTTCCAAATAAACCTCTACGACATAAAAATTGACACCATGCACAACCATGATCATTCTTCATTCCTCTTGAAAAAAAACATCTCATTGCTATGTATCCCAACTTTTCATATTTTTAGTTGCATATTCATCTACATACTTGTGCGTTGCTTTCATTTGATTGAATGAAATGGAGTTTCGATTTTATGTTTTTTTGCCTGCTGGAATTATTGCAATGTAAAGCTATATAACATACACATTTTCATGCAAATAAGTCAATGATGAAGATCTATGAAGAATATGCATATACTCGGTATTTCCATTATAAAATATGACAACTATTTGTTCATAACTATGGCAACATTTTCTACAAGGAATTCCATCTCCATGTACATAGCATCGACAATCCTGAACATTTTGCAACTCAACAAAATTTTGTTCCAAATAAATCTATACGACATAAAAATTCACACCATGCACAACCATGATCATTATGTACATACTTCATTCCTCTTGAAAAAAAACATCTCATTGCTATGTATCCCAACTTTTCATATTTTTAGTTGCATATTCATTTACATGCTTATGCATTGCTTTCATTTGATTGAATGAAATGGAGTTTCGAGTTTACGTTTTCTATCCGCTGGAATTATTGCAATTTACATTTTCTTACATTGTTTTGGTTAAACATTATTTTTACTTTCATAATTCCCCACAAATTTTTTTTACATTGTATTAAAATTTACTTTATTTTGGATTTTATTTCATAATTTCACATAACTTTTTTATTTTATTTTATTACAAAACATATTGTTTGTTTTGTTTCTCCACAGTTATGGACAATGCTCTTCTTTCTCGATTTGTCTTCGCGATCCATGAGACAACTTTGCAAGAGGATTTTCTTTCCTATTTTTGAAATAAGATCAGTATAAAAAATGGTTCTCCATGCAACTTGTTCAATGATACCTTTTATATTTGAGCTAAGATTAAATCAATACTTCAACAATTTAAGCATATATGTCAAAGAGAGGTTGCCAGAAAGGTTAGAAAAGAATGGTTAAATAGGCAACGGGGTCGAGATGTCATAGTAGATCTGTATTGGTGTTGCATATGTCGTGAATCTGGTCAAGTAGATTCGAAAATGGTGAGATATTAAGAAACTTTTCTTGTAGAAGCACTATTTCTTCTTCTAGGTATGTATTTTGCTTTTTATTATATTTTTAATATTTCTTTTTTTCCTCTATTATTTATATAACAAGAACTATATTTATTTCTTGTCTTTCTCTTGATGCAGAGTTCCTGAAAACAGAGAATTTTCTAAATTTACTTGGATTTATTCAGATATTTCCAAACAAGAACAATTTTTCAATCATATACACAATACAATCTCTAGCGTGCTTGCTACTCCGGCACATATTTTTGACTATACACTTTTTTTTTTCTAGGCTTAAGTCATCGATCGTCCATCTTGAACATACATGTCTAAGTCTTGGTGTTAACATCTATTGGTCGTGCATTTTTCATGGATATAGTTTTTAAATATTTCTTTCATTTTTGCATTCGTATAATTTTTGTATGCTTTTTGGAAGTTTTATAGTACTTTTTAATATACACTTTTATAGATTTAAAGCCTTCATGTATTCATATTTTGAATCTGCATAACACATTCTACTTTTTCCAATATATTTATGTTCTACATAGTTTTATTTTACACTAGATTGTATTTCTTTTTCTCGCAGTGATTTGTTCACCTATGTTGGTTCGATATTGATTTTGAAATAAACATCTTATGTTTGAATATATATGAGATAGTAGATTTTTCCCTTTAATAAATAATAATATTAATCAATATTGTGATCTATTTTTGTATACCAGTTCATCATACATTTTTTATAGCACAAATTTATATATCATGTTTTTTTTTTCATTCCCTCATTTACAGAAGTTCTTCTGATTTCTAAAGCAAATTGTTTTCTATGTTAACGTCTATACTAATGTATTTTCTTATGTTATGTTATAGAAATGGATTTGTTGCCAGCCATATGGAGCTCCTTACCAACAAAAATACTTGAAATGATATTTTTATGGTTGCCTTTATCCGCTATTTTCCATTTTAAAAGCGTTTGCAAGGATTGGAATCAAAGATTATCAGATGACAATTTTAGGTCATCATGGAAACAATGTGGATGAAAAGAACTTGGAGTTTTGGTTCACTTTCCTTTTGAATATGATAGTAATTTCCAAGCAGATTACATAAATGAAGTGGGAAAGTTTTCAACCGTATCTATGCCTTTTTTTAGTAATAGATATAAAGTTGAATCTACATGTGGTTCACTTGTTTTGGTTTCCTTACCCACGACCTCATATAGAAGAAGGAAATACTACATAATTAATCCTTTCAGAATGACTTCTACTTATGTTGGTGATTTCAGTTTTTTTATACTGCTGAAAAATGTAGAAGGAAATGTGCAGTAGCCAAAATTTGATTGGGTGGCTCTCAAACATGTTTATAGCACATTTCAATCCAAATATTTCATTTTCAACAGCCTCCACATGCATAATTGGAGACTGACAATTCCTCTGGATGGTGATGTTTTTCCTCCAAAAAATCCCATTATGTATAATGGAAAAATGTATTGGATACATACTCATGTTGTTTCTTTAGTCAGCCCCATATGTTCACATAAGATATATTGGATAGATGTTGCCAACAACAAATGGGACTTCAATTTTATTCAACAATCACCTGGTACATGGTCTATTTGCTTAGCGACTCATTCCAATCAACTGCTTTGTTTCATGAATCAAGGCTCGACTACAATTTGGTTATTAGAAGATACTACCTATGCAACTACTCCACTGGTGCCAGGTAATTTGTCAACCAGATCTTTGCAGCATGGACATGGTTTGCGATGGAAGTTTTTATCTGGGTTGAGCTCGACCATGAATATGAACTACCCTGGATATTTTGTTGTTTATTCAATTCATAACTACTTGCTTATGTGCAAGTACAGTGGACTTCACTTTTCCTTCTATGACTTGAGTATGACTATTTCTGGTGATGTGCCTGATGGTGAAGTATTACAATCGAGTCATTTTGGACTTAATATTCCAACACCTACAAATGTGCATGACCTCATTTAAAATATTTCGCTCTTCCCAGTTTATCATAATATGGATTCAATGGATGATGTGGTTACTGAGGTTTAAGTTGGTCTCCCTGTAAAAATAATTTTATGAATAAAAACTTCTATGCAGTGTTTATTAATGTTTTTGCATTGTACGTTTCCTTCCAAATCAAATTTATTCCTATATGTTTTTGCATTGTACACTATATGTTTTTTACTTCCATGCTTTCACAATATCAAATACATTTACAAATGTCATTTCACATCTTACATTCATGGATACCTTGCCCATATTTTCCATAAATATTTGTATTCTTTATTATTAATTATTTCATGATTATAATGTTTTTCAAAATAATATTTATTTATTTTACATTTATTTTACTTTTTTTTTTAAATTTAAGTAAATTTAATACTACAAGAATATAAAATATTTTTTTATATTATATAATTTAATTTTGCATTGTTATTATGCATATTTACAATTTTATTAAATTCAAAGTAATTGTTTAATTAAAAAATGGTAAGTTCCCATACTTTTATGACGGTCTATACAAAACTATTTCATAAAAAGTTAAATAATAGTTTTTTTCCTTACTACTATAAAAAAAATTAATTCATAAAACATTTAGGGTACCATAACCTACATTGCGAAAAAAACCCTTCAAGATAATAGCATTTAAAGGCCACTCTCTTCCATATTTCACATTTTATAATTTAATGTAAACTACATTTTTCTTTACTTATTTTTATTTCATTAATTTTAATATCAATTATTTTGTTCTTGATTTTTATATATATATTTTTTCAATTGTTTTTAATATGACTGCTTTTATTTTTTATTTACATTTAATATTTTTTTTTACTTTTATCTTTTTATTAACCATTATTTAAATTTTCTTTAATATCAATGAAATATTTTATTCTCAACTTACCTTCTATTTTTTTTTGCATCAGATACTTACCTTTTATTTTGTTTTGCTTTTCTTTAATTTTTTACATTTATTTAATTTATTTTATAAATTTTTTTACTGTATTTTACTATTTTATTTTATATTTTACTTTTTTTTTAGTTATATTTATTTATTATTTTTGTTTTACTTATTTATTTTACTCTATTTATTTTCTTTGTTTTTTTAATTTACTTTTAATTACTTTACTTTTTTTAATTTCCTTTATTTGTATTTCTTTATTTTTATTTTATTTTGTTTCCACTTGTTTATTTTTATTTTATTTTTTTATTTTTTAATTCTTTATTTGACTTTATTTATTTCCATTTTTTTTTTATTCTTTATTTGACATTATTTTCTTTTTTTACTTTATTTAATTTACTTTCCTTTTATTTAATTTGTATTTAATTTTATTTCCTTTTATTTAATAATTAATTTAATTTTAATTTAACTTAACTTAGCTTAATTTAATTTAATTACTTTAATTTAATTTAACTTAACTTAATTTAATTTAAATTTAATTTTTAATATGGTTTAATATGTTTTATTTAATTTAATTTAATTTTTAAAATTATATTAAATTTATTTTATTTTGTTTAATTTTATTTAATAAAATAAAATAAAATTCAATTCAATTAAGTTAAGCTAAGTAAGATTATGTTAATTTACTTTTCTTTTTTTAATTTCCTTTATTTGTATTTTATTTTGTTTCTACTTGTTTATTTTTTTAGTTATATTTATTTATTATTTTTGTTTTACTTATTTATTTTACTCTATTTATTTTCTTTGTTTTTTTAATTTACTTTTATTTACTTTACTTTTTTAATTTCCTTTATTTGTATTTTATTTTGTTTCCACCTGTTTATTTTTTTATTTCTTTTTTCTTTTTTAATTCTTTATTTAACTTTATTTATTTTCATTTATTTATTTATTGTTTATTTGACATTATTCTATTTTTTTTACTTTATTTAATTTACTTTCCTTTTATTTAATTTGTATTTAATTTTATTTCCTTTTATTTAATAATTAATTTAATTTTAATTTAACTTAACTTAACTTAACTTAACTTAATTTAATTTAATTTAATTAATTTAATTTAATTTAATTTAATTTAAATTTAATTTTTAATATGGTTTAATATGTTTTATTTAATTTAATTTTTAATATGTTTTAATTATTTAATTTTTTTTTTTTTTAAATTATATTTAATTTTTTTTATTTTGTTTAATTTTATTTAATAAAATTCAATTCAATAAAGTTAAGTTAAGTTATAATACATTAAATAATTAAATTAAATTAAATTAAATATTTTAAACATATTATTAATATGTTTAAATTAAATTAAATAAAATAAAACATAAGTTTTTTTTTGACTGAAACATAGGGTAGATTTAATTAATAGCCGATGAAACAGCCACCGGGTGCTTGGTTACATAACTGTTGCTGTCTGGGATTACAAAATTCTTGGGCTTGAGATTCCAAGAGACTCCAGGATTATGTAGCAAAACAACAGCGATCAAGCTAGTGTTACAAAGGTAAATACTGAAATTAAAGAAGAGAGCATGGGATGGGTCAGAGTAGAGATTAATCGATGTTGAGCTTCTCCAGGATCTTTTTGACAGCAGCTTTCAGTGCAGTAATTCGGCTCCCAAAATTTCCTGAGGTGTTGGCCAGGTCCTTGAAGTGGGTGTAGACCACCTCTTCAAAGTATTTAACTTCTCCCTTAGAGTCATTAATTTCCTCTTTAATGTTCTGCAGGTCTTTATTGAACCTTCTCCATTTTTGCAGTTCTTCTGCCTGGTTGGATAGCTGGCGCCCTTCCTGCTCCTCTGATTTTGCTTTGAGGAGGTCGATTGATTGTTGCAGCTCATCCATCCTTTCTTCCAGCGATTTGCCTCCAGAGGTTGATCCCACCGATGCCATTTTGATCTGCTCAGTCGTATCCTGGTCTTCTTGCTGCTTACTCTAGCTTTAGCGCAATGGGTTGATCGGTTTCCATTCGATCTGATTAAGTAGGCGGAGTGGCGACCTGAGGAGTCACGGGTAAAGGTGACAACGTCCGGAGGATACAGACTGTTATGGAGATCCTGCTCGATGGAAATCTTGACCATTGAGCTACACTGATCCGCGAATAACACGGTTATCCAGCAAAATTTCGTTGTCAGGATCTTATTTGTCTTAGGGGAGATTGCAAATTGATTCTCTGTCATTAACTGATAAAATACTCCTGCCCAGGAGCACGGCCCTGTTAGCCTCAGTGTCAGCTTGTCCGTTATGTTCACGGAGAACATGATAAAAGTTGATTTTATTGAACTTGGACGCAATCATAAAGATTCTTCGCAGGACCCTAGAGAGATTGAGGTTTGGCGGATGCTTGTTCATAATCATGGCTTGAATAATGATCCGAGAGTCTCCGAAGACTGTGATCTCGGAGATATTGTTTTCCAAGGCAAGCTTCAGCCCTTGCCAGAGGGCCAGAGCTTCAGCGATGTTATTGGTGTTCCTCCCTAAGCCCCACGCAAAGGAAGTGAGGATTTCATTATCTTTGTTGAGGAGGATTCCCCCCGCTCCAGCTTTTCCAGGGTTACCCTTGGAAGCCCCATCAAAGAAGAGGCAAAACTCTCTTAGTGCAGTTCTCCAACTTTTGAAATCAGGATCACACATCCGAATTTCCCAGTTTTCGTACTATGGATTTGGAATTGCATCAGGGGCATTTTTTAGTTTGAATTTATCCAGCCATCTTACCTCAAAAGGACTGAGGTTTCTAGTGTTGGAGATATTTCTGGAGTCCGCCGTTTCCCCCAATGAGGCCACGCAGTTGGCAGCTACCCGGGAGCTTGAGCTTGCTTGATCTCTGAAGATGCGATTATTGTGTTCCATCTAGATTTTCCAGCAAGTTATTTTTGGGATCCACATCCAGATAGTTTTGAGCCGTTTTTTCTTATGAAGTTCGAAAGGGGAGTTCTTATTCCAGTTGGAGAAAAGTTCAGATAAGCTTCCATAGCTGTCAGGATTCCAATGGCTTGGGGAGAGAATTTGCTTCCAGACCTCTTTTGAATAGGAGCACGTTAGAAGCAAATGTGTCATTGTTTCTTCATCATTGAGGCACAGGGAACATCTTGAAGGCCCTTCCATTCCACGTCTCTTTAGCGTGTCTACCGTTAAGATGCTGTTATGTGCTACCGTCCAGCAAAAAAAGTCTATTTTTGGAATGCTGGGAAAATTCCAGATGAAGTTCCACTTAGCTGGATTGGTGGGGGCTTGATGCACATTTTGGAGAGTTCTGTACCCTTCTGCAGCTGTATATTGACCAGATCCGTGACCCCATCCTCTTTTATCATTGGCGATCTTTGAAAGGGGGGCTTTACCTTGAAGAAGGTGGAGCAGGGTCTCGGCTTCCCCTAATAGATTCTTAGGGACCACGCCAAGATTCCAATCAGTCCAACTTCTTTTTCCCCCTTCCTCCTAGGTGGAGATGTCCCAGAGTGTGTCTTTGTTTCTTTGATGCATCCAGGTTTTCAGGTTGTCAATTTCATTGGCATTTTCGAGTGGCTGGTCTCCCATAATAGAGTCCTCCCAGATGTTTATTTTTTTCCCGTTGCCAGGAATCCAGTAAAGGAGGCTTGTAAAATGCTCAAGGACCTTTTTGCAGAGATTAAAGATTGGGGATCCTTTCTTTCTATGAGGTGGCTTGTCAAGGCACTTTAATCTTGAGCCTGGGAAGTATTTTTTCCTTATGACCTTTTTGCTCCAAGTTTCTCGGCCTGAGACTAGATTCCAGAGAATTTTTGCTCCCATGGCCATGTTCTGTCTAGCCATATTTCTGAATTGTAGACCTCCTTCCTTGTAGGGCTTTTGAATTTTATCCCATCCTACCAGATGAAGTCTGTGCTTGTTTCCTTTTCCCCCTTCCCAGAGGAATTTCTTGATTAGTTTTTCCATTTTCCTGATAATCAAGGCAGGGGCGAGGAGGATGGAGTTTTGATAGATCGGAATGCTCATCAAGACAGATTTAATAAGGACTGTTTTTCCTGCCTGGTTTAGCCAATTTGATCCCCAGTTTTGAATTCGGTTTTTAATTTTATCCAGGATTGGATTCCAATGGTTTGCTTTCGGATTGCCTTTAGCGATAGGGACCCCTAGGTAGTTGATGGATTCCCATTCGTGAACTGCTTCCATTCCTAATATTCTAGCTATTTCTCCCAGCTCTCTTGTTTTGCAGTTCCAGCCAAAAATCCTGCTTTTTTGGAAATTTATCTTGCTGCCAGAGACCTGTCTGTAGATATCCAGCTCATGTTTGAATCTCCTTGCTACATGGATACTAGCTGCGCCCAGGAGAAGTGTGTCATCAGCGAACTGAGCATGGTTGATCTTATTCACATTGGTTGCTATAAGGAGACCAGGGAGGACATGCAATTGCTGGGCTTTTATCAGTTGGAAGCTTAGGACCGAGGCTTGGATTGCGTATAGCAACGGGGAGAGGGGGCAGCCTTGTCTAAGGCCCCGAGAGGCTTGAAAGAAGTCAGTGGGTCGTCCATTGACCAGAGGAGCAATCCAGGGTGTGCTTATGCATCCTTGGATCCAATTTGCAAAAGTGTTTGAGAATCCAAGTTTCTTCATGACCATCAACAGGAAATCATGATTAACTCTGTCAAAGGCATTTGCTAAATCAAGTTTGATCACCATGCCTCCCTCTCTGGATTGATGGCTGGAATGAATTGCTTCTTGGACCAGAAGAATATTGTCTTGAATCTGACGTCCTTTTATGAACCCTCCTTGATTTTCGGGGATTATTCGAGGCAGCACTTTTTTGAGTCTATTAGCTATGATTTTGGTTACAATTTTGTAGCTCAGGTTGCAAAGGGAGATGGGTCTAAATCTGGAGAAGTGAATGGCACCTTTTTCTTTTGGAATCAGAGTGAGAAAGGCGGAATTTGTGCTTGCGGAGTGGGTCTAATTTAATTTTAATTTAACTTAACTTAGCTTAATTTAATTTAATTACTTTAATTTAATTTAATTTAATTTAACTTAACTTAATTTAATTTAAATTTAATTTTTAATATGGTTTAATATGTTTTATTTAATTTAATTTAATTTTTAAAATTATATTAAATTTATTTAATTTTGTTTAATTTTATTTAATAAAATAAAATAAAATTCAATTCAATTAAGTTAAGCTAAGTAAGATTACGTTAATTTACTTTTCTTTTTTTAATTTCCTTTATTTGTATTTTATTTTGTTTCTACTCGTTTATTTTTTTAGTTATATTTATTTATTAGTTTTGTTTTACTTATTTATTTTACTCTATTTATTTTCTTTGCTTTTTTAATTTACTTTTATTTACTTTACTTTTTTTAATTTCCTTTATTTGTATTTTTTTATTTGTATTTTATTTTGTTTCCACCTGTTTATTTTTTTATTTCTTTTTTCTTTTTTAATTCTTTATTTGACTTTATTTATTTCCATTTATTTATTTATTGTTTATTTGACATTATTCTATTTTTTTTACTTTATTTAATTTACTTTCCTTTTATTTAATTTGTATTTAATTTTATTTCCTTTTATTTAATAATTAATTTAATTTTAATTTAACTTAACTTAACTTAATTTAATTTAATTTAATTACTTTAAGTTAATTTAATTTAAATTTAATTTTTAATATGGTTTAATATGTTTTATTTAATTTAATTTTTAATATGTTTTAATTATTTAATTTAATTTTTTTTAAAAATTATATTTAATTTTTTTTATTTTGTTAAATTTTATTTAATAAAATTCAATTCAATTAAGTTAAGTTAAGTTATAATACATTAAATAATTAAATTAAATTAAATTAAATATTTTAAACATATTATTAATATGTTTAAATTAAATTAAATTAAATAAAACATAAGTTAAACTATATTAAATTATTTATTTTATTTCATTTAATATTTAATATGTTTTAATATTTTTATTTATTTTTTTTAACTCAATGTATTTGTTTTATTTTAATTTCCACACAATATTTTTATTATTATTATTTTTTTAATTTAGTCATTTCTTGGGTGCGTTCGCTGGCCACTAGCAACAACCACATTTAAATTGAATGTGGTTGATATTCGCCCATTGGCTTATATCAACCATGGCAACACATTTAAAAACTGGTTGATATAGGTCCGCAAATATCAACCACATTCAATTTAAATGTGATTATTGCTAGTTAAGAAGAAATATGTTCTGAAATCGTAACTAAGTTTTTTTGAGTTATATATGTTTGCCATTATTGTTTTTGGATCATTTTTATGGGGTTTTGTTTAGTGGGTTTCGTTCGAAAACAAGATTTTTGTAATTTAGACTGGGAAATTCATTTATTTAAAAAAAAATAGTAAATGGCCCTTGTTAAGAAGGGGGTTTCAGCCTGGGAATTATTAATTTGTGAGAGTTGCGGTGGGTTTAAATATTTTCCTAGTTTATCATTTTCGATGTGTACCTAATCACACATTTATCTCAATGCTCTGGCATCTAGATACAAATAATGCATTGAATGGAAATCCCTCGGATGAAACAAATAATAATTGTGTTTAGTTAGTGCAAAGTTCAGGAGGCATAGCAATTTCCTTCAGAAATGGTGTTATGAAAAATCAAACAGAGAAGAGATGTCTATCTCCAATTTAAAGGATTGAATATATTTCTGGCCTGTACTAATGCTCCATTTGTCGTTGTCCTTGATTCACATTTAGTTAATTTTATACGCTTAAATTTCAATACTAAAACGTTATTAGTGATGGGTACATATTTAGACAAAACATTAAGTGAAAGGGAATGTTAAACCCCAAAAATTAAAAAAAATAATATGACACATATGACAGGTAAGATTATAGTGAAATTCCAACACTGGTGCTAAGTACAGGCAAAAGTGCAACAACGTGGTTTGGAAGTGTCTGCATACTGTGAAAATCCTGACCCAGGGGCCATGGTCTGCCATGGTCTGGTTGCATTCTCAGATACCCGGTCGTTATCCCCGATGTACTCAATACGTAATAACTGTTAATGTATTATTCATTCATGGCAGTCGAGTCTCGACTAAGACTAAACTACATTATTGATGCTATATGTTGTTGGAAGCTTAAGTAATTTGCAGTTGTTGTAGATCTGTGTCGTAAAATTAGCGCGTCATTGTAATAAAATTATCTGTTGAATCGTTGTTGTCTGCATATTGTGTATAAGATGTTGATGCATTTTCATTTTAATAGACGGATGCGGTCACATTCACATCAGTAATATGTGAATCTGGCGGATACTGTGACTGTAACATTCAATTGCTCTATTTAACGCATGCATTTATGGTTGTGTTGTGTGTTTTTTTGCATTTCCAATTATATCATTGCATTTGCTGTTTTGACTGGAATGTTTTTATGTTTTGAGAAGAGGTGATTCATGAAATTGTGGGGCTAAAAACGGGGCTGATGAAAATCGGGAGGAGTGTGGAAATAAATATGTTGGGCGGAAGAAGGCGGAGATGAAAAATTGGCGCGATTCTTCTGTGTCATGTGCACTGAATTGAAAGAATTCATGGCCGAATTAATGGAAGTAACTAAGCCTCATTCATTGCGGTCATTTTGGAAAAGTCTTCACGATAAATTTATGCGAACTGTGTAAGTGTTCAGTCATTTTGGAAAGTCATCAAAATAGATTTATGCAAACCGTGTTCATCAGCTTTGCTGTTGGGAAAGATCAAGTAATCATATATATATATATATAATCAACTCATACAAACCATAAATCCACATAATTGGCCCATGTATTTTTTAAAAGTAACATAACCAAAACTTTACCAAGTTTTATAATAAAAGATTATTCTTCTCAAGAAACGAAACTTAATCAAGTTTCTTAGTGAAAGGTTCATGCTCTATATGTTATATTTGGAGAAAGATAAATGTTTTTGATGTACGGTGTAGTTGTGTTTAATTAACAAGGGTACAAGTTGTACGATATGTTTGTGTTTTATATGGTTATGACACTTTGTGTTTATGGTATAAGATACAAATTATCAAATTAATTAAAATTGAGGTGTTTTGTATAATAGAAATTTAAATTTAGATGTTTTTTTATAATTTTATAAATAATAAAAAATTAAATATTTTATATCTAAATTTTAAAAATATATATATATATATATATTTTTATATTTTAAAATGATTTAATTTTTTTTAGCTATATATTATGCATGCTCACTGGCTTCATTTCATAACATCAATAATATATCATTCATAACGATTTTATTCAAATTTTTTTGTTGTGTCTTTGTAAAGAAGGCATGAGGAAAAATAAAAACCAAAATGAGTTGAATGTAAATTGAGACATTATCACAATGAAAAAAATGGTGGCAAAATACTTTTTTTTTATGTTACAATTTTATGGCAAATATCTTATTCTATAGCTTCTATCTTATAGCAATAACAGTAATTGTTAGCAATGCGGTGACATTGCCACCTCGTAGCTCTTTGTACATGAAACCCTTTGGCGGGAAAAAGACATATCCAAGTTGTAATTAAAATTAGCTAGGAATTTTTATTTTTTCTTTTGATTATCACTTGGAAGAGGGGTTTTCTTTTAGTGTGCAGTCACTAGTTGGTCACGGTTGAAGAAGAAAAACCCATCACCTTTTTCAAAATTTTCAAATCTTGTTAACGATGGTGAGGAGAAGCTCATCAAGGAAGCTTAAGGAAGCATAAGTAATATTTTTTAACTAAGGTTTTGTTATTTTTTTATCGGTATATAAAAAAAATTTCTTCATCTTGTAATGGTTAAAATCTTGCTGCAAAATGAAACATGGTAGCAGAGCAGTCACACATTCAATCTCTCTGCACTAATGTGTTAAGGTATGATGGTAATCTGTGTTTGGTTCATTATTATGATGCATGGATATTTGAGGGTTTTTATGTAATTTCTTGAAGTTGATAATTCTTGAATATTCCTAGAAATTCTCTGCTCCAATTCATATCATATTTGGGTTGAAATAAAATTTGAGTTGTTCAATCTACCATTTTTGCTCCAAATATTGTCATGGACATCCTGAAAACAGTGGTTGCAAACCCCTCTGCATAGTTCTATTACCGATAGAATCCTTAAAATGGACCTTGCATTTACCCTAATTGCATCCTTAAAATGGGCCCTACATTTACCCTAATTGCATCCTTAAAATGGGCTCTGCATTTACCTTGTTACATGAACCCTAGAGTTTTCATGGTACAAATCGAGGAACTATTAAGGAGAGAAGGAAAAATGAACATAAGTTCCTCGTATTGGAGAGAATTTCTAGCAGAAGGTGAATGGGGTTTTGGAATTATGCAGATAGCTATGACCATAGATTGTCAGCCATTGGGTTCCTATCCTTGTACTTCCGAGTTCTTCATTCCCAAGTTTGTTTCTGATCCTAACCCTTACAGGTTTTTGGAAACCCTAAGACCATAGGTTGGGATTTAGGTTGATTTTTTCTCTTAAATAGATTCATTCATCGCTATAAATATCCCACGATATACCCATGTAACTGGAGATGCTATGGTGTGAAAATGAAGAAACCTAGATTGTGAATACCATCATCCATTTCTTCTGTAATTCTTATCCCATGCCTTATCACACTGCTTTGATTTGCAACTTAAACTGGTAGTGATGTTGCTACGGGTGCTTCAGGGTCCCTATCTCGATTGTGATTTGGGTATGGATTTGGATATGAATCTAGGTGAGGTTATCACTATCTAATTGATAGGGCACAAACTATGGCACTCGAAAACATAATGAACTGTTATTTGTTCCATTACTAGCTTGGTTGCTCGCTCCAACCTCCCTCACTAAAATAAACAAATAAAGTGGCTAGAGGAGGGGGTATAGTCAATTGGAAACAATATGGGTTGCTTGGAAACAATATGGGTTGCTTATCTAGGAGAATATAGAGGTTTAACAAATGAATTACTATAGGACCCCCCGACCCCCTTCAATTTCAAGGAAAGAAGTTATGGCATCAAAGAATCCTTCATCACCAAGGAGGGATGACGCTGATGAGACATAATTAGTTTCATGAATGGTGGATGAAACAGGTCCGAATGCGATAAAGATGTTTATCAAAGTTTGAGTTTCAGTCCGATTGCACCGAAAGAAGGCAAAAGACTGTCTTTCTATGTATGACATTGGATTACATCTCGCAAAAACACTCATTCTCAGGAAACCTATTCAATGAGAAAAAATCTTGCAGGGTGTGCAGCCAATCCATACAAGATTAATTCTTCACCTTCCACTGATTTCAGTTCGAACTCCAATAATTCATCCTTCCACCAGTTTCTGTGTTTGACAAACAGTTTCTTTGCAGGCCGTATTCTAGGTTCTCGAAAGCCTCAAAACCCTGATCGGGATGTTAGCAATATTAAGATGGAGTAGGAGGTTCCATGGCCAATATTTGAATATCTTTCATATTATAGAGAGTAGAAGTATTTATCGAGGAAAGCTACGACCATTGTGAATTGATCTTGCCAATTATATTGATCAGGTAAATCAGATAACCTGATATTTAACAAATTCATTTTGATCCGATTGATCTTGCCTTCCTCCAAATTTTATTCATCAATGAAGACTCGAAGAAGCCATTCGCTCAGTTCACAAGGGTGTAGGCCCCTTTCGTTTGTGATTTGAGCCTTATCACTCTTTTTCACGATTTCATTTGTAACTTCCAACAAATTGGGAAGTGAAGCATTGGGCTATCAAGAGGCCGAACGTTTTCATTCCTTGGTCATTCCTCATTCTCTATTTCGAGCTCCAGTCTTCTTCTCTACAAGTGGATCTCACCATGTTTCTTTTAAGTTTCTATTCCCACACATAACCAAAGCCATGAAAACCATGAAAACTGTAGAAATTTCACTTCTCAACAGACTTTAAGCTAGCACATATGTCAGTTCAATATTTAAATTCTCTTTTACTAGTTGCTGCAAATAAGAATTACACATGAACAATCTGAACCTAAAGCACAATGAGAAGTTCTACCACATTAAATTCAGAGCAGAAAAACACATTCATCTCATAACATTTCAGATACAAGGATTTTAGCCAAAATGGCCCACGAAAAACCCCAACTTGGGGAAAACCTGTGAGAGTAGGAAACAATTTTTTATTTCTTTTCTTTCAACAATAAATGTACAACAATAAATTTATAGAGATATCACTTATCTCAACCCTTAGAAGGAGGCCATCAAATTCTGGAAATTCTGGGACTGTATTTCTGCATATTCTCGGCATACATCAGCTTTGGAAAATGTGCTTATCTCAGGTTGTACAGTCAGTCATCAAACCCAGTTATCTTCTCGATTTATGTGCACATAAATTCTGCCTTCTCCCTTGGTATGTGGGCTCTCTGCAACAACAGATTGCATGGAAATTCGTGCCCACACAGAAAGGAAAATTGTGCCCTACTGCTGTCTCGAAACATGTGCCACAAAAGAATTTAAACCGACATTTAATGCAACAACAAATAACCTCGAAATTTGTGCCAGACTTCTCCAATCTCTTGCCCAACCACTTCCTCGAAAATCGAGCTCATTAATGGTGTTGTATGGTCTGGTATTTCTACTGCACCTGTTCCTTGGGATTCATGCCAGTGGTCTTCTTCCTGTCCTCTCAAGCTCGACTTGCTCCAACTCTCTTGGATATCATCCTCACCAAAAAATCTCTTTTTGGATGAATGCAAATGAAAGAGGGAATGTCTATTGAATTCAAATCACTTGTCTTTTGGTTTGCCTCTCAAGGGTGGCTGAAAGGTCATCTAATCCAAGGGCCCATATTAACTTAGATCAATGGATGAGAATAAATGCTCTTTAATTCTCTCCATAATTAATTTTATTCAACTACCACTTAAATAAATCAAAAGTCACTTTATAACATTAAAGTGAATTAACTGCTTATCTCAAGCAATTAATACAAGGGTCATGTCACTTTTCCCTTATTTAATTACTTACGAAAAAATATCTAGGGGAACACTTCCTACATACAAATTTCAACACTCTCCCTTACCAAGGAAGGTGTTCTCCTTGACAACCAACTCATCCCCGAAGAAGATAAACTGCTTCCCCACCGAAGCTGGTAAACTGCTCATGTTCTTCTCGCACAATATCGAATTCTGCTCATGTACTTCTCGCACAATATCAAAGTCTACTCATGTGCTTCTCGCACAATATCTAATATGCCCACCCTTTCTAAACTCTGCTCTAGAAAAGTCAAATAAAGTGTCCCTTCATGTTAGACATCATCACATGAAGGACATCTTGAGCTGCAAGGCTTAGTGCTTCTGCTTCGCGCGGGAAGACCTTCTGGCATATCCTTTTCCAGAACCACACTCCAGTCTCACATTGTCAGTAGTAGATGCTCCCCCTGTATCTAGAAGCGGTCCTGCATCCTGCACTGATGCCTCATGTCAGGACATCTTATCTCTCTCATCCATCAGTGACAATTCATACCAGCTGAACCTCTTGCCAGTACTGGAGGAAGTAGCCTCTCACTGAATCCTCTGAATAGAAGATGAACTACTTGGTACCACAATAATATCTGGAGTATATTGCTCTATCCTCTGAACTATGCACTGAATACTCGGCGCCACATCAATCCTCGAAGCATCTTGCTCACCATCTGTCTTAGACTCAGGATCTGTTATCCACCCATATCCTCCTACTATAGGCTGACCACACACTACATACTCTCAATCTCTCCGATGACCTATCAACACAGGGTCCACCGGATCCACTCCCAATACATAAATGAAGATATGTTCACTCTTGAACAACACTGCATATCCTGCTCCCTCCAACACTGGAATTGAAAGCCTGCTGTCCTACAGCCCTGGAATATAGAGTACTCCTGAAATCTCCAAAATCTCTCCAAAATCAAGCTGGAACCGTACTCATCCCAATCCTCTGACTGCATGCACTGTCCCATCTTTTTCCTTTACGAGCTACTCTGGAATAGTCTCAAAAGTAAGGAAGGCATCTCACCTCCCAGTCACGTGACTTCAATAGGAACTATCCACAATCCACTTTCCAGCATCCACTAGTCCGCTACTACTGCAACTCGAAACAACAGTGGCAAGAGAGAAATCTCTCTCGAACTGTGTAGCATACCTCTCAATCTTTGTTGTAGCTGCAACCTGCTCCTCCTTCTCCCACTTTCCCTTTTTCTTCTTAGGACATTGGCCAGCATAGTGACCAAAATCATTGCATGCGTAGCACCTGACTCTGCTGAGGTCCTTCTTCTTCTCACCCCTCTGCTGCTTAACCTTTCCCATAGGGCCCTTTTTGGAATTCCTACCTTTAGCTGATAAAGCAATGTTCTCCTTATCCTCCTTGCTATTTGAAGAGCTCCCTTGTACAAATCCTCTCTGGGTCTCCTCTTGCACAAAGTCATCTGAGAGACGATCCCAGGAAGGCATGTTCTCTCGTGTAACAACCACCTCCACGAAGACTTCCCATTGCTTGGATTCTCCATTAAGTGCCATCCTCACTAGGTCATTGCCCTGCACAACCTCCCCATTTGCAGTAAGCTCATCTCTCACCTGGGTGATTTGAGTAAGGTAAGTAGTCACATTCTCAGATTCTGCCATCCGTATGCTTTTCAGTTTCTCTCTTAGTACCATCTTTTGATTTTAATTCGAACTTTGGTACAAATTGGTCAAGGCATCCCACTTAAGATATGCATGTGTCTTGGAGGTCAAGTGTGTGATCACATGATCCTTCACCACATCAAGGATGATCCTCTTCACCTTGATGTCCTTCTTGTTGAAGGTTGCTAATGTTATTGCATCAGTGGTTGCGGGAACTTAAACAGGATTCACTTGAGTGTTGTTCACTACTTCATCCCACAGTTCATTCTCCTGCAAAATTAACATTATCTTTTCTTTCCAAGGAGTGAAATTGACTGCCCCATCGAGCCTGTCCTCCAACCTCAACTCAGTGGCCATCTCACTAAAAATGTAAGTCCAAAAACTACCTCTTTAGTGAACAAAAGAAATCTGCCTTTGATGTCTGAAAATCACAGTCTATCAATCTGCTCTCAATAGGGATCTGATACCATGTAGGCCTAACAGTTAAGAACATGTGCTCCCTCCTAGGAGGTCATAGGTTCAAATATGGAGGGGGGTAGGGTATGTACACCTTTGTAGACTTTAGCGGTTAAATCGCTGCACAGAGGGGAGTCCCTTGTCCCACAAACAAGGGGGTCTCATACACCAAATTAGTGTCTCGCTTGGCGGTGACCTTAAAAATAGATTATTATTATTATAGAAATTTCACTTCCCAACAGACTTTACGCTAGCACAAATATCAATTCAATATTTAAATTCTCTTTTACTAGCTGTTGCAAATAAGAATTACACTTGAACAATTTGAACCTAAAGCACAATGAGAAGTTCTACCACATTAAATTTAGAACATAAAAACACATTCATCTCATAACATTTTAGATACAAGGATTTTAGCCAAAATGGCCTATGAAAAACCCCAACTTGGGGAAAACTTGTGAGAGGAGGAGAGAGTTTTTATTTTTTTTCTTTCAACAATAAATGTACATCAATAAATTACAGAGATATCACTTATCTCAATCCTTAGAAGGCGGCCATCAAATTCTGGGACTGTATTTCTGCATATTCTCAGCATACATTAGCTTTCGAAACTGTGCCTATCTCAGGCTGTACAGTAAGTCATCAAACACAATTATCTTCTCGATTTCTATGCACATAAATTATTCCTTCTCCCTCAGTCTGCATGCTCTCTGCAACAATAACAGATTGCATGGAAATTCGTGCCCACATAGTAAGGAAAATTGTGCCCTACTGCTGCTGTCTGGAAACACCTACCACAAAAGAATTTAAACCAGCATTTAATGCAACAACAAATAACCTCGAACTTTGTGCCAAACTTCTCCAATCTCTTTCCCAACCACTTCCTCGAAACTCGAGCTCATTAATGGTGCTATATGGTTTGGTATTTTTATTGTACCTGTGCCTTGGGATTCATGCCAGTGGTCTTCTTCCTCTCCTCTCAAGCTCAACTTGCTCCAATTTTCTTGGATATCATCCTCACCAAAAACTCTCTTTTTGGATGAATGCAAATGAAAGATGGAATGTCTATTGAATTCAAATCACTTGTCTTTTGGTTTGCCTCTCAAGGGTGGCTGAAAGGTCATCTAATCCAAGGGCTCACATTAACTTATATCAATGGATGAGAATAAATGCTCTTTAATTATCTCTATAATTAATTTTATTCAACTACCACTTAAATAAATCAAAAGTCACTTTATAACATTAAAGTGAATTAATTTCCAATTAATACAAGGGTCATGTCACTTTTCCCTCATTTAAATACTTAGGCAAAAATAGCTAGGGGAACACTTCCTAGGTACAAATTTCAACAAAAACAAAAGATTCATGGTGGGCTAGAGGACGAAAAGAGCCATAAATAGGGAGTAGAGAAGAAAAGAGCCATAATTAGGGAGTATGAAAGAGGACAAAAAAAGAGCCATGAACTAGCAAATGAGAAGGATCTTATGGGTGGTGGAGATGATTTTCGTTTGAGGTCAGTAGGCATTTTAAAATAACTTTTAATCCTTTCAATCCTTTAAGTTCCTTTTTTAATCCATGTCCAAGGTTACAACTGTGTTTCTTCCACCAGATTGGGCTTATTTGCTGATGGGTTACATTGTATGTAGACTTGAAAAGGAGCGCACTAGAAAGCAGCAAAAGGTGATGGAAAAAGATGCAATCTTTGAAGAGAAGCTTCAAGCATCCAGGAAAAAGGAAGCTGCAACTATGATCCAATTACAAGCAATCATAAACGAAGCCGGTGGAAAGATCACCATCCCAAAGAGGAATGGATGTTCATAACTTCATCAGCTATGGAATCCGTGTGATTTAGCTTGTCAGATTTTAATATGTTTATGAGAACTGGAACCTAGTTTCCAACTAATCAAATACAAGGGAAAGGTGGATTAACACGCCAGTCATCTCGTCTTGCACAATGTACAAAATCCCACATTATGACTAATTAATACTCTCATTATACCTCATCACTTATAATTTTATTTCCTCCCTTGTTATATGGAAGTTGTGTATTTTTTGTATCTATAAAAAGTAGATTGCAACTTTTTGCAGTAGTTAATCTCTGTTAGTTGAGTGTTGCTGATATATTTGATATTGTTTAATGTGCATCTGACCTATCTCTAATGTGAGGTGAGTGTTCCCATCTTAGTTGATTGTTGCTGATGTTAAAAATTTAAAATTTGATAGCAGTAACAGACTGTAAATAAAATAGTGCAGAGATAGCTAGCAATAAACACACATCCACAAAAATTGAACACAATATTTTTCACGGGGAAACCTTTTAAGGACAAAAACCCCAAAGCAATTAATAATAATTTATCTCTTGAATGAGATGACTGAGTTTGTACAATAGCAGACTAAGAACAAGCCTCTTCCACAAATTAGAATACTGATCAAGAAGAACCTTGTACAATGACTACTGCCCCCTAAATTGTCACTAGATGACTACAGATGTTGCATGGAGCAACTTCAATTTGACACAGTTAACTTGTACAAGCCTGTAACTGCCAAAAGTTGCTGGTGTATACTTTACTAAGGGGACCGAGATCTTCTGCCGGGCTGTAGTGAATTGTCCACACCTTTTCCAGGGATGCCATGACCTGCTGTAGGTTGTGAATGCCCTAATAGGGCTGCCAAAATCAGGGACATACCTTGATAAAATTCGAGTGCACAAATAATTTCCCTAATTGGGCTCAGGTGCTTAGATGAGGGCCCTTAGCAGGGTTGATATACATTGCAGAAAAACTTCAAATAGAATTCGGGTGGCAGCAGCAAACCCTAGCTGAGATAGGGTGCTTTAAACCAGCAGAAAAAGACATCCACGAACTAATCTCGGGAGCAAACAGAAAATACTTTCAAATCGATGGATAAAAATGATAAATTCTTCCTTCTTTTATAGTGAGTTGAAATGGCAAAAAATCCAAGTATTGGGGCCGACTTGTGGATTTTATTTTATTATTATTATTATTTTCTTTCAATAATGAGCCGACCCATGAATGTATATTTATATTTATATTTTCTTCAATTTGTGGGTACATGGACCAAGCCAAGTTATGCTTGGGTTTCATGGTTCTTCAAGGTCTTCAATGATCCATTCATGTCCACTCCAAGTGCATCATCATAAGGAGAAATTTATTAATTTTTTTACTTCACCCTCCCGTTGCCACCAAGATCAAGTGCTAGGTCCCATAGCCCATAGATCAAGGGGAGGAGTACACCACTTGCCTAGACCCGCTCTAGGGCTTATAGTGAAATCCTGGTAACTGACCAGGTGCCTCCATTCTCCCAGAGAATGGCTCTCAGCCCCAGGCTGAGCTTCCAGTCCTAGACTGGATCAATATCTTGGTAACTGACCAGGTGCCTCCATTCTCCCAGAGAATGGATCTCATCCCCGGGCTGAGCTTCTAGTCCCAGACTGGGTCAATATCCTGGTAACTGACCAGGTGCCTCCATTCTCCTAGAGAATGGCACTCGATGCTGCTCAGAAAAATCAACACTTCCTCTCAGCGAGAGGGTCATTCTCTGCAATACCAAGCTTGTCTCGAAAGTGCACAAGCTTTGTTAACGACATAGGCTTGGTCAATATGTCAGCAACCTGTTCATCTGTACGGATGTACTGGAGCTTCATGGCACCTCGCTGTACCATATCTCTGATGAAGTGATACTTCATCTCAATGTGCTTTGACCTGTCGTGAAATACAGGGTTCTCTGAAAGCTTAATGCAACTCTGATTATCACAATGAATAATAGTTGGATCAAGCTTTCCACCAAACAGGTCAGAGAGAAGTTTTCTAAGCCAAACTGCTTCTCTGCAGGCATCACTGGCAGAAATATACTCATCTTCAGCTGTGCTCTGAGCTATGGAACCCTGTTTTCTATTGGACCAAGAGATCATGGATGATCCCAAACTGAAACAGTACCCTGATGTGCTTTTCCGGTCCACTGCACTGCCATCCCAATCGGAGTCAGCACATCCAAGTAGCATCACTCCACTGTTGGAAGTATATCTGAGCCCATAAGTAATAGTACCTCGCAAATATCTGAGCACATGTTTGGCAGCTATCCAGTGTATGTGCTTCGGCTCGGACATGAACTGACTCAATGCATTCACTGCATAACAGATATCTGGTCTTGTATGCACTAGATACATCAAAGATCCAATAAGTTGACGATACTGAGTAAGATCCATTGCCTTTGAAGAAGTAGCTGAGTCACGTAACTTCTTCAAGTTTGATGTCATGGGTACACTCATGGGTTTGCAGTCATGCATCCCAAACCTCTGCAAGATATCAACTGTATACTTCCCTTGTGACAGGAAGATCTCATCTGGCTTTTGCTAGACCTCTAAACCAAGAAAATAGTGCATGAGTCCCAGATCCTTCATCTCAAATTCTGAAGTAAGCTCCCTCTTGCACTGAGCTATCAGTTGCTCCTCTCCGGTAAGGAACAGGTCCTCCACATATAGGACTAGGATCAAGACATGGTTTTGAGCAACCTTAAAGTAAAGGTTGGAATCAACAGTGCTCTTGGAGAATCCCAAACTGTGAAGGTAACCATCAATCCTAGCATACCAGACCCTTGGGGTCTGTTTGAGTCCATACAAAGCTTTCTTTAGCTTGCACACATGAGACTACATTTCATGAGTCACAAAACCTTCAGGTTGCTCAATGTAGACCTCTTCTTCAACTTCTCCATTAAGAAAAGCTGTCTTTACATCCATTTGATGGAGTTTCCATCCAAAGACAACATCAAGGGAGATGATGGTCCTGATGGTGGTATACCTGGAAACCGGAGCAAATGTTTCATCATAGTCTATGCATTCCTTTTGTGAGAAACCACGTGCCACAAATCTTGCCTTATATTTCTCAATGCTGCCATCAGTAGCATGCTTGATTTTGTAGAGCCATTTGGAAGTCACCACAGACTTCCCTTTTGATCTAGGAACAACTTCCCACACATCATTTTTCATAATGGAATTATATTCTTCTATCATGGCATCAATCCATACTTGATGAGTTTTTGCTTCTTTGAATGTAGAAGGTTCTGCATCAATGAGCTTACTCATAAGACTTGAGTACTTCCGGGGCTTCTTGCTTTCTCTAAATGTCCCATAAGGAGCTTTATGCTTCTCTGCTTCTTGCAATATCTCTTGACACCAAGCATGTCTTCTCTTGGAAGGAGGAGCCTCAAGTAGTTCTTCAGCTGGTCTTTCTGGTTCTGAGGAAGTATCTGGAATTCGAGGCTCATCTTCTTCCTCCCTCCGATTTTCTGAATGAGGAGAGTTTGGAATGTCGGAAAGAGATTCTTCTGTATCTTTTGGAAGCTCTTTGAAGTGGCGAAAAACAAATTCCTCATGAAATATCACATCTCTGCTGACTTCAATGTATCTTTGACCAGGAACATAGATGCGGTAGGATTTTGAATTTCCACTGTACCCAACAAATGTTCCTTTCTTTCCGGAAGGTTCCAGCTTTAATATCTTTTCTTTTGGCACATGGATGTAGACTGGAGTGCCAAAGATTCTCATGTGGTCAACTGCAGGTTTCTTACCTGTAAAGACTTCTTCTTGAGTCTTTTCCCCCAAAATGGCATGAGGACTTCTGTTTTGAATGTAGACACCAGTACCAGCAGACTCAGCCCACAGAGACAAAGGAAGGTCTAGATCACACAACATGGATTTCGCAGCCTCACAGACTGTTCTGTTCTTCCTTTCTGCAACCCCATTTTGTTGGGGGTTGTAAGGTACATTCAACTACCTCTTGATTCCTGCTTCTTGGCAAAAGTCATCAAAATCATTAGATTCAAACTCACCTCCATTGTCTGACCTCAAGATATGGATGTGTCTTCCTGTCTGATTTTCAATCAGCGCCTTGAACTCCTTGAACTTATCAAAAGTTTCATTTTTAGCCTTTAGAAAGTAAATCCAAGATTTACAAGAGTAATCATCAATGAACAATACATAGTATAAACAACCACTTAAAGAAGGTGAAGACATGGGTCCACAAATGTCAGAATGAATCAAGTCCAAAATCCCTTTTGATCTGCTGTTACTCTTTGAAAAAGACTCCTTGGTATTTTTACCAAGGGCACAACCTTTGCAAATACCACTATGTTCATTAGAAAACTCAGGCATACTTGCAACCATCTTTTGAAGACCAGGGAGAGCTGTATAATGAAGGTGCCCAAACCTTCGGTGCCATAACTCACAAGGGTTGATTTTATTGTGAACCAATGCTTGAGTAGAATGCCCAGATACCTTTTAAAGGCCTCCCTCTCGAACCCCAATTAATTTAGCTGCACTCAACCTTTCATTCTTTGACCACAGCAGAACCTTTTTGTCCATGAATATAACTCTATAGCCTTTATCTTCTAAGCCAGAAGCTGAAAGGAGATTTTTCTTCAAGCCTGGAACATACAATATGTCTTCAATGTGCAACATGGTCCCTGAATCAAGTTGAAACGAAACTGAGCCAACTCCTTCAATTTTGTAGGTGGTGTCATCTCCAAGTTCTACTTGAGTGGCAAAATTCTTCTTTCTGTAGCTTGTAAGGGATTCACGGGAACCTGTCATATGTTTTGAGGCTCCACTATCCACCAACCAAAAATTTGAACTGTTGGTGATGGATCCTGCTAGAGCAGAAATCAACTAGTATTCTCTTCTTGACTCTTCTTGCTTGGAAGACTTGGAATTCTTCTTCTTCAGCTGTAGATGCTTGGAAAATTCTTTTGAACCTTCTCTGTAGCTACCTGCAGTCTCTAGCATAATGTACCTTTTTATGACAGTTAAAACATTCAATTTGTGACATATCAATTTGCTTACCTTGTGGCATCTTTTCTTTCTTCTTGGGGGGGAAGGGTTTCTTGAACTTCTTCTTAGTCTTGGCTGTTAGTGCAAGATTCCCTTCCTTAGGACCCCTAGTTCTGCTTTGAACTCTGCCTTCTTCTTCCAAATAGTCATGCCAAAGTCTCTCAAAATCTGGCTGAGTCTCATGTCCACTTACAGAAGCCAAGAAAGTTTCCCAAGAATTTGGAAGGCCATCAAAGACAGTTTGTACAAGGTCATCATCGTCTATTTTAACCCCAATAGCAGAAAGTTGATCTCTTACTTGAGCAATGTTCGTGAAGAAGGAGGCCACTCCTTCATCTTTTTCCATCTTCAATGTATGAAGTCTGTTTTTCAAAACTCTCTTTTGATTGGGTGCTTTCTTCTTGTACATATTTGTCAAAGTGTCAAAACACTCCTTGGCTGTCTTCAGTGGTGTTATAGCAGGCATTATGGTCTCCTTGACTGAGTCATAGATAATCCTTCTTGCCTTGGCTTGCTTCTTCTTGAACACTTCCCTTCTTACATTTGATGTGGGCTCTTCTACAACACTGATGACCAAGTCATCAAGGTCATTCTCTTCCAAGGTGGCCATAAGCCTTGCTTTCCATGAATTGAAATTTGCTGATCCCTCAAGCCTGTCCTCTGGCCTGAAAGTGGTAGAAGAAGCCATTTCTGATCCACTATGGGTCTGCTATCTCAGTCTGCACTGCCCCAAGGTCTATGGAAGGTACAATCACCTGCTCAAATGTTGTATACTTCACAAGCAGAGCTCTGATACCATGTTAAAAATTTAAAATTTGATAGCAGTAACAGACTGTAAATAAAATAGTGCAGAGATAGCTAGCAATAAACACACATCCACAAAAATTGAACACAATATTTTTCACGGGGAAAACTTTTAAGGACAAGACCCCCAAATCAATTAATAATAATTTATCTCCTGAATGAGATGACTGAGTTTGTACAATAGTAGGCTAAGAACAAGCCTCTTCCACAAATTAGAATACTGATCAAGAAGAACCCTGTACAATGACTGCTGCCCCCTAAACTGTCACTAGATTATTGAAGATGTTGCTTGGAGCATCTTCAATTTAACACAGTTAACCTGTACAAGCCTGTAACTGCCAAAAGTTGCTGGTGTATACTTTACTGAGGGGACCGAGATCTTCTGCTGGGCTGTAGTGAATTGTCCACACCTTTTCTAGGGTTTCCGTGACCTGCTGTAGGTATTGAATGCCCTAATAGGGCTGCCAAACTCAGGGACAGACCTTGATAAAATTTGGGTGCACAGATAATTTCCCTAACTGGGCTTGGGTGCTTAGATGAGGGCCCTTAGCAGGGCTGATATACACTGCAGAAAAAATTCAAATAGAATTTGGGTGGCAAAAACAAACCCTAGCTAAGATAGGGTACTTTAAACCAACAGAAAAAGACATCCACGAACTGATCTTGGGAGCAGACAAAAAATACTTCCAAATCGATGGATAAAAATGATAAATTCTTCCTTCTTTTATAGCGAGTCGAAATGGAAAAAAATCCAAGTATTGGGGCCAACCTGTGGATTTTATTTTATTATTATTTTATTTTCTTTCAATAATGAGCCGACCCATGAATGTATATTTATATTTATATTTTCTTCAATTTGTGGGTACATGGACCAAGCCAAGTTATGCTTGGGTTTCATGGTTATTCAAGGTCTTCAATGATCCATTCATGTCCACTCCAAGTGCATCGTCATAAGGAGAAATTTATTAATTGCTTTACTTCACCCTCCCGTTGCCACCAAGATCGAGTGCTAGGTATTTCATCAAGGGTTGATCAGTTCCTTGAGAAGGTCCCATAGCCCATAGATGAAGGGGAGGAGTGCACCACTTGCCTAGACCTGGTCTAGTGCTTATAGTGAAATCCTGGTAATTGACCAGGTGCCTCCATTCTCCCAGAGAATGGCTCTCAGCCCCAGGCTGAGCTTCCAGTCCCAGACTGGATCAATATCCTGGTAACTGACTAGGTGCCTCCATTCTCCTAGAGAATTGCTCTCAACCCCAGGCTGAGCTTCCAGTCCCAGACTGGGTCAATATCCTGGTAACTGACCAGGTGCCTCCATTCTCCTAGAGAATGGCACTTGATGCTGCTCAGAAAAATCAACAGCTGATATATTTGATATTACATGCAGACAAGTTTTTATAATTTAATGCAATGACTTGTTTTAAGCAACACCTTTGTTTTATCTGAATCATGCATATAGGGAGATTGATAACAAAAGGCTTCATAAGGAACAAAATACCTACATGCTTATGCACATTGTGCTAATTAAAGTTAAGTTTCAGAATGATATAGCTCTATTTTAAGTATTTTCTAAAATGTAGCAGGTTCATGCTCAATCTAAGTGAGAGTTAATGATCTAGATACCTGATTGCTTGCAATGGAAGGAGAAGTTCACTTTTACTGTAGGAATTGTTTTGCAATGATTACTAAAGATCTTCTCAGGTAACTGCTTACCTTTTAAGTGTTGTGATAAGAGTCAAGATTATTGTCTTTTGCTTAGTTGGGATTTGAGAAATTCGCAAGCACTTTTTCTTTCATTTTAAGTAGCATCTACGGACATTAGGGACTTATGGTGGACTATTAAGAGGTAATCACGTGGTGGTTATGTAGATAAAATGCTCTAGCAATCATGCCTTTGTGCAAAGAAAGGGATGCATCAAATCACTTTTATACAAAACAACCTCAAAATATTATATCCTCAGTAATAAATGATGTGTTCAAATCCATTTCAACAATGGGAAATACTAAAATGCATTTTTGGAATGCAACATAGTGCTATTAGTTGTGGAACTTACGGTGGTATTTAGTATAAACAAAAATATCTAGAATATTCAGAGGTGATCACTTGGTGGGTATGCACATAAATTGATCTAGCAAACATGCCTTTGTTTAAAAGAAAGGATGCAACAAGTCACTTCCATACAAAACAACTTCAAAATCTTGGTTTTTGTGTAATAAAATGGTAAGAGTGCTAAAATCCATCTCTACAATGGGAAATACCAAAATGCATTTCTGGAATGCAACAAAATGCTATTAGCTATTTGGCATTATGTTTTTTGGTTTTTTATTTATGCTTTTACCGGATTCTAGGCCGTTGCTTTATCATGTCTGGCTATCAATGATCATTTCTTGTTTTTTTTGTTCATTGGTTCTTGGTATTTGGGAAAAGCCAAGTTTTATTGCCATATTCATAATTGCATCTGTTCATGGTTTAATGTTTTCCTGAATTTACAAAAGTTTACTATTTTAGTATTCTGGAGTTCAAATTTTTAAAAACAATTGGAAGATATTCTAGGAGCGTTCTTTCTTCATATTTTCATCACTTTTTGAAGTTACATGATTTATTTTGCACAAACTAGATATTCCCTAGGGTCTATCATGTAACAGTGAAAATGTATTTTGAGCCTTGCAATTTCTTCCTATACCATTCACCAAAGAAGTTATGGCTTTATGCTATTTTGGGTGCATGACCATGAGTGAAATGGACTTGTTATTTGTTAACACCTTTGCATGGTTTCAATCTGACACTTGGTCAACTTGGCTTGTCCAAAAATCAACTAGCAGGTACTTGGTAGATTTGCCAATCCAAATTGAGACTTGGTGAGTTAGGCAAGTACTCCTCGAGTCTTAAAATTAGTGCATGAGTTTGTCGACGTAGTTTTTGTAGAAAATGCTTTCTTTAACTATTAATAAAACAATGTATGAACATTTTACAAGTACTGTTCTAACTAAATAAGAAAGACTCTTGTAACAAAATGAGAAGATACTCTCACAATTAATTATCTAATGGCAAACAAGTAAAAAAACATGTTTCTGTACAAAGAGAAGAGAATTCATAAATCCCATAAATACCATACTTTGCATGACAAAGGTAAGACATGTCACAACCTTATTGATCTTTGTTTATTGTATTATTTCCCCTTTTATTCATTATAGTAGCCACACTTTCATTAGTTTTACAGACGTGACTTTGGTAGCATTTTTTAGAGAATGTCTAGTACAACTGTGTTATTTTTTCTTATGTGTACAACTGTGTTAGTTTTACAACTTGAGTTAACTATATGAAAAGGTGAAAAGTAATAGTTTATGGCCCTATTTATTAAGTATTTTGGACATTGTTTTTGAAACTTTTTTGAATTTGGCTTCAGGTTGACGTGTTTTCATTTGGCATAGTAATGCGAGATATTCTCATTGGCAATGAACCTTATACAAATATGCATTATGGAGCAATTATTGCTATGCAACTAGAAGTTTTGTTTACAATTGTGTTAGTTTTACACCTGGAGTTAACTATCTGAAAGGTGAAAATTAATAGTTTATGGCCCTATTTATTAAGTATTTTGGACATTGTTTTTGAAACTTTTTTGAATTTGGCTTCAGGTTGATGTGTTTTCCTTTGGCATAGTAATGTGGGAGCTTCTAATTGGCAATGAACCATATACCAATATGCATTATGGAGCAATTATTGGTATGCTGGAAGTTTTGCTTTTTCAAATTTTGAGCTGTCATTTTATAAGTGGTAGATGGGGGATTGATGATGTGAAAATTGTTCATTATATAGAAATTCTTGTATGATATTATGATTTTATGAAGCATCCACATTTCTATATAATTCCTTTAACAATCTTTCCATCTCTGAGGTTTTTGGGGTACTATTTAAGAGGAATAGAAAGCAATACATTGAGACCACCCGTGCCTAACTGGTGTGATTGATCCTTCATGGTGGTCACTAATGGAGAGGTGCTGGTAAGATGACCACATTACAAGGCCTTCTTTCACCGAAATTGTTAATGAATTAAGGGCAATGGAAACATCACCTCACTCCAAGGGACAAGGTCATCATGCTTAAGCTCACGCATTAATAAATATCCCCGGCATTGCTACTTTTTGTAGAGCATTTCCCTCATTGTACGAAATAATTGCTTGAATTGGATAGGGTCCATAAAACCTAGGGGCTAATTTTTTGGTAGCTCTCCTCATGCTTGAATATGCCATCTGCACATGGGATTTTGTAAATCTTCAATTGTCATTAAAAATAATATGCAACAAATAAGAACATAAACATAAAAAGTTCCTAGGACATCTCCTCCCTAACACAAAAATAAGGTAAATAAACAACATGATATCCTAACAAAAATGGGTGGATCCATAATGGATAAATTGTTTGCAAAAGAGTACATCCTTGAAGGTGAAGACAATCCAAAAAAACAATGACACAAAAGAAAGAGAGATGGTCTAATACCGAAAGAAAGATGAAATAAAAGAGCTACCCTTAATTTTGTTAATTTTCTTAAATGAGGTCAGAAAGTGTCATTTAAAATCTAGTTGTTGTTATTTTGTTGCTCAAGATCAGGAATTCCAAAATTTTATAATGATGTGCAAATCATGGATTTTCCATTGCGAATGCTCCTCAAACACCAGCAGCAGGGAAATTTGTAGCTTCCAAGTATTCTTATGGTGCAAGTGAAGACAAGGTAAACATACATTTTTATATCCATCACTATCACCAACTTGACATCTTCTAGAATAGATTCCTTCTCCTACGAGATGTGAAATCTCATCTTCCCTTGCTATATGTGGAGTTGTGTAATTTAACTTTTGATGGAATGCATGCTTAGATCATCATCGTGTATTTGATCTACATGAATTTTTATAGCACAACATTTCCAACAATCTAGTAATAGGTAAGCTAAATAAGGAGTGTTGAGAGTACATGGGAAGTTTACGTCATCATCGCATTATGTCAAGGAATTCAAGGATTTGTTTAAGGAGGAAAGTAGTACTCTTATTTTGTTGATAACATAGTTGAGAGGTGTTTCTTAGGAGAAAGAGTGAATTGTTCATTAGCGACAACATCAATTCCTTAGCATAGAATGACAAAACATTTTGTTTTTTCACTGCATACAAACAATACTTAGAACAACTAGAGGAAGAACATAGGAAAAATGTAATTTGGACATTAGCGTTGGTGAATGCTAAACATGTAGCAGAGGTTTGTGATTTTTATAAAGTTATTGAATGGTTTGTTGAGGAATTTGATTCTAAATATTGGGTGGTAAGGTTGGACAAAGAGGGAAAATTTTAGGTACTATTTACCCTTTTCAAGAGAATTTTGAGGATTTTGGATCTCATGAAGATGTTTAAAATGTTTGAGATTGATGCTTTTCTCTGTTCTCATAATAATGGTTTTTATCTCTTGAATAAATGGTTGGTACAACCTAAATCTAACATTGCAAAGTAGTTTTATTTGTATGCTTGCAGAACTTGGAAACGAATCTATATTCTAGGGAACAACTTGCTATTGCAGAATCTCTTTTGATCATACCAAAGGTGAGGGTGTAACTCCTAACTCTGTTGAATGTTTTCTAGATTGGAAATATTTTTGGTTCACAATCTTAATCATGTTCTCAATTGTCTATATCTCTATTTTGTTCGTGGAATTTAGGTTATTGCTGTGAATGTTGCAAAAGGTTCCACAAAACTAGTTGCTAAGCTTTGTGATTACTGTCACAGTACTCAGATAAAGGCTAACAAAAAACATCTATCAAAGTATGAAGAATGCCATAATTTGTTTACGTTAATTAGTAATTATGTTTTTTCAAATATCTGGCTGGTAGATACCCTATGGATCATTAACAAAAAAATTCTTGCTTAGGTTCCTAGTCGTAACTTTGATTCAGTGTGAAATTTGATTCTTCTATTTAAGGGTGCTAGCTCAATGGAAGAGCACCTTCCTTACAGGAAAGAGGTTGGTAGTTCGATTCCTCCGTGTGCTATCTACATAAATCAATGACAGTCTAATTAAATGACCAGTTAACAACAATTAATGACTAAATAAATGGCCAATTAACAACAATCAATGACTAAATAAATAATCAGTTAACTGCACTTAATGACTAACTAAATGACTAGTTAACTGTGATCAATAACTAAATAAAAGACTAGTTAACAACAATCAATGACTAAACAAATGACCAGTTAACAACAATCAATGACTAAATAATTGACTAGTTAACAACAATTAATGACTAAAACAACGACTAAATATACGACCAAAATGACGAATCAAAACAACCAATAAATGACTAAAATTTTTTAGTCACATATTTAGTTGCGTTATAAGTGACTAGCAATAAATGACTATTAGTAATGTGACTAAAATTAATCATTTATATGCAAATTTTAGTCATATATCTCACTTTTTTCTACTAGTGCTATAAAACAAAAAAGTATCATATTGGTACTTATTAAACATAAAAAAGTATTAAACAAATTATATACTAAAGTGGATTAACATCTTACTTGTTTGTCAGTCTGAGAGGCGATAAACAATCATTATTCTCCATGACAATGTCTTGGCGAAAACACTCAATGTTTGATGTTGTATTTTTTTCATTGTTTTCACTATCACTTTTGTGCCTAAACAACTCGTTCCTCATTTCGTGAAGTCCAACAATTCACACATTGTAGGAATTGTGCATATAACCCATTAACTATCATGGGCATCTATATTATCTGTATATAAACCCATTTAATGCATGGATATAATCCAAATAAGATAATGTATGCAACCAAACTCTTCACTAGTTATGAGCACATATGCATGTATTAAAACTAAAAGTATTGTCGTCCAATGCTTCAAATGTTGGGCAAGTTGAGACTGCCATAACACCCAAGCAGATAGTACCTATCATCCACTTGTCATGGCCTCCAACCTTTTCTATAAACATCAAACTAAAATGTACATATACTTATCACTATTCTAACCAAGCTGACCAGGTTAAGACTTGTTGAATGCTTGTAACATGAATACAAATAAAGTGAGTCACTTCCATTATCTCTACATTACCATTAACTTATACCAATACTCATATTGAAAGCTGGTCAAACTCATATATATATAATCACAAAATCGAAGTACAATGTTGCTGTAAGTTTCATGTAGGAATATCCAACTCAAATATTAGATCAAAATCAAACTACAATGATGCTATAAGTTTCATGGAGTGATATCCAACTCAAATGGGATTCCAATAGAATTTTTAATTCGTTTTGGGTTTGCAAAGGGTATTCTAAGAGAAATAAGGCTCATGGGTTGAACTCCTAGACTCACAAGAGTCCAAATGAGTTGGGGTTTGACCCAATGCACACATTCAAAGAGTGCATGAAAACCAAGGGTTGGATTCAAGCCTCAAGGCTTACCCATCTTAAATAAACCATAAATAAGTATGAGAGTGATAGAACGATTAACATATCATCATGGAAAACCACTGATAGGTTAGAAAGGATGCAATGATAAATAATGGTGAGAATGGCTCAGAACTAGGTCAAGAATACAAGCGATATTTTTATAAAAAAGGGTGTGTGAGGAACCTGCACCAATTAATTAATGAAAATACACGAGATAGCATTAATAACAGAACTCAGAATCACTTTATTAATCGCAAGCCACTTTGAGGGGGAAACCTCCTTTGAGCAAGCTCAATAAAAATAACTTCACGGTGGCTTCATTGGCCTCAACACACACTTATATACTAAGTCTAGGCGCCAGTACTATGGGTCAAAACCATGGGCCAATACAAACTATGGATCAACAAATACTACGGGCGACTTACAAAGCATATGCGCCCAACAACAATAACACAAACTATGGATCAACAAATACTACGAGATGTCTTACAAAGCATATGCGTACAACAACAATATACTAACAAAGTAAAGACATGGGTTCCTAACATCCCCTCTCCCTTAGAAAAAGCTTTGTGCTCAAAGCTTTAGATGTGGAAATTGTTGCTGAATTTGAAGGTGTGGTTCCCATGTAGCATCCTCTGGTTGCATTCCGTGCCACTGAATTAAGACCTCTGTGATAGAGCGAGAGAGAAGCTAACGAGTGCGCTTATTGAGGATGGCCTCCGGCTCCAAAAGGATGGATCCTTCGTTATCTAGTTCTGGTAAAATAGTTTGTCTTCTGATGTTGGTGCCAAGAACTTTCTTCAGACAAGAGACATGAAATACTAGATGAATGCGGGAAGAAGGAGGAAGTTCCAATTTATAAGCAACATACCCAATCTTCTGAAGAATCCTATATGGCCCATAGAACTTTGGAGTCAGCTAATGATGCCCTTTGAGTTTTAGGGAGGATTGCTTGTAAGGATGGAGACGAAGAAAAACTATATCACCTGCTTCAAAATTGCACTCAGAACGGTGCTGATAAGCTTGTTGCTTCATGAGATTTCTTGCCATGTGAAGATTTTCCTGCAAAATTCAAAGAATCTGATCGCGGTTTCGAAGGACCGTGTCAACTACTAAACTAGTGAACTGCTGGGGGTGTATGGAAGAAGAGCTGGCAGAGCCTGACCATAAACTGCTTCATATGGAGTCATTTTAGAGGTAGCGTGGTAAGAGGTATTGTACCACCATTCAACGAGAGGGAGCCACTTTTCCCACTGATGTTGTTGTTCAGAGGTGAAGCAACGAAGATAAGTTTCCAAGCATTTATTGATAATTTTAGTTTGACCATTTGTTTGTGGGTGATACCTTGAATTCATATTCAGTTTGGTGCTAGTGTGGCGAAATAGTTCTGTCCAAAAATGACTGGTGAAAGTCGCATCACGATCCGAGATAATGGAAGAAGGGATTCCATGAAGACGAAAGATCTGGTCCAGGAAAATTTTGAATGACTGAGGAGGTTGTATAGGGATGGTTGAGAGCACAAAAATGACTATATTTGGAGAGGTGATAAACCACAACCAAAATAACTGTCTTCCCTCCAGATTTAGGGAGACCTTCAATGAAATCCATAGAAATATCTATCCAAATCTGTGTAGGTATGGGAAAGGGTTCGAGCAATCCCGGAAGGAGTGTCGTTTCACCCTTATTGCACTAGCAGGTATCACATTCAGCCACCATCTATTGAATTGTCCTTTTCATGCCCTACCAAAAGAAGTTACGCCGTGCCCGCTCATACGTTTTGAGGAACCCAGAGTGCCCTGCCGATGGAGAAGCATGGAGTTCATAGAAGATATCCTGTTGAAGATATGATCTCCGGGGAAGCACCAGACGACCCTTGTATCTCAAGGAAGCACCATACCAAGAGTAACGTGGTATAGCAGAAGGGTTGGTGGCCAAGCGTTGGATGATTTGAGATAAGGAAGAGTAATTGACATAGCCCTGTTGAACATATTGCAACCAATTTGGAACAGGCACAGAAATAGCTGAAAGAGAACCTTGGTCATCAAATGTGCGAGAAAGAGCATCCGCCATAATATTGTCTTTACCCTTCTTGTAAGTGATCTCATAGTCATAACCCATGAGTTTGATAATCCATTTTTGTTGTGCTGGGGAGGATACACGCTGTTCCAGGAAATATTTCAGACTCTGGTGATCAGTCTTGATGCAGAAATGATTCCCTAATAGGTATGGTCGCCACTTCTGTACTGCATGCAAAATAGCCATCATTTCCTTCTCATATGTAGAGGTAGCTAAATTCTTACCTGAAAGGCCTTTGCTGGTGAACGCAATGGGGTGTTCATCTTGAAGGAGAACAACACCAAGTCCATTGCCTAAAGCATCATTCTCAACAATGAAGGGCTTGGAAAAATCGGGCATAGCTAGAACAAGTGTAGTACACATAGCTTGTTTCAGTTTGTGAAATGCACACTCAGTAGCATGTGTCCATGTAAACACATCATTTTTCAATAGAGCAGTTAATGGAGCTGCAATATTTCCATAATCCTTGACAAACTTGCGGTAGTATCCAGTCAACCCCAAAAAACCATGAAGGCTCTTGAGTGTATGAGGTTGCGGCCAATTGTTCATGGTAGTGATTTTGGAAGGATCCACGCGAACCCCTTGTGCTGAGATAATGTGCCCGAGATACTCGAATTCCTTTTGTCCAAAAACACATTTAGACTATTTGGCGTGAAGATGATGGTTAGAGAAAAGTTGCATTACAAGATCCAGATGCTGGAGATGTTCAACCCATGTTTTACTATAGATGAGGATATCATCAAAGAATACCAGAATGAATTTCCGTAAGTAGGGCCGAAATATTTTATTCATCAAGGCCTGGAATGTGGAAGGAGCATTAGTGAGGCCAAAGGGCATGACCAAAAACTCATAGTGGCCATCATGTGTGCGGAAAGCTATTTTAGGGATATCATCCTCATGAACACGTATTTGATGATACCCATAACGAAGATCCAACTTGGAGAAAAATTGAGCACCATGAAGCTCATCAACAACAGGAATTGGAAACTTATCCTTGATGGTGAGGTGATTAAGTGCTCGGAAGTCAATGCAGAGGCACCATGACCCATCTTTTTTGTGGACAAGAAGAACTGGTGAAGAAAAGGAACTAGTGCTTGGGCGAATAATACCTTGCTTCAGTAAGTCCCGAACAAGCATTTCAATCTTTGTTTTTTGGTGAAATGGGTAGCGATAGGGCCTGATGTTGGGAGGAACGCTTCCAGGAAGGATCTAAATACAATGGTCCTCTAGCCTTGAAGTTTGCAATCCCATTGGTTTAGCAAAGACACCTGTATATCGATCCAGAACTTGTTGTAGATCCAAAGGAGTAGTGGAGACCGTTGATGGTTGCATCTGAATGGAATGGATCTGAGCGATGACACCATGTGAATTATTCTTAAGGAGTTTTTCCATGCGATGTGAAATGATGATGCTGAGAGACCCTGGTTGTGATCCTGTCAATGTGTGTTTTTGTCCATTGGGGGAAAATTGCATCCAAAGTTCAACAAAATCCCATAAGATGGGGCCAAGCATGCGTAGCCATTGAGATCCCAAAACCACATCACATCCGCCTAAGGTCAGGGAAAACATGTCAGAGCGCAGGGTATAATCTCCCATAGATATACGCACATTATGACACTTCCCTTTGCAAGGTAAGGTTCCCCCATTGGCAACCATGACTTCAAAGTTGGAGCAAGGATGGATAAAACAATCAGCCTGTTTGGCGATCTGAGGGTCAATGAAATTATGAGTGCTACCAGAATCAATGAGTATTGTAAGAGGAATCTTCTTGAAGTAACCCCTGACCTGCATTGTTTGGGGGGTGGTGATTCCAGTTAAAGAATGGATAGATATATCTGGTTGGTCGTCCTGAGACGGAGGGTCAATAGGCGGCTCCTGAATGTCATCCTGAGAATCCATTGTATATGGAGCTTCTTCACCAATTTCAGAGGCAGGTGAAGAATCCACATCCAAGAGATAGAGCTTTTGTTGAACACATCTATGTCCCTGAGTGAATTTGTCATCACAATTATAACAAAGCCCTTTTTCTCTGCGTGCCTGTAACTCCGTTTCAGACAAATGCTTGATAGGAGTTGGTCGAGGAGCTGGCGGGATGGGAAATCGTTGAGAACCCATATTTCGGAAGGGAACAAAAGTGGGTTTGGAGCGTTGTTGGGCTGCAATCTTGTCTTCTGCCAACTTAGCCAACCTAGGGCTTCCATCATTGTGTTGGGACAGAACATTTTGACCTCAGAGCGGATTACATCCTTTAGACCACTGATAAAACAACTCCGCTAGAAGTCATCAGGAAATCCTTCGGTGCGGTTGGCTAGTTTCTCAAATTTGGTTTGATACTCTCTCACAGTGTCGATTTGGAGAAGTTTAGTGAGGGCTCCTGTGAAGTCATCAAAATAACTAGGACCAAATCGTTGCAAAAGGAGTTGGAAAAAATCTAGCCATTTTGGCTCTTCATGAGCCTTGATGTACCAACGGTACCATTGAAGAGCTTCCTGTTCCAAATGAAAGGATGCAAGTGGAACTTTGTTGACATCAAAAGTATTATGCAGATTGAAATATTGTTCTGCACGATAGATCTATCCATTTGGATCAATACCATTGAAGCGAGGAAAATCAAGCTTCGGACCATGGAAATTGCTGGAAGAAGAGAACCCATTTTCTGATGAAGACTTGGACTATCATTTGTTGTTCATGGCTGAATGCTCAAGAGGGAGGCCGAGAAATTTTTCATCCAGATCCTAGAGTTTGGCTTGGATGGCTGCAAGTGTTTCCTCCATGGTTTTTGCTCTTGTGCGGGTGAACCATAACCATAAGTTTTTTTTTTTTTTTTTTAAAGTGGGTAGAAAAACAAAAACAGAAACTGTTTCAGTAAAGGAAAATATGGATTTGGGAAAAAATCTGAAGGATAATTTGGGTTGACTAGGTTTTGGACACTGTCGAATGGACAGGGAAGCAGAAAAGGAGGATTTCAAAAGTGGGGTGAAAGAATTAGAAAATTTGGCAGAGAGGGACAAAGAAGCAGAATTAGGAAAGGAACTCTGTGGTAAAATTTGAAGGTGATCGGGTGAAAGTCGAAGAAGCTATGACAAACCCTAAAAATAGACAAATGTGGGATTTTTGGTTTTGGGAAGTGGAATTTGGGATAGGGTCGTTAGGAATGAAAGATGTAGAATGAGATGACAGGGGTGTCAGGAAAGTTTCAAGAGAAACAAAGTGAAAACAAGGGAGATATGGCAAAAAAACAGAATGGATTTGTTATGACGCATAAGGGATCAGAAACAGATGGATTTGCAACGACGCAGAATGGATCGAAAATACATGGATCTGAAACAGCGTGGAAGGGATTGAAAACAGATAGATCTGAAATGACGTGGAAGTGATCGGCAATGTTAAATTTTTGTATTAAATCACAATACTATAGGATCTTTGCTGAGAGAATAACATCTACAGTATATCAATGCATGACAATCATAATATGACAAGCATCACAAGCATCACAAGAATCAAAAGCATAGAGACAAGAGACACAGAGTTTCCGTGGGGAAAACCCTAAGGTGAAAAAACCCCACAACTTCCTCAGAGATAGAGAGAGCAATGGCTCAACCAAAATACAACCAAATAACACTGAGATAGTCTCCTAGCAGATGATCCTCCTCCTCCTCACTAGTGCGCCACTTTTTAGAGAGAGAGATAGTTACTTTTCCAAGTAAGTAGAATAGAGATCTCCTATCTCTATTTATACTTACCTTTTTGCCCAGTGACCTACTGGGGCCGACTTGTCTACTTAGATACATCCACATTATATTATATATAATTCCAGGCCAACCCCAAATGGTGGTCTAATAACCCATCAGCAAGTACACACACTTGCGACACTTGTCAATCCACATGACGACACTTCCTTATAGAGGAATGACACATCTCTTATAAGGGTACAATAAATATATATAAAATATACAGATGAAATACATTCCGAAGTTACATATACATCAACACTCCCTCTTAACTAGGAAGGTATTTCTCGACACAGATCTGCTAGACAAGTCTTCTTCTCTGGATCATCGTCATCATCATCGTCACTGTTGCTGCTATCTCAACCAATCTCTGACTCTACTCGTCATAGGAATTTCTACAGAGCCAGTCCTTTTTCATACTGGATGTAGGCCCGCCATCTGCAGGTCTTCATCATCACTGGCCATACTGTGGAATCCTCAGGACTCATTACGTGCGTCACAAAACCTGGCTGCAACATCCCAGGCTATTACGAGCACACGGCTCTACCTGTAGGATCTCCCAGGAGCACATTACATGTGACCCATCACAAAACCTGGCTGAAGCATCCCAGGCTGTTACGAGCACGCGGCTCTACCTGTCGGATCTCCCAGGAGCACATTACATGTGATCTCACCACAAAACCTGGCTGAAGCATCTGAGGCCTTTTTCATCCTGTCCAGATCTCCCAGGAGCAAATTACATGTGGTCATGGAAAAAACTGGCTGAAGCATCTGAGGCCTTTTTCATCCTGTCCAGATCTCCCAGGAGCAAATTACATGCCATAGGACAAAACCTCGCAAGAGCATCTCAGGATGTTACGGGTACACAACTCCGACCTGAAATCTCCCAGGGCACAAATTACATGTCCTCCCAAGCAAAACCTCGCAAGAGCATTTTCTAGATGTCCCAGGGCACCGAATTACATGCCATAGGCAAAACCTCGAAAGACCATCTGCAAATCTCCCAGGGCACAAATTACATGCTTTCCTGCACAACCTGATCCACGGCCACAAAGTATCATCTGATACTCATCAAACATCATCCTGATGTACACATGATCATCCTGATCATCATCACTGCAACATCCTGCTGCATGTCATCTGGAGAAGCTCGTCATCCACGATCATCCAAGTATCCACCTGATACATACATAGATACATGATTCACACAATGTATCCATCAACATACATGATCCACCTGATCATACAAAGATACATGATCCACACAATGTATCCATCAGCATACATGATCTACCTGATCATACAAAGATACATGATCCACACAATGTATCCATCAGTATACATGATCTACCTGATCATACAAAGATACATGATCCACACAATGTATCGATCAGCATACATGATCTACCTGATCATACAAAGATACATGATCCACACAATGTATCCATCAGCATCCAACATGATGCGTTTATACAAAATACATACACATGATCCATCCGATCATATCCAGCATCCAACATGATGCATATACAAAATACATACACATGATCCAACCGATCATATCCAGCATCCAACATGATGCATTCATACATACATATAATGATCCAACTGATCATATCCAGCATCCAACATGATGCATACACAAAATACATATAATGATCCAACTGATCATATCCAAGCAGAAACCAGAACATCCTCCTGATGTTCATCATTCAGCGCTTACATCCGCAGCCATGTGAAGGATCCCCCTTCCAACATGCTTGGAATGGCTTCAGCAAATGTGTTCATCACTTCTTCCTAGAAGTGTCCTCGATCTGAAGCATGCCAAGCCTCTCTCTGAAGTACTCGAACTTCACCCTGGCTAGTGGCTTCGTCAACACATCTGCAATCTGCTCGTCCGTCGCAACATACAGAAGCTTCACAGCTCCTCTCTGCACCATATCCCTGATATAGTGATATTTGATCTCTATGTGTTTCGACCTGTCATGAAACACTGGGTTCTCGGATAGCTTCACACAACTCTGGTTATCACAGAAGATACCAGTAGCATCCAGCGGGAGATCAAATAACTCAGACAGTAGCTTCCGTAGCCATACTGCCTCACAACTAGCTGAACAGGCTGCAACATACTCTGCCTCAGCTGTACTCAGTGCTACACAGGACTGCTTCCTGCTAAACCAAGAGATCACACCTGATCCCATACTGAAGCAACACCCAGATGTGCTCTTCCTATCTGCAGCACTGCCAGCCCAATCTGAATCAACAAAACCCTGCAGGTTAAACTTTTGATTCGCCTCATACCTGAGCCCATAATCCACTGTACCTTTCAGGTACCTCAGAACATGCTTTACAGCAACCAGGTGAACACTTCTCGGATCCGTTAGGAACTGGCTCAATGTGTTCATAGCAAAGCAAATGTTTGGTCTCGTGTTCGTCAGGTACATCAAGGACCCAATCATCTGACGATACATGGAGACATCAACTGGCTCAGATGAAGCATCACATAGAAGCTTCAGATTCGACGCCATAGGTGTGGCCATGGCCTTGCAATCCATCATCCCAAATCTCTTTAGGATATCTACTGTGTACTTCCCTTGACCAAGGAAGATCCCACCTGCATTCTGCCACACCTCCATACCTAGGAAATAGTGCATCATTCCCAAATCTTTCATATCGAATTCAGCGGCAAGCTTCCTTTTAGTATCTGCAATCAGTCTGTCATCTCCTGTTACAAATAAGTCATCCACATACAGGAGTAGAATCACAGGATTCCCTTCCTTAACCTTGTAGTAAAGGTTGGAATCCGCTTTACTCTTGGTAAAGCCCAAACTAGATAGGAAACTGTCCATCCTACCATACCAAGTTCTGGGAGCTTGCTTCAAGCCATACAAGGCTTTCTTCAGTCTGCACACATATGACTCCCTGTCATGTATTTCAAAACCAAGTGGCTGTTCCACATATACTTTCTCGTCAACTATACCATTCAGGAAAGCAGTCTTGACATCCATCTGGTGTATTTTCCATTTCATAGCTGCAACCAGGGCAAGTACTGTTCTGATGGAAGTATACCTGGCTACAGGTGCAAAAGTTTCTTCATAATCTATTCCCTCTTTCTAAGAGAATCCACAAGCTACGAATCTTGCTTTGTATTTATCCACACTGCCATCTACAGCATGCTTGATTTTGAAGATCCATTTAGAAGTCACAACAGACTTCTCTTTAGGTCTTGGGACAACATCCCAAACATCATTCTTCATTATTGATTGGTATTCCTCAACCATTGCATCCTTCCATTCTTTCTTTTCTGCTGCCTCTTCATAACTGGAAGGCTCTTTGTTCATAATGTCACAAAGTAAAGCAACATAGCTGGTCTGTGATCTGGTTCTCTTCTTTGCTCTGTGTTCTTCTTCTGGAATACCAAATCTTTCTGCATCTTGAATGAGCTCTCTATCCCATACAGGTTTCCTCTTGTGAGATTTATCCTCACGGGGTGGATCTACATGTTCTTGTGGATCTTCAAACTCACGAACATCTTCTGGAGCTACCTCAGTCATGGTAGTGTCCTGAAATCTTGTTTCCTTAGGTTCTTCATAAACTTCGGTAGGTGTCTTCCTTGATTTGATGAATGCTGAGTTTTCATCAAATGTTACATCCCTGCTGACATCAATCTTCTTGAACCCTGGAAAGTATATTCTGTAAGCCTTCGAACTTTCACTGTAACCCACAAAGATACCCTTCTTTCCTGAAGGATCTAGTTTAGTCCTCTTTTCCTTTGGGACATGAGTGTATACAGGACAACCAAATATTCTGAGATGGATGACTTCAGGTTTCTTACCAGAAAAGACTTCTTCTGGTGTCTTATTGTCCAATATCTTGTGGGGTGTTCTGTTCTGCACATATACAGCTGTTCTAGCTGCTTCTGCCCATAGATGCATAGGAAGATCTTGGTCATGCAACATTGCTCTTGCTGCTTCCATGATAGTTCTGTTCTTCCTTTCTGCAACTCCATTCTGTTGAGGATTATAAGGAGTAGTCAACTCCCTCTTAATCCCTGAATCACTGCAAAGCTTCTTGAAGTCATTTGAGGTGAATTCTCCACCATTGTCGGATCTGAATGTTTTGATCTTCTTGTCAGTTTGATTCTCCATCAAAGTTTTGAATTCCTTGAATTTATTAAGCACGTCATCTTTGCCCTTCAAGAAGTATACCCAAGTCTTCCTGGAGAAGTCATCAATAAATGAGACATAGTAAACATACCCACTCAGGGAACTGGATGACATAGGGCCACATACATCTGAGTGGATGATTTCTAGGATGCCTTTTGCCTTGCTTTCACTGCTTGGGAAATCCTTCTTAATGTTCTTACCTTTTGCACATCCTTTGCAAACACCTTCATTTTTGGTCTTGATTTCAGGAAGACCCTCTACTGCCTTGCTTGCAATTGGAAGTGCTCTATAGTGCATGTGAGCAAGTCTTCTATGCCAAAGTTCACTTGGCTCCATGGATTCATGCACCATGGCATGTTCAGGTTGTCCCTTCAATTTATACAAGCCTCCCTCTTGCTCTCCAATTACTACTGCATCATCTATGGTCTTTCCCTTTGGCCACATTAGGACTTGGCCATCCACAAATGCAACCCTCATACCTTTTGCATCTAATGCATAAATGGAGAGTAAGTTCTTCTTGAGCCCAGGTACATAAAGTACTTCCTTCATCTTCAGAGATTTTCCAGAATCTAGGTTGTAGGAGGATTCACCACTTCCTTTGATTGGGTATTGATAATCATCCCCAAGTTTCACCTTATGGGGTGATTCATGTTCAGATAGGTTCACAAAAGATTCTTTGAACCCAGTCATGTGTTTGGAAGCCCCACTATCAATCAACCAATCATTACAACCATGAGAGATGGTACCTGTGAGAGCAGAGATCAGAACATACTCTTCTTCACTTGATGAGTCATCATTACTATCACTTTCTGCCCTAGCCTTCTTCTTTGGAGGTTCATCATCTTCGGCAGCATGAGCATGAAACCTTCTTTTGCCACCCTTCTTCTTCTTGTTGGAGATGTTGTTGTCCTTTTTGTTCTTGGGACAATTTATGGCAATATGTCCTTTCTCATTACAGGTGAAGCATACTCTTCTTTCTTTGAATTGATGTGAAGATCTCTTGGAGTGAGATGGCTCTTTCTTGAACTTTCCTTTCCTGGTGTGGGCTGCAAGAGCTTGATCTTCACCTCCCATCTTTTCTTCACGAGCTATGAGTCTAGCTTCTTCTTGAGAGAATTCTTCCCGAAGTCTACTGAAGGAGATCAACTTCTTCCTTGCACAAATTCCTTGAATAAAGGAATCCCATGACCTGGGTAGGCCATTTAGAGTGGTCATCACCACTTCACCATTCTCCACCATTTCATCCACTGCTTTTAGTTGTTCCTTGATCCGGGAGACCCTTGAAAAGTAAGATTGAATGGTTTCTCCATTCTGAAACTTCACTGCTTTCAATTGGTTCCGCAAGGTCATCTTCCGATTTATGTTCTTTCCTTCAAACAGCTTGGTCAAAGAGTCAAACATCTCCTTGGGTGTCTTAAGAGAAGACACATGGGGTATGAGATGGTCTTTGATAGAATCAGCAATGATTCTCTTTGCCTTGACCAAGTTCTTCTTGTGCAATGCCTTGGCCTCTTCATCCTCTGGGATAGGGATGTCTTCTTTCACATATGAGTCCAACTCATTCTCTTCCAGGATTAACCCAATCCTATACTTCCAGGCTCAGAAGTTATCAGCCCCTTCAAGCTTATCCTCAAGCTTGGTGTGGAGACATCTTTAAGAGTACTTCAAATGGAAATAGAAAAGATTTAGGACTTACCACTTGAAGTGCTGAAAACTGGATCTGGTCCCGGATTAGGGTTTGTCGGAGAAACCCTAAAAATTCAAAATGTGAATTTCCAAATTCTGAAAGGATAGAAAGATGCGCCTTGGAGAGCGGATCAGCCTAGTACATTCAGAATTTGAGATCAGCAAAGTCTTGCCCTTCAAAATTGCCTTTTTGTCCTCCTGGGTTCACTGGGGAGAGCCCTGAATTAGGGTTTGAGTTTCCCGGAGATCTACCCAGCCAAAAATCTCGATCCAAAGCTCAAACCTTCGATTTTTGCAAGGAGCTTCCAGCTGTGCCTTCAGTTTCCAGAAATTCCTATTTTTGTGGAAACCATAATTTTTAGGGCCAAATCTGAAAATGCTCGGAACTGAATTCTGATTGGACAGATAGATGCGCCTTGATGAGTAGATCCAATCTACTATACTGAATTTCAAAAATTTGTGGAGAGAAACCCAATAAACAAGGAATACAAGCTTCCGTCACTGCAAAATGTCTTCTTCTCAGTTAAGCTCTGATACCATGTTAAATTTTTAGTATTAAATCACAATACTATAGGATCTTTGGTGAGAGAATAACATCTACAGTATATCAATGCATGACAATCATAATATGACAAGCATCACAAGCATCACAAGAATCAAAAGCATAGAGACAAGAGACACAGAGTTTCCGTGGGGAAAACCCTAAGGTGAAAAACCCCACAACTTCCTCAGAGATAGAGAGAGCAATGGCTCAAACAAAATACAACCAAATAACACTGAGATAGTCTCCTAGCAGATGATCCTCCTCCTCCTCACTAGTGCGCCACTTTTTAGAGAGAGAGATAGTTACTTTTCCAAGTAAGTAAAATAGAGATCTCCTATCTCTATTTATACTTACCTTTTTGCCCAGTGACCTACTGGGGCCGACTTGTCTACTTAGATACATCCACATTATATTATATATAATTTCGGGCCGACCCCAAATGGTGGTCTAATAACCCATTAGCAAGTACACACACTTGCGACACTTGTCAATCCACATGACGACACTTCCTTATAGAGGAATGACACATCTCTTATAAGGGTACAATAAATATATATAAAATATACAGATGAAATACATTCCGAAGTTACATATACATCAACAGGCAACAGATAGATCTGAAACGATGTGGAAGTGATCGACAACAGTTTTGGACAGAGGAAATCTGTGATTTATCAGTTGAAAATAGATATGGACCCCATATGCTCGGCTTCCTAACAATTCAGGGGATTTACTTGGCCACCAATGTTGTCTGACGACTTGTGTATTGGGGAAGTACCCTTCACTTCACGAATCAGGTAAAACTGATCATCGCTTTGCCACAAACGATAGCTCTTGGTTTACCTCACGGGTGGGAACTAGTCAATCAGGTAGGGGTCGTTGCCTTTTTCGTTGGTAGGTCTTCTCAATGGGCCAGCTACTTTGGGGTTCCTGTGGTACTCCTCACAATGAGTTTTAGGGATTATTCGCAAGTATTTCCCACAGTTAAGGAGATAGGGATTATTCCCAGATCCGAACTTGCAATAGATGCAAATTTTTTTTTTTGCATAAATTTCACCCAACGAGCCCAAGAAATTGTTATGATACTAGATGTGAGAAACCTGCAACAATTAATTAATGAAAATACACAAGATAGCAGTAATAACAGAACTCAGAATCACTTTATTGATCGCAGGCCACTTCGAGGGGGAAACCTCCTTTGAGCAAGCTCAATACAAATAACTTCACGGTGGCTTCATTGGCCTCAACACACACTTATATACTAAGTCTAGGTGCCAATACTATGGGTCAAAACCATGGGCCAATACAAACTATGGATCAACAAATACTACAGGCGACTTACAAAGCATATGCGCCCAACAACAATAACACAAACTATGGATCAACAAATACTACAGGATGTCATGCAAAGCATATGCGTCCAACAACAATATACTACCATTCAAATAACATAATGGGTTCCTAACAGGGTGGGCATGGACAATAGTAACATTAATTGTACCTTAACACACTACCATGCAAATAACATAATGGAAGTTACATGTTGGTTAAACCATAGACAAAGAGCCTACCTTTTGTCTAGTGTTGGATTTTGAAGTCAACTTGGTTATGAGTACACTCTCTGTGGTATGATTGAGAGCACCAACAATTAACTGGGTCAAGAACACCTTCAAGTAAGTCACCACATACCATACAAGCTGTGATTATTAAGTGGCACTTGGATCTCACTAACCACTTTGTGAGTTGAAGAGAGGAGAGCCAAATTCAAGCATACGATTTGAGCCTCCAACCAAGATCTAGATGAGCAAGGATGCACCATAGTTTGACCTTGAAACCATGCACAAAATGCCAATGAAAGGAGCTCGACCTCATCCTTGGAAGAGCTAAACAAAATACCCAACCAAAGATCAAAATGAACCAAAATCTAGTTCAAATGCATATGTGAGAATGACATTGAATCTCCACCATTCAATTTGAATGAAGGTTTGTGATTTCTCCACAAAAAACATTCTATAAATGGCTTTTAATTCGAGTGTTAATGCAATGTATTGCAAGATAGATTGCACACTTTTTTCATGTATTTGAATTTCCAAATATATTTGCAAATGAAACCATCATGCTACCTTGTATTAACAAAGTATATAGTTGGCACTATTTCCACTTGTGCTAGTAATTGAGGAAATTCTGGGACTCCATTAGTTTTATTAATGAATATAATCTTGTAATCTCTTATGCTATGGACTCTTACAATCAACAATATAGCTTTAACATAGGCATTGGTACACCATTCACTACTAACACTTGTTTATAGGTATATCATAAACAAGAGGTGAGTAACAACACATCACCATAACCAAAAATAATTTTCCATCAACCATGCCATTACCCCTGTTTACATACTGAAAATGCTCACATGTATTTTATTTTTGCAGGTGACCTGTAGAAATTTTAATAAACATCACAACTATGTGTTTCCATCAAAATAAACATGTCATACTATCATCATAAGCATGAAGCCATTACAACATTATTACCATATAAGAAGCACAAATAAACTGAAATAAGTATTGATCACAATAGCATAATGGACAAACTATCATAATCAATTGATCCTCATCACTTGACTACACACTTGGAGGTGGGCCCATTAGTAGCCTATAAGGAGATGATTGGTGATGAAATTCAAAACCCTGGTGAGGTCAAACTAGAGTAGAAAATTAAAGAATAAAAATAAAACAAACAAAGAATGGTTATTAAAGGTTTTACCCTCATATCCCCTAAGGCGAGGATGCAAGAAACAAGATAACAATGAACATTGTAACAAATTAAGGTGACAATCTAACAAGTTAAGATGCCAATCTAGTTAAGGTGAGAAATCATCATCATAATCATTTGAATGGCCATCAGGATCAAAATCCTCACTATGATGGGAAGGTTTATATTTATGGGAATTATTTCGGCAGTGTTGTTTCGTATGATATTACTTGACATCAATGGAATTTATATTCTTTCTAATTCCCAATTAAAAATATTAATCAAGGTGTAATGCATAATGATGAACCACTTGATTTTGGTGATTATACTTCAAATTTCAAAGCATGGTAAGTATTTCAACTTTACATATGGCATACAAGTATCTTATAAAAACCTTAGGCATTCAATAAGAGAGGAAAAAATGAGCCTTATCCATAAAATGTCTTGTTTTTCTTGAATGTACAAGTTCATACATGGAATTTATACCATAGCACACAAGCATAAAACATAAATAAATAGCTGACACCTCATATTCATCATCGTTAAATCATACACAATCATATTTCCCATAGATTCACCCTTGTGGCCTATAGTATTCTTCATCCTCTGGCACATGAATAATGAGTGCATTGTCAAAATCCTTTACAACAGTGGATGGTTGCGCCACTTCTAATTGTGGCCGACTATTGGTCTTACTGAAATGATGCCATGGGTCTCCCATAGTTCTCTTAGCCACAACCAATTATTTTCTGATCTTTGTATTCCAATCACAGTTCAAAGGAAAGTAGGTGCTAAGGAGGCTTATACACATTTTATTTGTGGACCGGACATGTCTAGGAATTATCAATGGCTCATGCATCGATCATTTAGGATCACGTTTGCAATTATGTTGCATTTTTTATCCCATTCACCATGGTTGATAAGAGCAACTAGAAGATGTGATGAATCAACATAAAGTTCAGAAGGTGGAACATTTGCAACATAGGACTCCGGTGGAACTTGACTCATGATGGCTCTGCAAATTTCTGTTTTGACTTCTGATGTGCCAGTAGGAAATCTACATAGATCTTGCTTGATACACGAAAGAACATTTTCAATCTGCAATGCACAAAACCAGAGTATGTGACACCACTAGGTTAATGATTAAAATATAATAGATTTATAGGTTGTTTTGAGCTTCAACTATCTTTTCTACAATTTTATTTACCAGTGCATTACCTTTCTCAGTAGTCTTTTGGGATGAATTATCTATTTTTTTTTGGTACATTAGTTTGAGATTTTTATTTATGCTTTGGATCAAAGGATTTTATTGTATCCCAAGCAATTTCGCACAAGGGTTCTAGAAATCGTCACAGTAGTCTTGGCTCTAGGGGTTCACAGTTTATCATCAAAGGTCACACGCTACTCCTCACGACACGCTACAACCCCAGGATGTAACCCTCATCCTTGTTCATGACTATAAATCCTTAACTAGTGGATATGTATCTATGAATGGTACACACATGATCGTCCAAAAGGAGGCCAAGAACATCATTGTAAACCAATTAGAAGATTGAATCTCCCCTTACATTGAAATCCTCCTTGAGCTTCATATAAACTACATAGAACTTGAGCTGAGAATTATTCCATCTTTGCAGAAGAGGAAGCTTCATGTCCTCATGAACAACCTACTAGTAATTCTTATGACCAACTCTAGGATATGAATTTTGGTAGTGCTTGTTCCTAGGAAGGTAACGATGTTGGGATTGTGTTTTACTCACCTATGAGATTGTGTTGTACTCACCTAAGAATTAAAGAAGAAGATGGATGTTGATGCAAGCAATCATAAAACTAAGTGCCTCATTGTATGGTTCACCTATTATTTTATTATCAAAGAAAGATAGCTCTCAAAGAAGGTGTGTTGACTACAAATATCACTCTAATGAATTGGTACCCTTTCCTAGGATCAATGAATTACAATAACAAACAAAACATGCAAAGTATTCTATCAATCAATATTTGAAATCTAGATGTCATAAAGTCAATACTAAGGAAGACTACTAATGCACTAGATAATTTAATTATGCATTTAATGAATCATTTGTTATGTGCAATCATGAAAACATTTGTGATAGTATATACAGAATACATTTTTGTCTTTAGTTTTACTTGGGATGAGCATAGGTGCTTGAGACACTAAGGAAACATCGACCACTATAAACATAATGAAGTTTGAGTTTTGAATATCTAAGCAATCCTTGGTGCACTCGAGGCATGTGATAGGAAGGAAAAGTAACATGAAAGGAATTCCTGCAAAGGTCCGGAATTCCCATCAGGTTTTTCTTCCCAAGATTATGATCCCTTGAAAACTAATTTCCAGTTACTTGCCACAAAGATTTATTGCTACAATGTGTACTATATTTATAGAAGTGGGAAAAATAAAGAAAAAATTCATAAAATAAAAATTGAAGCTTATTATTAGCATTTGCATTGGAATTTGAAGCAACTTATAGATTGCATGCACACAATGTGAGGAAGATAAGGAACCAAAACAACTCAATGCTATTAGTATTTACCTATATTATATAAACTACAATGTTGTAAGTCAGGCATTCAATCCACAAATTGTTTTCCCTATCAAATATTTGTTAGTGATCCTTTCAAATGTTTAGCTGTCATTCATGGCAAAATTTTGAAATTTCATTGTCTAGTTGCAATCATTGGTCATGCGACCACTTTACATGATAGAGGATTAGCAATAAATTAAGGGGAATTTTTTGACTATGAAAAGCCATCTGTTGAACTAAGTGGAATGTCATAATCACTAAATCATAACTTTGCAATAGTCATAATAGTTTGTTATTTGACTATGACAAGCCATTTGTTGAACTAAGTGGAATGAAAAAATCACTAAATCACAACTTTGCTATTATATGTTTTGAGCAAAGACCACTATAAGAGCTCATGGGAACTTTGTTCCATTGTAGCTCTTGAGTGGTAATGCTTTCTATTCAAAAAATTCATCTTTCTGACCAAATAGTCCACAACAGTTAGTAAAATGGGAATTTTTGGGCCTTCAAATATCAAGAGATAATCAAGAGATATCTCACAAATTTGGATGTTATAATATGAGGGGGGTCATAATACGCACTAAGCAAAGTGGAGTCTTTCTCCTAGTCGTATGTCTGTGAAAGTAGAAATGGTCTGGTTCCTTTATATAACAGGCAAGGAATTTTTTGGATTAAGTTGAAGGAACTATTGATCATATATGTGCAACTGCAACTAGAACTGTGATCCCAAGGGACCACTGATGGTGTATGTTTCAAAAATAATTCCATGCCCATAAAAAGGATGTTTCTTTTCCTTTGGTCATGTTTTTGCTGGGAGAATGGAAACGTGTATTGTTGGTTGTGGAGCATGATCTCCATGATTCAGAGGTTATGTTTTAGGTGTGTTTGGATCCCATCCCATGACAGGGGGGTGTGGGGGGGCTTCCCCCCACACTATAGTCGCCATGGGGGGTACAGGGAGGGGGGAAGTGCCCCCGTAGTGAAAATTTTGAAAAAAATGCCTTGTAAAATGTTATAATTCCATAGTCATGACTTGGTCAATAATGGGTGATTTACAGGCCCATGGTATTGAGTAGCTCGTAGTATTTTCCCATGGTAATACCTCTTTACAATGAAGGCATTGTAATATGTCTGTGTATTGTAGTATTGTAAATATCTTTGTGATTGTGTAAGAGAGACTATGAGAGAGTGGAGAGGAAGCTGCAACAGATGTGCTGCTAGTTGTATCCCTTCATTTGTTGGATATATTAATAAAAGGAATGGCAATTTCTCTGTGGATGTAGCCCAGATTGGGCGAACCACGTATTTTGGTGTCTCTCTTGTATTTTGATATGATGTGTTTCATTTCTGCATTCTGTTTATTTATTGCCCTGCAATCCTTCCTTCTAATAGGTATGAAGGTAAGGATCATGGGAAAAAATATAGGTAATGAGATTCAATTCAAGATCAATGTCTATGAAACCATTCCATTTCCAAGGAAATTTATTGAAAACTACAAAACCAAACCTCAGTTGAATGTAGAGATAAAAAATATTTCCAAAAATATTGAAGTACCTATTGCTGGAAAATTCAAAAGCTATGCTGTGCCTAAAAGCATGTCTGATGCTCTAGTTATGTATGAAAAACCCAGAATGTTCAAAAGTTCAATGGATTTGAATCTACAAATTTTGGAAGAAATGATCGAAAACAATAACAAACATACACAGTTGGGTGATGAGGGTTCTTCTCAAGATCCGAGAGGGAAACTCTATGAATTATACAAGATGAAGTGAGAGGAAAAGTTGAGGGACAAAAATCCCTAAAAAAGGTTGGAGAAGGAAGCAAAATTTAAGTTGATGGAGAAATTCCTAGAGTAGAGTAAAGAAGACATTGAAGGGAAGAAAACTCATGCTATCCATGCTAGCACTCTAACCCAAACTACAATGGTTGGAGAGGAGGAAACCAATGATTTAATCAAGGAGCACACAGGTAACAAGCAAAGTAAGAAACTGGCTTTCAAGAATTCTTCTCTTGATGTACTAGTGGTTTATCCTCTGTCTTCTAAGGACCTGCCAAGGAAAACATGACCGTCCAAACCAATGCCTTGCGTCACTACTATTGATCCCAATTCTATTTCTTCAAATAAGTGAAGGGATCAGTCTAGTATGGTTAAAAATCAATTAGCTATATCCATTCCCAACTTTATAGATCTAAAAAAGGAAAATACAAAACCTTCCTTAGAAAATTCTAGTTTTGGTTTTACTTCAATTTATCAATAGCCCGGATCTCTTTCTTATGCACAGTAGCAAAATAAGAAAAAAAATTGCAATCAATCTACTTCTATTATACGATTAATTGATCTCTATATGTAAACAATATGAATGAGAATAAATGACACAACAAAGATGTGATGAAAATATATGACGATGTGAGTGAATTGAAGAGTTTGTTCGACCCCAGGTATGAAATTGGTATACTGAGCCCATTGAAGGCTTCCAAAGCCAACAAAAATAGTAGATCTGTCGAAAGTAGAACTTTTCTCGCAACAAGTAAAGACACATGAGCAAGAATTGGACGTGTCATTGCTAAGACAAAAGTTTCTCCTTTGAAGAACATGGAGGATAAAAGTATGACAAACAGGGTAGTAGTTTCCAATCATCAAATATTATATAGATAGAAAATAATATGGGTAAGCAAAATAGGATGAAAATATCATATGTTCAATGTCATTCACATACAACCCCATATGACCATGTAGAAAAAATAGGATTTAAGACACTAGATTCATCTCCATTGAAAATGCCATTGTTTTCCAAAGACGAAAATATAGACAAAAAAGGGCCTTTTAGCGGGGGGCTTGAGTTTCAAGACTAACATGTAGAAGCTAAATTTTCACATTAAATCAAGAAACCAACCTGCAATTATGTAAGGGAGAATGATATTTTGACTCTAAAGTTGCAGAACTCGTTGCCCTCCTATTCAAGAACCCTCTACGTTCTGTCCATGCGGCACTTCTATCCATGGAAACACTGGCAAATATATACCCAAATTCCAAACCCTCAACAATTTTTAATGGGTGTAATGATTTCCTCAATTATTGAGGCATCAATGGTGACCAAATAAATGCCCCAAAAATGCTTCTTAGACCCAATTAACAACAATTTGCTTCTCAAAATCAACCAAACCCTACTCGAGTCCCGCCAAACCCAATTAAAAACCAACGATTTGCCTCTCAAAACCAACCAAACCCTCCTTGCTTCCCACTAAAGGAAAATATTTAGCGCCAACATGCTCAACTGGTTATCCGAGTTGTTCGAGGAAGAAATCCCCTCCATGAATGCGAACATCTCAAGTAGAGTTCGACCATGAATTGTTTTAGGTCAGTGGACATTGGTTCAAAGCGATAATGTGGGGTGTTTGGTCATAGTACCAAATCATCACTATCAATTTACATGCAATGTACTAACTACAAATGCCGTATACTTTTACATTATGTGTATTCTTTACATACCTTTTCAATGTCACGGGTTCATGCACAAAGAAACACTATATGGTCCCTATACCTATATGGGTACGACCTTTATATACAAGTTGGGATGGGATTTGGCCCCTCTATGGACCATACCAAACCAATCCATATCAAATGGCATAAGATATTAATTGAGGGAGGAGGAATGAGATAGGAAAGGACCCAAACTATAATATGCGAGGTCTACTTTAGGGGGGATTGTCACACATACAATCCTTGAATCTATGAGACACAATGAATCCATTTGCTCATCCAACACTAGCCATGTTAATCATAAACCATGACCTCCAACCCTTATTATAATGACCTCCAACTATATTGTTAATCATAAACCATGAACTCCAACTATATTGTTAATGTCAACATAAAGGTGTATAACTATGTGTTCATAAACTTATATGACCTCCAACTATGTTGATAAACTATGACCTCAACTTTGTTAAATTGGATCTTCAACCATGGTATAAACTTGAAATTTCATTAACATTAAGTTAATCCACCTTATAATAATTAATTAATAATGTTAATATATCCATCACATAAGTCATGTTAGCGGTGTTAAAATATCCATGGCATAAGTCATGGACCTAAGGGGATTAATATACTACAAAGTTAAATTCAACATTAAAAATCCTATTAATTTTTCTTGTAATTGTTATTTAGTCACTATCCCCAGACTAAATTAGTTGTTTAGTGTCACTTAATATCTAGTCGTTTTTTAATCTCATGACTAAATTAGTCATTTTTAGTTGTCATTGAAAATTGCTCAAATTTGGTAGTATTTAGCTTAAAAAATAGTCGTGACTAACATTTTTGGTCATAAATTTTCCAAATTGTACTAGTGATAGGTTCCCTTGCATTTAGTGGATGTCCCCTATAGGTGTATGATCTTTGTATATTATGGTAGTTTAAAATGTTTCTAAAGTGTCCTTTAAGTTGGCATGATGGAGTTCGATGATGGTGACTATAGAAACACTCAATGTCAAGATGGTGGAGAGTGAGCTAGTGGACTATGTAGAAGATCCTACAGAGGGAAAATGTGTTTTTGAGTATTCAGGCCCTTTTCATAGTATAGAGGACTTATCTTTTGTTCCTAGGTATCATGACTTTATTTTTTGGGGGGTGGGGGAAAGGGGGGGGTGCGAGAGGATTCTCCAAGAACAACCTTGGAAAACTCTTACAAAGTAGAGTCATCTTCTCGAAAATTGCTTCGGACTGATAGGATTTTATTCCATGAATTTCTCGAAGAGGGATATTGTTCGATAGTGTCAAATGGTGTGGGAACAAATCTTGTTGGGATCTTCACTAATGAGGCCAATAAAGAAGGTACACCACTTAGTAATATCTCCTCACATCTTTTGTGTGCCGAATATTTTCTTCTTCCCCTAACCATTTCACTAGAAGATAGAGGTAGTTGGGAACATAATTGTGATCTTGTAGGGTTTTTTGACATTAGTGCAGAGGTTAAGGACAATGGAGTATAGGACAAATCCTGGCCATGGTTAGTCTTTTAGGTGTTAAGTATATTGGTGAGTAGGGGGTTTTGGATGTTGGTTCAAAAAATAAATGAAGGGCACACATGGTATTTAAGAAGAAGGAGGACAAGGTGAGGTTCGTGATTGAGGACGACATCAAGGTTGGGCATATTTTGGATTTTCTTGGTAAAACCGTTGTTGATCAATTCTTTTTTGAAGGATTTCAGTGGATGCTTTAAATATTGGATACAACAATGGTGATGGCATGTTATTAATTACAACCATTTTTTTTAACCTTTTATACATAAGATGTATGTGTTTTTCTTTTTTTGGTTTCAGAAAGATGTGAAGCTAATTCTTGTAGTCAACTAGTTTTTGGGAAAAACCTATATTTTGCTTGAAACCTTGGCACTCAATAACTAACCAATGTGTTGGGCCTGACCCAGATGGGGCATTTTTGAACAAGAAGAATTTTGAGAACTGCGGAGCTAAGCGAAGTAAAGTTTGAACAATTTTGGGATAAGTTTTGGTATGCTGCGAAGTTGCGCGCATCATAGTGTTAGAGGAGCCGTGAGGTTGGTGTTGCAAGGAGCACAACGCCGCGATGTGCCACATCAACGAATATCCAGCTAAGCACAACATCGACGGATGAAGGCAGTTATTTTGGTTAGGTCACAGAAGAGCTATTTTTGGCAAAGATCGTCGATAACTACCAAGCAGTGGGTAGGTGCAGATCGGAGGTAGCTGGCTGATCATAATAGGCAGAAGATGACTACTACTCGAACTAGTCATCTAAGGCCGGAAAAGAAGGAATAGATCAGCGGAAGCAACCTGTTGGCACGCATATAACAGAAGATCCGTTGCCAGATACCAGTAGTCCAGTTTTGGGAAAACCGCGATAGTTTTGTAAACCTAAGGGTTCTGCCTTCGTAAATGTAAAGGCATGATTTACGGGTCTTGATCTATATATAAGGAAATTTTGTTAAGGAAAAGGGTTAACTCTCATTTTGGTTAATATTATTGAATATTGTGAGATTTGTTAGATACAAGCATTGTAAAGGCTTTGTAGCTGAGTGTGCAGAGACCTAATTTTGAGAGAAAGAAAGAAGAGCATCTGCAGCTGAGTGCGCAGATGAAAGAACTGCTGTACCCTTTCCTAAATAATAAACAACAGTTCTTGTGGATGTAGCTTCCCATCCGGGGGGGTGAACCACATTAAACCATTGTGTTATGTGATTGCTGTGCATGATTATTATTAAATTGTTATTTAAATTACTTACAGTGCATGCATGAGATTACTGTTATCTTACATGTGTTTATTTTTATCTATATTCTCCGCGGAGGGGATGGAATAAGATGTTAATAGCTCATGTATGGACGAATGATAGCAGGAAAGCCCCTATAAGTCTCAAATGAATGGATCAATGAGATAACCACACAATTAATTGTTAGGAGTGAATCGAAGTATCAAGCACACAGCACTGCGTATCTCACTCATCTGCATAGATCATGATGTTTATCAGTCTAAAATAATGATGAATGCTTAAAGGATATCGAATAAGGTTGAGTAGAAGTGATTGAGTCTCATAAACTCCACTGTGCAGACTCAGGATGTGCTGAGGGTGCAATTATCCTTGTTCCTGAAAATACTCGACGCAGAGTAGGAGACTCCGCGCAATCACCAAACGCAGCTGCGCAGTTTGTCACCACGTTGTGCATTAATCAGCTGAATCACTCGCATCACTAGGTTGTGGAAACCTACTTCTACAACCACCACCTCAACTTCGCCTCGGGTGAGACATCAGGCTGCTTGCAGTCTGTTGCTGAAAGGGCCAGCGAATAGGGGTTTTGTTGGTATCTCGTGCCGCGAAGTACCTGGGTCTACATTGGAAAACCTCTAGAACAGTGTTGCGACCAACAAATGGTTCTATTGCCATGCTAAGACCAGTGATGCGATAGTGTATTCAGAAAAGTAATGTCCGATAGTTGGCATCCATAATAGAAAGAGATATGGGCTTGGTGCGATAAGATCGAAAGAGACTTCACAAAGAAACAAAACAGACATCCACATCTATCTGACGTATAGTGGTTGAATAGATACTTGTGGAGAGATATCCATAAAATTTTTTGGGCGTCGTTTCCAAACGAGCTACATGAGTGGATATCACACCTAGGAGAAAGAAAGAATTGTTCCCAAGGCGAAGAACCTACAGACTGGAGTCCGGAGCTTACTAAACAACTCAAAGCAATCGACAACCCATTGTCGCGAGCAGTTGACTTCTGGGTTGATATCATATTAGAAGGATTTGTGACTGAGTTTGCTATAGATACGATGAAATCATACAGCCAAGTTGAAGCATACTTTTTCGAAGGATTCAGAGGTAAGTTCCTAAACAACCTCAGTTTATACATTAAAATGCTTTTAGCTGAGAAAGGTGTTTTAACAATGCAACAATAGTTCAAAATCTGTCATGGTAGAGAACACATACATTGATTCTGATGAAGAAAACCATACTTTGAGAAGTGGAAAGAGATACAAGCTTAGTAACGAGAAGAAACCCACATCCTCTAGAAATCGTATAGATACCGAAATTCCATGTGACCTCAATAGTAAGAACACTCAGTTATCAACCACAATCCACTGCATTATACCTTAGAATCAATCAGTCCAGAATCCATCTGCTGCGAGTGTCGCACAGCCCATCCCTCATATCAGTAATACTAGTAACACCGCAGGACCAAGTGCTCACAGTACTACATCTCAACCCATTTTGCAGAAAACTATCCCTAGCACGATCCAGCAACCTATATCTACTTTTGTCACAGGAAATCAGTCTCAGAATAGTACAAAATCCGGAAGCAGAATGACAGATAATGATATAAAACTGTCGATATTCAAAGGAACGGGTCAGGAAGACCCTGATCAACATTGGTTTCTATGTGAAGCCGTGTGGAGTGTCAAGCAAGTAACAGATGATGCTATAAAGAAAGCGCAAATCATAACTACTTTCAGAGACAGAGTGCTGCATTGGTTTATGAAGTATTTTCAAGCACAGCCAAGAACCTTAGCAGATATCAAGACCGCGATGCAGCCGAGTTTAAGAAACCCAAATCAGAATCATAGTGCATAATGGAGTTGAAATAAATCAAGCAGAAACCTACTGAATCGGTCTGGGAATTTGACCAAAAATTCAAAACATTGTTGGACCAAGTAAGCTTTGTTATAGCTCCGCAAAAGCATCAAGAATGGTTCATTGCTGTGTTGTTTCCCCACATCAAACAGCCACTAATGCAACAGAAGGTTGTATCTCAAGCTCAGGCCTTGGAGATCGCAATGAAGTTGGAAGCTTCACCAATTGGAGAAAGTAGTTCTGGGATGATACAGATCCAGAACCAATTGGCTACCTTAACATTAGAGTTACAAGGTATGAAGAATGGAAAAGAGCAGAGACATGAACAACGACATGAAGTTTGGTGCACAAGATGCAAAGGAGAGGGCCACACCAAAGAACATTGCCCCTTATTTCAAGAATACCTTAACAATGGTGAACCAAACCCAATAAATATGAATCAGAACCAGGCGCCATGGTGTGAAATTTGCAAAAGCAGAGGACACAGACCTGAGGACTGCTACCTGATACAAAAATATCTAAAGACACCTAAAAACTTATACTGCAATTTATGTAAGTTAGTTGGGCATGATGAGTCCAACTGTCGTGCTTATGAACTGATGAACGAAAGAAAGCGAGATATGGATGCAATGCGAGGTGCTGGAATGTACCGCGTTCAAGAGGAAAATCTGCCAAAGCAAGAGAACACCCACTATGATCAAGGAGGATATAGAGGCCGTGGTGGTGGATATCGCGGGAGAGGAAGAAATACTGGGCAAAATCAAGGATGAGGATGAGGCCAGGTCATATGCTATAACTGTGGTTAGCCAGGTCACATATCAAGAGAATGTACTAATCCATGCACCACATGCAACTACTGTAAATCATTTGAACATGTGATTGAAGATTGCCCCATGCTTGAGGTAGAAATGCAGAAGAGAAGAAGAACAGAGACACCGAACCCTAACATCCAGTTAATTGCATCAGAGAACAGACCTACAGGTTAGAGCGTTAATCCAGTAACGCGAAGTGGCGTTGATACAAGAAAAGACAACAGCACAGAAGCCTCGACTTCTGGAACAACTGATCCCAAGAAAAATACTGGAGAAACAGTAGGGATAAGAAAAGCTCTTGGGAAAGCACCTCCATTGAACTTATAGAAAAACAAAGAAATATTCAAAGAAGCGCGAGACATGTTTAAACAACCACCACCTACTTCACCAAGGATTCCACTGCGAAGTCAAGAACCACAAATACAAGACATGCCACTGGCATATGATCAGACGTGCACTGCACCAGATACCTCTAATTTTGTTGTGCAGTTTCTACAAAGCTGCATCAAGTTATTTAAAAACAAGGACACTCTTATGGAATTTGAAAAACTGATAAATCAGTACGAATCATGCAGTAAGAAAGGAATAGCACATAGCGTAGTACATAACATTAGAAGTCCCAAAAGAACCGGCAGGGAAATGCGGTTCACTACACAGATAGGAGACTATGAGATGGATGAGATCATTCTTGATCTCAGATCTGGAGTGAATGTCTTAACCAAGCAGACATGGCAGGCGATGGGAAAACCAAAGTTACAGTGGTCACCTATATAGTTAAGAATGGCTAATCAAGGTATAGTTATACTGCTTGGAAGGTTAACCAATAATATTGTCGACATTGATGGAGTGCAAAGTTACGCAGACTTAGAAGTAATTGAAATTGTGGATGATAGTAATCCTTATCCAGCACTGCTAGGTATCGATTGGGCAATGATGAACTCCACTATCATCAATCTGAAAACAATGAAAATGATATTTGAAGGCAATGACATAAGGGTCATCGCACCATTGGATCCTTCACAAGGGGAGTGATATGTTGAACCTATTCAAGAAGAGTACAGAATTCAAGACCTTGACCGTATCTATCAAATGACAACAAATGTCGCGGATTATATTGATCCTACTACGGATGGAACTATCAGCTGGTGCTATGATAGTTCTTTCATCTCAGACTCAGATGCAGGATTAGAAAATTGGCAACACAGAATGCATGAAGTATCTCCCAGGAGATGCACGAAAATTACAAAGTCACTTCGCTGGATTGGAAAGCAGGTAAGTCCAATCCCCACTTATGATGGTACAGCCAACGTTTATTCATTTATCAAAGAATACACTGTAGCAGTGGCAGATGAACATCGCGTCTCAGCATTAGACATGGCACTCAGAGAAACACCTGCCAGATGTTGGGCTACACACAAAAAGACAATGACAACTTGGGACTAGCGTAGAATAAAACTACAGATTAGATTTGCTGATAAGGTCACACTACCATTTGAGAAATATAATGGCCAGAGGGATCCAGGAGATCATATCGCAGCTTGTGTACAAGCTTGGAAGGAAAGACCGCAGATAGAATGGGTACATCTCTTTGTGCATACGTTAGAGAAGCCTATTCCAGAAAAATGGTACCTACAGGAGGATATGCGCACAGGAACTGCGGATTGGTCCATCCTTACTGCGACCTTCCAGAAGGATTTTAGTTTTCAAGATGACCAACCGAATATACATAACACACTGCAACTAATCAAGCGAAACATATTTAGCCCACATCGCAAAGAAGAAAATATAACTAGAAGAGTTTTTTGACACAAGCAATGTACTTGCGAGTCTCCAACCAGATTGGATAGAACAAACAGAACAAGTCATGGGATGTTATAACTATGAGAATTCTCACAGCAGATCTAAGAGATGATGTATACCTCACAAGAGTAATTATTATTAAGCAAGAAAATAGAAGAAGAGTGGTCAATGCAGTATAATGAGAAACAGAATAATAATACAGTAGAACTTGGATAGAAGCAAAAATACTTCACATACACTAATTAATTAATCACAATATGGACAAATAAATAGTACAATGCATGAGGATTCGAATGCCAAGGTGGAAATTCGAATTACCCTTCATGGAGTGATCAAAATATCACTGGAGTGTCATCGGAGCACAACTAGAAGTCTATCCCATCATTAGTGGAGTCATCAATGCTCAAGTAACTGTCAACCATTAGTCAAACTAAGTCTAACTGAGTGTGGTAGGTGTAACTGAGTGTAAATGGAACTAACTGAATGAAGGAGGCTCAGTGGAGGGCGCATGAGGAGCTAACTGAAGTCAGAATGGGTAGTCAAGTCTCACTGGAGGTCCATCGGAGTGATACAGTCAGTTGAGAGTCAGTTAAGCCTTAAATCAAGGAGAGAACTGAAGATAACTGAAGATAACTGAATGGTAGGTAAGGAAGGGCGCCTTTCTCAACTAGTAGATGAAAGGAGGGCGCACTAAGCTCTAGGAGGGATGAAACTGAGTGGAAGGAAGCTCCCGGGGCTGCTAACTGAGGGCTAGGTGCTGGGAATGATCACTGGGATGCATGCAAACCCTAAAAGTGCATGCATGATTGAAAATGCAAATAATGAAAATGCTGCTAGGACTAGGATGGAGTATAGGAATATCCTAACACCCCCCGTTAATCCATCCTAGGCCCTGGTAACTAAGACCAAAGGTCACCCAATACAATGAATAATAATAGTCAATAAATCGAGGAAATGGGGAAAACCTCATGGGAAAAATACCCCCCCTCAAAATAGACTATAAGGAACACACAAAAATAAATGCTCCAAACTCAAGCAGGTGTGATGCTTGGTCATATGTTTGGAGGTATCTTCTTCTTGGGAAGAAGTGGATCATGCTCAAAAAGCATGTGCTTGTACTTGCTCTTCAGATCGAGTGTGATGAGAACAAATCCAAAAGTATGAGGATGATCCTTGAACTTGTGATTCGAATCAGCTGAGGTAGGATCAAATCTATGAATGTGCAGATAGTCTTTTGTCTTTTCCTTCGAACCATCATGGGTGAGATTATGCCAAAAAGAACCATCAAATAATAATGATTGCTTGGAATCCAAATCAGCTCCAAGACTTGATAAATGGTTTCTTGAGATCTCCTTTGAACCAGCAGGGGTGAGATCAAAACCATGATATGCATGAGAAATTATCCCAAGTAGTAATTGCTTAGAATCCAAATTAGATACAAGACTTGAATCATGGTTTCTTGAGATCTCCTTTGAACCATAAGAGGTGAGATCAAAACGAGTAAATGCATGAGAAATTATCCCAAGTGAATGGCCATGGTTTCTTGAAATCTCCTTTGAACCATAAGAGGTGAGATCAAAACCATGATGTGCTTGAGAAATTATCCCAAGCGGATGGCAATGGCCATATTCTTCAATAACCTTCTGAAAGCATGGAATAATGATCATATAGTAGTAAATAAGAGGTGATTGCTTGAGGAGAGCAAATGCATTACCTCCAATAGCTGATTTGACCTCCAAAATAATCATGTGATCATGATGCAAACCAACAAACTCTGGTGCAAGAGAGGATTTAGGACCTTCTGCAATATCTAGAGTGTGAGCTGGCACAGAAAGAGAAGAAATTTGAAGCATGAGTGTAGAATCTGCAAGTTCTTCTTCTTTGTGGACAACTTCAATATGAGATGTGTTTGATACTGGTTCATGATCAATGAGATCATCAAGGAGGGCGAATGCATCGCTTTGCTTGCTTTTGAAGGGGTTTGGACCAAATCCTTCATTCTGTTTGCCGTATCTTTCATCCAGGTGAGTCCATAGCTCTTTTGGAGTTTCAATGTCAATAATGATTGGGTACAATGTGTAATCAGGCATAGTAACCATCATTCTTCTAAGGGCCATGTCTCCTTTATTCAACCAGTCAGTCTTCTCTTCAGAGGATTCAAACTCTCTTTCAAAATAACAATCAAAGAGATCATGGCTCTTCAAATATGCTATCATTTTTGGTTTCCATTCATCATAGTTGAATGGAGAAAGAGGAGGGATTTCTTTTGAATTCATTGAAGCTGTAGAGGACCTGCAAAAACAATAGAGAATATCTGCAACTGCTACTGCTGCATAAATGCAGAAACTGTTGCAACTGCTGCACTCGAAATCTTGATAATAACCTGCAAAAAACTCTCAGGAATGGAGATAAAAAATACTCTCAACATGCTCTGATACCATGTGAGAATCCTCACAGTAGATCTAAGAGATGATGTATACCTCACAAGAGTAATTATTATTAAGCAAGAAAATAGAAGAAGAGTGGTCAATGCAGTATAATGAGCAACAGAATAATAATATAGTAGAACTCGGATAGAAGAAAAAATACTTCACACACACTAATTAATTAATCACAATATGGAGAAATAAATAGTACAATGCATGAGGATTAGAATGCCAAGGTGGCGATTCGAATTAGCCTTCATGGAGTGATCAAAAGATCATTGTAGTGTCATCAAAGCACAACTAGAAGTCTATCCCATCATCAGTGGAGTTATCAATGCTCAAGTAATTGTCAACCATCAGTCAAAATGAGTCTAACTGAGTGCAACTAGAACTAACTGAATGAAGGAGGCTTAGTGGAGGGCGCATGAGGAGCTAACTGAAGTCAGAATGGGCAGTCAAGTCTCACTGGAGGTCCATTGGAGTGATACAGTCAGTTGAGAGTCAGTCAAGCCTAAAATGAAGGAGAGAACTGAAGATAACTGAAGATAACTGAATGGTAGGCAAGGAAGGGCGCCTTTCTCAATTGGTAGATGAAAGGAGGGCACACTAAGCTCTAGGAGGGCTGAAACTGAGTGGAAGGAAGCTCCGGGGGCTGCTAACTGAGGGCTAGGTGTTGGGACTGATGATTGGGATGCATGCAAACCCTAAAAGTGCATGCATGATTGAAAATGCAAATAATGAAAATGCTGCTAGGACTAGGATGGAGTATAGGAATATCCTAACAGTAACTTAGTTGGAAAATATGAAGATAAGGAAGACAGTGATGAGGAGGATCCGCGCAATATAAAAATCCCCGAATCAGAAGGAATACGCGAGGTAGAAGGGCCTCCATTAGAGATTCCTGACATAAGTGCACCGGTCAAGACAAGGAAAGTGAACATTAGTACTAGTGAAGAGCCGAAGTTCACATCATTAGGAGACTACTGGGATGATGACACAGTTGCAGAGATCACAACTATATTATAGGAATATCAGGAAGTATTCCCAACGAGGTTCATAGAGATGAAAGGTATCCTGGGAGACTTAGGAGTGATGAGATTTCCTCTTAAGCCAGGAGCGAAACCTATTAAACAAAGGCCATATAGACTTAATCCACGCTACAAAGAACGAGTTAAGGCAGAACTCGATAAGATGCTCGATGCAGAAATTATTGAGCCGGTTGAAGAATCTGAATGGATAAGCCCAATGGTAATCCAAGACAAGAAAACAAAGGGTGAGATTAGGATCTGTGTTGACCTCAGAAAGTTGAATGATGCCTCTATGCATGATCCCTTTCCTACACCTTTTATCGATGAAGTTCTTGATAACGTTGGAGGGAATGAAGCATACTCTTTTACTGATGGATTTTCTGGATACCATCAGATAAAAATTGATCCAGTCGATAGGCACAAAACCACTTTTGCAACAGAATGGGGGTCGTTCTAGTATATAGTAATGCCTTTTGGTTTGAAGAATGCTCCAGCTATATTTTCAAGAGTGGTGATCGCAACATTTAAAGATTTCATCCACAAGTTCTTAGAAGTTTACTTTGATGATTGGACCATTTTTGGGTTACTAAAGAACCATTCCGCGAACCTCAGAATGATGCTCAAAAAATGTAGACAACATCAGATTTCATTGAATTTAAAGAAATTCATTTTTTGTGTTCCTTATGGGATTCTACTGGGGCACATCGTGTGTAAGCAAGGGTTAATGGTTGATCCAGCGAAGATCGTAGTTATTGTAAATTTACCTACATCGAATTTAGTTAAACAATTGCGCACTACACTAGGCCATACTGGATACTACAGGAATTTTATAAAGGGGTATGCACATATAACCGCAGCAATGGAGAAGCTTTTAAAAAAGGATGCACCATTCATTTGGAATGAGGACTGCGAGAAAAGATTCGACACATTGAAAGAAAAAATGGTCACCGCGCTGATCCTACTTTTTCCAGGCTAGGAAAAGCCATTTCACGTACATGTTGATGCTTCATGTATAGCATTGGGTATCATTCTTGCGCAGCCAGGAGAAGGAGGAATTAACCATCCCATTGCATTTTCTAGTAGAAAGTTGTCATTTGCTAAGAAGAACTACACCACTACTGAAAGAGAAGGACTTGTAATGGTATATGCACTACAAAAGTTCAGGCACTATTGCTTGGTGCGCACTTCTCAATGTTTACTGACCATTCTGCATTAAAATACCTGGTCAATAAGCTAGTGTTAGGGGGACGAATATGCAGATGGCTCTTACTCTTCCAAGAGTATGATTTTGAAATAATAGTTAAACCAGGCAGATTAAATTTAGGCCCTAATAATCTATCAAGGATCGAGTCAGGAGAGGAACCAATGAATCTAGAGGACAATCTGCTTGATGTGCAATTGTTTGCTATACAGATTTTCGATGATTATTATCAAGATATCATTGACTTTCTAACTACCGGATTCGCACCTACTGAATTTACTACGCAGCAAAAGAAGCAGCTGGTAGTACGAGCGACAAATTTCATCATTATTGCAGGACAACTCTACAAGTTAAGACCTGATGAAGTACTGCGAAGATGTGTATTAGAACATGAGAAGTTACTTATATTAGCTGATGCACATTTAGGAGTCGCAGGAGGTCATTATGCAGGAAGGGCTACTGTGCAGAAGATATTGCGTGCAGGGCTATGGTGGCCTACAATCCATAAGGACTCCAAAGAACATTTCCAGAACTGCGATGTCTGTCAGAGGACAGGGAAATCGTCAAGAAGAGATGAAATGCCATTGAACCCTCAGCTGACCTTGCAGGCATTCGAGAAATGGACAATTGATTTTGTGGGACCTATTAACCCATCAAGAAAAAGAACTAGTGCGAGGTACATTATTACAGCAACTGATTACCTCACCAGATGGACAGAAGCAAAAAAAAGTCAAAGACAGTAGCGCGGCTACAACCACACAATTTATTTTTGAGAACATCCTTACACGATTTGGATGCCCAAAAATTTTGATGAGTGATCAAGGTACTCATTTTCTGAACAAAACTATTGAAGCTTTGACTGAAGAATTCCACATCCATCATCAGCGCAGTATGCCTTATCATCCACAAGCAAATGGTACTGTTGAAGCATTTAATAAAGTACTTGAAAATGCGCTAACCAAGGTATGCAAGGTAAACCGCGATGACTGGGACTTGCGCATTCCTTCAATATTATGGGCATACAAAACTACATGCAAGAAATTAAATAGACATACACCTTTCAGATTGGCTTATAGACAAGAAGCAATAATGCCAATGGAGTACATTATACCCAGCTTGAGAATAGCTGCATTTACAGGGATGGCAGATCACGCAACACTAGAAGAAAGGCTATCACATTTGGTTGGATTGGAAGAAGAACGCTTCATCGCGGGATTCCACCAGCAAGTGTAGAAAGAACGAGAAAAAGCATGGCACGATCGCCACATCAAGAATAAGTCTTTCCAGGTAGGTGATCTAGTCCTCTTGTATGATAGTAAATTCATGAAGTTTCCTGGAAAATTTAAAATGCATTGGCTTGGACCATATACTATAATAGATGTTACTAACGGTGGCGTAGTCCAGTTAGCCACTTTAGCTGGTGATACATTATCCAATTTGATAAATGGGAGCAGACTAAAGCTTTACCGCGATAGTCCTGCTTCGCAGCATCCATAATGATCAAAAGAAGGAAAAGTTTCTAGGTGCCAAGTATGGTCGGAATTGGGCACTAGAAACTGTGAAAAAGTCTGTACATAGATTGATAGAGATAGATCTATACAGTGCCCCGCATTGGAAAAAAAAAACAGAGGAAAAGAAAAGAAACAATGTGCTGTTGCGACATCCAAAAAGCAACAACTGGAAAGAAAAGAAATTAATGCCGCGAAATCACTGCGTAGAACCAACGATGACCTACCATGTTGTTCGACACAGGGCTAGAGAAAATAGCCATTACAAGTGTCGGTTGGGAATATAGCCATTATACAATAATTCCTTGCCGACTGCTCGGGCAATTAAAGCACAGATAGTCGTTCTGATCACAATTTTGAAAGACAAGACAATAAAGGCAATCGGATTTGGCCAACAAATACCACCATTAAATGCATATCTAGCCGTTCAAGGGCACAGAGGAGGGTCCACCGTGCCTATAAATAACACTGCTTATCATCTCACGGGCGTATCAAACACTTAGAATTTTATGCAAATACTTCTGTCTGAGCTAGTTTTCATAAGCTGTCTACAACTATTGAAAGTGTTTGCATGCCTAAGAGATTTTTATTTGAAGAAGAGTTCATGGTTGAAGAGACTGTGAGGTTGTTCCAACACAGAGGAATTGACGAATTAATGAGAACCCCAAACAAGAAAATCGTTAAAGAATCATAACAAAATCCAATAAGATCATCAAGACACGGTCCCTCAATGCAAGACAAAGGGAAAAATCCAGCAGCGCCCAGATCAAAACTACCGCAGACAAGTTCGGTAGGGCCAACAAAGACCCTTGCCGATAAAGAGATACCATTAACTATGACTCCAGACTACATCTCGCCGCGTGCAGTGGATGCGCCGACCACTAGACTGCTAAAAATCCCAAAGTATGAGATACCACTCTCACCATTATCAAAGCATGTTGAGGTGGACAAAAATTTGTTAGGAAAGATTCCAGATTGCAAATGGGAGGACTATGATCTACTAGCAATGCAGAAGGAGAAGCCATCTGAACCAAAGTTCCCACAGTTCCATCCCGACAAATACATGTGCTGGAAAAAGAATTCAAAGGGTGACCTCACCTTGGTCGTCGAGAGCTGGTTGTCAGGAGTAGCCAAAACAGGGATGCTAAACTTACTAAGGCTTCGACATTTCGACAGATCATCGGAACTCAATGCAGTGGTGCGAACTCTTATGGCTCGCATCCACCAGGGATATTTATGGCTAGACCAGAATATTGACCTGAAAATTGACTTAATCCACCGTATAAATGGATTAAGCAAAAGGGGAGAAGACTCAAGGAAGTTCTTCCAGGGAAAGACAAAGGATAAAGAGGTAGCAACATTAATGAAGCAAACACAATCTGTGGTCAAAGGGAAGCGAGGCTTCCAGACAGATGACATAAAGGATGATGCAATAAGGTTTGTCACACAGCTGTTAGTGGGAAAAATCTTAAGGAAGTGCAGACCATTAGAAGTAAACGCAGGCGCAATACTACTTAGCGCTGCAGCCGCCGAGGGACAAGAATTCAATTGGTCCCAATTTCCATTAAACGAATTCCTTGAAGAACTAAATGATACACAAATCAATGGTGGATATTTTCATTTCACATGGCTAATCATATTGATTGGTTTCCTGGGGTGGAGGGAACCGAAGCACTATGTCGGAGTGGTCACAAACACTTCGAACTGCAGAGGGGCTTGATTTCAAAATCTATGGGTGAGCCTGAATCCAGAAAGATAGCATGAGATAGTGCTTGACGAATGATAGCAGGAAAGCCCCTATAAGTCTCAAATGAATGTATCAATGAGATAACCACACAGTTAATTGTTATGAGTGAATCGCGGTATCAAGCCCACAGCACTGCATATCTCACTCATCTGCATAGATCATGATGTTTATCAGTATAAAATAATGATGAATGCTTAAAGGCTATCGAATAAGGTTGAGTAGAAGTGATTGAGTCTCATAAACCCCACTGCGCGACCTCGGGATGCGCTGAGGGTGCAATTATCCTTGTTCCTGAAAATACTCGACGCGGAGTAGGAGACTCCACGCAATCACCAAACGCAGCTGCACAGTCTGTCACCGTGCTGCGCATTAATCAGCTGAATCACTCGCATCACTAGGTTGTGGAAACCTGCTTCTGCAACCACCCCCTCAACTTCACCTCCGGTGAGACCTCAGGCTGCTTGCAGTCTGTTGCCGAAAGGGCTGGTGAATAGGGGTTTTGTTGGTATTTTGTACTGCGAAGTGTTAGAAAAACAGGATTGTAGAGCAATAACAATAAATAGAAATGAAAATATAATCACACACACATTACAAGAGAGACACAGATATATCGTGGTTCACCCCAACTTGGGCTATGTCCACACTGAAGTTTCCAGTCCTTATTATTATTCTGTCCAGCAAAGTGAAGGGATACAACCTGCAGCACAACCGCTGCACTTCCTCTTCACTGTCTCACAGTCTCTCTCCTAATCTTAGAGATCTTTTCAATGCATAAAACCTAATACATAATTAACCCTAGCCGTGTTACAATGCCTTTATTTTATAAGGGAAATACAATGGGAAAATACCACGGGTTACCCAAAACCATGGGCCCAAAAACTGGTGGCGAAAACAACCCCAAAAATTTTCCTCGAGGGCTACGCCCTCGAACCCCCATTTTCTCAGGGGCGTTGCCCCCGAACCCCCAACGGGGGCCTACTAGCCCCCGCACCCCCCAGACCCCCTGAGTGTCGAGCCGGGATCATAACCAAACCTGGGGTACGGACACGGCTAAATCATCATCTATGAGACTGGAAGATCTGGCTCCACAACCAACAATCTCCCACTTGGAGACTAATCACAACAACTCCACCGCTGCTGTACTTGCTGGACCTTGGACTTGGAAAATTTCTCATCTTCACGTTCATGCTAGAAGGCCAACTGAAACCGAGCAGGAACTCAGTTTATCTCTGGTCACTACCTTTGTGAACATGTCTGCAGGATTCTGGCTAGTATGTATCTTTTCCAGCTTCAATAGTTCATCTTCCAGAACAGAGTGTATGAAATGGTACTTGAGCTGTATATGTTTAGTCCTGGAATGGAATGCTGAGTTCTTTGCAAGATGAATGGCACTCTGGATGTCACTATACAACCTGCTATCCTTCTGCTTCTTACCCACTTCCTCCATAAACCTCTGCAACCAAATCATCTCTTTACTAGTCTCTGTAACAGCAACATACTCTGCTTCTGTTGTTGAAAGTGCAACAACCTTTTGCAGTCTCGAAATCCAACTTACTGTTGTTCCAGCTACAGTAAACACATACCCTGTGGTGCTCCTCCTGCTATCCTTATCACTTGCCATATCTGCATCAACATATCCCTGTAGAACAGTGTATGAACCTCCAAAACATAATGCCTGAGTGGTGGTACCTCTCAAATACCTGAGAATCCACTGTACTACCTTCCAATGTTCTTTACTTGGATTGTTCATATATCTACTCACAACTCCCACTGCTTGTACAATATCTTGTCTTGTGCACACCATGGCATACATCAAGCTACCAACTGCTGATTGATAGGGAATCTTGGACATGTAATCTGTCTCTTCCTGTGTCTTGGGACACATTTCCTTACTTAGATTGAAATGGCTAGCCAAAGGTGTACTTACTGGTTTTTCATTCTGCATTCTGAACCTCTCCAACACCTTTTGTATGTACTTGCTCTGAGAAATGTCAATTTGCGATTTTTTCTATCTCTTGTTATTCTCATACCAAGGATTTGCTTTACAGCACCCAAATCCTTCATCACAAATGAATTAGCTAGCTTCCTTTTGAGTACATTTATATCCTTCATGTTATACCCTGCAACAAGCATGTCATCCACATACAATAACAAGATAATGTATATTTCATTGTCTAGCTTCTTGAAATAAACACAGTGGTTAGAATGACATCTACTATAACCTTGTTCTGTCATAAACCTGTCAAATTTTAAATACCACTGCCTTGGAGCTTGCTTCAAGCCATACAAACTCTTTTTCAACCTACATACCAAGTTCTCCTTACCTTTGACCTCATACCCTTGTGGCTGCTGCATATATATCTCTTCCTCCAAATCCCCATGGAGAAAGGTTGTTTTTACATCTAACTGATCAAGATGCAAATCTTCTACCGCCACTAGACTTAAGATAGTCCTAATTGAAGTCATCTTAACAATAGGAGAAAATATTTCATCAAAATCAATACCTTTCTTCTGTGCAAACCTCTTTACAACAAGTCTGGCCTTGTACCACTTCTTACCTCCTTCTTCTTCCTTCAACCTGTAAATCCATTTGTTCTGCAATGCTCTTTTACCAACAGGCAACTGAACCAGATCCCAAGTCTTGTTTCCTACCAATGAGTCCATCTCCTCATTCATGCCTTGCTCCCACTTCTTTCTAGTTTCCACCTGCATTGCTTCTTCATAACATTCTAGTTCACCTGAATCAGTCATCAATAAATAATACATTGAAGGAGAGTATCGTTCAGGGAGTCTACTTAACCTATTTTATACGAGGCGTATTAGAATCATAACGCACTGTCATGCTGCTTTTATTAATACCCACTCATTGGTGTGTTTCTTTTATAAAGCACATTGTCTATAGTTTTTTCTAAAAGTAATTGTTGTGTCTCCGCTATGTTGCTTTCTTATTAGTGCACCATGATTGGTGAGCTGAGGATTTCAAAGCACTACAAGTAGTGCGTCACTTTTTTCCAGGTGCACCATATGGAAATTCAAGTTTTTATAAAACAATTCACCACATACATCGGTGCGTATTTTTAATATGTCTGCACTATATATGGTGCGTTGAATCTTATGATACGCATTGATTCAACTTTAAAAAAAAATTCATCACTGTACACCGTCCTATTTTCACTCATGTCCGTGTTGGTCTTGGTGTGTTACAAACTAGTGTGTGCACCGTGCATGGGGAGGACACATGTATATAAAGCATTGATTTTCCTTGCTTATGGACGCACCATTGTAATAATTATATAATTGTCTAGTCAATAAATTTTTTGTCTTCAGTGCATTCATTCTCTAGTAGTGCACCATGAGCAGTGCGCTCAAGATACAAAAGCACTGCAAGTGATGCTTGACTATGTTTTGGGCCCACCACTATGGAAATTTATGTTTTTTGAAAAAAAATCATAGTAATAAATAAAATGATCATTTAATTAATTTTTTTTATGTTTTATCTATACATGTTTATGTCTAGGTATGATACTGATGGAATTTATATGTGAATCAGAGACTCTAGAGGAGAGAGCAGTAGCAACAACAACAAGCAAGAGTGGACTTGTACAATGTTGTACGGGTGTGGGAGGGAAGAGAGAGGAATAAAGACTTGTACCCACGATCCATTATTGATCAAACACGAGGCTTCTTGAGGGTTGTCAGCTTGCTGAATTTCTATCAAGAGTCTACACCCCTCAAGGGGAACTCATCCTTCTTGAAGTAGTTGATTCGTCGTTGGGATCAACATAGACAAGCCTCTTAGATTGGTCCTAATCTATGGTTTCATCCCACAAAGGAGGACATTTACTTCATCGCCGGGCTATCTAGGAGAGGGGAGGATTTTCCCCAGTTCTCTGATGTCCCACTTGGTGTTGCAGTGGAGAGTTAGCTTGCTTACTCTCAAAGATATATTAGTGATGAGGTTAGTGACCCTACTCTTTTTTAGGTTTCCAGAGGACAACTGTGTATTGTTGTTTTTGGTGCAAAGGTCGAGGTTAGGTGCCTCTCTCTTTTTCTTTCAATAGTGGTGCACTCGACCATTGATGGGAAATGCATTAGTTTCCTTCTATTGTATTATGTTGATTCTTTAGTATGGAGACCTAGATGCATTAGGTGGTATGCCATTTTTTGTGGCAGTTTTTTTTTTTCTCTAGATCAATGTTGTGGACATATTGAGGGGAGGCTCAACTTCTCTTTTGCTTAAGATATTTTTTGTTTATTTTTTGAGAGGTTTCTATCCATGAGGCCATCATTTAATCGATGCCCTCGTAGGGAGACAACTAAGGTGCAGATGCACATGTGGGAACAGATGCTTCCCAAGAGGGGCTAGCTAGACTTCCTTGTGAGGGTCACATTAGTGGTGTTGGAGTTACTAGCTAGCAAGGAGGACCATATATTGGACCTTGTGCCATATCTGCACATGGGGTTGGACTGGAGAGGATGTTGCAACATATTTTTCACCCAGGGTGAGCCATTAAATGAAAAAAATAATATTAAATTTATGTTTAAATTAATCTAGTTTCATTTTATTGTCTTATTTAATGCAAATGAAATTTATTCTAACATTTTCTTTAAATTGTTTAATGAAATTGTCTAATTATTGTTGTGTACTATATATTTTGCAGACATTGGCACATATGATGGGGAGGTGCCTCCACCATTTCAATTTGATGAGGATATGGAGGATATTGATTAGTTTCCTGCTTTACTTAGACCCGGCTTGTGACATAGGACAGATGCTAGGCTCTGAGAGGATGTGTTAGTTAGGTTGTCCATATTGTTGGCTCTGCTGGGAGTCCACCTTGTATGGGTGCAAGAGATCATGCGAGACCCTGGATTGGTAGATTTATGAAGGATTTTTCCTTTTTATATGAGTATTTTGATGTAGTATATTATTGGTGCATCCATCCTTCTAGATGCTAGGAGGGAGGATGATTCTACATCTGATGAGGGCAACGATCCTCCTCCTTCGCCTCCTCTTGCATATCCTCCTTCTCATCATCAAGACGACGGATCCTTGACATCTATTCCACCTTCTCCTCCTCCCCCTCACCATGATGACCGAACAGTATCTCCTCCTCTACCCCCAGGTGGACCACCACCATCTCCAAGTCCTTCACAGGTCAATAGACCAACCTCTTGTACTCAGCGAGTCGACCATCAACCATATCCTAATCCACCCATCTCCCAGCTTCTATATACGATGGCCGCATCGAATGAGATACATTCTTAGGGAGATATTGAATATGATGCTCTCTATGCTAATGTTTTTCCTTACAGAGGTACTAATGCCTTTGGATTTGTTGGTGGAGATGTTGATGCCTTTGACTCTGCTAGAAAAGGTATTGATGCCTCTAGCTCCAAATGTGGACCAACTATCTCATAGAATTTATTAGACTCGACATGTATAATTGGCATGTATCACGAGTTTGATATTATTGTTCATATATATATATATATATATATATATTCACACACACACACATATATTGCATTTTTCAAGTTGATGTTGGTGTTTATTTATATGTTGATGTCAATGTGTATGTTAGGTCAGGTTAGATATGTTTTCAAGGTGTTCTTGGTATATGTGTATGTTAGATGGTGTTTGTTAGATGTGTGTGATGGTCATGTTAGATAATGCAACTTATGTTTTGTTAGATGTTATTATTAGATTTATGTGTTAGATGATGTTTAAATATGTTAAATGTATATGCTAGATGATGGTAGGTAATGTTTACATGTGTATGTTAGGTGATTTTTGATGTGTATGTTAGATTATGTTAACTATTTTTTTGTGTGTTTGTAAGATGGTGCTTATGTTTGATAGGTGATGATAGATGCGTATGTTAGATGATGTTTGTCATATGCGTGTGATGGTTATGTTAGATGGAGTTTATGTTTGTTAGGTGGTGATGATGATGATGATGAGGGTATGTTACATGATGTTAGGTGATGGTGGTGGTGGCCATTGATTTGATGATCACATTGTACTATTTTTTATTGTTATGTACATATAGACTTATGTTTTTATGAACTGAATGGATTGTCAAATTATTTTATGATATTTAGCTTCACATGTATGATGTATTATGTTTATGTTGATGAGTATGATTCATGTGCGTGATGCAATTTTTCTTATTTATATATGTATTTATGTCGATGTCTTTTATATTAGCCATAATTATAATTACAAATTTTGCACAATCTCATTTATAATTGCAAGTTACAATCTCAGCTATAATTACAATCTACAATCATTATTACAATTTCACAACCAAAAATTACATTTACAATTACAATAAGAAATTACTAATTAGATTTACAAATTACAAATTACAAATTGGACAATTACAACTACAAATTTACAATCACAAATTGCAATGACAACTACAATCATAACTTGCAAATTACAATTGCAAATTTGCAATTATGTTCACAAATTAATTTACAGATTAAAAAATAATTTGCAAAAGTGCAAAATTACAAAATAATTTACGAAATTGCAAAATTAAAATTGAAAAATATAAACTTGCAAGTTTACAAATTTTAGTTTCAATTATATGTGTACAGTCACATAATACTCTTATAATTACAATTTTGCAATAACAAGATACATAGGGCAATACGAAATGGAAATACCAAGTTCATAGTGCTTTTGGTAAGGATAAACAAAACTAATATATAATTCAAAGTAAAGTTTCCGATTACATTATTAAATCATGTGGGCCATGTGAAAAGGAAATTAGGTTCTTTCTTCACCTCCTATTTACCATAAATTTTATAAAATCAATCATCTCAATCTATTGTTTTTTGTTAGATTATTGAGTAGTTTCATTATGGAAGTTATGAGTCCCTTTGGTTCTAATTTGATAGTATTAATTTTGTTTTTTATGCACATAAAATTGGAAAAATAGTCACGATCATTAAATTTAGGATTTATAAAATCTTGGTAATATCCATGTTCCTTTTATTAATGATTTCATTATTGTCCTTCTATTTTAAATGCCAATTTAAATTGATGCACATGCAGGGTGTTACCACCATAGAAAATAAGCTGTTATTTTGCTCTTAGGTTTAATTATCATAATCTTGATTTTATCCATTTTAATGTTAAGTTTATAAAAATTGTAAAATGATTGAGACGATGAAGTTTCTTATTCATGAAGATATTTAAAATTTTAAATAAAAAAAATGTAATCTATGAAGGATGATAATAAGTCTAACCATGTTAATTTCAATGTAGCCATCCTTTTTTAAACATTTATCGATTTTATGAACATAGATGTAAAAAAATATGCTATAAATAGGGTATCTTTGCTTAATGCAATTTTTTTTTGTAAGCTACATAATTCTATTAAACAGTGGAAATAAAAATACATATGGAATAACTGTCTATGGTAGTCTAAGTAGGTGGAGCCACCAGCCCAGGTATTCAAAAGGATCAAAATGGTTGTTCCCATAGTTACAAAACCTCTGTTGATGTAGGAGGGATGAAAAAAACCAATCCCAACCCTCTTTCCTAGGATTAGTCTGGTTCCCAAATTTAGTAGAACCTCCAAGCTTAGCAGAATCAACTAAGTCTTTATCTAAACAATTGTTGAAGGGAGGATTTCAAACTGGCGGTGAGTTGGATTTCATAAAAATTACGGGTCTCAATTGAAGGCTAAGCATTGAGCAAGTGTGCCTTCCGCAACTACTTTGGACCGTCGGATCCAGATCAACGGTGGACTCCAAATATTATGTTCCAATTCGATAAAGGAGTTTCGCGTCCGTTCTGGCTGTTAACCCCCGAACTCTTTCTCCTGCAAAATCCTATACGAGCCGTTGATCATTTGGCAACTTTCCTCGTCCGTTGATCTGTGATCACAAGGAACATTCACTTTCATAATTTCAGAGATATATCATTCATGCAAGTTGACCTCACGAAATGTTATGTGGCCAGTCGATCTCCTTGCTTCGATCTGGATCGTCCAAACTCCGTGGAACGAACTGAATGCAATCTCTATGACTGTGTGTTGATTGATAAGAGAATCAATCAATCAAATTCAACCGACCTTCACTGGACTTGATCTCCTTCGCTGGATCTGATCATCATCTCCATAGATTTACCTCTACAAATTCGTATGTACAGAGCATCGATCCTTCCAATGATCAATGACTCAAGGGTTCACAAGGAAACTATAAAAACTATCCCTTTAAGAGCAGAAGACCTTCAATCATTTGGAAATTATTCAACCTGTCAATTATTTCATGAACTCACACATAGAGATCAGTCAAACATCCTCTGCAACATTCAATTCTCTTAAACCCCAATTTCAGGCTGTTCATACACATAGATTTGTCAGGCATTTAACATGTATTCAAATTGTCAAAATTTGATAGGACACACACAAACGTAATTGCTTCCCTATCACAGTTTAGGCATTTAGATAATTATTCTTTTGTCACATAATTCATACATGAATTCGTCCATTCATATAGAGATACATAATTATCCTTATTCATTCAATCATAAGAAAACTGTACATTCACAATTGCCTCAGAACTTGTGTTCTGATCCTCTTAGGCCCGATACAAACATGATCATCTCTCTTGGCCAGACTTACATTATTTGGCCACCTCTAGCCTGATTTACATTCTTTGGCCCCCTCCCTCTTGTGCCTTGTAGGATTACACACATTTATACAAAAGGATTTTGAAACCAATTATGGTTCAGATCCATAAACCTCTCAACACATTCCAAATTCTTATCAACTGTTTCTAAGATTAGTAACTCTCAATCCTATCTCTATGACTCGCTCATAAGATATTAAGCCTTCATCAAATGATGCCATTAGATGTGGATTTTGTTACATGAATCACTCAATGACTCATCTAAACTAATGACTTATCATCTATCTAGAATCACAATTAAAACATGGTATTATTTACAATATTTCATCAAAGGACCACTAATTCAGAAAATGAAGACCCCTCCTAGGTCATATCAAAAGTACAAGGTTTTGAAGGTAGGATGCGCCTGCATAATCTTCCCTAAGCAGGGAAAGCAAGTATTTTTTGGTGAAGAACAGTGTCTGTAAAATCCTATAGAAAAATAACTAAATATACAATATTAAGAAGCAGATTGTAACAAAAACACTGGAGGTCGCAAGTAGTTTCTGGAACCTTCTTAGCTCACTACCTTTTCATCAGGAGGAACCTCTTCTAGAATCGGGCAGCTGAATTTTTCCTCCTTCATCGCTTCTTGGGCCGACAACTTGAATGGCTAGGGTTCCACCTTGCGCCAGGGAAGAACTATATCCTAAGTCTCACTGTGAACCCTTTTAGTTGCCATCTGACCAGTCATGGAAGGAGTGGGGAAGGAATCTGTGGTGATTTCCTTGCCGCGCGGCTCCGTGGTTGCCGAAACAGACTCACCTCCCCTTGCCGTTGCAGAATTCTCCCCAGGGGCTCCCTATGCCACAATGCTGCTACCATCGGCATGGATACCACCAACATGGCTATTTAGAGCATAATTCTACCCACCAAAGGTGGTTTCCATACTTCCCAACATTCCTTCCTGAACCAAGTGAGCCTTCAGAGTCTGAGTCGTGTACCTGGCCTTGGACTAGTTGGCCTTGGTGTCTTCCATAAGAGAACCTAGCATGTTCTTGACGAGCCATTAGTGGTTGATGTGACCCTCATTCCTTCTAGAGGAGAGGTGGTCAGAAATTAGGAGAGCTTCCCAGTTGTCGATGAGAATCCGAACAGGGATAGACACTCCCTCCCCATAACCATCCGTTGCTACTCAGTCCTGGTTGGTGGTAATTTGACCGGATCTCCCTCTTCGGTGTTTTCCCCGCTGCCTAAACATAGTTGCATAGAACCAGGAGCTTGTATCAGAATCCAAGTTTGCAGGTGGATGCGAGGTGTCGAGCAACATGGAATTACTGGCAGTGGCAAGAAGCACCCACACTGTCGTCTCAAACAAACCGTAAAACTCCCCCGAAGCCATCTTAAACATGTGCATGAAGGATTCCATTACAACCACACACATGAGAAGCTTGGCGGTGGTACTCGAAGGCCAAAACCAACTTGGCCGATGTGACATGGTAGCTACTGGAGTGAATGTGTCGGGGTGTAATCCCCACGACACCTTAAATTCTCCTACTCATTCCTGCCATGGGTCGGGCACGCTGGCTTGTGTGCCATGGGATCTCCATGTGCTATGTCTACCACGACACCCACATCTCACAGGTTGCTTAATGCAAATATTACAATTAATGTGCACTTGGAAATTGATTAGTACATTTAAAATTTATATGAGGATTTAATAAGTATATGATTAGTTCAAGAAAATAATGATGTCATTATGGCCAAAGTTCATTGTCAAAATTATACGAGGACTTTATTAATTTATAACTAGAATGGAGAGATCACTTAGTGGTTACAAGGATGTATAGTCTTCTTGGGTACAAGTTTATCATGCATCGAATTGTAAAAAATGCATAGTCTGGAGAATGCATGTATTCTTGTGGGGCTAAATGCCAAACACGAACTAAGGTTGACTAGATGAATGAATTTGACTATATTTTTCATGTAGAAACCCAATAAATAGTTTTCCTAGGTTAGATTATGATATGGGTGTAGATTAGGGTCAAGACTCTAGGTACACACTTCCCTTCGATTAATTTGCAAGGAGAATGGTCATAAATATTCCTCATGTCATGCTAAAGAATTGATCATGCTAGTTACAATGACTTGGTGAATTGTTATAAATAAATTGATTTGGCAAAGCCTTAATGTGATTGCATTGTTAGAGTTTGAAAGTGGTTTTGTGAGTGAAGGTAGTAATATTATGTAAATTAATAGAATGCAATCTAATGATAGAATGTGTTAGTGTTACTTAACAAATAAATAAAATGCATTCACACATTATAGATGTGATTTTTATGTATAATTAATTTGTAAATGAACTATACATTTCAAATTAATATTAAAATTCATTTATTACTTACTAGTTAATATTAACATAATTAGTATAAAATGACTATTCCATACTGTTAGAAATTCATATTAAATATGACACACATATGATACACACAAGCCTACATTTTTTCAATATAGACATGCCATAATAATAGTGCCACAATAATTCTAATATTTTATACTAAATATGCAATGAGATATAAATACATTCAAATAAAATAAAATTATTTTTCAATCAATCATTCCATACAATCACAGATTACTTGATAGACATACACATTTCACATCAAATTGATTGTTAACCAACAATATAATTATAAAATTAAAGATAACAATAATAAAATGATACATCAACACTGTAAATGATGAAATAAAACATGTGCATATCACCCTTTGTTGCCATCACCCTGATTATCTTCCTCGCTTGGCATGATAGCATTGTTGTTCTAAAAAATATGTTTTGATCTAGGGTTGTGTCTTAATATGAACCACCAATCCCTATCCAACACATCTAGGTAAAAAAACACTTGGTTATATTTTTTTGGGAAAACCTAAGGCTCCTGAGTTTCATTCCACATCCTTTTAGAGTTGATACATATCAACCCACTATCACGATATTCCTTTACATTATTCTGGTTGAAGGTGTCCCACCACTTGCACCTAAAAATAACACATTAGAAAGATGATAAGTCTACTTGAATGATATCTTCTATCTTTCCCACGTTTTGATTGTAGTGGCTAGCATGGCTAGATTGGTCGAACTTGACTTCAACTCCACAAATTTTTGTGGCACATCCATCATCGTGAAAATGATGCCCATATGCCCACATAGATGGGAACAAATGCACCTATAAAAAAGTGAACAAATGGCTGTGCCATATATCTAATAACCCAACCATTAATATATAGAATATAGTTGTTATAATTCAAATGTACATTATAAATTTAAAAATGTACACAAAGAGATTATTATTGAGTTGTTGCATTTGATCCCCATGTTTAGTGCATCCTCTTGAGCAGGCGGGGTAACGACCAGATGCACCATATTTCTCTTTGACTTGGTCAACAACCCAACCATTGAGATAGATCATTGGCCTTTTTTTTTTAAATATCAAGATAAGGCATGCCATCTATTGTTCAACTGTCTGAATTCTTTTATGTCAATGTCTCATTTCCTCCTCTTCTCTTCATACAATGCAACCCATGAATGTGTTTCCTCCATGTTATAAAGAATAAATTTACCGATGACATCAAATTTTGAATTCATTGTTGTATTCATAATATCAAATTGACATATAGTACATATGAGATCAAATATATATTATGAAGTTCATTGTGAATAGTTACTCTATAGAAATGTCACAAAAGATAATTGACTTACTATTTATCATGCATATTTTTCCGTTCGTTTGGAGTAGCTCCTCATCCATTTTGGTCATCCCAAATCACCATGCCTCGCATGTAGTCCATTTGCTTGATGTATTCACTGGCATAATAGAATGACTCATATACTATGTACCCATCTACCATAGACCCTCGGGTTCTTCCCTTTGTGAAACAAACCTCTTCAATTTTTCCATGTACCTCTCTAAGAAGAACATCCAACGACATGTGACCACCCCAACTAGGTGAATTAGAATATGAACCTACATGTCCATGAAATTCATCCACAGTTCCTTCTCAAACATATAAATAATTTGGCTATCTCTTGATGCCATTGTGGACTACTATCCATGTGAATCTCTTTTGATGTGATCCATCATATAAATGCAAAGAGTTTAGATATGGTACACCACAGGTCCTCATAAAATTCACGGTTCACACACTCACACATGAGCAAAGGATAATGACACTATAAAGTGAACACATAAAAATTTAATTACATTTTAACTTGTGGGGTTAAAGATAAAAAACAAAAAACAAATTTTTTTTTGACATACGTACCCTTAGAAGGGTCAAATAGTCATGTGATTTCAATCCCAACAAATGTTTGTCTATAGTGAAGTAGATCCGTAGAGTAGATCCATATAAATAAGGCACCTTCACACCCAATATAAATTCATCTTCCAAAGAAAGTTCATCTTTCTTCAAAATCCATCGGACATCACCTTCTTTAAATGACCAAGAGGGGCCAACCTCTCCTCTATTTTCTTGTCTTGGCCAATGCTTCTTTCTAGTATTTGAAGAAATAATATCTCTCCTAACAACCAATGTGTCACTTTGTTTCAATGATACATTCCTCTACAAAGAAGTTTTTTTTTAAAATATATGCATGGGATCTAGTAAGTGGAGAATCTTAAGATGCTCCCAATATGGGAGCTCATAAAATACTAAATTCCTTTTCATCCCAATGGAAATTTTTTCAACATAGATGTTGAAATATTCATGATCATCAAACATAGGTTCCCCATTTGAATCGAACATTTATGCAATTTCCTTGTCCTTCTCTCTGTCCTATGCCCTAAGTCAGTAAATTGGTGTAATTATTTCAATCATTTGGGTTCTCTTTGATTTACCATTGAAAGCAAATGTTTCTCTTCTATAAGGGTGGTCTTCCAGGAGGAATATCCTTGAGCAATCGTACATTGGATTTTGTAGCTAGATGGACTTGCTATCCTTCATAAAAGGTCCACAACATTTATATCCATGATACCCTTTTGTTACAAGACCTACAGTGTTATGGTATACAAAGCACATTAGTGTTGAAGATCAATACAGCCGCACCAAATTAAATATACCAAAAAATATTCTTGCAAATATAAACAAATCAAACAACATGTTTACCAGAGCAAACTCCTAATCCCATATAATCTTGTACGGTGTGACACACATATGCCATACAATGTAAAACTCCTCTCTATTGGGATGGGTCTTGATACATCGTGTACATGTATCCCTTCCCATAATACCTTCAATTCAACAATTAATGGTTGTAGGTAAACATTCATATTCTTCACTTGTCTTCTACCTGGGACTATAAGAGCCAACATAAGATGTTCATTCTTCACAGAAAACCATGGTGGGATATTGTTATTGATCACTACTATTGGACAAACAAAATAGTTGGTTTTTGGAGGGAATATGGGTTGATGCCATCCATGGTTATGCTCAATCGAAGGCTCTGTACTTCATCCTTGAATTTATTAGGCCATGGATCCTCTATATGTTTCATGCCTATTGAATCTATTGAGATTCACATAACATTATAACTCCTGAATCACTTCATTGCAAGGCATGCCATCCCTGCAACATATCTAATTCTTTGCAACAAAAGGGCCTTTTACTCCTTGGGATTATAGGCATGCACCTCAATATCTTATGAGGACGACCATGTGCTTTACCCTTGTTTCTTGATTTATGGTACCTATCATGCCCACATTTTGGACATATCTCTTTGTATGCATATTCACCTCTACAAAGAATACAATCATTTGAACACACATGATATGCTATGTATTTAGCACCCAAAATTTTCAACATTTTCTTTGCCTCTTTGCAAATGTCGAGCAATGAATTATCACTTGCGAGTATCTTATCTATGAATAACCTGCATTTAGTGGGAAATATAAATGTAAAGTGTCATTTAATGTTCATAAAATCGACCATTTTCAATGTTGATTGTGTGACAAGGTTCCTCAAAATATAAGGGAATTGATGGTTAGTTACCTCAAAAGTGTCAAGAAACACACGTTTGATATGCCATATATTGCTTTCAAGTTGTATAGTAACATTGTTGTCCCCAACTGGGTAGACTTCGACCAACCAGGTCCAAAGAGAGGGGTGGTGGAACCCGATTTAAGGATTTTGAAGCAAGTATCAATGGCATGAGCATCATCCCCTAGATAATCATCCTGGAATGCATGTAACAACATTGCATCCCTGGAACGCGTATCTCGCAAGAATTCATCCATACCAACCTCTATTTCATTGCTTACCAACATGTGAAGAACTATTGCTATTGTAGGCATTCCTAATTGGTGAGTCTGGATGTAATGGGAGTTGAATAGGTGGTTGATTCAACCATGCTTGGTATGATTCCTCTCCGAGTTGCACTCTTTTTGCAGCCTTCTCTCCATTTAACATTGTAGTTGGGTGCAATGGAAGATGGTATACATGTCGTTCATCATTAGAATTCTAATTTCGAAAATATTGAATATTACATTGATAATGTTAGTAAGCACAATGCAATTGGTTTGTTCAAACATTATACGAAACCATTTTTATAGAAGCATGGGAATTTTTTTCAATAGTAAATGCCCAATCGCAAGCAATTTATAAAACAAAAGTTCAAATTAAGCAATACATTTACATTAATCCCATTGAAAACAATAAAATTCAATTAATCAATGATTTTTGTCTTACGCCCCAAGGGGATGTCTAAAGTTAGTCCCAATGCAAGTCGTATTTGATGAGTGGTTGGTGGTTTATGAAAGTTATAGTTTATTAAAAACTCATCACCAAGAAATAAACTACGTATTGCATGCACAACAACAAATCTAAACACTTTCATTTTCATAAAGAACTCTTGGTCACTGGAGTGTTCCTCAAATGAACACTTTACAGAAAATAAAGAGCACCTAGAACTATTTATGAACGCTCCAATGTTCTCATGAGTGCGTGGAAGACCATTGATATACAATAGGTTCTTCTTGTTAAAGTTTTTAGAAGCATAACCATTCACGCACACACTATACATGGAAATGCTATGTTTGTATTTAACAATATTCAAGTAATCGAACCACAATAAATAGGACTACAAAATGACATAAGTGCTAGACTTCTTGGGAGGAATGATTACATGTGAAAAGATAAACAACCCAAGATTTGCAGCATCTATCTTATATTTGGTAATCATAAAATTGTTGACACAAAAGGAGAATTCAGTTCCAACATCAGGAACATTGAGGAAGAGAAGACGACAAAGCGCCATATAAAGTGCAGTTGTAACAAGTTTGGTATTTACTTTGCAAATGCACAGGAAGAGATAATTCATCACTACCCTCCAACAATTGGATCGACCTTGGTGTGTACTTGGAAATTTTTGTTCTCAACTCATGCAAATTTTTGGATCTCCTAGTAGAGATGCTTTGGGTGGTATTGATATCATACTTTGGATCACTAGAAATTTCAGTTGATTAAACTGAAGCAGATGGGTTAATCAATTTAAGACGAAACATAGTGTTTTGGATTCCAACTTTTCAACAAATGAATATAGGGAAGTGTTTCCTATGTGTCTTTTCTATATCATCTATTAGATTTTTTTATCATAGTAGGAGGTATTAGACCATCAACATTGGGTAGTCGATCATTAGTATAATGGGTGAATGTGACATGTCAATGGTTTTCCTCCAACCCTTGACAGTTTGAAAAACCACGTACTACCAGAGTGTCATAAAAGAGATCCAACTCAAGACGAATTACTATCGATGACCTACAATTGTGGTTAGAATATGGCATGTTACAATTGGCGGGGTAAAGCGGTTTCCCATTTTCATATACCAACTGCTTGCGATATCTTGCTCCCAATATGAGCTTAGAAAGTTTTGCAACTAGTGGAATATATCGTGCATTTGAACTTGATCCCGAGATGGGATCCTGCAAAATTGAATATATTGTTATTCAAATTCATATGGATAAATAACATAAATTCAATTAGATAAACAAAATATAAATAAAATTTGAACTTATTGGAGATGGATAGGGAGAACTTGATCAATTTTGAACAATATGGAATGAGCATAAATTGAAGAATTGTCCATTTGATATTATAACATTTTCTCCCTACATTTGAGTCAAATCAACAATCCATATGTGTCTATAGTCCTAAAATACATTTTGAGAACCATATCACAATCTAACTTCCAATATAGTTTTGCTACCATTTTTTAAGAATAAGGTGAGTTTATGCATCATATGTATACAATGAAATATTGTAATTGATGTGGATGAACCCTAAAAGAATATTTGAGATAAATATATCGTTTTATGTTCAAACTTATAATCATAGGGATTTTTAATTACCCCGATGTACCTTAAAAATACAACTACACTGATGTGTCCTGCATAATAAAAAATATAGGTGCATCTAAAACACGTACGCATCGACATGAAACATCCAAAAAAATGTCTGCAAAAGAAAATACCCACTATATTTTATAACAGATATTTAACTCTGCATTTTTTAATATAATTGACATCGGTGCGCTTAGTATATATAAGCACACCAGTGCAATCATATTTATCATACACACCAACAAATGATAATTCTTTATGTTTTTTTTATTATATGCCAATCCAATGCGTTATAAAAATTATAGCACACTAGTGCATGCATATCTTCCTTGCACATCGATTTTCTGCAAAAAAATAATATAAAATATAACTGAACGATGCATTTTCTGGTAAGTCGCACCAGTGTGCTTGGATACACGAGCACATTGATGCTTAGAAAATAAAAAATAAAAAAAAATCCACAATTTTTTTCCCATAAAATGAAAAAGGAGCAGAAAATTCTTCTTCGAAAAACTAATTTTATAAAGTGTTTAAAAAAAACCTAATCACTATTTCAATGTTTTGCCAAATTTCAAGATGAGAGTTTTGCAAGAGACACTTACTAGCAAAGGAGTTTGAAGCAGCCATATTATTTTGAAGATTGAAATTTGTAAGGTATGGTGGATCACACAAAGCCCTTCATAGTAGAAATTTCACATATGTAAATTATTACTACTAATATCAATGCATGATTTATTTATTTCCTATTAAGATTTAAAATACATTCAGAAAAAATTAAATATTTCATAATTACCTTCAATGCTTGACCCCTTGATTTCTTGTTGCTTCCTTTTGTTTTATGTGGCTGCAAAATTTCACATTATGGTTTAGCTCTCTTTATTATTTCACAATTTGGATTTTTCTTTCTAAGCATTTTAGATTTAATGGGTTTGTGATTTTATATATAAAGTGTTGGGTGCAATGGAACCACTTATTAAGTCAAATCCAAAATCTTGTAGGATCTGTTAGTTTTTTTAATTTTTTTCTTCAAAAAATGTTTTCACAGTTTTCCATGTGGTCATTTTTATATAACACACCGGTGTGTTTGGTATCAAAGTACACTGGTAATGACAGGTGCTTTAGATTATATATATCACACAAAAAAAGGTGTATGTCATATGATTAATTTATTTTTTGTTAATGGTGTGTTCATATTTGATGCACCAATGCATTCATGACGTAGACGCATCAGGCAGTTTTAATTCTTGAAGTGCACCACAATGGCATACTATTTTTTTATATGGAAGTCATGTAATTTATTTGTATACTATATTTAATAGCTTATGTATTTAATGGTACATGTTGTTTATTGATTGAAAATGTGTGATAAGAGTTTAATGAACACTAATTTTAATCGACATGACATGAGCACATCCAAAAATGTGGAGAATCCAAGTTCTTTGTAATTCTTATGTTAAATCAATATGTTTGAATTATATGTAAGTTTAACTAATATGTATTGGTTAGCATGTGTCACGTGGAGCCAAAAAATGAGGAAGCTTGATAAGATTATTTGCAATCGAAGTGCAGAAGAGTATAAAATCTTGATGGAAAAAGTTGTAGATGGATGAATCAAGTGAATAAAAAAGTAATTAATATGAATTTTTTCTTGAATTTTTAGTAATACTGTACTTAAGAATAATTGCAAACATGTTTCAAACAATTTATTTAACATATATATTGAATGTTCTACAAAGACTGGCAATGACAAAAGGGAATGTCATCATAAAAAACAAATTATGGAAGATATATATGATGAATTGGTCCATAACTCATATGGAGTGGTGCTGAAAGTTAATGAAAGATGAAAAACTTTTATAATCTACGAGGGATATAGTGGAAAGAACGTATATATGTACTTTTCACTTACAGTACATAAATCAATTCGATGATTCGAAGAATCATGTTATATATACATTACAAGAGGCATTTCCAAAGAAATGGTCAATGCGACCTATCAAACTTGCAATAGAAAAAACCTACAACAAAAAAGAATCATTCAAAAAGTAGTGTTCATAAACATGTTTTTATAGAATATGTATCTAACACTATAAATCATTTATTTAATAATATTAATTATGCTATATTGAATTTTCATATCATTATAAAAATAATTTAATGTCATTTTAAATTTTCAGAAATATTATGAAAATCCCAAAGGATGAACGAGGTGATATCATAAATATGCCAGTAGGAATGTCCAAAAAAGTGCACATAGAGATGTGTTGATGTATATGTAACTTCGGAATGTATTTCATATATATTTATTGTACCCTTATAAGAGATGTGTTATTCCTCTATAAGGAAGTGTCATCATGTGGATTGACAAGTGTCGCAAGTGTGTGTACTTGCCGATGGGTTATTAGAACACCATGTGTGGGGTCAGCCCTGAAATATATATTATATTATGGATGTATCTAGATAGACAAGTCGGCCCCATAGTGTAACTGGACAAACAGGTTAAGTATAAATAGAGTTCGGGAGATCTCTATTTGTATCATTCGGAAAGACACACTTCTCTCACTCAGAAAGTGGCGCACTAGTGAGGAGGAGGATCATCTGCTCTCAGAGACTATCTCAAGTGTATTTTGGTTGTACTTTGGTTGAGCTATTGCTCTCTCTATCTCTGAGGAAGTTGTGGGGTTTTTCACCTTAGGGTTTTCCCCACGGAAACTCTGTCTCTTGTCTCTCATGCTTTTGATTCTTGTGATGCTTGTCATGTTTATTGTGATTGTTATGCATTGATATACTGTATATGTAATTCTCTTAGTAAAGATCCTAGAGTATTGTGAATTAATGCTCAAATTTTAACATGGTATCAGAGCTAACCTGAGAAGAAGACATTTTGCAGTGACGAAAACCTGAGTTTCTTGTTTATTGGGTTTCTCTCCACAGTTTTTGGAAAAGCAGTATAGTAGATTGACTTTACTCATCAAGGAGAATCTATCTATCCAATCATAATTCAATTCTGAGCATTTTCAGATTTGGTCCTAAAAATTAGGGTTTCCACAAAAATAGGAATTTCTGAAATCTGAAGCCATAGCTGGAAGCTCCTTACAAAAATCGAAGTTTAGAGCTTTGGATCGAGATTTTTGGCTGGGTAGATTTTCGGGAAACTCAAACCCTAATTCAGGGCTCTCCCTAGTGAATCCAGGAGGACAAAAAGGAAAATCTGAAGGGTAAAGCTTTGTTGATATCAAAGTCTAAATACACCAGGATGATCAGCTCATCAAGGTGCATCTTTCTATCCTTTCAGAAAGTTGAAATTCACATTTTGAATTTTTAGGGTTTTTCCGACAAATCCTAATCCGGGACCAGATCCAGTTTTCAGCATTTCAAGTGGTAAGACCTAAATCTTTTCTATTTCATTTGAAGTACTATTTAAGATGTCTCACCACACCAAGCTTGAGGATAACCTTGAAGGGGCTAATAACTTCCGAGCTTGGAAGTATAGGATTGGGTTAATCCTGGAAGAGAATGAGTTGGACTCATATATAAAAGAAGACATCCCTATCCCAGAGGATGAAAAGGCTAAGGTATTGCATAAGAAGAACTTGGTCAAGGAAAAGAGAATCATTGTTGATTCTATCAAAGACCATCTCATACACCATGTGTCTTCTCTAAAGACACCTAAGGCTATGTTTGACTCTTTGACCAAGCTATTTTAAGGAAAGAACATAAATCAAAAGATGACCCTACAGAATCAATTGAAAGGGGTCAAGATGTCAAATGGAGAAACCATTCAATCCTATTTCTCCAAGGTCTCTCAGATCAAGGAACAACTTGAAGCTGTAGATGAAATGGTGGAGAATGGTGAAATTATTATGACTACTTTGAATGGCCTACCTAGGTCATGGGACTCTTTTATCCAGGGGATCTGTGCCAGAAAGAAGTTAATCTCCTTCAGCAGATTGTGGGAGGAATGTTCTCAAGAAGAATCAAGGCTTGTGGCAAGAGAAGAGAAGATGGGGAATGAAGATCAAGCTCTTATAGCTCACACTAAGAAGGGCAAGTTCAAGAGGGAGCCATCCCATCACAAGAAAAAATATTCTCATCATTTTCACAAAGACAAGAAAGATCTAAGGTGTTTCACTTGTAATGAGAAGGGTCACTTTGCTTCAGAATGTCCCAAGAACAAAAGGGACAACCAAAAAAACAACAACTCTAGCAAGAAGAAGAAGGGTAACAAAAGAAGGTACCATGCTCATGCTGTCGAAGATGATGATAGTAATGATGACTCATCAAGTGAAGAAGAGTATGTTCTAATCTCTGCTCTCACAGGTACTATCTCCCATGGTTGTAATGATTGGTTAATTGACAGTGGGGATTCCAAACACATGACTGGGTTTAAAGAATCCTTTGTAAATCTGTCTGAACATGAATCACCCCATAAAGTGAAACTTGGGGATGATTATCAATATCCCATCAAAGGAAGTGGTGAAGCCTCCTACAACCTAGATTCTGGAAAATAATTGAAGATGAAAGAAGTCCTTTATGTACCTGGGCTCAAGAAGAACTTACTCTCCATCTCTGCATTGGATACAAAAGGTATGAGGGTTGCATTTGTGGATGGCCAAGTCCTAATGTGGCCAAAGGGAAAGACCATAGATGATGCAGTTGTGATTGGAGAGCAAGAGGGAGGTTTGTATAAATTAAAAGGACAACCTGAACATGCCATGGTGCATGAATCCATGGAGCCAAGTGAACTTTGGCATAGAAGACTTGCTCATATGCACTATAGGGCACTTCCAATTGCAAGCAAGGCTGTAGAGGGTCTTCCTGAAATCAAGACCAAACATGAAGGTGTTTACAAAGGATGTGCAGAAGGAAAGAACATTAAGAAGGCATTTCCAAGCAGTGAAAGCAAGGCAAAAGGTATCCTGGAAATCATCCACTCAGATGTATGTGGTCCTATGTCATCCAGTTCTCTGAGTGGGTATGTTTACTATGTCTCATTTATTGATGACTTCTCCAGGAAGACTTGGGTATACTTCTTGAAAAACAAAGATGGGGTGTTTGATAAGTTCAAGGAATTCAAAACCTTGATGGAGAATCAAACTGACAAGAAGATCAAAACATTCAGATCCGACAATGGTGGAGAATTCACCTCATGTGACTTCAAGAAGCTTTGCAGTGATTCAGGGATTAAGAGGGAGTTGACTACTCCTTACAATCCTCCACAGAATGGAGTTGCAGAAAGGAAGAACAGAACAATCATGGAAGCAGCAAGGGCAATGTTGCATGACCAGGATCTACCTATGCATCTATGTGCAGAAGCAGCTAGAACAACTGTATATGTGCAGAACAGAACACCCCACAATATATTGGACAACAAGACACCAGAAGAGGTCTTTTCTAGTAAGAAACCTGAAGTCAGCCATCTCAGAATATTTGGTTGTCCAGTATACACTCATGTCCCAAAGGAAAAGAGGACTAAACTAGATCCTTTAGGAAAGAAGGGTATCTTTGTGGGTTACAGTGAAAGCTCGAAGGCTTATAGAATATACTTTCCAGGGTTCAAGAAGATTGATGTTAGCAAGGATGAATATAAGTTCAAGGACAGGTAATCCAGGAAGCAAAGATCAAGAGGGAGCACACTCTAGCAGCTCCTGCAAGGATGCATATTTTCAGAGGGAGTTGACCATCTTCCTACATTCCACAACAGAAAGGTGTAGAAGAAGCTACTTCAGCAGCTCCTACCAGGAAGCAAAGACTCAGAGGGAGTCCACCCAACAAACAAACAAAGATAAGTATTTCAATTATCATTTCTTGCCTATTTTGTTTGTTTAAATAAGATTATGCTTATGTTCCTAGACTTAGGAGATGTATTATGCATATTAGAATGATTGCATTAATGAACAGTATACTACTAATATGTGTGTGATGGGTAAGTGGCCTATGGCACTGTACAACATTCCAGTGCTACTTATCTAGAATGAAACCTCTTTGCTGACATGTTGGGAGTAGTGCAAACTCTTAACAATGTTCTGGTAGAGACTGGAAGGCATCTAGAAAGTTGTGGAACATGGATAAATGTTGTATTGAAGCATTGGCTAAGATAACTGCATGATTTCATCCCATATTTCTTTATGTGTAAAGAATTTGTTCTAAAAATTATGAGATGTTTCTAATCATGCAATTTAACTTGTTTTGTAGGAAAGACCGTATATCTTCACCTACAAAAGGACTACAACATTTGTTCCAGCAACAAAGATATCTATTGAAGATATTGAAGATATTGAAGTTCCTAGGATCTGGGATGAAGAAATGGAATGCCATGATCCGTCGATCATGAAGAAGATGTTTGGGATGCAGTCCCAAGACCTGACAGCGAGTCACATGTGTGCAGATTGAAGAAAGCCTTGTATGGCTTGAAGCAAGCTCCCAGAACTTGGTATGGTAGGATGGACAATTTCCTATCTAGCTTGGGCTTTACCAAGAGTAAAGAGGATTCCAACCTCTGCTACAAGGTTGAGGAAGGGAATCCTGTGATTCTACTCCTGTATGTGGATGACTTATTTGTAACAGGAGATGACAAATTGATTGTAGATACTAAGAGGAAGCTTGCTGCTGAGTTCGGTATGAAAGATTTGGGAATGATGCATTATTTCCTAGGTATCGAGGTGTGGTAGAATTCAGGTGGGATCTTCCTTGGTCAAGGGAAGTACACAGTAGATATTATGAAGAGATTTGGGATGATGGATTGCAAGGCCATGGCCACACCCATGGCATCGAATCTAAAGCATCTATCTGATGCTTCATCTGAGCCAGTTGATGTCTCTATGTATCATCAGATGATTGGGTCCTTGATGTACCTGACGAACACGAGACCAGATATTTGCTTTGCAGTGAACACATTGAGCCAGTTCCTGATGGATCCGAGGAGTGTTCATCTGGTTGCTGTAAAACATGTTCTGAGGTACCTGAAGGGTACAGTGGATTATGGGCTCAAGTATGAAGTGAATCAAGAGTTTAACCTGCAGGGTTATGTTGATTCAGATTAGGCTGGCAGTGCTACAGATAGGAAGAGCACATCTGGGTGCTGCTTCAGTATGGGATCAGGTGTGATCTCTTGGTTCAGCAGGAAGTAGTCCTGCGTAGCACTGAGTACAGCTGAGGCAGAGTATGTTGCAGCCTATTCAGCTAGTTGTGAGGCAGTATGGCTATGGAAGCTACTGTCTAAATGATTTGATATCCCGTTGGATGCTACTGATATCTTTTGTGATAACCAGAGTTGTGTGAAGCTGTCCGAGAACCCAGTGTTTCATGACAGGTCGAAGCACATAGAGATCAAATATCACTATATCAGGGATATGGTGTAGAGAGGAGCCGTGAAGCTCCTGTATGTTGCGACGGACGAGCAGATTGCAGATGTGCTGACGAAGCCACTAGCCAGGGTGAAGTTCGAGTACTTCAGGGAGAGGCTTGGTGTTCTTTAGATTGACGACACTTCGAGGAAGAAGTGATGGACACATTTGCTAAAGCCATTCCAAACATGTTGGAAGGAGGATCCTTCACATGGCTATGGATGTAAGTGTTGGATGATGAGTATCCGGACGATGCTCCAGTTACTGCTCTATATATGCATCATGTTGGATGCTGGATATGATCAGTTGGATCATTTATATTTGTATGTATGTACGCATCGTGTTAATGCTGGATATGATCAGTTGGATCATTGTACACATCATGCTGGATGCTGGATATGATTGGTTGGATCATTTGTATGTATTTGTATATGCATCATGTTGGATGCTTGGACCATGTATTTGTATATGTATCAGGTGGATACATTGTATGATTAGGTAGATCATGTATGTTGATATGTATCATGTATTTGTATTTGTATCAGGTGGATACACTGTATGATCAGGTAGATCATGTATGATGATATGTATCAGGTAGATACTTGGTGTGCATCAAGTGGATGCATTGTATGATTAGGTTGATCATGATGATGAGATTCAGGATGTTGCTCTAGATGATATGTACCAGGATGGTATAGGTGATGATGATCATTATGATCATGGGCATCAGGATGATGCCTCGTGTGACGATGATCCGTTGGATCATGAGTATCAGTTTGATACTTGGAGGTCAGAGATGATATGTGGCAGGTTGTGCAAATAGCATGTAATCAGTCCTGGGAGATCTTGCCGGTCGTGCTGCAGCACATAAATGTTCCTAGGGTACTATTTTCGGTATTGCTATGTAGTATGTAATCAGTCCTCAGATATCCGATAGGTTGAGCTGTGTGCTCGTAATCAGTCCTGGGATGAGGTATTACTATGGAGACATGTAATCATTCCTGGAGATCTGAGAGGTTGAGCTGTGTGCTCGTAATTAGTCCTGGGATGATCTTTAGAGATCTTGTCGGTCGTGTTGCGGAACATAAATGTTCCTGGGATGCTCTTTAAAGGTTTTGTCTATCCACATGTAATCAGTCCTGGATATCCGAGAGGTTGAGCTGTATGCTCGTAATAAGTCTTGGGATGCTCTTTAGAGATCTTGCCGGTCGTGTTGCGGCACATAAATGTTCCTAGGATGCTCTTTAAAGGTATTGTGGAGGAGATGCATGTAATCAGTCCTGGGAGATCTTGCCGACCATGCTTAGGCACATAAATGTTCCTGGGATACTCTTTCCGGTATTGCATCCGCACATAAAATTAGTCCTGAGAGGCCACCTCTATCAGACCGTTCGCACAGATGATGAAGACCTGCAGGTGGTGGGCCTACATCTAGTATGAAAAAGGACTGGCTCTGTAGAACTTCCTATGACGATTAGAGTTAGAGATTGGTTGAGATAGCAGCTGCAGTGACGATGATGATGACGATGCATCGATGACGATGATCCCGGGAAGAAGACTTGTCTAACAGAACTGTGTCGAGAAATACCTTCCTAGTTAAGAGGGAGTGTTGATGTATATATAACTTCAGAATGTATTTCATCTATGTATTTCATATATATTTATTGTACCCTTATAAGAGATGTGTTATTCCTCTATAAGGAAGTGTCGTCATGTGGATTGACAAGTGTCGCAAGTGTGTGTACTTGCCGATGGGTTATTACACCACCATGTGTGGGGTCGGCCCTGAAATATATATTATATTATGGATGTATCTAGATAGACAAGTCGGCCCCATAGTGTAATAGGGCAAACATGTTAAGTATAAATAGAGATCGGGAGATCTCTATTTGTATCATTCGGAAAGACACACTTCTCTCACTCAGAAAGTGGTGCACTAGTGAGGAGGAGGATCATTTGCTCTAGGAGACTATCTCAAGTGTATTTTGGTTGTACTTTGGTTGAGCCATTTCTCTCTCTATCTCTGAGGAAGTTGTGGGGTTTTTCACCTTAGGGTATTCCCCACGGAAACTCTGTGTCTCTTGTCTCTCATGCTTTTGATTCTTGTGATGCTTGTCATGCTTATTGTGATTGTTATGCATTGATATACTGTATATGTTATTCTCTCAGTAAAGATCCTAGAGTATTGTGAATTAATGCTCAAATTTTAACAAGATGGTTAAGGAAATGGACATAATTACATTGCACGAGGAGCCATCTCAACAACAACATGCTTCAAATGTATGAAATCATTGATTTTTTCTATTATGTACATTTAATTAATTAATTTAATATTAAATATCAATTTCAATTTTTTTGTTGTAGAAAGAAAACAAAATGGAACCCATTCAACACATAAGACACGACAACAAGGAAGAAAAGGTTGATAGCAAAGTTTGTAAGTAGTTGTGATTTCTTTATAATAGCTTAAGATTTCATATTGGCTGTGATCTTTATATTTTAATTTTTTTTACACCTCCCATCCTTGAATGTCTTCAAACATGTGTTAACATACAAAAAAGGACCATCAAAATAGCTGATTGACATTAGGTTAAATATGGGTTGTGAGTATATGTTGGAGTATCAAAAATTAATTATGGAATTTGTAAGGATCTATGTTTTTTACTTCTCTTATTTTATAGTTAATGGAACAAAAAACTCATTTATATTACATATATGATTTGTTATGGGGTAAAAAACTTGTAGGAAACAAAGTATGGAGTGGAGATAACATAAGATTTGTTGAGACAAGGCATAAGAATTGGTTTTGAAAGAACATGTATAATTCAGGACAAATTCTTTTTTATGGTATGTTGGTTTTCAAATTACATTAATGTATATGATTTATTTTAATATTCATTATTCCACCAATGTAGATACATTCATTACACTTTATTTTTATATTTGTAGATGGAAGCTAAAGAGGAGGAAAACACTCGAGGAAATCAACAAAACATTCATCCAAATAACCAAAGTCATGCAAGTGGCTCAAACACTGACAATGGTTCCAACGAAGAATGGTGATCGATATATTTGAATGTTAAGGAAAACTACTGTATATTTTGAAATAATTGTCTATGAAAACCAAACATTTTGTATAATGTGCTGGACATAGTGTATCAATTAAAAGACAAAGTGTTGCCGATAAGTGTAACAATTACATGCATGTTGACATTTTGATTATTGTGGATCTTTATGCTGTCCCATTTAGTATGACAAAGGGTCTCTTATTCATATTTAATAAAATAGAGTTTCTTATTCTATTTCATTCCCCAATGTCGTTGTGAAATGACATCGATAATTAAATATTACAATAGATGGAAAAATTTATGTTATAACAAATTAATCCAAACACAATAATTTAAATTGAAATTATATGAATACTATTGTAACAAAATATTTCAATTTAAGATGAATAATGAAATTAAACAATATGAAAAAACTATATAGATATCCCAGTGTGATGTCACTAGTCACTTTTCAGCAAACATAAAAAGATTACTAGTGATTTTGATCGTTTTAATTGCATCTGTCCATTTGAGACAATGTGGCACTAGTGTGCTTAAGACAATAGCGCTCTGGTGCAACAGAATACTCATTGCATGCCCCGATATTTTTTTAATTATTGTGATCCGATGCGCAATTGTATCATAACCGCATTGATAAATTTAAAAAATGAAGCAAAAGTAATGTCCCAGTCAACTTCACCGGTGCGTTTTCCTTCATTTATCGCATCGGTTCTTTATAATAGTTCGTAAGCACCAGTGCTACATTTAGTATAAAGCACTGGCGCATATATTTTTATAAACTTTACTGGTGTTGTTAAAAAATTTAGTGCGCATCGATGCTTTATGTATTATCAAGCACCGATGCATATGTTACTTTCAATTTATTGTGCACATAAGTGCTTGTTTGTATTTAAAGGTATTGGTGTTGTGTTGGTTAGCATCGGTGCGCTTGTGTCCTTGTGTCACCAAAGCGCATCGATGAAAAAACCTCCGTTAAAGCCTCCAACCGTTCAGTTTTTTTTAGTTATAATAAATTTATGTTAAAATCTTTGTTAAAACATCAAGTACCATTGACAAAAGTTGTAGTGGATGATTTTTTGAGAATTTTCACCAATCTTGTAACACTAAAAACCTCCGCTATAACCTCCACTACAAGGGCTTTTCCTTATAGTGTTTTTCACACCTCTTCTAAATTCCAATTCTTTTTCCTCCACAAATGACTCCAAATGTGGTTTGAAAGAAGGGCACTTGGCACCCATAGACCCCTTATAGAACTCAAAGTCTAGTTATTTGACACCCCTCCTAAATTTCATTGCCATTTCCTTTGTGAGTGAATCTAGACGTGGTTTGAAAAAGCATCACATTGCATCCATAAACTCTTTGGGGAACTCAAAGTCTAGTTTTTTGAAATTATACTTGAAGATGCATTGCAAAGCTCAATTTTATGAAATTGCACTTGAACCTCCCATTGAGGTTTTCTTGCCTACATGGATTCTCCATATCCTAACTTTTATATTTCGACCCAACCTCACACTAGGTTTTCTTACATACGTAGTTTCTCCATATACTAACTTTTATATTTTGACCCAACCTCACATTGACATATGGCCACTAACCTAGAGTGGACCCAACCTTGGATTGACACATAGAAACTAACTTGGTATTCCGGATTGACATGTACAAAGACACTAACCAAGGTTGGCGTGGCACATCCCTAGGAAAATGACTTGGATGATGATTGGGCATGGGAATATCGTGACATGGAAAATGAGAATGACATGTGGATACTAACCTAGAGTGGACCCAACCGCAAGCTAACATGTGGTAACTAACCTAGTACTCCAAAATAGCACCTGGTAGGCTCACTAATCCAGTTTGGTGAGGCACGTGATTGGTTAGGTGGACCCAACCTTAGATTGACACATGGAAACTAACACGGTACTCTCGATCGACACATGTCAAACGCACTTACCAAGGTTGGCATGGTACATCACTACATAGGTGACTTGGATGATGATTATGCACAAAGGTATGATGACATGGAAAATTGCACTAGCACATATCCATTGACCTAAAGTGGACCCAACCTAAGACTGACACGTCGTAACTAGCCTAGTACTCCAGACAAAACATGTAGCAGGCACACTCACCAAGGATTGCATGGCACGTGACTAGACATGGGACTTGGATGATGATTTGGCATAGTGGTATGGTGATATGGAAACCACAATTAATACATTGTATAGAAGGGGAGGAGTCCATGGAGGCCTATTACTTAACAGAAAACTATAAAGAGGAAGTGTTTAACATATAAACATTTCAAGACTCCTTTAGTGGATGAATGTGGTACTATAAATTTAATATTTTGTCCTCCAAATCCAAGGGCCAAAGTGGCTTGAATAGATAATCAATAGATAATAAATTGGGCTCTAAGTGTTGAAATTGAGTAATCGATGGGTATCAATCCTATTTTGTTGGGATGCGTATCAAACCTCTATTTCTTGTAAATATATTTTGGGAGTTGGTTGGTAAAAGAGGGGAGATGATATTGTTAGTTTTTGTCAACGAAAGATTAAATCGTATCCGTAGATCTCAAGTGATCTAAAATCACTTACGAGATCTAGAGGGCCCACGGTATTTTAGTCACTGCAATGATATAAAATGAAGCCTAAGGAGAGGAGGTGATACAACTGTCGCATAGAGTAAGTAAGATATTTTAGCCAGCTGTGTAGGTGCAAGGGCAAGGTCAAAGGAAAGGAGCAAGGTGCAACAGAGAAAGTAGCAACCAAGTGATAGGCTAGGCTATCTTGTTGTGATTGTATTATTCCTCAGTGGGCCATTATCCCAAGATGGGAGCCCAGGATTTTTATTCTTAATAAAAATCATTGTTTGTTGGTTTTTGCCCAATTGAGATTTTAAATAAATTATTTGGGATTTTAAATAAATTATTTGGGATTGTAAAGCGGATTTGGATATGAAAATTAACATGATATCCAGTTATGGTATCTGAAAATTAACATGGTATTAGAGCCGAAGGTCTTGCCGTGAGTAGGAAATTGCGTTCGAGGGTGTTTACATACAAGAAAAAAGGGTCATACAGTACGGATGTCGTACAACCAAGTAACGACTAAGTAAGTAGTCGTGCTACAGGTTGGGATGAAGTGTCGGCTGGGTTGAGGTACGGGCCACTAGTACGAAGAGAAAAGGGCAACTCCCCAGTAGACGTGCATGGGCATGGAAAAACGCGGGCATGCAACAGGGCACACAAGTGTTGGGCGATGACGGGCATAGGGTATGGTAGAAATAGATGCAGAGTATGATGGCGCATGCATGGACAACTTGGGCGGTGTTGAGCGCGTAGGGTAACTGTGTGTAGAGGGAGAACGAGATGGAAAGGAGCCTCAGTCACAAGGCAGCAGAGCGGAGGTGGAGCCGCACACACACAGATTTACGAGGAAAGAACCCACGAGGCATCGCAAGCCAACATGGGTGAGGGTTTGTAGCGGACGCGTGGTCAATGGAGGAAAGAGGAGACTTGGATTAGTGAAGGAGTTGGACCAGCAACCGATAGGTGACGTGGAAGCAGGTCGAAACGTGTAACAACATGGATCAATGGACATGTGGCAGGAGTTTCCCACAAAGGAAAAGCGACCGATAGGCAGAGTTGGGCAGACTAAGCATAATGAATGAAAAATAATACATAGGGAAAGAGAAGCAATCGAACAACAGGGTCACCAACCAAGCTAGCCGCTAATCAAGGGGCCATTACCAGGATAGCGGGTTAGCAGTTGTTGGGTAGTCAAACAGGTCCCGAGAAGGGGCAAGAAAATCTGGGCAAGCCCATAAAGCAGTCGAGAAGACTGAAAAAAATTCAGGGGCCTAGAAAACTATAGAAACGATCTTAGGCAAACTAGTAAGTGGCTAAAAAGCAAGTAGAAAAGGACCGAGCAACCCATAAAAGAGCTTGGGAATCCCGTAAAGGAATTTGGGCAACAAAAAAGAATCTGAGTAGTGGGTAGCATAAAATAGATGTGTTGGGTGGCTTTCTAAGCCATGGAAAAAGGTCGAGCATGAAGCACTATGATATTGGGTAGGTGAAGAACGACTTTCACTTAGAGATCTGAGCCACAAGAAAGCACATAGGAGTGAAGAAGGAATTTTTCTCATGTTCCAATGTCATCCACTTTGGAGCAAAGACTAACTTCTACTCAAGTGATTGAGCCATGAAGGACGGTGACTCAAAGGGATCGTAGATGGGTGGAGAAGGACTTTCATCCAGATATCAGAGTCTAAGAAGAAGACTCTTTGCAAAAAGAGATCAAACCAAAGGAGAGGAGAAGTTGACAGGGCAAAAAATATATATATATGGTAACAAGATCAGATCCAGGCCGATCTGAGGAATAGATTTCAGTCGTAGGAGCTACAGAAGTTGGCAATGTTTCTCTTCTCAATGGACATCAATGCATCTAGCCATATGATAGGGATGAGGGATGCATTTCTTAGTGTTTTAGAGACAAACTTACACTACCATGTGGCTTGTGGAGTCAACACCATACATGCATTAAATGGGGTTGGAACAATGTTATTCTAGCTAGAGACAGGAGGATCTCTGGAGGTGGCAGGAGTGATGTATGTTCCATATCTGAAGATGAAATTTCTCTCAGTCTCAACTCTAGAGGACAAGGGCTATGGGGTTGTGTTCTAGGATGTATAGGTACTCATATAGTGAGAGGGAGCTACCCAGGATGCAAAAATGATGCTTGGTGTCAGACAAGGTCATTTTGTATGTGGATCCAAGGGTATCTTGGACCAATGATTGATGTCAGTGACATAGAGTGAGTAGGAGGATCTAAAGATTGAGTTGATATCAAGGACTCGGTCTTCTAATCCAGAAGATGGGTGTGAGGCTTATTCCAGTATTGTCAGGGCCAGTTGGTATGAGATGACATTGATGGATGCTCAGGAGCAGGTGAAGATTCCTAGGAGCATGGTTAGGAGGAAAATATCTTCATAGCAAATTCCAAATCAAGTGGTAGGGAAGTCTTCCAGTTCAGAGGGAGCAAATACAACAACATATGATGTGGTGCGATTGGAGATAGATATAGGTGGAGGTTATTCTAGAAGTACCTTCCTCACTAGAAGGGAGTGTTAGTTTTTGTAGCTCGGACAGGTACTTCTGCATAGGCTAGGTTTCAAGCATGGATGAGTAGTCTAGAATACCTCTCTAGGAGCTTGCTTAAGAGGGATAATGACTGTTATGTTATAATGGATATAAGGTGACTTAAGTTGTGTCAACGAAAGATTAAGTTGTAGCCATAGATATCAAGTGATATAAAAACACTTAGGATATCTAGATGACCCATGGTATTCGGTATCCCATGGTATTTTAGGCATTTAAATTATATAAAAAGGAAGCCTAAGGAGAGGAGGTGATACAATTGTCACACACATTGAGTGGTTAGAGAAGGACTTTCAACCAAGTGTGCATGTGTAGGGGCGGGGTTAGAGGAAATGAGCAAGATGTAACATAGAAGGTAGAAACTAGGTGATAGGCTAGGATATTTTGTTGTGATTGTATTATTCCTTAGTGGGCCATTATCCCAAGGCGGGAGCTAAGGATTTTTATTATTAATAAAAAATATTGATTGCTAGTTTTTCCCCAGTTGGGGTTTTCCAGGGTAAATCTAAGTGTCAAATGCATGTGATTTCTTTTGTTTTTACACTAAGTAAATTTTTTATATCTCACTGTGTTTTCAATTAATAATTGCAGTAAATTATTCGAAATTGTTAACTGGAGTTGAGCTCAATAAAATTTAACATATACTAGGATTATATAGAGGAGGAATAATAGAGAATAGTGGATGCAAAGAAAAGGGTTATAAAAGCTTTTAACAACCAAGGGAACAAAGGAGATAGTAGACAAATCAAGTGTAGCCATGACATGAAGGATGAGAACCAAACCATTGGATAGATCACTCAACTACATGATTCCTTATCAAGTAATCCATCTTGGGTATTTCCATCCCTTCAAGTTTTTGGAATTGTATCTAGTGTTGTAAATGCCTCAAATATATTAATCATCTTTAGTGGCTCTGTGCCCTCAATCTTGTATTTTTTAGTCATGGGGTTTTAATGCAATGAAGCCATTTTGTGGATATCTTCCCCTTGTATATTTGTGTTCAAATCTTAAATAGACACATTTTTCATACTTATTGCATTGAGGTTCCCGAGTATCTCACCCCAATAATGAATGAAATAGATTATTCTTCTATCTTGGAGAACACACATGGTTATTTCTTTCATGGGATTTGTTTTTAACTATTAGATTCATTCATCATAATTCCCAACACATTTTCATTATGAAATCTTTGGTTACTTGAGATTGCCATCCTCTTGGATGCCTCAAAGATAGGTGTCTTCTTTAAAATATTCTAAATCTTCCACATGTGTATTTATATGTCTTGTAGTTAGGAATAAAGATGTTATGTGGGAAGGGTTTCCAAATTATTTGTGCCTACTTTGTAGACCTATTCTTCTTAATCCCGTGGCTCTCAGTTTTAGGCCTATATTGCAAACAAGCTCTCAATTTCCTTTTTTGATCTCATTGCAAAACCTAGAACGAGATCTTTCATTGAAATTCGACATTTTTAAGTTTGAATTTCAACATTCTCCGAGACCAAGACTAGTCATACCTACAACACTTGGAAAATACCTCAAGCAAACATATCCATAAACAAATCAAATAAGATACCTATCACATGTGCAAATCGCCTCTCTCAAGCATAAGCAACATTATAATCACTAGAGAATCCTAGGCATTTCATCCACAAGCCTTTCATAGATTCAAGCACATATCTTAGGCATGATCAACTTCAATCATGAAGCTAGGGCACTGCACCTCGTGAGATACTTCGATAGTTCCCTCTCACGAGAAGCAACCCATTCCATACATAGATATGGGCAATCTAAGAAAACATTCTCTGACACCATGTTGCAAATTAATTCATGATATACAAATTTTCACTTCTATGAACAAAGACCCAACCGTCTAAACAAATTTGAAAACAAGCAATAGATATACTAAAGTTGGGATTGTATGTTCAAAGTGCATACACTATAACATATTTAAAGAAAGTCAAAACACTGAACTGTATGTACTAATTCAGCGTAAAAAAATTATTTGAAAATTAAGACAAGAAATAAATTCCAATAGAAAAATATAGACTAAGAGAGAACATGAGATATAATGAATGTACAACACCCAATGGTGTGCCACTCCAACAAAAGGAAAAACCCTATCCCTAAGAAGGCACACACCATCATGGACTATTCACCCTACAACATGAGTTCTCTATCTAGAATATCATGCCTCAACTTAAAAGACAACAGGAAATAAATTAAACTACCTACTTAACTCGGCAATCTCTGTGAGAAGGCGGGCCCTGGCCTTCTAACAGAGATGCCGTGAACTACCACAAAGAAAGACACATAAATATGAATAAATCTGCTCTTTATATTAAAGATGGAAATCCACAGTCTCAGTCTCTGTTACAGCCCGTACAAAACGATAATGAACCAACCCCAGACTCTGAAAGCCTTCCCATATTTATACATGAAAAATACAATTCGAGATCCACTAATTTTGCATAGTAATGAAGATCTCTGATCTTCATGCTGCGGAGTTACAACTGAACTGTTACAACCATATTGAATGAGGCAATTAGACATGAAGGATGTTCTTACTCTGGTATTCAATGGATCAATGGATTAACCAATTGGGAGGCATCCTGTCTGTTGCAGCAATGATCTATTTCAGCGAAGTCCTGTTACAACTTCACATGGAAAAGTGTTATGTCCCTTTGAATATGAGGAATTAAATTTGAAGAGTAACAGTTGGCACCACATGTGATTCTTTCCCAAGGAATTGCGGCTGATACACCTGTGCTTTGATCTTGAATTAATGAAATCAACACAAGTTAGCATAAATCAAAGGCTAGAATTCATAACCATAACAATCTTATGCATTAAATAAATGAAGCAATAATGAATTATACCTTGTCAGGATTGTTGATTGATCTGGAAGGAAGGCATGTATATGGTTTATGGAAATAGGGTGTAATAGGGAAAAATGATATAATAAGTGTGGTAAAAAATGGTCATTGCCAGGGTCCAACATCTCCCCCCAACTATCCATTTGCATGTCCTCATGCAACATCCGACTAATCTGAATCTAAATCTGATCCTTGTTCATATTGTGTAGATGAGTTGGAGAGGATAGCAAGTCCCTAACCTATACCCAAGATAAAAGACAAGCGTAACAGTTTCTCTTTCCATCACTATTATAGTAGCCTCTGTCTATCTCTCATCTTTAACAATTAATCGTTTGAAACACTGGTTCTTGTGTAACAACGTTCCCCTATCCTTAGCAACTTCAGCTTATGTTGGAACCCAACATATTTTTTAATAGTTTTGGTTCTTATGTAACAACATCTTTCCTTTGTATCTCAATCTCTGCATATCCTATCTGAGTTGTATTTCCAACAATTTTTCAAGGACACTGGTTCTTGTGTAACAACGTCCTATTTCTTGATTCATTTTAGCCTGCTAAATGTGATTCAATGTCCCGAAAACTATGAGACTGATCCCAAGAATAGTTCCTCTGATTGTTTTACTCCCGTATATTTTTGTACTGCTAAGTCCAGCACTGTAATGTTATGTCCTTCCAAATTAAATATATCTCCACATTCCAGGCATATCATTTCTTTCCGTCCTTCATTCCCCAGAATGGAAGATAAATTCTTTGGTTGGTCTACCGCCTCCACCATTGTATTCACATACTTCTTTTCCTGCTTTCTGCATGTCTCCTTCCATTTCTCTAATTTTGTGCGAAGCATTTGCACCTCCTCCTTTAACAACTCATTTTCAAAAAGAGGACTCCCCGTTTGAGGTTCTTCTACAACAGATTCTTATGTATTAGTAGGTGGTCGAGGTTTTAAGATGGGAATTCCAATATCTACCCCGATCAAGTGACCCACTTCTGTTGTAGTAACAGTTTTGATTTTTCTCTTTTTTGCTGGGTAGGGTGTCTGGCCCTTGCTTATTAGCCCTTCCTTCCTCCTCTAGAATAGGGAAAATCTTATTACTTCAGAAACAGGGCCGAATCCCCCCTCTTGAATTAGAGTTCTTCTCATTTCAGGGGAGGATTCAACATTCAGAGTTTCTATGCCGCTTCTTGCTACTAATTGTGCTTGATGTTCCTCTTCTGCTATTATAGTTTTAGTTGCTTCAGTTTCAGCCTCCTGTATACCTATCTCCTTTCGATCCTTCAATCGAACTTCTGGTGTTCCAACCCTTCTCCCCCCAACCGAGTTTGAGGAACTCTAGTCCTCATCCAATATTTTTGCAGAAAATTCACGGGGTACCCCTGGATGAGCCAGAAATTGTTCCCATGTCAAATTGTGGTGTGCAAGGGCCCGTAACACTAAGAGTTCAATTAGCCCATGATTTGAGAGGGATGATAAGGGGTGTTGATCACCTTTAGCATAGTAAGCCATGCGTTGCAGAGATTTAAAAAGATAATATGGAATATTTAACAGCTTGTGATGACGTAAATGTGATATGAGGAAAAATTCATAAATGTAAACAACACTATACCTCCCCTCACATGTGATATATTTCTTCAAAAAGAGTGCAACTTGGTCCCAAGGACTCGGAAAGGTCTCCAGCGATGTTCCTATGCCCTGTGGTCGAACACCCTGTCATGCTGCCAAAAAATATTCAGTTGCAGTCAGATGATGGCGTTTCTGACTAAACCAACTCCGCCCGGTTCTGGGCAATCCCGTTACCTCAGCCAGGATTGCCTCTAAAACATCTATCTTTAGACTGCGAACCTCTGAATGGGTACAAGTCAAATTTTGAGCAAATTCAAGGGTTGTTTCCTCGTGAAAGCCATTTAGATGTTGAAAATAATATGTCCACCTTGCTTTCGAAAGATAGAAAAGACTTCTCTGTTCCCATACATAGATTCAATTGTTAGGGGCTCATATCTTATAGGGATACCCATACTACTGAGCTTTTGTGAAATACTCTAGCAAGTGCACCAGTTACAGTTTCAAACATCAAGCTAATTGCATGCAAAAACGGGTAATGGATAGTCGAAGTTTGAATTGAGTGTTTTTGGAAAGGTGGCATAGTTAGTTTTAGAATAAAATCTGTGGCGGGATTATAGCACAAGCCGGGTAGAATGACGGTCATAATCATAAGTACAAGTAATAGCTTAAACGTGGATTTAGTTCAGCTGATTGGCCATGGATAGATGATAGGGATAATCGACTAATATAATCATTATTGCTTGTGACGTCAGCATATGCCTAATCATGATTATAGTTAGAACCCGTACCTTTGAATTTAATGCCCAAGCCGTCATTTTTCCATGGTGGTTCTATCGCACAGTCGCATCACTGGTAGAATATGTTCGTGCCTCCATGAGTTGGCTATCGTCAATTGGACGGATAAGGTGTATCAATGTTGATGTCAATCAATAAGAGTGCATGATGATTGTGGAGCAAGCTAACCCGGGCTGGCAAAGATAAGTCGAAATTGTAGGATTAGCAGAGTCCGACGGAATATGGTGGAGTCACAGCTACAGACATATGAAAATTTAGCAGAGTTCGAAAAAATATGGCAGAGTCATAGCTACACAACTTTGGAGGAATGGGAAAAAATAGCGGAGTCGTAGCAGCTGGAAAAAGGCGAAATGAATGGAGAATAGCGGAGTCACAGCTGCGAAACTTTGGCAGAATGGACAAAGATAGTGGAGTCGCAGCTGTTGGAAAAAATCGAAATGAATGAAAATAGTGGAGTCACAGCTACAAAAATTGGCAGAATGGGAAAAAATAGCGGAGTCGTAGCTACTGGAAAAAGGCGAAATGGATGAAAATAGCGGAGTCACAGCTGCGAAAATTGAAAAAAATGAGCAGGGTACGGAGTCGCGGCTGCACGAAATGGAGTAACAGGCAAATTTTCAGTTGGCTATTGAAAGCTGATGAATCATCCATCTTCTTCAAGCAGCTTTATTAGACCAGGAAAACAATATAAGGTGTCTGCAATCGTCTAGCCCAATCACGATCGCTGCTTCTCAAATCAATTCCTGTACACAGTTCTTCAAACAAACCCGATCAAGCATAAAGGAAAAAATAGATAAAATAATAGAAAGAAAACAAATTATTTATATACAAATTATGTGTGGAAATTGCAGTTTCTTTTAAAAATTCACAGGGGTTGAGAAAACTCCCTGTCCTGATGTCAACTGATAATTTGGATCAGCTGCAACATGTGAAATGAAGGCATTCTTTGAGATCGATTTGTGATATAGTCGCAGTCGATGACCATTGGAAAATAATGGTGTCTTGTTTTCATCAATGGTGATCAACCAAACTGTTCCATTATCAAATACTCGATCTATCTGATAAGGTCCCAACCAACAGGTGTGCAATTTTCCTTTGAAGTCCCTCTTAAACCGTGAATCGTATAACAAAGCCCAATCTCCTTCTTGGAAGACTTTCTTCTTTATAAATATATCATTACATTTAGAACGTTGTTGTTGGATTAAAGGTGTATGATACACTACGGCTGTGCGCTTCTCATCCAATTCATTAAGCTAATTTAGTCGGTTCCTCTGTGCTTCTGATAAATCAAGGTTTGCTTCTACAGCTGTCTTCAAAGTTCTAATTTCAAATTCAATCGGGAAAACAACATTTTTTCCATACACCAATTCATATGGGGAAAAACCAGTGGTGTTACGCCATGTAGTGCGATAGGCCCATAGTGCCTCCGGAAGTCTCTCAGCCCAATCTTTATGATGGATTTTCACTGTTTTCGTTAAAATAGCCTCGATGACCTTATTTGTACTCTCCACTTGGCCATTGGCTTGTGGATGATATGGCGAGGTTGTTTTGTGCTGAATGTGAAATTTCTGTAACAGGGCTTCCAATTTGTGAGACACGAATTGTGGTCCACCATCTGTAACGATTTCCTTAGGTACTCCAAACCGAGTAAAAATTTCTTCATATAGGAAATCAATTACAGCCTGATCATTAGCTTTGACCAATGCTACAACTTCCACCCATTTGGTCATGTAATCTCTGCAAACCAAGATGTGAACTTTCTATTTTGAGGGAGGGTTGATAGGCCCTACGAAATCCAGAGCCCATCTGTCAAATGGTTCAACCACAAGTTGTGGCTGAAGATGCATTTCATCTAGTCTGTTGGGCTGGCCCATCCTCTAGCAGCTATCACACGCCTGAACATACTTCTTTGCTTCCCTTAAAAATGTAGGCCAGAAATATCCCATCCTTAAAACCTTATGACCTGTCCTTTTGTCAGCAAAGTGTCCCCCACAGGGCTCATCATGGAAAGATTTAAGGATACTGAAAATTTCATCTTCTCTAACACATCTTTTGATTTCTAAGTCAAGACCTGTGTAGAAAAGATGTCAATCAATCCAAAAATACCTAGCATTCTGTTGTATGATCTTTCTTTTTTCTCTCTTCGACAGATGTGCTGGAAGCTTACTTGCAGCCAAAAAGTTAGCAATATCTGCATACCATGGGGAATGAGATGATACTGCAAACAAATGTTCATCAGGGAAGGAATCTTCGATTGGTAAATTGTCATCATTGTTAGTAAGTCGAGATAAAAAGTCTGCAACAACGTTTTACTTCCATGGTCTATCAATAATTGTGATGTCAAATTCATGTAATAGTAGCAGCCATCTAGTTACTCTATCATTCGTGATTGGTTTATTCATTAAATACTTGATGGTTGAATGATCATTGTGCACAAAAGTGGAATATCTAGTAATGTAGTGTCTAAATTTGTTGATGGCATAGACTATGGCAAGAAATTCTTTCTCAGTGACAGTATAGTTTAGTTTAGCAGGGGATAGGTCATTTCTAAAATAATAAATTGCATATGGGGCATGACCTTCCTGTTGTCCTAAAACTACTCCAATGGCAATGTCTGAAGCATATGAAGAGATATGAAAATACGGAGCCCAGTTGGTCCCTCGTAAGATGGGTGTTGTAGACAGCCTTTTCTTAAGTTTAGTAAAATCTTTTTGGCATGCATCATTCCAAACAAATTGTGCATCCTTCATCAACAAGGTGAACAAAGGAGAAGCTAGTTTGGAAAAAATTTCCATGAATCTTCTGTAATAGCCATCAAGCCCTAAGAAGCTACGTACATCTTTTTGTGTTCCAGGAGTTGGTATATTTTCAATTACCTTGATTTTGGATGGGTCTACCTGGATACCTTCAGAAGAGATGAAGTTCCCCAGAACTATGCCCTCGCTCATCATCATATGGCACTTTTCAGTTCTTCAAGATAGCTGGATTTGTTCACAGTGTTTCAAAACCTTTTCTAAATTTTTCAATGCTTCTTTGTAACTACTACCATATGGAGTGAAGTCATCCATAAAAATTTCCATGCAGTCATTTACCATCTCTGAAAAGATTCCAATCACTGCTCTTTGAAATGTGGCTGGTGCATTGCACAATCTGAAAGGAAGTACCTTATATGCAAAGGTTCCCTAGGGACAGGTGAAAGTGGTTTTGTCTTGGTCTTTTGGAGCAATCTGGATTTGGTTATAGCCACTAAAGCCATCCAGAAAGGAGAAATACTTTTTCCCAAACAAAGTATCAAGGACCTGATCGATAAAAGGTAAGGGAAAGTGGTCTTTCTGCATTGCTGTGTTCAATTCTCTGTAATCCACGCAGACCCTCCATTTCCCGTTCTTTTTTGGCACAATCACGAGTGGAGAAACCCACTCACTGTCTGAAATTGGGTATATAAATCCTGCTTCCAAATTTTTTTGGATCTCTTCTTTCTACGTCCCTTAGGCTCGGGTTCATCCTTCGTTGTGGTTGGCACACTGGCTTGGAGTCGCTCTTAATATAAATGTGATGGGTACATAGATTAGAAGGGATACCCTTCATGTATGTGTAATCCCAAGCGAAAGCTCCCTTGTGTTTTTTCAACAAAGTGATTAGCTGTTCCAGCTCATTGGGCGCAAGGTTCGGATTGATGTTCAATGTTTTTCCTAGCTCAATTTCCATTGGGACACTTTTCAAATTTTTAAGTACTGGTATTATATTTGTATCACTGACTAGAGTCTCTTCCGTAATATTTTATTGTTCTATCTCATCTAATGTACTGTCCAGGGTTTGGTAAACATGTTTATTGACGGACATGTGCTCATTAATGAAACTGTTAATGGCATCGTCCTCTGTTTCATCCTTAAAAGTTAAGGATCTCCCTATCGTTAATAATTGATGAATGCCTTCCTCTTCCTCCAAATCCACCCAAAGTGGAGTTTCAGCTTCTGTGCTTGGTCGGGCTGGAGAGTACAAAGTTAGACTTTTGATTTCAGTCCCATCTGAGACAGTCATGGATCTCGACCAACAGCTGATACATGCGTCCGCTGTGGCTAACCAAGGTCTCCCCGGGATCAATGGGTCTCACCCCAACTAGGACTTTGGCTGTAACGCCAAGAATTCCGCGGGGTATTCCCACGAGTCAACAGAGATTACTAGGTCGTCCAGGATTCCCTCAAGCTTGATTGTTGATCTATCAGCAAGTTCTAAAATGGTAGGGGTTGGACGAAGATTAGTGAGTCCAAGTTTCTTCACAGTTTATATGGTCATGACATTAATAGCCATGCCTAAATCTACCAATACGTTGGGTATTTGTGTGTTTCCTATGTGAACTGTAACAGTAGGATTTCCAGGGTCATCATATTTTTCCATAGGAGTCTTCCCCATTATTAATTCGAAAATCTTTCCCAATACATGGACAATGGGAGGATCCCTAGGCTTCCTTCCTAGTTTATTGACACATAGATACCTAACAGTCTTGGCTTCAATGGGCACGTCATGGAGGGCTTGTAACAGTGGGATTTTGACATACAAATTCTTCAATTCTCCTAAGAGATTGAATCGAGGTTGTTCCGCTGTTTTCTGCAGGGCCAATCATTCAGGATATGGTGTTTCTCTCATTGATTGTGTAGGTTGTGCTTCATCGTGTGTCACTTCCTGAGCTTCAACTACTGTTTCAGTAGGAATGTCATCATCCTCAATGATGGGGATTGCTAAGCTAACCATATTCTCAAAGTGTTGATTCACTCCAGTTTAGTCACTGGGGATGGTACATCCTCAATGATGATGGGTTCCACTACCCTCCCTGATCGTAATTGTATGTCATTGCAGGAAATTTGGGAGATGGAATACGCAGGCATGTTGGTAGTCTCAAATTGATGAACTACTTTATTATTCAGGTTTGGGTTAGGTTGTGCAGGTAGCTGTGGTCGAAGTGGTACATTCATAGGTGCAGCATTGTTCTTAAATTGGAGTTGTGGTTGCTGATACGGTTGGTGAGGATACTGTTGAGGAGGGTATTGTTGATATTGAGTCTGGTGATGAGGGAAGTTATTTCCTTGGTAAGAATTTCTCCAGTTGGAATTCTAGGGAGCTTGATGGTTTGATTGTTGTGACCATGGTGTCCAAGAGTTAGAATTTTGCATTGGGTTCTGAGATGGATGCCACTGGTTATTAGAATAATGTGAAGGGAATTGTGTATTCATATTATTCATTCCATTCATATTATTCAAGAAAAATGATGGGTCTTGATTCATAACTTGATTGCGAGGCTACCAAGGTTTCTTTTGTACAATAAAGTAAGCTTGTTCCACATCTGAAGTGGATGCTTGTAGGACTGCTTTGACTTTGGGTAATGAAGGACATTCCTTGGTATCATGCTCCAATTCACATATCCTACATATCTCTGCCTTGTCCAACGGGCATTCTTTCAGTGGGTGCCTTTTTCTACATTTAGGACAAAATACAGTGAGTGTTAGGAGGAACATATATTCATAGCAGATTCCAAAGCAAGTGGTAGGGAAGAATTCCAGTTCAGAGGGAGCAGATACAACAACATATGAGGTGGTGCAATTGGAGATAGATATAGGTGGAGGTTATTCTAGAAGTACCTTCCTCACTACGAGGGAGTGTTAGTTTTTGTAGCTCAGACAGGTACTTCTACATAGGCTAGGTGTCGAGCATGCATGAGTCGTCTATAATACCTCTCTAGGAGCTTGCTTAAGAGGGACAGTGACTGTTATGTTATAATGGATAAAAGGTGACTTAAGTTGTGTCAACGAAAGATTAAGTCGTAGCCATAGATATCCAGTGATATAAAATCACTTAGGATATCTAGAGGGCCCATGGTATTTGGTATCCCATGGTATTTTAGGCATTGAAATGATATAAAAAGGAATCCTAATGAAAGGAGGTGATACAATTGTCACACACATTGAGTGAGATCTCATTGAGTGGTTAGAGAAGGACTTTCAACCAAGTGTGCATGTGTAGGGGCAGGGTTAGAGGAAATGAGTAGGATGCAGCATAGAAGGTAGAAACCAGGTGATAGGCTAGGATATTTTGTTGTGATTGTATTATTCCTCAGTGGGCCATTATCCCAAGGCGGGAGCTAAGGATTTTTATTATTAATAAAAAGCATTGATTGCTGGTTTTTCCCCAATCGGGGTTTTCCGGGGTAAATCTAAGTGTCAAATGCATGTGATTTCTTGTGTTTTTACACTAAGTAAATTTGTTATATCTCACTGTGTTTTCAATTAATAATTGCAGTAAATTATTCGAAATTGTTAACTGGAGTTGAGCTCAATAAAATTTAACATATACTAGGATTATATAGAGGAGGAATAATAGAGAATAGTGGATGCAAAGAAAAGGGTTGTAAAAGCTTTTAACAACCAAGAAAACAAAGGAGATAGTAGACAAATCAAGTGTAGCCATGACATGAAGGATGAGAACCAAACCATTGGATAGATCACTCAACTACATGATTCCTTATCAAGTAATCCATCTTGGGTATTTCCATCCCTTCAAGTTTTTGGAATTGTATCTAGTGTTGTAAATGCCTCAAATATATTAATCATGGTTAGTGGCTCTGTGCCCTCAATCTTGTATTTTTTAGTCATGGGGTTTTAATGCAATGAAGACATTTTGTGGATATCTTCCCCTTGTATATTTGTGTTCAAATCTTAAATAGACACATTTTTCATACTTATTGCATTGAGGTTCCCAAGTATCTCACCCCAATAATGAATGAAATAGATTATTCTTCTATCTTGGAGAACACACATGGTTATTTCTTTCATGGGATTTGTTTTTAACTATTGGATTCATTCATCATAATTCCCAACACATTTTCATTATGAAATCTTTGGTTACTTGAGATTGCCATCCTCTTGGATGCCTCAAAGATAGGTGTCTTCTTTAAAATATTCTAAATCTTCCACATGTGTATTTATATGTCTTGTAGTTAGGAATAAAGATGTTATGTGGGAAGGTTTTCCAAATTATTTGTGCCTCCTTTGTAGACCTATTCTTCTTAATCCCGTGGCTCTTATTTTTAGTCCTATATTGCAAACAAGCTCTCAATTTCCTTTTTTTTTATCTCATTTCAAAACCTAGAACAAGATCTTTCATTGAAATTCGACATTCTTCAAGACCAAGACTAGTCATACCTACAACACTTGGAAAATACCTCAAGCAAACTGTTGGTTGTGGAGCCAGATCTTCTAGTCTCATAGATGATATTGTCTCAGTCGTGCACCTCAGAGGACTGTACACTCATTCCCCTACCTTGGGGTTGGGGCTATTTTCGCTAACAGTTTTCGGGCCCATGGCTTTGGGTAACCCGTGGTATTTTCCCATTGTATGTCCCTTATAAAAGAAAGACATTGTAACACGGCTAAGGTTGATGTATTAGGTATTATGCATTGTAAAGATCTCTGAGATCAAGAAGAGAGACTGTGAGACAGTGAAGAGGAAGTGTAGCGGCTGTGCTGCAGGTTGTATCCCTTCACTTTGTTGGACGGTATAATAATAAGGACTAGCAACTTCAGTGTGGACGTATCCCATCTTGGGTTGAACCAACATATATCTGTGTATCTCTTGTAATGTGTGTGTGATTATATTTTCATTTCTGTTTATTGTTATTTCTTTGCGATCTTGTTTTTCTATCACAAACATATCCATAAACAAATCAAATAAGATACATATCACATGTGCAAATCGCCTCTCTCAAGCATAAGCAACATTATAATCACTAGAGAATCCTAGGCATTTCATCCACAAGCCTCTCATAGATTCAAGCACATATCTTAGGCACAATCAACTTCAATCATGAAGCTAGGGAACTGCACCTCGTGAGATACTTCGATAGTTCCCTCTCACGAGAAGCAACCCATTCCATACATAGATATGGGAAATCTAAGAAAACATTCTCTGATACCATGTTGAAAATTAATACATGATATACAAATTTTCACTTCTATGAACAAAGACCCAACCGCCTAAACGAATTTGAAAACAATCAATAGATATACTAAAGTTGGGATTGTATGTTCAAAGTGCATACACTATAACATATTTAAAGAAAATTGGAACACTGAACTATATGTACTAATTCAGCGTAAGAAAATTATTTGAAAATTAAGACAAGAAATAAATTCCAATAGAAAAATATAGACTAAGAGAGAACATGAGATATAATGAATGTACAACACCCAATGGTGTGCCACTCCAACAACAGGAAAAACCCTATCCCTAAGAAGGCACACACCATCATTGACTATTCACCCTTCAACATGAGTTCTCTATCTAGAATATATTGCCTCAACTAAAAAGACAACCCCTGCATGCATGCATGTGTCTCTTGCATTGGAAACAATGCTAGTTCTAAAAATGGAACTCTTTCATGTTAGTTCCTAATAAAAATTTAACACTACATTAGATGAGTGTGCACTAAACCTTTCAGATCTATCTAGGACAACACATGTATGCATATGCTATAGCCATTCAATGTCTACTAAACTATCATGCCTTAGAGGTTTATTCTAATGTTGTTCCTTCATTGTTGAATGTGTTGCTATATTGTCTTGCTCTTAACTCTATGGCACATCTAAAGGAGAATTCACTTCAAAGCAACTAGATAATCCAAGCATATCTTCATTGTAGTATTTGGGTTGGTTTTGGTTTTAGTTGATTGTTTTACTAACACTTGTGATTCTCAACAATGACTAATAGTCCAAGGATATGAATCCCTAATGAAAACACTACACTAGTAGAAAACAAGACTAGGGCATCTAAAAAGTTGGAAATTGAACATGCAAAATGGGAAATGGGATGCACGACTCGTTTAGTGTCCTTTTATGCTTCCATTTTGAGTCATCCATTCTACTTCCAATTTTGGCATTTTCATCAACACAAATTCAATGCAAACATCTAAGATAGAAGTGCAAGAGGGATACAAAATCGATGCACAACATACACATGATAGACAAAAAAAAACACAAAAAATACACATTGAGGATGCTAAAGAGACATAGAAGAGGATGCCCCTTGTAGCATCCACTTTTGTGTCTTTAATTTATTTATATTTAAATAATACACAAGTTAGGGACACAAATTTGGAGTGTCCCAAGCATGTATTGTAATAGTGACATATGATACAAGTGCACTTAGTTGATTGTATTTTGCTATACAATTGTAGGTATAAATACATAACCATCAAGATAAAATCATAATATTTGGATCCATAGGTGGGCTCCCAAATACATGCAAATACATCAAAGCATCCTAAAAAACACATAGAACATGTGTATACACATAAAATACATCGTTCAAAGGCACAAAAACCTTTCAACCCAAGCACACAACTTGACTCAACATGTTGTAGTGGTTGATACTTAATCTTATGTCTTGATATACAAACTATGTTATAATGGTATATGATAAATAAATTCTAGCTTCGTGATTAAAGAAAAGAGAAATATGTCCATGGGGGGCATCTCAAGTGGTAAAGTTGTAAATGGAAGGTCATGTGTTCGAATCCCTCCAATCCTACCCATGCACCATGGCTCATGACTTGTGGATACACCTAGGGGTATAGTGGTAGCGAGTTTGGATCCTTGGATTCTGTGTCACGCGAGTACCATCCCAACTCCAGTTGTTAATTCCCCTAGTACAAAAAAGAAAAGAAGAAACATATTCTTTTGATTTATTTTTATTCTTAAACCCTTTCCCAGTGGCTTACTTTTTCAATGAGTATATTTGTTAATCTCTTTTATGCTATTAAAAATACCCTAGACATTTATATAGCTCTCTATCAAAAATGCACTCATAGTTAATGATTTATGTATTTTCTTCTATATATTATTAACATTAATCATTATTTTGAGAACATTTATTAGTTTTGATTTTAAATTCTCAAATGCAATTCTATGTTTATTAAGCATTCACATTTCTAAGTGTAATACCCCCTGGTTTAGCCCCTGTTGGTCACCCTATATGCTAATTAATTACAACTAACACACAGGATGCTCAATATAAATTGTCAATCCAGGGAAGTCTTTTATTTCAATGGCAATAAGCACAATCTATGCATAAGCATTTCAATTAGTTGATTAAATAAGTGGAGATGAATGATTCTACCTATCTGCTCAGCCAAACTCATTTCATGACTAAAACTAATCTAACTTATCCATCTAGTAATTCAAAGTACAATTACTTTCCTATAGAAATAAACCCAGCAGTTACTGATCTAAGAATAAAATGAACTAGATTACGTTTGCAAGAAGTTAAATCCTATAATTATCAAACTATAGTATCCAATCTCTACCAAACTGATTCATCTAGCAGCTACTGTAACTCAATCATAATCTGCCTAATCTAATGAGTTCAAGAAAGATACAACAACAACCAGAATTAGAAAATAAGCTTGAACTCTAATTTGATAAATATTGGGAATCCTAGAAAGCATAAATGACTGAAAGGAATTGAATCCGAGCTTGGCTGTAACAACTAATTCTAACACACCATGCATCAAATAAACTAACCTACACAGTCGACTGTCACACCACACAGTTGCAGCTATTCAGGATGCAATAATAAACTACCAGGAAAGAATGCAATTATAACTTCTTTGTTGCAGCTAACAGTAATACGCCTAATGCGATTCCACACCACACAATAAGAAATAAATTAAACTACCTACTTAACTCAGCAATCTCTGTGAGAAGGTGAGCCCTAGCCTTCTAACAGAGACGTCGTGAACTACCACAAATTAAGACACGAAAATATGAAGAAATCTGCTCTTTATATTAAAGATGGAAATCCATAGTCTCAGTCTTTGTTACATCCCGTACAAAATTATAATGAACCAACCCTAGACTCTGAAATCCTTCCTATATTTATACATGAAAAATACAATTCGAGATCCATTAATTTCATGCAGCAATGAAGATCTCTGATCTTCATGCTGTGGAGTTACAAATGAACTATTACAACCATATTGAATGAGGCCGTTAGACATGAAGGATGTTGTTACTCTGGCAGTCAATGGATCAACGGATTAACCAATTGGGAGGCATCCTGTCTATTGCAGCAATGCTTTGTTTTAGCAAAGTCTTGTTACAACTTCACGTGGAAAAGTGCGTTGTCCCTTTGAATATGAGGAATTAAATATGAAGAGTAACAACTGGCACCACGTGTGATTCTTTCCCAAGGCATTGCGGCTGATACACCTGTGCTTTGATATTGACTTAATGAAATCAACACAAGTTAGCATAAATCAAAGGCTAGAATTCATAACCATAACAATCTTAGGCATTAAATAAATGAAGCAATAATGAATTATACCTTGTCAGGATTGTTGATTGATCTGGAAGGAAGGCATGTATATGGTTTATGGAAATAGGGTGTAACAGGGAAAAATGATATAATAAGTGTGGTAAAAAAGGAGCATTTCCAGGGCCCAACATCTCCTCCCAACTATCCATTTGCATGTCCTCATGCAACAGCCAACTAATATGAAGGAATTCGATTTTCTTGTGTTGGCTAGTCACACTTGTGTGTTGGTTCATGCTTTTGCTCTTGTGCTTGTGTTTGGCACTTGTGGTTCGATTTTGTTGCTCTTGGGATGAGATCTTTGTTGTTCATTGTGCCCAATATGAGTTACTCTAGAGCCACTGGTGTATGTCCTATAATTGCCTCTAGAGATCCTGGATTGGCAGCAGGAGTGAGGTCCATTTCCATTGGATTTGAGGTTGGACAGAGCTGTGTATTGCCTCTAGAGATCCTAGTTTGGCAGTAGGGTTGAGGTACACTACCTTAGATTTGAGGTTGTCTTGGAGCCACTGGAATTTCCCTGGATTGGAAGTGCTACTTGCCATTGGGTTTTGGTTGGACTGTTGTCCTGAAGCCACTGGAATTTCCCTGGAGTGGAAGTAAAGGTCACACTTTCCATTGGGTTTTGGTTGGAATGATTTCTTGAGAGAATTTGTGGTTGAGTGCGCTCTTGCTTGTGGCACATTGGTTCCGGATTGGGGGTGACCGTTGCAAAGTGAGTTTTGGCTTGTATTGTGTCTATGGCCGGGTGGAACGTGGCATGGTTGATACCAGTTGCGTATTTGGAAAAGATAAGTGCTTTATCTCATGTTTATTTAATTTATTTGGCTCCGATATGATTTATTTATAGATGCACATGAAATTTTTGATGAAATGTATGAGCTACTTGTGTAAGAAATTTCTCATGGAATTCAATCTATTTATGCAAGTAAATTTTGTGAAGGAATTGGAAACTAGTTTTGCGGATTTTGTGCACAAATTGTTCGAGGAAATTATTCTTTGGAACCTCTGCTACAAAACTGATATTTATGCTCATGTTCATTATATAATGTGTATTTTGATTGTATAGTAGCCTTGAAATGGTTTAAGACACATCTCTTTGATGCTTCTACTTTTTAATTGAAAACTAGTTCTTCGATTGGACTGTTTTGCATAGTTTGGAGACTTGGCACATGAAGTGTTTGTAAAAATTCCTAAGTGTTCTTTTTATTCTTATGTCTGATAAATACACTTGAAATTTTTGTGAGAATGTGAGGGTAAATCTTCTTAAGAGTGTTTGGGAAATGTCTACCGAAATTCTAGATCAATTTCCAATTTTTAGCTTCTTCAATGGAATTATTTTGAGTAGATTTGTGACTTTGCATATGAAGTGTTTACGAAATGTTTGAATGAGATATACCTATTTTATGACTGATAAAACATGTTATTTAGAGTTGGAATGGAATTTGAATGATTCTATGAGCCATGGATTTAATTATTCTAGTGATTCCTAGAATTAGTAGTCAATTAAGATGAGTAGAATTGGCTAGTTTTGTGAATTATTTAATGATTGTATATGGGAGGAAAGCTACATACATATGAATGTATGTGACCCCTACTTCCATGAGCTACAGTAGTCATATATTTCTATTTATTTGGAATTTGGAAAGTTAAATTGGAAATTAGGTACATTGCGGTAAAAATTGATAACTAGTTGTGGATTGAAATCTCAGTTTTCGTAAAACCAGAATGATATAGCCATGTTCTCTATTTCTAGCATGTTATTGTGCTGTGATCATTTACTTATGGATGCATTGCATTTTGGTTCAGTTATTTAGACTCAATTCATTGCGGTGAATGTTAACTAGTTTCATTGGAATTGATGGAAAAGATCACCTTATGTGCAATTGGAATGATCTGTAAATAAAAAATTAATTGGTTGTAGGTGCACGCTTAAATATGTTGTTAATGGTTGTAGGATTTTTTTGGGGTTTAATGGCATGGTTACAAGTTGATTTTGTGCAAGACTAGCTGCTTATATTGGAAAACTAGTTAACTAGTCGTGTGGACTCTCTTTCGTAATTAACATGATTAATGATCTAGGATCTTTCTATTCCATGACTTAAAAGTGAATTGCATAAAGGAATGTGAACAAAGCTCATATACATCATAAGAAGAACCATACGCATGGAAGATAAAGAACACACATAAAATGAGACACCATGTGATAACGGAGTTCGTCCAAAAAGAACTGCATCTCTGGACCCGCTTCTCAAATGGAGAGGCCAATCTATAATCTCAACAAATTCTTGGAAAATACATGGAAATAATACATCAATACGTTAATGGTTGGAGATGGAGAGAATCAATTGCATGGATCCACAAATGGATTGCACCAGTAGCTCCGGATTGTGAAGATGGTGAAAATCGACTACAAATACGCCGACCTTGACCTTACATGAGTCACAACAATCACTTCCTCTCTCTACACATAAAGCAGGCTACATAAAGGACTTGTGCCAATGGCAATTAGATCTCCAAGACAAAAGTCTCACCAATGATATCCAAAAGTTCCCCCCCTCAATTCGAATGGCTTGGGATTTATAGTGTGATGGTACCCCTTAGTGACATTATAAGCATGGGGTATTGGTTACAACCATTCGTTGTTTGTTTTAACCATTAGTTGTTTGTTTTAACCATTAGTTGTTTGTTTTACATGTGACATTCTATACATAGTTCATGGTTAGGCGGGTTCCCATATGGTTGACAAACAACCCACATAATATAGCATATTGTTTTGCGGGATCCCTTATTGCGTCGATAGGCGCTCTACAGTATGAGGGAGATCTTGTAACCTTTTGTGGATATTATTATCGGCCATTAATAAAATGTAATAAAAAGTAAAAAGTAATAATTATATTTTTGGAGTAAATCCTTTGAAGAGCTCAAGCAAAATATCAGACATAAATTGCTTGTAGCGTGCTCAGAGAGGGGGAAGAAACGCAAGTTAGGTTTTTGCTGAAGCGTTTGCTCTAATGGAGCCGCCGCCGAATCCCAGTCGTAATGGCCTGGATGAAGCTTGCCCCCTTGTCTCTGACCTCTTCAGGGTGCTTGTTGCTTCACAACCCGCCTCGTCGAAGGCCACAGCTCTGCCTGACTCCAATTTTGTTAAAAGAACGGAGGTTCCAGAAGTTAAGCTATCATAAACAACCTCGAAATGCAAAGTTGTTGCTTTAGCAGAAAAGGGACTGGTAGGACATTTCACAGGTCTCTGACCCTCCCCTCTCTCCATTGAAACTTGGCTCAACAAAAACTATTGTCCTCTAATCCAAGGAGAAGTACAACAAATCTTTTGTGGAAAAGGGTTCTTTGTTTTCTACTTCGAAAAGAAGGAGGACCGAGACTTGATCTTCAGAAATGGGCCATATTTTATGGGTCCAAGAGGAATGTATCTTAATAAATGGGATCTCTCCTTTGACCCAGAAAAGGACATTCCAATGGCAGTCCTTTTTTAAGTTAAGTTGCCGCATCTCCCCCTTCACTGCTGGAATGATGAAGATCTACAAGCTATTGGCAACTCGCTAGGAAAATACTTTGATAAATTAGAGCCAAAACCCCCAATGTTCTCATGTGCAAGAATTTGTGTTGAGGTCAGCCTGGAAAAGGGCCTCCCAAAAGCTATAGACTTGGCAATGGAAGGATGGAGCCATAGACAAACCGTCGAATATGAGCAGATACCTTTTAAATGCAAGGTCTGCCATGAATATGGGCATTTTGCGAGGTTATGTCCTAAAAGAAAAATCCCAGAAGCAAAAGAGACTCAAGGAGGAGAATGGAATGAGGTCTCAAGGAAAAAAGGGGGCAAGAACAATACAACTACAGTGGCCAAATATCCACCCACAAATAAAGAGAACTCCAACAAGTTTCAGATCTTGAGCATCGAGGAAGATGAATAAGAACGGGAGAAAGAAAAACAATCAGAGGAACATCAGGGAGACCAGACGCAAAACAATATTGAGGATGAGAACCAGAGCCTTCCTGCCTGTCAACACGCAGCGGATGGAATAGAGGCTTCTCTAAATTCGGGAGGATCAGTAACAAGAGCCAAAGCAAAATTATTTCAAGAAGAAACCTCAGAAAGAAAAGAAGATGAGCAAGAACCCATAGTCAAAAGAGGAAGAAGACTCAACAAAACAATAAGAGAATAAGAAGCAGCCAAAGAAAGGGCAGCGGGTAAGCAAACCAGTCTGGATTAGCATGTAAGAATAATACCCAGTGGAAAGCTGCCTCAGGAGGAAAGAAAGGACAGAGCAAGTCCTCTTTCAATCAAAAAATAATGAAAATAGTCTCCCGGAATTGCAGAGGATTAGGTGGAAAGCAAAAAGCAGAATCAATAAAGAGAATAAAAAAAATGGAGAATATTTCAATCCTCACAATCTAGGAGACCAAAATGCAAAAGGGGGATAGCATCAATACCATGAAGCATGTCTGGCCCAAAGGAGAAGGAATAGCTGTTAACGCATTAGGAGCTTCCAGAGGACTAATATCCATTTGGGACGAAGGTAAGTATAAATGCCATTCCTCTAAAATAAATAGGCATTGGATTTTTATTGAGCTTGAAGATACTTCAAGCAATGACAGGTTCTGGGTTGGAAACATATATGGGCCGACCATGTATGGCCAAAAGGAACAGTTTTGGAATCAGTTAATAGACCTCCACCACAGCTTGGCAAATCATCCTTTTATTCTTGCAGGAGACTTTAATGTCACTATTTCAGTGGCTGATAGGAAAGGGGGGTCAAAAATCAGAGACCCGTATGGAGAAAGAATGGAAGATTTAATGTCTGATTGGAATCTTATTGACATCAATCCCAAGCAAGGTGTCTTTACTTGGAATAACAAGAGGATTGGCCCTAATCATATTGTTGCTCGATTAGATCGGTTTCTAATCAGCTCCTCTTTTCTTTCCAACCCCAAAGTCCCTGAATCTAAGATTCTAGCCTCAGCGACCTTAGACCATAGACCCATCTCTCTCTTCTTCTCCTCACCTAGAAACTTGGGTCCCCTTCCCTTCAGGTTCAACCCGGCTTGGCTTGAGAATCAAAGCTGCTTGGATGAAGTGATATCGATTTGGAAACAGTTTATTCCTGGGTCTCCAGGTTACATCTGGGAGACCAAACTTAAGATTGTTAAAAACACGCTGAAAAACTGGGCAAAACAAAACAATATGAAGCCTGGAGAAGAGCTTGAGAAACTTCAAAAGGAGTTGGAACATCATCAAAATAGAATGGAGCAGACTGCAGTCACGATGGAAATGCTTAGAGAAGAAAAAGATCTTGACGAAAAAATTCTGAACACTGCTAGAAGAGATGAGGAAGAATGGAGACTCAGATCAAGATGTCTCTGGCTAAAGGCAGGAGACAGGAATACTAAATTTTTCCATGCTCAATGCAAGGAGAGATACAGGGAAAATAACATCATAAGTCTCACAAGGGAGGATGGCCAAAAGATAGAGGGGCATGATGTCATACTTCAAGAAGCCAAAGCTCACTTTGAAAGTTTATACAATGAGAATGAGGACGTTCCCAAAGAAGATCTGGATCAAATGAGTACGGAAATCCACGAACTCATCTCAGAAGCAGACAATAAGAGGTTAATGGATCAGATAACAGAAGACGAAGTGAAAAAAGCAGTTTGGTCACTTCATCCAGAAAAGGCCCCCGACCCGGACGGACTCTCCATTCACTTTTATAGAAAACTTTGGCACTGGCTTAAAAAAGATCTTATCAGAATGCTTAATTGGACAAGGAAAAGAGAAAGAATTGGAGGGGCCACCAATTCCACTTTCATTGCTCTTATTCCCAAGGAAAAAAATCCTTACTCTATAGGAAGATTCCGCCCTATCTCCCTCTGTAATTCTTCCTACAAAATCCTCACCAAAATCATTGCTAACAGAATTAATAGACTACTTCCTAGAATCATATCCCCAAATCAAGGAGGCTTCATGGTTGAACGACAAATCTACGACAACATTCTTCTTGTTCAAGAAGCAATACACTCAAGCATTCAAAGGAAAGATTCAGGTATGGTTATAAAACTTGATATGGCAAATGCCTTCGACAGAGTAAGGCATGAATTTCTCTTCACAGTTATGGCAAAATTTGGTTTTGAAAAATATTTTATAGGATGGATCAAGGCATGCATTGGATCTCCTTGGATCGCCCCCTTAGTAAATGGCAGACCCTCCTCCTTTTTTCGATTGTCTCGAGGGTTGAGGTAAGGCTGCCCCCTCTCTCCCAGTCTTTATGTCATCATGGCAGACTCCTTGAGTAGGAAACTCAACAATCAGCAAATGAATGGCTCCCTCCCAGGTATTGTCATAACCAAAAATGTCTCTCCTATTAATCATGCTCAGTTTGCTGACGACACCATTTTGTTAGGTAGTGCCTCTCCCATCATTGCCTCCAGATTTAAATTAACCCTTGACCTTTTCCTCCATGCCTCTGGGGGGAAAACAAATAGTCAAAAGTGTAATATCTACAGCTGGAACTGTGGAAACCTTCTCCTCAGAAATATAGCTCTTATTCTTGATTTTAAACCCTGTTTCGACTGGACATCCTTCAAGTATTTAGGCATTCCCATCACCCATAAACGAATCTCCTCCTCCTCCTGGCAGCCTATTCTGGAAAAAATCAAGAGTGAAGTCAACTCTTGGGGAACTCGTTGGCTCAACTTGGCCGGCAGAGTGACTTTGATCAAAGCTGTCATTTCCTCTATCCCCATTTACATCGGAGCCATTCTTTTGGCCCCCACAATGGTTACGAACACTATTTGTCTGGAGATCAGAAAATTCCTCTAGCAGGGGGGAAAGAATCAAGGCAAGAAATTCCACCTTGTTAATTGGAATATTATCAAGGAGAATCAGAAAAAAGGAGGATTAGGTATTCGTGACCCAGCAACAATGAGCAAAGCCTTGGGAGAAAAAAGCGTTTGGAGAATGATATCTGGTAAAAAATAATGGTGGAAGGAGGCTATAAGGAAAAAATACACAAGAGGACCAAGACAGAGACGTTTAAATAATATGAAGGAGAAAACAGGAACAACCATTTAGAGGCTTATGCTCTCTTCTGTAGGGTTGGTAAAAGACAATATGTATTGGATCCCTGGAAATGGGAATAAAATTAATCTTTGGACAGACAACATTAATGGAGAACAACCTATTGGAGAATTACAAGAAATTCAAAATGTCAAAATCTGGCTCCAAGAAGCAGGGATTCAGAAGCTGGCGGATTTGGTCATTTGGTCACCCTCAGGAAAATGGAAAGACTGGAAAAATATGGATCCTCCAGGAAACTTAGCAGAAAGCTATAAAGTCTTTCTACAATATTTGCATGGGAAATCTCCAATAAGCATCAGAACCAAAGACATTAGAGGATGGGGTAAAGCAGGAAACTACTCGGTCAAAGATGGCTACGCACTGCTCACTAGGAACAATAACCCTGTCCAAACAAGATGGAAGAAAGTTTGGAACAGAGATAGTATTCCAAAGATAAACTATTTCTTTTGGATCTTAACTCACAACAAGCAATTAACAATAGACAATCTCAAGCTCTGAGGAATTGAAGGTCCCTCTAGATGCCACCTGTGTCAAAACGCAGAAGAGAGTGCACAACATTTATTCCTAGACTGCACTTTCGCTAGACAGGTTTGGATTCTGGTTCTTGGTCCCCTTGCAAACTCCTTTACATTTCCTAGGCAAATTAAGCAGTTAATGGATGCCTGGAACAATAAAATCCAGGGAGGTCGAAAGAACAAGCCCACTTTAACAAGAATTTGGAAGCTTCTCCCAATGAACATATGTTGGCAGATATGGCTGGAAAGAAACAAAAGAGTTTTTGAAGACAAAAAGAGTGCAGAGACGAGAATAGCAAATAAAGCAATAATCCTTATCTCTAAATCTTTGAACTCCAGGGGAGTGGCTTTACATTCCCAGGAAGCTTTAAACTAGAATGAATTTCAATGGTGTCAAATGTTCACAAAGGTGAGTTCACTTTAGTCCAAAGGCCCTACAGCCTGTCACGAGTGGGAGATAAGAAAATACAAACAGTCCTTTGAGAAATGGTGGAAGGATCAAGCAAGATTCACAATATTCTTTGACGGGGCCTCTAAAGGGAACCCGGGGGTGGCAAGCGCGGGGGGGATAATTTTTGATCCCGGAGGAAATAAAGTAGCAGACTTCTCTTGGGGATTGGGTATCAGCACCAATAATCAAGTCGAATGGTTGGCCCTGTATCACTCTCTTGAAATTGCGGTCACCTTCAACATGGAACATTTGCAGGTATTCGGGGACTCCAGGCATGTAATCCAAGCTATGCGCAATGGTAACTCCCACAAAAATGCTAAAAGTCAGAGATTTCAGAAAAAAGAAAAAAAAATGAAGAGTCTCAAACTCCCAAATGATACTCTCTTTTTCCATGTGCTAAGAGACCTCAATTCCATCGCGGACAAACTAGCAAATGTTGGTGTTACTATGAAAAAGGGTCAAGCCTCTCTCAACAATGTTTTAAAACATAGTTTTATACCTTAATGATCTATTTGCTTATGGGTTTTCATACTTGGAGAAACTATTTACAAGGTGGCCCTCTCCACCATTTGGGAATTCGTTCTAGGCATGCCTTGGATTGGCTGCCACGCTTCCACCCACGCGCCCTCCGCATGGCCCGTTCAGGTCTCACGCTTGGGCATTTAAGGCTCCAAGCGACCGTTGGCTTCATAGTTCACAGGATGGAGAGCCTTACCCACCCTGCCCTTGCTCCGACTCTACAACACCTCCGCATCACCGCCCAGGAACCTATCGCGCTATTTGAATTCGGCTCTCCCTCGTAAGCTCGCAGCATGGAAGGGGTCAGACAGGCCATAGCCACGTTAAGCCAACTCTCTTCGGAAATTAAAACCTACCTGTCCAGGACGTATTCAGCTGTTTGTACCACTGCAAACCAAATTGAGGAATTGGCCATGGAAGACAGGTACATTCATTCCCGGCTCTCTTGCCTGGAGTCACGCGTGGAAGACATGGACCGAAATATCATTAAGCTGATGGGAAAAGTGGATAGTATCAAAGCAGATACCTTAGTTTTTGCCTACAAAACTCATTGCAGCATTGTGCAGGAAGCCCCAACTGTAAACCAGGAGATGATGGATGCGGCCTCAGTTCAGCAGCAGAATTTCAGTTAATGACAGTCTCTTCATCCTTCTGGATTATCCTTCAATCTGCAGGTTCTCTTAGTTGCTCATACTCTGAATGTCTTTTTGTCTAATATTATGTAAACAATTTGTAAGGGTTTATCCCAACAGTAAGAACAGAATCTACAGGAAGTCAGGAAGCATAGAACTCAAGGATAAAAACTCTATTAATCTCTGCAATTTTCCTATCTCAGATGCAGAGTGCTGGCTTTTGTTTTTGTAATGAATGGCTGTGCACAGCCTTTATCTATATAAATCTTTCCCCCTGTTTCTGTTAAAAAAAAAAAATTATATTTTTTGAGATTTGATCCCTCTTGGTGCTTGATAGAGCCTAGGATTTGGATCTAGGCTGGTATAATTTCAACCTTATAATATCTAATAACATCCTTACAAATCTTTAAATTATCTTAATATTCTACCTTAACTAACCAAAATGCAAATTAAAAATATATATAAAAAGAGTTCAACCTATTATATGTTATAAATCATATATAGCATTCTTAAAAAATGTGAAGTGCCTATGTATGGAAATGTATAATATGGGCACTGGCACTGTGATAGTGATATCATTTTAGTACAAATTATAATATATATATATATAAGAAAAGAAAAGAGTTTACATATTATATGCTTTGAATTATATATTGTGTTTTTAAAAAATGTGGAGTGACTATGTATGGAAATTGTGATATCATTTTAGTACAAATTATAATATATAATATATATATATATAAAAGAAAAGAGTTTACATATTATATGCTATGAATTATATATTGTGTTTTTAAAAAATGTGGAGTGGCTTAAAGAATGTGGAGTGACTATGTATGGAAATGTATATATTGGAAATTATATGAGTAAAATTTTATACTATAATTGGAAATGATAATATACATTCCAAATTATAATTAAAGTATTCGAATAAAACAAATATATGAATCAAAACATTTCATTTCACATCGTTTATATGACAACTATATATATATATATATTGAAATTTCATACTAGCAAACCACGCACAATACAAATTATAATTGGAATATTTGACTAAAATAATATATATGAATCATAACTAGCATTTGCCCCTTGGGGGGAAAAAGTGTATGCCGGTAGGAAAAGAGTACATTTTGTAACAATGTTAGGGACTATTTTTCTTTCCCTTTAGTATACAAGGAATCAATGAACGCAAAGACGTTATATATTTAATGATAAGGAAATTGTAATTTAAGTGGGTTTAACTATTAAAAGCATATGTTTTTTCCTTTAGAAATTATATATTCAATTAAAAAAAATTGTATAAATATAAGATTGACTCTACACTTCATTAAAAGACTCGACCATATTTGACAAAGCGGACCAAAATCTATAGCCTCTACTCTATATATAATGACTCGATAAGTTTGAATAACTAGAAAAATGACCCGACCACTTTATGTGTTGAACACTTCTAGTATCAACCAACCTTCAGTGACTCGATCATACAATGCCGACCACTTTACATTTGGTCATCGACCATATTACCTCCCACCAAAGACACCGACCATATTGAAGTTTTATTCACTGTTTACAAAACAAACACACCCTGCGACCTCCTCGACCTCCTCCGACCTCTCCAGTCTCCTCCGACCTACTCGACCTCTCTGACCTCCTCAACCTTGACCTTGTCCGACCTTGGATCCCCTCGACCTCTTCCGACCTCCTCCGAGCTCCTCGACCTCTTCTGACCTCCTCCGAGCTCCTCGACCTCCGACCTCCACTCTTCTCTTTCCTGACGTAGACCGTTGCCGACAGATATTTGGTGATCTTCGCATTGACGAGTACTATAGTTTATTCAGATTGCAAAATACTCCTATAATCAAAGGCATTGAATAACTCGAAGGATTTTTAGTACCAGCTTTTTTCAATACATTATAACCGTAATGAGACAAAAAATTCCAGATAATAAATCTTTTAACTAATAAAAACAATAAATTTATATTGGGAAATGTGGAGGATAACAGAATCTAAACCCAACAATGCTGCAAAAATTCGACCATATAAGATGTTGAGCTGAAACTACAAGTTTGACCATATAAACTTTTGACCTTTTTAAAAATAAAGTGACATCAAGTGATATCGACTACAGCAACATTGACCAATTTGGATATTGATCATATTGACCATAAATGACTCAACTGATTTAGTATCGACCAGAAATTGTATATGTCGACCACCAGATCGATGAGATTTACTAACATATACTCAAGATCAATTTGAACCTAATAAGATGTTGAGATGAAACTACACTTTTGACTTTTTTTAAAATAAAGTGACAATGAAGTGATATTGACTACAACAACATTGACCAGTTTGGATATCGACCATATTGACCATAAATGGGTTGACTGATTTAGTATCGACCAAAAATTGTATATGTCAACCACCATATACACTTTTGACCTTTTTAAAAATAAAGTAACATCGACTACAACAACATTGACCAGTTTCGATATCGACCATATTGACCATAAATGACTCAACTGATTTAGTATCGACCAGAAATTGTATATTTCGACTACCATATCGACGAGATTTACTAACATATTCAAAATTCAACTGCGTTCTACGTTTATGGTCATCAATACATTATATAGTTTGAACAAGAATGTAGAATCATACGGAGACAACAGACAAGAGAGAGACAAGCACTAGTCTTTATTTTTCAGCAAGGGTAGAACGATACATAGACAGAACTTAGTTAACCATTATATTGGCTCAACAGCCTATATATAGATGTTTACATTCAGTTATACAACTGTATTGTCGGTTTAACTGATCGACGAGACTTGTGCAGTTATATTGCAAAGAGTCCAACGGAGATTCTAGTGTCTTCAAACATGTGCAAAATTACTAAACAAGACTTGTGTATAATTGTGCTTTAACTGATAAATGTAGTTGTTATGAGTTGTTTGGAGTGGAACTAGGAATTGTTGCTTGTTGCAGACAAACCTCGACAATTGCTTCAACCGAAATAGACATTTGGTGTTGGAAGCTCTCCCAATGGCATAGTGTGTTCTGGATGTCAATAGTAAGTGTTGTAAGGGCCGACAAGTGAGCTATATGTTCTTGAGTAGTTTTTCCCTGTAGATGAATTAGGTCGGAACCGAAGAGCTCTATTTTCTCATTTGCAGCTGAAAGCAGTGTTTGAAGACGTGGTCAGATTTGTTCTACTTTTTCAAGGTTATGACGGGCCTGGCTCAACCACTGTTCTTCACTCTTTTCCAATTTCTCCAGTTTTCTATTTTCCATTATCAGTTGTTCCTCAATAGTTATGGCCATGGTTTCATCAGCTAGTCGGTGTTCTTTGTGAAGACTGTCAATTGTCTCACTTGTCTCCCGCATTTCTCTAAACACGTTTCCATAATGTTTGTACCAATTGCGGAGAACGTTGTTTGCTATCTATGCTTCATCATTATACTTTATGAGCTGATCATATGCTGAGTTGAATGCTTCAAACTGTTGCGACATCAATGACATTGTTACCGTGGCTTGTTCTTCTCGGTCCTTGGTGAGCTGTTCAGATAATGCCGAAATGACAAATTCGAACAACTGAAATGCTTTATCAAGTGTGCTTGTCATGTTGGAGGTGACTGGAATTGGTATGACCTGTTGTGCCAAGTCTTGACACTTTGTCAAAAATAGAGTTTGGTCTGCTTCCACCTTGTGAATTCGGTCTTGTGCTTCCAGTCGTCTATGTCACTGTTCTCAGTTGATTGCATCGGCCAATAAGTCGAGTTCTTCTTGTGGTGCCTGTTGTGGATGGTATGTCGAGATCGGCCAAAATTGGTCAAGATGTACAGATAAGCAACCCAATTGAGATATGTGGTGCAAATGTTGTTTCTATTGCTGAAGATCTTTCTCTTGGTGTCGTTTTTTGTTTTGTTTCTTTTTCTTCGATTTTCCTTTAGATTTTGGGGCCGCTAATTGTTGCTCTGATTCTTTTTGACTCTCGACTATTGCTGATGGTTGTTCTGTGTGTTTTTGTGCTTCTTTAGTAGACTGTTCTTCTTGTATTTAGTTGTTTGATATTTCTACTGTGTTTTTTGGGAGAACTTCTTCAGTTGTTACTTGTTTTGCTTGCTCTACTGCCTCGACTGCTACGTGAGTTGTTTGTGTTGCTGACTCGACTGTTACTTCAGTTGTTTCTGCTGGTGACTCGACTATTGCTTTCAAGAATTTTGGAACTGGTGTTTCTTGTTGTTGAAGTTGTATTGATTCTGATGTTGTGGTCGTCGCGTTGGCAGGGTTGTGTAATGGTACACTAGTACCGATTTGACCTGTCGACGACACATGTACTTCGTCGACTGGAAGAGGAGGGTTAGGATTTGAACTGGTAGATGGTTGTCGATTGACTATAGGGGAAAAGACTTCTGGTATCAGTGGTGCATCTACATCTGAAACTTGAACGTCGAGGAAATGTTCTGGTGATTCGACGACATGTTGGGAAGGTGGATGTTTTGGTGAGTCGACGACATGTCGGGGAGGTGAATGGGATTCCATGGATGGATTGACTGGAAAAGGAATGAACGAAGCAGTATGTTGAGAAAAAATTGGATTGTTTGTGTCAGGATTGCGCTATAGATGGGTATGGTGCATGCCAATTGGTTGCGGTGCTAAGGTATTTGATGGATTCAAAAGTTCGGTTGGGACCACACCAGGAGGGGCAGAATTTGTTGGTGAACCAGTGTCTGCGAATATAGGTTTATTGGTTATGATTTTTTTCCAATATGGGAACATGGTCAGGAGTTGACTCATGAATTGGGTAATGTCGCTATCATTTTGAAATGTTTCTTGAAGGGGGGAAGGAAGAGTTTGTACAATATTCGAAACTTGAGATGGAGCTTGAAGTGCAAGTGGGGTACTTACCAAAGGTGTAGAAAAAGTAGTATCCTCCATGACAATGGTCGGCGATGGTGGAGCTGAGCTATCTGACAGGTCGACAGCAACGTCGATGATAAGCTTGACTTTCTTTTTGGGTCGAGGGTGTTTAGCTTCCAAAAATTTCTTGAACTGTTGATCGACTGGTATTTTATTTTTAGCTGCATCTTCCAATATTCGTGTTGCGCTATCATATAATTCAGTTTCATCTTCGACTCTCAGCTCGTCAATGGTCATTTTTCTTTTTCCCTTGCCCTGTATTTGTACATCTCTTGCTTGTCGAGCTATGGATAATTGGTCAGCCATCTGCTGGATGTTGTCGGTTGTCAAGGCATACTCAGGATTTTCCGACAGGGTCTCTTCATCGGATTGTTCAGCTCCATTTGGTGAATCTTGGTGTGGAATGAGCATAAGTGCTAAAGGTTCTGATCCGACCACAGGCTAAGGTTGAGATGTAAAATTGTCCATATATAGGCGGATTTCATATGCTTCTTCTTTCTTTGGATCCATTAAAGGTTCCACTATGGGAATGCTGACCTGGTGTGCCATATCAAGAATTGTCAATTTTGTGTTGGATTTCCTTTTAAGCTCATTGAATATTTCCTCAATTGAAAAGTAATAGTCGAGATCTTGTGCAGGTCCAGTTGCTCCTTCTGAGTACCAAACTTTTGTATGGTCCATTGCAAGTTCAATGTGAGTAGGCAGAGGCAGAATCCGTCGAACATTATGAGATACTCTCCATCTGGTCGACCGAACTTTTTAGTCTTGGAACCAAACTTCTAGCCAAATCTTTACTCTTAACGAACCAAGTCTATTGCCTCCTTTCGTGAAGCAACGAAAGTTCTACATTAACACAGGTCCTTCTTTAGTAAAGTATTTATTTCCTGCTGGTCTTATGTGCGTCATTGCTATCCATATGATTAGAGACAGGCAGCGAATGGCCGCTCCATCATCTTGGCACTTGACACATATGTTCTTGATAATTTCAGCAAGGTAGTTAGCCCAGTTGTATACTTTGTCGTCTGTTGCCATGCTAAGGACAACCTCTAGCATCTCAATTTTTAAGTCGGACCCTCAACCGGAGCTTGACAAAGCTGTTGAAACGATTCACGTAGCTACTTTATAACTTTCGTATTTTATTTGGGTCACCAATAACCCCCGAGAATTCTTTCCAGTTGGGTGGTATGTAAACTGCTTGATCAATTCTGGTCTCTGTCGACTAGGTACATCTGCACCTTTGTTTGATAACCCTGTAATCTTATGGATGACCTCACCATTTATTTCGACTGGAACGTCAAAACAAAATTTTCCATTATGATATCTTCTTACTATGAATCGAGGAATAATGTCTTTGAGTCCACCAAACTATTCCAGCAGAGGTGCGTTCATGTATTGTAGAATGGTAGTAGTCCGCAGTTTTTGGGTTGGCTCCCTCTAATTGCCATTTGATTCCTTTCCCCACGCAAGAATATCTTTCCAAGTTTTTCGCTAGTGTGGCTCGTGTACTTTAGCGTTTCGAACCAGCTGTAAGTGGGTTTCCAGCGGTGTTTGGGCCATTTCCAATTGACGGACTTTAGCTGTGGCTGAACGGGTTGTAGTTTGAGCTTTCTTGGGTGCCATCCTTTCTGTAGAACTCTCAGGTTCGCAAAAGGCTTCTGTTTTCTTTGAAGTCTGGTTCTCTAGTGCTTGGAAAAAGAGTATCCAACAATCCTCTAGGTCGACATTTATGGAGGAAGCGTTTGGCATGTGTGAATTAAAAGTAGATGACTGCATTAAAGAATGATTTGACACCCTATTAAATTCCGAGTGATAGTCTATGTGCACATTGTCGCATGAATGTGGTTTTTTCCCATCTATTGGTCGGCGATCCCGACTACTTGTTGCTCGTAGATATTTTTCCGGATCTTGTGCTTTATGTGTCTAAAATTGTCAACTGTGGCTAGTCGAGCGTGATTGAGGAATTCAACCAACCGTTACTGGCTTTTCTCTTTTCCTATGTATTTCTGATTGTTTTTCTTTGCTTGTAGTTTGTGTAGACGTAGATGCAATCTTTGGATATAGTTTGTTGTGCAGGTCTTTCATATAGTGTACCCTTTTATATATTTGTTCTTCTTTTAGAAAGTGATTTGAGTACTCAAAAGTGATTTTATAAGAAGCACAATGTTTATCCACCTTGTGTTTGTTGACATTTCTTACAAATAGTTTTGTTCCAAAGTGAAAAGGTTGCAAGTCTGCAATAAAGGCTTCCACTGCCTTAATCTTATGAAATTTGTATCCACCAATGTTGAATGGTACAGGTGGGTAAGAGGCTATTTTGTTGCGATGGAGATAGTCACCAATTACATTGATGAACACTTGTCTGATTGCTTCTTTATGCACAATGTAATCTATAGCATATTTGGGCAATAGAGAAGGAGGTTTTGTGCCCCCATACATTCCAATGTATGTGCCTTCTGATGGGAAGTAATAGTCTCCATATTCACCTATTACATCCAAGGCATTGTCTGACATACAATTTGATTCTTTCTTGAAAATAAGTGAATAAAGGGGCATGATTAGTTCCTCACATAGTAATTTGTAGTACCCTGCATATCGGTGAGCCCAAGTTAGCTGATATGCTACATGAATGGGAGTTTCATTCCGATTCCAAGTACATCCCAAATTAGGGAAAGGGTGGCTGACTAATATGCAATCGATAAGGTAGCTAGACATGAAGAATTCTGATTTCCCTTGTGAAAGGCCGATTTGAGCTTTAGAAATGGTTGACGCCATACTTTCTGAAATAATAGTTTCCTAATTGAAGATTGTACCATGTGTGGCAACATGGTATATCAATGGAACCCAACTGAGTTTATAGTTGTTGGTTTTTGGTAGACTGAAGAGTTTTCTCAACAATAGGACTATGATTCTATAGGGGGTCCTTAAGTTTTGGGTGGCAAATTTCTTGCTATGTTTGGGTCTAAGTTGTTTGTCTGGCAGCAACATTTCCCTTGCACATTCAACATTATCTATATTGGCATGTCTTACCCAATTGTCAATTAGGAATACTTTGGAGGTAGGAAGCCTATATGTGGCTACAAGGTGGGCTAGTTGGAAGGATGCGAGCCATTCCCCAATGGTGTTTGAAATTATCCTTGTCGTAGTATCTACATGGGGCAAGATCCATGCAATTACCTCTGAGCAGTGAAACAATTCTAGCCGTGTAGTTTCCTTGTGAAGGTTGGACCTCTTGATGTTTTAATAAATTATGGTTTCCTCTAAGGTTGAATTAGGTAGTTTTCCGTCTCTGATAGCTATGTACAACTCGCCCCATTTGAACTCAGCGGTGTGGCCTATGATGGGTTTAGTGTCTTTAAATAGTGCTTCCACTTGTATTTTTTGAGTTGTTTCCTTTTCAAGGTCCACCTGTTCGGCCTTTCTTTTGTCTATTTTTTGTGACATACTTGATTTGAAAACAAACAATGTGAATAATGAGAAATCTTGATTTAAATGTTTACAAGGTACCTAGTATTAAAGATAGAGGAATCAATGTTATTTCTTTAAATGTGTAAACTTAAAGATACATAAGTTGTAAACTTTTGTTGCTGTTGTAAGCAGAAGATATAGTACATTTTGTGCTTAAACAATAGTAATGAAATGTTGAATCAATATAAGTTATACAACTATAAATGGAAAGAATACAACAAAAAGCAATCGCTTCAATGGATCTCTTCTTCACTCTTTTACAAAAAATTATCACTTTAAAAACTCGACCCAACCAACGTAAATGCTAAGCATTGACCATTATTTTACAAGACTAGAAGTAGGCTTATACTTTATGTCATGTGGACAAGAATGAAATTTTGATATCTATCAAACACTCGTAATTTTGATATGTGCATGCATGACGAGATATTAGCTCAACCACTTTAAAAGAACTTCGTTTTGGTCAAATTGATGGACGCTTTGTTTTGTTGGAATTGATGGACACTTCATTGATGGAGACAAAGTGACGGTCACTTTAGTTTTAAAAAAAGTATGGTTCATAATCGAGGTAGTTCATAGTCGGCTCTTAACTATGTGGCTCAATTGATGGACAATTCGTTTTGGTCGGCGTGAAGTTGTTACTGTGTAAACATTATCAACATATTGAATAGTTGATATGAATTTTTAATTTGTTTTTCAACAATATTTGGAAGATATGGTCGGAAATGAAAATGGTTGGAAGTCAAAATGGTCAGAGTTGGTCGAGCCTTTTAAAATTGGTTGACTCTTAAGTATGTCATTGTGTAAAGAAGATCGACATATTGTTGCTTGAGCGGCGACCGAGATGATTGACCGCCAACCAGGATGATATTCTTGCTTATGTCAACTATGGAATTTGAACAGTATTAGAATCCACTAAGAGTAGTGCATTTGAGATAAAAAGAGCGACCAGAAAAAGAAGTCGACGATTAAGTCAATAGAACTGGTTGAAACTGTCGTTGGTCGACAAGGAAGACAATTAGTCGGCTATCGACTTGGATACAATAACCATGTGTATTTAATAGTTTCCTGAATATAGAAAATAATGACCAATAGTGTTAGTCAAACAGAGAATCGACTATCATTTTGATCACATTACTTCATGAGGCCACGCAGACATTTTGTGGGCAGATCCTCGACAGTCTTTATGGGATAACTTTTTAAGCATAGTGACATTTTATATTTAGTGGAAAAAAGACTAAGATGGGATGAAATGTGTTGATGTGTTTGCTTTCAAAAAAGTAATGACAACACATTGAAGTAAATAAGATAGAGTAGTACAAGAAAAGTGTTGATATGAAGATTAAATTTCTTGTCTTCTTTATAGAGTAGTATTTTCTTGTCTTTCATAGGAAAATATTCAATGATGGTAGCAATAGGAATACAAGATCTGGAAAAAATAGACAAATCATTTTGAAAAAACGAGAACGTATTAAAGTAATATGTATGCAAAGGAGCAGGAATTAACTTTATGGAGCATGTGGCTGCAAATACTTTGAAGCAAGTAAGTTCTCTTCTTGTACTCTGCGCTGCACATAGGGACTATCTTTCATTCGAGAATACCTAAAAAAGGAAAAAGGTGGAGATATGCTAAGTCCCGATAGAGATTTTACTCTTGATATTGCAGTGAATGTAAGTCCTTGTCATTCAGTGTTTCCAATATATATTGTTGCATTTTTCAGGGTCATCCCTTGTGCTTTATGGATTGCTAAACCCCATGCCATGCGAAGTGGTACTTGCCTTCGTTAACCCCTTGTTATAGGAGGGATGGGGACATAATTTGGATTGGAAGAATCCCATGGAGGGCCATTGTAGTGGAGAAATCAATTACAACATAAGATGGCAATGTAGGCGGTTGATCGTTGGAGTTGTAGACAATTGCAATAACTTTCCCAAGTGAGCCGTTCACAAGTCCTGCTGACTTGTTAACCAATTGCTAGTAGAACCTTGAATGGAATTTTTCCATCAGCTATTGGGATCTGCACATGTTGTTTCTTTTGCTCTGCAAAGAAATGTGCAATTGGCATGTTGAGGAGTTTTAGCATTTGTTTGTTGTGCAATGCAACAGAGCTATTAGTTGCATACGAGTGAATTGGTCAAATGTATGATTCTCTTCATGTGAAAGGGATGAGGTTGTTCTTGACATGAGGAGCGTCCAATATTCAAGAGTTGGTATTGCATTTCGAAGATTGAGCAGGAGTTGCCGAAAGGAAACTTGAGAAGGGGTGTTGCCTTGTTGTCGAAAGATGGTTGAAAGAGTCACAAAAGTGTCAAAAGTATGCCATAGAAAATTCCCTCGTGATGCACCAACATACATGGGGATGTCCTTTACAGGTGGTAGTTGTCCAAAATCACCAAGAAAGATGATGGAGCACCCACCAAATAGAGTTGTACAATGGGACGGGAAGGCTTGTCGTAAGCGGTCATCCATTTGGGTTAACATTTTTGGGCCAACGAAACTCCTTTCGTCAATGATTATGTATCGGATATGGCGGAGTTGTTGTTGGAAGCTTGAAAGGGATTGTCCTTCAAGAGGATGCATCTCAGTAATGGGTATGCGAAGGGCAGAATGTATTGTTAACGCATGTATGTTAAAAGAAGCAACACCAGTGGGAGCATGGAGGAGCAATGGTGAACGGTTATCGCCAAAGGCATGTTGGAGTGTAGATCTAAGGCAAGAAATCAAGAAAGACTTTCCTGTTCCTATAGTGCCTTGAATGACCATTTTGAGTCGGGGAAGGCTTGTAGCATTTGTAGAGTGTGAGATGATAAGGTGAAAGGCCATGCGTTGTGTGGGAGATAAGGAGGCAGGAGAACATGAAGATGAGAAAGTGTTAGGTTGTACATGTGCGGACATTCGAATGACGTCAATGAATGATATAGTTGTTGCTTGGATGTGTGAGGGAATATGGTTTTCGGTCCAATTGTTCTCTTTGTCAAAGTCACGATGGCCAAGCATGTCAAGGTAATAAACATAGAGGTTGTTTCCAAGGCGGAGTTGAGAAAGGAGTTCCCATTCATCCATGGAAGGGGCTAAGGGGAAGTAGTTTGAAGCAGAAGTAGAGTCATCAGAGGGAGGGGTACTGGGGGGTTCTGGAAAATTATCAACATGCCATGCAGTATATGTCTCTTTAATGTGAACCCAATTAGAAGTTATGGCCAATGTTGTGGATCCAATGTCATTGTGGAGGGTGCGAAAAGGTTTGTATAGGAGGAGCTCACTCCAACAAAAGGAAACAAAGGAATTTGCAATAATGGGTGGAATGGTAGTGAAGCGAGGAAAGACACAAACAATTTTGGGAGGGTACTTTGGTTTCCATTTCGATTGCTTTCTATGAGGTGAGTATGACCAAGAGCGTGTAGCTTCAAGAAGGGTAAGTTGTTCGAGTGCAGGTGGGCGTTGCATGTATGCAGAAATGAAGGCGGGTTTTATTGGGATGTCAGAAGAGTCATTGAAAATATGGCAGAAAACGCTTTGGATAACATTTAAGGATAGAAATGAATGATTGCAAAGACAAAAAGGGAGTTTTTGGATCATGTGGAAAGTCTCTTGTGCACCAATGTCTCGCTCTAGAATAGTTTCTGATAGAAAACGTCTTATTGGTAAAAGGATGGGGGCATCATGTGGAGTTGCATGTGCAAGACGAGAAAGAAGTGCATGGTAGCTTTCTGATTTAGGCTTTGCCTTTGCTGCATATTTTGAAATATATTTGAGGACAACATGTCTAGAGAGAACAGGTTGGCAATCAACATTAGCTCGCCAAATTGAGAGCATTGTAGGGTTGTGAATATTTAGAAGGGCATCATTCCTTGCAGGGTTGTATGTTTTCCAGACTTTTCCATAAATGAATAAGCAAGAGGTAGGTTGTAGGTCAAAGGGGAACCCGTAATGACATTTAAGAGATGATCCTTTTGTACGTAGGAAAGAATATTCTGAACATTTTGTGTGTCTTTGGACACAATTGACAAGGTCTTCATAGTCATGCAACTATGGAATGTGATCCAATGGTGCATGGATCATTTATAGTAGAGGCTTGTAAGGTTGGAGTTTGAAAATGGTTGACACGAGGATTCCATGCTGTAACAAATTTGTCAAAGTACAATTTGGCATCTTCAACCTTGGTAGCATCTGCCCAGTCTAACGTGTCCATATTGGGTGCATTTTCTAGCCATAAGAAGCCATGTATATGCGCAGATCCTCTATGTTTCCATTCATACCTACATGCAAAATATAAATATTAGGAACAAACATTTTAGGTTTTAAATACATCGAACTTTCATGGCCATATGAGTTGTTACCAACCTGCACCAGTAATCTTTTGTAGAAAGGCCTTTTTTAATAACCTCTTCCAGGAATATTTTGAATCTATTGTCCATGTATTGAGATACAACATGTGGATTGGATATAAGGTTGCGAATTCTCCATTGGTGTTGTTGATTTGAAGTGGATGGAGCTTGTCCAGGCATCAAAGAATGAAAATCTGGCCACTTTGTGTCAGCTGCGTTGAGTGTGAATAAGAATGTAGGTGTCCCTTGTTGAGTGATCATTTCAGTTAGCTCACCCCTGCTTTTGTTCCAATAAGAGCATGTCCCATGAAGCGTGGAGCCGAAGCGCATGACTTGCTCAACAATTTTAGCATCAGGAAAGTATTTTAATTGTTGTACAAGTTTTGAAATGGTTAGAGGCAATGTATCTTCAATGTTATGTTTTACAAACACGGAAGCAGTAGATTGGGTACGATGGCGCATCATGAGGTTATATATGTAATAACGAAAATGAGGATGTTGGCCAAATCTATTGTCATGGTATCTAAGAAGGTGTAGTGCATAATTGTCCATACCAACCTCTTTAATGTGTGGTTGTTTAATCATTGTGACTCCTGTTGGAAATAAGGTTGGGAAGGCCATTGAGAGGAGGCCTATTGTGTTATACTCATTGATAGGGAAAATGTCTATTGGGGTCCAGTCAATGCAAGTTAGAGTTGGTCCATCACTTGTGCTCAAGAAGCGTTTGATTTCATCAACCTCAATTCTACAATTTGTTTGTGTAGATATAAAGGAGGATGATTGTTGTTCATGGGGTTCGAGGAAGCTGGGTGATTGAATAGTAGAAGTTGAGATATCTTCATCAAATGGGGTTTCAGCGGGTGTGACATGCCAAAGGAGGGTTGAAATTCCAATTGGTTCAAGAGGCAAAGATGATAATGCAGTTGAGTTAACTTGGACATCTTTGTAGTATGGATCATTTGAAAGCTTATATTCAAGAGAAGAAAGAACACATGCTTGACTAACAAAGAAGTCATACGGCTTTTTTGTAGGACTGCATTTACGAACAATAAGGATGTCAATGTCTAAGAGTAAATGAGGGAGGGAAGTGGCAATGCTAGTAATGTTTTGTGGGAAGCTTATAGTGTGGCCAAAATATGTATATTGTCCCCCACGAGCATGAGTGACTTTTAAAATTGGGTTAATTCGAGAAATGAGCATTTCTTCAACTTGAGTAAGGGATGCTAGCACCAATGGTTGTATCCCATGATCCATATTGTTTGCAATGGAATAGCGGTGGCCATTTTGTTCTGCATTGCACCGAAAACATGCATGTGCACCAGAAAAGTGTTTTATTTTAATTCCAGGATATGACTCCATGCATATAGAGCATATTTTCATGGGAGATAGTTTGTCCAATATTGTATGGAATTGTTGCTGTGCACCATCTAGGTCGATGTTTGTTGGATGCGTTGTTGTGGATGCGGACGGTGTAGAGGGTGTAAGGAGAGGTTGAACAACGTGAAACGAAGAAGAAATATGAACAAGTTGATGAGCAACTCTATATAAAAGGAGTTGACGCTTGTTGTTTTCACTTTTCTTTTGAGCATATAGAAATCTTTTGTGTGCATTCTTTTGATCATTGTTATCATTGGTTGACATGCCTACAAAAAAAAGTGTTTTGTGGTTGTGGACTTTGTGGTGCATTTGGTGGAATAGAAAAATACTATATATGTAATAATTGCAATAGTAAACAAATGTATATTGTATAAGATAACTGGTTATCCATGTTGCATTTATGGTGCCTTTGGTGGAACAGAATAATATATATGTAATAGTTCAAAGAGTAAAGAAAGGTATATTATAAAAGATAAATGGAACATGCATAATTTATGTGAAGTTATTGCAAGAAAGAAATAAAGACACTCCTGAACAATGTTTATAAAGAAAAAAAAAAGTATATACTTGACAAAGCAATATAAATTATAACTACAAATTTGAAAATTGCAAGATAGGCTGCAAAAAAGATGTGATTTAACACAATGGTACACCAAAACTAGATAATATAATATTCAAGATTGCTCATTGCTGGTTTTAAGTACCACTTATGTATAAGTGTGTATACAAAAATGTGTAGTTGCTAAGTAGGAACTAGAAAGTACAAAAGTCAGAATTAAAGAGTAGAATGATGTTGGGGAAAGTGTTTTTAAAGTAGAGTTCAAAGCTTGTGAGAAATTGGAGGTTTATTAACCACAATGTGTTCACTTTACTAATGATGGAGAAACCTCTTCTGACATGACAAGAAGCACCTTCAAGCAAGCATTTGAATTAAAAGTCTCTGTCTTTACTGATAAGGTTAGAAGGTACTGTCGAGCACAAACATGTTGAACAATTTCCAAGAGAGACGTTGGATCATTTGATAGAAGACAAAAATATTTTGCAGATACCCCCATGAGTTGTTGCGCAACATCATCAAAAGCTATGATACCGTATAGTTGTCCAGCAGCATCTGTGATATCAAGTTTGAGTATGTATCGGTAAGCATGCTCTTGAAACTCCCCATCACATTTTGCACAATGCCAAACATTGCCAACTTTGTGGGAAATTTTTTTCATGCATTGTATTCCATCGACAAATAGAGGGCATGCAAGGAAATGAAATTCATTGATGGGGAGTTAGAAGAAGAAGAGTTGGATTTTCTGCTAAAAAATGGGGAGGCTGAACGGAATCCATTGTCAACAAATGTTATGTCCCAAATTTGGAATTGGGTCACAATGGCCTAATCACATTAGACATATTCATTAGGGTTTGTAAAATCGATGTTAAGGGTCAAATAATTGCCAAGGAGGAAAATTACTAGTTTCCTAGGTTTGGGGGTGGAAGCTTTGGGATTTGGAATAAGGGGGATAATAAATGATGTTTAGACATTAGAAGGGTTCAAGTATTTAATAAATAGAGTGAATAAAGAAGTTCAAGAGAAATCCTAGGTGACAAATGGTTTTGGAGACATATGGAGGATGTGGGACCCACACTAGCTTGATTTTTCATAATACATGGTATCTCTCTTTTGCAAATTCGAATTAATGGGAATGTGAACACTCTTGGGTGAGTTGGTAAGTCATAACACATGTCATTGAGCATATTAGGTCTAATTGGGAAGGATTGGTAACCTCCATGGAAGATAAAGAGTCAAAGTGGAAGTTTGTGGACACTTGGGCTAGATTCCCTAGCCCCAATGACACCAATGATGGAGCATCTATGACAACTATGACAAATTGTAGACTTGACCTCTGACATATGACCACTATGACATGTCAGCCCCAAAAATAGTCTCAAGGAAGGCGAATTTGGGAGTTGGAGAAGCCAAAGAGACTCAAAATCGAATTTGGGAGAAGATGGAAGGTTGGAACTAGGAGACAAGTGGCAAATGTGGAATATTTCATAAATGGAAATCTATTGAATCTATTGAGAGGATTTCGACCCTTAGAAGGATAATGTTGGTTATAAAATGTAGAAATTAAGTATGAGAATAGCTTTTGATCATTTGTAGAATTTGCAATTGCAATTGTGAAGAGGGAGAGCTAGTGGATGACTAGTTTCTTGCCTTAGCCAATTTCGAGGGTGAAAAATTCCCATCCAAGTTGGCAATTGGAAAGGCCATTCAGACCTTTCATTTGGAGCTTTAATGGAGTCTTTATTTTTAGGTGTAAGCTACAGGGCAGCTCATGGTTTCTTCTATTGCAGCTCGCTCCTTCAACCATTTCCAGTTTTGATGGCATATTCTTGATCCTTGAGGGAGGGCATTTTTGGTGAGCTATTGTACTCTTTGGGGGAGCTTCTAATGCCCCATTTCTTTTGTAATATGAATTAAATACTCTTTTATTCATCTCCAAAAAGTTTCAGGTCAAAATTCCAAGTAGAAATGTATAAATCTCATTTTTAATGGAAGAACAATGTCATTTCCCCACTACCTTGTTGTGAGCCAATGTATTGATGATGATTTCGAATGAATGGATGATTCTCTGATATATTTGTGATAAATATACTGCCATGGATGTCTTATACAAGTTTCATGTACTGTACTTGAGCATTTGAATCATTTTTACTCAGTTTAACTGCATTGGGAGAAGAAATAGTGCCATTTCCCCAAGGGTCGAATTGGGGATTTTTGCAGTTGAATGGGAGAGGGTGAGAACAGTTGTAATAAACCATTAATGGTGCATATGAGACCTTAATAAAATACTTAACACGTTACTTACCTTTGTTCATAAATTTGAGTGGGTTTGGAGGCATTTGGGAAGCCATTTTTAGTACTTACCTTAGGGGGATTTGAACCCCAAATTACTCGTAAAATTGCATACTTGGTCCAGAATCTTAAGAGAGTTTGCAGAGGTCTTTTGGTGGCCATATTTTATCCCTGAACATCATATTCAATTACTAATATCATTCATAAACCTTCCTTGAATATTTGAAGGCATTTGGAGTCAATTTGAGACCTAGAGACCAATACTAGTCAAAGAGAAATCACTAGTAAAGTTACCTACATTGACCAGAATTGAAAGAGTATTTGCAGAAGTGTTTTAAAGGTACAAAGGCATCCCTGAAACACATATTTATGTTCTAATATCATTCATATACCTTCTTAGAATATTTGAGATCATTTGTGGCAAATTTGGGACCTAGAGATCGAAACTAGTCAAAGGTCGAACCAAGGAAAAAAGTGGAAAATTGCAATTTTAATAAAATTTCTAATAAGGGACATTACAGTGGTATCAGATCATGGTCCTTGCACCTGTGTATTAGGTACATACATTCAAGAATAATTGGCAGCCATGTCTTACTATTATGATGAATCCTACGAGTACAATTCTTATGAGGAATATGCAGATGCTTATGAGCAATATGAAGCAGAATGTGAATGGTATGAGGAAGAGGTGCCATCATGCAACACTTCTTACAATTTCAAGAGAAATGAAGATTATTCTTATGACTTTAAATCTTATGAATATGAGTGTGTCACACCAACCAAGGATAATTCTATGAGTGAGCTCCAAAGATGGAGAGCAAAATATAAAACCTTGCCCCAACAATATCAAAAATATCAAGAATATCTTGCTTTTAGCAAAAATACACAAAATGCCATGTCTTTTGAGTACTATTCTGAACATGTTTTTGAAAATAGGCCCAAAAATGAAGATGTGGAGTTAGTGAAGAAAGGTTTATGCCCTTCTTGTAAAAACCCTTGGAGCGAGTATCACATATGTGTGCATGAAATGATGTCCTCCTTGAGGAGAGATTTTGAGATTTATTCAAGAAGAGATTCCAAATATATTGATCCTAAGGAAAACAAGGGGCAAAATGCATCAGCTTGCTTTAAGGAGCAAAAGGAAGAGACATCACAAGAGCATGAAGAAGATTCTATTGAAAATATGGAAGATCATTTCGAGACACCTTCTAGCTTAGACATGAACCAAAGAGCATCTACTGATGGATGCTTAAACTATGAAGGGGTACCTACTGATGGGTGCTCCTCTATGTTGGTGACATAGAGATCACTTTTGAAAGTGTTTCTACAAGTACAAGTTTCATTAAGCATGATAATGAAGACCTTGTAGCAGTTGAAGAAGAACCAAGATCAACTTCCCCATCACCACTTGAGCTTCATGAAGTTGGTCCAAGCAAAATTGAAGAAGATGAGGATGTTCATTTGCAAGAGCCTCATTTTCTTGAAGGGTCCTTAAAGATGAATCAAAATAAGATCCAAGAGTCCCTCAGCATTCTCCATGAAACTCAAGCATTGGTGTCAAATTCTTGTTGGAGAGCTACTTCATTGGAGGAAACATCCTTCCTTGAAGACATGGAGAAGATTCAAAGAGCAATGTGCCACATCAAAGGTAATTTCATGTCTTTGATTTTTGATAGAAACCATTTGTTTGAGCTTAATGGATTGTTACATGATGCATACTTGAAGAATAATGAGGATATTCATAAGCTCACAATTCAAAATGAGCAACTTCTTGAAAAGTTGCAAGATACTTGTTTTTCCTCCTATGTTTCAGATTGTCAAATGGTAGATTGTTTGGAGGATTCTCATGACATGGTGGATCATGAGAAATGTGAGAATTTGAATGTGCTTAATGTGTTTGAAGATGAACTTGAAGAAATCCAAACACTTGATGTGGTGGAAGAGGAATTTGAATTGCCTCTTGATGAAGGTTATGCAATTTTTAAAGAAGAGCATGATTCCTCTACATTGGAACCAAACTATGACAAAGAGTTCACACTTTTGAAGGAGCTGCATGATACTACCCATATGGAACCTTCCCATGATGAAACTTCTGTACTTTTTGATCATTTGGGTGATTTGGTTCATTCTCCTACATCCTACAATTCCATGTTTTACAACATTAGTCTCAATGAAATATGGGTGAAAGGGTTCTTTTTTATGGTGCCACATGAGGAGTATGAAACTCCTAGATTTACTTTTTATGATGATATGGTTGGAACACATTCTTATTCACATTTTCAACAACATTATTTGTCACTTTATGATGATGCAAATCTACATGGATGCACCTATGATATGCATTTGAGTCACTTGAAGACTCATGGTTTTTCTAGCTCAACATTTGATTCATTTGATGTTGGAGGAACTTCATCCAACACTTGGGAGAATAGATTTATGATTGGAGAACATTTTTGTTGGAAGCCACATACTTTGTTATATTTTTATGATTCTCACATTCATGGATGTATGGGTGAGACTTCTTTGAGTCATTTGAAGTCTCCTTGTTTTTTCTGCTCATTATTTGGTTCAGATTTTAGTGGAGATTCTTCATTCACTTCTTGGATGAAAGAATACATGGCTGAATATTTTGATGCATATCACATCCTTTTGGAGTAGCATTATAGGACATGGGATCCTCACCTATGTCATTGGAGCATATTTGATTGGTCACTTGAAGCTTGTATGCACTTGGAAAATGGTGGTCTACTTGCTTGGAGGTATAAGCACTTTCATGACTCTTTGATGAAGCATATCCTTGATGTACATTTTCATTATGTTGTTATGTACTTTGATGATATATATTTGGTACTCATGATGTTTGGAAGAATGCATACAAGAAAATGGGATCCATGAATCCTCTTATCTAATGGTGTAGGTTGGAGAGCACTCTTAATTGTTGGGGTGCAATACAAGCAATGGGACCCTGGAATAATTTTTGTCTCATTGGTTTCATTTTGGGGGGGAAGCAAGCAGTATGGGAGATGGATTCCCCACTTAATAAAGTGATTTTAATCAAAGTAGTGCAGCAGCAAGCATGGCGGTTCCTCTCTAAAATATTCATGGAAACTCAAAGACTCAAGGTTTGGCAATTCAATGGCAACTTCAAAGAATTATACAGAAAGCAGGTTCTTCAACACCTATGTTTGAAATTGCTTGAGGACAAGCAATATTGGGAAGGGAGGATTTGTTATGTCCCAAATTTGGAATTGGGTCACAATGGCCTAATCACATTATCCATATTCATTAGGGTTTGTAAAATTGATGTTAAGGGTCAAATAATTGCCAAGGAGGAAAATTACTAGTTTCCTAGGTTTGGGGGTGGAAGCTTTGGGATTTGGAATAAGGGGGATAATAAATGATGTTTAGACATTAGAAGGGTTCAAGTATTTAATAAATAGAGTGAATAAAGAAATTCAAGAGAAATCCTAGGTGACAAATGGTTTTGGAGACATATGGAGGATGTGGGACCCACACTAGCTTGATTTTTCATAATACATGGTATCTCTCTTTTGCAAATTCGAATTAATGGGAATGTGAACACTCTTGGGTGAGTTAATAAGTCATAACACATGTCATTGAGCATCTTAGGTCGAATTGGGAAGGATTGGTAACCTCCATGGAAGATAAAGAGTCAAAGTGGAAGTTTGTGGACACTTGGGCTAGATTCCCTAGCCCCTATGACACCAATGATGGAGCATCTATGAAAACTATGACAAATTGCAGACCTGACCTCTGACATCTAACCACTATGACATGTCAGCCCCAAAAATAGGCTCAAGGAAGGCGAATTTGGGATTTGGAGAAGCCAAAGAGACTCAAAATCGAATTTGGGAGAAGATGGAAGGTTGGAACTAGGAGACAAGTGGCAAATGTGGAATATTTCATAAATGGAAATCTATTGAATCTATTAAGAGGATTTCGACCCTTAGAAGGCTAATGTTGGTTATAAAATGTAGAAATGAATTATGAGAATATCTTTTGATCATTTGTAGAATTTGCAATTGCAATTGTGAAGAGGGAGAGCTAGTGGATGACTAGTTTCTTGCCTTAGCCAATTTCGAGGGTGAAAGATTCCCATCCAAGTTGGCAATTGGAAAGGCCATTCAGACCTTTCATTTGGAGCTTTAATGGAGTCTTTATTTGCAGGTGTAAGCTACAGGGAAGCTCATGGTTTCTTCTATTGCAGCTCGCTACTTCAACCATTTCCAGTTTTGATGGCATATTCTTGATCCTTGAGGGAGGGAATTTTTGGTGAGCTATTGTACTCTTTGGGGGAGCTTCTAATGCCCCATTTCTTTTGTAATATGAAGTAAATACTCTTTTCTTCATATCCAAAAAGTTTCAGGTCGAAATTCCAAGTAGAAATGTATAAATCTCATTTTTAATGGAAGAACAATGCCATTTCCCCACTACCTTGTTGTGAGCCAATGTATTGATGATGATTTCGAATGAATGGATGATTCTCTGATATATTTATGATAAATATACTACCATGGATGTCTTATACAATTTTCATGTACTGTACTTGAGCATTTGAAGCATTTTTACTCAGTTTAACTGCATTGGGAGAAGAAATAGTGCCATTTCCCCAAGGGTCGAATTGGGGATTTTTGCAGTTGAATGGGAGAGGGTGAGAACAGTTGTAATAAACCATTAATGGTGCATATGAGACCTTAATAAAATACTTAACACGTTACTTACCTTTGTTCATAAATTTGAGTGGGTTTGGAGGCATTTGGGAAGCCATTTTCAGTACTTACCTTAGGGGGATTTGAACCCCAAATTACTCGTAAAATTGCATACTTGGTCCAGAATCTTAAGAGAGTTTGCAGAGGTATTTTGGTGGCCATATTTTATCCCTGAACATCATATTCAATTACTAATATCATTCATAAACCTTCCTTGAATATTTGAAGGCATTTGGAGTCAATTTGAGACCTAAAGACCAATACTAGTCAAAGGGAAATCACTAGTAAAGTTACCTACATTGACCAGAATTGAAATAGTATTTGCAGAAGTGTTTTAAAGGTGCAAAGGCATCCCTGAAACACATATTTATGTTCTAATATCATTCATATACCTTCTTAGAATATTTGGGATCATTTGGGGCAAATTTGGGACCTAGAGATCGAAACTAGTCAAAGGTCGAACCAAGGAAAAAAGTGGAAAATTGTAATTTTAATAAAATTCCTAATAAGGGACATTACAACAAACCATGCTTGGAGAACTTGAGCTTCCTCGATATCTGGGTTTATAATGAGGCTGGTGTTTGAGATGGTTCCAATGGTTTTTCCATTGAATTATGTTACACACCCACCTTTTATTGCAAGAATAGGCAGAGTAGCCAAACCTCAAAGATTTCCAAGTTGGGCACCCTCAATTTTGAAATGCTCCCCCCAAAGTGTTATATCTATGCTATACTCGGACATGTCCCTCAACCCAACTGTTCAGAGAATGGTTTCAAAGCCATCCCTTTTCCGTATAGTTGATGCAGGGGAAATAAAAATCACAATTCTGAGAAGGTCAACCATGGAATTAAGGGGTGTAGTTTTGATGTCATGGATAGATTTAAAGTTGAAGCAATGAAAAGGAATAAGTGGGCACTTTTCCAAGCATCATTGAATTGTTGAGGAGTTTAGGAAAATCTCGATAGCACTTTCCAAGTTTGGAAGGGTTGAGCAATGTGAATTGAAGAGTAGGTGCAACAAGGTTTGGCATTGAACAAGGTATTGCAAGTGAAGGGTTTTGGGAATCAAGGGCATTGTTTTTTGAAATAGAGGAACTGATGTGGTTGTAAAGCTAGGTGTGAAGTTGAAAGGGGATGGGTCTCCAATAATTGCTCTTTCCAAGGTGACAATTTCGAATGTTTCCAGTGTGATAGTCCTGGCAAGAAGAATGGACATAAGTAAGTATAAGTAAAATATATGTTACAATTATGAGGAGTGAAAAATAAAATAAGTGAAAAGGAAGATGCAGAAAGAAAATCGTACGTTGCATCATGTATAGTGTTGCATGTACACTTGTTGACTTTGATGATTGAACCTTTCTGGAGTTGGTGGTTTTCCACAGTGCTATTGTAGCTAGTTGGAAGCAATGTATCATGCTTATGAATTCCATCAGAGATAGAGATTCAAAAGCAGGCAGTTGTTGAGTTAAGAGAGCTTAGTCGATCAAGAGAAACAACTTGTACAAGTGGGTAGAGGTCAACAACACCATGCATTAGAAGTGAAACAGTGTTCTCGGTCAACAAAGTGTCCATAGCGTGGTAGTGCGAATAGTTGGACTACAAAAGTAAGCTGGAGAAAAAGGATTGATATTGATATTAAGTGTAAATATAGAAGATGTAGGAGAACATGAAAAAAGAGCATTTCATATTTCAAGCAATACATAGCAATATTTTTGGAAAGAATACAGAAATGAAGGGCTTGAAATTGGTTTCAATTTTGGGATTATTTTTCTAGAAGGGCAACTTTTATAGGAGACAAAGACTATTGCGGTGCAAATTATCTGCCTAAGTTAGTAGGAAACATATATTGGTAAACACAATGAAATGAATATATACCAGTCAAGTAACCTTTCATTTGAAACCAGTAAATAAATCAGATACATGATCAAATACTAACTGTCAAGATTGAACATACAAATAAGATGAGTAAATAAATGACAGTCCATTGACAGAAACAGACTCTAGTTTCTAAAACAAATACAAAAAATAGAGTAGAACCTTGTTTTTAAATATTAAACAAAAACAGTGGAAAGAATACATAAATGAAGGGCTTGAAATTGGTTTCAATTTTGGGATTATTTTCCTAGAAGGGCAACTTTTCTAGGAGACAAAGACTGTAGCTGTGCAAATTATCTACCAAAGTTAATAGGAAACATATATTGGTAAACACAAGGAAATTAATATATACCAGTCAAGTAACCTTTCCTCTAAAACCAGTAAATAAATCACGTACATGATCAAATACAAGTAATAGAAGTAAATAAATGACAATCCATTGACAGAAACAAACTCTAGTTTCCAACAAAAAACACCAAAAAAGACAGCAGAAACAGAGTGTAGTTTTGAAAAAGAAAAAAGCAAAAAAGACAACATAATTTTAGGCAAATTTGGTCTTAGAACCTTGTTTTTAAATATTAAGCAAGAATAGTGACAACAAGATAGCATTGTGCATATACCAGATGCCTAATATAAAGATTTTTTTTTGCAAAGAGAACTTTTCTAGGAGACAAAGAATGTTGCAGTGCAAATTATCTGCCAAAGTTAGTAGGAAACATATATTGCTAATCACAAGGAAATGAATATATACCAGTCAAATAACCTTTCATATGAAAACAGTAAATAAATCAGGTACATGATCAAATACTTACTCTCAAGATTGAACATACAAGTAATAGGTTTAAATAAATGACAGTCCATTGACAAAAATAGACTCTAGTTTTAAACAAAAAACACCCAAAAAGATAGCAGAAACACAATCTACTTTCCAACAAAAAATGGAACATAATTCTAGGTAAATTTGCTTTGAGATCCTTGTTTTTAAATATTAAACAGAAACAGTGAGAACAAGATAGGATTGTCCATATACCAGATGACTAAATTAAAGATTACTTTTCTAGGAGACAAAGACTGTTGCAGTGTTAATTATCTGTCAGTGTTAATTATCTGCCAAATTTAGTAGGAAACATATATTGGTAATCACAAGGAAATGAATATATACCAGTCAAGTAACCTTTCATCTGAAACCAGTAAATAAATCAGGTACATGATCAAAAACTTACTCTCAAGATTGAACATACAAGTAATAGGATTAAATAAATGACAGTTTATTCACAAAAACAGACTCTAGTTTAAAACAAAAGACACCCAAAAAGACAATAGAAACAGAAGCTGCTTTCCAACAAAAAACAACAAAAAATGGAACATAATTCTAGGTAAATTTGCTCTGAGAACCTTGTTTTTAAATATTAAACAAAAATAGTGAAAATAAGATAGGATTGTCCATATACCAGATTTAGAACAGGAACAGGAACAGGATTTAGAACAGGATAATTATAGCAAGTGAAATGAGTTTTGGTTTGAGAGGAAAACCTTTTTTTTTAATAGAAAACAAGAATCTTTCGCTCCTCAAGAGGGTTGCTGGTCTGTAAAAGAGTAACAAATTGATGACGATTCGAATGCTAAGAAAAAAAATGGGATTATGTCACAATAACAGTATTGAAGAACAAAAGAATGAGAGAGGCTTTACCCATCGAATTTATAAACGATCAAGAGTAAAGGCGGTGCATTGGTGTCTGAGCACATTTAATCATTGTTGCATTGAAATCCATTCTCCTATCTCCACAAGATCGAATATCCAGCAGGTCCAATCCGTCAAATCCAGATATATGTCGATAGGCAGAGATCGGTACTACTGAAGCAAAGTTCATAACTTCATGATGGATTAAACCCAAAGAAATCAATGTTCACGTGGGTAACCTTATAGAAGGTTGTTCAATGTCCAATCCGTCATTGAATGCTCAAGTTTCTAATAAAAAGTATAGATCTCGTAAGCTTTTTCCATGCAGAGTTACACCGCATGTTTAGACTGTATCAACCCAAATGATGGCGAGTTTGGTCAGAAGTCAAAATGGTGAGGTTGACTATTCACTGTGTAAATTTGTTTTCGATAATATTTGTAATATATGGTTGGAAGTCAAAATGGTCGGGTCACTTTAGTTATAAAAACATATGGTAGATAGTCGAGTTGGTAGAGCCTTTAAAAATTGGTAGACTCTTAACTATGTGGTGGAATTGGTGGACACGGGTCGGAAGTGAAAATGGTTGGTTAACTTTAGTATTACAAAAAAAAGATATGGTCGGGAGTCAAAATGGTCGGGTCACTAGTTGAAAAAAAATTGTGGATAGTCGGCTAACTTTAGTTTTAGAAAAAATATGGTGGATAGTCGAGTTGGTTGAGCTTTTAAAAATTGGTCGAGTGTTAACTATGTGGTCGAATTGATGGACAAGCGTCGACTATTAACTGTGTAATTTTGTTTTCGATAATATTTGTAAAATATTTATGAACAAGGAATCTATCGGAGTTGGAAGGTCACACTTCTTTTGGTAAAACGCCTAAAGAGTAATTAAAAAAAATTGAGAAAACTGTAAATGAATGGTGGAAAACTGTAAATGAATTCTCAATGAATGCAACAAACTGTGTGGGTGTGAATGATATTACTGAAACCTCGAGAGTTATCATTCCCAATAATTTATTCACAATAAAATAAAACTATATACATATTTTTATACAATAGGATCATCCCTCTTCCTACATGAAATTAAAACCACCAGGTGGAACTTCCGGCCGTTGCTCTGTCGAAGAAGCGAAAGCAGTCCGAGGTGACGTATCACACGTTGTTGTTTGCATGTGATGATCATCTTCCTCGGCCAAATAATTGTCAAGGATCCTTACTGCTTTTTCATAAATCTCTGCGTTTTCGTGAAATTGCAACTCCTCAATCTTATCCACGCCACCAGCCTCCATAATTACGCGGGCATATACATTAACATCTGCTAGGCCTGCATTTTTTTCAGTCTCGCCAACTCTCAATATTTTCTTTAGACCGTCAAGGCAGACTGTTATAACCGTTGGATCCGGGCAGGTTAGAAGATGACAAAGCGGCGGTATGCAACCTTGAATGGCAAGGTATCTGTAAAAGAAAAAGAGCTCATGTTATTGACCAAGCATCATCTAAAAAATGGATGCAGAAAAATAAACATGAAAAGAAAGAAAAGCTTCATACTTTATCTGTTCATCACTTCCACCAGAAGTTGCATTTGAAACTGCCCACGCTGCCTCTTTCTTTATGTCGAATTCAGCATTTGCTAGCAGGGATAAAAGTGGGGGAAATATTTCGGCATTGATCACAGCCTGTAATGAAAATGAAGTGCATTAACACAAAAGGATCGCGCTATGTTACATTCAAACAATGGTAGTAAGTAAATAGTATAAATCCAAAGCCATTTCCACCTGAATCTGCTCTTTTGTCCCCCCAGTAATATTGGAGATAAGCCAACATATTTCTGTCATTATGGTTGTCTTTCTCTGTTCGGCTGTGATAAGACGGTAGATGGGAGGAAGAGCCTGATTGTCAATAACAGTCTGCACACGACAAAATTTAAAATAAGATGTTTGAGCTTGGCCTCTTTGCATGGTCTACAATATAACAAAAACATCAACATATATTGCTTGAATTATTAGAAGTATGAAAAATATGGGATGAAAAACCTGAGTCTGCAGATGATCACCAGCGGCAATGTTGCCCAGGGTTCGTAAGACAGGAATAAGAACAAGTGGTGAAGGATACCTAAAATATAAGCATTTCATTTAAGTTTCCTCAACATGGAATAAATTCATGTATTTTCAAAGCTATTACAAATAAAATACTAATGAAATTAAGCTACATTATTAAACTCTGATTACACATGCTAATATACTTACGACAAAAGTTCCACCAACTTGGGGCAGAATCCCGCGTCGATTACTGCCTGAACTTTCGAAATGCTTTTATCAGAAAGATATGATAGAGTCCAGCATGCATCTTCCAATACTTCGTCATCTTGCAGATTGATAATGCACCGCAGTGTAGGCAACGCATATTTCACCTAAAATCCATGACCAAAAGTCTATGAAAAGGAATTAACAGTAAAAGATCGGTATGTTACTAAATTCTTATATCCGGATGTATTAAATGTTTCGGTTCTTATGTTTTAGAAAGAATTATGTTTATATAAAGTTTGCTTAAGAGTGAGTTTGTTCGAAGGTCAAAGTAGCCCAGGTATTAACTAACATTTTTGAGAATGAACATAAATAACTATAGACTTATATATTATCGCAGTAAAACAAACAACATTGCGGCACTTAAAGAGAGATGAGTTTTACTTCAATTTTTCACTATTTTTACAGAGCTTGGCCTCATAATACATTTCACTGTAATTAATTTCTACCTTAGAATTTGCTGAATAAAAAAGCAACTGAATAAATACTATGAAGTGTACAGGAAGCCTTCTGACAAACTGTCTGACATATCTGTGACTTATGTGGACTGACTAAAAGTCTATTAACATTCAGCTCTTAATTACATTTCTTCTACAGGCATGAATACAGAATAGTACTAGAACAGACACACATTCCCCACACTGCAAAATCCACTTGCAAATTTTCAATAGGATTAAACTATCAAACATCATAAAAAAAATACTTGAAATTCCTGTAATTGTATGCAATGGTAATTGCTTTGTTAAACCGAAATTGTTTGAGCTTTTTTAAAAACCTCATAATGGAGTCATTGTAATGAACAAGCTGCATTTAGATCCATCTGACGTCCATGAAGAGCTAGACAATGGATTCTGCTTACCTGATCGAATTCAGGTCGGGGTTTACCACGGCAAAGATTTGAGATAGTCCATGTAGCATTTCTTATCATTGAAATTGTGGCAGTCTCATTAAACTGGGAAAGAACCTGATCCAGTGCTCCATAACCGAGGGCGAGATCCCTATAACCTGGAGAGTCTCCAGCAATATTTCCCAAAGCCCAAACAGCCTTATACGATCACCAGTTGAATTCAATGTCAGGGAGTGTCGTTATTATTAAAATTCAAAAAGTACAAAAGATACAAGGACTGTTGAGAAAAGTAAGGTTATCATTGTTAAAACTATGCTCGATGCAGATTATGCTATACTGTACCTCTTCCCTAACGTTATCATTCTCAGACTTGAGAAGATCCAAAAATATAGGCAGTGCCCCGCAGTCAATCACAAACTTTGTATGTTCAGAGGTTCCTGAGGTTATATTTGTCAAAGCGCGAGCTGCTTCAAACTGCATTATCATGTATCATAACAAGCAATCAGCCAACAGGACTACAACTGAAATCGTTTTCCCTTAAACTTTTTTTTACTATTAAATAATATCCAACGATGTATGAAGATTGATAGTTTCCTTTTCGAATAGAAATTACCATAGTATCAATTAATCAACCTGCATATAGCAACTGCGTCTTACCTGGAGCTGAGGCTTATCACCGCTCCTCATGAGAATATCGACGAGCGGAGGAACTACACCGGATTGGATGACTGCATCGATTGGAACATAAATAATATCTGCAAAGAAAAGGCAATAATAAGAGTCGGGAAGATAGCTCGATTGCAATAAAGTTATGAAGTCCTAAGGGTTAGCTCAGTTGGTAAGAGGTATTAAGGGGAAGTCGCGATTTAAGTACTTTAGGGTTAGGTCTGGTCGATCCTTTACCATCCACGCACCCTTTCCGCAGAAAATAAATAAATAAAGTAATGACTCTCAGACATGGTAGGTTCTTGTTATAAGTATTGAGAAAAGAGAAAATCTGACCTGTGGATAATATCTTTCGTATCTGAAAAACAGCAGCCTCCTTTGCTGCAATATCATCAGAACCAAGCGCAAAAGCAAACGCTTGCAAACTATTCAACTGCACCAACAAACATGGTAATATAAACACTGACAATAACCGATACTATCGTTGTCTAAAACAATAGAAAAATCGTAATATAGTACTGGAGATGAACTAGAATACTAGCAGTACAAACGTAGTAGGAATTATTTCAAAACGCAACAATAAACGTGTATCTGACTATTTTCTAAACTTGAAAAACAAATGCAGAAGATTGTAACATACCACTTTAGTACAGAACACAACAGATTGTTAAATACAAACTAAGTCACTGTAAGAGAATTCACCTTTTCGTCCAGGGAGTGCTGAGAATTGCGAGCAGAAGCAAAACCTTCTCTGCGTTTTTTCAGCAGATTTTCCTCCCGCTTAGACTTTCGAATCTGCACCATATTTTCTTCTCGCCTGCGCCGCGCCTCTACTGTATGGACTGTCACTTTGTAATGTTGCTTCCGGGCAACGGCTTTGGAATTGGGTTTGAGAGACATTTTGGCCTGGGGAAATAAGGACTCTCTCAAGGAGACTATGAGTTCGAGTCACAGAGTCCCCACAAGCTTTTTACCAGCTTACTCCCTTCAGAACCCTCTAACTCCTTTTGCTCTCTGCGAAGAATATCAAGAGCACACAAGCTTTTTCAATCTGCCCTCCCGATTCTGCAAATACACACTAATACAAAGCGCGAAGAGCCCTAATTCTTGATGGTTGACTTTTTCTTTATCATTTCAAATACCCTTATTTATACCCATTAAATTTGCGCCGACTCCGTAAGGTTCCTAAATTATCCTAATTACTTAGGAAAAGGTATCATGGGGAATTATTTAGAAAATAGTTCAAAGAGAAGAATTAACGAGCTTTTATTTATCTGATTAAATTAATGAATTAAATGGCCTGTATTTCCGTTACACTTACTAAATGAGTGAGTTTTTATATTCCTCAATATAAACTAACTATAAACGTTTTAAATTTAAATCAGGCAATTATTCATAAAATCAAAATAAATCAGTACATTTTAATTATAATGGTTTGGAGACAAGTTCAAGTTATTCAAAATCTCTTCTTTATATTTGTACAAAATACAGTGCTCTACAGCCCAGTATAAAAAAAATATTATAACATATATCCATAATAAAATAATTAAAAAAATTAATATCAATTTATAAAACAAAAAATTATACAACATTCCACGTGAATTGAGCCCTTACCAAGTTACCATACCCATATGCATAACCCTTGCAACCTATAATCATACTTGCAATCTATAATCATACCTTGGCATCCTCGGTTGCAACAACCTATACCATGTGCGTTCGCATATTAACTCCATTTGTTGGCGGCCCTTGCATTGGGTACAACACATAATAACCATGTGATATGGTGGTTGGTTACCGTAACTTTGTTGGCGGCTTCCAAAGGTTGAACGACCCCCCATAGTCATGGAGACACATAATATGTTATAACCGTCCAGCCCCACCATTGGTGCTAGTCCCCTTGGGCATTAATTATGGGCTCCAAAATGAATAAAACAATACTCCTCAATGACTATATCAAGGAACAAAAGTAGCCGAGCTGCTAAAGATGCTTCTTTGTTGTTTGGGAGGTTGCGGGTTCAATCCTTGTTGCTTTCACCATAATTTTTGGCATACGTTGAAACCATTATGCCATTGATGGGTTGCCATGTGTCACATGCAAGTAGGCCCACATCATTATCAACCAAGCGTCACATCATTGATGCCATGTGTCATCATATAATTAGTCGACATCATGCCCAATCACATGACAATTGTACTGCCACATCATCAAGATTGCCACATGTCACCCTTTCAGTGGTGCCACGTGGCACTTCTTTTGGCCATTTTAACATAAAAAACTGTTTTGCAGAACTTTAGAGTGCAATATCTTTGTCGTCCAGAATCCGATTGAGGTGAAACGAATGTCGTTCATTGGAATCGTCTCGACGAGCCCTTTGTAGTGGTACCATTCTTGCCGATATTTGTTGAGTTTGAAATTTTGGCCTTTTAAAATTCTCCTAGATCAATTAATTATTGTAATTTTGGTAATTAGGTCTTATTTACATATAACTAGATTTTATTAAGCCATTTGGATTGATAATTGATGGTTATTTGTTAAACAATTGGATTTGTGATAAGTGTTGTCATTTGTGCACTAAGTGTCGTTAAGTGTCGTAATTAACACCTTGATTACTAGTTAACTATGATTAAGAATAATTAACATTTAGAAGTGGTTATCATCTCGGATATGGCTTGGATTGAAGGTTTCATGATGTTAGATGATGTTAAGAAGCCTTCCCAGCGATCAAATGTTGGATGTGTTCATGAATTTATATTAAATTATTGTTAATTATTGGATTTTGTCGCAATCAATTTTGGAAAAATAGAAATTAAATGTTTATGGTTTATTCGTTGCACCAAAAATCAAGTAATTAGCCTAAGAGAGATAGTGATATGTCCCTTAGACATTGTGATAGCCATGGGGTACATTACACTAAGTGATGGATTGCAACTAAGAAGTCAACCATTTACAATAACTCTAGTTTAATGATCCCGAATATACTCCAAACTCCATTGTCTTAAAAATTCCAGCAAAGCTTACAAGAAACAAAGAGTGAATAGTAAATGTTCATCAATTCATTCTACATACGTAAGGTGAGGATAGACCATTTCCATCAATGGAGAGATATGCACACAAGGTGAAAGAATGCAAGAAAGAGAAAGGATTGTCATGTGTGTCAACACATCAATTTTGCCTCCTTCCGGCAATTAGTGTTGGTTCCAAAAAATATCACTTTGTGGTCTATGAGGTCCAAAATCTCAAAATTATCAAAACAATTTGGAAAATTATGCATATTAATGGCTTTTGTTGGTGTGTGTTCATATCAAGCTCAAAGTTGCACAATGCCTTATACATAATCAAAATTGATGCAAGGGTACATGTCCAATGTACATAGGGTTGTTATAGCCAAAATTGATCACCAAAGAGCATGCAAACTACTAATATTTCATGGTTCACTAAGTGATGGACCATAATTATAAAAAAAAACCTAATGATATTTATGAGCTTCATCCACATGTGTTAAGGATCTTTGGATTATGCTAGGGCTATGGTTCATAATTTTAGTGCCTACTTTACATTTAACCATGATTGAAGAGCAAGTGACCCTTGAGATCCAATGAGAGGAATGAACCCTTGAATATTGGAAAATGGAAGTCTACCACATCAAACAACAAGGTAATTATTCTAGTTTTGTTTCTTGATGAATATAATTACTCTCTTTTCCCCAAATATATTGTTCATGGTTTATGTTATTGTTATGCTTATATATTGTTGCATCATTGGTCAATTTAAGGATTCTCCTTTTTCAAACATCTAAGAGGTTAGGATTGTATTAGTGTAGAAAAGTAAAAAAAGGTTTATGCTTGGTTGTTGTATGTAAGGACTTTTGCTATACCATAATAGCTAAATAGTCCTTCTCGTCCTCTTGCTCCCTTTGCTCAACAAGCCAACTAAGCCAACCACTTTGAAGAACTTTGGAGTGTTTTTCCAAGTTCTCTTCTATTCCCCCCCAAAACCCTAGTTTTAATCAAATCAAGTGCTTTGAGGGATTTTCCATTTGAGATCGATAGACTAGGTTGAGTCTATGCAGTAGTGAAGGTCTATTTGGTCATCCATGTGTTAGTTTTGTACACAATGTTTAAAAAGAGAATTTATGATTGCAATATTGTTCAATTGTGTGTTGTATTGTGTTGAACATAGTTTGGTTGTCAAAAAAGCCCACTTTTTCGACATATCAAAATATATTCAACAGACATTGGATATGAAGGGACAATTGATTTGTGAAAACCAACTTTAAAGTCACTTGTTTTATGAGTTCTTGACTAAGTCTACCTTGAATATAACTTTAGTGGTTAGTTCCTTTGTTTTGCTATGAACTCTATGTATGAGGTAAACTTTTCTTTTTGAATATTTTTGTCAAGGACAATACCTTACAAGCAATTACTATTTCATAGAGGGGTCCTTACCAATTTCATTTCTCATGTTTATCTTATTTCAAAATATCTTACTAAATCTTATTTTTACATTTTTGCACAAGGTAAGAAGAATATTTGAACTAGCATCAACCCATCTAAACCCAAGTTTGAATGCACCTCAAGCTTGCATATCTCAAATTTCAATATTTCATATGTTCACAAATTGTGTGAACTCTAGGTATGCATCCTCAAGCTTCCCGACCTATAGGTGTATAGTAAGCCTATTTTTAGATGGGTTTGGGCACATGTGCGTATTCAATGCATTACCTAGATTTAAGGCACTACTAAATAGGCATAGGCACATGAAAATTTGATGGATGGTCCCCAACCAACCCAAGCTATAGAATGCACCTTCTTCTCTCCTTGCAAATAGTTATGCTATGAATTTTATCAATTTTGTTATATTTTTTAAAAGAAAACTTCATGGGATTCCCCCTTTTATTGAAATATCTGGACGAAGGATGATGTCAACTACAAGATGCAGGCACTATTGGTAACCCTGAAGGACTCGACCATATTGGAACATGGGGCCTCCTCATTGGAAACATGCCTATGGCTAATAATCCAACTTATTAAGCTAACGCTTGGGATTTTTGCTATCTATTTATTTTTGTAAATTTTGCGAATTTTGTAAATTTTCAAGACCTAGGTGATTGTTGTCCTATGTTTCTCTTTAATTAAATAAATCAAATCTAAACTTATGTAACCACGAAAATAAATATTGATGAACATGTAACAATCACAAATATAGTTGAAAATGCACAATGGAAGCATAAACACGATACACAAGAATTTTGTCCTTCAAATCAACTTGTAATTTAATAATCGAAACTTACAAGGACACCTCAACCTTAGGTTTACAACCCGCTTAAAATAAATAATACACCTACAACAGAAATATGAAAATTTGTTGTAGCATGTACTACACTGTACGATAATATCCTAGCAGTCTTCCACCTTACTAGTCAATCCTTTTTCTGTCATATGTATTCATTCTCTCCTCCTTGGATCCACTTGTGTGTGTTCCTCACACAACTTCCTTGGTGTGTTCTATAATCTCTCCCCCCCATCCTGTCATATTTATGCTTTGAGAGAGATGACTAATCTCCTCAATAACAACCACCTTATCTCAATAATGAGGTGTATGGCTAAGATTATATCAAATCAAACTCACTAATTAATAGAATCTCTATAACATTTCAATTAGATTTATAAGACTAAGAGATCAAATGAATTTAGACTTTCAACTTTATTTATTAAGTGAAATTACAAAATGGTATTATTTCCCACTTTTACTAAGTGGTCACTATGAAGTTCTCTCCAAATTCTTCTCGTACATTCACACCTAACATGTGCAAGAAGCTCTTGCTTGAGTTACATTTTTCAACACTCCCTCTTAGCAAGGAAGGAATTCAGAATTCTACACCAATCCAAGTCTATATTCGAGTGCTTCAAACTTCCCTTTTACTAAGGGCTTGGTCAGAATATCAATTGCCTATCGATCTATGGGTATTTACTGAAGCTTTACTACTCCCTTCTAAATGTTGTCTCATATGAAGTGGTATCTAATATCTATGTGCTTGGATCAATAATGAAATACTGGATTCTCAGAGAGTTTGATACAACTTTGGCTGTCATGATAGATCATAATGAGATCCAAATCCCGATCAAACAATCCTACAAGTAATTTGCGAAGCCAATGGCCTCACAACTAATTGTACTAGCTTCCATATAAGATGCCTCTACTAATCTAAGTGCCACATAATTTTTTTTCCTACTGAACCAGGATATCATAACTAATCCCAAATTCAAGAAACACCCTGAGGTGCTCTTCTTGTTTGATGCACTACTTACCCAATTTAAGTCTATATACCACTACAACTTCACTTGACCATCTGCAAGATATGTCACTATACTCCATTGTGCCCCTTAAATTCCTAAACACATGTTTTTCTTCTATCCATATCTCCTATATTGGATTCACCATGAACTAACTCAAGGTGTTCACTGCAAAACATATATTTGGTCTAGTGTTTACCAAATACATCAAGGAACCTATATGCTACCTGTACAACTCTTAATTTGAAGTTGTCACCTTCTTCAGATTGGTGATCATGGGTGTGGCCATAGGTTTGCAATCCTCCATCCGAACTTCAAGATCTCAACTGCATACTTACCATGCCCAAGAAATATCTCCCTTTTTGTCCTCCAAACCTCCAAATCTAAGAAGTAACGTATCATGTTGATGTCCTTCATCTCGAACTCAAATGCCATATCTGTTTTTCACCCTGCAATGAGGTTCTCTGAACCTGTAAGAAACAAATCCTCTACAAATATGAAATATAAGTGGGATCCACTAATGATGAATGTGAAGTTGTCACCTTCTCCAGATTGGTGATCGTGGGTGTGTCCATAGGTTTTCAATCCTCCATCAGGAATCTATTTAGGATCTCAATTGCATACTTACCTTGTCCAAGGAATATCTCCCTTGGTCTCTACCAAACCTCCAAACCCAAGAAGTAATGCATCATGCCAATGTCCTTCATCTCAAACTGAAATGCCATATTTATGTTGAACACTGCAATGAGCTTCTTTGAACTTGTAAGAAATAGGTCATCTACATATAACACCAAAATAAGTAGATCAACCTCAACACATATGAAATATAAGTTGGGATCTACTTCACTTTTGGTGAAGCCCATGCTCTACAAGTATCCATCGATCCTAGAATATCATTCTCTTGGTGCCTACTTGAGTCCATACAAGGCTTTGCCTCAAAGCCATGAGGTTACTCTATGTACACTTCTTCCCCAATGATCCCATTAAGGAAGTTTGTCTTCACATCCATCTAATGTATCTTCCATCCCATAATTGAAACTAAATATATAACTGCTCTAATGGAAGTGTACCTCATGACTGGAGAAAAAGTATCCTCATAGTCTACTCCCTCTTTCTAGGAGAACCCTCTTACCACGAACCATGCATTGAACTTTTCTATGTTGTCATCTTCTACATGCTTGATCTTGTAGAGCCATCTAGAAGTCACTACTGAATTCCCCTCTGGTCTAGGGACAATGTCCCAAACATCATTATTCGTGATGGAGGTGTACTCCACCATGGCATCCTGCCATACCCAGTGGTTTGCTACCTCCTGGAAACTAGAAGGATTTGAATCTATGATGTTGCTCATCAATGTCATGTAGTTACGAAACTTTTTCAAAGGCCTGCTCTCCCTAAATGTGCTCTTAGAATCCTCAACGTACTCCTAAGCATGCCTCAATGTCTATGCATACCATCGAAGTCTCTTGATAAAACTAGTAGGAGCAGATGGTTCCCCCTCTGGATATGAAAGATACTTCCCTAAAGTCTTCCTCAAAATTTATATCCTTGCTTACGATTGTCTTTCTCTCCCTTGGAAAATAGATCTTGTAAGATTTTGAAGTTTCACTATAACCAACCAACAAACCCTTCATGTTAGAGGGCTCCAAATTTGTCTTCTTCTCAACTGGAATATGGATGTAAATTGGACAACCAAAAATGTGAAAATCACTCACTTCTAGCTTCACACTAGTGAATACCTCCTTTCATATCTTTGTTGAATAAGGTTGTCATTAATGTCAAAGTCCTAGTGTACATAATTCCAAAGCAATCCCCTTATGGCATAGCAGTTACGCATGGCTCTCACGGGAAGACATGTTGTAATGTACACATATGTATCAAAACCCTAAAAAAGTTCGTAAGGTTTCCCCTAAGAAAGGTTGAAATAAAATGTGAAGAAACCCCTAAACAAAGATGTTTGGTCCACATGGCCCTGAAAGTTATGGTACTTTGGCCCATTGGTCCATATGAAGTGGCAAGGATACCTGCAAGAAATAATGATGTGTCCACCAAGTATGATGATGTGGAAAATCCCTAAGACCCCTTTGAGAAGATATGGAGTGATTTTGAAGTTTTGGTGTTAAGTGTCATGATGGATCCTTGAAGTAGGGTGCTAACCCTTGAGAGCCCCCTAAAAATTGGAAATTAAATTTTTTAAGGAAGAGTAAAATGTTTTTGCAAAAATGAGTTGGAACTCCCTTGAGGAGCATAAATAAGAGATGAAACTTTTCATTTTTATTCATAAAATTTAAGAGGTCATATACAAGAGTAGAGGACCAAATTTCAGGGGTAGATGAAGTGACGAAGGCTGAAATTCTAGTGGAAGATGAAATCTTGTGATGATTTCTATTTGAACTTTTTGTTGTGAAATTTGTTTCAGGTCATTGTGGAATTTTCGCTATATATTATGTTATAGGACGACTCAGATAGTGTCCTTCGTATGAGATGAAGTAGAGATCTTGATAAACATGTGGTAGAAGTTTCAAATGTTGATTCCCTATAGTTTTGAAGATATGACCTTAGGAATTTAGGGTTTCTGAATAATATTCAAACATGTTAGTTTGACATTTTCTTTATATCTTTTGGTGCATAAATGTTTTGACTATGCCCCTTGGAGGGGAAGTAGTAGACATCTTGAAGAACATATGGTTCAAGTTTTAGATCTTGGTTCACTACAATTTCAGAGATATCATCTCTAGAAGTCAGGGCTTCTAAATGACTTAGCATTCATCTTTAAACATGATAGTTTGGCATTTTCAGTAAGTTTTGATTCATGATGTTTTAGAGAGTGCCCCTTGGAGAAGATACATTAGATATCTTGAAGAACATGTGAAGAAGTTTCATATCCTGATTCATTAGAGGTTTGGATTTATACTTGTTGGGAGTCAGGACTTGTGACAGGAACATGGACAATGATATAAGTACAAGAACAAAGATACATGTACAAGTTGAAAAATACAATGACAATGACATGTTGAATTTCTTATTCATATCAGGATGGAACAGCGGGGCAAGGACATGGGGTTGTAGCGTCCTTCTAGTTAGTTTTGGTAAAGCTAGTTGTTGAATATTGTAACTTCTAAGAATATTATATTTATACATTATTTATTCCGGAGATGTTCCATCCCTTTGAGGTGATTTTATTATGTATCCAGAGATGTTTATTCCTCCGAGAAGTTGTGGTAACTAGGGTTATTAGACCCACCATGTGGGGGTCGGCCCAGTCAGTTATAATAGGGTATTTAACCTAATGGTTAAATACGAGCCTACATGTACTTGTGTAAAATATATGTCAGAGTAGTGTATAAATAGAGGAGGTGTGTTCCTCATTTGATACACTCACTCACTTATGAAAAGAGGCGCACTTGTCTGGGAGATTTGCTAAGGAGGATTAGAAGGAGGGAGCACATCTTGTATTTTGGTTTATCATCTTATTGAGGAAAGCTTTGCTGGGTTTTCTACCCCATGAGGGTTTCCTAGGGTAAATACTGTGTCTATCTTGTGATTATGCTTCTTTCAGTGATCTTGCTAGTCTATTTGGTTTAAACTTATCATGGTATCAGCAGAAATTTGGTATTATTGAAATCTGATTGCGATAAGTGAGAAATTGGTTTCAGCAGAAATTTGGTATTATTGAAATCTGATTGCATGGCTGGATAGCCCTTCTCAAGACCATTCTTTTGAGCCCTAGATCGAACTTTTTGGTTGGGTAGAACTCCGGGAAAGTCAAACCCTAATTCTACCAAAAGTGCAATAAATTTCTGTCTCAGGTTCCGGAAAAGTAAAAGGTAACTTTTCAGGTAAGTACTACTCTGTCTCTTGGACTCCCCCAAGAGAAGATGGCTCCAAACACTAAGCTTGAAGACAAGCTAGAAGGTATAGAGAATTTCCGGGCATGGAAATACAGAATTGGTCTCATTTTTGAAGAGAATGATCTTGCTCATTATATCAAAGAAGAAGTTGCAGAACCAGAAGGAGATGAAGCCAAAGAAAAAAACAGAAAGGATTTTATTAGGGCAAAGAGAATCATAGCTGATTCTATTAAAGACCACTTGATTCCCCAAGTGGCCTCCAAGAAGACTCCAAAGGAAATGTATGATGCCCTAGGAAGAATGTATGAAGGAAAGAACATCAATAGGAAGATGAACCTAAGGACTCAATTGAAGAGTACCAAGATGCACAAAGGAGAATCCATTCAAGACTACTTCTCAAGGGTTTCAAAAATCAAGGAACAACTAGATGCAATTGGTGATACTCTCGATGAGGATGAACTTGTAATGACTGCCCTCAATGGTCTCACTAGACCTTGGGAATCATTCATACAAACCATGTGTGCCAGGAAAGAGAGTATGAAGTTTGATATAGTATGGGAGGATTGTGTTCAAGAAGAAGCTAGGGTAGCCAACAGAGAAGCTCTTCTCAAAGAGGATGACCAAGCTTTGGCCACCCATACCAAAAGAAAAAGAATGAGTCATTTCAAGAAAGTTGACAGCAAAGGATCTCAACACTTCTCTAGATCTAACAAGAGAAAAGGACCCAATCCAGCAAGAGATCTCTCCACAATCGAATGCTACAATTGTCATAAATTAGGACACATCTCCAGATTTTGTCCCTCTCAAAAGAAGAAGTTTTTCCACAAAAGACATCATGCACATATGGCAGAAAATGACAGTGAAGAAGAAGAAGAAGAAGAAGAAGAGGTAGAGGTAAGACCTAGAAATAAAAGATCTAAAGTAAAGAAAGAAGATCCAGAAGAATATGTTCTATTCTCTGCACTCTCTGGATCCGTATCTCCTGGAGAAGATACATGGCTCATTGACAGTGGTGCTTCTAAGCACATGACAGGTCAAAGAAAGACTTTCTCAAATATTGAAGAAAAGTCTTCCTCACAAAAGGTATCTCTAGGAGATGACTACCAGTACCCCATCAAAGGAATTGGTGAAGCTAGCTACAAGCTAGATTCTGGAACACCTTTGAAGATGAAAGATATCTTATATGTACCAGGTTTAAAGAAGAACCTTCTCTCTATCTCAGCACTAGATAAGAAAGGTTTTAGAGTGGCTTTCATAGATGGACAAGTACTCATGTGGTCCAAAGGAAAGACAATTAAAGATGCAGTTGTCATTGGTGAAGAAGAAGGAGGTCTCTATAAGCTCAAGGGTCATCCAGAAACTGCCCTTGCTCATGAGATCTCTAGCCCCAGTGAGCTATGGCATAGAAGATTAGCTCATATCAACTATAAAGCCTTACCCTATGTAAGCAAGGTAGTCATAGGACTACCATATTTGAAAGCTGATCATGATGGATCATGTAAAGGATGTAAGAAAGGAAAAAATATCAAGAACCCCTTTCCAAAGAGTGAAACAAAGACTAAGAACATTTTGGAGCTAATACACTCAGAAGTATGTGGACCAATGCCCACCACTTCTCTAAGTGGATTTGAATACTATCTTTCATTCATTGATGACCACTCAAGGAAAACTTGGATATACTTCCTGAAAGGTAAGAATGAATTTTTTGGAAAATTCAAAGAGTTCAAGGCTCTAATAGAAAATCTATCAGAAAAGAGACTCAAAATTCTCAGAACAGATAATGGAGGAGAATTTACCTCAAAGGAATTTGAGGACTTCTGTAAATAAGCTGGAATTAGAAGGGAACTAACTACTCCCTATAATCCCCAACAAAACGGGGTGGCTGAAAGGAAAAATAGAACAATCATGGAAGCTGTAAAGACTATGATACATGACCAAGATCTCCCCATGTATCTATGGGCTGAAGCAGCCAAGACAGCAGTATATGTGCAAAACAGATTATCCCATAGTTCTCTTGATTTCAAAACTCCAGAAGAAATGTTTACAGGAAAGAAGCCTGAGGTAAGTCATCTTAAAATATTTGGGTGTCCTGTGTACATCCATATTCCAAAAGAAAAGAGAACCAAGTTGGACCCTTCTGGTAAGAAGGGGATATTTGTTGGTTATTGTGAATCATCCAAAGCCTTCATAATTTACATTCCAGGTTTTCATCACATAGAAATAAGTAGAGATGTAACATTTGATGAAGAAGCAGCGCTCAAGAAATCCAGAAAGTGCCAACTTGAAGAATTCTATGAAGAAGATACTTCTCCCAAAATCACAGAGGCTGTGCCCATTCCTGAAAATGATTCTCCAAGAGGATCATGACATGTTGGAACCACAAGAGCCTCCTATTTCAAACTTATCTAAGAAAAGAAGGCCAGCATGGGCTAGAGATATTATTCAAGGGGTTGAGAGATATGGAGCTCCTAAAGGCTCCACTAGAGAAAGAAAGAAACCAAAACTAGTGTCCAACTATATGGCCTTGATGTGTGATCTTGTGGATCAACTACCTACTAGCTATGAAGAAGCAACCCAGAAGAAAGAATGGGTAGAAGCAATGACAGAAGAATATCAGTCTATAATGAAAAATGATGTTTGGGATATAGTTCCCAAACCAAAAGATAAAAGTGTGGTTTCTTCCAAATGGATCTTCAAAATAAAACATGCTGTGGATGGAAACATTGAAAAATACAAGGCAAGATTTGTAGCCAGAGGATTCTCTCAGAAAGAGGGAATTGACTATGAAGAAAGATTTGCACCAGTTGCTAGGTATACTTCAATTAGAACTATCATGGCACTTGCATCCATGATGAAGTGGAAATTACACCAAATGGATGTTAAGACGGCTTTTCTAAATGGTGTAATTGAAGAAGAAGTATACATAGAACAACCACAAGGATTTGAGATCAAGGACGAAAGGACCCATGTATGCAAACTAAAAAAGGCATTATATGGATTGAAGCAAGCCCCTAGGGCTTGGTACGGAAGGAATGACAATTTCTTAACAAGCATGGGCTTTACCAAAAGTAAAGCTGATCCCAATCTTTATCTCAAAGTGATGGATGATGAACCAGTTATTTTGTTGCTATATGTAGATGATCTATTCCTAACTGGAAATGAGAAACAAATTATTGAAAGCAAGAAGAAGCTTTCTTCAGAATTCAAGATGAAAGATCTCGGATTAATGCACTACTTCCTAGGCTTAGAAGTATGGCAAGAACCAAAAGGAATCTTTCTAAATCAAGGTAAGTATACTGTGGAGATTCTCAAAAGATTTGATATGTTGGAGTGTAAAGCCATGGCCACTCCCATGGACTCCAACTTGAAGTTATTAGTTAATGATTCATCAAAATTAGTGGACATAACTCTATATAGACAAATCATTGGATCATTGATGTATTTAACAAACACTAGGCCTGATATATGCTTTGTTGTAAATACACTAAGTCAGTATCTAGTAGAACCTAGAAAGGTTCACTTAATAGCTGCAAAGCATGTAATGAGGTACCTAAAAGGTACATTAGATTTTGGCCTATATTATCTCGGAGGTCATGAACTCAGATTACATGGTTACTCAGATTCCAACTGGGAAAGTAGTGTCTCAGATAGAAAAAGTACTTCAGGTGGATGTTATGGTCTTGGATCTGCCATGATCTCATGGTTCAGCAAGAAACAATCTAGTGTGGCCCTCAGTACTGCTGAAGCAGAATATATAGCTGCCTGCTCTGCCAGCTGTGAAGCAGTATGGCTTCGGAAACTTTTATCTGGAGTGTTTGACTTAGAAATGGATCCCACTGTGATTATGTGTGATAATCAAAGCTGCATCAAGATGACTGAAAATCATGTGTTTCACGATAAGTCAAAACACATAGAGATCCGATATTTTTATATACGAGATATGGTGCAGAGAGGAGCTATCAAGCTCGAGTATATAAGCACTGAGGATCAAATTGCTGATATCTTGACCAAACCTCTGTCTCGAGTAAAGTTTGAACACTTCCGAGACAAGCTTGGTGTAGTTCAAAAGGACCCTCCTCGAAAGGGGGAGTAGCACAGTATCTAATAACAAGTCCATCTCATCAATGATGAGGTTACCTATTTACTGCATTTAGTTACCTAGAATTATTTAGATTTAGGACTCTTATATTTTGCTTTTGATACTAGATATACATGCTTTTGATGTTAGATATACATGCTTTTGATGATAGATGTATATATGTTTTGATGATGATGATACATGTTGTGGTTATACATGTTTTGATGATGATGATACATGTTTTGATGATGATGATACATGTTGTGGTTATACATGTTTTGATGATGAGGATACATGTTTTGTTATACATGTTTTGATGATGAGGATACATGTTTTGTTATATATGTTGTGAGGGGATTGGATCATCCCTGGACTTCAGTCCTAAAGAAGAGCCGTAGACGTATGTCTTCGAGAATGAAGTCCTTGGTGGATGGTGGAGGATTAAGTCATCCTTGGACGTGGTCCTAAATGTACGGTCGAGGATCAAGTCATCCTTGGACGTGGTCCTAAATGTACGATGGAGGATTAAGTCATCCTTGGACGTGGTCCTAAATGTACGGTGGAGGATTAAGTCATCCTTGGACGTGATCCTAAATGTACGGTGGAGGATTAAGTCATCCTTGGACGTGGTCCTAAATGTACGGTTGAGGATTAAGTCATCCTTGGACGCGATCCTAAATGTACGGTAAGGATTGGATCATCCTTGGACTTTGGTCCTGTGAACTGAGCCGTAGACATGAGGTCTCTGAGAATTGATAGGACTGGATCATCCCTGGACTTCAGTTCAAAAGGTACATGATAGGACTGGATCGTCCCTGGACTTCGGTTCAAAAGGTACATGATAGGACTGGATCGTCCCTGGACTTCGGTTCAAAAGGTACATGATAGGACTAGATCGTCCCTGGACTTCGGTTCAAAAGGTACATGACTGGATTGCATCATCCTTGGACATAGGTCCTAAAGAGAACTGGATTGATCGTGTGATGACGATGATGTTGATCGTGTGATAACGATGCTGCTGATCGTATGATGACGATGCTGATGATCATGTGATGACGATGCTGCTGATCGTATGATGACGATGCTGATTATGATGCTGATGATCGTGTGATGACGATGCTGATGATCATATGATGACGATGCTGTTTATCGTGTGATGACGATGCTGATGATTGAGTACTATCAACTCTGATGATGTTGATGTTCCAGTAACTAGTCAAGTTACTGATGATGATGAATTGAAGAAAGCTTCCGATGATATATAGATGATGTAATGAATGACTCCTTGCTCCTGCAGATGTTGTTATAATATCCTTCTCGTTAAGGGGGAGTGTTGAATATTGTAACTTCTAAGAATATTATATTTATACATTATTTATTCCGGAGATGTTCCATCCCTCCGAGGTGATTTTATTATGTATCCGAAGATGTTTATTCCTCCGAGAAGTTGTGGTAACTAGGGTTATTAGACCCACCATGTGGGAGTCGGCCTAGTCAGTTATAATAGGGTATTTAACCTAATGGTTAAATACGAGCCTACATGTACTTGTGTAAAATATATGTTAGAGTAGTGTATAAATAGAGGAGGTGTGTTCCTCATTTGATACACTCACTCACTTATGAAAAGAGGCCTACTTGTCTGGGAGATTTTCTAAGGAGGATTAGAAGGAGGGAGCACATCTTGTATTTTGGTTTATCATCTTATTGAGGAAAGCTTTGCTGGGTTTTCTACCCCATGAGGGTTTCCCAGGGTAAATACTGTGTCTATCTTGTGATTATGCTTCTTTCAGTGATCTTGCTAGTCTATTTGGTTTAAACTTATCACTAGTCAGTTGGAGCTCACTAAGAATTGGAGTCCTCACTACAGGTTGGAGCCCATGGTAAAACCAAGGGGTTGTAGCTTCCTTTCTGTTGGAGCTGATAAACTAGGGAATTGTATCCTCCTTCCTGTTGGAGCTGGTAAATCAATTGAATGTGATCTTTATATTATATAAAAAAAGCATTATGTGGTTTTCTCCAATTTGGGTTTCCACATAAAATCTCTTGTGTACTGTGTATGGTTTAAGTGATGATGAATGTTATGGTTACTAGTTAATGTTTACATCTGATATTTGTAGAAATTATAAATAGGTTCAAGACCATGCAATAATTTACACAAGCCAGGATCTAGAAACAAAGTAGTCCTCACCAAGAATTTACACAGAGATTAGCATAATTAAGAAGAAATATTGAAACAGAAACATAAGAGAGAGAAGTCAATTGATGTAAACTTCCACTCTTATTATTCATCAATATGATTACATTATATAATACATCTCCTAGAGAGAATTCAAATGCCTTGGAGGAAACTTGAGTAGATCACATGTGGCAGGCTTAGAATAGACTAAATCCCCCTATATGGCAAGTATCCATCTCCAACTCATAGCTAATGGTCGCAAATTGGCTAAGTGGGCCTAGGTTGACAATGAGTGACCAAAAAACAAGCAGAGGGTGGCTTTTCAGGAGAAAAGGATGGAAGGTGTTGAGGCAGAAAAACAACAAGGTTTCCCAAGTCATCCAAGCGCACTAGCTCGTCCTAATCCAGGTGAAAATAAAGACAAAGCTGCTTTAAACTCACAAAAGTTGGATAAAAGCAGGATAAAACAGATAACGCACTCTAGCTCATAAAAACGTAGCAAAATATGCAACTAAAGCAAAAAGAGAGTGCTATAGTGGATAAACATGACCAAGGTGAGCAAATAATGTGCTAGGGAGCCAACTAACATAGTCTAAACACCTAGGAAACCAAATAATGGTATAAACTAAGGTCTAGATGGTTAAATTATTCCAACAATATTAAAGTTTGTGTAACATCCCCAAAATTCACAAAAATCTAAAATTTTCTAAGTAGCATTAAATGCTTGTATTTGTTGTGCAGAAGTATCCTTTATGATAACTTAATCTATTTAACCCTAGACCAATTAAATCCTATGACGACATCTACTTAAAAAGTTCGTCGGTATTTGAATGCGTTAGGATGCTTACTAGAGATTATTGCTATAATCTATCGTAATCGTTATTAATACATTTAACTATAGGAAGAATTACACTAGTAAATTTAATGTTGTACCATCATCATGCAATCGTCATTCTTTTGTCTAAAAGCATCATTATTACAATTGTTTACATGATGTTTCATTATCTGAATACTTAGAATTGTTTCTTGTTCATAGAGTACATCGTCATTTAATTTATTCGTGCTCATGCTATTAAATTTACACATAGAGACTAATTGTTTCTTTTCTTTTGTAATGAAGGGGGTCATGTGGGTACCCTGAGGCTTACTTAGCTATTTATAGCTAATGCTTTTAAACTTCTGTTACAGATCACAGGTAAGGGTTGTCATTCTAGAATGAAGCATAATCGATGTACGTCAAAAATGACTTGTACTTCAATTAGCCTTCGATATTAAGTACAAAAGTATAGAGAACTTAACTTGTTCAAGGGTAAGATCTACCCTAGCTTAAATCATCAGTTTAATATAATGCCATATATATCTATGTATTTTGAAATGCATGTATTATACATAGCTCAAGATCATCTTATGTATTTACTTATGCTTTCCATAGAGTTTAAACTTCACATTCAAAATCATTCTTATACCATCTTTGTTTTATTTGCATTAATGTCAAGCCTTGACTGTATTCGAATATCAACTATAGTTTTTATACCTATATGGTTAACATGGTAATGTTATGACCGTGAATTACAAACTTATAATGTGAAGAATTTCTAACAAGACCTAACTATATGTTATAAGCTATGTGCTTATAAACTAAATGCAATTATAAATACTATATGCTATATGCATCGTGTAGCCCTCGAATTGCTCTATGGTGGAACTATATACTATATGCTATGACTATAAGCATATACATACTTTACGTTATATGCATAGCGAAGTCCCCGAATTTAACCAAGGTGGTAATCTGCGTTGGCAGGCGTACTGGGATTTCATAGCTGTAACACTTATTGTTATTAAATGTGGTTTTTGGTGGAATTCCCATTGGCAACCTCATGGCAAGGCTTCACGCGATGGTTCTTGGGTTTTGCGTTAAACCCTACCTGAGTTTTGAATTACCTCGACGATACATGACTTGGAACATTCCTTTGGCATTGAGGGTGGGAGGAAAGGCCGACAGGCTCTCGAGTTTTTAGGGTTTGTAATCAACGATTGCAGTTCCTCCTGGGGTTCGATACTGAGACCTCATATCCTGTATTTTGTCAACAACCAGCTATATGAACCCAAGTCTTTTACAGATTTTTTAACCCTTACTGGGTTCGATGGTGAATCTTTGCACCACCAGTGTTGATGCTGGAAGCTTAACCAGCGCATATGTTGATGAAAAATTGTTCAGGCTTGCTGATCAGTTGAAGGTAATGTCATAATCGACCCTACGTGTTTCGCTGAATGTTTTAACGATAACATTGTTTAAATTAAAATGTCTGAGTTACTTCAAGATTTAACCAATCGTCTTGTTGATGTCCCTGACAGGTCAATTCCTCGGCATTTGTTTTAAGGTTGTCCAGAAAGGGATAAGAGCTTCTTTGGCCCTAGTAAGCCTCTGTGACTCCCTAAGGGCATCCATTTGCACTCAGAGGATTATGGTGAAGCTTGGCACTGATGCCGGTCTTATTTTGGTTTCGCCGAAACTTCGGTTTAACTTATAATTTTTGTTTCCAATTGGTTGTCATCTTATAAGCCGTATGGCATTTGGTACAAAGCGGGTTGAACCCTTGACCTTCACTTGCGTTGGTATCTCAACGCTTCCTTTCATTACTGTTTGTGTATAAATTTTTATGGATAAATAAAAATGATTTTAGAAAGGTCAAAGTATAGTTTGAAATACAATTTAAGAGAGATTGCTCTCGGTATTTTCGTTATTTTTGTAATGAATAGATTTTGATACAAGCTACCAGTGTTTTAGGGCTAAGCCTGTCTCTGTTGGAAATGGTTGTGATGTTCATTTGTAAGAGTTGTTTCAAACATTGAACGCAAGGCAAAGTTGGAAGCCCTACCATAACTGTTTACAGTGTTAAAGGTTTACTTGTGGAAAACTAAGGGTTTTGAACCCCGAACTTGTTACGTATTTAAGATTTATTTTGATAGCTTATAAAATTATTATGTGGATTAGGGTGAGTCGAGACTTGAACCCTACACACCTACATTTTAGAAAACTTGTAAAGGTCGTGTTTATAATTTTATGAAAGCATGGACCAGTTTGAGTGAACCCTTATGGGTATCGAACCCTGGTCTTGTATTAATTTCTCGTTTTGGTAAAAGACTGCAATGTTATTACAGTATTACTAGGTGTAGATTACGAACAGGGTTTTCAACCATGGGATGGTCGATAAACTCTTTAGAGTTACTATTTGTTTAGTTAATTTTAGCACATTTTAATGGTTAAATTAAATGATAATTATTTTGAAAGGGAATTATGATTCAATGTGTTTTGCAAGATCTTTGTGTAAATATTTAGGTGGATAAATATGGCGAAACGAAGCTTGTTACTTATGGTTAGAATTAGTTGAAAGTATGTAAAAACATACTCTTCCGATACAAGATAAATTTACAGTTTTCTATTTGGTTTAAAAGGATACCCAACCTGTAATATGGAATTACGATACTACAAAGGTTTTGCAACATCAATTGTTTATAAAAAGAGTTAGATTAGTTTATTTAAATTACTTGCAATGAAACTGTTTAGAAATTATTTAAGAAAAGGGTTGATGTTGTATGCGTAACTTAGATTTATTCTGAAAGTAAACTAGATTTAAGATTATTACTTCTATATGAAATATTGAAATGCTAAGTAATGTTATTTGGTATAAAGGATGATCCCTGAAAAATTTGCCTACCTTGTATATTTATAATTATATAGTTCTGTTTATAAAAGAATAATACCTTACTGCACATGAAATGGATTAGTTTATTTCTACAGATCTTTATAATAAAATTTCAGCCAATGATAAAGAATCATTCTAATCTACTCCTAATTTAGCTTCTTTGTACTAGAGTACGATACATAAAGTATGTGGAAAAATACAGAGAAGTATTTATACTCTATCATTTGTCATTTTAAAATTCAGAATTATTCATTCAGTTTTATACCTAGCAGATAAATGGAATTTTGGCATAGATAATATGATAGAAACTTAAAAGCATTTACTAACAGTTCAAGAGATATCTGAGTTTTAATAGAAGGTTGATAACATACTGTAATCATTTCCTTAGTAAATAATTGGACAAAAAGTAAATAAGATAACACAATTAGAACCTGGTAACTGTAGAAGAGACAAACATTCAAAGGAGTCTGTTCCACCCAAGTGTTTCCTGAAGACAGCCAAGTTACTTTCCTTAGGACCCCCGAGCCTATTCACTGAACCACCAAGATGAAGATGTTGTGTGGAGAATGGAATAAATTCCTTTGCAACTCAGCAGTAGTAATTAACAATAATACTTCTGCCTTTAGCAATATTGAACTCAACAATGTGGATGCACTAGTTCAGAATACAATCTTAACTCACTCAATCACGTACTAGCCTTTCTCTCATTGAATCTCTTGTGCTCTCTTGTCTTTCTCTTTCAGAAATTTTCACAAGGTAAGAACTGAATAGCCTCCTGCTGAATTCGATGGGTAGATAAAGCATGCTTAGGTCTTTGGTCAGTTTTCTTTAGTTAATGAGCCGCCTACTCAGTTCCACTTTCTTGGGGAACATGACCATAAAAATAGGGAAGTTGCCCCCTGTAACAACTAGAAGTGAGTTGAAGATGCTGCCAAGTGTCAGTTTGCTCTCCACCCCAGTCCATTCCTCTTGGTGGGTCAGTGAACACTCATTCAACAGTCTCCCTTAGATATTTGTCTCCTCTTTTATTTATAAATAATAATATTCAAAGTAATTAATTACAGTCATTCTTGACCCGACTTGGTCAATAATAATAAAACTTTACAATAACATAAAACATAATGTTTTTCTGACAACATAAAATGTTCAGAATTTAGGTATGTGACAAACACCCCCTCTTAAATTCAACATCATCCTTGATGTTGCTTTATTCATCATCCTCTAATTCTTCCTACAACAAATTTGGATATGCCACCCGCATATTACTTTCAACTCCCATGTTGCTTCGTCTGGAATAAGGTGATTCCATTGCACCTTTACCTGTCCAATGGTACGATTACAAAGCAAAATTTCACTCTTGTTGAGGATACAATCCAGTTCCACCAAAAAATCTCATTTTAGTTCCACCTGTACATCATTCCAATTAATCACATGAGTAGCATCATGCACATACTTTTTCAAAAGAGAGATGTGAAATACATTATGCACTTTAAGATTTGGTGGTAAAACCAACTGATATGCCATTGGTTCTACCCTGGATAGTATTTCAAAAGGTCCGCAATACCTTGGTACTAATTTAACACAGCTTCCTAACTTTAAGGAGCTATTTTTAGGTTTTACCTTGAGGAAAACATGTTCACCAACCTGAAACTCTTTCTGAGTTCTTTTGAGATCTACATGGATTTTTTGTCTATCTTTTGCCATTTTCAAATTGTCTTGAACTTGTTTCATGGTTAGTTCCATTTCTTTTAATAACTCAGGTCCTAACATTAACCTATCAACTGGTTTACTCCAAGAAATAGGAGTGTTACACTTTCTGCCATACAAAATTTCAAATGGACTGAGTTTTGCTGAAACTTGGTAGTGGTTATTATAAGAAAACTTAGCAAGATGCAAATTTCCTCCCATTTACCTGGCTGATCTCTAACATGCATTCTTAACATATCTTCAAGAATCTGATTGACTCTTTCTGTCTGCCCATCTGTTTGCGGATGAAAAGATTTACTGAAATTTAAAGTAGTATCTAAACCTTTAAATAAAAACTTCTAGAAATTTCCTGTAAACTTAGAATCTCTATCAGAAATTATAACTTTTGGAATCCCATGCAAACGAAAAATTTGTTTCATAAAAATTTCAGCAATGTTAGCAGCCTTGTAGGTTGTTTTAATAGGTATGAAATGGGTCGTTTTACTAAGCTTATCCACAACTACCATTCTGGAATCATTATGTTTCTGCTTTTTAGGTAAACTAGTTATAAAATCAATACTAATTATTTTTCACTTCCAATCTGGAACAGATAGTGGCTACAATAGTCCAGCTGGGTGTTGATGTTCAGTCTTTATTTGCTAGCATTCCATACAGCTAACAATATATTCGGCTACCTCATTTTTCATACTTGGCCAAAAGTAATCATTCATCAACATTGTTATCATCTTTTGGTAACCAGAATGTCTTGAGTATGGACTTTTATGTATTTCGTTTAAAATCAGTAACTTAATTTCAACAACATTAGGCACATAAAGTCGGTTTTTATATAGCATTAATCATCTTTCATCAATTTTGAAATCTGTTGTTAAATTTGCAGAATTACTTTCAGCAATCTTTTCATGTAATTTTTTATATTTTTCATTCATTCTGATTCATTCTTTAATCTGAATTTTTAAATATGTTTTGTAAGTGTTGATTGCTGCCACACAATTTAATCTTGCATTTCTACTTAATGCATTCGCAACTTTATTCTCCTTACCTTTAATGTACTGAATCTCAAAATCATATTCGCTAAGGAAAGCTAGCCACCTAGCTTGCCTTGCATTCAGATTTAGTTGATCCAACAAATATTTTAAACATTTATTATCTGTCATTAATGTAAATTTTCTTCTGATTAAGTGATGACGCCATATCTTTAACGTGTGTATCACAGCGGCCAACTCTAAATCATAAGTTGCATAGTTCTTCTCATGAATCTTTAACTTTCTAGACTCATAGGCAATCACATGGCCTTCTTGTGTTAAGACTCCGCCAAGCCCATCTTTGCATGCATTAGTGCATACAATCAAAATCTTTATTTAGGTCTGCAATTTTTAGGATAAGTGCAGTTGTTAACAGTTATTTTAATTTCTTAAAACTTTCTTCACATTTTTTATCCCAAATCAATTTCTTACTTTTCTTTTGTAAAGAGGTTATATGATTCGCTATTCGAGAGAATCCTTCTATAAATTACGATAGTAACCTGTAATTCCCATAAAAGATCGTACACCAGTTACGTTTTTAGGGGCAAGCCATTCATTAATTGCTTTTATCTTGTCTGGGTCTACTGCGATTCCATCATTGGATATCGCATGCCCTAGGTACTGTATTTTATCTTTAAAGAAATCACATTTGCTGAACTTAGCGTAAAATTGGTGTTCTCTTAGTACTTGTAAAATTATCTTTAAGTGTTCATCATGTTCCTCTTTAGTCTTAAAATAAATTAAGATGTTGTCAATGAAAACAATTACAAACTTATCTAAGTATCGATGTAAAACATTATTCATAAGACACATGAAGACTGTTGGGGCATTGGTTATCCCAAAAGGCATAACCACAAACTCGTAGTTCCCATAACGGGTTCTAAAAGCAGTCTTAAAGATGTCCTCATCTTTAATTCTGACTTGATGGTACCCCGACCTCAAGTATATCTTAAAAAATATCTTCGCACCGCGTAGTTGATCAAACAGATCATCAATGCGAGGCAAAGGATATTTGTTCTTTATTGTCATTTTATTTAACTGACGGTAATTTATGCATAAACGCGTAGTTCCGTCTTTCTTTTTAACAAAAAAGACAGGTGCTCCCCATGGAGACACGCTTGGCCTTATATAATTATTATCAATCAGTTCCTTAAGTTTTGATTTAAGTTCATTAAGCTCCAGAATGTTCATTCTGTAAGGATCCTTTGAGTTTGGTACCGCTCCCGGTACTAACTCAATAGTGAAATCTAGTTCCCTTTTCGAAGGTAGTCCTGGAATTTCTTTTGGGAATACATCAAAAAATTCCTTTAGAATGGGTATGTATTCCAATTTTAACTTATCTTCCTTCCTTGATTGTTTATCATTAATTACATTTACATCAAACAATTTCCACCATTTTCGAACAACCTTTTTAACTTGCAAAGCAGATATTTGTCTAACAGAGGCCTTGCTAAGAATTCATTTTACTGTTACAGTTTCGCATTCATCATTCACACAATTAAAAGTCTTTTCAAAGCAATTTAATACTACCCTATGTTTTTCCAGCCAATCAATTCCAATCAAAACATCGTAAGAACCTAAATGTAACACATTCAGCTTAACATGAGTCCTAAACTAATTCATCAATAATTCACATTCTTTTACATAATCAGACACATTTCTTTTAGTTCTAGTAGCTAATTGGACCAGCCATGACTTTTCAAACTTGCCTATTTTCAGATTGCAACATTTTACTAAATCAGGTGACACATATCTAAGACTTGCTCTTGGATCAATTAAAATAGATATGGGTTTATCTTTCAACATACCTTCTACTTCAACCATGGAAGTTTGATGATCAACTTGTCTGTTTTCCAAAGTTGCATTGATTCTAGGAATTTCCCTTGCTAGGTCACCAACAATAGCCTCCTCATGTACTGTGTGTATGTTGTTGACGGTCCTTTTTCTCAGTGGGTAGTTTGATGCACAGTGAGGTCCCTGACAGTCCCAACATTTAAAAGGTTCTTTATATTCATTGTTTTTAACCAAAATTTTAGGTAGATCACTGTTTCTTGCAGCTGTATAATTTGACTGAACATTACCTGTTGAATTATTCCCTTCAAATTTTCTGTTAGAATAATTAAGTGAATTATTATTTTCAAAGTTGCGATTAAAAGAAAACTGTTTTTTCCTTTGTTCAAAATTATTAGGCCTTTTTACCTTCCAGTTTGGTATGCCTTCTTTTTTTTTGTTCTGTTCATAACAGATATTTGCTTTTCCCATGGCCTCTTCAAGAGTTCGAGGACCATCATATTCAATCATGTCCTTTATATGAGAGGAAAAACAGCTCAAAAATCTCTGTACCTTAGGCTTTTCTTCAGTGATGTAAGGCACATACCTTAATAAATTTAAAAACTTGCTGCTTAATTCCCTCATATCCATGGAACCTAACTTTAACTCATAAAACTCTTTAGCTCATTCCTCATAATACTATTCCGACAAAAACTTTCTTTTAAAATATTTCTTAAAATTACTCCAGTTTACACTTTTCTCTTTTAAACCTTTTATTCGTTTCAGATCTTGCCACCAGATGTCTGATTTTCTAGTTAGATTATAAATTGTCATTTTAGTTTTTAAATGACTTGAGTAGTTGTAAATTTGAAAATACTTATTCATACCGGACAACCATGCTTCGACTGTCTCACTCTTTTTTGTTTTTCTATTAAAAGTTGGTGGTTTGATCTTTTTAAACTCACCAAGAATTTTTTCGTATGGCTTGTACTTCTTCTTTTTAATGTAGCAGTCACTTTCACTACTATCACTGGAATACTTGTGCTTTTTCTTGCGTGCTTTTTCATAAAATTCAAAAGATGAGCTGCTGTCATAATTAGTAAATTTTAACTTTTTATCCTTACGTTGGTAGGACATGGTTCCATATTCAAAATTGTTTTATGTTTTTTTATCTTGATCATTATTATGAAATTTATCCAACAGGATTTGATTCAGCTCATCTTGAGCTTTTAGGATTCGTTCATTCTCTTCCTTAACAGTTTTTATCTCTATTTTAAAATATTTTACTGTCCTTAGCCATTCAGATGAATTATCGTTCAATTCAACAAATAAATTTTATGCATTAATGTGTCCTTGTTCATTATTATTCTGTTCATTACTATGGGACCTATCCTCAGCCGACTCTTCTGGTCCTTCCATACCTGCAGACTAAATTTATAAAGTGCTGAACACAAGACAAAATAAAATAAAAATCAGTAATTGAAATTCTATTTTTTTATTTTAATTGTGCAAATTGAGCCACTTTAGGCCTAGTATTTGAACTTGTGCTTTGATACCACATGTAACATCCCCAAAATTCACAAAAAAATTTAAAAATTTTAAGTGACATTAAATGATTTTATTTGCTGTGCGGAAGTATCCTTTATGATAACTTAATCTATTTAACCCCAGACCAATTAAATCCTATGAAAACATCTACTCAAAAAGGTCGTCGGTATTTGAATGAGTTAGGATGCTTACTAGAGATTATTGCTATAATCTATCGTAATCGTTATTAATACATTTAACTGTAGGAAGAATTACACTAGTTAATTTAATGTTGTACCATCATCATGTAATCATCATTCTTTTGTCTAAAAGCATCACTATTACAATTGTTTACATGATGTTTCATTATCTTAATACTTAGATTTGTTTCTTGTTCATAGAGTACATAGTCATTTATTTTATCCATGCTCATGCTATTAAATTTACACATAGAGACTAATTGTTTCTTTTATTTTGTAATGAAGGGGGTCATGTGGGTACCCCAAAGTTTACTTAGCTATTTATAGCTAATGCTTTTAAACTTCTGTTACAGATCACAGGTAAGGGTTGTCATTCCAGAATGAAGCATAATCGATGTATGTCAAAAATGACTCGTTGTACTTCAATTAGCCTTCGATATTAAATACAAAAGTATAGAGAACTTAACTTGTTCAAGGGTAAGATCTACCATAGCTTCGGTCACCAGTTTAATATAATGTCATATATATTTATGTATTTCGAAATGCATGTATTATACATAGCTCAAGATCGTCTTATGTATTTACTTATGTTTTCCATAGAGTTTAAACTTCACATTCAAAATCATTCTTATACCATCTTTGTTTTATTTGCATTAATGTCAAGGCTTGAATGTATTCAAATATCAAATATAGTTTTTATACCTGTATGGTTAACATGTTAATGTTATGACCATGAATTACAAACTTATAATGTGAAAAATTTGTAACAAGACCTAACTATATGTTATAAGTTATGTGCTTATAAACTAAATGCAATTATAAATACTATATGCCATATGCATCGTGTAGCCCTCGAATCGCTCTTCGGTGGAATGATATACTATATGCTATGACTATAAGCATATACATACTTTACGTTATACGCAAAGTGAAGTCCCCGAATTTAACCAAGGTTGTAATCTGCGTTGGCAAGCCTATTGGGATTTGATAGCTGTAACACTTAATGTTATTAAATCTGGTTTTTGGTGGAATGCCCATTGGCAAACTCGTGGCAAGGCTTCACGTGATGGTTCTTGGGTTTTGCGTTAAACCCTAGCCGAGTTTTGAATTACCTCGACATGACATAACCTGGAACATTCATTTGGCATTGAGGGTGGGAGGAGAGGCCAACAGGCTCTCAAGTTTTTAGGGTTTGTAATCAACGATTGCAGTTCCTCCCAAGGTTCGATACTGAGACCTCGTATACTGTATTTTGTCAACAGCCGACTATATGAACCCGAGTCTTTTACAGAGTTTTTAACCCTTACTGGGTTCGATGGTGAATCTTTGCACCACCGGTGTTGATGCTGAAAGCTTAACCACCGCATATGTTGATGCAAAATTGCTTAGGCGTGCTGATGGTTGAAGGTAATGTCATAATCAACCCTACGTGTTTTGCCGAATGTTTTAACGATAACATTGTTTAAATTAAAATGTCTGAGTTACTTCAAGATTTAATCAGTCGTCTTGTTGATGTCCCTGACTTCCTCGGCATTTGTTTTAAGGTTGGCCAGAAAGGGATAAGAGCTTCTTTGGCCCTGGTAAGCCTCGGTGAATCCCTAAGGGCATCCATTTGCACTCGGTAGATTATGGTGAAGCTTGGCACTGATGCTGGTCTTATTTTGGTTTCACCGAAACTTCAGTTTAACTTATAATTTGTTTTTACAGTTGGTTGTAATCTTATAATCCATATGGCATTTGGTACAAAGTGGGTTGAACCCTTGACCTTGACTTGCGTTGGTATCTCAACGCTTCCTTTCATTACTGTTTGTGTATAAATTTTTATGGATAAATAAAATGATTTTGCAAAGATCAAAGTATAGTTTGAAATACAATTTCAGAGAGATTTCTCTCGGCTTTTTTGTTATTTTTGTAATGAATAGATTTTGATACAAGCTACTAGTGTTTTAGGGCTAAGCCCGTCTCTGTTGGCAATGGTTGTGATGTTCGTTTGTAAGAGTTGTTTCAAACATTGAACGCAAGGCAGAGTTGGAAACCCTACCATAACTATTTACAGTGTTAAAAGTTTAATTGTGAAAAACTAAGGGTTTTGAACCCCGAACCTATTACGTATTTAAGATTTATTTTGATAGCTTATAAAATTATTATGTGGATTAGGGTGAGTCGAGACTCGAACCCTCCACACCTGCGTTTTAGAAAACTTGTAAAAGTCGTGTTTATAGTTTTATGAAAGCATGGACCGATTTGGGTGAACCCTTACGGATATCGAACCCTAGTCTTGTATTAATTTCTCGTTTTAGTAAAAGACTGCAATGTTATTACAGTATTACTAGTTGTAGATTATGAACAAGGTTTTCAACCCTTGGATGGTCAATAAACTCTTTAGAGTTACTATTTGTTTAGTTAATTTTAGCACATTTTATTGGTTAAATTAAATAATAATTCTTTTGAAAGGGCATTATGATTCAATGTGTTTTGCAAGATCTCCGTGTAATATTTAGGTGGATAAATATGGTGAAACAAAGCTCAATACTTATGGTTAGAATTAGTTGAAAGTATGTAAAAGAATACTCGACTTTTGGTACAAGATAAATTTAGAGTTTTCTATTTGGTTTAAAAGGATACCCAACCTGTAATATGGAATTACGATACTACAAGGGTTTTGCAACATCAATTGTTTATAAAAAGAGTTTCTTGAGTTTGTTTAAATTACTTGCAATGATACTGTTTAGAAGTTATTTAAGAAAAGGGTTGTTGATGCTATATGCATAACTTAGATTTATTTTGAAAGTAAACTAGATTTAAGATTATTACTTCTGTATGAAATATTGAAATGCTAAGTAATGTTATTCGATATAAAGGATGGTCCCTGAAAAATTTTCCTACCTTGTATATTTATAATCATATAGTTCTGTTTATAAAAGAATAATACCTTACTGCACATGAAATGGATTAGTTTATTGCTACAGATCTTTATAATAAAATTTCATCCAATGATAAAGAATCATTCTAATCTACTCCTAATTTAGCTTCTCTGTACTAGAGTACGATACATAAAGTATGTGGAAAAATACAGAGAAGTATTTCTACTCTATCATTTGTCATTTTAAAATTCAGAATTATTCATTCAGTTTTATACCTAGCAGATAAATGGACTTTCAACATAGATAATATGATAGAAATTTAAAAGCATTTACTAATAGTTCAAGAGATATCTGAGTTTTAATAGAAGGCTGATAACATACTGTAATCATTTCCTTAATAAATAATTGGAAAAAAAATAAATAAGATAACACAATTAGAACCTGGTAACTGTAGAAGAGACAAACAACCAAAGGAGCCCATTCCACCCAACCTTTTCCTGAAGACAACCAAGTTACTTGCCTTGGGACTGTTAATTTTTCGATAATTTCATTCAATATTATCTAGGATCACTAAGAGAATAACAAGCACAGGATAACAATCACAAGAGACAATGGACACAAAGCATTTCACCGAGGAAAACCAAGAAGGTGAAAAACCTCGCAACTTCCTCAGAGATAGAATAAGCTCCAATACAAAGATCACAAGGATCAATCCCCAAAAGATAGATGACTCCAACAACTACTCCTCCTCCACTTGTGCGCACTCCTCTCTCAACTTATGCGAGTTGGATGAGTGAGTAAATGAATAGAATGAGACACACTCGCTCTCTATTTATACACAACTTAACTTGCCTTTAAATCTAGCTAGGTCGACTTCCTAAGGAAGTCTAATAACCCACTCACATGACAAAAGCAGGGCCAACCCCACACCGGTGGTCTAATAACCCATCAAATATAAGTTGCGGCACTTATAAATACAAATGATGACACTTCTGATTGGAGGAATAATACATCTCCATCATGAATATAATAAAGTACAAATGTAATACATAGAAGAATATCTTCCGAAGTTACAAATACATCAACACTCCCTCTTAACTAGGAGGGTATTCTCTAGACATAGGTCATCAATACATATCGCCACAAGTCTTCAATTCTGGAGCTGGATCATCGTCACTGGATCACAAAGCATCATCGTCACTGCTGCTGTACTCGTCATCTCGATCACTGGGCTATCTCTCAATTCTTCTCGTCATAGGAAGTTCTACAGAGCCAGCTCTTTTTCATGTTGGATGTAGGCATAGCCTCCTATAGGTCTTCATCATCTTTGCGAGCTGCCTGATAGAGGTGGAACCTCAGGGCTGATTACGTGCATTTGCAAAACCTGACAAGAGCATCCCGGGATCATTTATGTGCTTAAGTACGACCGACAAGATCTCCCAAGACTAATTTACATGCAGCCCTTTCACAAAACCTTTAAAGAGCATCCCAGGAACGTTTATGTGCCTAGCACGACTGACAAGATCTCTAAAGAGCATCCCAGGACTTTTACGAGCTTACTGCTCAACCTCTCGGATCTCTAACACTGATTACATGTGAACTTCACAAAACCTTAAAAGAGCATCCCAGGAACGTTTATGTGCCTAGCACGACCGGCAAGATCTCTAAAGAGCATCCCAGGACTTTTACGTGCCTAGCACAACCTATCGGATCTCCAAGACTGATTACATGTGAACAGGAAAAACCTTAAAAGAGCATCCCAGGAACGTTTATGTGCCTAGCACGACCGGTAAGATCTCTAAAGAGCATCCCAGGACTTTTACGTGCCTAGCACAACCTATTGGATATCCAGGACTGATTACATGCCTCCCTCGCAAAACCTCGAAAGAGCATCCCAGGACTGATTACGAGCTTATTGCTCAACCTATCGGATCTCCCAAGGAGCTATTACATGCTACTGCACAACCTGGCACATATCTACAGCCTCGAGGTATCATCCTAATACTCATGATCCACCTGATCATTCTCGCACTGAGCATCAACCTAATGCTTCATGATCAAACTGATCATCATCATACAGTACATCATCCTGATACACATCATTATCGCATGATCATCCTGATCATCGCCATAGCATCGCCCTGATGCATATCATCATCGCATGATCATCCTGATCATTGTCACAACATCGTCCTGATGCATATCATCTGGAGCATCTTCCAGATGCTCATCACACATGATCATCCTGATCATCATACATAGCAGTAACCGGAGCATCGTCCTAATGGTCATCACACAGTGCTTACATCCACAGCCATGGGAAGGATCCTCTTACCACCATGATTGGAATGGCTCCTGCAAATGTGCCCCATCACTTCTTCCTCAAAGTATCTTCTATCTGAAGAACACCAAGCCTCTCTCTAAAGTACTCAAACTTCACTCTGGTTAGTGGTTTGGTCAACACATCTGCAATCTGCTCATCTGTCGCAACATACTAGAGCTTCACTGCTCCTCTCTGCACCATATCCCTGATATAGTGATATTTGATCTCGATGTGCTTCGACCTATCATGGAACACCGGGTTCTTTGACAACTTCACACAACTCTGGTTGTCACAATAGATACAGGTAGCATCCAACTGGAGATCAAATAAATCAGACAGAAGCTTCCTTAGCCATACTTCCTCACAACTAGCTGAACAAGTTGCAACATACTATGCTTCGGCTGTACTCAGTGCTACGCAGGATTGCTTCATGCTAAACCAGGAGATCACACCTAATACCATACTTAAGAAGTACCCTGAAGTGCTCTTCCTATCTGAAGCACTACCTGCCCAATCTGAATCAACATAACCCTCCAGGTTAAACTTTTGATCTGCATCATACTTGAGCCCATAATCAATTGTACCCTTCAGGTATCTCAGAATATGATTTACAGCAATCAAGTGAACATGTCTAGGATCTATCAGGAACTGGCTCAAGTTGTTCACCACAAAGCAAATATCTGGTCTTGTGTTCGTCAGGTACATCAAGGACCCAATCATCTGACGATACACCGTGACATCAACCGACTCTAATGAAGCATCACTCAATAGCTTCAGGTTCGATGCCATAAGTGTGGCCATGGCCTTGCAGTCCATCATCCCGAACCGCTTTAGGATCTCTACTGCATACTTCCCTTGTCCAAAGAAGATTCCATCTGCACTTTGCCACACCTCCATACCTAGAAAGTAATGCATCATTCCCAAGTCCTTCATCTCGAACTCGGCAGCAAGCTTCCTCTTCATATCGGCAATCAATCTATCCTCACCTATTAAAAACAAGTCATCCACATACAATAGGAGTATCACTGGATTGCCTTCCTCAACCTTGTAGTAAAGGTTGGAATCTACTTTACTCTTGGTAAAGCCCAAACGAGATAGGAAGCTGTCTATCCTGACGTACCATGTCATGGGTTCTTGCTTCAATCCATACAAGGATTTCTTCAATTTGCACACATATGACTCCTTGTCATGTGTCTCAAAACCAAGTGGCTACTCCACATACACTTTCTCTTCGACTACACCATTCAAGAAAGTTGTATTGACATCCATCTAGTGAATCTTCCACCTGATCACTGCAGCCAGAGCAAGTATTGTTCTGATGGAAGTGTATCTGGCTACAGGTGCAAAAGTCTCTTCATGATTTATCCCCTCTTTCTGGGAGAAGCCACGAGCTACAAATATTGCCTTGTATTTCTCTATGCTACCATCTGCAGCATGCTTGATCTTATAGATCCACTTGGAAGTCACAACAGGCTTCCCTTTTGGTCTTGGGACCACATACCAAACATCATTCTTCATGATCGACTGGTATTTCTCGACCCTGGCATCCTTCCATTCTTTCTTTTCCAATGTTTCTTCATAACTGGAAGGTTCTTTCTTCATAATGTCACAGAGTAAGGCAACATAGCTGGTGTGTGACCTTGTCCTTTTCCTTTCTCAGTGTTCCTCCCCTGGAATACCATACCTTTCTGCATCTTGAATGAGCTCTCTAGCCCATGCAGGTTTCCTCTTGTGAGAGTTCTTCTCACGAAGTGGATCTACAGGTTCTTATGGATCTTCTATTTCACGATCCACTTCTATTATTGCTTCATTCATGGTGGTGTCTTGTGTTCTGGGTACCCTTGGTTCTTCATAGTCTTCAACAGGTGTCTTCCTTGATTTTATGTATGCTGAGTTTTCATCAAAAGTCACATCCCTGCTAATGTCAATCTTCTTGAACCCTGGAAAGTAGATTTTGTATGCCTTCGAGCTTTCACTATACCCCACAAATATACCCTTCTTTCCCGAAGGATCTAACTTTGTCCTCTTTTTGGGACATGTGTATATACTGGACAGCTAAATATTCTGAGATGGTTAACTTCTGGTCTCTTACCAGAGAAAACTTCTTCTGGTGTTGTGTTGTCAAGTATCTTGTGTGGTGTTATGTTTTGTACATATACTGTTGTTCTTGCTACTTCTGCCCATAGGTGCATAGGTAGATCTTGGTCATGAAGCATTGCCCGTGTTGCTTCCATGATTGTTCTATTTTTCCTTTCTGCAACCCCATTTTGTTTTGGATTGTAAGGAGTGGTCAACTCCCTCTTAATACCTGAATCACTGCATAACTTCTTGAAGTCCCTTGAAGTGAATTCTCCACCATTGTCGGATCTAAATGTCTTGATATTCTTATCAGTTTGATTTTCTATCAAGGCTTTGAATTCCTTGAATTTATCAAATACTTCATCTTTGTTCTTCAAGAAATAAACCCAAGTCTTCCTAGAGAAATCATCAATGAAGGAAACACAATATACATATCCACTCAGAGAACTGGATGTCATCGGACCGCATACATCGGAGTGGATAATCTCCAAGATTCCTTTTGCCTTGCTTTCACTGCTTGGAAATGTCTTCTTTGTGTTTTCCTTTTACGCATCCTTTGCAAACACCTTCATGATTTGACTGGATTTCAGGAAAGACCCTCTACTGCTTTGCTTACAATTGGTAGTGCTCTATAGTGCACATGAGCAAGCCTTCTATGCCAAAGTTCACTTGGATCCATGGATTCATGCACCATGGCATGTTCAAGTTGTCCCTTTAATTTGTACAATCCTCCCTCTTGCTCTCCAATCACTATTGCATCATCTATGGTCTTACCTTTCGGCATCATCTATGGTCTTACCTTTCGGCCACATAAGTACTTGGCCATCCACAAATGCAACTCTCATTCATTTTGCATCCAAAGATGATATGGAAAGAAGATTCTTCTTGAGTCTAGGTACATATAGAACATCTTGCATCTTTATAGACTTCTCATAGTCTAACTTGTAGGAGGCTTCACCACTTCCTTTAATGGGGTATTGATAGTCATCCCCAAGTTTCACCTTATGAGGTGACTCATGTTTGGATAGGTCCATAAGAGATTCTTTGAATCCCGTCATATGTTTAGAAGCCCCACTATCAATAATCCAATCATTACACCGATGTGTAATAGTACTTGTGAGAGCAGATATTAGAACATATTCATCGTCACTTGAAGAGTCTTCACTCTCTACCTTAGTCTTCTTCCTGGGAGGTTCATCATCCTCAGCAGCATGAGCATGATATCTCTTGTTGTTGTTGTTGAAGTCTTTTCTTCTTTTGGGACATTCTGAGCCAAAGTGTCCATTCTCATTACATGTGAAGCATTTCAGATCTTTCTTATCTCTTGGTGGTAATGAAAATATTTCTTGTGATGAGATGGCTCCCTCTTGGACTTACTTCTCTTGGTGTGAGTTGTGAGAGCTTGATCTTCATTTCCAATTTTTTCTTCTCGGACAACAAGCCTAGCTTCTTCTTGTGAACATTCCTCCCATAGTCTATTGAAAGGGATCAGCTTCTTTCTTGCACAAATACCTTGGATGAAGGAGTCCCATGACCTAGGTAGGCCATTCAATGTGGTCATAACAATTTCTCCATTCTCCACTACTTCATCCACAGCTTCAAGTTGTTCTTTGATTTGAGAGACCTTAGTAAAGTTGGATTGGATGGTCTCTCCATTCTGGAACTTTACCCCTTTCAATTGATTCCGCAGAGTCATCTTCTAATTTATATTATTTTCTTTAAACAACGTGGTCAAAGAGTCAAACATCTCCTTAGATGTCTTTAGAAAAGACACACGGGGTATGAGATAGTCTTTTATAGAATCAGCAATGATTCTCTTGGCTTTGACCAAGTTCTTCTTGTGTAAGGCCTTAGCCTCATCTTCCTCTGGAACTGGAACCTCTTCACTTATGTAGGTGTCCAATTCATTTTCTTCTAAGATTAACCCAATCCTATACTTCCATGCTCGGAAGTTATCATCTCCTTCAAGCTTATCCTCAAGCTTGGTGTGGTGAGACATCTTAATGAGAAACTCAAATGAAAATAAAAAATTTAGGTCTTACCACTTGTTTTGCTGAAAACTAGATCTGGAGCTAGATTAGGGTTTGTCAGAGAAACCCTAAAAATTCAAACATTGAATTCCAAACTTCTGAAAGGATGGAAAGATGCACCTTGTTGAGCTAATCAAGCTAGTATACTTCAATTTTGAAATCTGCAAAATTTGACCCCTTAAAATTGCCTTTGAAACTTCCAGATCTTCTGGACAAAATCCTGAACTAGGGTTTGATAATGCCCGAGGTTCTACCTAGTCAAAAAGTTCGATCTTGTGCTCTAAACTTCGGTTTTTCGGAGGAGCATCCAGCCGTGGTCACAGATTCCAAAAATTTGAACTTTTGCAGAAACCCTAATTTTCCACCTTTTCGATCAAAATCTCAAACTAGGGTTTGATGATGCCTGGGATTCTGCCCAACCAAAAAGTTCAATCTTGGTCTCTAAACTTCGATTTTCTTGAGGATTATCCAGCCGTGGTCTCGGATTCCGAAAATTCCAACTTTCTCTGAAACCCTAATTTCCCATAGTAGTGACGAGCCAAAAACCGAAAGTGCTCAGAATTGAATTCTGTCTCGATAGAAAGATGTGCCCATGCAAGGAGAGTCAACCTAGCCTCCTGCCTTTGATGAACTGTGGAGAGAAACCCAAAAATTAAGAAGCCCTAGCTTCCACAGCTACATAGTGTCTTCTTCTTAGCACCGCTCTGATACCAAGTTAATTTTTCGATAATTTTATTCAATATTATCTAGGATCACTAAGAGAATAACAAGCACATCATAACAATCACAAGAGACAATGGACACAAAGCATTTCACCGGGGAAAACCAAAAAGGTGAAAAACCCCGCAACTTCCTCAGAGATAAAATAAGCCCCAATACAAAGATCACAAGGATCAATCCCCAAAAGATAGATGACTCCAACAGCTCCTCCTCCTCCACTTGTGTGCACTCCTCTCTCAACTAATGCGCGTTGGATGAGTGAGTGAATGAATAGAATGAGACACACTCACTCTCTATTTATACACAACTTAACCTTTAACTCTAGCTGGGCCGACTTCCTAAGGAAGTCTAATAACCCACTCACATGACAAAAGCAGGGCCGACCCCACACTGGTGGTTTAATAACCCATCAAATATAAGTTGCGACACTTACAAATACAAATGAAGACACTTCTGATTGGAGGAATAATACATCTCCATCATGAATATAATAAAGTACAAATGTAATACATAGAAGAATATCTTCCGAAGTTACAAATACATCAACAAGGACCCTCGAGCCTGTTCATTGAACCACCAGGACGAAGATGTTGTGTGGAGAATGGAATAAATTCCTTTGCAACTCAACAGTAGTACTTAACAGTAATACTTCTGCCTTTAGCAATAATGAACTCAACAATGTGGTTGCACTAGTTCAGAATGCAGTCTTAACTCACTCAATTACTTACTAGCCTTCCCCTCATCGAATCTATTGTTCTCTCTTGTCTTTCTCTTTCAGAAATTTTCACAAGGTAAAAAATGAACATCCTCTTGCTAAATTCGATGGATAGATAAAGCATGCCTAGGTCTTTGGCCAGTTTTCTTTAGTTAATGAGCCACCTGCTCAGTTCCACTTTCTTGGGGAACATGACCATAAAAATAGGGAAGTTGCCCCCTGCAACAACTAGAAGTGAGTTGAGGATGCTGCCAAGTGTTAGTTTGCTCTCCACCCCAGTCCATTCCTCCTAGTGGATCAGTGAACACTCATTCAACAATCTCCCTTGGATATTTGTCTCCTCTTTTATTTATAAATAATAAAATATTCAGAGTAATTAATTACAGTCATCCTTGACCCCACTTGGTCAATAATCATAAAACTTTACAATAACATAAAACATAATGTTTTTCTGACAACATAAAATGTTCAAAATTTGGGTATGTGACAGTTTGAAATGGTTTAAAAGTTCCCAATACTGATTAACCCCCCCCCCCCTCTTAGTATTGGTTAATATTCCACCAGTCTTGTCTCCCAGAATGTTGTGAGGACACTTGTTCTGGATGTAGACTATTGTGTTGCATGCTTCTGCCCACAGAAACATCAACAAATCTTGGTCATGTATCATGGACTTAGTAGCCCCTATGATGGATCTGTTCTTCTGCTTCGCAACCCATTCTGTTGGGGGTTGTACGGAACAATGTGTTAATGTAATTGTAACTTCGGAAGATATTCACTTGTATATTTTATATTGTATTTGTATTTTATCATTGTACCTCCGACAGAGATGTTTATTCCTCCAGTCGGGAGAGTCATTATTGAATTTGGGTCATGTAAAGTTATTGAGGTTAACCCTCCATTGTATGTCGGGGCATTAGACCCCAGAGTTAAGTTGTTAAAGGGTTATTAGACTCTCCTAGAGAAGTCGGCCCAATCTAGTTGGGGTAAAGGTCAAGTGAAAGATAAAGTATAAATAAAGAGGGTGCTCCTCTCTATTTGCCCATTCACTCACTCATCAAGTTCGCATAAGTGAGTAGGAGGACAAGTTCGCACAAGTGAAGAAGAAAGAAGCTGCTGGAGACCATTTCTACTTTTGGGGTTTATTGTATTGTTGCTCATTCTATCTCTAAGGAAGTTGCAGGGTTTTCTCCTTTATGGTTTCTTGGATGAAATTCTTTGTCTCTTGTCTCTTGTGTTTGAATTGTTGTGCATGTTATTCTCTCAAATAAGATCCTAGATAATCTTGAATTAAATTGTGAAAATCTAACATGGGATTAGAGGTAACCTGAGAAGAAGACATTGTGCAACTGCGAAAGCTAGGGCTTCTTAATTCTTGAGTTTCTCTCCACAGATTATCAGCAAAAGGAGGCTAGGCTAACTCACCTTAGGAGGGCACATCTTTTGTCGAAACAGAATTTGATTCCGAGCATTTTCAATTTTTGACCTATCATCGCTGCGGGAAATTAGGGCTTTTCATAGAAGAAGAATTTTGGAGTGCAATCAGCACAGGATTGCTCTCCTCCTCAAAATCGAAATTTTAGGACCAAGATCGAAGTTTTTGGTTGGGTAGAACCCCGAGATAAGTCAAACCCTAGTTTGACTCTGGACCAGAAAACCAGAAAAAGCCAGAAACTTCAGATCTGAAATTCGCAACTCAATTTTTCAGGGGTCAATTTTTTGGAATCTTCAGAAACCAAGTGTACCAACGCTGATACTCGCCTCATCCATGCAAATATTCCTGTGAAAACAGAATTCAATTCCAAGGATTTTCATTTTTTGGCCCGTCACTACTGTCGGAGGAAAACTAGGGCATCAAATATTTTTGGTTTATGTTCACTGATTTAGGGAAGTGAGTACATTGGACAACTCTCTTTGAGAAGGTGCATCTATCTGTCCAATTAGAAGTTTCAAATTCCAAGTTTGAAATTTTAGGGTTTCTCTGACAAACCCTAGCCAGCTCCAGAACTAGCTTCAACAAGTCAAGTGGATTTCACTAGTCCTTGGAGAGAATGAATTGGACACCGACATAAATGGAGAAGTTCCAATTCCAGAGGGAGATGAGGCTAAATCCTTACACAAGAAGAACTTGGTCAAGGCCAAGAGGATTATTGTTGATTCTATCAAGGATCACCTTATACCACATGTGTCTTCCTTAAAGACACATAAAGAGATGTTCGATTCCTTGACCAAGCTATTTGAAGGAAAGAAGTTAATCACATTCAGTAGGCTGTGGGAGGAATGCTCACAAGAAGAAGCTTGACTTGTAGCTCGAGAAGAAAAGATGGATAATGAAGACCAGGCTTTCATAGCATACACCAAGAAGAATAACACCAAGAGGGAGCATCCTCATCACAGTAAGAAGGGAAAACACCACCACCAGAATCAGAGGGAGAACTTTAGAAGATCCCGAAGAGATGTATCTACCATTCGATGTTGTACATGTGATGAGAAGGGACACTACTCCAAGAAAGAGAACCAGAGAAGAAAGTGAAGATTCTTCAAGTGATGAAGAATGTGTATTGTAATGAAGGTAACCAGTTACATGGGTTCATTCAGAAGGTTCCACCTCATAAGGTGAAGCTAGAGATGACTTTCAGTATTCCATGAAAGGAGTAGGAGAAGCTCCTACAGAGTTGGACTCTAGAAAACAAATAAAGATCAATGCTCTATGGAAGAACCTATCAGCATTGGTTAAGGTGCAGAAGAAAGGAGTACACTATCAGAGACTCTAATAGCTCCAAAAAGGAAGCAAAGATCAAGAGGGAGCACACCCCAGTAGCTCTGGCAAGGAAGCAAATACCAAGAGGGAGTCCACCCAACAACCAAACAAAGATGAGTATTTGAATTGTTATTTCTTGCATGTGTGATTACCTAAATGATATTGTTGAGTCATGTACATACTTATGTTCCTGGATTTAGGATATCTGTTATGCATGTTAGAAAAGTTGAATTAATGGACAAGATACTACTAATATGCAAGTAATGGGTGAGTGGCCTATGGTACTGTACAACATTCCATTGCTACTTATCTAGAATGAAACCTCTTTGCTGACATGTTGAAAGTAGTGCACACTCTTAACAATGTTTTGGTAGAGATGGAAGGCATCTAGAAAGTTACCGTATGAATGCGGGATATGGATGAATGTTGTATTGAAGCATTGGCTAAGATAATTGCATAATTACATGATCGATGTCCTTATGCGTAAGAATTTGTTCTAAAAAAAAATATGAGATGTTTCTAATCATGTAATTGAACTTGTCTTGTAGGAAATATCGTGTACCATCACCTACAAGAGAGATTTGCTTCGAAGAACAAGCGACGAAGATCAAGAAAGATACTTGTTGAAGACATTGAAGAACCAGAAGCACTCAGGATCCGAGATACAACAATGAATGAAGCAAATCCAAAATATCATGAAGAACGCGAGATGGAATACCCACAGGAACCTGTAAATCCACCACGTGAGAAAAATTCTCACAAGAGGAAACCAACATGGGTAGGAGAAGCAATTCAATATGCAGAGAGATATGGTGCTCCAGAAGGAATGCACAGAGAAAGAAAGAGACTGAGGCCATACTTCAGTTATGTAGCCCTGTTGTGTGACATCATTAAGAAAGAACCTTCCAACTATGAAGAAGCGACAGAAAAGAAAGAATGGAAGGATGCCATGATCAAGGAGTCACAGTCGATCATGAATAATGATGTCTGGGATGTGGTCTCAAGACCAAAAGGGAAGTCTGTGGTGACTTCCAAGTGGATCTACAAGATCAAGCATGTTGCAGATGGCAGCATAGAGAAATACAAGGCAAGATTTGGGGCACGTGGCTTCTCCTAGAAAGAAGAGATAGACTATGAGGAGACATTTGCAGCTATAGCCAGATACACTTCCATCATAACAGTACTTGCTCTGGCTGCAGTGATGAAATGGAAGATACACTAGATGGATGTCAAGACAACGTTCTTGAATGGTGTAGTGGAAGAGGAAGTGTATGTGGAGCAACCACTCAGATTTGAGACACATGACAGACAGACTCATGTGTGCAAATTGAAGAAAGCCTTGTACCGTTTGAAGCAAGCACCTAGGACATGGTACGGCAAAATAGATAGCTTCCTGACTAGCTTGGGATTTACCAAGAGTAAAGCAGATTCCAACCTTTACTACAAGGTTGAGGAAGGGAACCCAATGATACTCCTACTATATGTAGATGACATGTTTGTAACAGGAGAGGATGGGTTGATTGCAGATACAAAGAGGAAGCTTTATGTCGAGTTCAAGATGAAGGACTTGGGCATGATGCATTACTTTCTAGGTATGGAGGTGTGGCAGAGTGCAGATGGAATCTTCCTTGGACAAGGGAATTATGCAGTAGAGATCTTAAAGAGGTTTGGGATGATGGACTGCAAGGCCATGGCCATAGCTATGGCATCGAACCTGAAGTTATTGAGTGATGCTTCATCAGAGTCGGTTGATGCCACGATGTATCGTCAAATGATTGATGTACCTGATGAATACGAGACCAGATATCTACTTTGTTGTGAACACATTGAGCCAGTTCCTGACAGATCCGAGACATGTTCACTTGATTGCTAGAAAGCATATTCTGAGGTACCTGAAGGGTACAATTGATTATGGGCTCAAGTATGATGTGAATCAGAAGATTAACCTGGAGGGTTATGTTGATTCAGATTAGGCAGGCAGTGCCATTGATAGGAAGAGAACTTTGGGGTGTTGCTTCAGTATGGGATCAGGTGTGATCTCTTGGTTTAGCAGGAAGCAGTCCTGTGTGGCACTGAGTATAGCCGAAGCAGAGTATGTCGCAGCTTGTTCGGCTAGTTGTGAGGCAGTATGGCTGAGGAAGCTACTGTCTGATTTGTTTGATCTCCAGTTGGACGCGACTTGTATATATTGCGACAACCAAAGTTGTGTGAAGTTGTCTGAGAACCCGGTGTTCCATGACAAGTTGAAGCACATCGAGATCAAGTATCACTATATCAAGGATATGGTGCAGAGAGGAGCGGTGAAGCTCCAGTATGTTAAGACAAACGAGCAGCTAGCCGATGTGTTGACCAAGTCGGTAGCCAAAGTGAAGTTTGAATACTTCAGAGAGAAGCTTGGTGTACTTCAGATCGAGGTTCCTTCCAAGGGGAAGTGATGAGTCCAAAAGACGCAGATGCACATGAGCCATTTTCACATGGTGGTAGGAAAGTCCTCCCACGACCATTGACATAAGTGTCGGAGCCTTTCCCGAATGGTGGTAGGAAAGTCCGCCCATCTCGGTTGATGTAAGTGTTGTGTCTCACATGTTGGTAGGAAAGTCCTCGCGTGTTGGTAAACTGGGTCTCGTCTGGTGGTAGGAAAGTCCTCCCATACTGGAGACATTGTGATGTGCATCTGGGCTGTGCACCGAGTGACGATGAGATGATATGAAGACGATGAGGTGACAGTAGGGTACACAGGTTTTGCAGATGCATATAATCAGTCCTAGGATGCTCCTTCAGGTTTTGCAGAGGCATATAATCAGTCCTGGGAGATCCTCCGGGTTTTGCATAGGCATATAATCAATCCTGGGAGATCCTGCAGGCTTTGCAGAGGCATATAATCAAACCTGGGATGCTCCTTCAGGTTTTGCAGAGGCATATAATCGGTCCTGAGAGATCCTGCAGGTTTTGCAAAGGCATATAATCAATCCTGGAATGCTCCTTTAGGTTTTGTAGTGGCATATAATCAGTCCTGGGAGATCTTGCAGGTTTTGCAGTGGCATATAATAAGTCCTAAGATGTACCTACTTGATGGCTTGCTCGTAGAGATGATGAAGACCTACATGGAGGCTAGGCCTACATCCAACATGAAAAAGGGCTGGCTCTGTAGAACTTCCTATGACGTGTAGATTGGAGACTGATGGTCGAGATAGCAGCAGCAGTGACAATGATGATCTAGCTTTGATGATGATCCAGTGACGAAGACTTGTGCTGATGACTGTGTCAAGAGAATACCTTCCTAGTTAAGAGAGAGTATTAATGTAATTGTAACTTCAGAAGATATTCACTTGTATATTTTATATTGTATTTGTATTTTATCATTGTACCTCCGACAGAGATGTTTATTCCTCCGGTCGGGAGAGTCATTATTGTATTTGGGTCATGTAAAGTCATTGAGGTTAACCCTCATTGTATGTCGGGGCATTAGACCCCAGAGTTAAGTTGTTAATGGGTTATTAGACTCTCCTAGAGAAGTCGGCCCAGTCTAGTTGGGGTAAAGGTCAACTGAAAGATAAAGTATAAATAGAGAGGGTGCTCCTCTCTATTTGCTCATTCACTCACTCATCAAGTTCGCATAAGTGAGTAGGAGGACAAGTTCGCACAAGTGAAGAAGAGAGAAGCTGCTAGAGACCATTTCTACTTTTGGGGTTTATTGTATTATTGTTCATTCTATCTCTGAGGAAGTTGCGGAGTTTTCTCCTTTATGGTTTCCCCGATGAAATTCTTTGTCTCTTGTCTCTTGTCTCTTGTGTTTGAATTGATGTGCATGTTATTCTCTCAGATAAGATCCTAGATAATCTTGAATTAAATTGTGAAAATCTAACACAATGAACTCCCTCTTGATTCATGCATCATTGCAAAAATCATCAAAATCATTGGAGGTATACTCACCCCAATTGTTCGATCTCAAAACCTTGATCCTCTTCCCTATCTGGTTCTCCACAAGAGATTTGAACTCTTGAAACGTGCTAAAGACTTCATCCTTGGTCTTTAGGAAGTAAATCTATATTTTGCAAGAGAAGTCATCAATGAAAGAAACATAGTACATGCTTCATGTGGTTGATGTTATTAACATTGATCCACGCAAATCCAAATGTACTAGATCTAGGATCCCCTTAGATCTGTGCTCATTGATCGGGAACGAAACCTTGTCATGCTTGCCAAGAGTGCATCCTTTTCATACACCTTGTTGCTCAATGCTGAACTCTAGAAGACTTGTGACAATCTCCCTCAAAATAGGTAGCAATTGATGATGTAGGTGCCCCATCCTCTTTTATCGCAATTCACAAAAGTTTTATGTGTTATGAATTAAGGTTTGAATAGGTTCACCTTGTAACTTGTACAAATTCTCTTCTCTAACCCCACTCAGCTGAGTTGATCCTGGGCTAGACTCCTTCGGTCTAATGAGGACTTGTTGGTTCTTGAACTCTACTGCATAGCCCCTATCTTCCATAACTAAAACATAAAGCAAATTCTTCCAGAGACTTGGAACAAATAACATATCATTAAAGTCTAACGAGTTACTTGACTAGAGTTGGAAAGGAATGGTATCCACTCCTACTACTAGATACTTGGTATCAATACTAAGCTCGACCTGAACTCTTGAGACATACTCTGTTAGACTTGAAAATAGTTCTAAAGTTGATGTCATGTGCCTCGATGCTCCACTATCTGCATACCACATGTTCTTTGAAATTGTGCTGGAAGAGAGGCAAGTTACTATCGAGAAATCCTTCCCAAACTTGGAGACAAAATCATTCATCTGAGTTTCAGATGAGGCTACTACCTAATGCCATTGCTTCCCTTTACCCATCTTCTTATCTAGACACTAGGATGAATATATGGTCGTTCTTATGACATATGAAGTACTTGATTTTACTAAAGCCCTTCTTCTCTGGATGTGCGGCCAACTCCTCACCCATTATCTTACCCTTGTTGGGTCCTTTATCTCTACCCTTCTTCATTTGATCAATTGGGGCATGGTCATTGTCACCTCCTTGTCTACTAGCCTTTGACTCCATCTAAGTTTCCTCTTGGATATAATCATCCCACAGTCTTTCCTAGAAGGGAAAGTTCTCTCGAGCACAAACACCCTAGACAAATATTTCCCATTAAGGTGGGAACCCATTTAGTGCCATGTTGACTAGCTCCTTCTCTTTAACTTTCTCCCCAACTATGGAAAGCTAGTCATGAATCTGTGTGACCTTTATCAGGTAACTAATAACAATGGCTCATATGGTCATCTCAATAGATCCGAGTTTATTATGCAATATTATCTTCTGATTAATGTTCTCACTTCAGTAAAGGTTGGCCAAGGCATCGAACATGTCCTTCGTTGTCTTCTTCTCAGATATCCAAAGAATCAGATGATCCTTTATAACATCCATGATCATCCACTTGGCTCTCACTTCTTTCTTCTGGTGAACTACCAAAAGTTACGGATCTGTCGACAAAGCCACCACATCCTTGACGATATCCAAAAGGCCATTCTCTTATAATAGAAGAGTTACCCTAACTTTCCATGATAGGAAATTTGAAACACCATCCAATGTGTCCTCAAACTTGAGGCTAGTTGATGCCATCTCTAATATAATGCACAAACTCTTAGATCTAAAAATTAGTCTTTAAAAGAAATAATGAAACCCTCTAATTGTTGGTCCTTCTTTCTAATAGTTTATTTACTACTATAAATCCTTGAGAATCTCGATTAAAGATCCAAACTCTGATACCATGTAAATTTTCAATCCCTAGGTGACTATTGTCCTATGTTTCTCTTTAATTAAATAAATCAAATCTAAACTTATTTAACCACATAAATAAATATTTTTGAACGTGCAACTATCGCACGTATAGTTGAAAATGAACAACGGAAGCATAACCACAATACACAAGAACTCTATCCTTCAAATAAACTTAGCATTTAATAATCAAAACTTACAATAACACTTCAACTTGAGGTTTACAACATGTTGAAAAGAAACAATATGCTTATACAAAAATCTGAGGAATTATTGCACCATGTACAGTATTGTTCAAGTAGTCTTCCACCTTGTTGGCCGATCTTCTTCCTACTATTTGTATTCTCTCCTCGCTGGCTTCACTTGTGTGTGTCCCTCACACAACTTCCTTGGTGTGTTCTACAACTTCTCCTACCATCTTGTCCTATTTATGCTTTGAGAGAGATAACTAATCTCTTCAATTCTAGCAACTAACTTCCTTGATTTGAGCAACCAACTCCTTGATTCTAGCAACCAATCTCAACTAATTTATTAACCCTAACAACCACCTTATCTCAACAATGAGATGTATCCAGAACATTTCATTTAGATTTCTAAGACTAAGAGATCAAAGGAATTTAGACTTTCGCTTTTATTTATCAAGTGAAATTACAAGATGGTATATTTCTCACTTTTACTAAGTGGTCACTAAGAAGTTGTCTTGACCCTCTTCTCATACGTTCAGACCTAACCTATGCAAGAAGCTCCTGCTCAAGCTACATTTTTCATTAAATTCCATACACTACTCTTAGATTAGAGATTACTTTTCAAATTCCCTTTGCACTTCTTCATCTACTTTGAAAAGTCCATGTTCCTCAAGTAAATGGAATCAATTTTCCTGCTCATGAAGAAGTGCAATTTCCTGCTTGTATGTATATTAATGGATAATTGTTGAGAATATGGAGTGCAAGAACTTGGATAATAGGAGATGTGCCATCTCATATTGATCTAAATGGGTATTTTTATTTGCGTAGATTGCTACGTCAAAGCCAAGATCCACACCAAGGAAAAAAGATAACCCTCTTATATTCACATACCAAATGTCAGCTAGAATGTCTCACAAAGCCTTATGAAAGTGCTTTTAACAGGTTCAACTTAGTATTGGCTACTTGCTCTGGAACATTCAATGCTTTAGAATTTTTAGGGGAGGCCAGACTTACAACCACTTGATACAGAATTTATTTAAGGAATAGCAATAGAAATAGTAGAAAAGAAGAGAAGATAATTTTATAATTCTCCACAAATGACCGAAAAAGTAGGCTAATGTAATTCAAAAGTACATTAGTGGTGATCAGCAATGGAAGTGCAATTGTCACTCTAAAATCCTGAAATTAAAAGATAAAAGAATAAGGAAAGATGCTACCTAATAGCGATATTAAGAGCAAAACTAAATTACTACATTCATCAATACAATGTAAAAGTGGCATAATGCCTAATCCACAAAAATAGAAGCAGAAGAGGAATAAGCAGCATTAAGATCCTGCTAATTGGGTTTAGCTTGGGAGGTTGATGAGAAATTGTACCTGTGACATTGCTTAAGAAGATCATATTTGAAGGAGATTCCAAAAATAGTTTAAACCTTCTCAATGGTCATACTCAACAACCTTAATGGGAGATGGCCAACAAGGCTGAGTGGATCTGACAATCATTTTAAACATGTTTGAAGAACTGCCTACAAGTTGGAATATTGGTTAGCCAATGATGCCATAGCTTCCAGGAAATACAATTCCTTGGTGTTATGGATACCTCCTTAGAGAAGAAGGGAATTGGAAGACTTCCTTAGCTAATCATTTTAGCCAAAGATTTTCCCTCATCATAATCTTATCATCATTTATGGTATTTGGTGTGGCAGCATTTGGCGGATATTCAGAAAGTCATTAATGACAGGGACGAGTATTTTTTGTTTCAGAACGGTCAACTTTGTGATGCATTTGGGTTGCATATGAATTACTTTGATAGACAAAATTCGGGATCAATTTTTAGGTCTGAGTTAAGGGATGTATGTCATAAATGAGGGTCTTCTTATACATAAAGAGCTAAATATTTTTTTGATAAAAAATAAAAGATAAGATTTCAAAGCCATGATCATTGGGATTAAGGACAAGAAGATTGAAAATGAGATCGATCTAAACCCTGTTATGATCACCACTGACCTTGGACATTTCTCCCTTAGAGTTCTGTGGTTAGGAGGCTCAGGTATGAAAAGACTCGTAGTTTCAAGATGAATACGTTAGTGACCTGAAAGACAACTATCCAGGAGTTATAGATGCATTTTGTGCCTCACACTGAAAGAGAAAATGAAGAATCTGGTCTTAGTTGTTTCCCTAGTCCAGTAGGTTATTATTCAAGACATTTTAGGACACTTAAAAGCTTGTCATCTGTATTCTGGAGTATGCCCTTTGACAGAAAGCATTACTTTTAGTTCTGTTACTTTAATTCGGCCATCTGTACCCGTTCTTCTTGCTGCAAATATGTAAATCATGTTCCTTCATCGGATGCACAAAACTTCGAATGAGATCTTCACAACTTGATATTTTCATGAAAGATTAAATAGAATAATTCAGCAAGACCTTGAACACGGACAAACGAGCCAGATGCAAGAAAAACAAAAATGTTCATGAAGAAGAAGAATTCTTAGTAAGAATAATAGAATTCCAATGGTAGAAGTTAGAACTCTCTTGCTTTAGTATATTGCCTGTTGAGATATTGCAATAAAAAACTAGAATATACAAGGTAATATAGCTACATTATATGAAAAAATATTTCAGCAGAATTTAGAACAAACATGTTCAAGACATATAGCTCAATGCTTAGAAGATAATTAGCTCCATTATAGCCACCCCAGCTACTTGCTGCCCAACCTACATAAATATAGCAAGACCAACAAAACAGGCAATCTCGATCCCATTTTGAGAGAGCATTCAAGTTGATTTTCCTTCCAGTACTTCATTTACACAGGGAACATCCAAACAACAATTTTCCGATCTATTCTTGTTATCATTTTAAAGCACATTAAAACAAAAAAGACTCACACAACTATCATGTGGGATGAATTAAAGTTTCAAAGCAAAGTGCACAGGAATCCAGAATAAGGAAAAATCCATCATCATTGGCACTGTAAATGCATATTCAATCCATTCACAGACTCCCAGAGTGACCTATAGCATTTAAATGTCACGGTGGTCTATCCTCATAAATCCAATAAAATGGATTGACTGATTGGTTAGCAGATCATGCTTGTCTTCCATGATAAAAAAATTGAATCCCATGATCACTTCCATTTACAATAACAAAATACACCCAATGTCACATGCACATCGATCTGGTGGGAAAAACTTTAGCCTCTAATCATCGGCTGCTAGGCCTAATTAGGTTTCAGATATCATTAAACTCTAATCAAGGGCAAATCCAAAGGAAAAAGTTCATTGCATGATGGCATTCTGGAAAGTTCGGAGTGAGGTCAACTTGATATTTAAGACAAAGTAGAAGTGTCCGGGGATAAAAGAAAAACAATGGAGCCAAAATAGAAAATTAATGACGTAGAGAATTCTCACATCAAGTTCTGCTGCTTTTGACTAGGGCAGAATTTAAATAGAATCACTTTTCAAATTTGGACTGCTAAAATGAAACTTTTCTCCGAAATTGGGCCCTTTCCATGGTCGACCCTTGCCTCATAAAAATGCTCCGTTTAAAATGTTTTACTTAGAAACATTTAAACAATTTTGTTTTTGGCCAAGAACTGTCCTTTGCTACCATGGTTTACGGTTGCACTACTGGATGCAATCACTGTAATTTAAAATAAGGACAAGAACAGAACAAAATCATTCTTTTCAACAATTATAGTTAAAATCCCTTCACCTTCCTAATAATATCTCTATATAAGCACATTCATACAAGGTTCAATTTTTATGGGAAAAATAATGTCAAGCTTGAATATTTAACCAGATAATCTCAGTTTAAATTGTTTGGTGATTTTTTGATGTATCTAAGGAGGTTCCACATGACAGTGGACACAAAAAATAAGATGGCTCCAACAATAACAGCATATTTGATGCCAAGATTAACCAGTAAATTCACTAGCAGCCCCGCAAAGACTACTCCAAAGAAATTGGCCCAAACAGCCTCCCAGAAAGGCATATCCAATATTGTGGCTGCAATGGCTCCAGACCATGCCCCAGTACCCGGGAAGGGAACCGCAACAAACAACATCAACCCAAGCCATTGGAACTCCTCTATAGGACCCGCCTTCTTCCTCGTTATTTCAATCAGCCTGTCCAGAAAGCTGGAAGCAACTGAACTCCTCTTACCCGCATAGGTCACAAGCTGTTTCAAATAGAGCAAAATAAATGGTACAGGTACCATGTTTCTGCAAAGCAGTCCAACTTAATATTACACAAATGGGTAAACAAGTTTTCGTTTTTCATTGAAAATTCAGCTACGGCTTGGTTTGATTGTATCATTTTGGGTTTGCATTTTAAAATTTGGAACAGTTTTTTATTATTGTTTTTTAAATATGGGAAAGTTAAGTTCATGGCACAATAACTCCAATTTCAGTTCAGGGAACAATAACTCAATGCTTATTAAGCAATCACTTTCTTACTATTGCTTGAGAGGTCTTAACAAAAGAAAGTGAATAAATCTCATTGGTTTGGATTAAAAACTGAAGGAGGCTTGGTACGATCACTCACTAGGGTTCACTGTAATATCATATATGTTTATATTGCAAAAGAAAGATACCAACAATTAAACAAGAAAGCGGAGTGTGGTCAAACAATTAATATAATTGTTTGCTTCAGGAACTGGTATGGGTACGTCAGAGACCTCAACTTTAGTGATTACAGTCCAATGTTTATGCAATCGAATAGATGAATAATTCAGACTAAATAAGTCAATAAAGAGAATAGATAAAACAATTTAAAAAAAAAGCCATCTAAAACCCAAAACATTATCTTGAAAATGTGCACCGTGAAAGTTGAGAAATTACCCCAAAACAGCCAATATGGAGACCTTCAAGGGTTTTAACTGCATCCAGTAACCCACAGGAATTGCCCCTCTTAGCTCCAGAATAGGAAGCGTGGCCAACACAAAAACTATGAGCTCGTCAGGCCACCCAGATCTCCTCATAAAGCTCGAAATCTTCAAGCCAATCTGCGAAGCCTTTATGGACTCTGTACTCGCAAATGCACTGCTACACAACAGCGAAGCCAAAATCATCAAAGAAGCCGAGAACAATGCAGATATCTTTAGAATTCTCCATTGCAATACTCGCTGGATAGTCTGAAAGCCTTGCTTCGAGCTGGAGGGGGGCGGGCTCTCCAAGTCCTTATTCATGGCTCTCGGGACTGCCATCCAAACCTGAGTAAGCTTCAAACTGTACTTTCAATCTTGCAGAATACTTTTCTGGTGAAAATCTTGGGAACCCAATTCATGAAATGCATAGGAAATGAAGGAAATACCTTGCTAGCAGGCCTTGTGAAATGCAGATTCGATGCCCATGGACCTGGGCCTCTGTTAAGTCCAAGATTGTTGACAGTCTGAGGGCGAGAAGTGATTTGAAGTGATCTTGAATACAGCTTTGGTGTTATAAGGGAAGAACAGGGTGTGATCGCTGCAAACGCCATCGCCATTGCTATCAAGAACACGGATATTCGGATTTTTAGCCCTTTCACCTCGCTACTCCCTGCTCCTTACGGAGATCGAAGTGGGAGATCGTACTCTCTCGATATCCAGATCGAAGCGGGAGGTCAACGATGCAGTATACAGACTGTCATGCCAGTGAAAAGAGTCTCATTCCATGGGGGCTTGTAAGGTAATGGTATAGTGACATGGGAATGGGAATGGGAATGGGAATGGGAATGGGAATTATAAGTTATGGTGTCAACCGTAAGTCTCTTTCCCTGAGTTTTTTTCATCCTTTTTCAGTATATCCTTTTTCTCTTTCCCTTTTAAGTTTTTTTCTTCCTTTTTATTCTATCCTTTTCAGTAAGGCTCTTTCCCTTTTAAGTGTTTTAAAGTATCTTTCCCTTCAAGCTTTTTTTTCTTATTTTGTATGAACATTTATCTCTATGGTAGGTAAGTGATTATATGTTTTTCTGCTGGAAAAGTGATTATATGTTTTGGCATCTTCTATTATTTTATATTATATATAAAAATTGATTTTTAAAGATTTATAATATTTTTAAAATATGTTATTTAATTGTAATTATTTAATAAAAATAAATTAATAGATATCTAGTTATTATTGATTCAATATTTTTTTATCAAGAATTAAGTTTTAAAAAACTAAAACTAAAATCTTATAGTTATGTTCATTTTCCACCTAAATATTATCTTGTGTACTTACTACTTCTGCATTAATTTTGAAGTGGACATTGTATTTGTACTATGTAGGAGTATGAGTATGAGGTATCCTTGTGTGTGAGATTGGAAAAACTTAAGCACTCAACAGACTCCCCCTTAGGGAGCGAGCCTATGAGTGGAGCATCGTTGGATCTCCCATCTAACGGCTCCAACCTCATAGGCTCGCTCCCTAAGGGGGTGTCTATTTGGTGCTTAAGTTTGACCTGCATGATCAGCTATGTGACAGTGCAGGCTATGGGCTTGAGGATCTGGGCCACTGTAGTTTATTTTATAGATCTTCAAAGAAGATCCTTTTTGGATGTCATCGTCATTGCTAACATGAATACCCTCTACCTTATGCAGGAGACCACATCCACTGCTTTGGCTTATGGTATTTACAAGAGTGATTTGTTGGAAAATGATATGTTGAACGTTCTATTTCTTGATATTGGGCATACTAGTATGCAGGTGTGTGTTGTTGCATTTTAAAAAGGCCAGCTAAAGAACTTGGCCCATACTTTTGACAAATATCTGGTTGGAAGTGACTTTGATGAGGTTCTTTTCGAGTATTTTGTTGAGAAATTCAAGTAATAGTCCCAGATAGATGTGCATCTAATGTTTGTGCCACTCAAATATTGAGGTGTGTCGGCTAGAAGTTAAAGAAAGTCTAGTGCAAACCCTTAGGCATCGTTTTAGATGAATGGTGTGCTTGCTATCATTAACATTGTTCGTGCCATTACATTAATGGCTTATGGATTCTTTAACAAATTAGGCCTTAAGCCAAGCCTTTTGTAATGTCCATTTTTTGAAATTATTTAAAATGGTGAAATTTTTCACTTTTTTCTCTAATTCGACCTTTGACTAGTTTTGATGTCTAGGTCTCCAAATTGCTCCAAATGATCCCAAATTATCTCAGAAGGTGTATGAATGGTTTTAGTGCATAAATATGATGTTCAAGGATGCTTTAGAGTTAACAATAGGCTTCTGCAACTCTCCTTTAATTTCTGGCCAAAGTAGGGAATTTGACTAGCAATTTCTCTTTGACTAGTATTGGTTTCTTGGTCTCCAAATGACTCAAAATGCTCCCAAATCATCTTCAGAGAAGGTGTATGAATGACATTAGGACTTGATTATGATGTTCAAGGATGATTGAGGACCATCAAAATACTTCTGCAAACCCCTTTAAGATTATGGACAAGATAGGAGTTTTTACTATCAATTTGGGGTACAAATCCCCCCAGGGTAAATGCTGAATATGGCTCTCCAAAAGCTTCCAAACCCACTCGAATTTATGAACAGAGGCAGAGGATGTCTAAGGGACAATATTAAGGTCTCATGTGCATCATTATTCAGTTTGTGAAGTATGTTATATCCCACTCCCAAACAACTACAAAATCACTAGTTCGACCTTAGGGGAAATGGCATTAAATCTTCTCCAAATGCAATAAAACTGAGCAAGATGGCTCCAAATGCTTCAGTAACATGAAACTTGTGCTACTAATTAATGACATTCCATTAATCATAAATACATCAGAGAAATTCTCTTCCATTTGAATTCATCAATATTTCATTACTATACATCAAGATAGTGGGGAAATGGCACCATTTGTTCATAAAAATCAGGTTTACATCATTCCAATTGGATTTTCGACCTGGTACATTTTTGAGTGTGAATAACAGAACATATACATCTTAGTACAAAAGAAATGGGGCCCTAGATGTTAAGATTCAATATGCTAAGACAGAAAATATCAGCATTACATTTCATTTCACAACAATAGCATATACAAGATCACTGAAGAAACAACAAGCACACCATAAACACAAGAGACATAGATTTATCCTGGGAAACCCTCATGGGGTAGAAAACCTATCAAAGCTTACTCAATATAGATGACCAGCAAATACAAAGATGTAAACCAAAGACATGGCCTCCTTCTCCTCCATATCAGACCTCTCCCTCACAAGTGCGCTACTTTCCGAGTGAGTGAATGTGTGTGAGATAAGTGAGGAACATCCTCCTCTACTTATACTTGTTTCCCGACTGACTTTTACACAAGCTAGGTCGGCCCCAACTTAATGACTGGGTTAAACACCCCATTACAACTGACTGGGCCGACCCCTCTAGGGTGGTCTAATAACCCTTTGACCCATATAACACATACAGGGCCGACCCCCACTAGGGAAGTCTAATAACCCAAGTTACCACAATCCGATGGAGGAATAAACATCTCTGGATATACAATAAGATCTTCACGGAGGAATGAAACATCTCCGGAATAATAAAGTACAAATATAATATTCTTAGAAGTTACAATATTTCAACACTCCCCCTTAACGAGAAGGATATTATAACAACATCTGCAGGAGCAAGGAGTCATCAACATCATACATGATACATCTATAAATCATTGGAAGATTTCTCAACATCATCAGTAACTCAAGCAGTTACTGGAACATCTTCAATACTGGAACATCAACATCTTTAGTACTGAATCTTCTGCAGCACTTGAACAGCTACAGCAATATCATCATCTGAATCCTTATGATCAACAGCATCGTCGTCACACGATCATCAGCATCGTCATCATACGATCATTAGCATCATCATCACACGATCATCAACATCGGGATCATCTCGATCTACAACATCTGGATCATCTCGATCTACAGCATCTGGATCATCTCAATCTACAGCATTTGGATCATCTCGATCTACAACATCTGGATCATCTTGATCTACAGCATCTGGATCATCATCTCGATCTACAGCATCTGGATCATCATCGTAGCATACTCTGAAATACACACGATCATATTATAGGATGATCAATCCCGCTCTCTTTAGGACATAGTTCCATGGATGATACAATCCAGATCAAGTTCCAGGATGATCAATCCTTATCACTTTAAGACATCTTCACCATGTCTAGGGACGATGCAATCCCGAATCAGCTTATAGGATGATTAGTCCTTATCATTTTAAGACATCTCACTATGTCTAGGGACGATGCAATCCCGATCAAATTCCAGGAGGATCATTCCTTATCACTTTAAGACATCTCACCATGTCTAGGGATGATGCAATCCCGATTAAATTCCAGGAGGATCATTCCTTATTACTTTAAGACATCTCACCATGTCTAGAGACGATGCAATCCCAATCAACTTCCAGGAGGATCATTCCTTATCATTTTAAGACATCTCACCATGTCTAGGGACGATTCAATCCCGATCAACTTCCAGGAGGATCATTCCTTATCACTTTAAGACATCTCACCATGTCTAGGGACGATGCAATCCTGATCAACTTCCAGGAGGATCATTCCTTATCACTTTAAGACATCTCACCATGTCTAGGGACGATGCAATCCCGATCAACTTCCAGGAGGATCATTCCTTATCATTTTAAGACATCTCACCATGTCTAGGGACGATGCAATCCCAATCACGTACCTTTTGAACCGAGGTCCAGGGACGATGCAATCCTATAATTCAATTCTCGGAGACATCTATCTACGGATCAATTCAAGGGACCGATGTCCGGGGATTATACAATCCCCACCTGTCCACTAAGGACTTCATTTTCAGAGACATCTGTCTACGGATCAATTCAAGGGACCGAAATCCGGGGACGATACAATCCCCACATGTCCACTAAGGACTTCATTTTCGGAGACATCTGTCTACAGACCAATTTAGAACATGTGTTCAAGGATGATGCAATCCCTCTTCCTTCTCGGAGACATATGTCTACGGATCCTTTTAGAACATGTGTTCAAGGATGATGCAATCCCCTTGTCAACTTAGACCCTGTCTAAGGACCATCCACCAACCTCTCTATTGGCATCACCAATATAGGTATCCTCATCAATACATGTATACATATCATCAATACAAGTAATACAGGTATCCTACATACAAGTAAGCATATAATCGATATAGGTATCCTCATCATCGACTTCACTGTCGATGCGGGAAATCTCATCATCAGTGTCTACATCACTCCCCCTTTCGAGGAGGGTCCTACCAAGCTTGTCTTGGAAATACTCAAACTTTTACTTGAGGTAGAGGTTTGGTTAGTACATCGGTAACTTGTTCATCAGTGCCTACAAATTCGAGCTTTATAGTTTCTTTCTGCACCATATCTCGTATATAGAAATATCAGATCTCTATGTGCTTTGACTTGTCATGGAATACTGGATTCTCTGCCATCTTTATACAACTCTGTTTGTCACACAGGATCACAGTTGGATCTATCTCTAAGTCAAACAATCCTGAAGCCATACCGCTTCACAACTAGTAGAGCAAGCAGCCATATATTCCGCTTGTGCCGAGAGCCACACTAGGCTGCTACCTGCTAAACCACGAGATCATGCCAATCCCAGACAATAACATCCTCTCAATGTGCTCTTCTTATCTGATACACTTCCTGCCCAATCAACATCTGTGTAGCCATCTGAAGTCATGATCTCCAAGATAACATAGATAAAAGTCTATCGTACCTTTTAGGTACCTCATCACATGCTTTGCAACTATCAGGTGAACACATCTAGTTTCCACTAGATACTGACTCAAGGTGTTCACAGCAAGGCATATATTTGGCCTGGTATTTGTCAGATACATCAACGACCCAATAATATGTCTATACAGAGTCACATCAACTCACTCTGAGGAGTCATCAGCTAACAACTTCAAGTCGGAACCCATGAGAGTGGCCATGGTTTCACATTCGAACAGATCAATTCTTCTTAAGATTTTTCACAGCATACTTTCCTTGGTTGAGAAAGATTCCTTCTGAGCCTTTTCATGCTTCCAGTCCTAGGAGGTAATGTATCAATCCGAGATCATTCATCTCGAACTCTGTAGCTAGCTTCTTCTTGCTTTTCATGATTTGTTTCTCATTCCCTGTCAGAAAGAGATCATCTACATACAATAATAGTATGATCCATAACCTTAAGGTAAAGGTTAGGAATAGCTTTGCTTCTGGTAAAACCCAAGCTTGTCAAGAAACTGTCAATTCTCCCTCTGTGACTAAACATCATTCACACTCTACATTGAATGATCTTCTGCATATCTATCTGTGCCATCTCTCGTCAGATCGGTCTACTGATATGAGCCTCGAGATCATTCGAACTCTGTGGTGAGTTCCTTCTTGCATCCATGTCATCTATATATAGAAACCATATTCAACCTTGTAGCAAAGGTTGAGATCCACATCACCCATGGTGATCATTAAGCTCATCAATTGACTATCGATCCTGGGTACCCATACAGAGCTTTCTTCAATTGAATCCTAGGAGTTTTTGCACTTCCTCTTCAATCATACCATTGAGAGAACAATATTATCTATCTACTTGAAGCAAACATCTAGTCATGATTCTCTTCCTCTTCTTAAGAGAATCTGCTAGCCACGGGCCTTCTATATTATGTTTGATTTGTAAATCTTCTTGTTGAACATCCATCACTTGTTCGGTGTTCATCATTCTTCATGATCTTTCCTACAAATCAAAATTAAGTGCATGATTAGTAATACTTCATAATCATCAAATCATGTTGACATGATAACTTATTATGCATACAGATATGGTTTACATAGTTATGCTACTATCTTGACCAATACTTTGGCACAACACTTTTTCATATCCTGTATGCATACAATGGCTATCAAGATGCCTTTCATCTCTACCAGAACATACTATCGAGAGCGTGCACAGCTCTCAGCATGTCAGCAAAGAGGTTTCATTCTAGACAATCAACAATGGAATGTTTGTCCAACTTACCAATCACATGCATATTAGTAGTATACTGTTTAATGCTATATGAATGTCTACACTCAGCATGATATATTCTAGGAATACAAATATGCATACAACTATTACAAGCAATATCATTTACTATTTCGGAGATTCAAATAACAACTCAAATACTTATCTTTTATGTTTGTCTGGTTGCCTCTCGCTTGATCTTCTATATGTCTTTTGAACATCTATTCATTCTGTACCACTGTGCATGCTCAAGTGTGCACTAGTGTCATCCTCATGATCTCATACACAAGCATACATTCATTAGTATAATCTCAATATTATCAAACCATTATAATTCTAAATAATCTTGAATATGTATGGTCATGATCATTCAATACATGGGTATACTAAGATCCTAGCACAAAGTAGGATTCTAACTTGACATAGGAAAACATACCTGGATTAGTATACCTGCTTAGTTATGTCTAACATACCTAAAAAATATCTTCTTTGTTCTCTTTAATGATTTAGAGATCCTGTGCTAGAACCTGCATATCTCATAGGTTAAGCATAATAGAACAAATTCATACATACCTCGTGAGTAGAACTTCTATGTGATCAAAGATTATGGATGAGTCTTTGTTTTCATGTCATCATGGTCATGGAACTTGATTTGTCTTTCGTGATGTACCTAAATCTTGTTAGCAGACAACATCAACCTCATACAACACCACAGTGCATTAGTACAATCATATAGCCCTAATCAATGAATGTCTTCTATCATTCACATGCATTCATACTTTTACTAGGGTGATAAGACAATTCTAACATTAATCAAGATTGTACTAACCTAAATAATATGAAGACAAACATATTATGAACTTAATCAAGAATCAGATTTCAAGACATACCTGTATCACCTTAAGTCATACTTGTCGAGATTTCTTGTAGTCTTCTTATGTAAGGCCTTAGCCTCAACTCCCCCTGAAATTGGATTTGGAGCTCGATTAGGGTTTGTTAGAGAAACCCTAAAAATTCAATCTTTGACTTTCACACTTCTGAATGGATGGAAGGATGTGTCTTGCTGAGCTGATCAAACTTGCAAACTTCAATTTTGAAATCTCCAAAATTTGACCCCTCAAAAATTGCCTTTGAAACTTCTGGATCTTCTGGACAGGATCCCGAACTAGGGTTTTATGGAGCCCACCCTTCTGCCCAATCAAAAGGTTCGATCCAAAGTTCTAATCTTTTAATTTTTTTTTTCTGAGGAGCTTCCAGCCGTTGTCACAGACTTCAAAAATTCCAACTTTTGCAAAGGCCCTAATTTTCACCTTTCCGATCAAAATCCCGAACTAGGGTTTGATCAAGCCCACTCTTCTGACCAACCAAAAATTTTGATCTTGGTCTCTAAATTTAGATTTTGATGAGGAGTATTCATCCGTGGACTTCGATTACAAAAATTCCAACTTTCTTCAAAACCCTAAATTCTGGAAGCCATGAATGAATGTGCTAAAAAATAATTATGTTTTGACAGAAATATGTACCTGATTGTTTCTAGTGTAACTACGAACTTTTCGATCCAAAGGGTCTGGAATTTTTTTTTGTGGTATCCTGACCTGTCATCTTTCCATCCCGACAGGTTTGACCTCAATTGGATTTTCTGAGAGAGATTTATGCCAAGTGTCGCAACGTGACCTGTTTATGGGATAAAACAGGAGAGCGAACTTGTACGACGTTCCACATGTTATTGGTTCTACTTCAGCCTCTAAAAATGTTTCCTGATATAGTAAATTCCGTGCACTACCTGTCACTTTTTACGAAATTTCATTTGGAGCTTCCTAGCCCAAGTTATGACCTTTTTTCCTAGGTCACCTGATTATGACTGAGATCTGGAAGAGGCAGAAACCCTAACTTGCACTGATCATAACTCACAAAGTACAATGAATCTGAGGGTGTCCTTTGGATACAAGGTACATGGGGATGTTATCTATGATATGTAAACTTTTCAAATCTTGAACCTTCTCCAAAATGGATTTAAAGTGAAAGTTCCACGATGACTGGTCTTTGCTATATAAAACCCTAACCTTCAAATTGTCGCAAGTGAAGCAAGTGTCGTTAGTGCCATACATTGCCTTCCTTCAGGTTAGCTTTGATACCATGTTAAGATTCAATATGATAAGACATAAAATATCAGCATTACATTTCATTTCACAACAATAGCATATACAGGATCACTGAAGATACAACAAGCACGACATAAACACAAGAGACACAGATTTATCCTGGGAAACCCTCATGGGGTAGAACACCCAGCAAAGCTTCCTCAATATAGATGAACATAAAATACAAATATGTAAACCAAAGACATGACCTCCTCCTCCTCCAGAGCAGACCTCTCCCTCACAAGTGCGCTACTTTCCGAGTGAGTGAATGTGTGTGAGATAAGTGAGGAACATCCTCCTCTACTTATACTTGTTTCCTGACTGACTTTTACACAAGCTAGGTCGGCCCCAACTTAATTACTGGGTTAAACACCCCATTACAACTTATTGGGCCGACCCCTCTAGGGGGTGGTCTAATAACCCTGTGACCCATATAACACATACAAGGCCGACTCCCACTAGGGAAGTCTAATAACCCAAGTCACCACAATCCGACAGAGGAATAAACATCTCCGGATATACAATAAGATCTTCACGGAGGAATGAAACATCTCCGGAATAATAAAGTACAAATATAATTTTCTTAGAAGTTACAATATTTCAACATTAGAATCTCCCCCAAAAAGAACAATAGCTCACCAAAAGCGCCCTTCCTCAAGGATCAAGAATACGCAAGGAGAATTGGAAATGGTTGGAGGAATGAGATGCACTAGAAGAAACCACGAGTTGTCCTGTAGTTTACACCTACAAATAAAGACTCCATTAAAGCTCCAAATGAAAGGTCTTAATGGCCTTTCCAATTGCCAACTAGGATGGAAATCTTTCACCCTCGAAATTGGTGCTAAGGCAAGTAGAGTAGCACTCCACTAGCTCTCCTCTCCCAAATGCAAAATGCAAATTCTAAAATGATAAAAAAGATGCTATTCTTCTTTGTTCATGACTGTTATAAACTTCTAAGGTCCTCCATGGGTCTAATTCCTTCCAAGATCTTCATGCCAACTCAAGTTAGGAAGAGATTCCCAAGTATGCCACTTGTCCTTCCAATTCTAGCCCTCTCCTTCTCCAAATTCGAATTGGTGTCTCTTTGGATGCCCTAACTCACTTGAGCGCCCTCTTTGAGGCTATTTTTAGCCCTGACATGTCATACATGTCATATGTTAGCCTTCAGGTCTGATTTGTGTCATAGGTGTCATAGCATCTTCATCATTGTTGTCATAGAGCTAGGGAATCTAGCCCAAGTGTCCCACTAGCTCCAAATTGCCTCTTCCTCTTCCATGGGAGTTACTCTTCCTCTACATTTCGACCTCATTGACTCATGCCAAGTGTTATTCCCTTCCAACTCATCCCAATAACATTGGACTTCTCATGGATTCGAATTGACAAGAGGAGGATGCCTTGTGGCATAGAAAATATAGCTTGTGTGGGTCCCACTTCCTCCATGTGTCTTCATGATCAAATGCCACTTTTATTTTCCCTTGTATATATTTATTTAGCTCCTTTATTAAATATTTATGCTATTCTAATGTCCACACATCATTTATTATCCTTCTTATTTCAAATCCCAATGCTTCCACCCACAACCTAGGAAACTAGTAATTTTCTTCCTTGGCAATTATTTGACCCTTAACATCAATTTGACAAACTCTCGTGAATATGGCCAATGGGATTAGGTCATTGTGACCCAATACAAAATTTGGGACATGACACCTTTGCTTTAGCATTGTAAGTGTTGGCCTCTACCTTATCTGTTGTTGTCGTTGTCTTTCACACAATTTCTAAAATGACTGTATTATTTGAAGAATGTTGTGATTACTATAAATTTCAACCAAGTTTGGCTTAACAACCATGATGTTTTTCACCAACACTGTGCCTATTATCAAAACTTACCATGCATTTTGAAAAATTCCTTAGGGCCTTGATATTGCCATTTTTGGGATGGCATATATGTTTGTCCATGATGGGCTTGTTCATCACCACTTTCATGTTGAGCCTATTGCAGATGTTCCATATCTTCTGAAGGTAGCAGTTGCACATTAGGTTTGTTCCTAGATTCATCACCCTAGATCTATGGATACGTTCATCTAGTTGTGACATCACATAGATTTATTTTCGGTAATTAATGAATCTCTTATATATTTGTGTAAATGCAACTCCATTTGCTTCAGATAAGTTTAATGGTGTACCATATGGTCTTTTCCTTGGACCAAAAGTGAGTTGCTCCCTCCCTTGTAATTGTTTGTAACAATGGCTTTCATATATGATTGGTATTTTGCATGCACAAACTTAAGTGAATATATATTGATAGTTTATTCATTTTTGAGTTTTATAGAACTCAAACAATTGGAGGCCATGATGAGCTAGACAAATTGTTTAATAGTTAGATAAAGGGTCTCCAAAAGCTCCAATGAAGGCTCTGACTTTCCTGCTTGAGTTATTTCGCTACCATTTTATATCTTCATTCATGGACATGTGTAAATTTGTACACACTAAGAGAGGGTATCCTTGACATAAAGGATTTAGAGCAACCCTAATCATCTAACTCGTGTAGATAAGAAAAATCTCTTGTTTGCAGGCTTTGTAAGCTTTTGTTGAATAGGCACTAACCAGTTTCTTGAAATTTTGCTTATGTTTATTTTATGAGGATTTGTTGCAAAGAGCCTTTCATCTCACACATAGAGGAAAATGTTGAAAAACCTACATGGAAATGACTTAGGGGCTTTGTATCAACTTGAACCATACATTATGCTTCATTGGGTGAAATTAGTAATAATTTTAGAAATTGTATCGATCATGAAATTGACTCATTGAAATTTTAGATAGAAGAGCATTGGATTCATTGAAATTATAGATGGAATAGCATTGGATTGATGATATATTGATGTCCATGTTGGGTTTTATGAAGTCCTTAAAAAATGTCACATGAGGATCTTGGGAAGATGCTGTAAACGAAGGGCGAACCATCTATGAGTTTGTGCATGTTGTTCTAACATGGGAAGAGCACACAACTAGCTAAATGGCTTATCTACGACCTTCTCCAACGATACTTATTTGATTGGCACGAGGTCATATCAATGGTAGAGAGTGAAAATGTAGTCAAAGAGGGTTGAATGACCTGAGTTATCATGAAAGTAATGGACATAGAGACATGGCATTACATTTTGACGTTTTTACTGTCAAATGGTATGTAGTCACTGTGGGCCATGCATGCTAATGATTATAAGTCATTGTGAACCTTGCACATTGATTATTTGAGGACAAAGGCTTCAATATATTTCAAGGAGTTTATTATTCTTATTTAGTTGAGTAAGAGTTTGGGACTTCATATTTTGATATTTATGTTTGTTGGGCACTTTCCACTAATGTGTTCTATTATTTTTTGCAATAGTTATCCTCTTCACCTTGTACAATTAGATGATATGATAAGTATACCTTGACAAGATTCAATTTGTTTAAAATATGTTGGAAGTAATCTCTTTATCACTTCGACTATACCTTTGAATTGACACAGAAAAATACCAACTATCACTTTGTTTTGCCTGCAGTGACGCTGAGACAGATCATGGAAGACAAATTTTGAGTAATTTCCTACATATGATTAGAGAATATCTACCTTCTGTTGCAGAAGAAGTTGAAGCTCAGTTATATTCCTCTGGGACTATTGAACAAGGTGTTTGTGCTTCTACCTGAAATTGGATTTGCACACATCCTCATTCATATATCTATAGAAATATGCAGCAAGTTGAATTGTGGATGTAATTATTTAGATTATTTGCAGAAGACTATATCTATGGTGTGTACACCTTGGGGAAAGAATGGAACATGGCTAAAGATGTTGTAGTTAAATATCATTATAAGATTTAACGAAACTTTGCATTGGCTATTAGTTTATCTGTAGATTTTCCTATTTGTGGTCTACCCTCTTTTAAAAGCTTGGAAGAGAAGTATACAGTTGAACTATTATTTTTTGTAGGGTGCAAGTAGAGGAAGAGGATGATTTTTAGATCCGGTATATAATCTAGTGTAAGAGCCAAAACAATCAATGTGGGGGAACCCAATGGGAAAATGGTCCTATTTGTTAACATGAATGCATGTCATCCCCATAAAATTAAGGTTTTCGAGCCTTTCAAGTTCAGGTGTTTAAATCCACTTGTTATGCCAAACAATATAATTAAGATGAAGATGATGATTGATTTTCAATGTTTAAAAAGGTTGGCATTGATTAAGTATGGGATTTATGCAAGGTTCTCTTAAATAATTTGAATGTGTGCTTTTTGTTTTGAGAATTAATTGTAGTTTTGTTTATTTATTTTCAGTTATAACATTTTGTGACTAGTTTTACTCTTATGAGCTTAATAGGCAAGAAATAAACTGAATTAGTAAATACACTGAAATCTGCTTTATTGATCATTATTTGTGAATTTATCAACAAACATAATTCTCAGTGTTAGAAATTAACACCATTTGAATCATGAAAATGATAAAATAGTGGTAGTAAAGATATAATGCTACAATAATTTTAAGTAAAAAGTATATGTACTTTTTAATTAATTTTTTTTTTCTTTTCATTTTTTAACCTAAAAGGTAGGGAACAAGCTCCAATCAGCTCTTGTTATTAGAAATATTATATGTACATCTTATATTATTTGAAATAACTTCTAGTATAAAATCTCTTCTTCTCTTCTTAAATAAGTGATAAATACTAAACACTTAAATATTGCTTAAATTCTAAATATCTATCTAAAAGTGTCATAAAATTATAAGAGTGATTTGTTTTGGGAATCTTAGTAACTAGTATACCCTAAGTGCGGAAAGTGAGCATAAAAGTGAATGGGGTATGGATACATTGCACAAATAGGGGAGAATCATTTTTTTATTGGATGGTGATGTCCTCAATGAATTTTTCAATGATTGAATTTCTTCGTGGGTTGTTGGTGCCACTAATACAAAGTTCACTTACTAGGGGATCGGAAGAGTCCTTAGTGCACAGTTCACAAGAGGACCATTACATCAACAATTTTCTTGTTGGGATAGTCATCACACTCTACAAATAGTTGATGAGTCGGTTTCAAATAGTTGATGAGTCGGTTATTGTAGTTGTGGGATACCTTGAAAGGGATTTTGGCTCGATAACATCTTTTTGTAATCTAGAGAATATGGGTTTTAAGGCTAAGGAATTAAGAATGGAGTGAATGAATCCTCATGTGGATGAACCACATGAACATAGGTGTGTTAAATCCCATTTCCAGAGAATCTAAGCACATGAGGGGGTGTCGTCTTAACCATGCTCACTCTATGAAAATCACAATGAAATCATTGTCATTATGGTCACACATAAATAAATAAAATACATCCTAAAACAATGAAAATAGGAGCCTGTTTTTTAAAATAAGGCATTATGTAATTTGTTAAATTTACATTAGTGGTTTTTATTAGTGAAATTTTCACTATTCTATGCATCAAATAGAATTCATCAAGCTTCCCTACTTTAATATTGTATTTTTTTTTTTTTTGGGCATAATTCTTCCTACCATTACTTATATCACCAATGATTATGTCCATGTTTCAGATACATTTTTTTCAAAATGCTTCTTGCTATTTTCGATTGTCATCTTCTTGTAAAGGTTTTTTCTATTTCTCACGTTGTTGAAGGGATTACAGAGGTTGAAAACCAATTTGGCGGTGAGGAGGGAGGGATACACCGGAAAATATGATGACAAAGATATGAAAAGTTTATATGTTGGGCATCATTGGATGTCATCCCTTCTCCATTGAAGTCCTCTTCATTTTTTGCAATTTCTCAATGGCATCCCACCATTCGTTGTTAGGGTATTTTTGGATTTCTCTATATGGGCTTTTATTTTGATATTGCAATCACTTCCACATCAAAATGAAAACTTGAAACCCACAACACATTGGTGTAGTGAAAGTGGCGTAACAAAGATCCAATTCTCAAAATACTTGGAGACGCCACCATAGGCCAACACAACTTAGCAAAGCTTTGACTCATCTAAGAACTACGTGGAATACCTAATGTGTTAGGTTGTCATAAAATATTTAAGTGGTGAGTTGGATAAGAATGAGGGAGTCCAATGTGAGATGTGAGGAAGTGTTAAACCTTAATATATTTTTTGTAAATAAATAATGAATCCTCACTGTTGGATAGGTCAAAATTATGAATAATATAAAAAATGGATGAAAAGTGGTATGTAATTGGATGGAAATTATAGGGTGCATGTAAGTCTATGTGAGTCAAAATGAATATGTACAATTGAGCAAAGACTGCAATGTTTGGTTGTGCAACATCAAAATTATAGTTGAGGGCACTTTAGTTCACTTCAATTGGGTTGATAGGGTTTAATGTGATAATGCAAATACATATAGTAAGTAAGTGGGAATGGCTTGGTTGGGAGCGTAAAGTTCGGGATCAAGGATCACTCACCTACATGAGTTTCCTTACGATAAGTCTTATGAAGATTATGGTCAATCCCCATGCCACTGTAGTAGAAGGATCAGAATGACGCTTGCAAACTCTTGAAGGAGTTCTCTATCTATAATTGGTGGTTGCTTAAATGGGAAAAAGAGATTTGTAATTGGACATCCTTTGAAATGGAAAATGAGATGTATCAACCTTCTCCAAAGGCTTCCCAACTTGAGTGTTTGATCATGAATGACATGTTATCTCAGGATTAGTTTTTGGAGCACCATTCAATCCAAGAGTTAACCAAACATCCCACTACAACATGCTTATACTCTTCATTTCTTGTTCTTCGGATAGTAAATGTAATTCTAAATAATTTGGATAAGAAGTAAATGGTTATGTTGGCCTGAATGATGGAAGGAGACATGAGATCTAGGGTTCCCGCAAGCTCTAACTTTGATTTAGGAGGAGGGTTATTCTTTGGTCTAAGATAACATGGAGGAGGATCTAAAATTAATATACTACAATGAAGTTGACTAACTTTAGTTTACAGATTGCATCAAGAGGTTATTGATATCTAGCACAAGTCTAATACATTTAAAGATGATGTATGTTCGATAATCCATATTAGAATACTTTAAGCCCGAGGACACTTGGTGAGAATTTAGATGAAAAGGTTTTAGGTGGGATAGGATAGGTGAGGGTACGTGCCACTAGTTCCAAGGAGGTATTTTCTCCTCTTAAGTCCGTAGGCTTGAGTCATCTGAAACCTACTGAGATTTATTCTACTACCCAAAATTTATCATCATTACTGAGCCATACCTCTCTACAAGGTGCCTCTGCAAATTCTTCTATGGAGGGAGGGAGATTAAGTTTAGGGGACATAAATTTTCAAATATTATTGAGGAATATTAGCATAGAGAAGACTAAACCCTAAGCAAAAAGAGGATCCAAATCAAGGGAGGATCCAAAAAATAAAAGGAGGAGATACATAAGACCGAAGTTGGATAAATTCAAAATGGTCGTGTGTATGGATGTTGGAATGTCTAAGATCGAAGGGTTGATGAAAAAGGTGATTATTGGCAGATTTATGGGGGGGAATGTGAAGGGTGAATTCTAAAAGGATGGATGAAGGAAATATGGAAGTTGGTTATGGGGTAATCCCCAATTTTTCATATGCTAGTTCAAGGGTGGATATGTTTCTTCTAAAAAATGGAATAGATGTGGACATTCTTCTCATAATGGAAATGGGTTTATTTTGGGTTAAGCCTTCGTGGATGGAAGTTGGGCTTCAATCTTAGATCAGAGGCGACTTACATACAAAAAATATGGGTGATGATCCATGGATTCTTGATGGAATTATGGAACAAAAGAATCTTGGAAGGTATAGGGAATAAAGAAGATTGTAGGGGTTTTTAAATAAATTCTAGAAATGGATTTAAGATAAGGTATCTTAGGAGATATTGATATAGATTGGGGTCAATGGTTATTTTCTCAAAAATTGGACTATTAGGGGAACCCCTTCAAGTGTAGTTCATGTAATCATATATGACATGTGGGAGGATTGCATATACCCTAGGAGGGGTTTTGAAAGGCACAAAAAGATACAAGTCAAGGAAAACAAACACTTCAACAAATAAAATATATATCTAGTGTTATTGAAAGGAAGAAAGCAAGGAGAACCATAGGCTTTGGAGCAACAACCCATAGTGGATCTAGAATGTGAATAAAATCCATTTAAGTGCACAAAGGTCAAGAAGTAGCTTCAAGGATCCAATTTGGAGCTATGTAATCAAGTGAGGATGAAGGTGAGCCTAACTTAAATCCTTCTAATTGTTTTAAAGAAATACATCTAATTCCCCCTTTTTCCAATGGTGGGAGTGTAATGATCCTTCAAATTATGAAGGCCTTAAGGTTAGGAGCTCTAAATGCTCTAAGTCAATAGGAAGCCTAAAATTGTAGAAAGCCCATTAATCTACTTACTAAGGGCCAACCCTATCTCCAAAAGACAACCTAGGGAATATTAACTTGCATTCTCATAACTCCGAAGAAAAAATTCCATAAAAATGTCCCACTTTTGAAGATCTAGGAAAAAGAAGATTGGAAGAAAATTCCAAAACCCATTTGTAAAATACAATTATCATTTAAGATCGAAGAAGGAAGTTTTGGAATGTTCCGGGGTTACAGAAGGAAGATTGGCATTAGACTAGTCAAACCCTAGTTCCATAGGAAGGAAATATTAATTTCTCTAGAAAAATCCCAAGCTAAGAAGGAAGTGAGGGAAGGGAAACAACTCACTATTAGTGGGGTCCTTATAGTAGGCTAGAGCCTGAAATCAATGGCAAGATGATTATCTTATACTTAAATTCAAGAGGGGTTGAGGGTGCCCTTAAGCAACAAGCCATAAAAGACTATTAGAAGTGTATAAACTTGATGTTCTTATGATTCAAGAAATGATGTGTGTAGGGTCAAACATAATATATTTTCTATCTTATTTTATGAAAGATTGGGACTCACTTAAGGATTATAAAGTAGATTGATCACCAGTTGAAATAAAAAAATTGACATATTATTTACAAATGTTTTACCTACAAATATTGTCATTGAAGTGAATTCCAAGGAATTTGGGAGGATCTTTAGAATAAAAAATATTTATTGATCCAATGGAGACAAAAAGCTTTATTAAGAAGGTTTAGGAGATAGAAGGATAATTAATGGTGATCATATTATGATAGGAGAATATCTCAATATTACTCTTTGTTGAGCATTGGTTGTCATTGATGTCAAGTGTTTGATTGAAGAGGATGTCAAGTGTTTGACTGTCATTCAATGTGAGGAGATTGTTGAGCATTGGTTGTCATTAATGTCAACTAAAGAAGATGTCAAGTGTTTGATTGTCATCCAATTTCAAAGAGGATGTCAACTGATTCAGTATGAGTCATTGATATCAACCTAGATCAAAGTGGATACAACATTCCAACTGAAGTACGAATAAGCCACTTTGAGGTAGTCTATGCACATGATAAAGAAAGCATGAACACCAGAAGTATATGCGAAAATGATGAAGGTGACACATATGTATGCAAATTTGGAGTATATCTAAGAGTGCATCAAGGATACATCTTGTAGGTCAAGTTTGAAGAAGTACATAAAATGATACATCATGTAGATCCAGAAGATACTTCATGAAGATCCAATTCAAGAAGAAACATAAGTAATGGATCCTGCATCATATGGCCCTTGCGCAGAAATCAAGTCCACCAAGTCATACTCTCTCATGCTAGCAAATTGAAGGAGTTGGTTGGACCATGGTACATATGCTCAAACAACCAAGAAGTTGGTTGAATAAATGGTGCAAGTATGCAAGAAAGCCTAAGCATTGCTTGGTTGATGGTTGGGAGTGCACAGGAAGAAAGGAACAATAGATGATTGGACAACCCTGAAAGTGCGCAAGCATAGCCAATGCTTTTAGTAAGTGGAATGTGCACGAAATCCTAGAATGGTACAATGGTTGAAGTTAATATATATGCAAATTCCACAACCGACGAACAACAAGTGCGCAAGTCCCACAAGTGATGAAAAGGCATAAATAAAAGTTCTACCAAATAGAAGTCGGAGTATGTGCAAGTTCTGAAAAGTATCTATACACCAAGGGAACATCACCAAAATGAAATGATGAAGCAAGGGTCATAATATCACTAAATAGAAGATGGAGAATGCATGGATTACGCAAAGCATTGATATCACAAGGGCACATTACCCACAAGGGTTGGTATAGCACAAGTCTTGATCACACCAAGACGAAGGAGAAGATTACACACAAACCATAAGGCAATGGTACATCAAGAGCGCAATGAAGGACCTTGATGGCGCTTGATACATCTAAGATGACACATCAATAGCGCTGATGATGACACGTTCCATATGAACAATCCGTGAAGTATGGAAGGTGGGATGCCACAAATAACTTACGAACATACAATCCATGCAAGACATGTATAAATAGAGATGCAAGTTGGAAATTTGAAGTAAGCTTGGAAGCAAGAACACAAGTGTTTTTGTGTAAAAGTTTCAGTTTGTTTTTCGGGGCATCAAGGGGATCGTGGACAGAACAAATGATCTAACGAAGAGCCGAATGTGCACATGCAGTTGAACAAATTTTTTATGGTGCAGAGAATGATGCTGTAGATTTGTGACAATTGTGAAAACACCGAAAGGAATACATACTGAAGAGTGCGCAAGTGTTGGATATCTCAAATGATAATTATGCAATCAAGACATCGATAGTCACAGATGCTATAAAGACAGAAGTGTAGAGATAGAACCGATGTTTATCAGATATTGCGCAAATGTCTAGCTGATGTATAAGAACATAAGTGAAAGTGTGCGAAGTTGAATACTTCATCTGATGATCAACAACATAAGAGTAGCAGAACTTGGCAGGCGCATCATGATGCAGATGATCTGAGAGAAGTGCGTTAAACTGAATGGACGAACTATTTGATGCACAGGATGTTGCATATTATCTGAGTAACTGCAGCACTTTATCAGAACGAACACATTAGAATGTGCGCAGTTCCATCTGTTATTGGTGCTTCACATTGACCAACAAACTATCAATAGAAATCAAAATATCATTTGATCTTTGCAGTGCAGATTGCAGATCCAACAGAGCACATAATACAAGAAGTAAATCATCAACAGAAGTGTGAGTTGACAGGAATGAGAAGTAAAGTGATGTATACAGCACAGTGACATATTACAGTCTGCATACAAATATAGCACACAACAAAATCATCATCAGAATATCTGAAGAAGTGTGCAGAGTTGAATATCAACAAGTCAGTAAAATATTTTGGACATCAGGGCGGTCAGAAGGGGCAAGGAGATAGGGAGTTGGAGCTTCCTTCAGGTTGGTGCCTGTAAAACAACAAAGAGACAGGGAGTCGCAAAATCCTTCAGGTTGGTGCTTGTAAAACAAAGCCACAGGGGGTCGGTGCCTCCCTCCAGTTGGTGCTGGAGAAATCATAGGGGGTTGGTGCCTCCGTTTAGTTGGTGCTGGTAAACATAGGCATTTGGTGCTTCCTTGAATGTATTCTTTCTCACTATAAAGCAACATTCTGTGGTTTTCTCCTGTTTGGGTTTCCACGTAAAAATATTGTGTCTTATGTGTCGATGATGTGGTGCTTCTATGTGTGAATGTTTATTTACTGATGCATAACATAAGCTAAAGATTAAGTAAGGACTAATTTGTTTAAAGAAGGTAAATCTGCTAATAACTGCATTAATACTGATTCGCCCCCCCTCTCAGTATTAAATCGATTCCAACAATTGGTATCAGAGCCGATGTATTCAGTAACAGATTAACATCTGGAAGATAGATCAGTGCGTAGTTATGAGAAAGGAAGGTTCTCTAAGCGAAGCACCATGGTTATAGAAGGACGAATGTATAGAACATCTCTATGTTGTAGAAGCAAGGGATATTATTTGGACACAAAGAAATACGAGAGAAGAAGTCAAGAATATAGAAACCAAGACATTAAATCTCCTAAAGAAGAAAGAAGCAGAATCCAAGGAATTGGTAACAACTCTCACTGACCAGCTACATGAAGTTAATGAGACCAGCCAAAATGTAAGATCAAGAAACAAAAACTTGGAAACCAAGCTGAAGAAGCTATGCGCAGATAATCAGAAGCTTGAAAATGAAATAACCCACATAAAATAAGAGTTGGGAAGGGTTGCGTAAGAAAAAGAAGAAAATACTAAAGAAGTTATGTCACTAAAAGATAACCTTCAGAAACAACATGAAAATCAAAAACATATTCAAACAAGTCAACTAGAGGTTATCTCTCTCAAAGAAAATAATTTGGAATTTGAGAAATTGCTTGATGAATAATGAATTTCATTACAGGAAAGGGAGGAGGAACCAAAAAGGTTACAAGACCAAGTCACCATAATAGAAAGCTTTGATAAAAGCACCGATGTACTAAATGAGATTCTCGACAAGCAAACACCCTCTCACAATAAAAATGACATAGGCTTCGAAGACAACCATGAAAAGAATGTGGAGGAACCTGTGCAATTAAGAAGGATGAACATGTTTACTGCGCAAACAAAAGGAATGAATTTGTGCAAAACCGCTCAATGTTGGAAATGCACAATGACTGGACATATTGGAAAATACTGCAACAATGTGGTCTGTTATAAGTGCAACAAAATTGGTCACAAGGCATTGGACTATGAAAAATCAGGGAAGACTGTGAAACGATGGATAAAGAAGACTGACAAATCGCCTGAATCAAAAATTGAAGGCAACATTGATGAAGTTCAAAGATAAATTCATTGCTATAAAAAGGTCTCAAGAAAAAAGAATGAGAATACTAATACTGCGCCAAACGAACCTCTCAATGAATGGAAGGACACCAGAGACACATATGTCTCCAGCTTAGCGTGAAACTGATTCATTGTTAATCAAACTCATCGCAGTAAGACATGCATGCCATATCATAAACTGCGACAATAATTTATTGGATTAGTGGTATGTCTGGCATTAATTACACAAATGACAACATCATAAATGATAAAAGGAAGTTCAGTGCATTTGGAGCGACTAATTGAAATCTCTAGGAAACTTGCCATCATCCTGAGGTAGGACCAAATCAAGGGAAATCTATAGCTCATTAATGATAGTCGATACAACCGGCCTTCAAAATCCCTGGATGTATCTAGTTAGAACCCTAGTGCCTACTAAGAATGATTGTTGCAAGAAAACTATCAGTGAAAGATTGAGAATTGAGAACCATGGAATTCAAGATACAACAGAAGAAAAAATCTATGGAGACATCAGCACTTGATGAAGACAATCATGAGTATATTCCCTCACAAAAATTGAATGCTCAAATGTTCATTTTATCTGAATTGGAAATATCAAAGCTTCCTGATCGAAAATAATCCGAAGGAGCTACTATTGAAGAAAACATATATGGTGCAATAGACAAGGTCTTGTTTACGGAATACGATGTTGGAAAATTTCCAGAACTCGCCAAAATGCGGTATATGGAGCGATGTGAGTAAGGAGAAATGATACTCCAAGATTGGGCCATTGGATTATCCAAGTCAGGAATACTGAACTTGCTGGAAATTCCCTACTTTGGAAAATCTGACTATGCAAATATGTGTGCAAAGTTACTGTTATCATAGGTCCATAGCAGATACTTGTGGCTCAAAAGAGAAATACCCATTGACGTTGTGTTGATTGAATATATAAATGGTCTACCTGCCTCCTGAGAAGATGTAATCCCCCTCTTTTATAAAAAGGGAGTTAGGAAGAGAATGAATAATCAATATGGAACTCAAAGGGGCAACATAAGTTTTATTGTTGATCAAATCAATAACCCAGCTGTGAAATTCGCTGTCAAAATACTCACCTGCAAGTTATTTCGAAAAGGGTGCTAAGATCTAGTATCAACAACAATCATCATAGCAACATAAAAATGTGTAGAAGGTGCTCAGATGAATTGGTCTACCTTCTTGTTGAATGATTTCCTTGAAGACTGCATGGAAGCTGAAGAAAAAGGTAATCCTTTTCGTTACTCTTAGTTGTTGATTTGCATTGCATATGTTGGTTGGAAGGAGCTAGAAGGTAGACAATTCTTTGATAGAAATCGAATACCCTTCCTGGGATCCAATTTTTCAAACATGTGGGAATCCTCAAATAAGCGAAGACAAGAGATGAGTGACATGAATTTCTGTGTTTACTGCGAAGAAATTAAGCATGCTCCGCAATAAACTCCTCATATATGGCCCTATATATTTGAAGAATACAAGGGCATAATGCACTTCAAGCTTGGACTACACTATACTTTTGTTCATGCCAAGAGAGACCTAAGCAAAAGATGGATGGCCACTAAGTTCATGTGTTCCAAGAGTGATATTGTGTAGATACTGTAGGAATGGGATGATGAATGGAGAAGACCATTGACAGAAGAAGAAGAAGAGATTGCGTTGAACAAAAATGTAACTCCCATTGTGGAAGAAAACCTCACTGATAATCACACCAAATCCACTTGACAGAACATGCCTACTGAAAAGAGAAAAGAGACTAAGCATGCAGAAGGATTGGCAATAAAGAAAAGGAAAGCCTCTGAGCCCAATCCAACCAATATCCTTACTACAGATGATTTGGACAGAATATGCATAGAAATAAGAAATTCCATAGAAGAAGCCATATAATGTGTGGCCACAAAAACTGAAGTTGAATATATCGCATCACAACAAGTAGAGATCATGCTGAATATGGATGTCAAGTTTGCATATATGCGCCATCAGATACAAGTAGAGAAAAGGAAAGTATAGTAAATATCATTTAAATGGCTCATAGTTGCATTCGTATATGCAGGGAACACCACCACACTGTTGGCTATCTAACTGTTCTTGAGGTTTTCTATAAAGAGACCAGGTTCTGCGTGGTTCGAGGAACCAACAAAACCCCTTTTCATCGACCCTTTCGGCAACAATCTACGAATAGACCGAGGTCTCACCCGAGGCGAAGTAATGGGGGGGCTGCAGAATTAGGTTTCCACATCCAGGTGATGAGTGTTTAAACAAATTAGTGGGCAGTGTTCTACGAGACTCGTGCTACGAACTTTGGACTGCGCGAAGTTCCACTTCTTCGCGACGAGCGCTTAGGCTATCGCGCATCCAAGGACTGCGCGATTCAGGACGGTTCTTTACCAACATGACAACGCCACAGAGATTGCGCTTCCTCTTTGGTACTTAACCACTTTAATGGATCTTACTTAGTGTAATAAGACACGTTCAACAGGCATGATAGACTGAACCTTGCAACCTTATACACTCCAACAACAACAACAATAATATCACTGTGCACTTCCGGTGCTACGCTAAGTGTTATCCGACTAGTTCATGCATCCATCTAACTGCGAAATACTGGAGCATTCGACATTCATTCATACGTGTGATTACTTAACATATTATTCCCATCATTATCCTTATGGCGAATACATATAAAAACAAAACACATGAACTCATAAACAGAGTCTTAACCATTCACATAAGCAAATACACAGATCTGAATGCATATAATCAATCCCATAACACAAAATTTAACGTGTTTCACCCCCAGGATGGGATATATGTCCATAGGAACTGTTGTTATATTATCTTTGGGAAGGGTGCAACAGTTCCAATCGGCGCACTCAACTGTAGACTCTCTTCTCTCTTCAGTAGGTCTTTGTGCACGCAGCTTGCAGAGCGTTTTACAATAGCATTCACTTCTTAGTATTTGGAAGATTTTACAATGAAGATTATTCACGAAGATTAACGATTACCCTTTCCCTTACAAAATGTGCCCTTTTATAGATCATGCTCGTAGGTCACGTCTTTACAATAAAGTGGGCCAAAAACCCTAAGGTACCCACAACTGGTGCGGTTACCCACCACCCTACCTGTCACCGTCGACAACTTTCTCCACTTGATTTAGGATGCCTTGTTGGGACACTCATGGCTCACACGTTCTTTTGACCGCCAAAGTCATCACCAAAACGGTTACAACCACATTGTGGCCTGACGATTTTAGCCCCTTTATCCTGCTTGTCGTCGTTGACTTGGTGGCTTAGCTTCTAACTGTTTTTCCACCACTCTCTTAACAGGTTGCTTTCACCTGACTTCACGTTGCTCCATACCCAAAACAGGTCGCTTTCCTTTGACCTTTCCTTACATTATTTACCCAAAATAGGTGCCCTTCTGGCACTGCACGGTTCTACCATTTCACGGAACTGGCGCTCGGCTGTGCGGTTCCTACCCTGTCGATACTGCGTTGTTCTCATATTCACTTCTCCCCAAAACTGTCTTCCCAAAACTGCCTTCATCTGAGCTGCGCTATAACTTAGCAGCTCCAAAACTGTCCTTCTTCAAACGTATGCCAACTTGGGCCATGCCCAACAGGCCCCTAACACTTACTTGTGGCTCGTCCCTCAGCCACTTTCGTCGGTCGACTTCGCCTGCGCTTCTTCAGTGGGACTTAGCTTGTCTGTGAAGCTGCACAAAGTAATGGTGAGCTCCTCAACTGTTAACTTTGCCTTGTTCTCAAATTCCTTAACCATCTCCAGCATAACCTGCGAGACCTTCTCCTGGGCTTGTTCTTTCAGTGTTCCCTCTGTTGTCTGAAGTTCAAGAAACTTCTCATCAATCTGTTGCATTAGTGCCATCCCTTCATCCTCTATGGGTTGCAACCTTGCTGAAATGGAAACCTCTCTTTCCCTTAGCACTGTCAACTCTTTTTGCATCTCCTATATTTCATTAAATTTGTGCATCTTTTGCCTTGCAGGCAAAGTCTTCATCTCTGTGTTTGTGGCATCAATTTCCTGTTGTCTTTGTTGTAGGTCCCCTTTCAACTACATAAGGTCCAGATCCTCATTCAGTCCATCCAACATTGTATTTGCTTCTTCTAGCAAACTCTGACACTTCGCCACCTTGGCCGAAATGTTGTCTAAAGTGGCCTTTACCTCTTCTGTTGGAGCTGCGCGGTTATCTGGTGGGGTACTGGGATGCCGAGCCTCCAAATCCATGATTTTCCCTTTATAGGAAATTTCTATTTCCATCATTTCTGTAGTAAGGGACTCCACTTTGGCCCCAATCTTGATTATTGTGTCTTCGACACTTGCTTCTTCTTCACATTTGTCAATCTTTGCGCATACCACTGCTACCAATTCTTTGAGTTTGTGGTTTCTTTCTTGAGCCTCGGACAACTCCTTGGTGTTCCGCGTTGATTCTTATCTTAACTCATCAAGGATTTCTCGAAGCTGGATACTCTAGTCATATGAGGTGATGCCTCTTTCGTTAATCTCCTCTACAATTTGCATATGCAAATTGTTCAAATCTTCAATTGATAATGACCCAATGTTGAGGTCAAAATGCTCCAAGTTCTTTGTTGCTTCAGACACCTTATCATTTGTAAAAATAAGGTGCATCAGTTCAATATGCGCCACTCTAGGGTGCGCGCTCACTACATGAGATTGCCTCTTCCACGTGCTTGGCCCTCCTGATTTTCCCTTTGAGTCTGATCCTCGAACCAAATCCGACTGGGAATCTCGAATATACGCGACCATCATTTTCATTGTTTCGACCGCCTGAAGGAGGCTTAGCTGCAGCTTCTCTTGTTTTGCCTCTTTCTCTACGCGGGTTTCTTCCCATATTTCCTGCACTTTTGTCGTGATGGTCTCACAATCATCTATGTGCAACATCGGCACCAATTTGGGCTTAACAGACTTCCGCTTATTATGTTGGGCTTTTTCCAATGAAGGGCTCGTAGTCGCTCTTTTCTTATCTCTTGGATGGCCTTCCGGCTTGTCCTCCGCGGCTTCTCATTCCTTGTCTTTATCATTGTATTCCCCGTAGTCGGATTCGACATCCTTGAGGATGTCCACCTTCCACTCTGCTTGCCAATCCTACATCATCTGCTCTAGGGATTCCCCATCCAACTGATAGAAGCCTGGATACCATGAATCTCTATCCGAGTCAGCCCTCGACTGAATGTATGTGAAATGGAAGTCGGCCCTGAACCTTATCCTTCCTCTATATGCGGTGGTAACCTCCTGAGATATGCGCAGTGTTAGATGAAATGCATTGCATAGACTTTGATAGTAGATATAAAATATCTCATTGTTTTTGCACTGTCTGTAGGCCTTCGTATTTTCCCAAAGATTGGCATAGTGTGTTCCTTTTCATTATTCTCCGTAAAGTGTGTACCCCTGATAGAAAAGCGGCTTTTTCCAGTACTATGAGCCAACTGTAATGGAACGGTGCCCCTATATCCTGAGTTTCCCAGACATTGTCCAAGAACTCGTTCAGTAAATACTTCGCCCAATTGTACATAGTTCCATTCTTCGCTTACGCTACGAGGAGGATGGCCGTGGCCGACCGTTCTACTGGTTGACACTTGCACAGTATCATTCTAGATAATAAATGAAGTGTGAAGCGCGTAGCTTCATCCTGGATGGTGGATGTAAGGAAGTTGTGCTTCCCCCTTATCGCGTTGAATTCTTCTTGCATCCTTGCTGCGAGCTCCTTGTCTTGTGTCTTGTCGACGAACTCAAGCTTGGGATCCACGCCCTTCTTACTCAACCCTATGATTCTATGTATCAAATCGATATTGATATCGATTTTCCTGTCTAACCAAAGATATCCCGAGTGTGTGCACGAAAGCAGTGTGCGCACTACTACATTCAATTCTTGACTTCTGTCAAAATGGGGAATTATTAGCAGATTAAGCAACCCTGATTTTTGTATCCCCAAAGCTCATCTTTTACTTGTAATGTTTCGTTGCCTTGCTTATCAACATGGCGAATCATGTACTGGTCAGGTTTGAAGTGGTGGTATTTCCTGTCCTTTGGCTCCTTTGCTTCTAGCAAGCCGTAATCTTGAAACTTGCAGGCCTCGACTCTCCCTAAAAGGTTCCCAAAAACCTTGACATGGCGGGAGATGGGTGGTATCGGGATCTCATAATGAGCATTTCTTTCGAGATCGGTGGGTGGTGCATCATCTTTTTTCGGCATCATGTACTCAGGCACCAAACGAATGGGCCGAGCTCGAGGTAACTCTGATGGTGGTGGCATCTGCACACCTGCTGGCTTCGGCTTCTCTGATTCTTTAGCCTTGTGCTTATCTTTCTGCATTGTAGTTGTATTTCTTGGCAAGCTTCTGGATGACCCGCCCTTCTCTGCTACAGGGGTCTTTCCCGGTGTCGACATTCCTCCTTGAATGCCCGAGTTCTGAAATATTCTCACCACTTCATCTTTTGTGAATGGCTCAGTCATTCACTTACAGAACACTCGATGTTCTCACTGTCAATATCAGAAGTTGCAGAGATGAAGGATAGAAATGAATTGGTAAAAGCCCGTACGTTCCTAGTTGATGGCTATTTATAGTTGCTGCTTAGTCTGGAATGTGCCGATTAACCGTTAGTGGTCCCTTCAATGCCATATCCTTCATCCAGATCTCCCCTGAGATCTCGGTCACATCCACCATTGATGATCTCTGATCCGGTGCTGTTTCTTTAAATACCAAAAGCCGTCGGTGCCGCCAGACTGCGTGACAGTTAAATCAACCATTAACTACTAAGTGTGTTGGCCATATTACAGTATGATCTCAGTCATTTCGTTATTAATTACGCTCGAATGGCCAGATTTCCTATTAATGCGAGATTTTTATCGGTGCTTCCATTTTGGATAATGGCTTATTAACCGAATGACAGTTGTCACGGTTACTTTTTTCCATCGTGATGTGCTGGCGGTTCTGACAGAATATTTTCTTGCATACATGTGCTTCCTTGCCTTTAACTGCGCAACTGTGGTGTCATCTCATGCCTCGCATCGCAGCTTCTCATTCTTCGCAGTTATCCATTTCCATTTGATATGCGCGGTGACCTTTTGAGCTTTTCAACTGCACGGTGGTACTTTTCTTCATACTAGTCTTTGCATCTGTCCACATTCTTTTGATCTGCGCGACTGCCTTTTGAACATCGCAACTGCGCAGTTTCTTTCTCTGTTTTCTCTATTTTCTTTCTCTCTCTCTCTCTCTTTTTTAATCTGCGCAACTTCTCTTCTTGACTAGTGATGTGCGGTACATATATCCTTTCCATCCATCTTCGCATGTCGGACCAATCTGTGTACAAACTCTGTCCAATTTCAACTGTACTTGACACTTAGAAATTTTCTTCTCTTTTGATCACTGAGGGTTCTGCGAAGTAGGACTATTCCGATAGGGTTTTAGTCTACTTCCATTCACCAAACATGGTAAGGTATCTCCGGAAAACATGGCTAACTGAACTGCCCCACTGTTAGCAACATGCATAACAGTATATGGGCCAAGCCAATGCATTTTAAATTTCCCATGAAATTTCATAAACTTGCTATCATACAGGAGGACTAGGTCACCTACCTGAAAGGATTTGTTCTTGATATGGCGATCATGCCATGATTTTTCTCTGTCTTTCTACACTTGTTGGTGGAAGCCTGGGATGAAGCAATCTTCCTCCAATCCAACCAAGTGTAGAATCCTTTCTTCTATTGTTTGTTCACCCTCCATGCCTGTAGACACATCTATCCTTAAGCTGGGTACAATATACTCCATATGCATCACAACTTCTTGTCCATAGGCCAATTTGAAAGGTGTATGGCCTATCAACTTCTTGCAAGTGGTTCTGAATGCCCATAATATAGCTGGAATGTGCAGATCCCAATCATCTCTGTTTACATTGCATACCTTTGTCAGTACATTTTCCAATACCTTGTTGAAAGCTTCAACAATTCCATTGGCTTGAGGATGATACGGTGTACTCCTCTGATGATAAATGTGGAATTCTTCAGTAAGGGCTTCAATAGTTATGTTCAAAAAGTGAGTCCCTTGATCACTCATCAAAATCTTCGGGCATCCAAATCTGGTCAAGATGTTCTCAAAGATGAACTGCGTGGAAGTAATTGTGCTCCAGTCCTTCACTGGTTTAGCTTCTGCCCATCTGGTGAGACAGTTAGTTGCGGTGATAATGTATCTCTCACCAGTCCTCTTTCTTGGTGGGTTAATAGGTCCCACGAAATCAATGGCCCATTTGTCAAATGACTGAAGTGTCAACTGCGGATTCAATGGCAGTTTGTCTCTTCGCGACAGCCTTCCTGTCCTCTGACGGACATCGCAACTCTGGCAATGTTCATTTGAATCTTTATGAATTGTGGGCTACCATATCCCTGCCCTCAATATCTTCTGCGTAGTGGCTCTTCTTGTGTAATGACCTCCCGATACACCTGAGTGTGCGTCAGCCAATATGAATGGATTCTCATGCTCCAACATGCATCTGCGCAACACTTCATCCGGTCCCAACTACTATAATTGACTTGCAATTATAGTGAAATTTGTTGCTCTAACTACCAGCTGCTTCTTCTGTTGTGTAGTGAATTCTGTTGGTGCCAACCCCGTAGTCAAAAATTCTACAATGTCTTTGTAGTAGTCATCTACAATCTGTATAGCAAATAGCTTCACGTCAGGAAGACTGTCTTCAAGATTGGTGGGTTCTTCGCCTGACTCAATCCTTGAGAGATGGTCAGGTCCTAGGTTTAGTCTGCCTGGTTTAACCACAGTTTCTAAGTCATACTCATGGAAGAGTAATAACCATCTTCATATTCTCCCCCCTAACACTGGCTTATTGACCAGATATTTCAAAGCGGAATGGTCAATGTACATGGAGAAGTGCGTGTTGGGCCCTGGAATTGCCCCTTTTTTACCACACTTATTACATCATTTTTCCCTGTTACACCCTAATTCCATGGACCATATATATGCCTTTCTTCCAGATCAATCCAGAATCTTGACAAGGTATAATTCATTATTGCGTCATTTATTTAATGCCTAAGATTGTTATGGTTATGAATTCTAGCCTTTGATTTATGCTAACTTGTGTTGATTTCATTAAGTCAAAGATCAAAGCACATGTGTATCAGCCGCAATTCCTTGGGAAAGAATCACATGTGGTGCTAGCTGTTACTCTTTAGATTTAATTCCTCATATTCAAAGGGACAATGCATCCTTCCACGTGAAGCTGTAACAGGGCTTCGCTGAAACAGAGCATTGCTTCAACAGACATGACGACTCCCAATTGGTTAATCCGTTGATCCATTGACTGCTAGAGTAACAACATCCTTCATATCCAACGGCCTCATTCAATATGGCTATCACAGTTTAGTTGTAACTCCGCAGCATGAAGATCAGAGATCTTCATTGCTGCGTGAAATTAGTGGATCGCGAACTATACTTTGCATGTATAAATATGGGAATGCTTTCAGAGTTTGGGGGGTTAATTATCATTTTCTACGGGCTGTAACAGAGAGCTGAGACTGTGGATTACCATCTTTAATATAAAGAGCAGAGTTCTTCATATTTCTGTGTCTTAATTTGTGGTAGTCCACGGCGTTTCTGTTAGAAGGCCAAGGCCCACCTTCTCATAGAGGTTGCAGAGTTAAGTAGGTAGTTTAATTTATTTCCTATTGTGTGGTGTGGAAACGCATTAGGCATATTACTGTTTAGCTGCAACATAGAGTTTATAATTGCATTCCTTCCTAGTAATTTATCATTGCATCCTGAATAGCTGCAATTGTGTGGTGTGACAGTCGACTGTGTAGGTTAGTTTAATTGATGCATGGTGTGTTAGAATTAGCTGTTACAACCAAGCTTAGATTCAATTCCTTTCAGTCATTTATGCTTTCTAGGATTTCCAATATTTATCAAATTAGAGTTCAAGCTTATTTTCTAATTTTGGTTGTTGTTGTATCTTTCTTGAATTCATTAGATTAGGCAAATTATGATTGAGTTACAGTAGCTGCTAGATGAATCAGTTTGGTAGAGATTGATTACTGTAGTTTGATAATTATAGGATTTAACTTCTTGCAAAAGTAATCTAGTTCATTTTTATTTCTTAGATCAGTAACTGCTGGGTTGATTTCTGTAGGAAGGTAATTGTACTTTGAATTCCTAGATGGATAAGTTAGATTAGTTTTAGTCATGAATGAGCTTGGCTGGGCAAATAGGTAGGATTATTATCTACATTTAGTTAATCAACTACTTGAAATGTTTATGCATAGATTGTGCTTATTTCCATTGAAATAAAAGACTTCCCTGGGTTGACAATTTATATTGATCATCCCGTGTGTTAGTTGTAATTAATTAGCATATAGGGTGACCAACATTTTGGCGCTGTTGCCGGGTATGGTAATTGATAGACATAGTTAGTAGTTGGTTTATTGATTTCATTTTGGTTTGATTATTTACACCATGCATGAATACAAGAAAAACAAATCGGGAACTACCTTTGAATGCTAACATTGCAGGTGGAAGAGGTTGGTCGTAACACAGGTTTGGGAAGACAAACATTTATCAACGAAATAATTGCTAGAACTGATTCTTCCACCAGACCACCACGGACATCTACAGGAAGAGGAAATTATGTTCCTCCCAATCTTGAGAATTCAACATCAACTGTGGAGAATGCAACGGGACCATCCACTCCCATTGCATAGAAGAAACCTCTTGAAGACAAGGGAAGCGTTGTGGGTGCATCGAATAGAGAGGAGATTTATCATATTAATGGGACCAGAGTTACTAAAGAAGTGTGGTTGGAGACTCGTCGAGAAGCAAAGGAAGAGAGAAGTCGAAAAGAAGAAAGGAGGAAAGAAGAAGAAGCAAAAGCAGAGGAAGAATGAATAAAGAAGTCCATTGAATTTTGGAACAACATGTCCAATTGAGAACATGAAGGAGAGAATGAACACCAGAAGAACCATGAAGAGGAAGTGGAAGATAATCATCCTAGTGACACTGTGGTCACACTTGAATTCCCTATCCTCTAGACACCTGGGGCAGCTCCTATGAAAAATATATTGCCATCAGTTCTCCCAAATTTCCATGGTAAGTCTTCTGAAGATCCTGATGAATTTATTTTTGAGTTTGACATCCTCTGTCATATTTATGACTATACCTCCAGTGCTCAGAAGCTGAAACTATTCCCAACCACCTTGAAAGGAAATGCTCTATGCTGGTTCATGAGTCTAGGTCGTGAGACCATTACTACTTGGGATCAAATGAAACAAACCTTTCTTTCTAAATATCAAGAATATTGTAGAACCAGAGATAGAAAGGAAGAGTTGTTTAAAATGGTTTAGAAGGAAGAGGAGAGATTGGAAGATTTTGTGGAAATATTGTTGTATAATTTACAAAGGTCTGGTCACACTGCGATTGGAAAAGATGTACTCAAGATTATCTTGCTGTGAGGAATTAGAGAAGATTGCCTTGATATGTTGAATTTGCTGGGGAAAGGGGACTTCTCAAAGGAACCCTTCGAGAAGATCATTGAATTATGTCGAAGGTACTTAAGGGGATTATCTAGAACTAACAAATGAGACAAAGATCGAGATTAGGATATCTTCACTAGAACACAGAAGTCAGCTAGTGGGGGAGCCACTCGAGCAGAAATAGGCAACCTACTAGAGAATTTCAAAACAGATACGATGAGCTCCATTTCTTCATAGTTATATGTATTGAGAGAAAAACAGAGGCAAGTAGTAGAAGATCTTACACTCGGTGTATTTTATCCTAAATGTAGGAAAAAACACCCACTGAAAGAATGCCCTTTGAATAAGGCTGAGATATGTAGGATATGTGAATTGGAGCATGATACCAAGGAATGTCCTTCATTACCCAAGGTCAAAGTAGTCCTGCAAGAATCCACTTCAGATGTGGAACAAGCTTACTTTATTGCACAGAAGAAACCTTGGCAGCCCCACAATCAAGGTATGAATCAAGATCCATCATTTTTCTTGAATAATATGAATGGAATGAATAATATGAATACACAATTCCCTTCACATTATTCTAATAACCAGTGGCATCCATCTCAGAACCCAATGCAAAATCCTAACTCTTGGACACCATGGTCACAACAATCGAACTATCAAGCTCCTTGGAATCCCAACTGGAGAAATTCTTACCAAGGAAATAACTTTCCTCATCATCAGAATCAATATCAATAGTACCCTCCTCAACAGTATCCTCACCAATCGTATCAGCGACCACAACTCCAATTCCAAAATAATGCTGCACCTATGAGTGCACCACTTTGGCCACAACTACCTGCACAACCTAACCCAAACCTGAATAATAAAGCAGTTCATCAATTTGAGACTGCCAACATGCCTGCATATTCCATCTCCCAAATTCCCTGCAATGACATACAATTATGATTAGGGAGGGTAGTGGAACCCATCATCATTGAGGATGTCCCATCCCCAGTGACTAAAACTGGAGTGAATCAGCACTTTGAGAATATGGTTAGCTCAGCAATCCCCATCATTGAGGATGCTGACATTCCTACCGAAACAATAGCTGAAACTCAGGAAGTAACACACGATGAAGCACAGTCTACACAGTCGATAAGAGAACCGCCATATCCTGAGCGATTGGCCCTGCAGAAAACAGTGGAACAACCTTGATTCAATCTCTTAGGATAATTGAAGAATTTGTATGTCAAAATCACACTGTTACAAGCCCTCCCTGACGTGCCCATTTATGTCAAGATTGTTAGGGATCTATGTATAAAGAAGCCAGGAAGGAAGCCTAGGGATCCTCCCACTGTCCATGTAATGGGAAAGCTTTCCAAATTAATAATGGGGAAAACTCCTGTGGCAAAATACGATGACCCAAGAAATCGTACTGTTACATTTCACATAGGAAACACACAAATCCCCAATGTATTGGTAGACTTAGGCATGGCTATCAATGTCATGACCGTAGAAACTGTGAAGAAACTTGGACTCACTAATCTTCGGCCAACCCCTACCATTTTAGAACTTGCTGATAGATCAACAATCAAGCCCGAGGGAATCTTGGACGACCTAGTAATCTCTGTTGACTCGTGGGAATACCCTACGGACTTCCTGGTGTTACAGCCGAAGTCTCAGTTGGGGGGACACCCGCTGATCCTGGGGAGACCCTGGTTAGCCACAACAAATGCGTGTATCAGCTGTCAGTCAGGATCCATGACTATCTCAGACGAGACTTAAATGAAAATCCTGACTCTATACCCTCCAGCCTGACCAAGCACATAAGTTGAAACTCCACTTTGGGCGGATTTGGAGGAGGAGGAAGGCATTCAGCCATTATTAACAATAGGGAGAGCCTTAAATTTTAAAGATGAAATAGAGGACGATACCATTAACAGTTTCATCAGTGAGCCCATGTCCGTCAATAAACATGTTTACCAGATTCTGGACAGTACATTAGAGGAGAAAGAACAAGAAAATCTTACGAAAGAAACTCTAGTCAATGATGCAAATATAATCCCAGTACTTAAAAATTCAAAAAAGTGTCCCAGTAGAAATTGAGCCAGGAAAAACATTGAACATCAATCTGAACCTTGCGCCCAATGAGCTGGAACAACTGATAACTTTGCTGAAAAAACACAAGGGAGCTTTCGCTTGGGAGTACACAGACATGAAGGGTATTCCTTCTAATCTGTGTACCCATAACATTTATATTAAGAGCGACTACAAGCCAGTGTGTCAACCACAACGAAGGATGAATCCGAACCTAAGGGATGTAGTGAAAGAGAAAATGTAAAAACTTTTGGAAGCAGGGTTTATATACCCAATTTCAGACAGCGAGTGGGTTTCTCCACTCGTGATTGTGCCAAAAAAGAATGGGAAATGGAGAGTTTGCGTGGATTACAGAGAATTGAACAAAGCAACGTAGAAATACCACTTTCCCCTACCTTTTATCGATCAGGTCCTTGATACCTTGTCTGGGAAAAAGTATTTTTCCTTTCTGGATGGCTTTAGCGGCTATAACCAAATCCAAATTGCTCTAGAAGACGAAGACAAAACCACTTTCACCTGTCCCTGGGGCACTTTTGCATACAGGGTACTTCCTTTTGGGTTGTGCAACGCACCAACCACATTTCAAAGAGTAGTGATTGGAAACTTTTCAAAGATGGTAAATGACTGCATGGAAATTTTTATGGATGAATTCACTCCATATAGTAGTAGTTACAAAGAAGCATTGAAAATTTTAGAAAAGGTTTTGAAACATTGTGAACAAATCCAACTATCTTTAAGCACTGAAAAGTGCCATATGATGATGAGTGAGGGCACAGTTCTGGGGAACTTCATCTCTTCTGATGGTATCCAGGAAAACCCATCCAAAATTAAGGTAATTGAAAATATACCAACTCCTGGAACACAAAAAGATGTACGTAGCTTCTTAGGGCATGCGGGCTATTACAGAAGGTTCATAGAATTTTTTTCCAAACTAGCTTCTCCTTTGCAGGGATGATTTTAGGGGCGAAATTATAGAGGTTCCAATTTTTTATGGGCGAATTTTTTATATAGAAAAGGTTTTTAATATTGATATTCATTCATCCACTTTTTATTTATTTTTAAATATTCAAAATAAGATTAGCCAAAAATAAATAATCGGGAAAATTATTTTAGCCCATTTAAATTTTGCCTTGGATCCCCATTCGCCCCTGATTTCTGGATATTTTTCCTCTAACACCGAGTTCGCCCCCGATTTCTGAATATTTTTACTTTAACGCTTAGTTCGCCCTCTATTTCTAGCGATGGCGGTTTTCTTAGAACCATTCGCCTTTGATTTGCAACAATGGCGACTTCTACTGCTCTTGTTCACCCCCAATTTCTAGTATTGGCAGTTTTTGGCATCCTAGACTCCCATTTGCCCTTGATTTCGAGCAGTGGTGGTTTCTAGAGCCCTTTGTTGTCATTCTCATGATGGGTTTTCTCAGTTTTAGGCTTCAACATAGTTATTAAAGAACAAAAAATACATAGAAACCACATTGAATTCAAAAATAATTTCTCCTGTATTGTTGCACCAAGAAACCGATTTTCAACTGCATCTGTCCATTAGTCTCTCTTTCATGCGGCTTTGAGCCTCTGAATCGCCTCTGGATCACAGGTTAGTCTCTTCTCTCTTTCACGCGGCTTTGAGCCTCTGAATTTGGGTATCTTTAAATCTTTGAATTACATTTTTCATTTTACTATAATTTGGTTTTTAATTTTACAATGTATTTGATTAGCTAGGTATATGATGGGTAAAAAGAAATATAAGGCTAATCTGAGCCAATTGTGGTCAAGTATAGCAGCAACAACAATAGATCCGATTGTGGTTTTGACAAATATGGGTACAAACAACCCTATTTGATAGTCAAAGGGGCATGAAGAAAACCCTAATTTCTAATTCTGAGGCCATTCTTTTTCTTATAGCAGCAACCATCTTGAATATGGGGAGTTATGTAGCAGTTGTATCCCTCAATCTTAATATAGGTGGGTCTGTTTTGAGACAACAGTTAAGAAAGACAAGTTTCTGAGCATGGTTTCATCCCCTGGAAACCTCACAGTTCTAGCTAGTAGTAAGAGGCTTGAAATTCAGTTCTGGATTTGAAAGTGAGCTTTTTCTCTATAAAACAACCATCCAAATCAAGAAAGAGACCTTACTGTAGGTACTGATTCTGTTGCATGAGTTTGAGGAGTTGTTTTGAATGTATCTAGTAGGGTCGATCGACTTGTTATGTACTCGAGTTTTATTGTGCCAACTCCTTTTCCGCAGGTCTTTAGCGACACAATTAGTTGACATATTTTCACAAGACAGGAGGGATGGCATAATGCTCCTTGTTAGATGCTGATGTTTTTCGATTTACTGTTTCTCTCTAGCACTGGAGCTATATCCATTTTATTGTGAAGCATTGTAATAGACATCTTATGTCAATCTACTGATGTTTTTATTCCTATTTTATTGAGCCACAATTTAGTTGTCCAAAATTCAACAATTAACTACAATAAAAGCTTATATTTTCACAGCTTTTGATTTTCCTTGTATTGAATGTTCTTGTTAAGTTTCTCAACTGTAATCATTTGACTACAGTAAAAGCTTAGATTGCCATGTTTTTTATCATGTTTTCCTAGCTTTTGTTTTTCCTTATATGTCTTTCAACTATTTGTGATAAAAACATATGACCTAAAGGCTTACCTAGAGGATCTCCTTTTCTTGTTATACGAAGTATCAACTTTGGGTTATGGGACTCGAAGAATTGCAATGGTCAATGTTATAGTACCTCAGAATATGAACCGTTCACTGTTCAGTGTTTTTAGATTAGAAGAAGTGCTATTATCATGCACTAAAGTGAAGAATTTAAATATTGAACACAGTTTTGTTTTGTGTTGGATAGGCTAGGCATTGATTAAGGGTGATTTATGGGCTAGATGGAAGCCTTAAAATATAATAGCTTTGTAAGCGATAAAAATTGTGTGGGAGGATGTTTTTTTATTTCCTTGAGTTGGAAATATATGGACCTTCTTAGGAAAGTTTAAGTCTTTGTGTTGTGGATTTTGAGTATTCAGGGTTGTTACTAGTAACTATCAATATTCCACCAAGTTACTAGTAACCAAATAGCCACTGCTATTGCTGTTACCTCTTCATCAAACTGAGCATAAATAGCTCCTGTCAACGATAATCTTGTGTGGACTAAATTTCTCGAGGCCCTGCTAAAACCCATGCACATATTTGATGGTTATTTCCAATCGTAGATTTTTGTTAAATAAAGGTAAAGCCTGTTGTTAAACAGAAATGTTGCTAAAACAAACTGCAGTATGGTGATGCATGATGATAGCAGGGCATCTTTAGCGTTGTTTGGAGTATATTTGGTGCATAAAGTAGCTACCAATATCTCCCCCACAACTGTCAGTATTCTTGTATTTTCCAATTTCCCTCCTTTCAAATGATTGAAGATATCACAAAATCCTTGTTTAAACTTTAAAGAGGTCACATGAGGGGTTTTGCTGGGCAATATTTGGCATGACTACCAAATAAATGGGTAAAACTTGGTTAAGGTGAATAAATAGCTAAATCAATATATTAGCATGCTAACAAGTTTGACTTGACTCCAAAAATATCTCCCATGCAAAACTCATGACTAAAGGATTGAACTAGGGTTGTTTTAGAGTCCATCTCTCATGCAAGAAAAATGAATTTAGGTTTTTGCAAGACATCATCATAGCAATTTCGAATTAGGTTTTGAACCCATTGGATTTAAGGTTTTGTCAATATTTTATAAAATAAACCATCACCAAATAGTTGCCACATGTCATTTTGAAAACTCATCTACTTGCTAACTTCTACATTTAACTTATTAAGTTATTGTCTTCCATCAACTGGAACCTGGACCACTCCCCCATCACACTTGCCAAATATAGAACTGGTAAAAATAGACTTTCCAAAAATAGCAAGGTCCTGCATGTAGTAATGTACATGAAAATAATCTCACCAGACTCATCTCTCTACAAGGAGTCCAAATATGTGTTCAAAATCAACATGTAATCCTTGAAAACCTAACTGCTAAAAATAGTGGTGTCCAAAAAAACCTGCTTTCATATTGTCACAAGGATAAAAAATATGAAAACATTTTTGATATGCGATTCCTGGAACTATGGCTCTGAACAAAAATGAAATTGTTAAAATAGCAATTTTCCAGAATTTGATCGAAATGTTTATAAACAATCTCTGGTCCTTGAACTACCTTGGGTATACCTGAAATAAAACCAACCCGATTGGATCTTGTTGAAGATTAACCCTCTAGTTCTTTTTGGATCACTAAGCAATTGTATAGAATAATATTTGCGATTCATTGCATAGGCCAAATTGTGCAATGTGGTGGTCATTTTTTTCACCTTTTGGTCAATGTCTTTTACTTCTTTGTGAAAAACTTTATTTGGGTTTTTGATCCTTAGAATTGATGACCTTTCTTAGTCAATGCCCTCATACACCTCTCCCAAACTAGGTTTATCTATGTTGAGTATTTCTAGCAAATGCATGATTGGCTTAGAAAATGCTCAGAGGTACTCCACCTTATCCCACCATTCATAATCAATAACAAGCCTTTAAACTCTTTGTGCTCATTCACTCTGGGATTGCACACCATCGATTGTAAGGGGTCTTTCACTTGCACAAGCCTTGTCAAGGCTATGATGTGAGAGGCAAAATAAGTCTTGAATCTTGATACCTTGCAAGTTCCATGATTTCAATAATTTAAAATGTAGATTAAATTTCATGAAACATGATTTATCTACACTATAAAATAAAATCTGCAGCAGATCCAAAAGAAATCAAGAGTGACCAAGAAAATTGCAAAACAAAACAATCAAAAGAAAAGAAAAGTAAAGTTGCAAGTTTCTACCACACTGTGCAACATTCTGGGAACTACTTAGCCCTCAGACAACCCTAATCAACAATTATGGGTGTTGCTTATCCCTTAGATCCCTAATTAGAAATTATGGGCATAAAAATTGGCAAATATAGGAAAAATTAGTAATTGTCTCACCAACCTTTAGCTACTAGGGATCTGTGAAAGAATAACAATTTTGACACGTGCAGCCTCTCTCCAAAGTGAATTATGGGCCTTTCTCCCACATTGTGCAACATTCTGGGAACTACTTATCCCTCAAACAACCCTAATCAACAATTCTGGGCACTATTTATCCCTTAGACATCCCTAATCAGCAATTATGGGCATGAAAATAGGTCGATATAGGAAAAATTAGTAATTTATAGTGTGGATTTTGACAAGAAAAGCAGTTATGGGTGCACTTAGACCTCCAAAATAGTGGAAAATAGTCACGACAAACATAGACCTTTCAATAAAGGGAAAATAGATTACATTGTTGAATCAAGTAAGAACCCCTAATACACCTTCATGTTGACCATCAATCCCTAGAATTAAATCCATATTTCAACCAATTGAGTTAAATGGCCTCACAATCACAGAATCCAAACCATTCTCAGAATCTCAACACCCTCAATTGCAACAAGAAAAGTTTTAGTCTAATTAAACAAGCATTCCATCTATTATGAACCTATAATTGCAGACTTACATAGTATAGACAAATTTAGGAGGATTTTGAACATTTCTCACCTTGGATTGTTTTTTTAATTAGCTAATATGCACATGCATATGCCCATCGCTACTTCTAAATTGGGCCAAAGATGCAAGGAATTGCATCATCTTTAACAACATAGAAAACATGATCCTACTAATCATGAACCATGTGAATTAAAATCATAGAAGCAAAGGCTAAAATAATAAAATGCTAAGAATAACCATAAAAATATGTAATCTAAATATGTAATGTAGTGGAAGGAACAACCATTGCCCTAGATAAAAAATTGATATATTTGAAGTTCCTAATTGTTAGTTAAATATTCCCATGCCAATATAAGCTATGTGGCATTGAGCAATGCATGAGCAACTACAAGTCCCAAGTCCCACGAAAATGATGGTGGAACTTGATATCCATATGCTACATGAGGATGAAAATAAACTAAAGAAGTGATGAGTTGTTGATAGATAGGACCAAGATAAAATGGTTGAAGAGCAAGGAGATCATCAATGCTGAGCATAACACTAAGAAAATATATATTAAAGGATTATAAGTAAGTGGAGGGTAAATTGCTTCTTTAGGGTATTACAAAGCTCTTTAGGACATTTCATATGGACTCATCGTCATTGCTTTAGAGGGATTCTATACTTGACTTCATGGCTTCAAGACTTCATGATTTCAGGGCTTCATGGCTTCAAGACTTCATGATTTCAGGGCTTCATGGCTTCAAGACTTCATGATTTCAGGGCTTCATGGTTCTAGGTCTGTCCCAAAAGCAGAGTATTGCACAATCCTTAACTCCAAAATTCATCCAATATGAGTTCAATTCTTTCCTTATGGTTTGCTGGACTTCATTACAACTACAAGCCTTCTCACAAGGTCTCAACTATCAAATGATAGTTATTAGACAACAGAGAGTGGAAACTCCTCTATTCATACGGAAGGAATGATTTGAGCTTGCCTTTGCTCAATTTAACATAGAGCATACATACAACAAAAACAACTTGTTGGCATGTGATGATGGAAGTACATGTACTAAACCAATCTACTAAAATATGAATCAGAATTATAAACAAAAATGGAACTGGTAAACAAGAATAATGAAACATGTAAACTCATTCAAAAGAAACAGTAGTATGTATAGTATCTCCCTTGAGGAATGCTAGAAAAAATTATAATGACATGTCTGAACAGATGTAAGCACAAAGTTACAAAGTTACAAACTAGCCCCAGGGTTTAGTTCAATTTGGTGGAACCATCTTCCCAAGGCATTTTTCCAATGGGGAGGCCATAAGGTCATAGATTCAAATCATATCAAGTTCCTCAAGGTTTCAAGCTGCTATTGTGGCTGGCAGTTGAGCCACCCTCCATCTGGATGTTCCAGCAGAAAAGTGGATGCCATAGGGTTTTCCTTGGGGAAAAAAGAGAAGCAAGTACAAACTGGGAAAGATCTAAAATTTCAAACTGAATTCATCAAAGATATGAAAAAAATAGGACTAAAAAAATAGCATGGATGCTCAAACAAGATGATCTGAAAGTATGCATGATGAATGTGACATCATGAAGAGAACCAAAAGAACAAATGAAGACATAGCTTGACTAAAGTTAGTCCCCATGTTCATCCAAACTGAGGACAGGACAACAGTCCAACTATGGATGCAGTCACCCCCTCACTTTCTACCAGCCATTCAAAGATGAATCCATTATTATATTATATAACAGGCCATAGGTGAATTTCTAATTATCTAATTACTCATGATGGACATATGACTTAGTGAATCCACTAGCTAGACTGCTTGTCATTGGCTCATTGGATCTCACATTTTTGCAACCTTCATGATGCACTTTATATCTCATTTTGCATGCCATGTTATCTATTGTCGTGTTATATTTTCTCATGAATAAAGACCCCATTTTCAAGTATTTTATGAGGCTCTCATTAAATTTTCAAATAGCTTGTGTGTTTTCTATGGGAGACTGCAATCTCATAAAAGCTTTTGATTTTTCATGAACCACTTTAATAAAACGAATCAAGCAGGAAAGCGAGTTATGGTTTAATTGAATAGAAAGTCAACAACATGGACTTGGCAGCATGAATTGAAAGTTGCATAAACTTCCAAAAAGAAGATTACCGAGGGCAGGCCTTTCCAGGTTCTTTTCTTTATTAAAGCTTTTATGGGATTTGGGAACTCATGAATCCTTTGTACTTTAGGTTTTAGCAAATAGATCAAGTTGTGTAGATGTACTCATGTTGAAAGAAAACAAACTTGTTAATTTGGTTTGCTTGCAGGGCTTGAAATGAAAATATTTTTCCTTGTATGATACCATAACACACATCCCCTCACTTGAGAAGTCTAATCAATGACCCTAATGGTTTCATTACGTTGAATTGGTTTGAACTGTGTGAACTTCCAACCATGAAAAAATATCACTGAATCAAAATTACATTTGGAACCTAAATACATTGTCAGAAAGAGTTGCATGGAACTACTAATAAATGTTGTGCATTCCATATAATTTATTAGAAAGACACCCATAAAAAATCTGTTTCATTCTGTGGTGTACTCCACATGTTGCTCCTTTCCTGGAAGCTAGGTAACGACTTCATGAAACTAAAATTTCTTTCCCTACCAGTCCAATAACCCAACTATAATAATACTCAGAGCTTCCAATATATCATACCAAATTTACACTGAAACTAAATTGCATAATTATAGACAAAACTTAGCATATCTCCATATTTCATTCATTCAACTAATACCTCTTTCCTAAGAACACGGCCTTGTCATATGGTTTGCTTGGGTTGTCAATCAACTGAGTCATTTGACTTCAAATTTGATTAGACTCTTTAATCAACTTCATATGTTCTTTATCATTTAATCCTTCAAACTGACATTAATGACAACAACCTCACCCTTGTCCTAAATTCTCTAAAGAAGGATAAGTAGGAAATTTCAAAGCATAGTAAGTCTAGTTGAAATTCAGTTGAAATTGGAATTGGTTGTAAAAGAAGGGAAACTAGACTAACAATTAGAAGGTTTACCAACACTTAAAATCAGTGTTGCAAAATTCCCTGATCTCTTGCAATTTTTTGAGTTTTTTCATGTCATGGTGTTTTCCAAGTCTTTCGGGAAGTTTATGCTTGCCAAAGTTTTGTTGATTTTTTTGCCAATATTTTCCCTAATTCGTCAATTTCCCAAATTGATGAACCCTTCCTAGTTGCACCAAGAGTAGCGAGGTGCTTTCTCTACATCCCAGAATGGGGGAGATGTTGTCACGTAAGGTAACGTTATAACTTATGTTTGCAACGAGAGTAGCGAAAAAAAATCATATAATTAAAAAATGCATATAACATAATAGATTGAAATGCTCTGGAAGAAGAAGTAGTGCAACAGGTTGATGGAACAGTTCCACTGATAGAGTAGCGGATTGAGGATATGGAACCCATGGAAGAAGGAAATGAGTACCTAACTACAAGTGGAAGTGAATCCAAACCATGATGCAAGGAGGAAGATTTAGTACTATAAACACTAGGTATGGGAAGGAAAAGACTTTGGTATCAATTATATCAATTTGACTGGTATCACTCTTTGACATATTTGGAACATCAACAAAGAATGTATGGGGTAGGGGATTCTCTATATCCAATCCTGAAGTGTGGAATAGGTTAGCAAGGATATATCTGTTCTTCCCAACTCGGTTGTTTGTGATGCATCCAAGTATCTGAAGAATGACGAGCTCATGGAATATGTTGAAGTGAGGGAAATTTCAACTTTTAGGACATGAAGGTCATGGTCATCTGGTTTTCTTTATTATGCTTTGTATGTTGAATGTGAATAAGGGACTGTTTGTCAGAATGGATGAAACCGAGCACCGAATTTGTACAGTCAAGCATCCCATAGCATAAGACAATAATTACACACAAAAACAAGAAATGTTCAGTCAAAAAATGTCATATTAGGTTATATTTTTTTTCCTTAGAAAGAGAGGTTTGTAATTTCATTATTATTAAAAATAAGATTACATTCAATAGATTCCTATAGGCATTCCTTTCATGATTCATTTCATATTGAATCCAACTACATGCTTCTACCATATTTCATGTAAATAAATCTATACTTTTCAGTACCAACATATCCTAGCAGGCTAGCACATACCAACATAACTATTACAATATAATATATGTTTATGTCTATAAAACTTCATAAACATACCCCATTTTCTGAGATACTTCATAATCAAAACTGGGCAAAAAAAATGGGTACTATCACTTCAAGGCTAATACAAATAATGACTCCATGAACTCCATACAAGAAAATCCAAACAAGAATTATTGAAATAGCTTAAGTATGATGTTATTATCATCAAAGGAAGGAACCAGGGTCATTTTTTGCCTGTACACCTTCTTGACTCACCCAAAAGTTATGCTTTGATGTTTGAACTAACACTTGTATTTGCTTTGAACTTAATGAAATGTGTCTCCACATTTCCTCATTTTAGGAAGAGATCCCCATGAATCCCTACCTCTATTATTGTCATGTGTGCAATCCCTTGAAATCAGGTTGTCTCTAGGCATCTTTTAATTGAAACCAAGGACATAACACTTGCACCATATTAAAATCAAAACTTGAGCTGAAAGCTCTTGGTGGTCCATAGCTTGTGACATTGATAATAATATTTCAAAACAATTATTGGCCTTGTACATATCTTATGAACTTGATAATAATATTTCCAAATTATTATTGGCCCTATCAACCCTACTCCTTATACTGTGTTGTTTTAAAACAGGTAGTGCACATTTTCTTATTTTAAAGTGGGAAATAACAATAGGATTTTCATGAACATGGCCCATTTACATTATATAGTTAACAACCACATTAATTTGTTTCTAGAATTCTCTTTTCATAGAATCTAGTTCAGATGACTGGAAGGTATTGATGTATGTATCACGTTGTGATAAGCAGATGACGAATACAATTGCATATCTGTATTTTGAAAAACCTAGGATGTTATTATGTCCTTCTTTCTTCCCTTGTTTACCTTTTCTGATCATTATGTGTAGAAGTACACTCTAACTCTAAGTATGGTAGAATTTATAGCAATATCTATTTACTGAATATCTGTGTACAATGTTCTATGTTGTTTGTTACAGTTGTCATGGCATATATATGTAGATTTTTTTCTATTTGACATAGATTATTTCTAAAAGCATACAAACCTTATTTATGAGTATTTGATATGTCATGCCCATTTTTATCAGTATCAGTATCTGATATGTCATGCCCATTTTTATAAGCTTCACTTTACTGGTCATATGAAATTAGCATGCTCCCTAGGGTCTTATGTTCATAAAGATCCCTTCAATCACTTCTAGTTGTTATTATCATCTGAATAGAGGGAAGGGAATCTTCTCAGAAACCAGTGGTACAACCAGGATGCACAAAATATAGCATATCTTGAAAAAGTAACTAGAGAGATTTTGACCAACACAACTAGGGATTGCGTTGTTTATCTCTAAAAAAATGTATCAGTATATGATATGTCATAAACATTTTTATAAGATGCACTTTATTGGTCATATGAAATTAGCATGCTCCCCAGGGTCTTATGTTTGTAAATATCCCTTCAATCACCGCTAGTTTCTATTATCATCTAAGTAGAAGGAAGGGAATCTTCTCAGACATCAATAGGACATCATCACTGCCAGCTTTAATGCATGTCTTCAAAACAGGTAGCTGTGCATATTGTCTTGTTTTAAAGTGGGAAATGACAACATAGATTTTATGATCATGTCCCATTCAAATTTAGTTGACAACCACATTTAGTTGTTGCTAGAATTCTCTTGTGTGCAATCCCTTGAAATGGCTCTAGTGCTTATTTGGCTAAAGTGTTGAACTCACACTTTGAGATTACATCATCGAAAGTTGTTGGATATATACAATAGGTACAAATCACATGGCCAGTTGTTGTTTCTTAATATTTTGGCCATTTTCAAATACAAAATGTAGAAAGGATGCATGCCCTTGAATGATTTGGTTGTAGTCTAGGGTAGTGACTAGTTGATGGTTAGTCAGAGGAGGGGTTTCCACTTTCATGCCTAACCTTGCCACTTTCATGCCTAGAAACTTGCCAGAACTAGAGATTAAATGCTGCTTCATGGTGGAAGTAAGTCCAAGAGTGCCAAGAATCATTTTCAATGTTGTTTGAAGGGTCAAACAGGCTGCTGCTATGGTGAATCATCTCATACTTTGCCCAGATTAGGTCAGATCTAGTCTAAAATTGAATTCAAGGCCATTTAATGTTGTCTTTACCACATAATTGCTTTTTTATGGTTGTTGGGGGTCTGATCCCATCCATATGCATGCCCATAATTAAGATTTAGTTCCACAAACCTCATCAAATTTGGATTTGTTGCTGTTGTGGTATTTATCATGCCTCGACCAATTGTTTCCATACCTAGAACTCATGGTTTAGGGCTGCTTACGTTTCTCAAAACGCAGATACAAGGCTGGTTACTGCTGATTCATGGCCCAGAACAACTGCTTGGTCCACAGAAGTACCCAAATATGGCCAAAATATTAAGAAACAACCCCTCCTTATGTTCTAGTGATTAAAAAAATAAGATGACAAATCTTTGTTTTATTTTATTTTATTAGTGTTGCACATGGGTATACCCCCCCAGTCAAGTTGCAGAGTACATGTCCGCAAACTGAAAAAACAACATAGCTATCCAACTGCTATCCATGAATTTGAAGGTGATCAGACATATAGTGAAAAACTGGGCCATAACTTCAGTCTTGATGCCAATTTTAAAGATGTGACAGTGGAAAACTATGATGCTTTAGTAATTCCAGGAGGCCGTGCTCTTGAATATATGGCACTAAATGAAAAGTTTTTATCCATTGTAAATCAATTTGAGGAGAAAAAACAGATTGCTTCAATTTGTCATGGAAAATAGATACTAGCAGCAGCAAATGTACTCAAGGTACATGCCTCTTTTCTCACATGAATGCAAATATTGTTATGCCATTGGACCACTTCCTAAGAATGCTCACACATGTTCTATATTGTTTCTTGTGTACTGATGCAATGTCTTCTGAAACTTGAAATGATATTTTACAGGGGAAAAGGTGTACAACATATCCAACTATAAAGCTTACTGTATTACTTTCTGGTGCTCAATGTTTAGAGCTAGAACCTGTAACCACATGCTTCAGAGATGAGGGCTTAGTGACAGCAACAGCTTGGGATGCACACCCACAATTTATCTCTCACATTATGGAATCATTAGGAATTTAAGTATCATTTTGAGATATTGTGTACAGTGACTGTAAACTTGTTTTCTATTTTGTGTGTAACTGTGTATAAAACTACTAAGTTGTTGAGAAATACTACATATAATAAGTTGGAGTTGCAGTGTATTATGCATAAACTGTTTAACGAAAGTTAAGAGGGGAGATTCCTCCAAATATCATGTGATGACATACTATCCTCAGATGCCTATTGGCAGTTCAAGGATGTGTGGAGTAACTGATGATGTTCTTCATAGTAAACGTAAGGAGGGGAACGCATTGCTTTAGTTTGATCCAGTACTTGATTTAGTTAATATGAACACTTATATCTTCATATTTCATATATGTTATGTGTTCTCTTGTTTTTTATTTTCATGAATGCTACAAAATAAGTTTCTTGCTTTAGGGTGAAGTGGAATTATCCTAATTGGATAATACTTCAAATATAGGAAACATATTGTAAACTATGATGATTTACAATGAAATAATGTTAAGTCAAAAATGATTTTATGTAACTCGACTTGTACCTGGCCTCATTCGTTTGAAACTCATGCCATGTGGCTGGAGAAAAACACAGTGAAAATGGAATTCTGTGGATCTCACGAGTAAACCAGTGTTCAGGTTGACAAAATTGATATTTTTAGTGAAAAAAACTCTGAAATAGCAAATAACTTTGAGCGTTTAGCATTCCTTATTATTCTATAGAACATTTTATTTCTATATTGAAGTCTCATACTAAGATTGGCTCTAAACTACACCTTTGGAGGATATATGCTGAACACTATGCAAACATAGAAGCTTGCCTTCCATCAATCTTCCCAGCTCTCCCTTGACTGTCTCATGCTATATGGACAAGTGCAAAGTCTATCACACAACCTTCCATATTGCAGATCTATGCAGAAACTTAAAAATCCACCCAGACTAAAAATTTATCTATTCCTGTCATTTTGAAAATTGAGCCACACTTTAAATTTATTATTGTTAATGTCAATGATAAAATTCTTAATTAACTCTATTGGGTTCTGTTTTGTTCCATTTCTGTGGAAAGCAACATTTCAAGCAATGAATACAGAGTCCAATGCAATTTGGCTATTAGTGGCATCTTTCCTTGTTAAAGTTAAAGGGAATGCTAGCTTGTAGAAAATAATTACCCTTACAAAGTTCTCAGTTTACTCGATCTCTTCACAACCTCAGCCAAGCTAAGCATAGAGATAATCAACAAGTTCTATGTTTATCAAGATAAATTTATGAACGCCATGTGCTCCCATGCCAAGATAATCAACAAGTTTTATTATTGTTAATGTCAATGATAAAATTCTTAATTAACTCTAATGGGTTCTGGTTTGTTCCATTTCTATGGAAAGCAACATTTCAAGCAATGCATACAGAGTCCAATGCAATTTGGCTATTAGTAGCATTTTTCCTTGTTAAAGTTAAAGGGAATGCTAGCTTGTAGAAAATAATTACCCTTACAAAGTTCTCAGTTTATCGTATCTCGTCACAACCTCAGCCAAACTAAGCATAGAGATAATCAACACGTTCTATGTTTATCAAGATAAATTTATGAACGCCATGTGCTCCCATGCCAATCCACTAGAGACAATTTTCATGGTTAGTAGGTTACTATTCAGATTTATAGCCTCTTGACTACGACAGTATAACACAATCACTCGACAATATCTTTTTCTTTATTTTACTGTATCATGAATAATGTTCAATAGATGCCTGGGGATCTAGATATAATTTAATCAGAGGTCCATCTTCTAAATATTCTGAAGAAAAAGAATGTTATCAATTAATTCTATTCATCATCGATTGATACCAAGACAAGGAACATCTACTTTACTACGTAGATGTTCACATATGTTACTCTTAGGAATCAAGTATCACTAGTCCTTAATTAGTATACTAGTAGTTATGTGAATTTTGATGAATTTGTTGGCTGGATATATAGATATTAGATATTCAAAGGAAAATTTCTTGTTCTTCTTTTGGGGATCTAGATATAGAGAAAAGCATAGACATGTAGAATTAAGATATGTGAAGAATTAGGATTTTTAGATATTGACAGGGATTCTATACCTACACAACCATGATCCTCCCATAATACATACAGATTTGAAGTGTGACAACATATTTCTTAGTGGGGATCTAGGTGAAATTAAGATTGAAGACCTTGGGATGGCTGCAATTCTGTGTAAATCTCATTTATCTCACAACATTACCGGTAAAACTAAATACAATGATATCATCCTTTCATTCTAGACAAATTTCAAATCCTCTTGGGACTTTAATCTCCAAAGGATTTTATGCTAGGGCTTCATAATTCAAGGCACATGAGCTCTACAATGAGGAATATAATGAATTAGTTGACATCTATCCATTTGGGATGTGCCTATTGGAAATGATCAGCTTTGATTATCCTAACATAGAATGCTCCTTACATAGATTCATAAAATCTACAAGAAAGTAATATTTGGATCCCACAGAAAGTAAGTTATTTCATCAATGAACTTTATTTCAGTGCATATCATTGTTTGGATCCCCATAAGACTTGAAATATTTGCAAGTCTATCCAAAGAAATAATTTTTCATCACTTGGAGTTTCAAGTTGGGGGATTCCTTGGTTAGTGATCAGCTTTGATTATCCTAACATAGAATCTACAAGAAATTAATATATGTAAGACAACTTTGTATAAAGTTAAGGATCAGACAATTTGTTGAGAAATGCTTGGCCATTGTTTCAAAAATTTGTTTAGGTCTTGTGTATGGGTGTTTTTGAGGTAATTTATAACTAACATCAGACCATCGTTTCCAATAGTCTTACCATCCATTTCCTAGGCATATCTAAGTCCATAAATCAAAAGTATGCTAGCAGGGTTTTGCATAATCAAAACTAGCAGTTCCTCTTTCAGAACCTACAGAGAACACACAATATACCGGAAAAGACTTAGTAAGGCAGCTTGTGATCAAAGGTGGTTGAAAAATTATCTTAGCACCAATTAAATAAAATTACTTTTAGATCTATAAGTTGGAATTTAGTGCCATCTTGGATGATGCCTTGAAAAAGAGAAAATCAAGGCAACCCTAAGGTGAGTTTTTTGCCATCCCTTGATAGCATTCTCAGGCAGAATTTGATATCAAAACCAACAGCAACACTATCTGTAGCAACCTTCATCCCCCTAAATCATCAATCAGAGTATGCATATGTGGGTGGGTTGTTCCATATTTGGTCATAATTGCTTGTATAAAGGGCATAACTGTAGGGTGCATTTACAATCATTAATGGACAGTAAGCAAGGCAGTATCAAAACCAACAGTTTGGATGCATTCTTATAGTAAGAACAAGATTTATTACCCTATCTTCGATCTTTATTCCATAAGACTTGTTTGGTTTGGTCAAATGCTTTTCAATTATTCACTTGATAGCCTTCAACGGTTCATTGTTTTCACAGGATACTCACATGTTCTTTTAAATATTAGTTTGACAAATGGAATTTAGTAGATTTAAAATCATTTTGAGACCTTGTTGTTGTGTAAGAAATTTAGGAAAGTTCAATTTAATACATTAATAAACCCAACCATTTCATCCACCAAGTGAACTAATTGCTTGACTTCTTGTTGTGTGTCTTATGCTAACAAAAAATATGACTGACACTGAGCTCTTTTCTCTCACAAATGCCCGATTTTTATGTCTTCACCCAGTTTGAAAAGATGATGAAACATCAAAGTATAAACTAGTTATTGTGTTAAGCCACCATTACATTTAATCACAGATTTTTTTCCAGGGCTTAAAGATATCTCCATTTTTTCCTATGTACTAGGAGCAAGGAAAATGAGATTTTTTTTTGCCTTCCATATTGGTTTGAATGGCCTCACTTCCAAAAGAATGCCCATTCTAATTATTATCAAATTTTGTTTCTCTATTCTGAACATTCAAAACAGTAAATGAAAATATTCAAGCTCAAGCCTTGAAAGTTCACAATATATTCATATCACTTCATGTGCAATGATTTCATGTTTTATTCCAGTGATGATGGAGGTATTTGCTTGTAAATCCTAATTTCTAGTAGTCAGTTGAGTATCTTTTGTTTAGGATTTTGTTGACCAAATATTATTGTTATTGTTTCGGGTCACACTCTTGCACAAGAGACAAAAATGGTTTTCAGTTACAATTTTTACAAAAACAAAGGTTTGTTAACATTTTGGTTGATACTATTAGTTGGTGAATGGGACTTTTCATTTTCTTTATATTTGACCAATGCATTTGGGTTTGTAGAAAATGAGTTGATAAACGGATGTAATAACCCCTTTCTTACTTCATTTTTGAATGATAATGATAATGGAGTGGTTGGGAGAAATTTGGGTGCCACATGTTGTGGAAATAAATATAAGCAATCCCCATCTTCAAGGATTCCAAAAGTGAATAATATAAGAAGCAGGTCTAGAAGACTAGTTCTAAGTATTGTCTTAGGTATCTTAACTGTCTTTGCAAATGTTGGGGCTATAGCAAGTGTTATGAAGGATGTTGTGATACATATAAATCAGGTGCTTCTAATAAAGCATTCCTCTGTATTTGATTCTAAGAATGGTTCCAAGATACTATAATATTTAGGGGAGGAGGATTTTCTGGATGAAGTAGACCTTGTCAGGGTCAAACCCAGTGGAAGGGTCTACACTTAAAACACCAATATTGATAATGGGATGACTATTGTTGTGAAATAGAATCGATGTTCAATGGGATGACTATTGTCGTGAAATAGAATCGATGTTGTGGAATCCCATGAAATTCCAAGTACTTGTGTCAAGAGACAGATTTAGGAGGAGTTGGAGGTCCTAGTCAGCATTAGGAAAATAAATGTCTTCACATTGCAGGGGGTGGCATATCCCTTGTGTCCTGCCACTATAGGGAAGGTTGGGGGTAGATCCCTTGTTTTATTTTTAAGAGTTTAAGTCCATTTTGCACAATTTTCACTCATTCTCGATAGTATGAGTGAATCAATCCCCACTCCACAATACATTTTCTAATGGCTTTGAAAGCACTCGATTTCTCCTCCTCAAGTCAGTGAAGACTGTGAGCTTGTCCTTTTCTCTCAATCTCGTGTTTCTGCTTTTCAAAAAAAGTCAAAAGATTGGATTTTATAAGCAGCCTTTTGTGGACCCATTTTGATACTAGAAATATTAGTTGGATCATCATGATCTCTATCATGGACCATGGTTGTACTAGATGGATAAATCATGAATCCAACCATGCTTTCTAGTACCAGATGACCTTTTGAAGGAAAACACCTGTCATATGCTTCAATATATATGGTCTTCTTCAACACTCTTGTCTTTGCATCATTTTCTGTCAATCATTTGTCATCCTAGTATATCTTCCATGCAGTTCCTCCTCTTTCATTTATGATTTGCTTTACTTGAACAATTCATTATTCTTTCACTTGTTTCTTGTTCAATATTTCCTTTGCTCGGGGACAGAGGGGAGTGTAAAATTCGTCTCCCCCTGGGTCAATGGGATCTAGTCTATGTGGTTAAACCATGGTGTTTTGATCCTCTCGACCCAAGTTTGATCCTCACTTGTGACATGCTTGCATCTTGTGGGTCAATTTGCCTCCACAATATGTTGTTTCATGTGGATGGGGAAAGGTACTAATCTTGGGCAAGTTTGGTGGAATAGATCACCCTAGTCATGACTGCTTATCCAAGATTTTCCATCACAAATCTATGTTCAATTCCTTTGTTTATCTAAGCAATTCAAAAAAATTCATCTCCAAATACTATCAAAGAAGAACAAGAAGAAAACTCTACTAATTGTAGGGAGAAAACTACAAATAGAAACTCAAGTAGTAGAGGAAAAAACTATAAGTAAGAAGAAGAGGCAATTGCTATCGTCATCGGAGCTATAAATGGAAATATCCACCCCAAGAACACCTCTGCTAATGTTCCTCCCTGCCATGTCCATGTTGAGCATATCTTGAAAGCATTGCATTCCATGAGACTATATTTTTCTCTATCACTTGGTCAAACACTTTACGTGAATCCTCCAAACACCCACATTTAGAATACATGTCTACAAGATCCACTCAGCTTTGCTTGGATATGAAGGCATCATTAAGGCCACTACCAGTTGGTATTGAGACCAAAACTTGAAATAGAGCAATTGAAATCAACATTTGAAGAAGCCTTGAACTCGGAATTAACAAGCAGAGTGCCATTCAATGTTTTTTATAAATCAGTGAAAGATTTGCCAAATTTTTACAATATTTTATAATTCAATGAAATATTTGCCAAGTTTTTACAATATTTTATAATTCAATGAAATATTCGCCAATATTTTACAATATCTTATAATTTAGCAAAAGATTCGCCAATATTTTACATCATATAATAAAATGAAAGATTCGCCAAAAAATTATATATACATATTATATTATTGATAAAACCGCCTTCAAATTTTCATATATATCAGGGAGATTCGCCCATTTTTTATACATATAAATTTGGGGGGGGGGTTCTTAAAATCATCCCTGCTCCTTTGTTCACTTTGTTGATGAAGGATGCACAGTTTGTTTGGAATGATCCATGCCAAACATCGTTTACTGAACTTAAGAAAAGGCTGTCTACAACACCCATCTTACGAGGGCCCACCTGGGCCCTGCCTTTTCATATCTCTTCAGATGCTTCAGACACTGCCATTGGAGCAGTTTTAGGGCAACAGGAAGGTCATGCCCCATATGCAATTTATTACGTTAGCAAGAACTTATCCCCTGCTGAACTAAACTATACTATCACAGAGAAAGAATTCCTTGCCATAATTTATGCCATCAACGAATTTAGACACTACATTAATGGATACACCACTTTTGTGCACACTGATCATTCTGCCATCAAATATTTAATGATTAAACCAATCATGAATGCTAGAGTCACTAGATGGTTGCTACTATTATAGGAATTTGACATCACAATTATTGATAGACCAGGGAAGGAAAAAGTTGTTGCAGAATTTTTATCTCGACTTACTAACAATCATGACAATTTACCAGTCGAAGATTCCTTCCCTGATGAATGTTTGTTTGCAGTATCAGCTCATTCCCCATGGTATGTTGATATTGCTAAATTTTTGGCTGCAGGTAAGCTTCCAGCACATCTGTCGAAGAGAGAAAAAAGAAAGATCATACAACAGAGTGCTAGGTATTGCTGGATCGATGGAAATCTTTTCTACACAGGGCTTGACTTAGAAATCATAAGATGTGTAAGAGAAGACGAAATCTTCAGTATCCTGAAAGATTTCTATGATGAGCCTTATGGGGGACACTTTGCTGACAAAAGGACAGGTCATAAGGTTTTAAGGATAGGTTATTTCTAGCCTACATTGTTCAGGGATGCGAAGAAGTATGTACAGGTGTGTGATTGCTGCTAGAGGATGGGCCATCCCAACAGATTAGATGAAATGCCTCTTCAGCCACAACTCATGGTTGAACCTTTTGATAGATGGGATATGGATTTCGTAGGGCCTATCAAACCTCCCTCAAAACAGAAAGTTCACATCTTGGTTTGCACGGATTACATGACCAAATGGGTGGAAGCTGTAGCCTTGGTCAAAGCTAATGATCAGGCTGTAATTGATTTCCTGTATGAAGAGATTTTTACTCAGTTTAGAGTACCCAAGGAAATCGTTACAGATGGTGGACCACAGTTCATGTCTCACAAACTGGAATCCTTGTTACAGAAGTTTCACATTCAGCACAAAATAACCTCGCCATATCATCCACAGGCCAATGGCCAAGTGGAAAGTACAAACAAGGTCATCGAGGCTATTTCAACAAAAACAGTGAGAATTCATCATAAAGATTGGGCTGAGAGACTTCCAGAGGCACTATGGGCCTATCGCACTACATGGCGCAACACCACTGGTTTTTCCCCATATGAATTAGTGTATGGAAAGAATGTTGTTTTCCCAATTGAATTTGAAATCAGGACTTTGAAGACAGCTGTAGAAGCAAACCTTGATTTATCAGAAGCTCAGAGGAACCGACTGAATAAGCTTAATGAATTGGATGAGAAGCGCACAGCCGCAATGCATCATACAGCTTTAATCGAACAACAACACTCTAAGCGGCATGATAGATTTATAAAGAAGAAAGTCTTCTGAGAAGGAGACTGGGCTCTGTTGTATGACTCACGGTTTAAGAGGGATTTCAAAGGAAAATTGCATACATGTTGGTTGGGAGCTTACCAGATAGATTGAGTATTTGATAATGGAACAATTTGGTTGATCACCATTATTTGCCAATGGTCATCGGCTTCGACTGTATCACAAACCGATCTTGAAGAGTGCCTTCAATTCACATGTTGCAGCTGATCCAGACTATCAGTTAACGCCAGGGCAGGGATTTTTCTCAACCCCTGTGAATTTTTAAAACTGCAATTTCCACACATAATTTATATATAAATAATTTGTTTTATTTTATTTATTTTTCCTTTATGCTTGATCGGGTTTGTTTTGAATAACTATGTACAATAATTGATTTGAGGAGCAACGATCGTGACTGGGCCAGACGATTGCAGGCACCTTATCTTTCTTTCCTAGTCGAATAAGCTCTTTGAAGAAGATGGATGATTCATCAGCCTCCAGAAACCAACTGAAAATTTGCTTATTACTCCATTCTCTTAGCTGCAACTCCATACCCTGCTCATTTTTCCTTTTTCACGTAGCTGCGACTCCGCTACTTTTTCCCATTCTGCCAATTTTCGCAGCTATAACTCCACTATTTTTTATTCATTTCACCTTTTTCCAGCAGCTGCGACTCCATTATTTTCATCTATTCTTCCAATTTTTGCAGCTGCTACTTCGCCATATTTTTCAGAACTCTGTCATTTTTTGCCGAACTCTGCTAAAGTCTTCATAAATCGGTAGCTGCGACTTCACTGTATTTGGATTATTTCCAATTTCCTAGTTACAATTTCATCAGATTCCTCCCACTCATTAGTTGCAACTCCGCTAGATTGTCTGCCTCTTTAGAACAATATCGCCGCTAATGATTTGACCAGGCTCTAATTTAAATGATGAATCCACAGTTCTAATCACAGTCTGCCAGAAACGAAGAAAACTATTGGGCCGTCTTGCGTATCTGTCAGCATGGATGTATTTATCATCCTGGTTGGCGGTGGCCAACTCATCTCAGCACATGTGCATTTATGTTCTTTTAATGGCAGTAATGACAAAATCGGGTTATGGTGGAAATTTAAGGCTGAGCTCATAACGCGAAGGTACAAATTCTGACCTTTTACATGATTAAGCATAAAATTAAATGTGGAAATGATGAGTACGTCTTGTCTTTATCCCTCGTCGGCAAGATGTACACACTTAACCGCCAAAGAATGTGTCAGATTAACAACCATATCTATTACATGACCGTCACCTTACCCAATTCGTACCAAAATGCCTCAATTATGCCATTTTTCATAATTGTATCATCTTACTGCGGGTTGAAAATTGTGTCGTCTTTCCTAAAATACCCAATTTCAAATCCCGACTATTTCATGAACGTCTATATGTTGCAACTCCCACGTTTGAACTGATAATCACTGTATTCATTGTATGAGTTACAAAGGAAGGTTGAGATGGGCAACCTAGTCCGGCATGAACCTGAAAATACGGAAGCTCTGCGTGCCAACACAAAAGTTTTCACCATTTTTGCAGTGGTTGGGTGGACTAAGTATTTTCAACGTTTAAGCGGTTTCCACACTGAAAAAGCCTTGCAGTTTGTTCTTAACTTGACTAATACTCACTCTGAGGTCAGGGAATTACGCATAGAAGTTACAGAGGCAACCATATCAGAGGTTACTGGCTTACCCTAGGTTGGAAAGAAATTGTTTGGATGAAAAGCACCGAATGCGATTGCAATAAGGGAATTTCTTGCAGTCGGGGAGAATGTTCGTCCAAAAGGCTGTGGGATAGCACTAGAGTCATTACCTCGGCCCTGGGATCAAGTGGCAATTTTCTTGAAGAAGTATATCTCCTGTGAAGGTAGGTACCAAACTGTCTATTTCTCCAAATTTCCCCTATTATCTCATCTATGCCATGCTATCCTAGTCAATATGTCGTGTTATCTTTTTAAGACCCTACAAAACATGGCTGGGTATGCGAGAACATCCCGACACCCAGTTTCCTCCCTTACCAATCATGGCCTAATTAAATTGCTAATCTTAAGGGCCCTTGCACATTAGAATTTGACCTGGGCTCAATTCCTTGCTGGGGATGGGGTAATTAGAGAACCTGCATTAGAATTGGGGGGTATTGAAGAAGGATAAGAGGACCGGAGCCCCTAAAATTCAGTTGGGGGTGGATGGAAATCAAAATGAAGGGGAAGTAGAAATAGATATGGAGGAAGCTGCAACAACAACGAACCCTGTTACAGAGGAAGTGGTTATCGAAGTTGATCCAGGTGGATATCGGTGGCCACCCACCTTTCCAACTGGCTCAAAACAGTTTTCTGGCAATTTTAGTAATGTACTATTTTTAGTAGTTTTTCGGGTCTTGAACTTCCGGGGCCGTTTTGAGGCCCTAAATGACCTTTTTTGGTGATTTGGCCCTAATGGAGAGTTGTAAATATCAGATAGACATTTCCAACGGGCTATCGAGCGCCCCAAACAGAGATCGTATGCAAACGTTACAACCCCAAGAAGTTGATGTACTAACTTACCCAAATGGGGCCCACATGACTTTTGGCGCTTCATCTCCTAGGGTTAGGTTTTTGGATGTCTAGGGTTTTTGACATTGCTGTTTATTGTAAAAGACCTTGAGAGCCTCATTGTAACCATCTTCTTGCAAAATGAGTGCAGCCATCACATCACTTCTCAGAGATAAGCCGCCACCATTCCAGCAAGCTTGTTTTCCGCTGCATTTTATAGTTTTAGCTTATTTCCTTATTGAATAGAAAACCAGTTTTACTGTATCTCTGTTATTTTGTGTTAAGCATCTGATAATAATCTGTATTCATTTCGTTCTGCTCATCAAATCCAAATCAGTAGTATCAGAGCGGTCTTCTCCTTGTCGTCTTAATGCGTGTCCCCAACGAGGTCAGGGTACAAAGAATTGGGTCTCAAGCTTGTTTCTCTTGAGGACAAAAGCTCCCGCACGCCTAAGCGACCTCTCATGGCAGGAGAAAAGAAATATGACGAGACAGGAGATCCTATCAAAATGTTGCTTGAGGAAGCCCTCATGCAACAGAAGAACGAGATGATGGATAGTTTTGCGCAAATCCTTCGGTGACTACCAACAAGCGACGCATTTTCGTCGAGCGGAGGCACCGCCCCCTTCAAGGTACAAATCAACTTCGATATTCCTATATTTGAAGGACAGATAGACGCATATGCTGTAGATAAGTGGTTGAATCTACTAGAAGGGTATTTTTCTGTCCATAACTTTTCGAATAGAGAAAAGATTACTTTTGCGCTCCTCAAAGCCGTTCCCCATGTCAAAGATTGGCGGAAAACTTTCTGCGAACAAAAGGACAAAGAGGAAGCCTCATTATTTTCAGTCACGACCACCTGGGAATCCTTCAGGGATGCTATTAAGGAACAATACTACCCTGTTGGAAGTTATGATGACTTGTATACCAAATGGACCACACTGCGACAAGAAAGAGACCAAGGAGTGCCAGAGTTCACAAATATCTTCCATACCTTGCACACCAAGCTGGGTATCAAAGATTCAGAGCGACATCTAGTGCTCAAGTATCGCGGTGGTCTGCATAGATACATCCAGACCAAAATGGAATTTCTGGACATCTCTTCTTTGGGAACAGCCTACCGATATGCCGTCAAAATCAAGTAGAAGCTCAAACAAAAGACGCGGTAATTTGGGCCTGGGAACCCCTCACAGCAAAAGACAGGAAAGGGCGGCCCCAACCCACAGAATAAAGGACAGAGCAAAGATGGATAGTATCAGGACAACCAGTCCAAGCCGCAAGCAAAGAAGGACACCAGAAAGACGAAGAAAGATACCGGGAAGTGGTGCGACTTCCATAAGAGCCCCTGGCATACCATTGTTGACTGCCGCTCAAAGAAGTCGCTGGTAGCCGAAGTGAAAGCATCTGAATCCGATGCCGTTTTTTACTTTGATTCCAAATCAGAAAGGAGAAGACGGATCATTGACGCGGCACCCAGTGCCACCATTGCTACCACCAAGCTCCAGCTTGATGAACTAGATGAGCCAGAAGAAGGAGAACGCCTCTTCCATTCACAGATGTGGGTAAAAGGCACCCCGCTGCACTTCATCGTTGATATCAGTAGCCAGTAGAACCTCATCTCAGCAGAGGTCGTCAAGCGCCTGGCCCTGCCGACAATGCCGCACCCACAACCCTACACCATTGGATGGCTCCACAAAGGAAGTGATCTCTGCGTCAACCAACAGTGCCAACTGTCATACAACATCAAGCCCTTCAAGGACGACGTATTGTGTGATGTTGCTCCTCTCAAAGTTTCAGATGTTCTTTTGGGCCAACCTTATTTATGGAAACGTCATGTTGTATATGAGTCTAGGCCTCATAGTGTTATTATTTCTTTGAACATGAAATTGTACAGGATACCCGAGGCAGTCCCTCCTAGTGCCATTTCCTTGACCTCTGCTAAGCAATGCAGGAAGGTCATCTCTTAGACTGGGAAATTTGTCTTCTTCGTGATTCGCTCTCAGAGTGAGAGAAAGCTCGCAGCCACATCCAGGGCCTCCGCGACTGATCTCTCGACACAACAGAAGCAAGTGGATAAGGTGGTGGAAGGATACTCAGATATCTTCTCCTCTCCTACCAGGGTACCTCTGCACTGCTAGGTCAAGCATCCCATCGATCTGACCCCAGGCGCACCGCTACCCAATGGGCCAGTTTATCACCACTCTCTGTTGTAAAACGAGGAGATCAAGAGGAAGATCCAAGAATTTCTCCACAAGGGGCACACCCGTCCAAGCTCATCACCTTGTGGGAGCCCAATTGTGCTGGTGCAGAAGAAAGATGGGACCTGGCGACTCTGCATTGATTATCGGGCCCTGAATAAAATCACAATCCACAACCGGTACCCAATTCCTCGAATCGATGACCTCCTTGATCAGCTCACAGGGGCCAAATACTTCAATAAGATTGATCTAAAGTCTGGATACCACCAGGTCCCAATAGAACAGACAGATGTATGGAAGACTGCCTTCAAGTCAAAAGAAGGTCTTTTTGAATGGCTGGTCATGCCTTTTGGTTTGAAAAATGATCTAGCAACATTTATGAGGATGATGGACGATATCCTACGACCTTTCACAAATACTTTAGTAGTGGTGTATCTGGATGACATCCTCATCTACAGCAAGACCTAGGAGGAACACTTGCAGCATATTCAACAGGTTCTATACACCTTGCGGCAGCACAAACTATATGCAAACTTGGAAAAATGCTCCTTCGGCATGGACAGGGTCCATCACCTAGGCTACATCGTTGATTGACATGGTGTGCATGTGGATCCAGCCAAGATCCAGGTCATCCGTGACTGGCCAACCCCAACCACACTCACTGAGCTTCGGAGCTTCTTGGGCCTTGCAAATTTCTATCGCCGGTTCGTGCTGGGATTCTCTCATATCGCATGGGCCCTCAACCAAGTGACAAGGGGTGGTGGTAAGGAAAAATTTGTGTGGGGCCTATCCCAACAACAAGCCTTCGATGACTTAAAGAAGCGTTTGTGCTCATCGCTGGTACTCTCATTACCGGACCTGCAACATCCCTTTGAGATCGAGACAGATGCTTCAGATTATGCTGTGGGTGTCGTTCTCACTCAACACAGCCACCCATGGCATATCACAGTGAGACACTATCAGATGTTGTCCGTAAGTACCCTACGTACGACAAAGAAATGTACTCCATTGTACAAGCCTGCCGCCAGTGGAGACATTACATTCTTGGGAAGGAGACAATCATCCACACTGATCACAAGCCACTACAGTTCATGTAGACCCAAGGAAATTTGCAGAATGACTGCCATCAAAAGTGGTCAACATATTTATAGGAGTTCCACCTCAACATCAAATATAAAACAGGGAGTACCAACCGAGTTGCTGACTGCCTCAGTCGACCTCCAGTCGCGACACTCACCACGGTGCTAGAATTTTGTGGTCATGAGACCTCCAGATGGCCCCACCTCTATGAGACAGACCCTGACTTCTCCACCACCTATCAAATGTTGGGCACCAACTCAGTGGTTGCTAATTTCCATCTTTAGGATGAGTTGTTGTGTAGTCTGGGCCATCTCCGCATTCCATCAAGCGAGCGCACGAAGCTTATTTGGGAAGCTCACTACAATCGAGTGGCAGGACACTTTGGCGTCAAAAAGACAGTGGAAGTGTTGCAGAAACATTTCTGTAGGCCAAAACTTCGACAAGATGTCGGCAAGTATATCAGGTCCTGCATTGCTTGCTCTATTGCCAAACCGACCACTAAGAAACAGGGCCTATACACTCCTCTTCCTACTCCTGACAGGCCATGGGAATCCATCTCAATGGACTACATGTCGGGCCTCTCGTCCACTAAGAGGGGAAACGATTGTGTTTTTGTGGTTTTTTATCGCTTTTCCAAAATGGCGATTCTAGCCGCCTGCAAGAAGATCACAACAGAAGCCACTACCAAGCTCTTTTTTGAACGAGTATTGGTACATTTTGGGATCCCGCAGACCATTATCTCAGACCATGACAGTCGATTCCTCAGCTCATTCTAGTCGAGCCTCTGGTCACTGCTGGATACCAAGTTCACCAAATTCACTGCCTTCCACCCCCAGACCGACGGCCAAACCGAGGTTGTCAACCGGATGGTCGTACATATACTGCGCATGTACAATTCAACACACCCCCACACATGGGATGAGAGTCTTCCCTATGCCCAACATAGCTACAACCGATCCCTGCATAGCTCAACTGGCCACAGCCCCTTTCAGGTGGGGTTGGGATTCCAACCATTGGGACCCATTGTTGTTGCACTTCCCCTTGCGACCACCTTGGCCAACTCGTCCCCAGAAGCTGACAAAGCTGCCCGGTTCATTGAACGAATCCATCATATCCACCAACAGGTTCAGGGTATTCTACAGAAGTCTAATGCCAAGTACAAGCAACGCCATGATCAACATCGGGTGCCACATAAGTTTCAGGTGGGCGACAAAGTTTGGTTGCATTTGCAGAAAGAATGCCTTACAGGGCCCCATCAAAAGCTTCTCCCACTCCGTTATGGGCCACACACCATAACCAAGGTGGTGGGTGACAATGCTTTTGAGCTCAACATTCCCCCCTTCCTTTGTCTGCATCCAGTCTTCATCGTGGCTCTCCTTCGACCATATTTCCCACCATTATTAGACACCTCAGAGATAGCAGAGAAGTTGACACCAATAGAGCTCAACCCTGATTGCCTACAACAAGCATCCAGTGATCATATTGTAGACACACAGATCAAGGGCACTCGACATCAAAGGATCTAGCTTTATCGAGTTGTTAGAGCAGGGCAGCTCCTGCACCAAGGCAAGTGGCTCACCCGGGGCCAAATTCACCAGAAATTTCCTCATCTGATGGGGGAACTCAACGCAATGGAGACGATTGCTTCCTAAGGAGGGAGGATTTATCTAGGTGGATATCAGTGGCCACCCACCTTTCCAACTGGCTCAAAACAATATTCTGGCAATTTTAGTAATGTACTATTTTTGGTAGTTTTTCGGGTCCTGAACTTCCGGGGCCGTTTTGAGGCCCTAAACGACCTTTTTTGGTGATTTGGGGGGCCAAATGAATTTATTTTCCATCCATTTGGCCCCTTCTAAAAGTTGTAAATCTCGGATAGACCTTTCCAACGGGCTACCGAGCGCCCCAAACGAAGATCGTATGCAAAAGTTATGACCTCGTGAAGTTGATGTACTAACTTACCCAAATAGGGCCCACATGACTTTTGGCGCTTCATCTCCTAGGGTTAGGTTTTTGGATGTCTAGGGTTTTTGACATTCCTATTTATTGAAAAAGGCCTTAAGAACCTCATTGTAACCAACTTCTTGTGAAATGAGCGTAGCTGTCACATCTCTTCTCAGAGATAAGCCGCCACCATTCCAGCAAGCTTGTTTTCTGTTGCATTTTACACTTTTAGCTTATTTCCTTATTGAATAGAAAACTAGTTTTACTACATCTCTGTTATTTTGTGTTAACCATCTGATAATAATCTGTATTCATTTCGTTCTGCTCATAAAATCCAGATCAGTAGTATCAGAGCGGTCTGCTCCTTGTCGTCTTAATGCATGTCCCCAACGAGGTTAGGGTACAAAGAATTGTGTCTCAAGCTTGTTTCTCTTGAGGACAAAAGCTCTTGCACGCCCAAGCGACCTATCATGGCAGGAGAAAAGAAAGATGACGGGACGGGAGATCCTATCAAAATGTTGCTTGAGGAAGCCGTCACGCAACAGAGGAATGAGATGATGGATAGTTTCACACAAATCTTTCGGCGACTACCAACAAGCGACGCATCTTCGTCGAGCGGAGGCGCCGCCCCCTTCAAGGTACAAATCAACTTCGATATTCCTATATTTGAATGACAGATAGACGCAGATGCTGTAGATAAGTGGTTGAATCTACTAGAAGGGTATTTTTCTGTCCATAACTTTTTGAATAGAGAAAAGATTACTTTTGTGCTCCTCAAAGCCATTCCCCATGTCAAAGATTGGTGGGAAACTTTCTGCGAACAAAAGGACACAGAGGAAGCCTCATTATTTTCAGTCACGACCACCTGGGAATCCTTCAGGGATGCTATTAAGGAACAATACTACCATATTGGAAGTTATGATGACTTGTATACCAAATGGACCACACTACGACAAGAAAGAGACCAAGGAGTGCCAGAGTTCACAAATATCTTCCATACCTTGCGCACCAAGCTGGGTATCAAAGATTCAGAGCGACATCTTGTGCTCAAGTATCACGGTGGTATGCATAGATACATCTAGACCGAAATGGAATTTTCTGGACATCTCTTCTTTGGGCGTGGCCTACCGATATGCCATCAAAATCGAGCAGAAGCTCAAACAAAAGACGCGGCAATTTGGGCCTGGGAACCCCTCACAGCAAAAGACAGGAAAGGGCGGCCCCAACCCACAGAATAAAGGACAAAGAAAAGATGGACAGTATCAGGACAACCAGTCCAAGCCGCAAGCAAAGAAGGACACCGGAAAGACAAAGAAAGATACCAGGAAGTGGTGCGACTTCCATAAGAGCCCTTGGCATAACACTGCTGACTGCCACTCAAAGAAGTCACTGGTAGCCGAAGTGAAAGCATCTAAATCTGATGCGGGTTCTGACTCTAATTCCAAACCAGAAAGGGGAAGACTGATCATTGACGCGGAACGTAGTGCCACCATTGCCACCACCAAGCTCCAGCCTGATGAACTAGACGAGCCAAATAAAGGAGAACGCCTCTTCCATTCACAGATGTGGGTAAAAGGAACCCCGCTGCACTTCATCGTTGATAGCGGTAGCCAGAAGAACCTCATCTTTGCATAGATCATCAAGCGCCTGGCCCTGCTGACAACGCCTCACCCACAACCCTACACCATTGGATGGCTCCACAAAGGAAGCGATCTCCGCGTCATCCAACAGTGCCGACTGTCATACGGCATCAAGCCCTTCAAGGACGAGGTATTGTGTGATGTTTCTCCTCTTGAAGTTTCAAATGTTCTTTTGGGCCAACCTTATTTATGGAAATGTCATGCTGTATATGAGTCTAGGCCTCGTAGTGTTATTATTTCTTTGAACATAAAATTGTACAGGATACCCGAGGCAGTCCCTCCTAGTGCCATTTCCTTGATCTCTGCCAAGCAATGCAGGAAGGTCATCTCTTAGACTGGGAAATTTGTCCTCTTCGTGATTCACTCTCAGAGTGAGAGAAAGATCGCAGCCACATCCAGGGCCTCCGCGACCGATCTCTCCACACAATAGAAGCAAGTGGATAAGGTGGTGGAAGGATACTTAGATATCTTCTCCTCTCCTACCAGTGTACCTCTGCACTGCCAAGTCAAGCATCCCATCGATCTGACCCCAGGCGCACAGTTACCCAATGGGCCAGTCTATCACCGCTCTCTATTGGATAAGGAGGAGATCAAGAGGCAGATCAAATAATTGCTCCACAAGGTGCACATCCGTCCCAACTCATCACCTTGTGGGAGCCCAATCGTGCTAGTGTAGAAGAAAGATGGGACCTGGCGACTTTGCATTGATTACCGGGCCCTAAATAAAATCACAGTCCGCAACTGGTACCCGATTCCTCGAATCGACGACCTCCTTGATCATCTCACGGGGGACAAATTCTTCAGTAAGATTGATCTGAAGTCTGGCTACCACTAGGTCCCAATAGAACAGACAGATGTATGGAAGACTTCCTTCAAGCCAAAAGAAGGTCTTTTTGAATGGCTGGTCATGCCTTTTGGTTTGACAAATGCTCCAACAACATTTATGACGATGATGGATGATATCTTATGACCTTTCACCATTACTTTTGTAGTGGTGAATCTCGATGACATCCTCGTCTACAGCAAGACCTGGGAGGAACACTTGCAGCATATTCAACAGGTTCTGCACACCCTACGGCAACACAAACTATATCCAAACTTGGAAAAATGCTCCTTCGGCATGGACAGGGTCCATCACCTAGGCTACATCGTTGATCGACATGGTGTGCATGTGGATCCAGCCAATATCTAGGTCATCCGTGACTGGCCAGCCCCAACCACACTCACTGAACTTCGGAGCTTCTTGGGCCTTGCCAATTTCTATCGCCGGTTTGTGCTGGGATTCTCTCATATCGCATGGGCCCTCAACCAAGTGACCAAGGGTGGTGGTAAGGAAAAATTTGTGTGGGGACTTTCCCAACAACAAGCCTTCGATGACTTGAAGAAGTGTTTGTGCTTATCGCCGGTACTCTCATTACCGAACTTGCAACATGCCTTTGAGATCGAGACAGATGCTTCAGATTATGCTGTGGGCGCCATTCTCACTCAACACGGCCACCCCGTGGCATATCACAGTGAGACACTATTAGATGTTGTCCATATGTACCCTACCTATGACAAAGAAATGTACTCCATTGTACAAGCGTGCCACTAGTGGAGACATTACATTCTTGGGAAGGAGACAATCATCCACACTGATCACAAGCCACTACAGTTCATGTAGATCCAAGGAAAGTTGCTGAATGACCGCCATCAAAAGTGGTCAACATATTTACAGCAGTTCCACCTCAACATCAAATATAAAATAGGGAGTACCAATAGAGTTGCTGACTGCCTCATTCGACCTCCAGTCATGGCACTCACTACCGTGCTAGACTCTTGCGGCCACGAGACCTCCGGATGGCCCCACCTCTACGAGACAAACCCTGACTTCTCCACCACCTATCAAATGTTGGGCACCAAATCAATGGCTGCTAATTTCCATCTTCAGGACAGGTTGTTGTGTCGTCTGGGCCATCTTTGCGTTCCATCAAGCGAGCGTGCGAAGCTGATTTGGGAAGCTCACTACAGTCAGGTGGCAGGACACTTTGGCATCGAAAAGACAGTGGCAGTGCTGCAGAAACATTTCTACTAGCCGAAACTTCGACAAGATGTCGGCAAGTATATCAGGTCCTGCACTACTTGTGCTATTTCCAAACTGACCACTAAGAAACAGGGCCTATACACCCCCCTTCCTACTCCTGACAGGCCGTGGGAATCCATCTCAATGGACTACATGTCGGGCCTCCCGTCCACTAAGAGGGGAAACGACTGTGTTTTTGTGGTTGTTGATTGCTTTTCCAAAATGGCGATTCTAGCCACCTGCAAGAAGAACATCACAACAGAAGCCACTGCCAAGCTCTTCTTTGAACGAGTATGCGTACATTTTGGGATCCAACAGACCATTATCTCAGACCGTGACAGTCGGTTCCTCAACTCATTCTGGTCGAGCCTCTGGTCATTGTTGGATACCAAGCTCACCAAATCCACTGCCTTTCACCCCCAGACCGATGGCCAAACCGAGGTTCTCAACCGGATGGTCGTACATATCCTGCGCATGTACAATTCAACACACCCCCGCACATGGGATGAGAGTCTTCCCTATGCCCAAAATAGCTACAACCAAGCCCTGCATAGCTCAACTGGACACAACCCCTTTCAGGTGGGGTTGGGATTCCAACCATTGGGACCCATGGATGTTGCACTTCCCCTTCAAACCACCTCGGCCGACTCGTCCCCTGAAGCTGACAAAGCCGCTTGGTTCATTGAATGGATCCAGCATATTCGCCAACAGGTTCAGGATATTCTATAGAATTCTAATGCCAAGTACAAGCAGCGCCATGATCAACATCGGGCGCCACATAAGTTTCAGGTGGGGGACAAAGTTTGGTTGTGTTTGCAGAAAGAACGCCTTACAGGGCCCCTTTGAAAGCTTCGCCCACTCCGTTATGGGTCATACACCATCAACAAGGCGGTGGGTGACAATGCTTTTGAGCTCAACATTCCCCCCTTTCCTTGGTCTGCATCCAGTCTTCAATGTGGCTCTCCTTCGACCATATTTCCCACCATTATTAGACACCTTAGAGATAGCAGAGAAGTTGACACCAACAGAGCTCAACCTGATAGCCTACAACAAGCATCCAGTGATCATATTGCAGACACACACATCAAGGGCACTCAACATCAAAGGATCCAGCTTTATCGAGTTCTCAAAGCATGGCAGCTCCTGCACCAAGGCAAGTGGCTCACCCGGGGCCAAATTCACCAGAAATTTCCTCATCTGATGGGGGAACTCAACACAATGGATTCCATTGCTTTCTAAGGAGGCAGGATTGATCCAGGTGGATATCAGTGGCCACCCACCTTTCCAACTGGCTCAATACAATATTTTGGCAATTTTAGTAATGTACTATTTTTAATAGTTTTTCGAGTCCTGAACTTCCGGGGCCGTTTTGAGGCCCTAAACGACCTTTTTTGGCGATTTGGGGGGAAAATTGGAAGTCTTGGGCATGCATTTGGCCCCATCCGAAAGTTGTAAATCTCGGATAGACCTTTCCAATGGGCTACCAGGCGCCCGAAACGGAGATCATATGCAAAAGTTACGACCCCAACGGGGCCCACATGACTTTTTGCGCTTCATCTCCTAGGGTTAGGTTTTTGGATGTCTAGTGTTTTTGACATTCCTGTTTATTGTAAAAGGCCTTGAGAGCCTCATTGTAACCATCTTCTTGCAAAATGAGCATAGTCGTCACATCTTTTCTTAGAGATAAGCCGCCACCATTCCAACAAGCTTGTTTTCCGTTGCATCTTACAGTTTTAGCTTATTTCCTTATTTAATAGAAAACCAGTTTTACTGTATCTCTGTTATTTTGTGTTAAGCATCTGATAATAATTTGTATTCATTTCATTCTACTCATAAAATCCGGATGAGTGGTATCAGAGCGATCTTCTCCTTGTCGTCTTAATCCATATCCCCAAGGAGGTTAGGGTACAAAGAATTGGGTCTCGAGCTTGTTTCTCTTGAGGACAAAATATCTTGCACGCCCAAGTGACCTCTCATGGCAGGAGAAAAGAAAGATGACTGGACAGGAGATCCTATCAAAATGTTGCTTGAGGAATCCCTCATGCAACAGAGGAACGAGATGATGGATAGTTCCACGCAAATCCTTTGGCGACTACCAACAAGCGACGCATCTTCGTTGAGCGGAGGCGCCGCCCCCTTCAAGGTAAAAATCAACTTTGATATTCCTATATTTGAAGGATAGATAAACGCAGATACTGTAGATAAGTGGTTGAATATACTAGAAGGGTGTTTTCTGTCCATGACTTTTCGAATAGAGAAAAGATTACTTTTGCGCTCCTCAAAGCCGTTCCCCATGTCAAAGATTGGTGGGAACTTTCTGCGAACAAAAGGACACAGAGGAAGCCTCATTATTTTCAGTCATGGCCACTCGAGAATCCTTCAGGGATGCTATTAAGGAACAATACTACCTTGTTGGAAGTTATGACAACTTGTATACCAAATGGACCACACTGCAACAAGAAATAGACCAAGGAGTGCCAGAGTTCACAAATATCTTCCATACCTTGCGCACCAAGCTAGGTATCAAAGATTCAGAGCGACATGTGGTGCTCAAGTATCACAGTGGTCTGCATAGATACATCCAGACCGAAATGGAATTTCTGGACATCTCTTCTTTGGGAGCGGCCTACCGATATGCCGTCAAAATCGAGCAGAAGCTCAAACAAAAGACGCGACAATTTGGGCCTGGGAACCCCTCACATCAAAAGACAGGAAAGGGCGGCCCCAACCCATAGAATAAAGGACAGAGCAAAGATGGACAATATCAGGACAACTAGTCCAAGCCACAAGCAAAGAAGAACACCAGAAAGATGAAGAAAGATACCGGGAAGTGGTGCGACTTCCATAAGAGCCCTTGGCATAACACTGCTGATTGCCGCTCAAAGCAGTCGCTGGTATTCGAAGTGAAAGCATCTGAATCCGATGCGGGTTCTGACTTTGATTCCGAACCAAAAAGGGGAAGACAGATCATTGACACGGAACCCAGTGCCACCATTGCTACCACAAAGCTCCAGCCTAATGAACCAGACGAGCCAAAAGAAGGAGAATGCCTCTTACATTCACAGATGTGGGTAAAAGGCACCTCGCTGCATTTCATCGTTGATAGCGGTATCCAGAAGAACCTCATCTCAGCAGAGGTCGTCAAGCGCCTGGCCTTGCTGACAATGCCGCACCACAACCCTACACCATTGGATGGCTCCGCAAAGGAAGCGATCTCTGCGGCAGCCAATAGTGCTGACTGTCATACGACATCAAGCCCTTCAAGGATGAGGTATTGTGTGATGTTGCTCCTCTCGAAGTTTCAGATGTTCTTTTGGGCAAACCTTATTTATGGAAACATCATGCTGTATATGAGTCTAGGCCTCGCAGTGTTATTATTTCTTTGAACAGGAAATTGTATAGGATACCCGAGGCAGTCCCTCCTAGTGCCATTTCCTTGATCTCTGCCAAGCAATGCAGGAAGGTCATTTCTCAAATTGGTAAATTTGTCTTCTTCGTGATTCGCTCTTAGAGTTAGAGAAAGATCGCAGCCATATCCAAGGCCTCTGTGACCTATATCTCCACAGAACAGAAGCAAGTGGATAAGGTGGTGGAAGGATACTCAGATATCTTCTCCTCTCCTACCGGGGTACCTCTGCACTGCCAGGTCAAGCATCCCATCGATCTGACCCCAGGTGCACCGCTACCCAATGGGCCAGTCTATCACCGCTCTCTATTGGAAAACGAGGAGATCAAGAGGCAGATGCAAGAATTTCTCCACAAGGGGTACACGCGTCCCATCTCATCACCTTATGGGAGCCCAATCGTGCTGGTGCAGAAGAAAGATGGGACTTGGCGACTCTGCATTGATTACCGGGCCCTGAATAAAATCACAGTCCGCAACCGGTACCCGATTCCCCGAATTGACGACCTCCTTAATCAGCTCACGAGGGCCAAATACTTTAGCAAGATTGGTCTGAAGTCTGGGTACCACCAGGTCCCAATAGAACAAACAGACGTATGGAAGACTGCCTTCAAGTCAAAAGAAGGTCTTTTTGAATGGCTAGTCATGCCTTTTGGTTTGACAAATGCTCCAACAACGTTTATGAGGATGATGGACGATATCCTACGACCTTTCACCAATACTTTTGTAGTGGTGTATCTGGCGGACATCCTCATCTACAGCAAGACTTGGGAGGAACACTTGCAGCATATTCAACAGGTTCTGCACACCCTGTGACAACACAAACTATAGGAAAACTTGGAAAAATGCTCCTTCGGCATGGACAGGGTCCATCACCTAGGCTACATCGTTGATCGACATGTGGTGCATGTGGATCCAGCCAAGATCCAGGTCATCCGTGACTGGCCAGCTCCAACCACACTCACTGAACTTCGGAGCTTCTTGGGCCTTGCCAATTTCTATCGTCGGTTCATGCTGGGATTCTCTCATATCGTATGGGCCCTCAGCCAAGTGACCAAGGGTGGTGGTAAGGAAAAATTGGTGTGGGGCCTGTCCCAAAAAAAGCCTTTGATGACTTGAAGAAGCGTTTGTGATCATTGCCGGTACTCTCATTACTGGACCTGCAACATCCCTTTCAGATCGGGACAGATGCTTCAAATTATGCTGTGGGCGCCATTCTCACTCAACACATCCACGCCGTGGTATATCACAGTGAGAAACTATCAGATGCTGTCCGTATGTACCCTACCTACGACAAAGAAATGTACTCCATTGTACAAGCCTGTGGGTAGTGGAGATATTACATTCTTGGGAAGGAGACAGTCATCCACACTAATCACAAGCCACTACAGTTCATGCAGAGCCAAGGAAAGTTACAGAATGACCGCCATCAAAAGTGGTCAACATATTTATAGCAGTTCCACCTCAACATCAAATATAAAATAGGGAGTACCAACCGATTTGCTGACTCTCTTAGTCGACCTCCAGTCGTAGCACTCACCATGGTGCTAGACTCTTGCGGCCACGAGACCTACGAATGGCTCCACCTCTATGAGACACACCCTGACTTCTTCACCACCTATCAAATGTTGGGCACCAACTCAGTGGTTGCTAATTTCCATCCTCAAGATGGGTTGTTGTGTCGTCTGGGCCATCTCTGCGTTCCATCAAGCGAGCACACGAAGCTGATTTGGGAAGCTCACTACAGTCAGGCGGCAGGACACTTTGGCATCGAAAAGACAGTGGTAGTGCCTCAGAAACATTTCTACTGACCGAAACTTCGACATGATGTTGGAAAGTATATCAGGTCCTACACTGCTTGCGCTATTGCCAAACCGACCACTAAGAAACAGGGCCTATATGCCCCTCTTCCTACTCCTTACAGACTGTGGGAATCCATCTCAATGGACTACATGTCGGGCCTCTTGTCCACTAAGAGGGGAAACGACTGTGTTTTTGTGGTTGTTGATCGCTTTTCCAAAATGGCGATTCTAGCCGCCTGCAAGAAGAACATCACAGCAGAAGCCACTGCCAAGTTCTTCTTTGAATGAGTATGGGTACATTTTGGGATCCCGCAGACCATTATCTCAGACCATGACAGTCGGTTCCTCAGCTCATTCTGGTTGAGCCTTTGGTCACTGCTAGATAACAAGCTCACCAAATCCACCGCCTTCCACCCCCAGACCGACGACCAAACCGAGGTTATCAACCGGATGGTCGTACATATCCTGCGCATGTACAATTCAACACACTCTCGCACATGGGACGAGAGTCTTCCCTATGCCCAACATAGCTACAACCGAGCCCTGCATAGCTCAACTGGCCACAGTCCCTTTCAGGTGGGGTTGGGATTTCAACCATTAGGCCGAATGGATGTTGCACTTCCCCTTCCAACCACCTCTGCCGACTCGTCCCCTGAAGCTGACAAAGACGCCTGGTTCATTGAACGGATCCAGCATATCCACCAACAGGTTCAGGATATTCTACAAAAGTCTAATGCCAAGTACAAGCAGCGCCATGATCAACATCGGGTGCCACATAAGTTTCAGGTGGGTGACAAAGTTTGGTTGCATTTGCAGAAAGAATGCCTTATAGGGCCCCATCGAAAGCTTCTCCCACTCCGTTATGGGCCATACACCATCACCAAGGCGGTGGGTGACAATGCTTTTGAGCTCAACATTCCCCCCTTCCTTGGTTTGCATCCAGTCTTCAACGTGGCTCTCCTTCAACCATATTTCCCACCATTATTAGACACCTCAGAGATAGTAGAGAAGTTGACACCAATAGAGCTCAACCCTGACTGCCTACAACAAGCATCCAGTGATCATATTGCAGACACACAGATCAAGGGCACTCAACATCAAAGGATCCAACTTTATCGAGTTGTCAAAGCAGGACAGCTCCTGCACCAAGGCAAGTGGCTCACCCGGTGCCAAAGTCAGTAGAAATTTCCTCATCTGATGGGGGAACTCAACGCAATGGAGACCATTGCTTCCTAAGGAGGGAGGATTGATCTAGGTGGATATCGGTGGCCACCCACCTTTCCAACTGGCTCAAAACAGTATTCTGGCAATTTTAGTAATGTACTATTTTTAGCAGTTTTTCAGGTCCTGATCTTCTGGGGCCATTTTGAGGCCCTAAACGACCTTTTTTGGAGGTTTGGGTTGGGGGGGGGGGGGTTAGATGCCTTCGGCATGCATTTGTCCCCATTTGGAAGTTGTAAATCTCGGATAGACCTTTCCAACGGGCTACCGAATGCCCCAAATGGAGATCGTATGCAAAAGTTACGACCCCAGGAAGTTGATGTACTAACTTACCCAAACGGGGCCCACATGACTTTTGGTGCTTCATCTCCTAGGGTTAGGTTTTTGGATGTCTAGTGTTTTTGACATTCATGTTTATTGTAAAAGGCCTTGAGAGCCTCATTGTAACCATCTTCTTGCGAAATGAGCACAGCCATCACATCTCTTCTCAGAGATAAGCTGCCACCATTCCAGCAAGCTTGTTTTTCGCTGCATTTTATAGTTTTAGCTTATTTCCTTATTGAATAGAAAACCAGTTTTACTGTATCTCTGTTATTTTGTGTTAAGCATCTGATAATAATCTGTATTCATTTCGTTCTGCTCATAAAATCCGGATCAGAAGCCGTGACAGATGAGGCAGTAATATTAGAGGTTGCAACAGCAACAAATCTTATAGTGGAAGAAACAAACCCAATTAAAATTGTAGTTAGGGTGGCGACAGAAGCAATAGAAATGGCATCACTAGTAGCCACAGTAGAGGAAGCTAAAACTGAAGCAGCTGTCGAAGTGACGACAGTGGAAGCTGTAGTTGAGGAAGTGGCAGTGCAAGAAGAAGAATATCAGGCAGAGGCAGTGGAAGGAGGAAATAGAGAGGTATTGGATGTCAAATCTTCCCTTGAAATAAGGGGAACCATTATTGAAGAAGAGATCCCTGTGTCATAGAAATGAAGAAAAAGGTCAGGGATTAAAGGGAAGACATCTACCCCAACAAAGAGTAAGAGAATGAGAGCTGTTATAGCAGAATCAGTATGCAGTGAAGACCAGCCATCGGGAGTTGTGAAGAGAAGAAGGACTCGGTCTATTGCAGCAACAGAGACAACGCGAGAAATTAGGGAAAATATTGAATTACCCACAACAGAAATAACATGTGTAACTGGGGTAGGCATAGAAATTCCTATTTTAAACCCCAAAACACCTGCTGTGGAAGAACCCCAAATTGAAAATCTCCTTGGTGAAAATTATATGTTAAAGGAAGAAGTGCAAATGCTTCAAATTGAATTGGAGAAATGGAAAGCAGTGATGGGGAAACAGGCAGAAAATAATTTGAATATGTTAATAGAAGCTGCAAATTTGTTAGAAAACTCATCTCCTATTTTGGGAAATGAGGAGCAAGGAGAAATGGTATGCCCAAAGTGTGGAGACATATTCTTTTCAGCAGGGCACAAGGTTATAGTGCTGGGAAGGGTAGCACAAAGTCCTGCACAGACAGAGCAAGAAGGAGAAAGAGCACCAGAAATGGAGTTGATGAAGGGGAACGAGAAAGAAGTTGACATAATCCCTGATCTGGATTTAGGAGAATATGAAGCAATGCAATCCCAGCCATCAGGAAATACTGAGCTATTCCAGGACTAGTCTCATCTTTCAGAAGATATCGAGGTAATTCAAGTACAACCTCAGCCATTTGAAGAAATAAGCGAACAGGATGTTGTTACACAAGAACCAGTATCCCTAAAATTGTTTAGTGAAGTTGCAACTCAGAAAACAATTGTTGATATTGAGGAACAAGGGGAAGACGTTGTCACACAAGAACCAGTGTCCTTAAAAATATTTGTTGAGACTGCAACTCAAACTGATGTTGCTGAGGTATAATTGAAGAGACAGGATGCTGTCACACAAGAACCAACATCCCCAAAATTATCTGTTGAGGTTGCAACACAAGTAGAGGTCACTGCAAAACCAATGGAAGAGGAGGCTTCTACATTGCCAATCCAAAATGGGGAATCTGGAACATCTGGTGATGAGGTAAGAATGCTACTATATCAAGACATCATTAATTTAGATTCTGATGACGAAAAAAATGTGGAGGATAGAAGGATTCAACGACTGGAGAAAAAGATTTTCTTGCTAAATCTTGAGCTAGATAAATGGAAGAAATATATTGCTCAGTGCAGGGAAGGGATGGTCCCTCTCCATGAACATAGAAATACTGTCAAGGAATTGAGAGAGAAATGGGATGAGGAATTGTTTTTCCAGAAAATCCAGTGGGAAAACATTCAAAAAGAGTTGGCAAAATTGAAGAAATTCAAGTCCATGCAACAAGAGAAGGACCAATTGTATATTCTTTCCCAGGAATTGCTAAGTTGCAAGGATCCATCCCCTTCTTACCTTGTCTTTCTTTATGAACAGACAACTTTATTTAAGATGAGGGCATTGAAAGAAGGGAAGTCATTTAAGCTAGCAACAGTCTCCCAGTTTTTAGAAACTTTCCTGGAAAGTGGTGTTGAGGATCAAAATTTGTTGTGTGAATTATATTTACATGATAAAGCCTGCTATACTGACTCTCACTCTAATCCTATGCCCCATTTGGGGAATGTTCAACTAAGAGTGTTTGCTTCTTTTGTCATCAACTATGTAAAATGGAGAGATGCTTTCCAAACCATCACAAAGAATGAGGATAATGCCACTCTTTGGATTATAAATGAACCTCGGCTTCCAATAGGACTCAGAGCCAGGGATGCAAAGTCTCTCGAGTTTCCTGAGATTGTTCAGCACTTGGAAAATCTACAAGGGAGAATCATCACTACCTATGTCCAGATAATTTCTAGTAATCAGCAGTATGCCCTGGAGGGTAGTGAGTACAGATGGTTATATTCTTCCCCATCTTTGAAGGAATGGGATCCATATTGTTTTGAGAATTTTAAGCAAGCTTTAACAAGGGTGCCTGGGTATGTGCAGTGCATGAAAATGTGTGGACCCTGGTGTCTTGGTCTAAGATTTAGGTTTCCCCTCATATGGCTGCCTGTGAGTCCTTATAGAAACAACTACGTTTTAACTAAAGAGGAGGAGAAGCAGTGCTGGGAGAAGTGGACTACCTGTTATGGATTTGTGCATCATGGGGAACCAACAGAACTTGCCTACAATCTTACCACTCTTCATAGGTACAGTTTGGATTCAGATTCAGACTAGTGGGAGTTTTTGCATGAGAACATGCAAATGGATAGTTGGGGGGAGATGTTGGGCCCTGGAATTGCCCCTTTTTTACCACACTTATTATATCATTTTGCCCTGTTACACCCTATTTCCATGGACCATATATATTCCTTTCTTCCATATCAATCCAAAATCTTGACAAGGTATAATTCATTATTTATCCATTTATTTAATGCCTAATATTTTTATGTTTATGAATTCTAGCCTTTGATTTATGCTAACTTGTGTTGATTTCATTAAGTCAAATATCAAAGAACAAGTGTATCAGCCGCAATGCCTTGGGAAAGAATCACACGTGGTGCCAATTGTTACTCTTCAGATTTAATTCCTCATATTCAAAGGGACAACGCATCCTTCCATGTGAAGCTGTAACAGGGCTTCGCTAAAATAGAGCATTGCTGCAACAGACAGGATGCATCCCAATTGGTTAATCTGTTGATCCATTAACTGCTAGAGTAAAAAAATCCTTCATATCCAACGGCCTCATTCAATACGAATATAATAGTTCAGTTGTAACTCCACAACATGAATATCAGAGATCTTCATTGCTGCGAGAAATTAGTGGATCGCGAACTGTACTTTGCATGTATAAATATGGGAAGGATTTCAGAGTCTAGGGGGTTAATTATCATTTTGTACGAACTGTAACAGAGAGATGAGACTATGGATTACCATATTTAATATAAAGAGCAGAGTTCTTCATATTTTTGTGTCTTAATTTGTGGTAGTCCACGGCGTCTCTGTTAGAAGGCCAAGGCCCTCCTTCTCATAGAGATTGCCGAGTTAAGTAGGTAGTTTAATTTATTTCCTGTTGTGTGGTGTGGAAACGCATTAGGTGTATTACTGTTTAGCTGCAACAGAGAGTTTATAATTGCATTCCTTCCTAGTAATTTATCATTGCATCCTGAATAGTTGCAACTGTGTGGTGTGACAGTCGACTTTGTAGGTTAGTTTAATTGATGCATGGTGTGTTAGAATTAGCTGTTACAACCAAGCTCAGCTTCAATTCCTTTCAGTTATTTATGCTTTCTAGGATTTCCAATATTTATCAAATTAGAGTTCAAGCTTATTTTCTAATTCTGGTTGATGTTGTATCTTTCTTGAATTCATTAGATTAGGCAGATTATGATTGAGTTACAGTAGCTTCTAGATGAATTAGTTTGGTAGAGATTGATTACTGTAGTTTGATAATTATAGGATTTAACTTCTTGCAAAATTAATCTAGTTCATTTTTATTTCTTAGATTAGTAACTGCTGGATTGATTTTTGTAGGAAGGTAATTGTACTTTGAATTCCTAGATGGATAAGTTAGATTAGTTTTAGTCATGGAATGAGTTTGGCTGCGAAGATAGGTAGGGTTATTATCTCCATTTAGTTAATCAACTACTTGAAATGTTTATGCATAGATTGTGCTTATTTCCATTGAAATAAAATACTTCCCTGGGTTGACAATATATATTGAGCATCTTGTGTGTTAGTTGTAATTAATTAGCATATAGGGTGACCAACAATGCGCACCCAGCAAATAGTGCCTGAATTTCTGGAGTGCATACACCATAGCTAGACTCTCTCTTTCAATGGTCGTATAGTTCTTTTCAGCTGAAGATAACTTCCTGATCGAAAATGCAATGGGGTGATCAATGCCCCTTCACCTGGTTGAGCCAGCACAATGCCCAACGCTATAGATGAAGCATCAACATTTACATGGAACAGCTTATCCCAATCTGGAAAAACTAGGATCGACACAATTACCATTTTCTCCTTTAGCTTGTCCAGTCCTTGCTCACATTCTGCGTTCCATATGAACTGCGCTTCTTTCTTCAACAGTTTCTCCATCGATGCAATTATCTATGCATAACCCTTGATGAATTTTTGATAGTATCCTGTATGGCCCAATGTCGTGCGAAGCTGCTTCACCGAGTTTGGTGCAAGTAATTGACAATTACTGCGATCTTCGCAAGGTCAACCATCAGACCTTATCTGCACACAATGTGTCCTAGAAGAATACCATAAGGTACATAGAAAATACATTTCTTTAAATTCAATGAAATTTGATGTTGTCTGCACTTAGCTAACATCGTTCTCAGGTTTTCAAAATGGTTCTTCAGCAAACCGAAGACATTCCAATCATCAAAATAAACCTCTAAGAACTTATGGATAAAGTCCTTGAATGCAACCACAACAACTCTAGAAAATATGGCAGGTGCATTCTTCAACCCAAAAGGCATAATTGTATACTGATATGACCTCCATTCAGTAGCAAATGTTGTCTTATGCTTGTCTGCTGGATCAATCCTGATTTGATAATATCTAGAAAATCCATCAGTAAATGAGTAGGACTCATTTACTTCCACATTGCCTAATACTTCATTTGTAAATGGAGTAGGAAAAGGGTCATGCAGTGAAGCATCATTAAGCTTCCTTAGATATACGCAGATCATGATCTCACCTTTAGTCTTTTTATCTTGGATAACCATTGGGCTTATCCACTCTGACTCTTCAATAGGATCGATGATCCCTGCATCAAGCATCTTATCAATTTCTGCCTTAACTCTTTATTTATATCTGGGATTCATTCTATAGGGCCTTTGCTTAACTTGATTCGCACCTGGCTTGAGAGGTATTTTCATAACTCCCAACTCACCTAAAATTCCTTTCATTTCGGAAAACTTCATTGGAAATAAATCCTAATATTCATGTAGGAGGTCTGTGATCTGCGCGACCGTTGCATCATCCCAGTAATCTCCAATGGACGCGAACTTTGGCTCTTCACTGGTGCCAATGTTCACTTTTCTCATCTTTACAGGGCCGCTCATATCTGGAATTTTAAGTGGAGGTCCCTCTACATCGCGCGCTCCCTCCGACTCTAGTATATTGATGTTGTGCGGATCCTCCTCATCTCTATCTTCTTGTTCTTTTTCATTTTTAGCGAGATTATAACACTCAAGGGTGTGTTCTATCGTTCTTACCCATTATGGTTTTAGTTTCATAAGTACTTTGACATCTTCAAATATCTTTTCTTTGATTTCTTCTAATGCCTCGTTTATACTTGGGAATTCCTGTCTGAATATTCTTTCTTTGATAACTTGCAGAGCTTCGTTTATGCTTGGACTTTCATCTTCAAAGCTGAAAGTTCTATGGAAGTTCATAGTTAAGAGAGACCAATCTGTAGTTCCTCTGCGAAGCTCCGTGTCTGTATACCAATCTTCTAGAATCTGCTCTAGTGTGTGCACAAACAGATGAACCCATTTTGACTGTGGTCTCTTTTCCCATGCTTGTGAACAAATTTCAATGTGATCCCTCAGATCCGTCTGTCCATTATACTTTCCAAATGTCAGTGCAACTTTCTCTATGAATCTGATTTGCATCATATGTCTACACTGATCCCATGTGGTCAATGTCTTCTTATGCGCATCCCACCATCTCGCAAGTGTCTCGCGCAGTGCCATGTCTAATGTTGGTATGCGATGTTCAGTTGCAACTGATACAGTATATTCTTGAATAAATGAATAAACGTTAGTTGAACCATCATAAGTGGGGATTGGACTTACCTCGATTCCAATCCAGCGCAGTGACTTTGTGATCTGTGCGCATCTTCTTGCAGATACTTCATGCATACTACTTTACCAATTTTCCATTCCTGCGTCGGAGTCTGATACGCAAGAACTGTCACATCGCCAACTAAGTGATCCATCCATCATATGATTAATTTAGTCATCTTGATTCATAGTCATCTTGTAAATGCGATCAAGATGCTGTGCTCTAGATTCTTCCTGAATTGGCTCACTGTATCTCTCTCCTTGTGAAGGGTCCAATGGTGCAATGACCCTGATATCCTGCTCTTCGAAGATCATCTTCTTGGTCTTCAAATTTATTATTGTGAGGTTATCCATCGCCCAGTCTATACCCAACAATGTTGGATAAGGCTGACTATCATCCACAATTTCAATAACCTCGAAGTCTACATGACTTCGCACTCCATCGATGTCAACAATGATATTGGCTAATCTCCCAAAAGGTATGACTTTCTACCGGTTGGCCAATCTCAACTGTATGGGTGACCATGAAAACTTTGGTCTCCCCATCTGCTGTCATGTCTGCTTAGTCAAGACATTTACCTCTAACCCTAAGTCAAGGATGATCTCATCCATCTCATAATCTCCTATCTACGCACTGAGCCTCATTTCTCTTCTTGTTCTTTTGTGGATATTGATGTGATGAACTATGCTCTGGGCAGTATCTATCTAACTGCATGGTTCATATTGGTTTAACATTTTTTCTAATTCCACTACAGCATCTACACTCTTCAATAATTTCATGCAACTCCGTAGGAACTGCGCAATAGAAGTGGATGTTTCTGCTGCGGTATTGGTTTGATCATACGCTACTGGAATATCTTCCATATGCGTTGTTTCACTTCCCAACGGGATTCTTGGTGACATAGGTGTTGTCTCTTTGAATATGTCCCATGCTTCTTCAAAGAATTCTTTGTTCTTTTCCAGATTGAAAACACGTGTTTTCCCAGTAGCTTTTTTTATCCAGACCGCTTTAGCAGGGGTCTGCTTAGTTTCAAAATCTCCAGAAGTCGAAGCTTCTGCTTGCATATCTCTTCCTTTTGCAGCGCCACTTCGTGTTACAACATTAATACTTGGATCTGTAGTCCTTTTCTCTGTTGCGATCAACTGAATATTCGGGTTAGGGACTTCTTGCTTTCTTTTCTGCATTTTTGCTACTAACACTGGGCATGCTTCAATAAAATGATCAAAATATTTACCATAATTACAGGTAGTACATGGATTGGTACAATCTCTACATAATTGACTTGGTTGGCCACAGTTATAACAGATCATCTGGCCTCTTCCTCATCCTTGTCCTGGGCCATTATTTCTTCCTCTTCAGCGGAATCCTCCACGACCTCTATCTGTGCCTTGATCATACTGCGCGTTATCCTTGTTCTGCAGAGTTTCTTCTTGGAATTAGTATACTCCACCACACATATGCTCTAAGTCTTGTTTTCTTTCCATCATGAGCTCATATGCTCTACAGTTGGAATCATCATGTCCAATGGATTTACAGAATGTGCAATATAAATTCTTAGGTGTTCGCACATATTTCTGAATTAAGTAGCAATCTTTTGGTCGATGTCCTCTAATTCTACAGATCTCACACCATGACCCTTGGTTATGTTTTAGTGGATTTGGTGCTCCACTATTAAGGTATTCTTGAAACAAAGGATAGTTTTCCCTGGTGTGTCCTTCTCCCTTGCATCCTATACACCAAATTTCTTGTCTTTGTTCTTTCCCCTTCTTCATGTCCTGCAATTGTAATTTCAAGGTAGCTAGCTGGGTTTGGATCTGAGTCATTCCAGTGCTAGTCTCTCCTATAGGTGAAGCTTCTAACATCATCGTGATCTCCAAGGCTTCTTCCTATGAAGCCACTTTATGTTGCATCAAAGATAGTCTGATATGGGGCAACAACGCGACTATGAACCACTCTTGGTGCTGTTGCGGTGCTATGACAAAATTAACCTGGTTGTAACAATGTTTTAAACTTCTGGTCGAATTCGCGGACTGTCTCATTAGGTTTTTTCTTAATTTCCTTTAATTCTGTTATACATTGAGATTCTGACTTCAGTTTCTTGAACTCGCTCAATAGTGCAGCCTTAATCTCCACTAAGGTTATATTATGTCCCTGAGAATACTTCATGAACCAGTTCAAGGCTCTATCTCTGAATGTAGTGACGAGCTGCGTTTGCTTCACAACATCATCCTGAACTTGCTTGAGACTCCACACAGCTTCACATAGAAACCAATGTTTCTCAGGGTCTTCTAGACCCATTCCTTTAAATATCGGCAACTTAATATCGTCATTCATTCTCCTTCTAAGTGGTACAATATTCTGCACAGTGGTCTGAGTGGTGTTAGGGATGTTACTGCACGGAATGTTCTGAATCGGAATATTCTGAGTCAGAATGGTCTGAGTCGGGATGGTTTGAGTACTCACTCCCGCGATGTTACTGGTATTGACGCTCTGAGGGATAGGAATATTAACAACTGGAGGGTTCTGAGATGGTGGATTATATGAAATGGGAGGCGCGGTATTCACAATAGGTGGATTCTGCGGAGTAATAGGCTGATAGGTGGCTGATGGAGGTGTGATCTGGCTATCAAGCTCAACTTCTAGCTCAGTATCTATGTGGAGTCCACTCTTCTCGATATTAAACTTATATCTTTTCCCACTTCTCAAATTATGTGTATCTTCGTCAGAGTCACTATATATTCTATTGACCATTACAGATTCAAAACTTCTAGAAGTTTTACTGCATTCTTAAAACGCCTTTCTCAACTAAAAGCATTTTAATGTATAAACTCACATTATTGAGGTACTTACCTATGAAACCTTTGAAAAACTCTGCCTCGTCCACGCTATAGGACTTTAGGGTGTCCACAGCGAACTCTGTCACAAAGCCTTCTAATATACTATCAACCCAAAATTCGACTGCTCGCGAGTGTGGACTATCTACTGCTTTAAGCCTCTGAATGAGCTTTGGGGTCCACTCGGTAGGTACTGCTGGTTGGAAACAGTTCTTTCGCTCTGTGAGTCTCGATATCCACTTGTGTAACTTGTTTCCAAAAGATGCCAATAAAATTTCGGGAATATCCTTCCACTTGTATTTATTTATCCAATCTATGTCAAAAAGATTTGGGTGTCTATTCTCTTTTCTGGCCAAATCTCTTTCTATCTTGTCGCACCAGCTCCAAATCTCTTTCTTGTCTGGATGGCAATTTTCAGTGCCGGTACTCATCACCAGTTCAAGCGCAGAAACAAAACCATTTGTTGGTGTTACAACGTAATTTTCCACCTTATCAGAATCAACACTCTTTGGCCTAGAGGATCCATTTCACTGACTTAGAACCACTTTATATCCTTCAGACACTATTTTTCCCTATTTTTTCCCTTGTACGCTTGTTGCATCATTACAGTGGGCATACCCGCGAGTTGCATCACTATAGCCCATGGGTAGCATCTAAAATGGTAAAAACCACTAATTTATTACTTTTTACTCCCAAAAAGCGGTCATTGGGTGACCTTTGACTCTCCATCTACCCAAGAAACGCCTCGATGTGTCCTTTCACTTACCTTTGAGAGGACTATATATTGAGCACATATGGCTTATGGATGGGAGGAGAAAGACGAGCAAGAGAACTCTAGTGGATTTTTTCCCTATATTGAGTCTACACTCATTGATCCTTGTAGTTGTGAACCGTTATGTTCACCTTCCAAACTCCTACCATAGTTTGAGTTTTCCATTCCATGGAGGATTGAAGTGGTGGAGGCGCAAGTGGATTGACCTAGATCTTGGTTCAAATTGGTTTCCGGCAAGAGGTCGTATCACATTGTACTTCTTCTTGTTTATTAATAGAAATACTCATATTCTTGTCCATTAATGTTGTAAATGTTGTTTATACTACATTGGGTTGCATTTACTTGTTATATTATGGGTCATCGCTGTTGATGATGTTAATTCCGTTTATATATTATATGTACTTGTTGTATATTGGCTGTCAAGACTAATTTGTAGATTCAATTGCACGGATTGAAAAGCTCCAACGGGGATCTACATCAAACGTTTGGATCGAGGTTGGTTATATTCTTCATTATCTTAGCATTGTCATTTATATAGCATAGAATTGGGAATTGAGTTGATTTCTGGTAGTCAGCTGTCTGTTGTGGTCTACCCCAAGCCATAGTGAGTTTTCCCCAATACAGAAATGGCGACTCCACTGGGGAGAACATCCATTTTGGGGGATTTTTGAGCATTAGTCCTTAATTAGAGTTGTTGTTTGTCGAAGCTCTGTGTCACTGATTGGCCGTTGAGATACACTATGGAAAACTGGTTTTTTCTGAGCCATTAGACTCTTTATTTTCCCATTTGCCTTTCCTTACCTGCGGGCTAGCTTAGCTCTGCCCGCGTACACCCGCCTCTGTTTACTCTACTGCTCGTGGCTACCCGCAGGTTTTCCTTCGACAGTAGCGTACAACTCTGGCTTTGGTTGATTTATGACTTTTGGTTGTTGCTGGGTTGGATTTGGATGATCTTGAGTCTTTGTTGGCCTGTTTCTTGACCATTCCATGCTTTGGTTGTGACCAGAACTCTTCTTTTCTCTTGGTTGAGGCTTGTTGGTTTTTTACCCATCTTTGGATTTAGCCTTGTTGGTTTTTTACCCATCTTTGGATTTAGCCTTGTTCGTTTTTTCCTTTGGAGCTCATTCCGTTGGCTGAGTCTTGCTATTTGGCATCTGCTGGGTTGTCTTAGTGATCTTCTTGGCATATCAGTGACTAGATAGTAGGATTTCGCTTGCATTCTTCATTTCTTTATATTGAAAAATACAAAAATATACATATAGTTTTGCATTTTCCTTTTGTTTATAAGAGAAAATACAAAAAAAAATTGCTTTTATGTACTACATCTTGCATTGAGTGCTTTTTGCCTTCATTTAGATTCTGATTGTGCATCGAAAAATATAAAAGGATTGCATATTCATTTCGAAACCGTTGGATTGATTTTGCATTCTAGTGGCATTGTTTTCGTTGGATAGATGAGTCTAGGATTTGACGATTTTGCATACTATTGAGTCATACACATCACTAGTTTCACAACCATATCCCTTGAGTAACCACAACCATTAAAATTAACGCTTAATCTTAAAATTGATTAGACCGATTTTATTTATAGGGTACACCAACTAGCATAGGTTTAGAGTCTTGGAATAGATCATTGTGAGTTAACAATCCAAGACTACTAGACGAAACATTAGGTGTCTGACCAAGGAGTGGAGGAATCCATGGTATATATCAGTGTTCTCAGGAATCTCTACTCAAGCCAAAGTTAAGCACGAGGTCACGAGAGGTTGGTTGAAGAGATATCCCTTTGATACTGGCTGAACATGAGAGATATTTCCAAGGTTTGTTTGTATTTGGGGGTGCCGGAGGTTCGTCCTCTTGTGCTTCGGGCTTAGCTACCCTTCCCATATGACGGATCCCAGCTACGACTGTCCCCCTGAGCATTGGTTATATTGCTGTGACCATAGTTTCCTTACCTAGGTATCGCATAGGGTACTTGTAGTGGTTATGTTGTTTGTGTCCTGAATCAGATAGGGGTCGGACATCACAGTTTCCGTTGTATAGGGACTTGACCCTGTGCACGTAGTGAAGTTTGGGGGCCATTATAACTGATTCTGTTACCTCTGGCTATAGTTTGGGAGTCTCAAGCCTCTCTTAGGTGAGACATACCGGCTCTAGTGTCGGGAGCTCATTTAGCCACTCTGTTTGTCTGCTCTTGGCTGTAGTTTCTCTAGGTGTGTTCTTTTGATTTACTATTTTTTGATCGATGGTTGGCCTTTAGGGGATGTTTTGATTCTATATTCTCTCCGGAGATATCGTGGCACGGAGTCCTGCTCTCCGCCGATCCCATCGGTTGGCTGGTTTAGAACCTGCCGAGCTTTCACGCCGCGTTGCTAGGGGATGTCGGTGGGCTCCCTATGAGTCTTCGGATTCTTACGAGACATACGTCCTAGACGTCATGACTGTTGCACATTCTGATACTGAAGAAATACGTACAACTCCATCGGGTAGAGTCAAACACACTTCATACACCCCTACTCCTCGTGAGGCGTGGGGGGGTGATCCACTTGAGAACCAATGTAATTTGTTTGGTCTAGATCCATCCAAGGATGACCAGTTCGATCCTTCGTTTCCACACAATTATATACATGGGATGCCAGAGTTACATGGCGACACTGGTCCTATGGTCAACCCAACCGCATTCTCTTTTGGTATGCCTAATTATAATATAGTTGATCCTTCCACTACATTTGGTAGTCACCTTGGCACTAGTCATAGTGTTAGCCACATAGCACCCACTGGGGGCAATACCCTCACCGGGGGCACCACGTCCACTCACACACATAGTATGGGGACTGGTCGTATTCCTCCTAACAATCCTAATGTTGGAAGAAGACTGCCTCTTGGGACTGCCCAACATAATAGGAACACTTTTTGTAACACGACTCGCCATCCACCACCTAATACACATGCCACTACTCATCAACCCAGGACTACTTTCGCAAATGTTAATGCTCCTCCTAACCACGAGGGTGGACATATACCGCATACTTTTGCATCCACTACCACCACTAGTAATGCCAATGTAGGAGGTGGGAATATATCCTATCCACATGGACATAATGCCACCATCCATGCTACTAGTAACACCAATGTTGGGGATGGGAATACATCTCATACTTATGGTCACCACACGACTGCTCAAGCTGATCTTGATGTTGGGGGTGGGAACATACCATATCATTATGGTAATTACAACTCGGTTCCCACTACGAATACTACGTATATGCCCCATACTTATGGTGGCAACCCTTACTACAACACAGTCGATGCTGGCCACCAATACAACCCACCCCAATATGGTGCCCAAAACACGTATATACCTGCTTATTCTCATATGGGTCAGGTCGGAGGAGGTTATCAACCCTATGGCCATGGTCAAGCTTATGGTTCATCAGGTCCTCATTATCAATAGTTTAATCCTCATGGTCAAGCTTTTGGTCCATCTTATAATTCGGTTCCGTTCAACCAACCTTTTATGGGAGCTTATAATCAAGCTTTCCAGCCGCAACTCCCGTTCCTTGCACGTTTGAACCTTTCGGATATTTCAAAGATCATGAATGTTTCAGTGTGTCACGACCCTAATTGGCCCCCGGTCCCTACCAAAATCCCTTCGGACATTCCTAAGTTTGAAGGGAAAGGTGGTGAGGACCCGGGTGATCATGTCACAACATTTCACCTTTGGTGTTCCTCCAACTCGTTGAATCACGATTCCGTTAGGTTACGACTATTTCATTGCACCCTCATGGGGGCAGCCGTGAAGTGGTATGTTGAGTTGCTTGGAAACACTTATAAGGGTTTTAATGAGGCTTTGGTTTTCTTGGATCATTTCCAGTTGCCGGTTCGCTATGATATTGGTACTGAACTTTTGTCTACCTTCCGTCAGAACAAAGCCACACATATTTCTGACCATGTTCAAGAGTGGCATTGACGGAAGAGGTTAGTGAAAGCCAACATTCCTCTAGAGTTCATGTTGGAAGGGTTCCTCAAGTCTCTACTCCCATACATTGCTAAGGATGTTTCGATGTCCGACATTGTGACTGAGGAACAAGCCATCTTGAAAGTCCAACACTTAGACTAATTATACTCTCAGTCTGGCATTTTGTATGACATTATTCCTGACGCACCGCAAACACGCCATGAGCCTCAGTCAGTTCTCGGACCGCATGCCGATGGAATCGTAGGTTCCACAAGCACTCGCCCTCTATATTTGGTAGCTAATCAAATGCAAAATTTATCGCTAAACCAGTCTACTCCCGGACAGGTTCAAACCTTGTCCACTTCCACCCCATCGTCCAATGTACACAGTGTGCAAACGACAAACCAATCAGGTAACCAACAACCTGGTGGTAAGAAAAAGGGGAGAAACAACCATAAGGGTGGAAACAATGGGAACAACAATGGAAATATAAATACCCCTTGTAAAAATAATGCCAACCCTCCTCGGGAAGGCGGAAATGCTGGTGAGGACCGTAAACCTAGGCGTAAGGTGAAGTTTCCTTGTAAGCTTTGTGGGGAAGATCATCTTACTCACTTATGTCGAATTGAAGAAGCATCGAAGCATTTGACACAGATCCCAGCTGTGTTAAAGGATCACCTTCCTCATCATCAAAACATGGCTTCGCATGCTCCCACCATTGGTTATGGACCTACTGAGATGACAATGTCTTCTTCCAATACTGGTGGGTATGGATGTGTGAATATGGTTCAATCGGAGGTTAGTGTTGCCACTCGTCAACGCGATTATGGTGCACCACAACATAATATGGAGAGTGAGCCTCCCCCTCCTCCTGACAATTCCTTGCATATCGAAAAGCCCTCTAATATGTCGCGGATACCGAAAGGTGTTCTTAAGTGCTCTATGCATAATCCTAGTGCTCGAGCCACCCATAACTACTCCATCATGGAAGAATTGGGCCAAACTTCGTGTTCCATGTCGGCTCTTGAAGTTTTGCAGGCCTGTCCTTCTCAAAAGCATGCCCTTTTGAGTGCGTTAGGAGTTCAGGATGGGGGAAGTCCCAGTGTTATCAAGTTCGACACTTCTGATGTTCAACCTTGCTTACCTTACCATGTGGATTTTCAAATCCAGGTGGCATGCCTTCATAATTTTGTCAAACGTACGATGGTTGACGAAGGTGCTTCCGCGTCAGTAATGTCGTTAACTTGTTGGAAATCTTTAGGTTCTCCTCCTCTACTCGTGTCTAGAACCACACTCACTGCATTCGATGGTCGGTCATTTAAGCCGGATGGAATTCTCCCTTCCCTTGTTGTCTGCTTGGGAGGTAAATCTATTCCTATTGAAGTCGAGGTGGTTGATGCGCCCATCGACTACAACCTTTTACTGGGTCGGAATTGGATGTACCCTATGAAGGCTGTCGCGTCTACTCTATTCAGAGTTATCTGCTTTCCTCACAAAGGCAATATTGTGACCATCGATCAGCTGGATTTCGTTAATTCCTCTTCCACAGCATCCATGGGATCCGTAGTCCCATAGGTTACATATTCTCAGCTGGAAACACGGAACATGGGTGTCGGTATGTACCCTTCGTTTATGGGATCTTATGATTTCCCCGCACCTGTGAATTTTATTGGAACCATTTCCAATGATGCGCCTCCTCCATTGAATCATGTACTTTTTCAGACATCATACTTTAGCGATCCGTGGGATCCACCTCCCATGAGCTCCCCATCTTGAAATGTTTCGCATGTCAGAATGGATATGCCCTTGTCTGCTGCCAAGCTTGCTTCTCAAAATATTCAACAAGCCACTGCAGAGACGGATCTCTCTTCTTGACGGACAGGGGAAGAAGATCCTGTTATGCTTCCCATGTGTGCAATCAACCTATCTTGATCACATGGTTTCCTCGATGGTATTTTACCTTCAGATGATGTTTTTATCGATGCCATGAGTGGTAATGACAAGCCCTGGGGGGATCTTTATCATAGATCTCATTCCCCTCCTCCCCTTGATCTTTTTGAACAAGATGAGTTTAGAATACAGTTAGCCATACATTTTGATCCAGGCATAATTTGTCTAGTCCCGGTTTGACATTAAAGTCTTATCTCTCTAGTGATGAGTCTTTAGACTCTCCTATAGATCAGCAAATCGATGATCCTGATGAGTTCGATTCTATTTCTAGAATTTCCAACTACCGTGATGATGAATTTGCCACTACAGATTCTTTCACATCCTTCAGCTTTAATCTTCATTTTGAAGATGATAAGTTTGATCCCTCAGGTATTGGTACTATGGCACCTTCAGTGGTTAACTCTACCTGCATCTTGTCTGAGATTAACAATAGTGAAGTTGAAAACGTTTCTACCACAATGACTTGGATCAGATTTTTCTTTACGTATGTTTTAGAGATGATCTTGGTACTTATATTTCTTGGAGACAGGATTCTTAGCTGGACTTATACTTGTTTACTGGTCCTTTTCGACATTTGCTTCGGTCATGGCAGGCATATTCGGAACCTTGCATATAGGTTTAGGCCTCCCCATTGTTATGATGCATTTGAACCTTTTTCCATCCAAATTCGGAGACACACCCTGAGTGTCCTTGTCTTGCTCATGTTCCTTGCATTATGTATAGCTTTGTTCCATGCGCTTGGAACTAGTCTCGCATGCCCCTGACACTCGTCTGCTACCATTACAAGCATTCTTCCATCTCTCCTTTGAGCTCGTTAAAAACAGTAAGGGGGTCACAAGTTTACTTTTTCGGGCTCGTTAAACCTTTACGAAAAATATTTGTATAAAGTCTTTTTTAAGCCCTTGTTAGACTTTTTCAAATCAAAGAAGATCGCCGAGTATACTTGCCATTTCAGACTCGTTAAAGGATATGAAGCGACATCCACTTAGGTATAAGTTTACCCCTTTTCCAGAACTTTGTGGATTAATTATGAAAAAGGTATACTCTAGTCATACGTGAATAGAAGAGTTCTTATCTCATTATTTTACACTTTTTCCGGTGAGGAGACTAACTTTACAAAAAAGGACTCCCCTTTTATGTTGAGTTGTGATTGCATTGCATTATCCTGCTTGTTGCTTGAGCCTTGTGACGGCTCCCGCTTACTCACTTATTAGCCATGTGCCTAAGCACTTTACCTTCCGAGCCAAGCAGAGCCTTAATTTATCTTTCGCAGGTTGATGACCCTTTACCATGAGAGAACATTCCCCCTAGTGTCCACATCCTGCACATTCTTCCTTGCATTGATCATAGGTATGTTCCACTGCTTGGGACTAGTCTGCTCACTATTAGACACTCGTTCCCTCATTTGTTGTACTATAAGCAATTTTATTCTTTTTCAAGCTTTCCCCAAATATGAAAAATACCAAAAAATCAAATATTCCAAAAAGCTGGACGGGATTATGGTTACTACTTCTTGTTGGCAGTTGTTGTGTCACCTTTGAACAGAGCATTCATTCCACTCCATACATTATGAGTCGGGACTATAGTTGGACCATAGGAGTTGTACTTGTTTCTCAGTTTACTCCACCGATTGGTTAAGCTTCCAGTCATTATGGATCCCTTTGTAATGCCTCCTGCATTACACAGTCTATATCAAGTCTATGCTGCCTGAGTCTATCCATCTGCTCATGCTCATGTTCAAAGGAAGTCCTGAAACCAGAGTCGATCACTCCTCAGATCTCTTGACTATTGCATGTAGGCCATCCTTATTGAGTCAGTTAGTTTCACTTGAGTTCTTCCAAATCTTTCAGCGTAGCTGGTACCTCGTGTTGGTTGATTGGGGATGCCTTAATGCCCTCCTTCTAGCGAGTCGCGTTCCGCCGACTTCAACCCATTTATTCCCGAACTTGAGGATTAGAGTTCGGTTGAGTACCTTGAGGCTTGCAGTCATTAGTGGAAGGTTCTCTCGCCATCGACAGTGTTGGGAATACATCATTGTCCCCTGATCAATGGATTCATCCTAGTGTTCAACTTCAACTCATCTATTCACACTCCGATGATTGTGCTATGTGGCTTGATGCCCATTTTCATTATTGGTGGGTTATCTCGTGTCTGTTAACGGTATACATAATTGACCAGTAATCAGACGATGTCACATTAGGTTCAACCTCAACTCCTTTATTCACTTGATGGGACTGGCACCGTCAAAGACTTGTGTAGAAGACCCCGGGCAATAGTGGCATTTAGTATGCTACTTATGACGATGACTTTACATCTGAGATATCACCTCTCAGATATCAGCAGTTTGTACCTCCAGTTTGCACTAGTTGTTTCCTTTTCAGCAGGAGACCATATCTTACTGCAGAGGGATCATGGATATGATCACTTATGACATGTATTTGCTATGTACTGCCTATTCATGGCCATTGTATCAGATTGTTGTACTACCGACATGTATTAAGAGATACTATTGTACTATGATGAGTGAGCTTCTCTTTCCACTTGTGTCTCCATCACTCCACTTCTAAGATTTTTTATAATGTATTTCGGCCATCGTAGCATCAGTCTCTGACCTCGCACATTAGGGGGCATCTGTTATAACGTAATTTTCCACCTTGTGAGAATCAGCACTCTTTGGCCTAGAGGATCCATTTCACTGACTCAGAACCACTTTATATCCTTCAGACATTATTTTTCCCTATTTTTCCCCTTGTACGCTTGTTGCATCATTACAATGGGCGTACCCACGAGTTGCATCACTATAGCCCGTGGGTAGCATGTAAAATGGTAAAAATCACTAGTTTATTACTTTTTACTCCCAAAAAGCGGTCATTGGGTGACCTTTGACTCTCCATCTACCTAAGAAATGCCTCAATGTGTCATTTCACTTACCTTTAAGAGGACTATATATTGAGCACATATGGCTTATGGATGGGAGGAGAAAGAAGAGAAATAGAACTCTAGTGGATTTTTGCCTTATCTTGAGTCTACACTCATTGATCCTTGTAGTTGTGAACCCTTATGTTCACCTTCCAAACTCCTACCATAGTTTGAGTTTGCCATTCCATGGAGGATTGAAGTGGTGGAGGTGCAAGTGGATTGACCTAGATCTTGGTTCAGATTGGTTGCTGGCAAGAGGTCGTATCACATTGTACTTCTTCTTGTTTATTAATAGAAATACTCATATTCGCGTCCATTAATGTTGTAAATGTTGTTTATACTACATTGGGTTGCATTTACTTGTTATATTATGGGCCATCGCTATTAATGATGTTAATGTCATTTATATATTATATGTACTTGTTGTATATTGGCTGTCAAGACTAATTTGCAGATTCAAGTGCACGGATTGAAAAGCTCCAACGGGGATCTACATCAAACGTTTGGATCGAGGTTGGTTATATTCTTCATTATCTTAACATTGTCATTTATATAGCATAGCATTGGGAATTGAGTTGATTTCTGGTAGTCAGCTGTCTGTTGTTGTCTACCCCAAACCATAGTGAGTTTTCTCCAATACAATTGGTTGTCTAATTGTTCTTGATGTTTTCTATAAAGACCCAAGCTCTGCGTGGTTCGAGGAACCAACAAAACCCCTTTTCACCGGCCCTTTCGGCAACAATTTGCGAATAGAATGAAGTCTCAACCGAGGCGAAGTAATGGGGGGGCTGCGGAATCAGGTTTCCATAGCCGGGTGATGAGTGTTTAAACAAATTGGCGAGCAGTTTGCTACGCGACTCGCACTGCGAACTTCGGACAGCGCGAAGTTCCACTTCGTCATGACGAACGCATATGATATCACGAATCCAAGGACTACGTGATGCGGGATGGTTCTTCGCCAACAGGACAACGCCACAGAGACTGCGCTTCCTCTTTAGTACTTAACCACTTTAATGGATGTTACTTAGTGTAATAAGACACTTTCAACAAGCATGATAAACTGAACCTTGCAACCTTATACACTCCAACAACAACAACAATAACGTCACTGCGCACTTCCTGTGGAAACAATGGGAACAACAATGGCAATCGAATTACCCCTCATAAAAATAATGCCAACCCTCCTCCGGAAGGAGAAAATGCTGGTGAGGACCATAAACCTAGGTGTAAGGTGAAGTTTCCTTGTAAGCTTTGCGGGGAAGATCATCTTACTCACTTATGTCGAATTGAAGAAGCATCGAAGCATTTGGCACAGAGCCCAGCTGTGTTAAAGGATCCCCTTCCTCATCATCAAAACATGGCTTCGCATGCTCCCACCATTGGTTATGGACCTACTGAGACAACAATGTCTTCTTCCGATACTGGTGGGTATGGATGTGTGAATATGGTTCAATCGGAGGTTAGTATTGCCACTCGTCAATGCGATTATGGTGCACCACAACCTAATATGGGGAGTGAGCCTCCCCCTCCTCCTGACAATTCCATGCATATCGAGAAGCACTCTAATATGCCGCGGATACCGAAAGGTGTTATTTAGTGCTCTACACATAATCCTAATGCTAGAGCATCCCATAACTACTCCATCGTGGAAGACTTGGGCCAAACTTCGTGTGCCATGTCGGTTCTTGAAGTTTTGCAGGCCTGTTCTTCTCAAAAGCATGCCCTTTTGAGTGCGTTAGGAGTTCAGGATGGGGGAAGTCCCAGTGTTATCAAGTTTGACACTACTGATGTTCAACCTCATTTACCTTACCATGTGGCTTTTCAAATCCTATTGGTGTGCCTTCATAATTTTGTCAAACGCATGATGGTTGATGAAGGTGCTTCCGCGTCAGTAATGTCGTTAACTTGTTGGAAAGCTTTAGGCTCTCCTCCTCTACTCGCTTCTAGAACCACGCTCATTGCATTCGACGGTCGGTCATTTAAGACGCATGGAAGTATCCCTTCCCTTGTTGTCTGCTCGGGAGGTAAATATGTTCCTATTGAAGTCTAGGTGGTTGATGCGCCCATTGACTACAACCTTTTACTGGGTTGGAATTGGATGTAAGCTATGAAGGTTGTCGCGTCTACTGTATTCAGATTTATCTGCTTTCCTCACGAAGGAAAGATTGTGACCATCGATCAGTTGGATTTCGTTAATTCCTCTTCCACAACATCCATGGGATCCATAGTTCCGCAGTTTTCAGATTCTCAGCCGGAAACTAGGAACAAGGGTGTCGGCATGTACCCTTCGTTGATGGGATCTTATGATTTCCCTGCACCCGTGAATTTTATTTGAACCATTTTCGATGATGCACCTCCTCCATTGAATCATGTACTTTTTCGGACATCATACTTTAGCGATCCGTGGGATCCACCTCCCACGAGCTCCCCATCTGGAAACGTTTCGCACAACGGAATGGATATGCCCTTGTCTGCAGCTGAGCTTGCTTCTCAAGATATTCAACAAGCCACTGCAGAGCCGGATCTCTCTTCTTCACGGATGGGGGAAGAAGATCCCATTATGTCGCCTGTGTGTGTAGTCGACCTATCTTGTTCACATGGTTTCCTTGATGGTATTTTACCTTCAGATGATGTTTTTATCGAGGCCATGAGTGGTAATGACAAGCCGTAGGGGGATCTTTATCATAGATCTCATTCCCCTCCTCCCCTTGATATTTTTGAACAAGATGAGTCTAGAATAAAGTCTGCCATACATTTTGATCCAGGCATAGTTTTGTCTATACCCAGTTTGACATTAAAGTCTTATCTCCCTAGTGATGAGTCTTTAGGCTCTCCTATAGATCCACAAATCGGTGATCCTGATGAGTTCGATTCTATTTCTAGAATTGCCAACTCCCGTGATGATAAATTTGCCACTGCAGATTCCTTCACATCCTTCAACTTTGATCTTCATTTTGAAGATGATCATTTTGATCCCTCAGGTATTGGTACTATGGCACCTTCAGTGGTTAGCTCTACCTGCATCTTGTCTGAGGTTAACAATAGTGAAGTTGAAAATGTTTCTACCGCAGTGACTTGTATCAGATTTTTCTTTACGTATGGTTTAGAGATGATTTTGGTACTTATGTTTCTTGGAGACAGGATTCTTAGCTGGACTTATACTTGTTTACTGGTCCTTTTCGACATTTGCTTCGGTCATGGCAGGCATATTCGGAACCTTGGTTTAGGTCTCCCCATTGTTATGATGCATTTGAACCTTTTTCCATCTAAATTCGCAAACGCCCCCTGAGTGTCCTTGTCTTGCTCATGTTCCTTGCATTATGCATAGATTTGTTCCATGCGCTTGGAACTAGTCTCGTATGCCCTTGACATGCGTTTGCTACCATTATGAGCATTATTCCATCTCTCCTTTGAGCTCGTTAAAAACAGTAAGGAGGTCACGAGTTTACTTTTTCGGGCTCGTTAAACCTTTACGAAAAATATTTTTATAAAGTCTTTTTTAAGCCCTTATTAGAATTTTTCAAATCAAACAAGATTGCTGAGTATACTTGTCATTTCAGACTCATTAAAGGATATGAAGCGACATCCACTCAGGTATAAGTTTACCCCTTTTCCAGACCTTTGTGGATTAATTATGAAAAAGGTATACTCTAGTCATAAGTGACTATAAGAGTTCTTCTCTCATTATTTTACACTTTTTCGGGTGAGGAGACTAACTTTATGAAAAAGGACTCCCCTTTTATGTCGATTTGTGATTGCATTGCATTATCCTACTTGTTGCTTGAGCCTTGTGCCAGCTCCCTGTTACTCACCTATTAGCCATGTGCCTGAGCACTTTACCTTCCGAGCCAAGCAGAGCCTTAATTTATCTTTCGCAGGTTGATGACCCTTTACCCTGAGGGAACATTCCCCCGAGTGTCCACATCCTGCACATGCTTCCTTGCATTGATCATATATATGTTCCACTTCTTGGGACTAGTCTGCTCGCTATTGACACTCGTTCCCTCACTTGTTGTACTATAAGCAATTTTATTCTTTTTCAAGCTTTCCCCAAATATGAAAAAGACCAAAAAATCAAATATTCCAAAAAGCCGGACGGGATTATGGTTACTACTTCTTGTTGGAAGTTGTTGTGTTGCCTTTGAACAGAGCATTCATTCCACTCCATACATTATGAGTCGGGACTATAGTTGGACCTTAGGAGTTGTACTTGTTTCTCAGTTTACTCCATCGATTGGTTAAGCTTCCAGTCATTATGGAGCCCTTTGTAATGCCTCCTGCATTGCAGAGTCTATATCAAGTCTATGTTGCCTGAGTCTATCCATCTACTCATGCTCTTGTTCAAACGAAGTCCTGAAACAAGAGTCGGCCACTCCTTAGATCTCTTAACTATTGCATGTAGGCCATCCTTATTGAGTCAGTCCGTTTCACCTGAGTTCTTCCAAATCTTTCAGCGTAGATGATACCTCATGCTGGTTGATGGGGGATGCGTTAACGCCCTCCTTCCAGCGAGTCTCGTTCCATCGACTTCAACCCATTTATTCCCGAACTTGAGGCTTAGAGTTCGGTTGAGTACATTGATGCTTGCAGTCATTAGTGGCAAGTTCTCTCGCCATCGACGGTTTTGTGAATACATCATTGTCCCCTGATCGATGGATTCATCCTAGTGTTCAAATTCAACTCATCTATTCACACTCCGATGATTGTGCTCTGTGCCTTGATGCCCATTTTCATTATTGGTGGGTTATCTCATGTCTATTAACGGTATACATCATTGACTAATAATCAGACGATGTCACATCAGGTTCGACCTCAACTCCTTTATTCACTTGATGGGACTTGCACCATCAAAGACTTGTGTAGAAGACCCCGAGCGATAGTGGCATTTAGTATGCTACTTATGACGATGACTTTACATCTGAGATATCACCTCTCAGATATCAGCAGTTTGTACCTCCAGTTTGCACCAGTTGTTTCCTTTTCAGTAGGAGACCATATCTTACTACAGAGGGAAGGGATCATGGCTATGATCACTTATGACATGTATTTTCTATGTACTTCCTATTCATGGCCATTGTATCAGATTGTTGTACTACCGACATGTATTCAAAGATACTGTTGTACTATGACGAGCGAGATGCTCTTTCCACTTGTGTCTCCATCACTCCACTTTTGAGATATTTTTATAATGTATTTCGGACATCGTAGGATTAGTCTCTGACCTCACACATTAGGGGGCATCTGTTACAACCTAATTTTCCACCTTGTGAGAATCAGCACTCTTTGGCCTAAAGGATCCATTTCACTGATTCAGAACCACTTTATATCCTTCAGACACTATTTTTCCCTATTTTTTCCCTTGTACACTTGCTGCATCATTACAGTGGGCGTACCCATGAGTTGCATCACTATAGCCCACAGGTAGCATGTAAAATGGTACAAATCACTAGTTTATTACTTTTTACTCCCAAAAAGCGGTCATTGGGTGACCTTTGACTCTCCATATACCCAAGAAACGCCTCGATGTGTCCTTTCACTTACCTTTCAGAGGACTATATATTGAGCACATATGGCTTATGGACGAGAAGAGAAAGAAGAGCAAGAGAACTCTAGTGGATTTTTGCCCTATCTTGAGTCTACACTTATTGATCTTTGTAGTTGTGAACCCTTATGTTCACCTTCCAAACTCCTACCATAATTTGAGTTTGTCATTCCATGGAGGATTGAAGTGGTGGAGGCGCAAGTGGATTGACCTCGATCTTGGTTCATATTGGTTGCCAGCAAGAGTTTGTATCACATTGTACTTCTTCTTGTTTATTAATAGAAATACTCATATTCTCGTCCATTAATGTTGTAAATGTTGTTTATACTACATTGGGTTGAATTTACTTGTTATATTATGGGCCATCGCTATTGATGATGTTAATGTCATTTATATATTATATGTACTTGTTGTATATTGGCTGTCAAGACTAATTTGCAGATTCAAGCGAACGGATTGAAAATCTCTAACGAGGATCTACATCAAACGTTTGGATCGAGGTTGGTTATATTCTTCATTATCTTAGCATTGTCATTTATATAGCATAGCATTGGGAATTGAGTTGATTTCTAGTAGTCAGTTGTCTGTTGTGGTCTACCCCAAGCCATAGTGATTTTTCTCCAATACAATTGGTTGTCTAACTGTTCTTGATGTTTTCTATAAAGACCCAGGTTCAGCGTGGTTCGAGGAACCAACAAAACCCCTTTTCACCGGCCCTTTCGGTAACAATATGCAAATAGACTGAAGTCTCACCTGAGGCGAAGTAATGGGGGGGCTGCGGAATCAAGTTTCCACAACCGGGTGATGAGTGTTTAAACAAATTGGCGGGCAGCGCACTACGGGACTCGCACTGTGAACTTTGGACAGCGCGAAGTTCCACTTCTTCACAACGAACACTTAGGCTATCGCGCATCCAAGGATTGTGCGATGCGGGATGGTTCTTCGCCAACAAGACAACGCCACAGAGACTGCACTTCCTCTTTGGTACTTAAACACTTTAATGGATCTTACTTAGTGTAATAAGACACTTTCAACAAGCATGATAAACTGAACCTTGCAACCTTATACACTCCAACAACAACAACAATAATATCACTGCGTACTTCCGGTGCTGCGCTAAGTGCTATCCGACTAGTTCATGCATCCATCTAACTGCAAAATACTGGTGCATTCGACATTCATTCATACGTGTGATTACTAAACATATTATTCCCATCATTATCCTTACTGCGAATTCATATAAAAGTAAAACACATGAACTCATAAACAGAGCCTTGACCATTCACATAAGCAAATACATAGATCTGAATGCATAAAATCAATCCCATAACACATAATTTAACGTGGTTCACCCCCATGATGGGAGCTACGTCCACAGGAACTGTTTTTATATTATCTTTGGGAAGGGTACAACAGTTCCAATCTGCGCACTCAACTGCAAACTCTCTTCTCTCTTCAGTAGGTCTCTGCGCATGCAGCTTGCAGAGCCTTTTACAATAGCATTCACTTCTTAGTACTTGGAATATTTTACAATGAATATTATTCACGAAGATTAACGATTACCCTTTCCCTTAAAAAATGTTCCCTTTTATAGATCGTTCCCGTAAGTCACGTCTTTACAATCAAGTGGGCCAGAAACCCTAAGGTTACCCAAAACTGGTGCGATTACCCGCCACCCTTCCTGTTGCCATCGACAGCTTGCTCCACTTGCTTCAGGATGCCTTGTTGGGCCACTTGTGGCTCACACGTTCTTCTAATAGCTGTAGTCATCACCAAAACAGTTACAATCGCATCGTGGCCTGTTGCTTTCCACCCCTTTAGCCTTCCTGTCACCGTCGACTTAGTGGCTTAGCTTCTAACGATTTTTCCGCCACTCTCTTGACAGGTCACTTTCCTTCGACCTTTCCTTACATTCTTTACCCAAAATAGGTGCCATGTTGGCACTGCGCGGTGCTACCATTTCGCGGAAATAGCGCTCGGATGCGCGGTTCCTACCCTGCCGGTACTGCACTGCGCTCAACTTCGCAGCTCCCCAAAACTATCTGCCCAAAACTGCCTTCATCTGAGCTTCGTTGTAACTTAGTAGCTCAAAAACTGTCCTTCTTCAAACATATGCCAACTTGGGCCGTTCCCAACACGCACCAGGGCTTGAAAATTCCATGTGCAACACTAGGACTTTCCACCCAGGAAACACAAGACTCGGTAAGTCATATTGAATTATCCCTATCCTTTTTATCTGTAAATGAATTACATGAGCTTCACATATCTACTGCACAAGAGATCAAAAGAAGATACGAATCCACTGCGTTAGATTTGCACAAAAGACATAATGAAAAAGAGGCCTTGAAGGCTGAATGTTTGAAACTGAAGGAAGAACAAGAAAACGCAGTACAAAAAGCAACAGATCTAGAAAGAAAAGCGAAAGAAGTCATCGCACGAAATGATACTCTGAGACAGGAAGTAGAAGAGGCAAAACAGGATGCCTCAAAATTAAAGAAAGAAGTAGAGGGGTGTTCTTTTCACTCCCAGAAATCCAAGAAATCGAAGACACTTCTCTAGAAGGGAAATTGTTGAAAGTAAGTGAAATTATACAAGGGTTGCAGGAAAAAGTAGCAGAGATATCACAAGAACCTACCACACTTCTAGAAATCAAGGTAGAACAAAAAAAAGCACTTGAAAGGGTAAATGCTACCGTCGATAACATCAAAGTGCTAAATCTAAAATACGTAAAGCTACATGAAGAGAGTACCCATACATGGAATAATCTATTTGAAAACAATCGGATTAAAGAAGTGAATAATAATTTGTTCAGCGCTCAAGAATCTGAACAAAAAATTCTTGATAGTCTGGTTAATTTTCCAGCTAATGAGAAATAGGAGAAAATGCAAGAGTTTGAAAGCTGCAGCCTGAAATCAATATGCTCAGAGAGGAACAATCGAGTATGAATGAAAAGTTCAGATGAATTCAGGAAGAATCGTATATCCTCATGGAGTCCTTTCTAAAACTGCAAGATGAAATAAAAGAGGTAATCAACAATGGCATAGAAGGGATCAAATCTATCTTTGAACAGGTACAAACAATTCTAATAACCAAGGAAAAATAACTAAAAGAAAAGGTTGCTTGTACAAGAACAAGGTTACAGAATCTAAAGTCTATAGTCCAGTCAGAAAATATGCAAAATAAGGAGATATAAAGATAGGGGGAGTTATCCCAGGAAATAATCAGGACGAGTTCAGGCGCAAAACATAAAGAAAATAATTTACTTTGTGCAATGGACCTGTTTTCCATTGATGTCAAAGGGGGAGGGATGTATGAAGCTGATGAAGCTGAGGAGAGATACATGAAGCTGAAGATATCAAAGGAAGCCAAAGCCAAGAAACACATGAAGCTAAGGCATGAAATATGAATGAATTCAGCAGGACAACACAAAAAGGGAAGAATTACAAACATCAAAAGAAAAGAATGGAACGACAACATAAGTGCAAGTGTGTGAAGAAGAACACTTCAAGACAAGGTCTACGCAAATACAATAGGAAGTAACACAGTTCAAGTAGAGATGACAGAAGTACTGAAAAAGAGCGCAGTAGCCAAAATCCCAAAGAACTCAGAGGGAGCACATACACAGGGGGAGTAATGAGACCAAACACAAATGAAGCATACAACTCAAGAACATCAGGCACAAATTCATAAGGTGTTGTCATCAATGCCAAAGGGGGAGATTGTTGAGCATTGGTTGTCATTGATGTCAAGTATTTGACTGAAGAGGATGTCAAGTGTTTGAATGCCATTCAATGTGAAAAGATTATCGAGCATTGGTTGTCATTAATGTCAACTATAGAAGATGTCAAGTGTTTGACTGTCATCCAATGTCAAAGAGGATGCCAACTGATTCATTATGAGTCATTGATATCAGCCTAAGTCAAAGTGGATACATCATTCCAACAGAAGTATGAAGATCCACTTTGAGGTAGTCTATGCACATGACAAAGAAAGCATGAACACCAGAAGTATATGCACAAATGATGAAGGTGACATATATGTATGAATGTTTGGAGTATATCTAAGAGTGTGTCAAGGATACATCATGCGGGTCAAGTTTGAAGAAGTACATAAAAAGATACATCATTCAGATCCAGAAGATACTTCATGAATATCCAGTTCAAGAAGAAACATAAGTAATGGATCCTATATCATGTGGACCTTGCGCAGAAATCAAGACCACCAAATCATACTCTCTCATGCCACCAAATTAAAGGATTTGGTTGGAACATGGTACATATGCTCAAATAGCCAAGAAGTTGGTTGAACAAATGGTGCAAGTATGCAAGCAAGCCTAAGGATTTCTTGGTTTATGGTTGGGAGTGCACAGGAAGAAAGGAACAACAGATGGTTGGACAATCCTGAAAGTGCACAAGCATAGCCAATTCTTTCAGTAAGTGGAACGTGCATGAACTCCTAGAATGGTACAATGGTTGAAGTTAATATATGTGCAAATTCCACAGTTGACGAACAACAAGTGTGCAAGTCCCACAAGTGATGACAAGGCAGAAATCAAAGTTCTACCAAATAGAATTCAGAGTATGCGTAGGTTCTAAAAAGTATCTATACACCAAGAGTGCATCACCCAAATGTAATGATGAAGCACGAGTCATAATCTCACTAAGTAGATGTTTGAGAATGCACAACTTATGCAAAACCATTGATATCACAAGGGCACATTACCCTCAAGGGTTGGTATAACACAAGTCTTGATCACACCAAGACAAAGGAGAATATTGTGCACACACCATAAGGCAATCATACATCAAGGGTGCAATGAAGGACCTTGAGGGCGCTTGATACATCAAAGATGACACATCAATAGCATAGATGATGACACGTGACATATGCACAATCTGTGAAGTATTGAAGATGGGATGCCACGACCAACTTGCAAACATACAATTCGTGTAGGACATGTATAAATAGAAATGCAATTTGAAGATTTGAAGTAAGCTTGGAATCAAGAGCACGAGTGTTTTTGTGTAAACGTTTTAGTTTTTTTGGGGGGGCATTAAGGGGCCCGTGGACAAAACGGATGATCTAACAAAGAGCCGAATGTGCACGTGTAGCAGAATGAATTTTTGATGGTGTACAGAATGATGTTATAGATATGCAACAATTGCTCAAACACCAAAATGAATACATACCGAAGAATGCACAAGTGATGGATATCTCAAAGGATAGTTATGCAATCAACACGTCAATAGTCACAGATGTTGTAAAGACAAAAGTGCAAAGACATAACCAATGTTTATCAGATATTGTGCAAATGTCTATTTGATGTATAAGAACATAAGTGAAAGTGTGCGAAGTTGAATACTTTATCTGATCTGCAACAATAGAACTTGACAGGCGCATCATGATGCAGATGAACTGAGACAAGTGCGTTAAATTGAACTTAACAACTATTTGATGCACAGGAAGTCACAGATTATCTGAGTAACTACAACACTTTATCAAAATGAACACAAGAAGTTGGTGCTTCCTTGAATGTATTATTTCTCACTATAAAGAAGCATTATGTGGTTTTATCCCATTTGGGTTTCCACGTAAAAATCTTGTGTCTTATGTGTTGATGATGTGGTGCTTATATGTGTGAATGTTTATTTACTGATGCATAACATAATATAAAGATTAACTAAGGACTAATCTGTTTAAAGAAGGTAAATCTGTAAGTCAACCACACGGGGAATTTAAAAATAAAAAAACACAAGTCTAACCGACACTAAAGGCCACTTTTGCAAACTTAATTTAACCAATTTAAAATAATTTTAAAAATAGAACTCTGAGGTAAAGATTGAAATGGAAAAATAAATGGATATGCTATACACATATGTGGGTCCAACTACTCCACCTCATCAATGAACTTTGTTAACACAACTAGCAATCTTGTTACTCAGTGATGTAAGCTAGATGTAAACCAAATGGTTAGTTAATTTTACAATGGTTTTAGTATGTTTTTTCTTTGTCAAATCAATAGTGTGATCCACACATTTTGGTTTAGCAATTTTGAAAGCTTGAAATACAGTTTGTGAGTACCTCTTAACAAAAGAAAAGATAAAAACCATAGTAATATCAAAGCAATTATTTTCCAAACATTTGAAGCAAACGTACCAACATAAAGAAGAAATATAGAAAGAGGCTTGGTGGAAACAATTTTGAAAACAATAGAATGAAATATGTGACAATACTCCAAATATATAAGAAAATATCAATGAAACATTTATCAGAAATAAAAGATGCACTAGTACAATCTATGTACTTTTTCATTGTAAAAAACTATGTCAAAATTGAATAGTTAACAATGAAAAAAGTGTCGTAAAAAAACATTGGTTTCTCAAAAAATGACAAAAATAGACACCCAGATTCATGATTTTACCCAAGAACAGATACATGGAGTGACTTGGAACTTCCAAAGAATTTCAAGTTGTAATGGTAAATATACATGCAAACAAAAGAAACCTTTTTTTTTGTGGAAGAGGTCTAGATCAAACTAAAAGAAGAGGTTTAGAAACAAAAAGAAGATGGCTTCCCAAATGATTGTTGTCCCATTTCAAAATAGTCCATATTTGGTTTTAATTGTTCGCACCAATTCTTGGGTCATTTCCTGATTTTCAAGAAATAACTTCCTGCTTCCCCTAGGAGAAGATGTTTATTAACATGTTTAGCAAAAATCCCCAAAAAGCTAATGAGGGTAAAGAAAAAAAGCAATGACATTGTCCTTGTGCAAAAAATGATGATCCTAAAATGTGGACCTTCTTGAAAGCAAAATCGAGTTATGCTATTTTTTGTCATCGTTTCTTTATGCATCCATGTAATTTTACTCTAATGTATAGTTGTTTATGATCATCACATATATATTTAATCTCATCTTACTCTATAGTAGAGGCTATTTGTAGTCATTTACAAAATTGTTTAGACTTACTAAACTAAAACCATTATACTTGTTATCTCATAAGTTGATATTGTTTACACAAATATGATGTTTGACCAATGTTTGAACATGGTTATACCAATGTATAAAATGAATAGTATACATAATGAAAGATTACAATACATAGGTTACTTTTATATTTTATTGTTGAACTTGATTGATGTACTAATTCACAATTTGACTTAAGTTTATGTTAGCTTTAATAACAATAAACTACATTAAATGTATAGTATGTAAGCTTGAGTGAATATTTTCATTTAATATATGTTATGACTCATGATTAATGTAGACTCATAAATTTAAACTCACTAAACTCAAATGAAACAATAACTTGAAAGCCCTATGTCACACTTCAAAGTATGAATAAAAGACTAATTCTTTGGATTCATAGCATTGTGGGATCCTTATGTATCACACACAACATTTCACCATGGTAGTGGATGTTGGACATCTTCTTAGTTTGCAACTTTATGCATGGCATAGTCGTTTCCCATCCTATGGCGCAATCGAGAAAAAAAAATGAAAAGATAGCCATGTAATGAATAATATTCTTGTTTAGTCAATAAACACAAAAATAACTTGTTACCACCCAGTTAGCACATGATGATTAGCAGACAGAAGATGGAAAAGACCTAGGAAACCTTCAATTGCATGATCCAGCTCAAGCACTCTTCTAGTCCTTGTTTTTTTATCTTGTGCATCTCTTTTTCCCATGGTCAAAAGATGATGATTGTAAAACGACACGACATCCTATTATATGTGTAAAAGGTCTAGCCCAAATGGATCACCTATCTTAGTACTGCTCTAGAGTGCTTTTTTCACTTGGATGAACTTAGATCCTAGTTATCAAAGTTTATCTAGATTTCTCCACTCAATCCTCTTGTTAGGAACCCATGACAACCCTTCTCTTTACTTTGTTAGTATATTGTTGTTGGACGCATATTCTTTGTAAGTCGTCCCGTGATTATATTGTATTATCCCACATTGTTAGTTTATTGTTGTTGGACGCATATGCTTTGTAAGTCGTCCCGTGAGTATATTGTATTATCCCACATTCATGGGGAGTAATAGTTGTTTAGATTAGACTTAGTATATAAGTACATGTTGAGGCCAATGAAGGCATCCATGAGTTATTTGTATTGAGCTTGCTCAAAGGAGGTTTCCCCCTTGAAGTGGCCTGCAATCAATAAATTCCTTCTGTGTTCTGCTATTTTTGATATATCGTGCATTTTCATTATTCAAATGCTGGAGGTTCCTCACATCTGGTATTAGAGCACTTTCATGGGCTCATTGGGTGGAATTTCCGCCAATTTTTTTTCGCATATGTATTGTTCCTTTCAATTGCAGGTTCGGATCCAGGAATAATCCCTATTTGGTTAACTGTGGGAAGTACTTGGGCATAGCCCTAAAACTCATTATGAGGAGTACCCAATAATCCCTATCTACTATACTGAATTTCAAAAATCTGTGGAGAGAAACCCAATAAACAAGGAACACAAGCTTCCGTCTCTGCAAAATGTCTTCTTCTCAGGTTAGCTCTGATACCATGTTAAATTTTGAGCATTAATTCATTATACTCTAGGATCTTTGCTGAGAGAATAACATCTACAGTATATCAATGCATGACAATCATAATATGACAAGCATCACAAGAATAAAAAGCATAGAGACAAGAGACACAGAGTTTCCGTGGGGAAAACCCTAAGGTGAAAAACCCCACAACTTCCTCAGAGATAGAGAGAGCAATGTCTCAACCAAAATACAACCAAATAACACTGAGATAGTCTCCTAGCAGATGATCCTCCTCCTCCTCACTAGTGCGCCACTTTCCAGAGAGAGAGAGAGTTACTTTTCCGAGTGAGTAAATTAGAGATCTCCTATCTCTATTTATACTCACCTTTTTGCCCAGTGACCCAATGGGGCCGACTTGTCTACTTAGATACATCCACATTATATTATATATAATTCCTGGCCGACCCCAAATGGTGGTCTAATAACCCATCGGCAAGTACACACACTTGCAACACTTGTCAATCCACATGACGACACTTCCTTATAGAGGAATAACACATCTCTTATAAGGGTACAATAAATATATATAAAATATACAGATGAAATACATTCCGAAGTTACATATACATCAACACTCCCTCTTAACTAGGAAGGTATTTCTCGACACAGATCTGCTAGACAAGTCTTCTTCTCTGAATCATCGTCATCGATGCATCATCATCATCATCGTCACTGCTGCTGCTATCTCAACCAATCTCTGACTCTACTCGTCACAAGAAGTTCTACAAAGCCAGTCCTTTTTCATACTAGATGTAGGCCCGCCATCTACAGGTCTTCATCATCACTGGCCATACTGTGGAATCCTCAGGACTCATTACGTGCGTCACAAAACCTGGCTGTAGCATCCCAGGATATTACGAGCACACGGCTCTACCTGTAGGATCTCCCAGGAGCACATTACATGTGACCCATCACAAAACCTGGCTGAAGCATCCCAGGCTGTTACGAGCACTCAGATCTACCTGTCGGATCTCCCAGGAGCACATTACATGTGATCTCACCACAAAACCGGGCTGAAGCATCTGAGGCCTTTTTCTTCCTGTCCAGATCTCCCAGGAGCAAATTACATGTGGTCATGGCAAAACCTGGCTGAAGCATCTGAGGCCTTTTTCATCCTGTCCAGATCTCCCAGGAGCAAATTACACGCCATAGGACAAAACCTCGCAAGAGCATCTGCCAGATATCCCAGGGCACCGAATTACATGCCATAGGAAAAACCTTGAAAGACTATCTGCAGATCTCCCAGGGCACAAATTACATGTCCTCCCAAGCAAAACCTCGCAAGAGCATTTGCCAGATGTCCCAGGGCACCGAATTACATGCCATAGGCAAAACCTCGAAATACCATCTGCAAATCTCCCAGGGCACAAATTACATGCTTTCCTGCACAACCTGATCCACGGCCATAAAGTATCATCTGATACTCATCAAACATCATCCTGATGTACACATGATCAACCTGATCATCATCACTGCAACATCCTGCTGCATGTCATCTGGAGAAGCTCGTCATCCATGATCATCCAAGTATCCACCTGATACATACATAGATACATGATCCACACAATGTATCCATCAGCATACATGATCCACCTGATCATACAAAGATACATGATCCACACAATGTAGCATACATGATCTACCTGATCATACAAAGATACATGATCCACACAATGTATCCATTAGCATCCAACATGATGCTTACATACAAAATACATACACATGATCCAACCGATCATATCCAGCATCAACATGATGCGTACATACATATAAATGATCCAACTGATCATATCCAGCATCCAACATGATGCATACATACATACATATAATGATCCAACTGATCAAATACAACAAAAACCAGAACATCATCCTGATGCTCATCATCCAGCGCTTACATCCACAGCCATGTGAAGGGTCCCCCTTCCAACATGCTTGGAATGGCTTCAGCAAATGTGTCCATCACTTCTTCCTCGAAGTGTCCTCGATCTGAAGCACGCCAAGCCTCTCTCTGAAGTACTCAAACTTCACCCTAGCTAGTGGCTTCGTCAGCACATCTGCAATCTGCTCGTCCGTCGCAACATACAGGAGCTTCACAGCTCCTCTCTGCACCATATCCCGGATATAGTGATATTTGATCTCTATGTGTTTCGACCTGTCATGAAACAATGGGTTCTCGGACAGCTTCACACAACTCTGGTTATCACAGAAGATACCAGTAGCCTCCAACGGGAGATCAAATAACTCAGACAGTAGCTTCCGTAACCATACTGCCTCACAACTAGCTGAACAGGCTGCAACATACTCTGCCTCAGCTGTACTCAGTGCTACGTAGGACTGCTTCCTGCTAAACCAAGAGATCACACCTGATCCCACACTGAAGCAACACCCAGATGTGCTCTTCCTATCTGCAGCACTGCCAGCCCAATTTGAATCAACATAACCCTGTAGGTTAAACTTTTGATTTGCTTCATACATGATCCCATAATCCACTGTACCCTTCAGGTACCTCAGAACATGATTTACAGCAATCAGGTGAACACTCCTCGGATCCGTCAGGAACTGGCTCAAAGTGTTCACAGCAAAGAAAATGTCTGGTCTCGTGTTCGTCAGGTACATCAAGGACCCAATCATCTGACGATACATAGAGACATCAACTGGCTCAGATGAAGCATCACATAGAAGCTTCAGATTCGATGCCATCGGTGTGGCCATGGCCTTGCAATCCATCATCCCGAATCTCTTCAGGATATCTACTGTGTACTTCCCTTGACCAAGGAAGATCCCACCTGCACTCTACCACACCTCCATACCTAGGAAATAGTGCATCATTCTCAAATCTTTCATATCGAATTCAGCTGCAAGCTTCCTCTTAGTATCTGCAATCAGTCTGTCATCTCCTGTCACAAATAGGTCATCCACATACAGTAGTAGAATCACAGGATTCCCTTCCTCAACCTTGTAGTAAAGGTTGGAATCTGCTTTACTCTTGGTAAAGCCCAAACTAGATAGGAAACTGTCCATCCTACCATACCAGGTTTTGGGAGCTTGCTTCAAGCCATACAAGGCTTTCTTCAATCTGCACACATATGAATCCCTGTCATGTATTTCAAAATCGAGTGGCTGTTCCACATATACTTCCTCTTCTACTACACCATTCAGGAAAGAAGTCTTGACATCCATCTGGTGTATTTTCCATTTCATAGCTGCAGCCAGGGCAAGTACTGTTCTGATGGAAGTATACCTGGCTACAGGTGCAAAAGTTTCTTCATAATCTATTCCCTCTTTCTGAGAGAATCCACGAGCTATGAATCTTGCTTTGTATTTCTCCACACTGCCATCTGCAGCATGCTTGATTTTGAAGATCCATTTAGAAGTCACAACAGACTTCTCTTTAGGTCTTGGGACAACATGCCAAACATCATTCTTCATTATTGATTGGTATTCCTCAACCATTGCATCCTTCCATTCTTTCTTTTCCGCTGCCTCTTCATAACTGGAAGGCTCTTTGTTCATAATGTCACAAAGTAAAGCAACATAGCTGGTCTGTGATCTGGTTCTCTTCTTTGCTCTGTGTTCTTCTTCTGGAATACCAAATCTTTCTGCATCTTGAATGAGCTCTCTAGCCCATACAGGTTTCCTTTTGTGAGAGTTATCCTCACGGGGTGGATCTACAAGTTCTTGTGGATCTTCAAACTCACGAACAGCTTCTGGAACTGCTTCAATCATAGTAGTGTCCTGAAATCTTGTTTCCTTAGGTTCTTCATAAACTTCGGTAGGTGTCTTCCTTGATTTGATGAATGCTGAGTTTTTATCAAATGTTACATCCCTACTGACATCAATCTTCTTGAACCCTGGAAAGTATATTCTGTAAGCCTTCGAACTTTCACTGTAACCCACAAAGATACCCTTCTTTCCTGAAGGATCTAGTTTAGTCCTCTTTTCCTTTGGGACATGAGTGTATACTGGACAACCAAATATTCTGAGATGGTTGACTTCAGGTTTCTTACCAGAAAATACTTCTTCTGGTGTCTTGTTGTCCAATATCTTGTGGGGTGTTCTGTTCTGCACATATACAGCTGTTCTAGCTGCTTCTGCCCATAGATGCATAGGAAGATCTTGGTCATGTAACATTGCCCTTGCTGCTTCCATGATAGTTCTGTTCTTCCTTTCTGCAACTCCATTCTGTTGAGGATTATAAGGAGCAGTCAACTCCCTCTTAATCCCTGAATCACTGCAAAGCTTCTTGAAGTCATTTGAGGTAAATTCTCCACCATTGTCGGATCTGAATGTTTTGATCTTCTTGTCAGTTTGATTCTCCATCAAAGTTTTGAATTTCTTGAATTTATCAAGCACCTCATCTTTGCCCTTCAATAAGTATACTCAAGTCTTCCTGGAGAAGTCATCAATAAATGAGACATAGTAAACATACCCACTCAGGGAACTGGATGACATAGGGCCACATACATCTGAGTGGATTATTTCTAGGATGTCTTTTGCCTTGCTTTCACTGCTTGGGAAAGCCTTCTTAATGTTCTTACCTTTTGCACATCCTTTGCAAACACCTTCATTTTTGGTCTTGATTTCAGGAAGACCCTCTACTGCCTTGCTTGCAATTGGAAGTGCTCTGTAGTGCATGTGAGCAAGTCTTCTATGCCAAAGTTCACTTGGCTCCATGGATTCATGCACCATGGCATGTTCAGGTTGTCCCTTTAATTTATACAAGCCTCCCTCTTGCTCTCCAATCACTACTGTATCATCTATGTTCTTTCCCTTTGGCCACATTAGGACTTGGCCATCCACAAATGCAACCCTCATACCTTTTGCATCCAATGCAGAGATGGAGAGTAAGTTCTTCTTGAGCCCAGGTACATAGAGGACTTCCTTCATCTTCAAAGATTTTCCAGAATCTAGGTTGTAGGAGGCTTCACCACTTCCTTTGATTGGATATTGATAATCATCCCCAAGTTTCACCTTATGGGGTGATTCATGTTCAGATAGATTCACAAAAGATTTCTTGAACCCAGTCATGTGTTTGGAGGCCCCACTATCAATCAACCAATCATTACAGCCATGGGAGATGGTACCTGTGAGAGTAGAGATCAGAACATACTCTTCTTCACTTGATGAGTCATCATTGCTATCACTTTCTGCCCTAGCCTTCTTCTTTGGGGGTTCATCATCTTCGGCAGCATGAGCATGAAATCTTCTTTTGCTACCCTTCTTCTTCTTGTTGGGGATGTTATTGTCCTTCTTGTTCTTGGGACAATTTATGGCAATATGTCCTTTCTCATTACAGGAGAAGCATATTCTTCTTTCTTTGAAGTGATGTGAAGATCTCTTGGAGTGAGATGGCTCTCTCTTGGACTTTCCTTTCCTGGTGTGAGCTGTGAGAGATTGATCTTCATTCCCCATCTTTTCTTCTCGTGCCACAAGCCTTGCTTCTTCTTGTGAGCATTCTTCCCGAAGTCTACTGAAAGAGATCAACTTCTTCCTTGCACAAATTCCTTGGATAAAGGAATCCCATGACCTAGGTAGGCCATTTAGAGTGGTCATCACCACTTCACCATTCTCCACTATTTCATCCACTGCTTCTAGTTGTTCCTTGATCTGGGAGACCCTTGACAAGTAAGATTGAATGGTTTCTCCATTCTGAAACTTCACTGCTTTCAATTGGTTCCGCAAGGTCATCTTCCAATTTATGTTCTTTCCTTCAAACAACTTGGTCAAAGAGTCAAACATCTCCTTGGGTGTCTTAAGAGAAGACACATGGGGTATGAGATGGTCTTTGATAGAATCAACAATGATTCTCTTTGCCTTGACCAAGTTCTTCTTGTGCAATGCCTTGGCCTCTTCATCCTCTGGGATAGGGATGTCTTCTTTCACATATGAGTCCAACTCATTCTCTTCCAGGATTAACCCAATCCTATACTTCCAGGCTCGGAATTTATCAACCCCTTCAAGCTTATCCTCAATCTTGGTGTGGAGAGACATCTTTAAGAGTACTTCAAATGGAAATAGAAAAGATTTAGGACTTACCACTTGAAGTGCTGAAAACTGGATCTGGTCCCGAATTAGGGTTTGTCAGAGAAACCCTAAAAATTCAAAATGTGAATTTCCAAATTCTGAGAGGATAGAAAGATGCACCTTGGAGAGCTGATCAGCCTAGTACATTCAGAATTTGAGATCAGCAAAGTCTTGCCCTTCAAAATTGTCTTTTTGTCCTCCCGGGTTCACTAGGGAGAGCCCTGAATTAGGGTTTGAGTTTCCCGGAGATCTACCCAGCCAAAAATCTCGATCCAAAGCTCTAACCTTCGATTTTTGCAAGGAGCTTCCAGCTGTGCCTTCAGTTTCCAAAAATTCCTATTTTTGTGGAAACCCTAATTTTTAGGGCCAAATCTGAAAATGCTCGAAACTGAATTCTGATTGGACAGATAGATGCGCCTTGATGAGTAGATCCAATCTACTATACTGAATTTCAAAAATCTGTGGAGAGAAACCCAATAAACAAGGAACACAAGCTTCCGTCTCTGCAAAATGTCTTCTTCTCAGGTTAGCTCTGATACCATGTTAAATTTTGAGCATTAATTCATTATACTCTAGGATCTTTGCTGAGAGAATAACATCTACAGTATATCAATGCATGACAATCATAATATGACAAGCATCACAAGCATCACAAGAATAAAAAGCATAGAGACAAGAGACACAGAGTTTCCGTGGGGAAAACCCTAAGGTGAAAAACCCCACAACTTCCTCAGAGATAGAAAGAGCAATGGCTCAACCAAAATACAACCAAATAACACTGAGATAGTCTCCTAGCAGATGATCCTCCTCCTCCTCACTAGTGCGCCACTTTCCAGAGAGAGAGAGAGTTACTTTTCCAAGTGAGTAAAATAGAGATCTCCTATCTCTATTTATACTCACCTTTTTGCCCAGTGACCCAATGGGGCCGACTTGTCTACTTAGATACATCCACATTATATTATATATAATTCCGGGCCGACCCCAAATGGTGGTCTAATAACCCATCGGCAAGTACACACACTTGCGACACTTGTCAATCCACATGACAACACTTCCTTATAGAGGAATAACACATCTCTTATAAGGGTACAATAAATATATATAAAATATACAGATGAAATACATTCCGAAGTTACATATACATCAACACTCTGTTATGAGATAATAAGTGGTTCTGATATATATTATTTAACAAAAATAGGTCGAAATATAAACTCCAGAATACATTTTTTACTATTTCATTACATTCAGAATTACAAGAGCCTCACAGTCTAGGAAATTCTTACACCATGAGAGAAAATGAATGTAAGAAGTGGAGAAGTGGCTGTAACTCTGATATGAATCTGATATTTGACTTCCAATAGGTCTCATAACTGATATTGAGTGCTCATTGATCTTCTGGAATTTTCTTGGGCGCATTCATTGAGCTATATTCATTCTACTGGGTGATCTCCTGCATAACTAGCTGAGAATGAATGTGAGGATGAGAAAAGAAGTTGTGAATCAGATATGAAGTTGATATCTGAATATAAGAAGCTCTGATATATGAATATGAAGGCACACTAGCCTCCCTGAAAGGTCCTGGGTGCATTCACTGAAAAAGCTTCCTTCTTCTGGATGATCTCCTCCAAAACTAGCTCCAATGGCACTGAAACTGTAGCCTTCTTCTCTGGATGATTATAAATCTTCAACTATGGAATGATATGGATCTGAATAGCATCAATCTCAATATATGGATCTGAATACTAACTGGCTGGAGCACCAAAGGTCTTGGGGATCATTACCCAAGGAAATAGTTGAGGCACATCTCTCAACAACTGAGTAGCAAGAGCTCTCATACAAATTTCCCAAATGATCAAAATTTGTTAATGAGATATGGATCCATTGTTTTATATATGAAGTGGCTTCCTCCACAAGCCAACCCACACATGTGAGAGAGGGAGGGCACATTCTTTGAGAGAGATAGAAGTTTCCTTGATTTTCCTACCTCACTGCTTTTATCTTTTCACTTAGATTGGCAAGTGCGCCCTCCTTGTCCTGGGATGTTTCCTGTTTTTCCAACTAATGGATTTTGTTTCTCTTTCCATTCTCTAAAACTTTCCATCTTTGTGCTTTCGCCAGTTTTTTCCAGCTTTTGTTTGTTTTTGCTTCTTTCCTACTTTTGGCTTAGTTGTGGATGTTTCTATCTCCTTAGCTTGAGTAGGTGGGGTCCTCTTTGACCCAATGCGCCCTCCTAGCTTATCCACATCATATTCTCACCCAGAATATTAATTATCCATGATAAATATAAAAATTAAAATAATCCACACTCCAACATTAAAAAATAATTAAATAATTATTTAACTATAGGCCTGGCTCAAAATTCCCCAATTAATTACTAATTCACCTTAGATACTTAGTTTGGGTATTAATATATTCAGCGGGGGCCACCTTATCCATTTAATCACCCAAATACACCCTTAGGCATATTCCATAAGATAATCTCCACATTCCCCCATTAATTAATTAATTATTTCCTAGGTGACTTAGGCCAAAATCTCCCCCTTGGACCATAACAAAATTTGGGATCATGACAGTACCACAGGAACCCGGAAGTAGTTAGCCCATTGAGAGGACCAGCCAATGAAAATGGCAATGACCCCTACCTGATTGAATAGTTCCCACCTGTGAGGTAAACTAAGAGTTTTCGTTTGTGGCAAAGCAGTTATCAATTTTACCTGAGTCGTGGAGTGAGGGGTACTACCCCAATACGCAAGTCGTTAGACAACATTGGTAGCCAAGTGAATCCCCCGAACCTTTAGTAAGCTAAGCATACCTGGGGTCCATATTTATTGACAGCTGATAAATAGTAGATTGCATCTATCAAGAGCCGTTGCAGAACAATTCTGAAAAAAAAGAAGTATAAATTTCTATTTTTTCACCATATCTTATTTGCTTTAACTCCATTTCCCTTGAAAATTCATTGGAACCCCTGCAATTCAATTATGCATATTTCCTTCCTGAGGACCCTATCCCAAATTCCACTTCCCGAAGCCATAAATCCCACATCTGTCTATTTTTAGGGTTTGCCATAACTTCTTTGATTTTCACTCAATCGCCTTCAAATTTTGCCACAATGTTCATTTCCAATTTATGCTTCTTTGTTCTCGCTTCAATGGTGATTATTCGACTAGATGGATATACCAGGAAGAACAATATTTCAGTCTGCATAATACTTATGATGTCAACAAAGTTCCACTTGCATCCTTTCATTTGGAACATGAAGCCCTTCAAAGGCTCATGAAGAGCCAACGTGGACATATTTTTACCAACTCCTTTTGCAACGATTTGGTCCTAGTGCTTTTGATGACTTCACAGGAGCACTCACTAAACTTCGCCAAATTGGCACTATGTGAGAGTATCAGACAAAATTTGAGAAACTAGACAATCGCATAGAATGATTGCCTGCTAAATTTTACAGAAGTTGTTTTGTCAGTGGTCTGAAGGATGCAATCTGATCCGAGGTTAAAATGTTCTATCCCACCACAATGATGGAAGCCCTAGGGTTGGCTAAGTTGGTGGAGGACAATATCACATCCCAATAGCACTCCAAATCCACTTTTGTTCCATTTAGAAATATGGTTTCCCAACGACCTCCCATCACGCCAAATCCTAGAGAAACTCCTATCAAGCATTTGTATGAAGCAGAGATGCAGGCACGTCGATAAAAAGGGATTTGTTATAATTGTGATGAGAAATTCACTCGGGGACATAGATGTGTTGAGAAAATCTCTATCTCTTGGATGTGGATTCTCCGCCTGCAACTGAAATTGGTGAAGAAGCTCCGGATACAGTAGATGATCAGGTCGACATTCAGTAGGCGCTTGTTGACCCTCCTTCTCAGGACGACCACCCAAGGATATCTCTCCATGCTTTATCCATAGTCACCACCCCACAAACAATGTGGGTCAAGGGTTACTTCAATAATATCCCTCTTACAATACTCATTGATTCTCGTAGCACTCATATTTCCTTGACCCTCAGATCGCCAAACAGGCCGATTGTTTTGTCCATCCTTGCTCCAACTTTGAAGTCATGATTTCCAATGGGGGCACCTTACCTTGCAAGGGAAATGTTGCAATGTGTGTATCTCTATTGGATATTATAACCTGGTCTCCGACATGTTTTCCTTGCCCTTAGGTGGATGTGATGTGGTTTTGGGTGTTCAATGGTTCCGCACACTTGGCCCCATCTTATGGGATTTTGCTGAACTTTGGATGCAGTTTTTAGTCAATGGGAAAAAAAACACATTGAAGGGCTTACAACCAGGGTCTCTCAACATCATCAGTTCATATCGCATGGAAAATATCCTTAAGAAGAATTCACATGGTGTCGTCTCTTAGCTCCATTCTATTCAAATGCACCCATCAGCGGTCTCCACTACTCCTTTGGATCTACAACAAATTTTCGATAGATATGCATGTGCTTTTGTTGAACCAGTGGGATTGACACCTTCTAGTCTAGAGGACCATCGTATTCATCTCATTCTTGGAAGTGTTCCTCCCAACATCAGGCCCTATTGCTACCCATTTCACCAAAAGACAGAGATTGAGATCCTCGTTCGGAACTTACTAAAGCAAGGTATTATTTGTCCTAGTACTAGTTCCTTTTCTTCACCAGTTCTTCTTATCCGAAAAAAAGATGGGTCATGTCACCTATGCAGTGAATTCTGAGCACTTAATCACATCATAATAAAGGATAAGTTTCCAATTCCTGTTGTTGATGACCTTCATGATGAGCTTCATGGTGCTCATTTTTTCTCCAAGTTGGATCTTCGTTCTGGGTATCATCAAATTCAGGTTCTTGAGGATGATATCCCTAAAACGGATTTTCGCACACATGATGGCCACTATAATTTTTTGGTCATGCCCTTTGGCCTCACTAATGCTCCTTCCACATTCCAGGAATTGATGAATAATATATTATGGCCCTACTTGTGGAAATTCATTCTAGTCTTCTTTGCTGATATCCTCATCTATAGTAAAACATGGGCTGAGCATCTCCAGCATTTGGATCTTGTACTGCAAATTTTATTTGATTATCATCTCCATGCCAAACACTCTAAATGTATTTTTGGACAGGAGGAAGTAGAATATCTTGGGCATATTATTTCAGCACAAGGGGTTCATGTGGATCCTACCAAAATAGATGCCATGAAAAATTGGCCACACCCTCAAACATTCAAGAGCCTTCGTGGTTTTTTGGGATTGACTGGATACTACTGCAGGTTTGTCAATGATTATAGGAATATTGCATCTCCATTAACCACTCTATTGAAAAAGGATACTTTTACATGGACACATGCTACTAAGTGTGCATTTGATAAACTGAAACAAGCTATGTGTACTACACCTATTCTAGCTATGGCTGATTTTTCCAAGCCCTTCACTATTGAGAGTGATGCTTGCGACAATAGACTTGGTGTTTTTCTCCTTCAAGATCAACATCCCATTGCGTTCACCAGCAAATCCCTTTCTAGTAAGAATTTAGTCGCCTCTACATATGAGAAGGAAATATGGCTATTTTGCATGCAGTACAGAAGTGGTGGCCATACCTACTAGGGAATCATTTCTACATCAAGACTGATCACTAGAGTTTGAAATATTTTCTAGAACAACAAGTCTCCTCCCCAGAACAACAAAAATGGGTTATCAAACTCATGGGTTATGACTATGAGATCACTTACAAGAATGGTAAGGACAAGCTTGTGGTGGATGCTCTTTCTTGCACATTTGATGACCAAGTTTCTCTTTCAGCTATTTCTATGCCTGTTCCCAATTGGTTGCAATTTGTTCAGCAGGGCTATGTCAATGACTCCTCATTATCTCAAATCATCCAATGGTTGGACAACAACCCTTCTGTTGTACCGCATTACTCTTGCAATGGTTCTTCCTTGAGATAGAAGGGTTGTCTAGTGCTTCCTCAAAGCACAAATATTCAACAGGATGTCTTCTATGAACTCCGTGCTTCTCCATCGATAGGGCACTCTGGGTTCCTCAAAATGTATGAGCGGACACAACGTAACTTCTTTTGGAAGGGAATGAAAATGACAATTCAACAGATGATGGCTGAATGTGATACCTTCCAGCGCAACAAGGGTAAAACGACACTCCTTCTGAGATTGCTCGAACCCTTCCCCATCCCAACACAGATTTGGACAGATATTTCTATGGATTTCATTGAAGGGATCCCTAAATATGAAGGGAAGAGAGTGATTTTGTTGTGGTTGATCACCTCTCCAAATATAGTCATTTTCCTGCCTCATCCATCCCTATACCGCCTCCTCAGTCGCACAAATTTTCCTGGACCAGATCTTTCGTGTTCATGGAATCCCTTCTTCTATTGTCTTAGATCATGATGCAACTTTCACCAATCATTTTTGGATAGAACTATTTCACCACACTGGCACCAAACTGCAGATGAGTTCAGGGTATCACCCACAAACACATGGTCAGACTGAAGTTATTAACAAATGTTTGGAAACTTATATTCGTTGCTTCACCTCCAAACATAACATCAATGGGAAAAGTGGCCCCCTCTCGCGGAATGGTGGTACAATACCTCCTACAACACTGCATCTAAAGTGACTCCATATGAAGCTGTCTATGGTCAGGCACCGCCAGTGCTTCTTGCATACACCCCCAGCAGTTCACCAGTTCAGGAAGTTGACACGATTCTTTGAACCGCGATCAGATTCTTCGCATTTTGCAGGACAATCTTCACATGGCAAGAAATCGAATGAAACAAGAAGTCGATCAACATTGTTCTAAGCGGACTTTTCAAGTAGGTGATATGGTTTTTCTTCGTCTACAGCCTTACAAGCAATCCTCCCTGAAACTCAAAGGGCATCATAAGCTCGCTCCAAATTTCTATGGGCCATATAAGGTTCTTCGGAATATTGGGTATGTTGCTTATAAATTGGAGCTTCCTCCTTCTACCCGCATTCATCTAGTATTTCATATCTCTTGTCTAAAGAAAGTTCTTGGCACCAACATCAGAGCACAAACCGTTTTACCAGAACTGGATAATGAAATATCCATAATTTTGGATCCGGAGGCCATCCTCAATAGGCACACTCATCAGCTTCGCTCTCGATCCATCACAGAGGTATTAATTCAGTGGCACAAAATGCAACCAGAGGATGCTACATGGGAACCACTCCTTCAGCTTTAGCAACAATTTCTACATCTAAAGCTTTGAGGACAAAGCTTTTTCTAAGGGGGAGGGGATGTTAGGAACTCGTGTCAACCCTTCTCTTTACTTTGTTAGTATATTGTTGTTGGACGCATATTCTTCGTAAGTCATCCCATGAGTATATTGTATTATCCCACATTCATGGGGAGTAATAGTTGTTTAGCTTAGACTTAGTATATAAGTACATGTTGAGGCCAATGAAGGCATTTGTGAGTTATTTGTATTGAGCTTGCTTAAAGGAGGTTTTCCCCTCGAAGTGGCCTATGATTAATAAATTCCTTCTGTGTTCTGTTATTTTTGATATATCGTACATTTTCATTATTTAATTGTTGGAGGTTCCTCACACCTCCAAAGCCATGAGTATGTACTAATGCATCTGTCTAAGGATGGTATCTGATTCCTTAGTTCTAATGCCATTAATTAGTGTGTCACCATATTTTTCCTTGTAAAAAGTGTCTTTTTACATCTCTATGGGGGTAAATATGTAATAATGTTGTAAAATGTGCTCAAGGGGGGTGTCAAACACCTTAATACATCTCTTAAACCCCTTTAGATACACATGAGAAGACTAGTGCACCTTTTCTAGGAAAAATTTCCATAAATTATGTCTGGAGACCTTTTCCTTGATTTAAGAAAAATGAAAATTCCTTTTGGGGGCACACTCTCCTAGAGCTCTAGTTCAATACAAGAGCATTTCATGTCAATTCAGTCAAGTGTAGTTGACTCCTCATCTCTCCATAGTTCACTCCAGAGGTGGCGCATGAGTGCATTTTTAGTCTTAGTTCACCCTAGAGGTGGCGCATGAAGGCCTATTTAGTGCCAGTTTACTCTAGAGGTGGTGCATGAGGGCCTACTTAGTCTCAATTCACTCTAGAGATGTAGTTTTAAGTCTCCTAGAGGTGGCGCATTGGGTCCTACTGAGCTCCAGTCAATCACTAGAGGTGGTGCACTCCCTCCTACATGCATGAGACATCTAAGGAGGGCACATTCTCTCCATTCTTGCTATAAAGGAAAGCATACCCCTCTCATTATATTGTGGGTTGAAGCTCAGAGCTCATTTGTAATACTCTTTGGAGATCAAGTACTATGTTAATAAAGAAAGGCTTTGGAGGATATATCAAGACCATCTTCTCATATGTGTGGATGTTGAACTTTCCATGTGTTTATGAGGTAAACTATTTTATTGTGGTTGTTAATTCATTTGTCTTATATTAGGCCTTTGAAAGAGTACAACTAATCAGTAGGGTAAGGTTATTTCTCAAGTGCATGCTTAGTTAAAACCTTATTTTAAGTTGCTTTTTACATGGATAGGTGTTTGTTGGAAGGGGATATTGGCCCTCTTTTTTCATCATTAAACTAATGTATTATGTTCTAATTAATTAAGGAGTAGTTGGAGCGGGTGCAACCACTCCAACCATATCCAGTGTATATAAAACACCTTCAAGATGAATAATACGATTAATCGAACGTTCAGTCCAATACTTGTTCTCTTGATGGTTGCTGCATATGCTTATTCTCTGTTTGAATGTCTGTGTAATCCCTTGTATTACAACAATGGAGGCGTCCCTCCTTTACTCGGTCTGGGTGATAGCAGCAGCGAGTGAGGGTGATTCGAACCTGAAACGCAATCGTGAGATGTTGGCAAGAACCTGCAAGAAAGAGTGATTGTGTGTACATAAAGAATTCTGCCAGAAATATTGCTCGTGTGTTCACACAAAAATGTCTCCTGCAAAAAGAAAGGGTTACTAACTTAGATGAGTACTCATCGACCAATGCAGCCCACCGATTGAGCACTAGCGCTGCAAAGTACATACACTAGCCTGGATTCACTGTTCATGTGGTGAGCACCATTTAATATATTAAAGCTATAATATATTTATCATCTCAGATGTTGTTTTCACTTATCAAATTGGTCAACCAGAAAACCTTTTATTATAGAAACAAGATTGCACTTGTGTATTTAATCTAGTCGATAATCATTCACATATGTTGATAATGAGAAGCTTGTGCTATAATGAGAGTCATTCAACTTGCATATTTTGTCAGCCATTCCATTTTATTGAAGGATACCAGTCATTGTTGTTATTAAATTTGGATGAGGGTGGTGCTCGAGCAGTAAAAAGGGAACAATCAACTGTCTAGATGATCTAGCAATCCATAAGTTAAAAATTGATCATCTTGCACGTTATGTTCTTTGGTAGTGACCCATTGACTGAACTGTCGATTATATACCAAGAACACTGTCCGTCGATTTGTTGCACCGACTAAATATATTCATGCCATGACTCGCCCGTTAACCGTCGATCTATTGTTTGATATGCTACTATGTTTTTTTTTTGCAGGAATCAAATTTAGCACTGTATATCTTCTCGACCAGAAGAATCCATACAGCTCTTATCAGGAAGTGTGCACAACATTCATTGAATTTACTAATTATCAAACATCTATTGATTTGTTTTGGTGTGAATTTGTGTGATGTGTAATTCTAAGAAACGACCCCACCACCAATTGATGTGGAAGTATAATCGACTGCTCAATATGTTTTCTTGGTGAATGAGTGGAGCATGTTCCAATTACGACATTGATAAAAAATGCCAAGTAATCGACTATAATTGTCCTGTAAACTATTATAATGTTAGATAAATTCAACCAATGTAATTGACTAGTGCAGTTGGTCGACTTACATAAATGTTGAAGTGGAGTAATGACAACAAACTCATGCCCCCAGCCGCTCAGAAAAAGTTTGTCGACCACTCACTCCTGCCACTTTTCTGAAGCTATAAACCAATGAATTCTGAGGTATTAATGAGTTGGTTGACAAGTCCATTATATGTTGTGCAAGTGTTTTATATGCTAATTGATGGTTTCTAGAATGTTTATTATCTATATATGGACAATTTTAATAATATGAGTATGGTCGACAAAAGTTTTTAAATTGGTCAAGTAATAGGTATGGTTAAAACTCCATACTATATCAATGGTCGGCCTTAAAGGGTGATATAATTGTTATTAGTTTGGTCGATGTCCCACTTTTGTAAAATGTGGTCGATGTGCTTTAAACATATGGTAGGATCACTTTATTACATTATGTTGTGGTCGAGGCTTTAAGTCGACCCCTTTTATGGTCTATGTTGACTGATTCTACATTGAGTTTATCAAATCATGAATCTTTATAAGTGAATCTTTATTAAAAAGTCAAGAGGGGGTTAAACATGAGTCTCCTTTGAGGCAGGTGCTCGGTGCTCCCCTACCTTCTGTGTAAATCAAGTCGGTCCTTCACCGACCATTGTTAGTCGAGTCGAGTCAGTCAGGTCCATCACAGTCAGTCATGACCAATATCATGTACAATAGTTGGTCCCGACCATGATCAACAATACATATACCGAGAATCCATATTTTAAATTTGCAGGAATCCTCACGACATAAGAAATCAAGGAAGACCGCATTCAAGCAGAATCTATTTTACACTACACAGCAAACACGCTTAACTCCAAATGGACACAAAGAACACTTGAACCAATCAAACCCCCCCGGTGCTGAAATGTAGATGCATCTTTTGGATTGTGATTGCGGAAGTTGAAGGCAGAAAATGGTATGGAAAGAAGAGCCAAAAGACCTCCACATTGAGCCATTGAAGATGATTTTGGCTAGTTGATGAAAGGGTGAGGATTCACCGACTATTACCTAATTGAAGACAAATACTGAAGAATCACATATCCGGGTTGTTTCTGCATAGTTGTTGTCTTCAGGACGAAGAGTCATTTTGTTGGTGGGGGAGATGTTGGAAGGGGCTATTGGCCTTCTTATGTCGTTAATACACTAATGCATTATTTGCTAATTAAGGAGCAGTTGGAGCGGGTGCAACCGCTCCAAGGCTATTGGCCCTCTTATGTCATTAATAAACTAATGTATTATGTGCTAATTAAGGAGCAGTTGGAGCGGGTGCAACTGCTCCAACCATATCCACTATGTATAAAACACCTTCAAGATAAATAATACGCTCGACCAAACGTTCAGTCCAATACTTGTTCTCTTGATGGTTGTTGCGTATGCTTATTCTCTGCTTGAATGTTTGTGTAATCCCTTAGATTACAACAATATTTATATCTTAGAATTTGGGGTGGAATAGCACCTATGATTTTCCTAGATTGCATGAGGATGAGACAAGTGTACTGTCAAGATTTATTTTATGGCAGTAGTTCCAAATTTTCAATAAACAATTAAAAAAAAGAATATAAAAAATAACTGGTAGCTGATGCACAGATAGCAGGTAGCTAATGCATGGATAACTCTTAGTCGATGCATGGATAATGGGGGCTTTGTGGCAAGCAACCCGTTTAACTAGAAGAAGGCCAATGATAACATGTAGCTGAGGCATAGACAATTAGTGATTACAACTACATATGGAGAACAAGTAACATGTAACTTATTTGTGGCACTTAACTTGTGACCTATCGATGTTCACCAACCACAAGTTAAGTGGATGCATGCTAAAGAAGTGTGGTTTCATTGGATTATGATCAAGTTTAGGATGTTGTCAAGGAAGGTACATGTGATTTGATTAATGAGATCATTATATATTAATTAATATTGATTAATATATATTGAATTGTGTCTTTGTAGGCGATGTATTTGTTATCATTGCACCACATGACAATGCAAAGAATGTGGCCTACTATCTGATGCAATGCACCCATATAAAAAGAAAGTTGGTGTGACCATACCAAGATGAAAATTAATTTCACATTCTAGATTGGTGACATGGTTCTGGGTAAATTTTGTGAAAAAAGTGAAAAAATACAATGATTATATTATCTATAGGGATTTCATGCTTCAATATATATCTTGCTAGTATAGTGATTTGGTGATAGTAGCTTGGATACAAATCACGTAAATCAAAGTGAAGAGAGGTGAACCAAGAGTGGGTATGTGTCACTATTCTCTACAAGCTGCTCCCCTTCCGTTGGGGGTTTGGGGGTTGTCTCTGTTTTTTTGTTGTTTTTTGTCGAATGGTTTATCTTCCCATTGTAATCTAATACCAATTTGGGAATTAGGGTTTCAGAGGTTGTAGCATTATATAACAGGGTGGTATTAAGGGGATTTTGAGCATCTATGCTTGTATGATTTGTAGCATTGAATGAAAGTAACAGATGCAATTCAATTCTATGATTTTTTTTACTCTAGCACAGGGCACTTTATACATCAATGCACCAGTGCATGTATTGGTATTGGATGCATCAAACATAATTGTTTAAAAACTTATATTAATACACATGTTGGTGTTATGCATCAATGTGGGTTTATAGATATATATGATGCACCAAAAGGCCTTTTTGAAAAATACAATGTTTTATTACAAAATTTTAGAGAATAAATTAGTGTGTGTCGTCATTATGCATTGATTGGATTAATTCTATGTGATGCATGTAATTGATTTGGGTGCATCAATAGGTCTTTTTAATCGTCGATATTCTTTTATAAAAGATTTGAAACTATCTAAATACTTCTGGTATGAATACACACCAATTGTGTTATGCGTAAGCTCACCAATGTGATAATATTGTTAAGCACTTAAAAAAAAACATTCGCTAAAGCTTCTTGTCACTCACCTCCACTTAGAAGGCCTTTTTGAGAAAAATGATGTTTTATTACAAAATATTATAGAACAACTTAATCTAAGTCTTCATTATGCATTGATTGACTTTTTTCTATGGGATGCATGTAACTGATTGGGTGCATCAACATGGTTTTTTAATTGTTGATATTCCTTTATAAAAAAGTTTAAACTATCTAAATACTTCTAGTATGAATACACACCAATTGTTCTTTGTGTAAGTTCATCAGTGTACCAATATTGTTAAGCACTTAAAAAAACATGCGCTAAAGCTTCTTGTCACTCACCTCCACTAGAAATAAATTCGTTTGAAGAGCCATGAGTTAATGATATGAAAAACAAAGTTGTTGGTGCCACCAATAAGCGACAATTGCAATAGGATTTGCAACAGTGAAAGTTGTTCAAAAAAGCATGCATGGAGATGTTCTTTCGATTAACCTTTGAATGCTTGACTTTGTGAACAACCCATGCCAAATGAATTTCCAAAGACACCAAAGGAGAAAGAAGTTTGGTTTGTTAACTTAAATAAGGAAACATATTTTCTCTTAAACAAGAAAAAGCATATGATGATAATTGGAAATTCCATAACACTTGGGTAAAACCAACTTTCACCGTACAAAACTCAAGTGGTAGAATAATTCATTTTGAAGTTGGATTTTAATGATACATCTTTATCAAAGAATTCTCTTCAAGTGAATAATAACAACCTATTTTGAATTATGTGGATGGAACATGCATCATTGACTCTTGAGGAATGTTGTAGAGAATCAAAGTTTTATATCCACTGGTGTATTCAATTAGTGCCCATGTACAATTAAGCAGATATTTAATTGTTGGCTAGGAAAAATATGTCCCCATGACAAAGGATAGTATTTGTTCAAAGCAATGCCTATTTTAAATATTTACATGTATGTACATACATGTAAATAATTTAATGTATTTACATTTAATTATTTGTTATAAAAAAGACATACATGTATGTACAAATCTTGAAGTATCTCACTATGGTCATGATTTGATTATTGGTGACTACACATTTACACATCTCAAAGTATTTCATTAAGTTTGTGGTTTGATTGTTGGTGACTCTACATTTACACATTGTAACATGGTGAACATACTAGGTGTTAGGTTTTTGTTAATTATCTTAATATTGGATTAAATGTAATGTCCCTTTCCCACTGATCACACTAGGAGGACTTAATAGCCTATTTAATTCCTGAAGGCTATAGTCGGTGCAAGGGAATTAATTAATTTTATTATTTAATGTCAATTGAGCGAAAAAAACAACATTAATGGTGACATTTAATAATTAAATTAAAAGACGAGAAAAGTGACTTTGGGAGAAATATTAAATAAATACTTTATAAGGTCACTTTATATTATTTGAGTGAGTGGAAAAAGACAAGGAGTATATAAAGTGAAGTTGGATCTCATTTTCTTATTAGTCATGATTATTTTTCTCAACTAGATTTTGGAGATCTCTCATGGATTTTTGGCTCTGGGGACTGAAACCCTTGAGCGATTGGGTTTGGTGGTGAGACTAATCCACCCTATCCAATCTAGATTAGAGAGATCGCACAGATATTTCACAGGGATTCATTGATGAAGACGGTAATGCATCATTTTTGTTAGATTGTGTGTATTTTTGGAGGCCGTGGGAGCTTTTTGGGAGGGTGCATTGATCCTCAAAGGATGAGTTTGTTTGGGGAAGGGGCATGGAATTAATCTAATCTCTTCATTACTTGTTGTCACTGCCATAACTACTAAAGAAGGGTTTGATTGACTGTTGGGTGTTTGTTTACTATGAAGGGGTTTTTTTGACCAAATCATGGGCATCATTAGAGAGTGTGGGGTCTCAAGGAGGAAACAGATCCTAATCTATCTCCTTGCATCGTGTTATCACTGTCATAGACTATTGATAAGGGGATATTTAATTGTTGACACAAGTTCTGAAGAGTATTTTCTTGGGCGTAACCTTTTCCATCATGTTGAGGGGTTTAAAGAGAGGGTTGTTTCCATATAAAGAAAGTTGTCTCCATTCAATCATATACATGTCATAAAAGTAAATATAAATAAGATTTTAATTTCCCAAAGTATGTTGTTGTAATAACTGACGTGAAATCGATGTCATCTACATTATTTGTAATGGCTGCTTTTTGTATTGGATGATGAAAAATCCATTTTTTGCACAAATTTTATTGTGGAATTGCCTTGAGAATCAAATTTGAACTCTAACAATCACATAGGCACATTAACAATTGGACAAAATGCAATATATGTTAAACTAAGAAAAATAAAAAAAATTGACCAAATCAAGTGGGGGATTTTATAGTGGTATCAGAGCCATGTTCCTACCAGCTTGTGAGTTGCATGCTTTTTCATGATTCCGGAGGACATGGGATATATCACATACATGAGAAAAATGCAGAGAGGGGTTGAAAACATACTTCATTCAGAATCAGAAGAAGAGGGAAACATGGAGGACAGGCATGAACTTCCTAAGGCTAGCACTATGAGCATTTTGAATGACCTTGCAAGGGGGAAGCAACAGTTGGTTCAACTTCTTACCTAGTTTATCAAAAGTAATCAAGGGATCCAAAACAATGTTGTCAAAAATGGTTCAGGAGGGACTAATGGAAATAATGGTAATAATGGGAATCATGCAAAAGGGAGCAACAGTCATATCCCTGCACAAAATAACACTCGGATAGTCAGTAGAGTGACTCCTAGACCTCTCTTACCTTGTAAAATTAGTCACAGCAGATCTAATGAACAAGTAAATCAATCACAACAGATGAATATAGAAAATATGGTGTAAAACTATGCAAAACATGCAGCAGTGCTCAATATCCCAGTAAGGGTGAATGATTACAATACAATCTGACAATGTGAGTGAGCAATTCGAATTGACTAAGTAGGCCATTCGAATCACTGAATGGAGTAGCTTGACTCCAACTAAGAGTCCTCATCATCAATCAGTGGTGGTCATCAATGCACAAGAACCAGTCATCCAGGTGTCAATCTGAGTCTAACTGAGTGTAACATGTGTAACTGAAGTGTGTAGCACTGATATAGGGAAGGAGACTCAGTGGAGGGCACATGGGAGGCTTAACTGAAGTCAAAACAAGTCATCTAGTCAATCTGGAGGTACATCGGAGTGAAACAGTCAGTCAGGAGTGAAACTAGCCTCAAATCAAGGAGAATCGGAGCTAACTGAGTGTAACTGAAGTGGAACTAAAGTGGTAGGTGAAGAAGTGTGCCCTTCTCTGGAAATAGGTGAGAAGTGGGCGCCTTCCTAACTAGGAGGGCTGAAAGTCTGATGTAAGAAGCTCTCGGGTGCTAGAATAAGGTGGCTAAGGTGCTGGAGGCATCAACCTGGTGACTGGGATGCATGCAAACCCTAATTGCATGCAAGGTCCTGAAAGTGATGATGTGGATATCCAAACATACCTGAGTTCTTGGAAGGGTAACAAGTTGGAAATTAGGGGAAACCAAGACAAGGTGAAGGATTCACTGATTATTTGAGGCAATATCAGACTCTTGGTGAGGATTTTCATGTATCTATGTCTTTGCAGGATTTATATACCATCAAGTACAGGACTAGACGAAGGGACTACAACAAGGGCCCACAAAATATATATCTACAGTGAAAGGTTGGGAAATTGTTTATCCCTTCCTTTGACGGCTCTAACAAATGCACTACCAGAGCTTGGGTTCAAAATTTGGACACATATTTACAACTCAAACCCGTGAGGGAGATAGAGGCCATCATATTTGGTACATTGCATTTGGAGGTAGAGGCTCATGAGTGGTGGTACCATGGGCTAGTCTCATTGGGGCATTCCAGCATTACCTCGTACCTGGACTTCACACAGAGGATTATTGATAGATTTGATAAGCAGGACCCATAGTTGCATTTCAGAGAGTTGGCACATCTCAAGAAGATATGTGTAACATATGCTTACATTTCATAGATATGAAGGATTGCAGTCATGGTGACAGATGTGTTGGAGCATATGCTAATTATGTTTTTCATCGAGGGAATATATGAACCGTTGCATAGTTGGTTAAGGCCTTCAAACAAATCTCTCTACAAGATACTATCATCAGAGCACGAGACATGGAGGATGCAATACCAAAGAATAATTTTCATTTCAAACCTTTCGTTCCTCATAAAAGCAAATACAAGAAGCCCTTCCAGAAGGAATGGTCCAGAAAGATAGGTTGGGTGATGAGACTCGGAAATAATTGGGAAGAAAGAAGCTCTATTTCAGCTACAAGGAGCCTTGGGAACCGGGTCACACGTGCATGGGAAAGGGTAAGGTCCATTACATAGATGTGCTTTTAGATAGTGATGGGGAGCAAGAAGAAGGACATGCCCAGGGTAGTGAGCATAGAAGTACGGATTATGAGCAACCAAAGCAGCCACGTGTGGAGGCTAAGGGTGGGACTATCGCTACTCTAACATGTGTTCCTAGATATTACACCTTCAAGACAAGGAGAGTATTACAAGGACAACGTGTCAAGGCCTTGGTTGATGGTGGGGAAACCCACAACTTCATAGACGTGGCTTTGGTGGCCAGGAGAGGCATTTCTACATAGGAATTCAAGGGATTCAGTGTTGTGGTAGCTGATCATGGGTACAATCTAACATGCACAAAAATGGTTTCGTGGTTGGATGTGACGTTGGGTAACTACACTTTGACAAATGAATTCTATGTGGTTGAACTAGCAGACACTAATGTCGTCTTGGGTGTTCAGTGGCTTTACTCTCTGGGGGAATTCTCGATGAACTACAAAATAATGGAGATGAAATTCAATGCAGCAAATGGTAAGAAGGGAGTTCTGAGGGGCATGTCCAATGGTGCTCCTAGGATGGTTTCAACCCATCGGATGGAAATCATATTCAAGCATGGAGATTTAGCTTGGGAAACAAAGTGTCTAATTACGATTTAGAAACCCTTAGACAGAAACCAACATTATCATGTAGACATTCAGTCATTATTGAGAAAACATGACCATTTTTTTGGAGAGATCCCTCCATGCAGACCTCTTGACATAGTCTTTTTGCACATCGTTGAGTTAGAAGAAGGGGTCAAACCAGTGATCAATACTTCTTACAGGAACCCAAAGAATTTCAAAGATGAAATTGAGAAGGCCATCAAGGTGTTGTTAGATTTGGGGCATATCTAACCTAGTTCCAATCTATTCACTTCTTCAATGGTCTTGGTCAAGAAGATGGATGGAACTTTGAGGATGTGCATTGACTATCGGTCCCTGAATAAGAAAACAATCAAAAACATATATCCTATTCCCAGGATCGATGAGATTTTGGATAAGTTTCATGGGGTAGTATGTTTCTCGAAGATTGATCTTTGATCGAGATATAACCAGATCCAGGTCAAGGAGCAAGATATTCACAAGACTACTTTTAGGTGCCATTATGGGCACTACAAGTTCTTGGTCATGCCATTTGGGTTGGGAAACACACCTGCCACTTTTCAGTATTGCATGAACCACATCTTCAACAAGCAGCTGAGGAAGTTTTTGTTAGTGGTCTTTCATAATATCCTTATATACAACAAGACATGGGATGACGATTTGAGGAAGTTAAATGACATATTGGGCATTATGGGGGAGCAGTCATTGTATGCCAAGGCATCAAAATGTGAATTCAACAAGACAAAGATTTTTTATTTGGGCCATGTGATCAATGCGTAGGGTGTTTAGGTACATCAAGAGAAGAGCCATGCCATATTGGATTGGCCACCGCTCAAGATCCTTACAAAGTTGCATGGATTTTATGGATTATGTTGAAATTTGGTGTTGTTATTGATGTCAAAGAGATTGTTGGACTTGGTGATGACATTGAAGGCTTAAAGCCAGTTTGAAGAAGTATTTAGGAAATATGTGTGCAAGTCCCTGCAAGTCAAAGGAAGTCTTAAAACCAAGTTATAGAACAAGGTTGTCTGTGCATGACACTCTAATCCCACCTAGTAATGGCACTCTTGTGCGCAAGCCCCACCAAGATATGGAACTAGTTTGCACAAGATCCACAAAATCATGACACTTCATCCATGCAAAATAAGACAAGTGACAAATTTTTGGGTAAGCTTGACCGAAAATAAAGCAAGAAGGGGTGTTACCAACTTAGAGAAGCCCCAACTTGTGGACACGTCAATTGAGCAAGTTGAGTATAAATAAGAGTTAGGTTGATAAATGAAATGTAAGCTTGGAAGAACAAATGGAGTAATATTATGAATTTACAAGCTTCAGGTTAGATGAAATGCCCATGTGAATCGGCGGCAAATTGAATTGAAGAAGTGCACGAGGTTACAAGACATGCATAAGAACAAGGAGCAGTCACGCATATATAAGGAGCATTTGTGAAAAGTCCAAAGAGTATGTAAATGAGTATGTGCATAGAACCATAATAGCATGTAGGACTAAAGCAGAGTACACAGTAAGAGAAGCTGTAAGCGGAATTGAAGCAGAGCACATCAATAGTGCACGCAGCAAGAAGTGAAGCGGAGCACAAAATATAGTGTGAAATGTGCAGGCCGATTTGAAGATAGTGTGACAAAAGTACAACAACATATTTATCTTAGGGAGGTAGGATGGGGCAAGGAAAGGAGATTGCAGTCTCCTCTCAAGTTGGTTCCTGAACACAGCAAGTCAGTGCTTTTGCAGAGGATTGGTGTCCTCATAGGTTGAAACTTGCATCAACAAGTTGGTGCTTGCGCGGAGGATTTGTGTCCTCACAGGTTGGAGCCTGTAGTCTGCAAGTTGGTGCTTGCATGTGGGATTGGTGTCCCAATTAGATTGGTGTTTGAGTGATTTGGTGCTCACATCATTCGGGATTGGTGTCTCCCGTCTATCCATGTAAATTTCATTTTCATACATATATATAAAAGTTTCTTCAAACATTCTGTGCACAGTTGGTTTTTATTGATGTGTTTTTAAATAACAATTGGTGCATGTTTTTAAAAGGTAAAAATTGCTTAATCTGTGCATGATACTGATTCACCCCCCCTCTTAGTATCATTAAGAATTCTAACATATTATGCAGTTACTACATGCACTTTTTAAAGGGATTTTCGTAGTTGGGTGCTCCCATGATAGATCTCATGAAGAAGGGGGCATTCAGGTGGATAGGGGAATCTCAGAGGGCATTTGACAGGTTCAAGGAGGTGATGAGGACTTGTCATTTTTTGGCACTTCCCGATTTCACTCAACCCTTTTTGCTTGAGTGTGAAGCTTCGAGTGAGGGTATATGAGCAATCTTGATGCAGAATAGGCATCCGATAGCATTTGAGAGTCAAAATATCAAGGATCCAGAGAGACTCTATTCCATCTATGACAAGGAAATTATTTCCATTTGCATGCTTTGGAGAAGTTCAGACAATATTTGGTAGGTGGCAGATTTGTTATTAAGACTAACCAAAACAGTTTGTGGTATTTCTTGAAACATAAGGACTTGAATGAGAGGCAACAGAAGTGGGTCAACAAGATATAGGATTGTGATTTTGACATTGAGTATGTAAAGGGAAAGAAAAATATTGTTGTGGATTCCCTTTCCAGAAAACCAGTTGTATGTTCCATGACATAGGTGTCAACTGATTAGAAGTCCCACCTTCTAGTGGAGTATTCCAAGAACAAGTTTGCTCACGAATTGATGGATGGTCACATTCAAGATGACAGGTGCAGAGTGGTGGCTGATATCATCTTCTATAAGGATCATATATACTTAGTTTCAAAGTCTAAGCTTAAGGAGAGGATTACGAGAGCCATTCATGGCATACCATTCACAGGGAACCCTAACTACTACAAAACTTACAAGAAGATTAGAGAGAGGTTCTCATGGAAGAGACTTAAAGATGATGTGTTGCAACATGTGAGGGAATGCATGACTTGCCAACAAAATAAGTCAGAGCATACTGATCCAGTTGGATTTTCGTAGCCTCTTCCCATTCCTTATCAAAAATGGGAGAGTATCTCTTTGGATTTCATCACAGGTCTACCGCAAGTGCATGGCAAGGATTGCATTTATGTAGTTGTTGATAGGTTGACCAAGTTCACGCACTTATTTGTGATTTAATCGAATTATAAAGCACCACAAGTGGCATAGTTGTTTTTCAGGGAGTTGTTTAGACTCCATGGGCTTCCTAAGTATATTGTTAGTGATTGAGACATCATATTTCTTAGTGCATTTTGGCAGGAGCTATTTAGTTTAGCAAGCACAAAGTTTACTACTGATACCAATTATCACCCTTGGAAGGATGGCCAAACATATATTGTGAACAAATGGGTTGAGGGTTATCTGTGTAACTATGTGTCATGAAAACTGGATTAAGTGGTTGCATCTAGGAGAGCATTGCTACAACACCACTTACCCTATGTCCATCGGTATGACCCCATTCTAAGCATTGAATTGATATGATCCTCCTTCATTGGTGGATTTGGAATTTGGGGATAACATGTCTCCCAAATCCAGGGATTGGATACATGAGAGTCAGGATATCCTTGAGACTCTCAATGATAACTTATAGGTTGCCCAGAATCACCAGAAGATGTATGCAGATAAGCACAAGATTGAATGTAGTTTTGAGGATGGAGACTTGGTTTTCTTAAGGTTGCAACCATACAGATAGACTTCACTAAAGAAAAGTGGTGCAAAGAAGTTGAAACCACATTTTTATGGTCCTTACAAGATAATCCAGAGAGTTGAGTAAGTGGCTTACAAGCTTGAGCTACTAGAAGGGAGTAAGATTCATAACGCTTTTCATGTGTCATTCCTTAAGATAGCATTGGGACAACAGGTCACCACTTCAATAGACTTACCCCCACTATATGAGGAGGGGCAATTGGTACTGATTCTTGAGGAGATCATGGATGTCAAGGAGAGGAGATTGAGGAGCAAGGTGATCAGAGAGTATCTTATCGGGTGGAGATATTTACTAGACTTAGTCTATGCTCAGTCTGGCACATTGTTTGATATCCTTCCTAACGCACCTCGCAACACTTATGACCCCGCAAAGCCACCCAAGGGACCCCAAACTGATGGCATCATTGGATCCCTTACCACCCAGCCTTCTTCTCAAACTGTTGGTTCGTCGAACCCTTCGGGTTCTTCCCCATCACCAACACAAGCTGGTCACGACACCACAAAATCATCCACTCCTGCTGTCACCAAAGAAGTGAATTCTGTTTCATCAATTTCACCTCAAAAGTCTGGTGGTAAGAAGAAGAATAAGGGGAAACCTAAGAAATCTTCCACCCAGCAAGAACAAAAGAGCATCCCTGATGATACCAAATAGAAAAGGAAGTTGAAGTATCCTTGCCTACTGTGTGGTGATGATCACTTTTCCAAAGAGCGCCCCCATAGAGACGAAATTCAAAAGTTTATTAAGGGTAAACCCACACCCGAAGTTCTTAATGATCCTTTCCCTGCTCAAAATCAGTAAACGATCGCTCACACTTCTTCTTCCCAAGGAGAAGCATCCACCACCGCACATGTTCTCATGGTGCGTAACGAGACTATCAACTTGAACACCCATTCTCGTTAGTATGACTCCGTTCCAACTAAGGAACCTGTTGGAAGTAATACTGAAAAAGCTTCCACTTCGATGCCCAATGTCACCATACCGGCTGCGCCTCTCACCATAGAGAAGCCCTCTCTCGAGTCAGTGTTGCATCCACCCAAGAGCACGATTAGAAAATTGGTTTTTAATCGTAATGCTCAGGCTGCTCAAAAATACAACATCGAAGAGGACCTAGCACAAGCTCCTTGTGCTATGTCGACGCTCGAGGTCTTGGAAAACTGTCTGAATCAGTGCAAGACTCTCCTCGCTGCCATCAGTGCAGTTGACCCGGATTCATCGAACACCATTATTGTCCAGTTGGATTATTTTAAACCGAGGCTCTCCCATCAGCTGGCATTTCAAGTTGCCTCCAACATTGCTAGGAAGATAATCCATCGTACTGCTTTGGACGAAGGGGCCTCTATGTCAGTCATGTCGATCGCTTGTTGGAGAGCCATTGGTTCTCTCAAGTTGAATTGTTCTCCTACCACTTTGAGAGCCTTCGACAAACGTGGCTTTCAACCTCATGGGTTGTTACAAGCTTTACCAGTCGAGCTGGGGGGAAAGACCGCAACACTTAATGTGGAAGTGGTCACTGCCCTGTTAGATTACAACATTCTTCTTGGTCGTAATTTTTTTTACGCCGTGACTGCGGTTGCATCATCTGTATTCTGCATAGTATAATTCCCCCATCAAGGCCGAATTGCCACAGTCGACCAACTGGATTTCTGCACACCTGACACCACTTCTCACCCAGGCGATAACGTTCCTTCCATTGGACAATCTTCGCAAAAGTATGAGAGTGTGGGGGTTGGCCTCCTTAAGTATTCATCCCTTATGGGCGTCTTTCCTACTTCGGATCCCCCAAATCATGTTTCCACGGTGAACATGATCTCCTCGTAGACTACATCTATCCCCAAATCCACTTATTCATGGATTGTACCTGATGAAGCCACCACACACCTGATTGGAGACATTATGCCTCTATCACCCGCTGAACTCATGTACGAGGCTATCCAATCAACACCTGAGAACCACTTAACTGTGGCCTCCATTTCTCGTTCTCTACAACAGACATCATCCGATCCCCTGCTACGGACTTTTCATTCTAACGAGTCCATTATGGAAATCATGAGTGCAGATGATCCTCTGTGGGAAGACCTCCATCATCATTTTCCTTCTCTTCCTATGTTGGATACTCTAGAGAACAACATTCACACCATCGTGACACCGGATATCTATTCTGGGTCTCAGTCCACGATACTTACGTGTCAAACGGACTCCAAAGGAAACCTTGCCAACAACGAACCCACCACCTCAATAGAGATTTCGGTTACCCTTGGTGTAGTGGAACACATTCATTTAGGCCAAAAGTGTTCCCCTGAAGAATTCATTTCTTGTACGGCCTTATTCAAGCAATTTCGAGACGTTTTCGCTTGGACCTACGAGGAGATGCCTGGGATAGACCCCTCCATTATTTTACACGAAATTAAAACCTATCTCGACATCAAACCTGTCCGCCAAAAGCTGCGACCGGTACACCCAAGGAAGACTGCGGTGATCAAGGCAGAGATTGAAAAACTCTTGAAGGTCGGCTTCATCTATCTTGTCCCATTGACAAAATGGGTCTCAAATGTCGTCCCTGTTACTGAAAAACAGGGTACCATTCGCGTCTGTGTTGACTATCGGGATCTCAACAAATCTTGTCCCAAGGATAACTACCCGACTCCCTTTATCGACCAGATTATCGACAATTGTGCTGGAAGTGTCATTTTTTCATTCATGGATGGCTTTTCCGGATACAACCAAATTGAGATCCACCCCGCCGACCAGCACAAGACTGCATTCATCTGCCCTTGGGGAACGTTTGTGTATCGTAAACTTCTGTTTGGTCTTAAAAATGCTGGTGCCACATTCCAGTGGGCCATGTCATACGCTTTCCACGATATGAAGGACTTTGTGGAACCTTACTTGGATGACCCCCCTGCCCACTCGAAGCAGCGTGAGTTCCACTTAGATCATCTGACGGTCATTTTCCTCAGATGCAGACAGTACAATATCCGTTTGAATCCTCATAAGTGTATTTTTTTGTCGAGTCTGGATGCCTCTTAAGGTTCATCGTCTCGAAAGATGGGATCTGCATTGATCCCTTGAAGGTAGAAGCTATTGTCTCTCTTCCACCTCCAACCAACATTACGGAAATTCAGAGTCTGCAAGGACGTGCGACTTATTTAAGGCATTTTGTCTGTAATTTCACACAAAATACGCAGGGTTAAATGAGGTTGTTGAAAAAGCACATCCCATTCATTTGGGATGATCAAGTTCAACAATCTTTCGAAAGTTTGTAACATGCCATCACGCATGCCCCTGTGATCCAACCGCCGAATTACTATGGAGATTACATTTTATATCTCGTAGCTTCTGAGACCACTATCGCCATGGTTTTGGTACAGGAAGACCAAAACGCCCAAGAACATGTGATATACTATGCCAACAAAAGTCTCATTGACACTAAAACTCGCTATTTGCATGTTGAGAAGCTTGCTCTCGTGGCAGTCATTGACGTGCAGAAGTTTCATCATTACATTTTGCTCCACACCACCACTATCATAGTTGATTCGAACCCCATGTAGCACGTTCTGACTCGTCAAGTGCTTGGGGGCAAGTATTCACGCTAGATCGTGATACTTCAAGAATTCGATCTTCTTTTCGAAAAAGCCAAGTTGAAAAAGTCTTTGGTGTTCGCTGAGCTCATCAGCGACCTTCCCCGTATTGAAGCAGAATCTGAGCCCAACGACTCGTTTCCAAATGAGTCATTGTTTCTTATTAGTACGTCTGATCCGTGGTATGGAGATATCACATTGTATCTTCAAACCCAACGTTTCATCCCTAATTTGTCTCGTGATGGCCGTCGTCGAATACGCCACCATGCAAAATATTATCTGATTATCAGTGATACTTTGTACCGTCGTGGGATCGATTCTATCCTTCGACGTTGTCTGACTCATGATGAAGTTGAACACGTTCTGAATGACTGTCACGCCGAGGCATGTGGCGGTCACCTCTCTCAGATGGCTACAGCCGAGAAGATTTTGCGCGCAGGATATTATTGGCCGTCTATCTTCAAAGATTGTATCGAGGCCGTAAAAAAAGTCCTCCATGTCAACATTTGCATACGAAAAAGCACACCCATCCCGTTGCAATTATTTATTTATTTGATGAATATCTTGAATGTATGATGGATGTGTAATTGAAATTAATTCCGTTGTGTTCTCTTATAATTATACATTTCCATGTCTTTTTATATTATGTGAATGCTTATTTATAAGTTTTTCATGGGGCTAGATGCCCCGTTTTAGCATCACGATCCTCTCCATCGCACTGGTATGATGGGAGGGGACATTACAATCCCTTGAGCGATTGGGTTCAAGGGTGAGATTAATACACCCTAGCCAATCTAGATTGGAGAAATCACACAAATCTTTTACATGGATTCATTGATGAAGACGATGATGCATCATATTTGTTAAATCGTGTGGATTTTTGGAGGCGGTGGGAGCTTTTTGAGAATGCATATTGATCCTTGAAGGATGAGTTTATTTGGGGAAGGCACAAGGAATTGATTTGATCTCTTCATCACCAGTTTTCGCTACCATAATTGCTAAAGAAGGGTTCGATTGACTATTGGGTGTTTGTTTACCATGAAGGGGCTATTGTAATGCTCCAACTTGCAGCTTAATTATAATCACACACACACACACATTAGGAAAATAAAGTAATGATTAAGTGCATATTTAATGTTAAAATGGAATTTATTAAGTTAAAGTGGTATTAGTGCATGGATGACAATTGTCATCCATGCAAATGAAATTTATTTTAATAATATGGAAAATGGGTTTTTAAGGGAGAGGGATGACTTCATATGGGCTTCTGGTCGACCTCCAGGGTTGGGGTAATTTTGGAGGATCATATGGTTGCATGGGAATGGTTGATTTCCAGAGTATGTTGGGAGGATTACTTGATGGTGATGAGGAGTTGAGGGGGAACTAACGTTATCTCTAGTTGTTTCTGAGGGAGGAATGAATATTATATCTAGCATAGTTTTTTTAACTTCATTTCCATGTATGTTCCTTTAATTTCTTTATTTTCGATAGTTTAAGTAATTTAAGTTTTAAATAAAATAAATATGTTTTGTGAATTATTAAAGAAGCAATTGTTAGTTATATTTTGTTTTAAGTAGACTTTTAGAATGTCCACTACATATGGTTAGACCTAAGGCTCCAACCTTAGATCCTTTGGGATCTCGACATTTTCAGAAAAGTTTGAGATGCAACAACCCTTGTATTCTATATTGTACATCAGAATGGCCTGCTACTCTTTCTCAACCCACAATGAAAGAAATTTAGGTTAGAAAGTAATTTAATGTAATGCATCCAATGCAAATGACATGCAATTTTGCTAGTTATTTTTTTGTTGGGTAGAAATCATGGAACCTGACAACGAACTTCCATCACAGTGTCCCGGTATGAGCCTTGCTCGGTGTTTCATTTGCATGGGTTATGGTTTTGTCAGTTTTGATGGGGTTACAAATTTGGGTTCTCTGTGTTCAAGGTTGTGGGTCTACTAGTCATTGACGCTGACAGGTCAGTGGTGGGTTTCCATCATTGTACAACTTTGCAATACTTGAGTGTTGGTGGTTTTCGGTTTCCTAGAGTCAAGTTTGTCAATCCTTCACAAACTCAGTACCAACCAGGTTAAAAAAGTGGGAACTGTCTCTGTTTCTTTTTTTATTTTACTTTCTCTGTGGTATTTCTATTTTGGGTTGTTGTTATTATGGGGTTCTCTGTACCAATTTGAGTTGGAGGGTTTCTTGGGTTTGACCCATTAGGTTGTTGTTATTCTGGGGTTTTTTGTACCGGTTTGTGATGGTGGGTTTCTTGGGTTTGACCCATTCACGGTTTTTAGGTATGGTTGGGGGGCACATGATTAATAACTAGGGGGGACCTGAGGAGACCATCACTCCGCCACTTACCCCGTTTTCTACTCACCCTTCACGTGATTCTTGCCTGGGAATGGGCTCCCATTCCATCCCCCAAGGTGGGACTATTCCTACTACTGTACATTCTAACCCGTTTGCGTTGGTTATTTTCAAGCCTCGCTCTTGTCCACTGGAAGCGGTAGAGTCTGGACGGTTGGATTCGACTTGGAAAGGCGCCCAGACTACATCCCATTATAAAAAGCCGGTGAAAGGTGCCAGGGGTCGTAAGGCAGGGAGTAAACTTACTTTTGAAAGAGAGAAAAAGGGGAGACCATTATGTGTGTTGGGGCATGATGTAACCTTTGATATGGTACAAGCATTATCGCAGAGGGTGTTGGTTTGGAAATTCGAATACCTTAAACCTTAAACAATGGAAACCTTTCCTTGTCAACATTCCCCGGGTAATTACTCTGGTTAATGGGTGGTGCATCTTTCATTTTCTCGAGGAGGAGGACCAAAGGAATATCGAAGACCATTTTTGGGTCTTAGGAATGGGCTCTCTGGTACTAACGCGTTGGCACCCCTCTTTTGACCCTTGCTCTGAAAAGCTCCCTCGTCGCCCTTTATGGGTTATCCTTCCACACTTCCCTGTATTTTGTTGGAATCTTCAAGGTTTCATGTCAGTGGCGAATTCTATCGGGAGGTTTATCCTTATTGAGGGCGATTATCTCTTGGGTTCGGACCAAAGGCCCCCCCGCATGCTTGTGGAGATGGATACGAGTGATGGCCTTCCTAGAGAGCTTGAAGTCATTTTGGATGGGGGTTCTTTCGTCCAACGTCTTGATTATTGGAAGGTTCCATTTCGTTGTCACCTTTGCATGGAGGTTGGGCATTCCCATGACACTTGTATGGCTTGGTTTGATAGACTCGCACAGTTACAGGAATTTCCTTTACCACTAGAACAGGTCTCTTCGGAAGATGGACATCTCTTTCCCCTACTGTTGGATAAGAGTTCGGCTGCAAAATGTGTGGGTAAGTTTAATGATACTTGACCCGTATTACTCAAATTTTTATCAGTTGAAGATATTTCTCTTTCTCTTCCGACATTGAAATATAGGCTCTTCGGGAGTGGTTCTATATATGGAGGGTCTGGATTGCTCTAAGGTGGGTGCTTTGGGGCTAGTTTCTTCCCAGGAGATTTCCATGGATGTCGAGAATGGTGGGGGGGCATACATTTCTCTTATTGGCAAGCCCCCGGTCTCTGATTGTGGAGGTGAAATGGCTGGATTGGAAAATGCTCCTGATGTTTTGCACCCGGGAGTGGCAAACTCTAATACTTTGGGTATTAAACTACCATCTTCTCCACTATCTGATTCTCCTCCCCCTTTTACTGGAGTGACTCGTTCCCCTCTCACTACTTATGCATTAGGGATCTCTGATGATCCTTCTATCATTCCTATTTCCTCCATTTTTAATGGAAACATAACTATCAGAAAAGAAGAAAAAAGAAAAAAAAACACCACGACTTCTAGGGTGGACTCTTTACCTGTGGTCAATTCTAACGCAAATCCTAGGGTTTCACCTTTGTTTGAAAAGGGTTTGCCTGGAAACTCTTCTAAGGTTTTGCTACATTTTGATGGGTCTCTTAGAAATGTTGTGGTCCTTAAGGAGGTTAAGCGATGAATATTGTCTCTTTCAATATATGAGGACTGGGTAGCGGTCCGAAAAGAGCTGCATTCAAGAGATTTCTGGAGGTTGTTAATTCGAGTGTGGTCCTTCTACAAGAGACTATGACTAAGGAAGCTGAAGCATGTAATTTTTTTCTTAATATTAAACCTGACTGGAGAGTTTGTGCGTTGGATTCCACAGGTTTAACGGGCGGTACCCTGGTTTCTTGGAACCCTGTGGATGCAGAGCTAAACGCATACCATATTCTAGCTGGTATTGTAGTGGAAGGCCGATTAAGAGGCTTTCGAACTCCCCTCCGCATTATGAACGTGTAGAGGCCTTACAGGAACAAAAAGGTATTTTGGGAGCATATGGTGGATGGAGGTTATTTACAGGATGCTAGTTTGATTATGGGAGGTAATTTAAACTTTACTCTGTCAGCCGATGAGACGTGGGGGTCTGGTAATATTATTGATCCTTTGGCGGATTTTCTTAACTTGATTTTTTATGCAGTTGGTTTGGTAGATGCGGTCCCTAGCCATTTATGCCCTACTTGGTCTAATGGACATTGTGGACAGGTTGGTATTGCAAAGAGACTTGACCATTTCTTTATTGCTGAAAATTTGGTGGATGTTTTGGGCAGATATTGGTCCTAGGCTTACTCTATTGGCATCTCAGATCACAAAGCTATCATACTTGAATTGGATTGGATTTAAATTCAATCCAAGATGGTTGGTTGACAATTCCTTCTCTGACTAGATACGGGATAACTGGATTTCCTCTTATCTAAATGGAGGCTCTTCTCCTTTGCGTGATTTAAGTTTGAAGCTATCAAATTTGCGGGAAGTGGTGATCAAGTGGGAAAGAGATAAGAAGAAGGAGAACTTTAAACTATTGGCAGCTATTGAATCGGAAATTCAACCTATTTCAAGTACTATGGATGATGCTTTCTTCTCGAAGGAACGTAAGGTCTGTCTCACTGAACTTGAAGCCAAAAGACAGAATATACTTCTTCAGATCGAAGAGTCCTGGCGGCAGAAAAATAGGGCCATCTGGTTAAAAGTTGGGGACAACAACACACAGTTCTTTCATAGGTATGCTACTCACCTGAGATTGGTGAACTCTATTTGGGACATCTGAGATGATAGGAATGAGGTGATCTCGGATTCAAACTCACTTAAACGTGCTACTGTGGATCATTTCAAAAATGTTTACTCTACAGATTTTGCTACTTGCCTGGAAAGTCAGTTGGCCACCATAAATAATTTTCCCCGCTTTTTTACTGAAGATGATTGTTTGGAGGTTAAAAAAATAGTCTCCGTGAAGGAAGTTTTCAAAGTTTTGAAATTATTTGCATCTGACAAGAGCCTCGACCTAGATGGGTGGACGATAGAGCTTTATCTGCATTTTTTTGATATTATGGGGGAGGAAATTACTGTTGCTATCAATGAGTCCAGAATTAGGGTTATGGTTCCGGAAACTCTAAATTCAACATACATCACCCCCATACCCAAGAAAGATAATCCGACTGGGTTCAATGATTTCCATCCGATTTCATTATGTAATCTCCGCTACAAGATTATATCCAAAATTATTGCTGAGAGGATTAAGCCTTTTTTGGCTAATTCTAATTTTTGATGAGCAATTTGGTTTCCTTAATGATCGTTAGATCCTAGATGCAGTGGGGGTGGATTAGGAAGGAATGCATTCGGTGAAGAGAAAAAACATCAGTTCTTTTATCATGAAGATGGATCTGGAAAAAGCCTATGCAGGGTATACTAGGTCTATATCCAGTTTATACTTATACAAATTGGTCTTTAGGTGGAAATTGTCAAGTGGATTATGGCATGTATCTATACAATGAGGTTTGATGTACTTATCAATGGGTCCCCTACTCAATACTTCAAGGGATTCTGGGGCCTGCGTCAGGGTTTCCCTCTTTCGCCTTATTTATTTATCCTTGTTATTGAAGGCCTTATCTTGTTGATTAAGAAAGCGAAACTGGACGGGCAAATTTATGGGATTAAAGTGGCAAATTCTTTCCACATTTCACATCTCTCGTTCGTTGATGATGTACTCCTCTCTGGGGAGGGTACTGTATCTGAATGGAAACACTTCCATAACATCATTACTCTCTTTTGTTGGGCGTCAGGGATGAAGGTTAGTATAAAAAAATCTTGTATGTTATTTCATGGTATTGATGCTATGGTAAAGGATCAGATTTTGATCCTCATGCCTTATCAATTGGTGGAATTAGAGAAGGGTCTCATTTACCTTGGCTTTTTTCTGAAACCTTCTAACTATAAAAATAGTGACTAGACTTGGCTCATTAAGAAATTTCAGCGGAAGATTGGCTCCTGGACATTTCGTTGGTTGTCATTGGGAGGACGACTCACTCTAGTCTGCTCCATCTTATAGGGTATTCTTGTGTATTGGTTTTCATTATTTATGGTGCCTAGTTCGGCTCTTTCACATTTGAGAAGGATGATGTTTCAATTTCTTTGGGTAGGAAGCATGACATACCACAAGTGGCATCTGGTTGTCTGGGAGACCCTTGCTAAGCCAAAACTTTAGGGTGGATGGGTAATCAAAAACCTGTCTTGTTTCAATTTTGCACTATGTGCCAAAAGTTTGTGGTGTAGCCTTTTTTATACTAGACTTTGGGGAAAAGTGGTGAAGGCTAAGTATCTTAATATATTGCCTCCGATATATTGGCTGCAGTCGGGGAAGAAGTTGTGTCCTGGAGGTTCTATGGTGTGGCAGAGTCTTATCAAAACCTTGTGAGTTATTAACCACACTATATGCTAGGCTATATGCCGAGGAACACAGATGTATTTGGGGATTGATCCCATTTTAGGTATGGGAGGTTGTTATAAACTCACCTTGGCTCTAATCAATGCATTACACAACTTGGTTGTCTTTGTACTAAAACAAGCTTGGTCGTCACAGGGTGATGGTTGTGGTTACTGGTCCTCGGCGGAAGACTTAGACCTTCAAGGCCCACTTGCGGTGGAGTGGAACGCCTTCGTTAAATCTCTTTATAGTGCTGGTATTATGATAAATCAGGAGGAAGATACTTTAGTCTGGGATTTTAATGCTCAGGATGGGGTAGTTAATGCACATTTGGATTATTCCTGTTTATTTAAAGAGGAGGATTTATCTTCCCCATCTTGGTGGTCAAAGAAAATCCGGATGGTTGGATGTCCCTTAAAACTTAGTTGTTTTATTTGGCTTTTGTTTGCACAACAAGATTCTTACTTGGTAGAACTTGTAGCGTAGGGGTTACTCTGGTCCGAACATTTGTTTACTCTATCGGGCAGTTTCCGATGAGATTATGCACTTATTTGGCAGCTACTCCTTCTTTTGAATGGTATAGGGTGAAATCTCCTCTTTATTTACTGTGGTGGCCAAATGGAGTTTTGGTTCCATTGAGGATAATATTCAGCATTGGTTCGTAACAAAACGTGGTTGCCCTTATTTAATCTTCTTTTTGCTTTGGGAGTTGTGGAGAGCACGTAATGCATTGTTGTTTCAGGATAAAAAGCCACAGGATGCTACTGTATGTTCGAGGATTTGTGCTAGCTATAGGGCGTATTATCACCCTCCCAAAATCAAATTTTTTTCACCTTCGGTTGGTTTCCAGGAATCTGACTTTCATTTCCTTTTGGGTTACTTTGATCATGCAGCGCAGCTGGGTGGTTGTGGGTCTAGAGCTGTCATTAAGCTCAGTCATAACCATTACTTTCATTTATCTATTAGAGCAGGAGAGGGCACCAACACGAGGGCTGAGCTCTTGGCTCTTTGGGAATTATTGTGGTTTGCTAGGAACAAGGATATTAGATCCTTGCAGGTCTTTGGGGACTCTATGTGTATTGTGGAGTGGGCTACTGGTAAAGCTGATCTTCATTCCATCATAATGAAACATTGGGTTATTCGAACACGAGGTTTGATTGGCACCTTTGAGCAGATTTCATTTCATCATATCTATAGGTCCTTCAACTCCGTGGCAGATTATCTTTCCAAACAGGCTCTGGACAGGATGGATGGTGAATTGCATGTTGAGGAGTTTGTGGAAAACGTTTCTGTTGGAAGTAGACTTTTTCATGTCTTCTGATTTTTGAAACCTTTGTGACCTTTCCAATTTTTGGTCAGTGGCTCTATTTTCACTGTGTTTAGTATGGCAGATGAAATAAGGTTGATGTTTGCTTAGCGATTGGTTTGTAAGGCTGCAAAAATCAGACTCGCGATGAATCAGCATCTCGCTACTCATATGTTCATTTTGGTTGTAATGGTTGACACAACTTTGTGGTATTTTTTTCAGTTAATATAAAGTTGGTTTTTTCCTTATGAAAAAACATAGTTATTTTTGCAATCATGCTTCTTCCAGTCATGCAATTTTGCTAAACAGTGGTTTAAATTTTGTAGAATGGAACGCCTATTGAGCTATGGCATGTGCCAGTTTGGTTTTCCAACATCTAGGTGGCTCGTACAGCAAAATACCCTTAATGGGTTGAGCTCCAAACCAAGTATATATCTGCGGTCGATACAACAGATAAATAACCTCCATGATTTTATTCATAGCGCTCTCCATTCCATCCAAATCCTTAAACATCACTCGATTATTGACCTCAACCCTATCTGAGCTTTTCGTAGGCGTTTTCTTCTTCAACCCTGCTTTGCGTTTATGCCTTAATTTCGGATCATCCAGTCTTTTCTTAAAATTTTCACTCGAGATCTCAATATCGAACTCCATTTTACTGGCAACAATTTTTCCATCGACGTTGTACTCAACAGTGGGTTTGAGAAATTTCGGGGTTGAGGCACTGACCTCACTATCCTCCTACATCTTCTTGGCCTCAGAGTGCTCTGGTTGCGAATTTGATGAAACCCTGTTTCTATGAGGTTTTAGCCTGTAAATTATTCATAATTTGAGGGTTCTATCAATGTATAGGTGATTTACATAATTTATTTTTGAGATTTTGCTTATTTTAGCTGCAATTGTCAGAAAATATGTAGACTGATGAAAGTGAAGGGCTGCATGGTACGCACACAGTAGCAAGCTGGGCTTACAGGTGTCAAGTCTGGTATTGATGCTTACACCAATCCGCCGATGGACTCAAGCCATGACTAGTTTACTCTTGCGTGTGTTTTTTTCGGACGCCACAGGCAATAAGGGATAGAGGAAAAAGGAGGCAAGAGTGGGGAGGGATGCTGGTGGAGGTGGATCGTTGGAACATCCGGAACAGAATCAACAGTTTAATCACTTACTTAAACAACTGGAACACGTGCCTTTGCTACTTTTCTACTGCGTGCATTCTAAACTGCTCGTTCCACCACGGGATAAGGTAAAACCCCCGCCTCTGCCTCTATTCTGCTCCCGGTAGTGCTTGCTTTGGGACAGAGAGTCACGGGAAAGAAATGAATTCGATAATTAGCTAAAGGTTGAGATTAGAAGACTCATAGAAATCCTTGTAGATGAATAATCCGGTTCTCGTGGGGGAGAAAGAGCCCGAGGCTGTAATAAAAAAACTTGTGCAGAGAATACAAAAAGCTGAAACCCCAGCGCAGCTTCAGATACTTCCTGTTGAAACAAAGATATCCGCTTTCCGTTCCGGAAACAAAAATAAAGACCACATTGCTATGAAGTTCAGGGAATTGGACCAAATGGTGGAAGGGCGTTTGAATAAGGGTATAATTCTTAACGTGGGTGATTTAAAGTGGCTTGTAGAGCAGCCCAAGGCAGGAGGAGCATCGATAGGGTTGTCAGTCCTCATCTTCTGTGAAGTTGTTATGAAATTGAGCAAATTTTTAGCTCGATATGGAAGAGCTAGTCGTCTATGGCTAATTGGGATTGCGACGTGTGAAACATACCTGCGTTGTCAAGTATATCATCCTTTTATGGAGAATGATTGGGACCTGCAGCCTCTACCTATTGTTGCCAAACCAACTCCAGGATTGTTTCCTAGGTTCTCCCTTGTTTCTTCTGCTTTCCAAGTTCTCCAGTTATTTTAGTGTTTAGAAGATACGTCTTGAAATGCATCAACTATGTCATTATTTTAGATTTGGTGGATCATAATAAGCATCTTGAATTTTGGTTTCTATTTTTTTTTGTTTGATCTACATATTTCATAAGCACAATAACGACCTAAACATTGCCCATATTTCATAAGCACAATAACGACCTAAACATTGCCCATCCACTGAGTGCAAAATGAATGACCAATAGCCAGACCTTGAATTGACATTCGAACCCAGGTAGCCTGAACTAATAATATAACGCGTAGATACCAATCGGCAAGGTGAGAAATCTCTAATTATATGGATCTTACAATTTTTAAAACAATGCCCAAGGTTATGTGAAAATGCTCCAACACCTGTGTGCTTCAAGGCATTCTAACAACCGATGAATGATAGAAGGATGAGGAACGTATTCCCATTATTTTAACGGCTCGTGTCTGGCATTTACGCTAGTTGCATGTTTGCGAGTATTTGCTCGATATTAAAAAATATTGATGTTTCCTTTCAAAACAAATATTTTGCCCAGACAGTTACAATCAATGTATTCTGATATAATACCTTAGTCACCTTTCTGCTTTGCATAGACGCTTCTATCTATATGCTAATAGCCGTAGATTGTTATGGCTATCTTAGGATTTAATGGTCAGCGACAAAGGAAAACAACCACAAAGGAAGAGGCAGAGATGGCAGTTGGGAGGTACTTCAATTCAAATGGCCTGCCATTCTTTCATGTTCAATTTTCGTTCCATTCTTTCATGTTCAATCTCGGTTCTTTTGGGGAATGGTGAGTACTCTTGAGAAGTGTGGAGGTGGTGGCAAACCTCCATTTCATAAAAAGTTGAGGATTAATGATTTGAGTAAGTTTATGGATACATTATTTTTATTCATCTTAACTTCTATTCATCATCCACAACTCCAGCTTTCTACAAATAGAGCAAGTGGCATTGTCAAGGACATTCGCCAGTGGCTCTTGTTTTAAAGGGATCATGCTTTGTGCTCAATGTGTTTTTATGAGAAAAAAATTATACTATGGAAGTGTAGTTTATTATACGAATGCCAAATGAAAAATACAAGTCTATTTTGATTCTAATTTGAACAACATTGCAAATGTGCATTTCTCATGCAACCATATGATGATACAACTCTGTGTTAAGTTTGAAGCTAAGCCATAAAGGTTTGTATGCAAGCTATCACAGATTTGAAAATAGTATTTGTATCCAATGTAAATGTGACCTGATGTTGGAGAAACTGTCAACTATACGCATACCTTAACCAAGAGATTTGTGTTTGAGATTATTACTATTATGCAGTTACAAGTAAGATCTGTCATGGTCTCGATAGTTTGGGATTTTTTTTGGTGTGAAAAGAATGTTAACGATTCTTGATTTAGTTTGGATTTTTTTTGGTGTGAAAAGAATGTTATCTGATTGTAATTATATGACTTCTACGTTGAAGATGCCATCTTTTGACAAACTTGTGGATCCCTTAAGATGCACTTCACTCTTCAAGTCTTTGATTGTATATAAGTGGCAATTCTATGCCTGACTTTTTTAAGAGAGTTCGAAAGTTTGTTCAAGGGAATCATTCTCACTAAAATACAGTTCTATACTTGTCAAAGTTGAATTTTAACTGTGTTATACTTGAACTTGCAAGTGAGAAAGATAGGGATTTGCATAAACCTGTCTACCCTTTAACATGTGAGTTTTAGCCAGCATGTGGTAATCAATATTGTTCTCAATTGTGAGACAACACTTTTGTAACAAAATGGTTGATTTGTGTACATTTCCTTCATTTCTGATTATATTTGTTTGGATTTCATACTCAAAGGGATACAACAACATTTTCTCGATTAATTGATAGTCAAGTGTACCCATTACAATGTACGCACTAAGGAAAGTGTTAGGTTTTAGAGCGAGAGAAAAATTAACAATCACAAGCAACATCACATTAGACACATAATTTACCGTGGAAAACCCCATGCGGGGAAAAACTAGCCGATGAAGATCTTCATTACCTTGGCCAAAACCAGCCAACCATGCCAAGTGGGCTCACCTGCTCACCTTTAGGCCACTTTACAATGGAGCCTTTTCAAGCCTTATAAAGGCTTCTTTACATGTAACACCATGGGCTACAAGAAACCATGTGCCCAAAACCATGTGTTGGACCTAACCAGCTTTGACTCAATCCCGAGTCAAGGTTAACCCTAACAGAAAGAAAGCCTACTCGAATTAAACAAGGATTCTCTATTGATAACTATGAAAAATGAAGTCGTCCAATACTACATGTGTGAGTAATTTTGAGACCAAACTCATAAAATTATTTATTTAGGGAGATGCAACTTCAAAGCTCATGAGATAGGGTTTTTAACAGAACCTGTGTACCTTATTTTAGTCTTTTATTTGCATGGATGCTTCCTTTAAGGAAAATATGCCATGATGATAAGACCAAGCATTAGTGCATTGGTTATTGAACTTCTAAATCAGTGGTGCTAGTTGAAGATGGAAAATATGTTTGGTAAAAATAAAGCAATGAGAATCTAAGACCAAGTAACAAATGTAATCTAGAAAAATGAAGCTAACTCTAGAAATCAGAGCAGTACCTCAACTGCATTAGTTCACAATCTGACAATATGTTTCTTATCCTTTATGCTACTTTGGGAACACTCTGCTACTTTCTCATCTACTTTCTTTCTATCATGTACAGCCCTAAAAATGTGCGGCCCTGAACATAAAGTGTTGGACATTTGTTTATGAGAAAAACGGAAACCTATACAAATGGTTTGTCGAAAAGTTTAACACTGTTGTTGTCCTTGTTTAAAATAGAGGATATTGTTTTTAAAAAGTGAGTTTAAATAGTTGTGTTATCCTTGTTTAAAATAGCCGATATGTTTTTAAAAAGTGAGTTTAAATAGTTGGGTTGAGCAGGGCACTGTGTTTTTGAATGATTTTATTTTACGTGTTTTCCTTCTTTGCTTCCTTCATTTATAAAGCTTACAACAAATTAATTCTAGGATGCCCAGGTTAGAGGCAGGGACTTATAAGAAAAGGAGAATTCGGGCCTTCTCTCATGTTTTTCAGTCATTTCAGTGTCTTTTGCTTGAAAAAAACTAGCGAATGTTGAGATGGTCGGCTTATTTAGTCGAATGATCTAAGGAAAAATCGCAACGAAGCATACTGTTCTTGAATATTTCCACCAGTTCAATATTTCAAGTGCTTTGGATGCCCTTAGAGGTCCGGATGAGGTCTTGGGAGTATCTCATTTATTTGATCAATTTATCAAGTCCTCTTATCGTAAGATGGCTTGGATTTAAACTACTAGATTTCTTAATTTTCCAAGAGAGTTGTGTTTTAGTTTTAACAGTAACACAGTTAAGTTGTTCCTAAATTATTTGAACTCATTTAAAGTATGATAAATTTACTCAGAATATTCTATAACAAGTCCAAATACTTTTTAAAAAGCACTTGAGAGAAGGTTTTAGATCACACTACAATTTACAAGAAATATGCTAGCTCTTTACCATAGCCTTCATACTATAATATGCTAACAAACTACTAACAAAGGCAGCTTTGTATAGGTTAATATTGAATTCTATAAAGTGAGAATAATTTAGTACAATATGCTAAAGGTAAGTTCAAATACTTTTCTTGAAACATATCAGAAGATGCTTGTAGCACACAATAAAATCGGCAGGAAAAATTTCTACTTAGTCAAAGATATCAAGGAGCCAAGCTCAAGAAGCTGTAGTAAAGAAAGAAGTCTCCAGGATTAGTGATGCTACGAACTTTGTACTTAGTTATAGTCAATCAATTCTTTCTATGTGATGCATTGAATTCTTTTCAAATTTTATAAAATTATAGAAGTTATATTGGCATCACATCATAGCCCTAAATTTTTACTGTGTTTAAATAGAACATAAAAGGTTAGCATGATTTCAACTCTGGTCGTCATTTCTTTGGAATTGATCCAGAATCACCAAATATGGAGGCAAGTCTCGATAACCATGAGCTTAAGCGATTAACTGGGTATGGGCAGTTTTCCATCTCTACTCCTGTGTGTCGTGTCATTGTTAGCATGTGTAGTTAATATGTTAATGCAATCTGAAAATAAGGTTGATGCATGACGATCTGAGCATGCCGATACTTCCCAAGCGAACCTGTCATGACTTGGCAGTGTCATGACTTGGCAGGGACTTGAAGCTCTGCTTCTTCCCCCTTGTTTGATTTGATTTCAAGTCAATTTCATTTGAGTGAAAATGCACGATTCGTTATTGTTGGATGGAAATAAATAATTAATTTAAATTTAGGAAGTTTAGGTATTATGTAATTTTTTTTATTAATGGCAAAATATAAAACATTATTAAAATGCCTTTATTTATCTTGTGTATCTCACTATTTTAGGATAATGTTCAAATTAATGAAGCTATTTTAATCTTGCATTTTTTTGGAGATGAGATTTTGATTTTTGTGAATTAAAGTCTTTCATATTGCAAAAGCACTAATGGTAAATGTTGTTTTTGTAAGCTAGGTATTATTATATTAAAATTGAAGAAATTTACAAAATATCAAAATGTTGGTTTTCCTCAAGGAGTAGATCAGCAATACAGCATAAGTTCATTAGTCTTAATATAATTAAAACTACTTAAGAGTTTTTAGGAGGATCATGGCTATCCGTAGTTCAGTGATAACTAAAAAACATTAAAGAATTATATGTCTATAACTAATAGTAAAAATATGTATAAACTTGAAAATATCAATAAAAACATAAGACAAACTAAACTGGTTGGTCATCGCCTTAGATTGATATCAGGGAAACCTTGTGACCTAAAGTGGCAACAGGGATCTACTCTGTGAAACTCACTTCATGTGTGATCTTGTCGATGATGCCTAGCTTGGCATCCTATTTTTGGAGTTGGGTTTGAAGCTCTTCTAGTTGTAATATAATATCATTGTTTTCCTCATGCTTTCCCCATAGGACCTTTCCCATTAGAGCCTTCATTTTCTAGTAAAGAGTAATTGTTATGAAGTATTTGGTTTCCCAAGTGTGGGAGGTGTCGACATTAGGGACCCAATTCTGCATATCCTGCTCTATCTCCTCTTTTAGCATGCAATCCATGTCTAAATTCATGTATTCCTTAGCCTAGTCTATTTACCACTTATATGTTATGGGACCTAACACCAATGCTTGTGATCTCCCCATCCTCTTATTTAGCATGGGGGTATGAAGTTACCCTCTTACCTCTACACCCACGCTTTCTTCTTCACCTACCTACCATGCTTATCAGGAAATGGGAGGGTAGGCTTTTGAATATCGCCCATGGGAGACTAAAAGACTATTGACGTGATGGTAATTACTCCCACCACTAAGTCATTTAATGAAGCAACCATAGATAGTTAGGGTTGGTCAACATATGGACACAATAGTTATGCATTAATAGCTAGTGGATTTCGGCCAAGGCATGTTCGAAAACCCTAACATTATGTATGGGTGTTCCCATGAAGATGGGTAACTCTTTTTGGCAAGCAGAGGGCATGGTTATGTTGAAAATAGACCTCAATCAAGCTTTTTTCAACCTCTTGATCGAGCTTTCAAAACTTTGATCCAGGGCTTAAATAAGCACTTGATCGGGCTATTTTAAAATGCTAGATCGAGGGTTAATAAAACCCTCGGTCGAGCTAGGTGCCTCGATCGAGGGTTTTATTAATCCTCAATTGAGTGTTAATAGCTTAATCGAGCCATTGCATTTCAAGAGCTCGATCGAGCTTATAATCTCGATCGAGGGTTATGAAAAGCTCGATCGAGCATCTACAACTGTTATAACTATAAAAAAGCAACAGACCATGGCTTCTTTCATCGCGTCTATTGCATAGAAACTCAATTAAGGACCAGTAGAGAAGGGTTATATAGATATAATAGATGAGTGATTGGTGTTTATAGATGTGACTGAAATCATAGAAAATGTGGAGAAGGGTCCTTTATACATATTTGTAGGTATAGGTCACAAATAAATTGGAGTTATAAATGTGCTTGATCACATCTATAACCCCAATTACTCTGCGACTAATACCTACACATATAAAATCTAGAGGAAGTTGCGGTAGTAATGCTTTTACCTGATTCTTATTCAAGGTATTTACTATTACCCAAAACTATAATTCTTATTGTTGAAATTATGTTTTATAAAATTTGATTATTTAATAATTCTATGTTTCATTTTAATTGAATTCAAAGATAATCCCATGTTAAGAATACCTATTCAATACGATATTTTAAAAACTTTGATTAAAACAAATTCTAGGTGCCCATCGACACCCCAAACAAAATTTAATCAAAGTTTTTAAAGCCATGATCAAGCTAAAAGCTCAATTGAGATTGTAGCTCGATCGAGCTTTTGCCTAACCGCACATAAACCCTTGATCGAGATATTTGAAAACACGTGTAAAAGTTCAATCGAGGGTTTTGTAAACCTCCATCGAGGGATTAAAAAATAGACTTTTAGCCCCCATTTTTGCAAATTTAATTTTACTAACATCTTTGGCAGGCCTAAACCCTATATTGGGATGCACCTTAGGTGGAAGACTTCATACCAATGGATTTGTCAATGAATCGTCTATCCATTGGCATATAATTTACAAGTTTTTGAGTTCATTAGATAATTTTTTTAATTTTATTTTCAAACTTACACTTAAAAAGCATGTCCACAACTTTGAATCAACACAAAGAAAAATCAACAACATAAAATGTACACAACCAAAAAATTTCAAAAAATATATATGCCCCACATCAATGCGTCCTCTTCAAAAGGGTATTTTTTTGTTTGCCAATTTTTGTAACCAGTAAAAAAAAAATTGTGTGCACACACATGTGTACAAAATGTGATTAAAATCTAAAATGGTCAATTTCAAAAATTAATCAAAAAATATAATTTTTCAAAATAAATTAAAAAAAATACGTGCGCCTTAGTGCATTTTGTGTAGATTATGTTCATATATATATTTTTTTCATAAATTATGCATTTATCACTAAATTATTTTACGTGCACACAAGCCATTTGTTAACCTTTTCTAAAATTTACAAGAACAAACATATAATCAAATGCAATTTTGACAAATTAAATAATATTATTATGTTTTTTTTTTAAATATAGGTGGAAAGACAACATATTTCCCTAAAATTTATTTTTTGTTACATGTCTGAATCACAAATCATATATGAGTTTTGAGAGCTTTGATTTACTGAATGAGTAAACAATCAAATTTTCACCGTCACTTTTGGCCAAAAATTGTTAACCATATTCATGGATTCATCTATATTGCTTATATATTTCCAGTTCAATAGACAGAAGAGTAGCGAGACGCTGCATATATTGTGTGTAATTCATGTTACATTGGAAAGATACAAGAGATCATGCAAGTGGGATTTTCATGTTTTCAATATGTTATTTTCAGGTGCAAGTGGTGGGATACCTTCAATCGAAGTTATGTAAAGGAAGATCGTGATAGTGGGCTAATATGTATTAATTCTAAAAAAATGTGGGTTGAAACAAGGAGCCTTATGTTTTCCCAAAACACTGTAACAAAGTGTTTTTTATTAGATGTGTTGGTTGGGGGTTGGTAGTTTGTACTGAGACACGATCCAAGATCAAAACGTCTTTTTGAGAACAAAATGTTATAATGTCAAGACAGGAAGATAATTAGGGTAATGGACATTGGAAATTAAGAGTGATATATGTAAATGTTTTTATTTGACATTTATATTGTGGATGCATCATTTTATTATGGGCATCTATAATTAGCCAAAAAAAAAATTATGTTTGTTTATTACACCAAATTTATGTTGCATTATATCAACATATGTTGTCCTCAAGGCTAAAGGTGAGGGAATTGGTGTAGAATCATAAATGTTTCTCATTTGGCATCTTTTAGCTTCATATATTTCTACTGGATTGGGACATTTTCAAATCGTGCGCTAGTATAATTGATGCTCTCTAGTATCCAATACTACTTCTTTATAGAGCCAAATGGATCCCTTTTCATCAAGCTCTAGTATGTTGGTTTGAACTTTGCAACATGGTTCCATGCCCTTCTCGAGACAAGACACATGAAGTAGGTGGATGAATATTGGAATGTTGTAGAGGAGCTAGCTTGTAGGCCACCTATCCGACGCATAGGATAATCTTGTAGCATCCATAGAACATTGATGCTAGTTTCTAATGGAATTTACCTTCGAGAAATGTTTATTTATAAGTTTCAAGGTGAAGAAACTGTTACACCTAAAATCCTACCATCATGTGATTCAGTGTATACACCCTTGAAGTTCCATTGGCTAAGTCATTTACCTGGGAAGGACACCACTACTTTTATGTTAGGTTCTGAGAGGTCGTCGCAGGCTGCACTCATGCAACCTGCGATGTCGCACCTTGCTCCATTACAGGATGCGACGAAGTTAGTTAATGGGAAAAAATAGCTTCTTCGAGCTCATTCTCGAAGGTTGCTGACTTGGATCCCTATCCCTGACCTATTGGAGGAGATGGCCTTCAGTTCCTAACCTCTAGAGAGGATCCCCTATCTCTATCCTACCATATCTCAACCTACCCTATCCATATATTATCCACTTAGCCCTATATAAGTGAGGCCCTACCCCTCTTTAAAGGGAGGAAGTCTATAGTACTCTTATGCTGGTGAAATTAGGCTTAATAGTTTTAGCACTCTAGCTGGGAGACATCCACTTCTCTCTAGGATCTTTGGCATGGCTTGTCGGAAGGAGCTTGCAATGTTAAGGAAATAGTTGTAATCCTCTTTTCTATTGTACTCTCCACTTTTCAATACAGTTAATCCAATTGCTTTCCATAAATGTTGTCGCATTGATGATGTTTATAGTTTTCCTCCTTAACTGTTAACTTAAATCTACCATATGAAATGTATGCTTTCACTATTCTTGGTCTGTTATATGTTCAACAGGGTATAGCTGCTTGAGATCTGGCAGCGCAGGAGCACTAGATCAACGAAGGAGAAAGGGATCTACAAATCTAAGGTAAATGATCTATCTTTCCATTTACACTTCTATTTGATCTAGGAAAGTATTTTGTGTTCTCTCCTATTTGTTGTAGACTTACGTTCAGCTAGGGAGATCAGGCCTTGAGTCCGCTCTCGGTAGATAGTCCGTCAAACAAATCTGGCAACCATACTAGGGAGAATATTGCGTTATAGTTGTCGATTCGAATGTTGTTTTTCAGTTAATTTCTTGCCAAGCCATATCATTTTCTCATTTGCTTCTTGAAGTGGATTCCACCATCAGATCTTCACTTTGAAGACTCTGATTAAACTTCCTTTGAGTTTGTACTTCTCATTTGCAGACCTTTTTATGCTCATCATCTGGAGAATTGGTTCATTTTTTAACTCAGATCTCGCCTGTCGTACCTTGTTAGTATACACAGAGCGACACTGTGTGTTTCTTGATCTCTGTTCTTTGCATGTTGGTCTGTCGTCGTGGTCCTTCCATTGGTCCACTGCGATGTCTCCGCACTCCCCGCATTGGTGAACTGCGACATCGCACTGTGTATAAGCACAGAGTGCGCCGATCTACTTTTTTTTCATACAGGCATTCCCTCTCCAGTTTTGTATTGAGTTTGGTTTGTGTGCAGACTCCCTATGTACTGTATGATCTAGTCAGAGATCCCTTTTTGCTTTGTGTGATTGAGTTGTTTGGTTTTGATGGAGTTGTTTTGGGTTCCATCTTGGACAAGCCTGAGACTTGGTAGTGGCGGATACTTTTGTTTCCCCCACCTGCATCCACTCACCCTTGCATTCCCTCCTCTCCTTCCCAAATCTGATCATTTTATTGGATCGGTTTCCAGACCTCACTTACATTCATTTTGTGAGTCTTGCTTGCTTTTAGTCTTGCTTGTTGCTAATTGATTTTGAGTGTTTATGTATTTTCAGTTTATTGAGTGCTCGCTTTCTCTTAAGATTTTCTGAGTTATTATAGTGTTGCAAGTCATCTTTTCAGTTCAGTGTTCATGTTTAAAAGCATAGCTGTTTTCAAATTTTCATTTTGATGCACTCATTGAAAGATCAAAAATACTTTATTTCCATTACTTTTCAAGCCCATTTGAAGAACTGCATAAGCATTGGAATGTCTCATTCGTATATATTTTGGAAAAGTTGAAAGAAGATTGCATTATTTGTATTTTTCATGAATTATGAGTTGCTCATCTTCTTGAAAAATTCGAATATTGATCAAGTTTTGCAAAAGTAATTCCGTGCTTTGGAAATTGCATTGTATCTTTTGATTCTTATGCTTTTAGGCCATCATAGTGAAAGTGAAATGTTTGCATACCTTACTTAGAAATTCTCTCTTTCCATTACCTAGCATCATCTTCGTTTTGAAAAGACAAAAGAAAAAGAAAAAACATGCTTTGATTTGGCTTAGTAGTGTTGTGAAAAAAAAATTGTGTTTCGTTGAAAAAGAAAAAGAATACTTCATAGTCAATTTTTGGTAGATTTGGGATTGTATTACATTACATTGCTTTGGTTAAGTTGTTGGAAAGAAAAGAAAAAATTTATCCTTCCCATATATAGAGTTCATTGAAAGAAAAGTGTATTTTTGCATGTAGTTAGGGCCTGCATTATGTTTACGATTATGTACTCATCTCATGTATTCACCTAACCATCCATATAAAATTAACGGTAGAACTAGGGTAAAATATTTAGAAACTTGTGTGTAAGTTAGAGACGTGTTCCGGCATTGTTAAGCGTGGCAACTGTCATTATTTTCCAGCACTGTATCCCAGGGGTATTGTAGTCTTCCACGTACTTATCGGTATATCGAGCTCCTTCACATACCCTCCAAGTCACCTTGAGTACTTGGTGTATATCGAAGGGTGTATCATGTACTCAGTAGTATATAGGAAGGTCTCTTGCCGAACGGTTGTGCATTAGACAACACCACTACGGATTTGAGCTCCCATATACCTTGAGTATATTGGGAGACACCCTTAGGATTCCTGAAACCAACTGACTTAACCTTTTGGCCGTTTTGGCGGAGCAATACACCAAGAACAACAATTGGGGAGCTACTACGCACGTACCGTCCAGGTAATCGGGTATGTAGACAAGGGTACGGTCCCAATCCTCCTTGTCGCATCATATTGTTGGACCCTGCGGTATATCGCAAGTTGCGAAGCCTTGACAATCCTGTGAGGTTCCAGACCTTGAATCCACTCTTATAACATAAGTTTTCTTGTGGCCTTAGTTTACGTAGGGTTTTGTCTAGTCTTCTTTTCTTTTAGTTTTACCTTAGGAGAAACTTTTTGTTTCAGTCACTCTGGCTGACTTTCCTTGGAGAAGGTCTCACAGGATTCAAAATTTGCCACATGAATATCCCCTTCATCAAGAGGTAATTTAGAGGGTAAGGATGGATCCACAAGCCAGGGTCGGGTCACAAGAAGTGGAAAACCCCACTTTGAATATTGGAGGACATTTGTTCCCACATACTCCTCCATATTCACCTGCCTCTCATTCCTGGTGAAGAAGCACAAATCCCCACTTCGCAAGACTCACCTCCCGTTGTACCGGGAGATCCTGGATCATTGGAATGGATAAATCAACCCCAAAATGACCCTACAACAGCTGTTGGTCCTACAGCAGGTTATTGGACATCTTCTACCGGTCACCTAGTGGCCCATTTTTCCATTGCACCCCCACCTAGTGAGACTACTCTGGATGATCCCTTGGCCTACTACCGTAGCCAATTGGCTCACTTTCATTCTATGGTTGACAAGTGTCAGAATTCAAGTCTCTAACGAAGGGTTGAAGACCCATCGTTACCCCCTTACAGACCAATCCCAGGTCACTCTTTATCTTTCCAGTCACCTGAATCATCCACGCAACACGTGACCACTTCTAGAACTGGTCAACCATCCATCCCTGCACATGTATCTCCTAGACAGGAGACCAGTTCAGTACCCCCCACTACCCAACCCGTTGAAGGACAACCGTCCAACACACCCGTAACTACCACAGTTACGTCACCTGCTCCTCCCCCACCCCAAACTTCGAGGGGAGGATACTCTTTACCCCCTACCTTCTTTACGAGTAGTGGTAATCCTACGGTGAATAATCAACAACCAGTGCTGGGTCAACCTTTTCCTAGTGGTCAGCAAGTTGTTGCTGGGGGGAAACCCCCATCTCATAACCATAATCCCGCAGCAGGAGTTCCCATCGGGCCTTCCATTGGAAATTCTTTACCTCCTGGACCTTCCACTTCGGGACTATCCCATGTCGGGGGACCATCCATCGTAATTCAACCTCCATCGAGTCAAGCATATCCAAGTCATCTTAACCCTGTGCCGGGTCAACTTAATCCCGAAAACGCACTCTACGGGGTACCTTACCCCAGCAATCCTTACACTCTATGGGGACAACAAAATGTTTTACAACATGGACCCCCACTTACAGTCCCGCAAGTCCCTCCACCCCTGTTTTTTTCACCCCCACCTCCCATTAGAGGCGGCGGGCCCCCACATAACTCTGGAGGAGGTGAACCTCTACCTTCTGGCGGAGGAGCACCCCACTTCAGTCATCATGGCCCACCCCCCATGGAAGAGGTAGTGGAGGACCACCCCCTCCTCCCAGCGGAGTTGGTGGAGGACCATCTCATCCCGGTGGTGGCGGAGGTGCACCACCCCCTCCTGGTGGTGGTGGTGGAGGACCTTCTAATCCTAGTGGTGGTGGTGGTGGACCCCCACCCTACTATGGTGGAGGTGGCGGAGGAGGCTCTTACCCTTCTGGCGGTGGCGGTGGCTCACCACCCCCTCTCGGTGGAGGTGGTGGACGCGGTGGCGACCCATCCTACCCTGGCGGTGGTGGCGGACCCCCACCATTTGGAGGCTGCCCACCCCCTCCCGATGGCAGAGGTGGGCCCCCACCTTATGGTAACAGGCCACCTTATTATGGTTATGGACCACCTTACTATGGCGGCGGACCTCCATTTGGTTCGGGCGGCTAGTACCCCTACGGCCAGTTTCCTCCTGGAACACCTTATGGTCAGTCATTACAAGGTCCCACATGTCCTTATACGCTTTAACCGTACTATCAGTACTCGCAGCCTAATCTACAGCTGCCCTTTTTGGATACTTTGGATCTACCTGACCTATCTCGTTTAACTAATGACCTCATTTACCATGGAACTAATTGGCCACCCATTCCGGTGAAACTTCCGTCAGATATCCCAAAATTTGATGGTAAGCCGGGTGAGGATCCTAAAAACCACATGATGACATAACACTTATGGTGTTCATCCAACTCCCTGATGGACGACTCGATCCATCTTCGGTTGTTCCAACGGACTCTCACTGGTTCGGCTGCCAAGTGGTACATTGAACTACCACCCCATTCTTTTCCTGATTTTGGTTCTCTTGCTATGAACTTTTTGACTCATTTCCAGCTGCCTATACGGTATGAAACTAGTATAGATATTTTAATTTCACTCTGTCAAAATACCGCTACTCATATATCAGATCATATACATGAGTGGCGGAGGAGACGGCGTCTCATTAAGGCTCATATTCCAGATCAACTCCTAGCAGACTGGTTTAAGAAGCCTCTCATACCAACCATAGCACGAGTTGTTTCCATGGGCGGTGCTATCACTGAAGAACAAGCCATCGCGCATGCCCACTTACTAGACTTAGTCTATGCTCAGTCTGGCACATTGTTTGATATCCTTCCTGATGCACCTTGCAACACTTATGACCCCGCGAAGCCACCCAAGGGACCCCAAACTGATGGCATCATTAGATCCCTTACCACCCAACCTTCTTCTCAAACTATTGGTTCGTCAAACCCTTAGGGTTCTTCCCCATCACCAAAACAAGCTAGTCACGACACCACCAAATCATCCACTCTTGCTGTCACTGAAGAAGTGAATTATGTTTCATCAGTTTCACCTCAAAAGTCTGGTGGTAAGAAGAAGAATAAGGGGAAACCCAAGAAATCTTCCACCCAACAGGAACAAAAGAGCACCCCTGATGATACCAATCAGAAAAGGAAGTTGAAGTATCCTTGCCTACTATGTGGTGATGATCACTTTTCCAAAGAGTGCCCCCATAGAGACGAAATTCAAAAGTTTCTTAAGGGTAAACCCACACCCGCAGTTCTTAATGATCCTTTCCCTGCTCAAAATCAGCAAACGATCGCTCACCCTTCTTCTTTCCAAGGAGAAGCATCCACCACCACACATGTTCTCATGGTGTGTAACGAGACTATCAACTTGAACACCCGTTCTCGTTAGTATGAATCTGTTCCAACTAAGGAACCTGTTGGAAGTAATACTGAAAAATATTCCACTTCGATGCCCGATGTCACCATAGCGGCTGCGCCTCTCACCATAAAGAATCCCTCTCTTGAGTCAGTGTTGTGTCCACCAAAGAGCACAATTAGAAAATCGATTTTTAATCGTAATGCTCGGGCTGCTAAAAAATAAAACATCGTAGAGGACCTAGCACAAGCTCCTTGTGTTATGTCGACGCTCGAGGTCTTGCAAAACTGTCTGAATCAGCGCAAGACTCTCCTTGCTGCCATCGGTGCAGTTGACCCGGATTCATTGAACACCATTATTGTCCGGCTGGAGTATTTTAAACCGAGGCTCTCCCATCAGCTGGCATTTCAAGTTGCCTCCAACATTGCTAGGAAGATAATCCATCGTATTGTTTTGGACGAAGGGGCCTCTACGTCAGTCATGTCGATCGCTTGTTGGAGAGCCATTGGCTCTCCCGAGTTGAATCGTTCTCCTACCACTTTAAGAGCCTTCGACAAACGTGGCTTTCAACCTCATGGGCTGTTACAAGCTTTACCAGTCGAGCTGGGGGGAAAGACCGCAACACTTAATGTGGAAGTGGTCACTGCCCCATTAGATTACAACATTCTGCTTGGTCATAATTTATTTTACGTCGTGATTGCGGTTGCATCATCTGCCTTCCGCATAGTACAATTCCCCCATCAAGGTCGAATTGCCACAGTCAACCAACTAGATTTCTGCACACCTGACACCACTTCTCACCCAGGCGATAACATTCCTTCCATTGGACAATCTTCGCAAAAGTATGAGAGTGTGGGAGTTGGCCTCCTTAAGGATTCATCCCTTATGGGTGTCTTTCCTACTTCGGATCCCCCAAATCATGTTTCCACAGTGAACATGATCTCCTCACAGACTACATCTATCCCCAAATCCACTAATTCATGGATTGTACCTAATGAAGCCACCACACACCTGATTGGAGACATTATGCCTCTATCACTCACTGAACTCATGTACGAGGCTATCCAATCAGCACCTGAGAACCACTTAACTGTGTCCTCCCTTTCCTGTTCTCTACAACAGACATCATCCGATCCTCTGCTACGGACTTTTCATTCTCACAAGTCCATTATGGAAATCATGAGTGCAGATGATCCTCTGTGGGAAGACCTCCATCATCCTTTGTCTTCTTTTCCTATGTTGGATACTGTAGAGAACATCATTCACACCATCATGAAACCGGATATCTATTCTGGGTCTCAGTCCACGATACTTATGTGTCAAACGGACTCCGAAGGAAACCTTGCCAACATCGAACCCACCACCTCGATAGAGATTTCGGTTACCCCTGGTGTAGTGGAACACATTCATTTAGGCCAGAAGTGTTCCCTTGAAGAATTAATTTCTTGTACGGCCTTATTCAAGCAATTTCGAGACGTTTTCGCTTGGACCTACGAGGAGATGCCTAGGATAGACCCCTCCATTGTTTTACACGAAATTAAAACCTATCCTGACATCAAACTTATCCTCCAAAAGCTGTGCCCAGTACACCCTCGGAAGACTGCAACGATCAAGGCAGAGATTGAAAAATTCTTGAAGGTCGGCTTCATCTATCCTGTCCCATTGACAGAATGGGTCTCAAATGTCGTCCCTGTTACTGAAAAACAGGGTACCATTCGCGTCTGTGTTGACTATCGGGATCTCAACAAATCTTGTCCCAAGGACAACTACCCAACTCCCTTTATCAACCAGATTATCAACAATTGTGCTGGAAGTGTCATTTTTTCATTCATGGATGGCTTTTCCGGATACAACCAAATTGAGATCCACCCTGCTGACCAGCACAAGACTACATTCATCTGCCCTTGGGGAACGTTTGCGTATCATAAAATTTCGTTTGGTCTTAAAAATGCTGGTGCCACATTCCAGCGAGCCATGTCATACGCTTTCCACGATATGAAGGACTTTGTGGAACCTTACTTAGATGACCTCCCCGCCCACTCAAAGCAGCGTGAGTTCCACTTAGATCATCTGACGGTCACTTCCCTCAGATGCAGACGGTACAATATCCGTTTGAATCCTCATAAGTGTATTTTTTTGTCAAGTCTGGATGCCTCTTAGGGTTCATCATCTCGAAAGATGGGATCTGCATTAATCCCTTGAAGGTAGAAGCTATTGTCTCTCTTCCACCTCCAACCAACATTACGGAACTTCAGAGTCTGCAAGGACGTGCGACTTATTTAAGGCGTTTTATCTGTAATTTCGCACAAAAGACGCAAGGTTACATGAGGTTGATGAAAAAGGACGTCCCGTTCATTTGGGACGATTAAGCTCAACAATATTTCGAAAGTTTGAAACATGCCATCACGCATGCCCCTGTGATACAACCGCCAAATTACTATCGATATTACATTTTATATCTTGCAGCTTCTGACACCACTATCGCCATGGTTTTGGTACAGGAAGACCAGAACGCCCAAGAACATGTGATATACTATGCCAACAAAGGTCTCATTGACACTGAAACTCACTATTCGCATGTTAAGAAGCTCGCTCTCGTGGCAGTCATTGTCGTGCAGAAGTTTCGTCATTACATTTTGCTCCGCACCACCACTATCATAGTTGATTCGAACCCCATGTACCACGTTCTGACTCATCAGGTGCTTGGGGAAAAGTATTCACTCTGGATCGTGATACTGCAAGAATTCGATCTTCTTTTCGAAAAAGCCAAGTTGAAAAAGTCTTTGGTGTTCGCTGAGCTCATCTGCGACCTTCCCCGTATTGAAGCAGAATCTGAGCCCAATGACTCGTTTCCAAATGAGTCATTGTTTCTTATTAGTACGTCTGATCCGTGGTATGGAGATATCACATTGTATCTTCAAACCCAACGTTTCAGCCCTAATTTGTCTCGTGACGGTCGTCGTCGAATACGCCACCATGCAAAATATTATCTGATTATCAGTGATACTTTGTACCGTCGTGGGATCGATTCTATCCTTCGACGTTGTCTGACTCATGATGAAGCTGAACACGTTCTTAATGACTGTCACGCCGGGGCATGTGGCGGTCACCTCTCTGGGATGGCTACAGCCGAGAAGATTCTACGCGCAGGATATTATTGGTCTTCTAGCTTCAAAGATTGTATTGAGGCCGTAAAAAAAGTCCTCCATGTCAACATTTCCATACGAAAAAGCGCACCCATCCCGCCCCGTTACACCCGGTTATTGTTGTTGGCCCCTTCGCTAAGTGGGGCATCGATTTTATGCAGTGTAAGCCTACCTCGGTCAGGGGGTATAGTTACGTCATTGTAGCTGTGGACTACTTTACAAAGTGGGCCGAGGCAATGCCTACATACGCAAACAACGGCAAGACCGCCGCACTCTTCATGTTTAACCATGTAATAGCGTGGTTTGGAGTTCCTCAAGCTATAGTTACTGACCATGGTTCACACTTTATGAACCATATGGTTGACGAGTTGAGGGACAGATTGGGTTTTCGAAAATGAAAACTCAACATCGTACTACCCTCAGTTGAATGGACAGGTCGAGGCCATTAACAAGGTCTTGAAAACTATGGTCCAACGTATGGTGGGTACGAACAAGGCCAATTGGCATAACATGCTCTTCTCCGCACTTTGGGCTTATAGAACCTCTGTTAAAACCGCCACTGGATTTACTCCTTTCCAACTAGTGTATAGACTAGAGGCATTCCTTCCCATTAAGTGCGAGATTCCGTCTCTCAAGCTCGCCATCGAACTTCTCCCAAACACTACTGCCGAGGAAGAACACTTCCTCTTCCTAGCTAAGCTCGACGAGATTCGCCGAGATCCCGCTCTTACCAACATGGCTCATATGAAACGCATCAAAGCGCAGTACGACAAGTCGGTAGAACCTCGCACCTACTGCGAGGGGGATTTGGTCCTCACATATGACCAAAGGCATGATAAGCTGGGGGCAGGAAAGTTTGAGTCCATGTGGCATGGACTTTACATAGTGAAACGCGTATTAGAGAAGGGAGCTTATGAGCTTGAAGATTATGATGGGATATCTTTGGGTGAACCCCACAATGGGCTTTACCTAAAGAGGTACTATGTTTGAGTCTTTCACGCATAAGTACTTTTGTATATACTGTACATGTCGTGCATGTGTGTTTTCTGTGTGGTGTGACACTTTGATTTCTTGCATGTTTAGATCTTGTTTCGTTTCTTATACCATGTTCTATCTGCGTGTGCCGATGGCAACGTGTTATGGATTCGCGGATGGCGCCAATCGACATACCCGCAACCTTGCTTTGGCATCTTGGGCACTCTATTCACCTACTGGCGAGTTCATCAGCTCAGGGGGAATGTGTCTAGGTTTCACAACCAACAATGCTACAGAATATCAAGCAGTCATTGGAACCCTAACTGACGCCATTTCTTTGGGTATGGACCATGTTGTCATCCACCTGGATTCTCAACTAGTGGTCTCTCATCTTAACCGAGTCTACGCCAACTTCTGATTCTATGGCCAACTTCATCCTAGATTGGTACATTGCACACACATAAGCATATTTATGAATAGTTAAAAGTAGACATAGCATGTGAATAATTTATTTTATAAGCAAATGTATAAATAAGATCAAATCATTCATCCATTTGAAACACATAATGTATAAATCGCTGGAATTTCTATATATATATATATATATATCTCAAAAAGTAGTGCTAGTACAAAAATCTGAAGCACGACGGCTTTCAGTGAGTCTCTACAAAATCTGAAGCCTCGCAGCTTTCAGTAGTACAAAATCTGAGGCCTCTAAGCTCTCAGTACATACATAGTAACAACCCAAGGCCTAGCGCCTGGCCCATACAAACCTAGGTGGTCTAACAGCTCTGGCCTACTGAGAGTAGAAACAGTCAACTACTCTCGGAGCAGTGCGTTGAAGCGCGTGGTCACTCTAACCGTGTACACCTGCATGGGTCGCGGCACCTCATCTACCGTCGGCTCAAGAACGTCTAGTGTCAACCCACTCAGGTTGGCATAAACACCATCCATCTCTGCGATGGCAGCATGCACTGCAGGTCCCACGACTGCTCCATCTCCTCTCTCTCTCCTAGCAAGAAGAGAGACTCCCACCGGTCGTACAAGTCCCACGTCTGCACACACATGTTGTTTACTTGTTAGCACTACATAAAAAAAATCATAAATGCACAAAACTTAAAATGTACAAGGGTTTATTGTTCTTACCAAGGTATCCCCATGCTGCTCCTTCTGGCAGTGGCAAGTCCGAGTCATCTCTAATGTCCGTACCACTGTATGGAAATTCCTCCACCATCAGTAACTGGCCCTCCAGCCAAGTGAAGAACTCAAGACCATATCCAATAATGGGACCCCCACCATGATAGGTCATCACCCCTATCCATCTGGCCATGTGTGGATCCCTAGGATCCCTGTCATCCAGTATGACCTAAGGGCGCAAGAGGGGAACCCATTCCAACAAGAATGAGATCACGATCGAACCATATCCAAACTATTTGAGCTCTCCTCGCCGACACTTGGTCAGCTGAGCTCACATGTTTGCAAGGAGTCCCTCGCACTAGTTATAGATATTTGGAGACATATAGTCCTCCGCATAAAGCATCTGTGACCTGGTGGCTAAGTGAGGAGCTTGGCTCCCTGCCATCCTCGTAATGGTGAAGAGTATGGCACACAATGGACGTTCCCGCACATTCTTTATGGGAATCTTCCCACTAGAAGCACGGGTGTTGGGAATACAGTGCTGCAGAATCATGTCATCCACACTCTGATCACTCCCATGTGATCCAGTACGAAGCACATTGTCCCCTCTCCAGGACAATCCGGTAAGAAAGTAGATTTCCTCAACATATATGTTAAGCACATGCTCACCAATCACGAAGTACTGCTGGGTCGCATCCCAGCATCGAAGCATATGGGTCAGTAGTGGGATTTGGGATCTCATCCCATGAATCTCGAAGAACTTGAGGAGCCCACAGTTCCTCAATTCTTCCACATATCATGGATCATTTGCAGCTTGTTCATCATCCAACTCATGCTCCCGTTCTCGCCATTCCAGAACCATTTTGGATGCTTGGAACCTGCCAAAAGGAGAGTTTTAACATTGTTAGAACTTGCTTCAACCACCAAAAGTCCTTTTTTTGAGCTTGGCTTGAATTTGGGGATGGACGTCGTCGTCGTCGCACCCCGTTTTTGCAAACAGTGCGACATCGTCGCAGTCCAGCTATGTGACATTTGCGACGACTCAATCTCGTCACAGTTCCCGAAAGGGAAGGCTACGACAAGCCGAGGGCGCAATGGCCCTTACCAAATCAAGCCAAAACCCAAAAAAATGAACGAAATTCAAAAATGTAAACCACTACAATTATGCTGGATGAAGTTTAGGGTTACCTGCTCCGAACGGCGGGTGAAATGGCTGCTTGTAGCTCCTGGAATCGACGAGTGAAGTTTTAGCTCCAAATAGCACTATTCCTCCCAAATTTAGCAAATAGAACAATGGTGACTATATTTGGTTTTTATTTCTATTTATAAACAAAATGGAATATTCCTTTTTCAAATATTTGATGCATTTATGCCATTTGCTATAGTTTGGATCGATTTATCATATTTGAACGTTCGGCTGACTATTTGACCTAGTTTCTGAGTGTGCAAGAGTTATTAAGTGTTCTTTTTATGCCATTTTCATGTTGGAACGGTCATCTCAGGTATGAACACCCTTTGAGAATTTTTGTCATTTATCTTTTCATTCATTAGATTGTAATTATTTAATGATCGTGAGCTTACTCTTTGTTCTTTCTCGTGCTCTTGAAACTATGAGAATACGTTACTAAGTTATGATTTATCACTTTTTCGGGCTCGTTAAACTCCTACGAAAAAGGAAACACCCCCCCCCCCCCGCAGTCTATCTTTAAGCTCTTTTCAGGCTCTCAAAATACGAAAAAATTGCCAAGCGAACTTGTCGCGTTCACGCTTGTAAAATAATTTGAATGGTCATCTTCCTAGTGATAGTTAACCCCTTTTTTGGACTAGGGGGCACTATTTACGAAAAAGTTATACTCCGGCCAATCATGACTGGAAGAGTCCTCTCCCGCGTTGTTTTACCCTTTTTCGGGCAATGAGGCTAACTTTACGAAAAATACCGTTGGAGTCTTCTTTAGTTCTTTTCAGACTCTCTAAACATGAAATGACAACCGAGTTTACCTTCTATGGACTCATTAAATTCTTACATTGAAGGGCCCACCATGGGACGAACCCCTCCTATCCTAGGTTCGGAAAATATTTGGGATTGGACTCGTCTATGAGATTAGCTATACCGAGCATTTGGTTACCCTCATCAAGCTCGTAAAAAATACATGAGGCACTCATCGTTCATGATGGGGAAAAAGGAAAGTTTTTTGTACTACACCTTTATCTATGGAAGTACTTAGTCATTCTTGAACATGGCACTCATATGCATTTGCATACAGTACTTGGATCATGTGTTTGTCCTCGACTTCTGCTTACTTCCTGAGTCTTGTTACTCCTTTGAGTCATTCAAAGAAATCTTCCACCATCAGTTGCATTAGGAGTTAGTGTCGTACTCGTCATGTCAATACTTCCAAGTCATGCCATGCCCATGTTCAAGAATACTCTCACTATTCATTTTCTACAGTCAGTACACCTTCCATCATGTCAGTCTGCTCTGAGTCAATCACGCATGTTACTATACCATTCGATCCACTCTACACATATTTTCTCATGTTTCGTGTCGATGATGGGGGATTCATCATGGCCCTCCTTCGACGGATTCATCCTTGTCGACTTCAGCTCATCATCCAAGGATTGGATCTAGAAACCAACCAAGTACCTTGGCCCTACATGCCTCAATGGCAAGTTACCTCACTTTCAACATGAGTTTACATCATTGGCTCTTGATTGAAAGATTTCATCTTGAGTTCGACTTCAACTCATTTATTCACGCTTGGTGATATGTACTGTGATACATTGGGGATCATTTACATCAATGGTGATTTCCCTCGCACTTGTTAACGCTATACATCAAAGACCGGTAATCAAGTGGTGTTTACCATGTTCGACGTCAAGACATTTGTAATCACATGGATAGATTCGTATCATTGCGGGTTCAGCTTGAAGACCCTGGGGAGTCATGTTTTACCCAAGTTGCGATGGAGTTTGTATTTGAGTCATATTACACGGATCCACATTTGTATTGGTCGTGGTTGTGTTATCATCTCATCATGGATCTACGCTTGTGTCTAGTAGCCATGATTGTGTTCAGTCAGTCATTACTACCATGGATTTACATTGTATTGGTCGGAAGCCATGTTGTACATCATATGAGATTGTCAGTTCGGAGTCAGTTGTGCTACAGTAGCATCCTTCATCCGACAAGTCATTTGCCATTCTCTCTGTCAAATCATTTCACTTATCCGATATTTCAACAGCTTCATGCTTTGGGGGGCATTCTGTTACACCTAAAATCCTACCATTATGTGATTCAGTGTATACACCCTTGAAGTTCCATTGGCTAAGTCATTTACATGGGAAGGACACCACTACTTTTATGTTAGGTTCTGAGAGGTCGTCGCAGCCTGCACTCATGCAACCTGTGATGTTGCACCTTGCTCCATTACAAGATGCAACGAAGTCAGTTAATGGGAAAAAATAGCTTCTTCGAGCTCATTCTCGAAGGTTGCTGACTTGGATCCCTATCCCTGACCTATTGAGGGAGCTGGCCTTCGGTTCCTAACCTCTCGAGAGGATCCCCTATCTCTCTCCTACCACATCTCAACCTACCCTATCCATATCTTATCCACTTAGCCCTATATAAGTGAGGCCCTACCCCTCTCTAAAGGGAGGAAGTCTATGGTACTCTTATGCTGGTGAAATTAGGCTTAATATATTTAGCATTCTAGCTTGGGAGACATCCACTTCTCTCTAGAATCTTTGGCATGGCTTGTCGGAAGGAGCTTGCAATGTTAAGGAAATGGTTGTAATCCTCTTTTCTATTGTACTCTCCACTTTTAAATACAGTTAATACAATTGCTTTCCATAAATGTTGTCGCATTGATGATGTTTAGAGTTTTCCTCCTTAATTGTTAACTTATATCTATCATATGAAATGTATGCTTTCACTATTCTTGGTTTGTTATATGTTCAACAAGGTATAGCTGCTTGAGATCTAGCAGCGCTGGAGCATTGGATCAACAAAGGAGAAAGGGATCTGCAAATCTAAGGTAAACGATCTATCTTTCCATTTGTAATTCTATTTGATCTAGGAAAGTATTTTGTGTTCTGTACTATTTGTTCTAGACTTGCGTTAAGCTAGGGAGATCAGGCCTTGAGTCTGCTCTCGGTAGATTGTCTGTCAAACAGAAACATGTAATCCCTTTCTATAAAAGAATGCTCTACGAAAAATTGCACTTTAGTTGTGTTGTGAGTAATGCATACATGGTCACAAGGTGGTGGAAACATGAGCAATGCGTATGGAACCTTGAACATATTTGGTGGCAAAATCTTTGACACTAGGTGGTTGAATCTCGAACAAAGTTAATGGAACCATGAGCTCTATTTAAGGAACCATGAGAATTGTTGTTGGAATGATGAGCTCTATTCATGGAACCGTGAGCATTATTGGTGGAACCATGAGTAATGGTCACGAGGTGGTGGAACCATACAAGGCACATTGAACAAAATTTATTAAAAATGAGCATTTTATGGGTGGAACCCTGAAGAATTTTTATGGAACCATGAAATTTTTTTATGGAACTATGAAGAATGAAGGTGGAAGCATGAAGAATGTTTATGGAACCATGGACAATTTTTATGGGACTGTGAACAATGTGGGTGGAACCATGTACATACAAAACCACATGCAAGTAAGGAACCTTGAACAATGTTGGCGAAACCATGAATATCATACGCATTATTTGTGGACCATGAACCATTCAATGAGTAATGCATACATGGTCACAAGGTGGTTGAATCATGAGAAATGTGCATGGAACCTTGAACAAAGTTAGTCTTGATGAAACCTTGAACATATTTGGTGGCAAATTATTGGACACTAGGTGGTTGTATCTCGAACAAAGTTAATGGAACCATGAGCTCTATTTATGGAACAATGAGCATTGTTGGTGGAACCATGAGCTCTATTTATGGAACCATGAGCATTGATGGTGGATCCATGAACTCTATTTATGGAACCATGAGCATTGTTGGTGGAACAATGATCTTTATTTATGGAACCATGAGCATTATTGGTGGAACCATGAGTAATGGTCACGAGGTGATGGAACCATACAAGGAGCCTTGAACAAAATTCATGGAAAATGAACACTTTAGGGGTGGAACCATGAAGAATGTTTATGGAACCATGGACAAATATGATGTAGCTATGAACAATGTGGGTGGAACCATGTACATCCAAAAGCACATGAAATTAAGGAACCTTGAAAAATGTTGGTGGAACCGTGAATATCATAAGAATTATTTATGGACCCATGAACCATTTGGTGAGTAATGCATAAATGGTCACAAGGTGGTGGAATCATGAGCAATGCATATGGAACCTTGAACAAAGTTAGTGTTGATGAAACCATTAACATATTTTGTGGTAGAATCTTGGACACTAGGTGGTGGAATCTTGAACAAAGTTAATGGAACCATAAGCATTGTTGGTGGAACCATGAGATATATTTATAGAACCATGAGAATTGTTGGTGGAACCATGGGCTCTATTTATGGAACCATGAGCATTGTTGGTGGAACCATGGGCTCTATTTATGGAACCATGAGAATTGTTGGTGGAACCATGGGCTCTATTTATGGAACCATGAGCATTGTTGGTGAACCATTTACTTTGTTCGAGATTCAACCACCTAGCGTCTGAGATTCTACCACAAAATATGTTAATGGTTTCACAACACTTACTTTGTTCAAGGATCCATACACATTACTCATGATTCCACCACCTTGTGACCATGTATGCATTACTGACCGAATGGTTCATGGTCCATAAATAATGCTTATGATATTCACCGTTACATCAACATTGTTCAAGGTTCCTTAATTTCACGTGGTTTTGTATGTACATGGTTCCACCCGCATTGTTCACAGTTCCATCGCAATCATCCATGGTTCCACCACTAAAGTGTTCATTTTCCATTAATTTTTTTCAAGGCTCCTTATATGGTTCCACCACCTCATGATCATTATTCATGGTTCCACCAATAATGCTCGTGGTTTCATAAATAGAACTCACGGTTCCACCAACAATGCTCATGGTTCCATAAATAGATGTCATGGTTCCACCAACAATTCTCATGGTTCCACCAACATTTCTATCATGATTTCTCATTATTAATTTCCAAACCCAAAGCTTTTGAAAACATTGTCAGACCTTTCTTAAAATCCCTTGCTTCCTAAAAAGATGGATAACCCATCAACATTGTATCATTGACAAACTATTGATGAGTTTGTTTATCTACTCTGGCATGAATATTCAAGCACTTTATTTCCCCAGCCTCCACCATAGATTTGATCACACTACTGAGCCCCTCGGCCATAAGAATGAATAGGAAGGGGGACAAAGGATCTCCATGTCTAATACCCCGAGAATGACTGAAAGTTTTTTTGGGGGCACCATTGAGCATAATTGAAAAGAAAGCCATGGATGTCATTTTCATTATCATGTTTATCCAATCATGATGAAAACCATAGGCTTCTAACATTTCTCTCATAAATGAATAGCTTAGATTATCATAAGTATTTGAGATATCTAGTTTAAGCATCATACCAGGATTTTTAGTGACTTTCAAGGAGTGAATAACCTCATAGACTAGAATGACACCATCCAAAATTTGGTGTCCAGAGCAACTAGATTAGGGAGAATGGGTTTCAACCTATTTGCTATGACTTTGGTTATAATATTATAGATAACATTGCATAGAGCTATGGGTCTGAATTTACCTGGTGATTCGGCTCCCTCAGCTTTGGGGATGAGGGTGAGGAAAGTTGAGTTGGAGGCTCTCAACACTCGTCTATATTTATGTGAGTCTTCCACAATCTTCCACACATCCATCCTAATGAGATCTTAGAAGTGGTGGAAAAAATTGGTTGTGAATCCATCGAGGCCGGGTGCTTTTCCATCTGTCATTTGATGCACAACTTCTTCAACTTCCCGCATTTCAACAGGTTTCATCAATATGTCATTTTGGCTCGCAGAAACTAGTTTGTGGATGTGTCTGGTGATTTTTTCTATGTGCTCAGATATGTCCTGTCTGTCCTCATTCATAATTGTTTCAAAGTAATTTACCAACTCGTGTTCCATTTCCTCTCTTGTTTCCACATACTGACCATCCTCATTTTTCAGTTTCATGAGTTTGGCCTTCTGTCAGTTATGGATCACAGAGTGGTGGAAGAAACTAGTGTTGCGCTCCCCCTCTTGAATCGATTGGTTTATGGACTTTTTCTTCCAATAGATCTCTTCCTATCGTTCCGAACACTAAGTTGGTCTAGGATTTCATGTTCCCTATGCTTCAGTTCCTCACTGTACCCTGAGTTCATTCCTTCCCATTGGATCTCTTCCAGATGTGCACTGAGAAGCTTCTTGTCTTGGAAGATGTCCCCAAATTCCTCTTTGTTCCAAGTACAGATCATAGCTTTTAGCATCTTTTTTTTTGTTGAAATTGGAACATCGGTGTTCCCCTCGGGTGGTCCAAGTGTTAAGCATGATTGCAATTGATGTCAAATGAGGTCATTAATGACAAAGGAGTGACAAAGGGCATGATGGCAAGACAAGCTCAATCAATGATAAAAGAACAAAGGACATGATGACATGGCAAGTTTGGTGCAAGATGAGTATGACATGGCATGGTTTGATGATGTGAATAAACTCTTGTACGAACGCTTACTGCTTGATGTCCATGGTTTACTTTGTTGATGTACACTTGGTCAAGATATGGACAAGTTAGTTACTATGACCCACTTGCATGTGGAGCACTTGGTCATCTTTAGGCTCTTGGAACCCTTAATGATTGGTAGTAGAGTGCTTGTATGGTGGTTTAACAAGCCCTTTCAATATGGCATGTAGTCCTTATGATGCCATTATCACTTGGAAGAAATATTTGATGAATTCATGATGCTCCCCTGCCTCATGACATTTCATTGAAAAATGAAGCAGTCCACTATCCTTTGAAGAAGCAATACATTAAGTCATGAAGGACAACTTGATGCCATGAAGAATGTGGAATATGCATGTCTTAGCAGACCTAACGATGTGGCAAAGAAGAAACCTTCTTTAAAAAGATGATGTTTGTTCAAACCCTTGATGAAGTTGTGTGCTTCAAAGTAGCCCTTGATGTGGCTAAGGTAAATGACCCTAATGTGGAAATCTTGGCATGGGGTACTGGTTGCAAGTTTGGGATGATGACCCTTCTACCCCAGCTTTTGACTTGGATAATAAAGTCAGCCTTGAGACATGAAAAATAAATTTAAAAAAAATGGGAGCTATAAGTCAGCTCAGTCAAAATTATAAAAATAAAAATTTGAAACTGTGTATAAATAGACGAAAATTCGCCTCATTTCAAGTGGCAAGAAGTGGAGAACAAAGCTCTGATTTTCGGGTATATGACAGCTCTGAGACAGCCGCAGTGGTTTGAAGTTATAACTCTAAAAAAAATTGGATTTCTCTGAGGTTTGCTACTGAGGTACATTCGGATTGTTGTGGAGCAGACAATGAGATCAGATCTGATCCTCATGAAGATGTGAAACCAGTGGAAGGCTGATTTTGAAAGCTTATAAAGATCAGTTGCTAGTATATTTTGATGACACAAGTTTGAATTTTAGAAGTTAAACTGATATATGATTTTGGAAGCTTATAAATATCAGCTACTAGTATATTTTGATGACACAAGTTTGAATTTTAGAAGTGAACCTGACATCTGATTTTGGAAGCTTATGAAGATTATCTGCTAGTATATTTTGATGACACAAGTTTGAAGTTTAGAAGTGAACTTGATATTTTCCAAATCATGTAGCAAACTCAGAAGGTGGAGCTGAACTAGTTGATTATCCTTGTCCTGGATAGGCTAAAGACTAAATTGGTATTGTTACACAGTTTTGTTGAAGTGCTTGAAGACTTGGATGTACTGTACATACCTTTGATGATTAGCATGTAAGCAGACATATTGATTATGAGCAACTCCTAGAATTCTTGGCATGTTGAAGTGCTTGAAGAATTGGATATATTGAGAAGACTTCTTGATGACTTGACATGTTTGTGACAGAAGGTTGAGAAAGTTGATGATGAGTAAAATTTGGTTTGACTAAGTCTACAGGGCAGATGTGATGAGAAGATCCTTGATGTGTATGGCAGTGAAGTGACATTGATATGGTAGTGAAATATATGATTGTGAAATCTAACAATCGGTTGTGATGTAAGTGTTCTTTCGTATATGAGGTTTGGACACCTCACCACTTCTTAGTTGGTGCTAAGAAAACTAGGTTGGGCCTTGGAATAGGATTTGGTGCTGATGTAATCGTGAAGATTGAAGTCTTGCATTGTAATTCATATCAAATTATAAATAAAGTTTACTATACTTGTCTTGTGATGTGTCTCTTATGATCTATGTTGATGACATGCTTGATGATGAATGTTGATGCACTTGGTAGTATGCAAATGATGATTTCTGTCTAAGTCTTGAAAAGTGAAATTTGTTAAGAGTGTTAGCACACTAATTAACCCCCCCTCTCAGTGTTCCATTATGTCCAACACCAATTCCTCCCACCATTGTTGGACTAATGATTTGAAGTCCTTATTCTCCAGCCAAAACTGTTCAAACCGAAATGGTCTTCTGATTGGAGGGTCGCTTCCTTCCCATATTAGGCCCACTGGTCAATTATCTGATCCAACAAAAGGGAGGACCATAACTGTCACATCCCCACTTCCACTGACCATTCCTTCATAAATTAAGAATCTGTCTAGTATGGCTGCCACATGGTGTTCACCCCCACGACGGTTGTTCCAGGTGAACCATCCATTTCCGGTCTCCACACCCACTAATAGGCTTTCATTTATGAAATCCTTGAAGGCCTCATTAGTCGCTTCAAGCATCCGTCTTCCACCATTTTTCTCTTCTAGAGTGGTGATATATTGAATTCCCCGCCTACCAACAAATGCTGGTCACCAATCTCTCTGGCTTCTGCTTTCAGGGAGGAGAGAAAGGTCGGTTTAGAGAAAAAAATGCTTGGCCCATAGAGATTGGTTGGGATCCCTTTTCTATTGTATTTTAGATCTGAAAATATGCCGAAAGAGAATACCTAGTAGCTCGAAAGTTGTTCAAACATATCTCCTCTGGCCTACAGAGAATTTCCAATCCTCCCGCAGTGCCCCTAGCATCAATAGCTATCATATTAATGCTATCTCTTGCAAGCTTTCTGAGCTGCACTTTGTTTCTTGTAAAACAACCACTACTAGCTTCTCCATCCTCAACTTAATTCTCAGAGTTTATAATTTTCATGGGTGACTCACCCCACGAATGTTCCAAGTTATGATATTCATTGGGAAACCCTGTTAACTTTAGATAAGGACGCTTTTATCGTAGGATATTGGCCTAATTCCAATAATCAAGTCCCAACCTATTCTATTATCTGGCAGTTTGTGTTTCTACCACGCTTCTCTCCTTCCTCTGGTTGTTTCCGCTTACTTCCCTTTTAATGCCCAATTATGGAGAAGCCTTCGTTTTGAGAATGGCTTCCTGCAAAAGTTCTATCTGTCTTCTTGGGACACACCCTTCCCTTTTTTATTGCATTCCTTCTCAATTTCTTCTAGATCTAGGTCTCCCAGTTCCATATCCTCGGCTTCTTCCAACAGATCCTCCTCCATTACTTCAGTTTTTTCCTTTGTATCCTTCTGGGTAGTCTTCAGGGAGGTTGAAGTTCCCTTCTCATCTGGGAAGAGATATTGAGCCTTGAATTTATCGATATCGTTCATATCTTCCTCTACCTGGTTAAGGGTTTCAAAATGATTCCCATTATTTTTTATTCTTCTATGTACTTTGCCTATTATGCATCTGATTGTTGCTCTATCTACCTTGTCTCCTTTTATTCTGCACCTGAGTAAACCCCTCCCCATCCGTGTCTTTTTCCTTGATCTCTTGGGCCAATGTTGGGGTTGGTCTGTTTAGGGGGCAGTCTCTTCCCAGATGTCCATATTTGTGGCACTGTCTGCACATGAAGGGAAGCTACTTGTAATCGATGGGTTGCACCAAGTCTTCGTCTTCCTAAGTGAGATTTATTGCTTAGGGAAGTTCGCGTGACAAATCCATATACACACATATCCATGCAAAGGATGCATATTGATGTTGTTTTTTGTGTTTAGAATCATTCACAAATTTTCCTAGGGTATTTCCAATGGCATCCATGATCTCTGGTTCCCAGCACTCACAAGGTAAGAAATACAGTCTGATCCAAACTGGAGCTATGCTTATATTGATCCACGAGGATATTGGTGGCCACCCGCCTATTCCACTTGGACCCCCACCATTGTTTCTTCAGTTTTTCAGTTTCCTTAATTGTATCACAATTTACTATTTTTGGTAGTTTTCAGGTCCTAAACTTCCGGAGCCGTTTTGAGGCCCTAAACGACGTTTTTTCGGCATCGAATGGATGGGAAAATATGAGTCCATTTTGGACTCAATATTTTTCAAATATGGATGTATCCCTTGAATAGATCTTTCTAACGATGTATCATGTGCGTCAAACGGAGGTAGTATGCCAAAGTTATGACCCCGAGAAATTGATGTACCAAGTTACCCAATGGGGCCCATATTCTAACGTTTCACCTCCTAGAGTTAGATTTTTGGATGTGTAGGGTTTCCATTGTTTCTCAATAATATATAGGCCTTTGAGCCTCATTGTAACACAGAGTTCATAGGCATGTAGCCACCGCATCTCTTCTCAGAGATAAGCTACCAGCACTCTAGCTAGTTTATTTCTATCCTGTATGTAAACAAGTTTCAGTTCTTAGATTAATGAAATGAAGTGTTATTTCCGCTACATCTTTGTTTTTATGGGTATTTGTGTATTCTGTTACGTTCCTGCATAAATATGGATCACATATCCTCATTGTCAGGGTTAAAACACTCCTTCAATGGGTGTAGGTAGAGACCAGCGAAAAAGAAGAAATATGGTCTTTCCAGAAGGATTCTGTCTCTATCCTCTTGGTTAAAGACGATGATAGTGAAGAAACCTTTTCCCCTAGGTGTGGATCATAATGTCCCCTGGGATTCCAGGTTTCCTTGATCCATCTTAGTAGATCCTTCTCCTTTGGCCATATGCCAATAAACTTCCCAGTCAAGGCCTTCTCCTTCCATTGCTCCACTCTCTCCCTTATTTTTTCAGATCTGATCTGCAGAGAAGGGTTCTCTGCAAATTTCGACATGTAGCCCCCTTGCCTCCTTCGGCAATCCAGATTTTCATCCAACCCCCTTCGTCGCCATCGAAACCCATCTCCATGTGGTTCTTTGCTGACATCCCTTCCCCCTCATGCATATGCTGCGAGACGGAGGGGGGTCCTCCCCCTCTAGGAAAACCCATACGGAACCCTAACCTCTATGCAAAAACTGCAAAAAATCAGAGCGCTCTCGGATTACCTCCACTTTCTAAGTGTTTTACACTTGCTTCCAACCAATGATTATAAGGGTTTTCATCTAGTGAATTGGAAATATATTATAGTTCCCAAAGTGAGTGGTGATTGGGGGATCAAACATCATTGAACTTAATAATTCCATTAGAACACGAATGCGTAGAAAACATTTTGAAAAGTTTGAATTTGAAGGAATATTCAACCAAGACATAAAATACTTAGCATGCAGTTAGTGAGTATTGATCTTCATCAAACATTTTCATGCTAAAATTGCATGCAAGATTTTTGAATGACCTTTAATTCGTGTGTTTTAATTGTGTGATACTTAATGTGATTCACCATGGATGAATGATGGTTTTGTTAATACCAAATTGCAAATCCCTCTCAATAATTTTCTCTATTTTCTTTTATACTCCTCTCTTGTAAATGCATTTATCCCTAAGCCAAGGTGAAGAGAGTCCTTCACTTTCCTTTCCATTTTGTAACTTTGATTTCTCCATACACAAATTTTATTATGTTTTTAGCAAGATTTTAAAAATGTCACACATGAAAGACATATAAATGTTAGATAATCAAAATAACTTGATAGACATTGCAAGATATGAGACCATAGAAATGTAAATAATTCATTTGGAACTTCAAAATTCCATTATGCAATGATTGCCAATGAAGATATTTGCATAATTATAAGGGAGAATCCTCACCCTTATCATGTATCCCATGTTTAGTAGTCAATACAAAACTTCAAAATTCCTCATCCAATTTAAAATACATGGTTTCTATCCATATTGGCTAAGATAAACACAACATAGGATTTTTGGTACCCTCAGACCCTTCCCTCAAATAGATTCATCTTCCCTCGAAGAGAGATCGACTCCATCTAGTGAAATTGAGTATATCCATGATTATGTTGTTTACCATATCTTAATGCAACTATCAGAGAATCAACAACAATGATATCGTAACTCGGGGTTTAACATTCATCTCAACAAGAGCACAAGGGAGAGCATAACATATAACATCCCTTCCAAACTCAATAACATCACTCGCACTCCGCTTCACTCTTTCCTTGCCAAGATTTTGATTATCAAGCTATAGATAAAGCAAGGAAATTCATGGCAAACACCTTCATCCCTTAAAATAAGCTCGTTCGAAAGAGTCATGCCCAACACTAGACCTTTTTACTTCAATTAAAAAAATTGGAAAGAAACCATTAGAGGAAAAAATACCATCTAAACAAGAAAATGCAATAATCCTTTCAACAACACTTAGAATATTTTCAATCCAACAAAAATCCTAGTGTGCTTTCCTCACTACACAGGGAATGGTTTTAATTGTGTGGAACAATTGATTCTTCTCCTTGAAATTTTAGATGTAAGTCTCTATCAAGAGATTGTACCTTTTTGAATGGATATTTTTATTGCAATCTAGAATCTATTAAATGCATGCACCTTGGGTACTTGAACTTCTTTGATGAAGGTAGCAAAAAAGAAGGTATTTGATTGTACACAACTCTTACACTAAAAAATAGAGGTGTCGAGGAAAGTCAATAGTGAAGAAATTGTAGTGGATAAAGAAGATGCAATCACAACAAGAAATTTAAATGATGAGGGTTCTAAGATTTAAGAAATGATTCAAAGAAAGGCACAATAAGATATGATGCCCAGGGAAATTATGTATTTCTAAATTGATGATAAGGCCAATATATTGGACACTGTTGACTTGCATTCAGATGATGCACATGAAAAGTTAGATGATGTTTGGTTGAAAGATAATGATGAGGTTGTTGTACAAATGCGACTATTAAACCAAGAAACGGTGGAAGACTATGGAAAAATACTAGGTTAGAAATCACTATACGCAAGGGTGTTTTGTGCAAGGAAGTAGAAAAAAATCTATCTTAGTTCATTGTTAGAGTTAGGAGCATATAAAGGGAATTAGTGAACAATGTATCTATCTTCTAGCATGCATAATGGTTGGTAAAACATTAAAACAATAAAAATAAAAAAAGAAGTTGATTCTATCCCAATAAAAAAAACAATAACTAAACTATATCACTAGGAAGAGGATTCTAGTCAGGTGGACTCCAATCTTCCCCATAGGAGGGTCCTTTTATCCTTTGATAGGGCTCAATCTCAATCTCTAAAGATGAACGTGCAACACTTCCCTTTATTAATGGTCACTTTGGGTAGGTGTGGGAAACATAAGATTAAATGAACTCATTCAATAGTAGATGGAGACAATGCACTTCACACCATTTGGCTTCAATCCACTAACAACACTACTCTAAATTATTCCTATCAATTGCAGTGCAATGGCCTCTATTTATAGACTAAACTTGATCTACAAGTTTATCTAGTTCTAATGGAAATGCCCATACTTCAGGCATGGTTAGCCATATGCCTAAATATTGATGAGATCGATGGTATAACTAGACCTATTTTCAACCACCTATCATTTCCAAGAATCAGGATTCACATCTATAGATCATGAAAACCATCGAATCACTGGTTTATAGGGGTTGTGTAATTATCAGGGTTTTTCTAGTTGTAATGGTACGAGTTTAGAGGGATATCTTGTCCAAATCTAAAAATAGTAAATTGAATGTTTGACCTTTCTTTTTGGTGTATAAATGTCCTATGAATCATGCAATTAACTCCCTTATGTGATGTATATGCTAATTTGTGATGTTTATACGCACAACCACTTAAATGTTGTCGGTGAGAAATTTGGATCATAATAGATTCCCCTTGATGCTAGGGGTTGGGAGCACATCATATAGCCTAAACACATCATGTGTTTCTTTCCATAAGGATAGAGAAATAAGGAACTAGTCATGAAGGAAGGAGCTCAAATGAAAAGATAATGAAGGCCACGTTTGAAAAAATTACATGTTGTAACATGTTAATTTTCTTAGGGAATGTGTTTTTGTTTATATGCACTCTCCTATAGAAAAAAAACTTATATTATAAGGTTTCTTGGTAAGTTGGCAATGGATAAATCTAACTGCCACTTCTAAACTTTAATCAACAACGCATGCTGTATTTCAGAGCCCTTGCATAGTGTGTTTTAACGATGTATTAACCCTCTGAAAATAACACAATGGTGACACTTGTCACCGATTCGACCATTTGAAGATATGGACAAAGGTTTTGAAGGTTGTTTTCCATCCTCTAAAACCACTTTCAAAACCCACCACTAAAGAGGAATATCTAGGCGGTTATTCAACTGTCAAGAGTCCAAACTTATATAAAGGATATGATAAATCATTGTAAAAGAGGAGGAGAGTTGGGAATTTTGGAAGCATGTTGGCTGAGTTTTGTATGTGCCCTTTGAGGGTCGTTGTAATAGTGTGAAGATCAAGAATTTTCCAGAGCATTCTTCCTCTCATTTCTGCCAGTTCGTAAAAAAAAATCTCTACTCATGCTCTTATTTTATGTAAATCAAACCTCTTTTTTTCTAATTTACGAGATGAAATCTAAGTTTTCTTTATAGTTTGCATTATTGGACATATGATGTGGTCTTTGTTCGCTGGTGTGAACTGGTTATTTACTCATTTTGAATCAGCATAGCATTGATATATGTATAGAACAATGGTCATTATTACCGACATGGTGTATGTGTTGCTTTAGAAGTTTTAATTAACATATTCAATGGTTTTTAGTAAAGCTTCCTACAATAGGAAGTGTCACTTCTGTCCCTGTTACCTGGATTTGAAACCTATTTGAGAGTAATGAAAATTGGAATCAATTTTGTAACTTTGAACATGAAGAATTTATCCTAAAATATACACCTCACACGTTTTCACTTTGTTTCTGGGTTTCAATTTTATTGTTTGCAGTCAAGATCTTTCCTCTTGTATTTCTCAATTCAATCCTTTTTATCATCTAGATGTATGGCTGGACGAGACTCCATTTCCCACTGGACAGACTCCTAGTCTGAAGGATTTATTTCATTGTTATCCTGGTTTGTTGCCACAATTATTCCTCCATCCTTTCAAGCCTTTTACTTGTTTCAACCTGTTTTTATGACTTAACTATGGCATCTACCCTTTTGTTGAATTGTTTTATGGTGTTTCCTAGTGATAGTGAGCACCCAATTTCATTTTTATCATTGAGGGTTACCTCCTATGGTCTCAAGGGCCATCTTGAAGACCTAAAGTAGGTTGTTTGATGGCTTATCATAGCTTCGTTACATCCCATAAAATCTTGAGTAACAACATCAATATGGCATCGTTGTTGGGGACTAAAGCTCCAAAGTTTTCTTATGTGGGATATAACAACAAGAGTATGTTTCTTGAAGGTGAACGGGAAGAAGAAGAACATGTTGCTTGATTTTCTAAGATGATATTTCAGTCAAGTTTTCACTTGGTGACTCCACAATATTTTAAGACTCCATTGGGAAGTGAGCCCTATCAATCAGAGAAATGAAGAGACAGAGCAGAAAGACCATGCATCAAAGCATGAATTTCATTCAAGAAGTTTTGGTTAAGTTGGTCAGTTCTTTATTTCTTTTTTTTGCTATACATTTGAATAGGATTATCCTTTGCTTTATATGTTTGGGTGATCATAAAACCAAAACTATATCCTTATCAGAAAAATAATTTTCTTCCATCTTCCTGCATTGTTGAAATAGATCGAATTTCTTTGTTATTTCTTTTTTACTATGAAGATAAATTGACCATCCCTATAACCTTTGTTAAGAAAGAAATCCAAATCCCTATCCTTCCAAAGCATAATCAATGTTGTGAGCCTATTGAAAATATGAATGATGTCCCCTCTCCTACAGTCATTAGTTTACCTTATGACCAGCCCGTCAAGATTCATTCACGCTTTTCAAACATATATATATCTCTCTTGCTTCCATTAACTCTCCATGATATGTTAAGTATCTTAAATCCCTTCCAAGATTCAAAGGAGATGGTAGCATTAAAACAGAGAAACATATAGAATCATTTCAAAACTACATCGATGACCTAGAAATTTAGCATGGTGTGTGTTCATGAGTATGTTCAACCATTCCTTGAAAGGAGTTTGTAGACAATGATTCAGAGAGTTAGTTGTTTTTTGGTTCTATCACTTCGTGGATGGATTTTCATGATACATTTTTTGACAAATGGGATGAATGAAAGAGTCATCACTATTATATTATTGAGTTCTAATCCATGAGAAGGAATAATAATCAAACATTACCTCAATTCAATTAGAGATTTCAAAGTTTCTATCTTAGTATTCCAAAATTCATTCACCCTTATGAAGTTGTTGCTAAGGTATATTATACCTCATCCAGTAATTCTGATTTTGCTTTTTATCTCAGATAAAGGAGGTCTTGTAGTCTTCATCAAATGTTCACAGATGCAATAGAACTAGAAAATAATCTATGGACTTGTGGAAAATTAACTAGTCAAAGGGTTAACAAAGATCAAATACTGAAGAAGTAGAGAGAGGTACAACAACAAATAAATGCAAACACTATTCTATCCTATGAATCTCAAAAGATCGATATTGATAGCTTGATTGGAATGATACAAAATTTGATTATTCGATTTGAACAACTCCAATACAAACAATATATTAAAGCTCTAAATGACGTTAATATTACTGAAGATCACTTGAATCTATTTCATGACAATGTGGATTGGTTATTCAATGATGAGGTTGCATGTCAAATAGAGCAAGAATATTTTCATGTTCAAAACGATTTCCATGAAGCTATTACCCAATAATTCATTAAAGATATGTGAAGGAATGAATGCTTAATGCAAAATGAAACCAAAGAAAGACATATTTATGAACTCTCTTTTATTGAATTTTCCAATGCCAAAGCTACGTATTATGAAAGCAAAGGTTCAGATGTTAACTCTTATGAAGATATGTTGTTGCCATCCCTTTTTGAAAATGGAGTTGTTGACAAAGAAGGGCAAAACTCTTTATCATTATTTACAAAAATTTATAACAACCCACCTATTTATAATGAGTATGAATATGATGATGAGTTTCAGCTAGCAGGATTTCCTTTTACATTGAAATTTGAACAACAGTATCATGGAAGCAACGAGCCAAATATTTTTAAAGAACCAAAGCACATATTTGACACATATGATCATGCATATGAGGACGGAATCATTGAAAAAAGTTTTAGTGAGCAGAATTATGTTGAAGTTTTCAAAGATGTTGAAGGCATCGTATTGTATTATTTTTCAATTTCATTTGAATCACAACAAAAGGTGTTTGGTATAATCCAAGAAGCACAAAAAGTACAAAATCAACTCACACATCTTGATCAAGACGAAGAGATTGATGTTGGCGAGAAAATTTTCTTATGACAATTTTTATGATCCTGGAGAGCCTACAATACTTTTTGTTAGAAAACCGGATCACAGAACAATGACATAAAATAAGATGCATAAGTAAAACTTATAAACACAATACAAGAGAGACACCAATATACGTGGTTCACCCAATATGGGTTACGTCCATAGAGAAATTGCTAGTCCTTTTATTATACCATCCAGTAAATGAAGGAATACAAATCACAGCACATCCACTGCAACTTGTTGTTCACTCTCTCACAGTCTCTTTCACACAATTACAAAGATATTTACAATACTACAATACAAAACCATATTACAATGCCTTCCTTTTAAAGAGGGATTACCATGGTAAAATACCATAGGATACCCAAAATCATGGGTCCGTAAATTACCCATTACTGACCAAGTCATGACTATGAAATTACAACATTTTACAAGGCATTTTTTTAAAAAATTTGCTACAAGGGAACTGCCCCCAAACCCCAACCAAGAGGGGGCTCCCAAAAGTAGTCGTTTTCCCCTGACCCCCCCATGGAAACTATAGTGTGGGGGTAATCCCCCCCACACCCCCTTGTCATGGACTGGGATCCGGACACGACTAAAACACGATCTCTGAATTAGGAAGATAAGGCTCCATAGCCAACACTTTTTTTGTTTTCATAACTAAAGGTATGAAAGAGGTACAGTCGACCAAAGAAGTGATTTATTGGTTACACTGGAAATGTGATTTTAGCTAACGAGAGGAGTACTTGTACTAATCAAATTAGGAAAATTGTACATAAATAAATCTCGTAGTTGATCTCCTATTCCATTTCTAAATTCAATTTTGCAGTAGAACAATTTGTTTCATTTTGTGTGCACAAGTTTTCTTTCGATAGTGGTAATGAACAAGCAAAGACATGAAACATAGAACATAGAGCATGTTTTCAGGGTTTGGTTACAAAGTAGGTTCATGAAATGAAAATATTGACAAGATTGGTTCGAATCAAAGCATAATGACTCCATGCCCAAAGGAGTGAAGGCATAGGTCTAGGGTTCTTTGTGCCTCGCAAGGAAGCACCATCCCACAGTTCAATGGGATTCGATGTTGTAACAAGTTAATTTTCTTAAGGAATGGGTTTTTGTTTATATACACTATCCTATAGAAAAAAAATTATATTATAAGGTCGCTTGGTAAGTTGGAAATTGATAAATTGTCACCTACTCAAATTTCTGAAAATTATTATTTTATTTGCAAAATATTTTATGTTAAATTTAATTACAAAGTTTTGTAATTATGATCAGTTTTGATCAAGTATGAATGTAATTACTAAATAATATTATTTAAATAAATTAATTAGGAGACAAACACCCAAGGGGACTGTTTAATGAGTGTTCACTGACCCACTAGGAGGAATGGAAGCTGTTGGAAGGTATGGGACAGATGGCAGCAATTGCATCACACCACTAGCTATTGGTTATGGGACAACTACCCCTAAAAATGTGGCATTATCCCCCAGGTGTAGGGAGTGAGCAGGCAGCTCATTTAATGACGCAGTAACATCTGAAAAGGCCTAGGCAGCCTACAAAAGGCAAATTCGAATTGAGCAGGCAGCTCTTACAAAATATTTTCTGCAGAAATATTTTCTCATATGCATCAGGTGATCACTGAGAGATTCGAATAGGGAGGCTAGTTGTGAGTGCAATCTTAAGTCTGCATATTGCTGAGAAGAACCAGACATGTTGGTGCAGTTCTATTGAACTGCTAATTCTTGAAGATTCAACAGTTAGTGCTACTGCAAGTGGAGATCCTAATTCCTATAGTTTCTTCCTCCTGGTGGTTCAGTGAACAGGCTCGGGGGTCCTAAGGCAAGTACTTAACTGCTTTCAGGAATTGGTTGGGTGGAACAATCTTCTTGGGTTGTTTGTTGCCCTACAGATTTATCCAGGTTTTACAAATTTACTTCTTTGTCTCAGCTGGTAGTTTTGTTCAGTAAGTTAGTAATCTTTGTTTTCGATTTGAAAGAAGAATCTATTTCTTAATTTGTTTAAAGTCTAAATGTTAAAGTTTACTGCTGATTTCGAATTGATAAACCAGTATCTATATTTTTCCACATGTTGTTTTATGCATCGTACTCTAGTATAGATACGCAAATTAAGAATAGATTAGAAGATAGGAAAATGCCATTGATTCGAATGGACAAGTGCAATGATTGAATTATGTTTTCGTTTCTGCCCTATAACTAACAGTAGTAATTAATATACAGTACTTATTACAGTATAGAGGAGACTCTATTGTTTTCATGAAAAACAAATATAGCTTATTGACTCTACAATTTCATTGTGTTTTCTTACCTCTATCAAGTTACAAAGGAAATCAATATATTTTAAAGTTCTGTACATTATATTGAGAAACAGATATTATTGTTGCAATAACTAGAAATACTAGTTATGATCACAAGTCACAAATTACAGTCATCATCGATTACTGTCTTACACAGTCTTCATATCTTCATATTTCACATACACATTGTTTTCATTTTCCTTTTTATACATTTCAAAGATTATTTTCTAGCATTATTGAAAACATGATAAACCATATTTCGTTTTCCTTTCATCTTGTTCATCTATATATAAACTTATATATTATGAACTGCATTATTGTTTTCACAATCAAACTTGGTTCCTATCAAAACCCTAAGTTAGAATTCGAATTCCTTTACCATCATTTTGCCTTTTAAACATACTCATTCTACACAAGCAAAGGATCGAATCCAGTTTTGACTTCAAGATCTTTTAGAAGTCTTTTTCAAAACACTTAACCATTTTCAAAGACCAAACGCGAACTAGGGTATGACCCTGTTCGTTTCCATTTTAAACGAATTGAACACCATTTCAAACATCATTTATGATAGAGTTATAATCCACAACGAGTATTTAGACTCTAATCTAGTTCAACAATCACGATATCAACACATAGAAATCAACATTAAACACAGGGGAATTTCACAGAACGAAACAGTAATTTTATTATCTTTGCCAACGAGAAAACATTGGAAGCACAGTTGAACGAGCCTCGGCTCTATTCTTTTTCTTTCTCATAACTTAAAACCACAAGACGTGCTCGAAGTGTAAAACAATACGAGTCCATTTACAAGTTTAAACAATGTTCCCAAAAAATGAATTATTACATTACGTTTCCAACAATTTTTGCACAGGGTTTATTCCCAAAACTTTTAACAGTGCAAAACAAGTCCAACAAACCCTCAGTATTGACGAAATAACATAACCATCAGTTCGACGAGTTAAACAGCAGAGTTTAAAAACCAAGCGTTATACATTTAAACGAAGGTTACAACCCTGCACATGCATCACTCGAATAACAAGAGATTTTTTCAAGTCTTCCAACTGACAGACGATGCTGAGGCATGGTGAAATACTGTTACTCATCCATTGAAACCACTTCAATACATAGACGGAGAGCACCTACGAGGGTTGTGGAAGACTCGGAGCTTACCAGTTTGGAAGCATGCTTCTCTTTCCAAACCCTTGCTCGAACCATTCCTTCACAACCTGCAACTGACAAGAAAATCGTTGGAGTTAGACGATGGATACTTTTCAAACCGAAAGATGAATTGCAACAAGGAATATCACTAAACTTTACAAGATTATTTACCTTGCTGTAAGCGACCAAAGCTTTCCACTTTCACCAGTTAAACGATGACTCCACACTAAAGATGAGATAGGAAACCCTCTATCCATTTACACCAGGGCACATCTTTCACTCAAACTAAAACGAAAAGTTCCAGAAACTATCAACCATTGACACTACAAGTAGATACCCAGTCTGTTAAAAAACGACGCCATTACAGAAGGAAGAGACCTATAACCTTTCTAAACCAGAGGTCTCGAGGTCGAAACCTCATACATTTTTCTAAACCAAAATTTAGGCAGCCTATCGGCCCTAACAGATCGAATAATAATAATAACACAGAACACAATAACTTCTATCAACCCCACTCGTTGCAACGCTAGGGTTAGATCTAACGATCGAGATCAAAGAGGATCAACGACTGTAAACATGCCAACACTCTTCACATTGGAACGAGTATCAATCCCATTTATTGCTCATTCAACGTCATAGCATGACCTTACCAACCCGTGTACATGGTGGACAACCATTCATCCAACTCGGAAGACTATCAACGAGATGAGTTACATGGCAGCATACACGTTCACTGTTTGCATTAGTTACATTCACGTGGAGCTTGAAGTTCCTCATCATATAGCACACAATGGATGGCTATTATTGCAGGATTGAAACACAATAACCAACGCCGATTCGTATCACTTACCTTTCCATCAATAATATTGCAAGTCAGCGCTCATTTATTCCAACGTTATGATTTCAAATCTGGATGCATAACCTTATAACATTATAAGTTATGTTTAGTTTATTCCAAAGATCGCATGGGTTCCAAGTTTCATTCCAAAACACACTTTATCGTGTTAATTTGACCAACGTTGATACACTTTTTCCTATAGTCCAAAGCCTAGGTCGTATTTTAGATTGGTGATATTAAATAGCTCCTTGGTAGATGTTTTTGTGTTTATATATATCAAAGGTAAGCCTAGTAGTCTTAAAATTTAACTATATAGTTTTTGTTTAGTTGCAATGATAACTATAGTCACTAGGTTGACATAGTTCTCATCCACATGAGCTTCACACAATTAAATGATACTGTGAATAAGTCTTAAAGACTTATAAGTTATCACATCTAGTTCGACATTGCAAAATTACGATTTAAAGTAGTCCATACATGAGAAAAATACACACTATCCGGGTAACATTGGTGTATTCATATAAATTCTATTATTGCAACTATAGATACACTGTATGGTAGATGTTTCAATAAATCCATTGATAAAGATTGTCATAATAGTTAACTAAAGGTTAGGTGTATTCTCTCACTGCAACATTTAATTTATTTTTGCGATACAATTATTACATCAGAATGGGAAGATAATCAATTATCTTAAAGACGACGACAAGCTAGCTACGACAACGACAGTAATTACAACGACAAGACTATCAACATGGTGACATACATAGATGACTCTGTTTTAAACATTGTGGAGTTGTGAGACAACATCTGAAAAACAATAATTATAGCTATGAAATCCATACCTGCATACTTATGGTGGGTCGCAACAGAATTCTAATATTTTATTTAATTACAACGTTGAATTTGAACTTTACACGTACTTGTTTCTACGTAGCCATGAAACTTCTTACCTATTGTTTGCACATAGGACATTCATTATGCTTTAGCATTATAGCTAAGTAAGCTCCAGGGTACCTCGTAGGACACCCTTATGCATCAAAAGTCAAACTGTCTATACCTTTGCAAAAGAAAATTGTCGCATCATATTTCCGATCGATTAGTACATTTGTTATCATACTCATGTTTACTAATTATGTGTTTAAACTATCATTATCATATTGCTGCTAAAACAGAAATTAAAGCATGTTTAGTACTAACAACTTTACAATTAATGTTGTCTTAATCTCAATTATTATTTCCACAATTATTATTATCATAATTAATGTTGTTATCAAAAATTTTAAATTTTTATGAAATTTCGGGATGTTACATAAATCTAGCAGTCACTTCTAAACTTTAATCAATGGTGTGCATTGTATTTCAGAGCCCTTTCACAATGTGTTTTAATGATGTATTATCCCTCTGAAAAGAAAATATGGTGACACTTGTCATCGATCTAGATATTCAAAGCTATGGATAAAGGTTTCAAAGGTCAGTTTCTATCCTCCAAAACCACTTTCAAAACCCGTTGGTAAAATGGGATAGCTAGGCGGTTATTCAACTATCAAGAGTCTAAACTTATATAAAGGAAATGAGAAATCATTGTAAAAGACGAGGAGAGTTAGGATTTTTTGGCAACCTGTTGGTTGAGTTTTGTATGCACCCTTTGAGTGATGTTGTAATAGTGTGAAGATCAAGAATTTTCTAGAGGATTCTTCCTCTCATTTATGCTAGTTTGTAAATTTTGTACTCCATTGGAGCTCTTCTTTTATGTAAATAAACCTCTTTTCTTCTAAGTTATGAGATGAAATATGAGTTTTCTATATAGTTTACATTAATGGACATATGATGTGATCTTTTTTTGCTAGTGTGAACTGGTTATTTACTCATTTTGAATCAGCATGGCATTGATATATGTATGAAATAATGGTCATTATTGCCCGACATGGTGTATGTGTTTCTTTATAAGTTTTAATTAACATATTGAATAGTTTTCAGCAAAGCTGCCTATAGTAGGAAGTGACACTTCTTGCCCTGTTACCTGGATTTGAAACCTATTTGAGAGTAATGAAAATCTAAATCTATTTTGTAACTTTGAACTACAAGACTTTGTCTTGGAAACACCTCACATGTTTTCACTTTGTTTCCAAGTTTCAATTATGTTATTTGCAGTTGAGATCTTTCCTCCTGTATTTATCCATTCAATCATTTTTATCATCTTAATGTTTGGTTGAACGAGACTTTGTTTCTCACTGTAGAGACTCCTGGTCTGAAGGATTTACTTCATTGTTATCCCAACTTGCTTCCACAATTATTAATTCATCCTTTCAAGCCTTTTACTTGTTTAAACATGTTCTTGTGACTTAAATATGGAATCTACCTTTTTATTGAATTGTTTTATGTTGCTGCCCAGTGATAATGAGCACCCAGTTTTATTTTGATCATTGAGGGTTACCCCCTCTGGTCTTGAGGGATAGCTTGAAGACCTAAAGTGGGTTGTTTGATGACTCGGAATAGCTCTGTTACATCCCGGAACATCTCGAGTAACAGCATTACCCATGCACACACACAATTATTTTGCAAACATGCAAGCATTCCCATGTTTGTGAAATAGTCGATGCAAAATACAATATGGGATCATGTTGAGAGGATCCAAATTGAAGTACATCTAAAAATGAACATTGATTCTACCTAATACATGTGAGGGAAAAATGTCACCCAAGGGGATGAAGTACTGGATCAAAAGGAGTTCCACAAAAAAGTAGGGATAGAATATCTAGCATATTAGTTGGAAGGAAGCTCACAGTGGAGGATTGAAACAAATGATGTAAAGAGCCATCCATATGCAAGCTATTTAATTAGAGTTGTAATACTACTGACATAAATGTGTACAAGTCTCATGTTTTTCAAGATCTTTGCATCTAGATTGTCAATTTATCATTTTGAATCCATATTACCTGCATATTACAATATGACCACTCCATGTGCTATTTTGTTTACCAATACCAACTAATTCTCATGGAAATCCTGTGTGGAGGACTTTATTGGATTATCTCAAGAAAAGAAACTCAACCCATTGATGACGATAAGAAAACAAAATGGGTCAATAAATGTGATGAATCCCGTTGATTAATTGGGATGTCAATTTCTAATCAGTTACGATTCCACCTTCAAGGAATTGATGAACCATATAAAGCTTGGGAAAAATTGGAAACTATGTTTGGTAAACACAATGAGATTCAAAGTCACCAGCTTGAAAATGATTTGTTTTTTTTTAATCCAAGTGTTTTTTCTTGCATTATAGACTATCTATCTAAATTCAAAACCCTCAGAACCTTAGTTGAAGAATGCAAAATAGATCATCCATAAAACCAATGTATTTATGCTATTATTTCCAAGCTTGGTCCTGCCTACTCTATTTTTGTATCTACCTTTTACTCCATGAAAGAATCTCTTGGGGATAACTATAAAGAACCCACTCTTGAATCTTTTTTTCATTCCTTGATTAGAGATCAATATAAGCTCATACATCTTGGGGTAATTAACAATGACGATACTTCTAGGAAGGCACTAGTAGCACAACAAAATGATAATTCCAAGCATCCCAAGGAGAAAAATCCTTGCAACAATGAGAAAAACAAGGGTCCCAAACCCTCTCAACCAACTCATATTTCCAATGATGAAAAATGAACCAAATCAAAGGGTTTGAAGATTGAGCGTCATTGCAATTTTTGCAGGAAAGATGGTCATGTGGAATCCAAGTGTTTCAAGAAGATGGAAGCCTTGGAAGCAACAATGTAAAATAAAACGACATCAACCTTGATCCATCTTCTAACTCTACAACTCATGGACATGCACTTTCCGCTTCCGTTTTTTCCATCAATGCATCTTCTTCTTCTTCTAATGAGTGGCTCATTGATTCTAGAGAATCTTATCATATGCCTAAGATAGAGCCATTTTTTCTACTCTAAATGAATGTAACACCAAACAAATATTTGTTGGTGATGATAGATATTCTCTTAATGTTGTAGGATCTAAAACAATACAACTACATGATGGTCAATTCAATGATGTATAATGTGTTCCGAGAATTTTCCGCAATTTGTTGTCAGTCTATCAAATCACTCATTTTCAGAAGGTAACGCTATAGAGTTTACACCTCACCAAGTTGTAATAAAGGATTTCAAATATCCTAAGCTTGTCATAGAAACCAGAATTTTCGATGATATTACCAAGTTGTACAGATTGAACAATTTTGGGTCATCACCTTTTCCCTAAGTCTTTATAGCTAAAAGTAATTACTTGAGCAAACTTTGGCATGAGCGACTTTTTTCATTTAAACTATCGCTCATTGCAGCAACTAGGTAATAAAATAATGGTTACTAGTCTCTCTCTTGCCTCTTTCATAGATGGTGTTTGTTTGGGGTGTGTTCTCAACAAACATCATACATATAGTTTTGAAAAAGTGCCTCTTGCCATGCCTCAAACCCCTTGGATCTTGGTCATAGTGATTTGTGTGGTCTGCTTCCTTCTACTTCTTTTTTCGTACTTCAAGTATTTCTTAAGTTTCATTATCGACGACTTCTCCATATGCACTTGGGTTTACTTCTTAAAACTTAAGAATGAAGTTTTTGACAAGTTTTTGGCCTACAAGGCCCTTGTAGAGAAACAATTTGGACATCAAATACACAAGTTAAGAATAGATCATGGCGGTGAATATGTAAACAACAAATTTACTAATTATTGCACCACATAGGGAATTCAAATGCAACATATTGTTTTGTATAAACCGCAACAAAATGGTGTTGTTGAGAGAAAGAATCACACATTAAAAGAAACGTCTAATTGTATGCTCCAAGCTAAGGGATTAAGTCTTCAATTTGGCTGAAGCCATAATTGTGCCAATTACATAGTCAATCACATTCCCACCAACTGTTGAAGCCATTAATTTTGTAAAAGACTGTAATATTGTTGATTGTAATATTGTTCGATGACTGTAATACTGCAAGAATAACACAATTAGGTGACTATAATATTGTTGATCATGATCCAATATGGTCTTGCATTTTCTTTATTTGTCCAACTGATATGTTATTTGTCGAAATTATTAGACTTTTCACTCAACGACAATTTTGTTTTTAGGAACAAGTCGTATCTATAGTTGTGTCACCTTCAACAAAAAATTTGGTATCTGTTGCGGCCCTTTTCACAAGATTTTATTGGTTCTATGAACCGTATCACCTGGCTCGTTTTTTCTGGTCTGAACTGTCAACTGTAACATCCAACTCGATTATGGAGTTACTAGGGTTTTTGTGTCAATATCTATCATTTATGGGACTATTGTGGTTATTTGGATCCTCTGTGCATAGTCTCTTTCGACTTGGAGGTTAAACTTATCATTCTCGTGGAGTCCAGATCCTTTTCTCGAGGTCTCTAGTACCAACCATGCTTTAAAAAAGTGGGAAAATAGTTTAGTCAGTTTCAACAATTAATACTATTGTTTTACTATACAGTGTGTGTCTTCTCTGCTCAGTTTTATTTGGGATTCTGGAGTGTTTGGGGAACCGATTCACATTATTTTGGGTCTTTCTAGGTTGGCTAGGGTCCCACTCTCTATCTTCCCTATATTTTGTTGTCTCGAGCGTGCTGCTGGTATTTTTGTGGCACTATTCCAGATGACTTTTGGGGCCACTTCAGAGGTCCCAGGTGACTTTCCACTGGAGCTTACTGTAGATCCCTTACTCTGTTGTTATACTTCTTCAGATGAATACTACTCTGGCAGACCATCCTATGATCCGGTGACCATTCCAAAGGGTGGTGGAGGATCGTCTAGGAGCAAGGGAGGTAGGGAAAAGATTCATCGATCCTTGAAAGCACTTAAAAAATGCAATGAAGATGTGAATATGACCTTGGGTAAAGATATTCAGCTGGGTAGGGTCATCAGTCTTTTAGAGAGGGCATTTGTGAAGAACCTGCAATAATTAATTAATGCAAATACACGAGATATCAGAAATAATAGAACTTAGAATCACTTTTATATTGATCACGGGCCACTTCGAGGGGGAAACCTCCTTTGAGCAAGCTCAATACAATTAACTTCACGGTGCCTTCATAGGTCTCAACACACACTTATATACTAATTCTAGGCGCCAATACTATGGGTCGAAACCATGGGCCGTTACAAACTATGGATCAACAATACTACGGGCGACTTACAAAGCATATGCGCCAACAACAATAACACAAACTATTGATCAACAAATACTACGGGACGACTTACAAAGCATATGCGTCCAACAACAACATACTAACAAAGTAAAGACATGGGTTCCTAACATCCCCTCCCTCTTAAAAAAAGCTTTGTCCTCAAAGCTTTAGATGTGGAAATTATTGTTGAATCTGAAGGAGTGGTTCCATGTAGCATCCTCTGGTTGCATGTCGTGCCATTGAATTAAGACCTCTGTGATAGAGCGAGAGCGAAGCTTACGCGTGTGCCGATTGAGGATGGCCTCTGGCTCCAAAAGGATGGATCCTTCATTATTCAGTTTGGGTAAAATCGTTTGTCCGCTGATGTTGGTGCCAAGAACTTTCTTCAGACAAGACACATGAAAGACTAGATGAATGCGGGAAGAAGGAGGAAGTTCCAATTTATAAGCAACGGACCCAATCTTCTGAAGAATCTGATATGGCCCATAGAACTTTGGAGCGAGCTTATGATGCCCTTTGAGTTTCAAGGAGGATTGTTTGTACGACTGGAGACGAAGAAAAACCATATCACCGACTTGAAAAGTGCGCTCCGAATGGTGTTGATCAGCTTGTTGCTTCATGCAATTTCTTGCCATGTGAAGATTGTCCCACAAAATGCGAAGAATCTGATTGCGGTTTCGAAGGACCGTGTCAACTTCTTGAACTGGTGTGGGTGTATGGAAGAAGAGCTGGAGATGCCTGACCATAGACTGCTTCATATGGGGTCATTTTAGAGGCAGTGTGGTAAGAGGTATTATACCACCATTCAGCGAGAGGGAGCCACTTTTCCCACTGATGTTGTTGTTCCGAGGTGAAGCAACGAAGATAAGTTTCCAAGCATTTATTGACAATTTTCGTCTGACCATCTGTTTGTGGGTGATACCCTGAACTCATCTTCAGTTTGGTGCCAGTGTGGCGAAATAGTTCTGTCCAAAAATGACTGGTGAAAGTCACATCATGATCCGAGACAATGGAAGAAGGGATGCCATGAAGACGAAAGATCTGGTCCAGAAAAATTTGAGCGACAAAGGAGGTTGTATAGGGATGGATGAGAGCACAAAAATGACTATATTTGGAGAGGCGATAAACCACAACGAGAATCACTGTCTTCCCGCCAGATTTAGGGAGCCCTTCAATGAAATCCATAGAAATATCTGTCCAAATCCGTGTAGGTATGGGCAAGGGTTCAAGCAATCCTGGAAGGAGTGTTGTTTCACCCTTATTGCGCTGGCCGGTATCACATTCGGCCACCATCTGTTGAATTGTCCTTTTCATGCCCTACCAAAAGAAGTTACGCCGTGCTCATTCATATGTTTTGAGGAACCCAAAGTGCCCTGCCGATGGAGAAGCATGGAGTTCATAGAAGACAACCTGTTGAAGATCTGTGCTCTAGGGAAGCACCAAACGACCCTTGTATCGCAGAGAAGCACCATCCCAAGAGTAATGTGGTACAGCAGAAGGGTTGTTGGTCAATCGTTGGATGATTTGAGATAAGGAAGAGTCATTGACATAACCCTGTTTAACAGATTGTAACCAATTTGGAACAGGCATAGAAATAGCTAAAAGAGAACCTTGGGCATCAAATGTGCGAGAAAGAACATCTGCCACAATATTGTCTTTACCCTTCTTGTAAGTGATCTCATAGTCATAACCCATGAGTTTGCTAACCCATTTCTGTTGTGCCGGGGAGGAGACACGTTGGTCCAAGAAATATTTCAGACTCTAGTGATCAATCTTGATGTAGAAATGATTCCCTAATAGGTATGGGCGCCACTTCTGTACTACATGCAAAATAGCCATCATTTCCTTCTCATAGGTAGAGGCAGCTAAATTCTTACCTGAAAGGGCTTTGCTAGTGAACGCAATGGGGTGTTCATCTTGAAGGAGAACAGCACCAAGTCCATTGCCGCAAGCATCACTCTCAATAGTGAAGGGCTTGGAAAAATCGGGCATAGCTAGCACAGGTGTAGTACACATAGCTTGTTTTAGTTTGTCAAATGCACACTGAGCAGCAGGTGTCCATGTAAAAGCATCCTTTTTCAATAGAGCAGTTAATGGAGCTGCAATCTTCCCATAATCCTTGACAAACTTGTGGTAGTAGCCAGTCAACCCCAAAAAACCACGAAGGCTCTTGAGTGTCTGAGGATGCGGCCAATTGTTCATGGCATCGATTTTGGAAGGATCCACGCGAACCCCTTGTGCTGAGATAATGTGCCCGAGATACTCAACTTCCTTCTGTCCAAAAACACATTTAGACTGCTTGGCATGGAGATGATGGTCAGAGAAAAGTTGCATGACAAGATCCAGATGCTGGAGATGTTCATCCCATGTTTTACTGTAGATGAGGATATCATCAAAGAATACCAGAATGAATTTCCGCAAGTAGGGTCGAAATAGTTTATTCATTAAGGCTTGGAATGTGGAAGGAGCATTAGTGAGGCCAAAGAGCATGACCAAAAACTCATAATGGCCATCATGTGTGCGGAAAGTTGTTTTAGGAATATCATCCTCATGAACCCGAATTTGATGATACCCAGAACGAAGATCCAACTTGGAGAAAAAGTGAGCCCCATGAAGCTCATCAACAACAGGAATTGGAAACTTATCCTTGATGGTGAGGTGATTAAGTGCTCGGAAGTCAATGTAGAGGCGCCATGACCCATCTTTTTTGCAGACAAGAATAACTGGAGAAGAAAAGGAGCTAGTGCTTGGGCGAATAATACCTTGCTTCAATAAGTCCCGAACGAGCATTTCAATCTCCGTTTTTTGGTGAAATGGGTAGCGATAGGGCCTGATGTTGGGAGGAACGCTGCCAGGAAGGAGCTGAATACGATGGTCTTCTGGCCTGAAAGGTGGCAATCCCACTGGTTCAGCAAAGACACCTGTATATCGATCCAGAATTTGTTGTAGATCCAAAGGAGTAGTGGAGACCGTTGATGGTTGCATCTGGATGGAATGGATCTGAGCGATGACACCATGTGAATTCTTCTTGAGGAGTTTTTCCATGCGATGTGAACTGATGATGCTGAGAGAACCTGGTTGTAATCCTGTCAATGTGTGTTTTTGTCCATTGAGGGAAAACTGCATCCAAAGTTCAACAAAATCCCATAAGATAGGGCCAAGTGTGCGTAGCCATTGAGCGCCCAAAACCACATCACATCCGCCTAAGGGCAAGGCAAACATGTCAGAGCGCAAGGTATAATCTCCCATAGAGATACACACATTTCGACACTTCCCTTTGCAAGGTAAGGTGCCCCCATTGGCAACCATGACTTCAAAGTTGGAGCAAGGATGGATAAAACAATCAACTTGTTTGGCGATCCGAGGGTCAATGAAATTATGAGTGCTACCAGAATCAATGAGTATTGTAAGAGGAAGCTTCTTGAAGTAACCCCTAACCCGCATTGTTTGGGGGGTGGTGATTCCAGCGAAAGCATGGAGAGATATCTCTGGCTGGTCATCCTGAAACGGAGGGTCAATAGGCGGTTCCTGAATGTCGACCGGAGCATCCAGTGTTTCTGGATCTTCTTCACCAATTTCAGAGGCAGGCGGAGACTCCACATCCAAGAGATAGAGCTTTTGCTGAACACATCTATGTCCCCGAGTGAATTTCTCATCACAATTATACCAAAGCCCCTTTTCTCTGCGTGCTTGCATCTCTGTTTCAGACAAACGCTTGATAGGAGTCGGTCGAGGAGCCTGCGGTATAGGTGGTCGCTGAGAACCTATATTTCGGAAGGGAACAAAAGTGGGCTTGGAGCGTTGTTGGGCTGCAATCTTGTCTTCTGCCAACTTAGCCAACCCTAGGGCTTCCATCATTGTGTTGGGACATAACATTTTGACCTCAGAGCGGATGGCATCCTTTAGACCACTGATAAAACAACTCTGGTAAAAGTCATGAGACAATCCTTCGGTGTGGTTGGCTAGATTCTCAAATTCAGTTTGATACTCTCTCACCGTGCCAATTTGGCGAAGTTTAGTGAGGGCTCCTGTGAAGTCATCAAAATCACTAGGACCAAATCGTTGCAAAAGGATTTGGCAAAAGTCTGGCCACTTGGGCTCTGGATGAGCCTTGATGTACCAACAGTACCATTGAAGAGCTTCCTGTTCCAAGTGAAAGGATGTCAACGGAAATTTGTTGACATCAAAAGTATTATGCAGACTGAAATATTGTTCTGCATGATAGATCCATCCAGTTGGATCAGTACCATTGAAGCGAGGAAAATCAAGCTTTGGACCACGGAAATTGCTAGAAGAGGAGAACCCATTGTCTGATGAAGACTCGGACTGCCGTTTGTTGTTCATAGCTGAATGTTCAAGATGGAGGCCGAGAAATTTTTCATCCAGATCCTGGAGTTTGGCTTGGATGGCTGCAATTTTTTTTTTTTTCCAGACTGGAGCGGCTACGGATCGAAAGGGATCTAAAACGTGTATTGGGGCAGTACCCATCACTCCACGGCTCAGGTAAAACTGATAACCGCTTTGCCACAAACGACAGCTCTTGGTTTACCTCACGGGTGGGAACTAGTCAATCAGGTAGGGGTCGTTGCCCTTTTCGCTGACAGGTCCTCTCAATGGGCCAGCTACTTCAGGGTTCCTGTGGTACTCCTCACAATGAGTTTTAGGGCTTATGCCCAAGTACTTCCCATAGTTAAGCGGGTAGGGATTATTCCCAAATCCGATCCTGCAACAGATGCGAAAAAAAAATTTGGCAGAAATTTCACCCAGCGAGCCCAAGAAAGTGCTCTGATACCAAATGTGAAGAACCTGCAATAATTAATTAATGAAAATACACAAGATATCAGAAATAATAGAACTTAGAATCACTTTTATATTGATCACGGGCCACTTTGATGGGGAAACCTCCTTTGAGCAAGCTCAATACAATTAACTTCACGGTGCCTTCATAGGTCTCAACACACACTTATATACTAATTCTAGGCGCCAATACTATGGGTCGAAACCATGGGCCATTACAAACTATGGATCAACAATACTACGGGCGACTTACAAAGCATATGCGCCAACAACAATAACACAAACTATTGATCAACAAATACTACGGGACGACTTACAAAGCATATGCGTCCAACAACAACATACTAACAAAGTAAAGACATGGGTTCCTAACAGCATTAGTTGGTAAGATATGCTTCATTAATATCAATAGGGAAGATTTGTTGGCCTGGTTTAATACCCATTGGAAACCCATTCTCACATACTGTCTTAGGGTTCATATGCTGGTCAATAGATGGGTGGTTTTTCACTTCCTTGAAGATTCACATGCGGAGTTGATTGTGGGGCAAACTTGGATGCTTGGACCGGGGTCTTTGTGTCTGAAGAGATGGCACTCAGACTTCAATCTATCAACTGAGATCCTTCAGCGTAGCCATTTTTGTGTCCTTCTCAAGGGTTTTCCATTGGCGTTATGGTCGCGAGAGGTCTTTATTAATCTTGCAAATCACATTGGGAAGTTTATTTTCTTTGATGATAAGTCATTATTCTGTGTGGATAAGAGAATGGCATGGGCTTTAACTGAGATTGATGTGGATTTAGGTTTACCGGATGTTATCAATATTTGCTAGGGGGATAAGATTATTCACCAGCATTTAGACTACTGGAACACTCCCTTTCAATGCTTTGCCTGTGGGGAAGCTAGTCATCTTCGGCATGACTGTAGATTTCCTACTACTCTGGGTACTGAGGTGGAGAATGTTCAGGGTTCTTCTTTTCTGTAGGAGCCTTCTTCACTTGCCTGGTCCCGAGGTTTTGATGCTTTGCATGAGCCTTCTTCTTTGTTGCAGGAGCCTTCTTCGACTGATGCCAAAGTATCCTCCACCCTCATGGGGAAACTTAAATCACATTTCCCATCTTTTTTCCAGTCACTGTCGAGAAGAGACATTAATATTTTGGTTGATATAGAACGAGATCTTTCTCGCACTACTGGACAGTCTTCCATATCATCATTCTAATGGGTTACCTTTGCGTAGTGAGATTTAGGAGGCAGGGATGATGGTGTCTGCAGATTTGGGGGTTGTTTCCAACTCTCTCCCTATTTCCCCTCTTGTCTATATCTCTAATACTCCGTTACTGCAGGATGAACTAGAGGTTCTTAGACCTTTCGAGGGTTCCATTTCGTCTTTTCCTCATTCTCTGACACCAAATAATGACCACTCCTCTCATGTTCCTTCATCCGATGGGCTCTTTAGAGACCCTCTACAACTTTTCAGTGGTTCCTCGGAGTCTCCTTTGCCATTGGTTTCTTCAAACCCGAATGTTACCATTCGGAAGAAAAATGGGGGAAGGAGGAAAAAAGATTTGGTACGAACTTCCAATGGGTGTGAAGACCCTTTACCAGTGACTGGTTCTGACCCTTCACCTTCTACCGGGACTACTTCTTCTCCTTCAGAACTGATTTCTTCTGTATTTAGGCCACTTAGAGAAAGGACGGTGGATTTGGTTATTATTCCATGAAGATTTTGTCCTTGAACGTCAGAGGGGTTGGGAGTGCCCCAAAAAGGTTAGCTCTCCGTCATTTACTGGTTTATGTTCGTCCGGATGTGGTGCTTCTTCAAGAGACATTGGTGACTGGGGTTAAGGCCCGAGCCTTTCTTGGAAACTTACTTCCTGATTGGGTTTGTTGTTCTATTGATGCAATAGAACATTTGGGAGGCTTAATTTCAGCTTGGAATTCTTCTCTTTTTGGTTTTAGACCCTACTTCACGGGGGGTGGAATTCTTCTGGCTGGTCGGTGTCGGGATCCTAATATTACTCTTCATCTATTTAATTGTTATGGGGTTGTTTGTGATAAAGTGGGTTAATGGTCTGAGCTCGGGAGTAGTGGGCTATTAGACCTTGGGTCTCTTATTGTGGCTGGTGACTTAAACTTCACTCTTGCTGCTCGGGAGTCGTGGGGAACGAGGGCTCGAGATTCCAGCAGTAATTATTGGTTTGGGAACATGGTGGATTCACATCACCTTATTGATGTTGTTCCTTCCCCTTTTTTACCTACTCGACGGAATGGCAGGAAGGGACTGGATGTTGTCGCAAAAATGATTGATCATATCCTGATACAAGAAAACCTTTACTCCGGGATTGATTACTGTTGTTCTTAGGTGGAGAATGTCCACATTTCTGATCATATGCCAATTATACTGAAGCTGGGAGTTAATGGTGACCGTATCAGTTATCCTTTTAAGTATTTCTTATTTGGTCGGATGATATCTCTTTTATTCATCTAGTTACTCAGCATTGGGAACAATTTTCGGTGTCCTTTCAGGGTTCATCTATGCACGGGCTGCCTTCCTTTCTTTGGTCATTAAAAGCAGTGGTCTCTCCTTGGATCCTCTGAAAAAGTTAGCACTCAATTTTGAACTTCGTTGGATTGATTACGAACTAAACATTCTCTACTCGGTGCCTCTGGGATTTACTGAGTCGGATGAGATCATCCCCTTAGAGGCTGAAAAATCTGTCATACTTACACATGAGGAGGATTGTGGAGGCTCAAAACCTGGGCACTGTGGTTATCATGTGGGGACAACAACACCAAATTTTTCCATTCCTATGCGGCTCAGAGACAATTAAAAAAGCTATTTGGTACATTCAGAATGATCATGGAATTAAGTTATCCACTCAGCGGGAGATCAAACAAGAGGCCACCTCATATTTCTCCAAATTATTTACCAAGCCTTAGGTAAATAATCTCGAGGCTCAATTTAAGATACTCTTTGTTATGCCTAGTTTATTTACTGAGGAGGAGACTACTATTATTGGGAGCCCTATTTCTATTTTTGAAATTGAAGTCATTTTGAAAGACATGGCTAAGGAAAAAAGTCCTGGACCAAATGGCTGGTCCAGTGAATTCTTCGTTCAATTTTTTGAGATTCTTGGTCCTGAATTGGTGAAGTTGGTGGAAGATGTTCGGTGCAGAGGTAAATTTTCAGGAGGGGTTAATGCTACCTTTCTTGCATTAATCCCTAAAACTACAAATGTTGAGTCTTTTCAAGATTATAGACCAATATCACTTTGTAATTTAATTTACAAAGTTATTTCCAAAACGATCACAAATCGGATTAAGAAGGGGTTGTCTAGAGGGATTTCAAAGGAACAATTCGGATTTCTGCATGAGAGATTGATCTTTAATGATGTAGGTGTTTCCCAGGAGACTTTACATTCGGAAAATGCTACTGTTCAGAAGGCGAGTGTTCTGAAATTGGATTTGGTTAAAGCATATGACATGGTAGACTGGTCTTTCCTCAGGCTCCTATTACTAAATTCTGGACTGGATTATTTGGCTACTCAGTGGATTATGGGGTGTGTTACTTTTGCCAAATTTGTTGTATTAATTAATGGATGCCCGACTTCCTTCTTCAAGGCTTCTAGAGGGCTTCGTCAGGGATGCCCGCTTTCTCCACTGTTATTTCTTTTAGTCATAGAAGGACTAAGCCAACTGGTTTTACAAGCAAAGTTGAAAGGTTTTGTTAAAGGGTTAAAAGTCTCAGCTCATCACTATATTACACATCTTTTGTTCATCGACGATGTTCTGTTGTTTGGCATTGGGCATATTGATGAGTGAATGTACTATAAATCTATTATTGATCTCTTCTATTTGGATACAGGTATGTTCATTAGCTTTCCCAAATCTGGTTTTTACTCTATCAATTACTCGGTGGCTTTTCATGAACACATCAGGGATATTAAGCTGGGTTTCTTTTACCTGGGATATTTTCTAAAGCCTTGTGATTATAGAATCATGGACCGGCACTGGTTGATCCAAAAGTTCGAATGCATATTCGCCTCATGGACCTTTCAGAAATTATCTCCGGGTTGCAGGTTGATTTTGTTGAACTCAATCCTATTTAGCTTTCTCGTTTATTGACTCACACTGGCCAATGTTCCTATTTCCATTTTGAATGTGATGAGGAATATTTATTTTAACTTTTTGTGGAATACTTGTCCGGAGAGACACAGGTTCCATCTGGTGGCATGGGAGCGGGTTTCTTCTCCAGTGAAGAAGGGCGGTTGGGGCATCTGCAATCTATTCTGGGTCACTAATGCACTTCACCTGAAAATCTTGTGGTGGGGGTTATTCGATTCAGGGCTGTGGGGGGATGTGATAAGAGACAAATATCTTCATTGTACTTCGGTCAACAATTGGATCAGAGGGTACTCTAGAATTTGCAGGCGGGCCTCTTTGGTGTGGACTGGGTTGCTTAAGACAATTCCTTTACTTAAACGATGGTTGGCTTGGCGTGTTGGGAACGGGTTCTAGATTCGTGTGGGGATCGATCACATTGTGGGTATCAATCGTCAGACTATAATTACGGCTCAGTCATTACTTAATATTCAGCAGAAAGGTGTATTTTTTCTTAACCAGGCCCGTTCAGGTGACTTGATGGCGGAGATGGGAAATTATTGGCACAATGCGGGTTCTCTTGGTCTTTCTGATATGGACTCCTGGGTTTGGGAAAATTATATTGTTGAAATTACTCATGCCGGTATTTCTCTGTCTCCTGAGAACAACGAATTGGACTGGTCTTTTCAAAATTCAATTGGTGCAATTAAAACTAGTCTAGCTTACTCGGCCATTGTTGATTCTGTCAGTTACCCAACAACTGGTGGTGGCACTCGTCGGTTTGGCAGTGGGAGGTACCTTTAAAAATTTGGTACTTCCTATAGATGGCACTTCACGACTGCATCCTTACAGGTGAGAATTACTGGCACAAAGGGTGCGTGGGACCAATGGCTTGTCCATTTTGCAACGCTGCGTCTGAAACAGTGGACCACCTGTTTGCTCAGTGCTCGGTGACCATTCAATTATGGGATGACATTTCATTTCAATCTCAGGTTGTGGGACTGTGCATAGATGGCATACTGGATGAAAATCTTCATTATTGGAACCGACATTAGCGCAAGTATATTACATTTTCATCACTTTTTTATTTGGGGTCTTTGGAGGTATCGGTGCTCCATCCTACTTGGGGACACCAATTTTTCTATGGTGGGAGTTGTCAGATATATTTCTAGTTTCACTACTGGTGCTACATTGGGAATAACAAAGACTAAGGTGGTGACACTTTGGGCCCCTCCCTTCAACCTCATTTACCGGTGGTCTATTTTGATGGAGCAGAACAGGGTGGAAGATGTGGTGTTGGATCCTACTTATTGCCAAATCATGGTTTGCATTTTGAATTAAGTTTGGGATGTGGTGATGGTACAAATACTCGAGCTGAACTTCTCGCCCGTTGGGGAGCTCTGGTGATTTCCAAGAGTAAGGAGTTTCTGAATATTCAACTTACTGGGGACTCCTCTATCATTATCAACTAGCTCAAAGGAAAATATCGTCTTTAGATTCCACTTCTTATTCATTGGCGAAACCATATTCAAAATTTGATTGGGCATTTTGAGGCTGTTCATTTTTCTCATATCACTCGAAATTTCAATGAGAAAGTTGATTCTCTTTCCAAAGCAGGACTCAGTCTGGATGAGAAATGGGCTCATCTTCATGGTTTCCAGGACGGTACTCTCATCGAAGACTCTCAGCTGAGACTTTATTGATCATTTTTATGTTGGATGGGATATTTTTTGTTAGTTTCTTTTCCTATTTAGTGGGGTTTAGTTCAGATTTGTCCATTAGTCATATGAACAATTAGAACTAATGTAAATTTACTCCCTATTGTAGCATGATCCTTGTCAGGTACATATCTTATGTTTTGACTGTCATACCGGGTAACTTACGCCTTATTTGGCATTATTGTAACTTCTTTGATTCATCCTTTGAATAGCAAGAAGTTTATTTACTTCTGTAAAAAAAAGCTTTTATTGGTTCTCAATGTTGTTTGTTGACAACATGAGACTCTTACTAACAAGGAGGTGGAGATGCTAAGTTTGATGCTTTACTAACAATTTTTTTACATTTTGTATTCATTATCTCTATTATTTTATCATACTTTTTTACATTTGACTGTGGTTGTGGTTTTGCATGCAGGAATTAATTTTGTTTATTGCCTCATGAGATTTATTCAAGCTCAGTTTAACTCACCTCGTTCTTTCAACTCAACTTGAATGGTGTTGATGTTCTAGGAACGTCCTCATTATTTATGAGTCATACCTAGTCCAGATATTCTCCTATATATGAAAACCAATGTCATGTCAAAGTTTGGATTGTGTAAAGCTTCATGATAATAAAAACTTATTTTCGCTAGTCAATTACTTTCTTGTTTCATACAAGTATATTTTCTTAGCAATATAAAAGTTTGATAATCCATTTCACATTTAGTTTGAAGCCTTTAATTTTTATTATGTATTTGTTAATTTCAAGTTTTTATTATGTATTTGAAGCCTTTCATTTTTTTATTAGCTTAGAAAACTTGTATAAAGATTTTATTTAGTTCTCTTAATTGTTTATTAGTTTTATTTTAATGTATTTAAATTATATTTTTAATTAGTATATTTTTTTTCGTTTATAGGTTAGTTAACATTTTACTTTATAGTTAAAATTTACTTAATTAGTTTAAGCACTTTGAAATTTTAAATTCCAAAAAATATATATATATATATATATAACATAAGATATTAAAAAAAACATGTATTCGTAAGATTCTATTAAATTTTTTTATAAGTTCAAAATTCTATTAAAATCTAGCTAATTGTACAAGGAAAAGAGAGCCATATGGTTGTCGAATCAGACCACTAAATCAAAGAGTTTTGAGTGTTTTCCAGGATCCCCCCAGGCCGAGGGTTATGGCCACACAACCAGACATAGAAAGATCAAAGTAGATAATAGAAACAAACTTAACTTAAAGAGTCGTTTGCTCATTCTAAAACTATTCATCATCTGAAATGAAAATGAGGGGAGGAGTAGGATTCTTGTCACCTGGAAAATCATTTTTGGCTCTCAATGTCTCACCAAGCTTTGCCTTTGGAGGAATATGGCGAAAAAGCAACTTAGTTTCTTGAGTATTCTTCAGGGCACAACAGAAATATTTACCAATTAAATCACAGGCAAGGGAATTGAGTTTGGCATTAACCTTGGCATCCAAGTCCACAAGCATATGACTAAGACGATGAATCCAATTCTCTAGACATCCCATGTAGGTGTGCAGGCTTAGGCCTTGAGAGTCCTCTTGAAAACACCCCCCCTCATAGTCTGGGATCAGTTTCCCAAACAAAGCATTGGTGTACCATAATAAACCCATAATATTTATATAACAGGTCTCCCTGGTGGGTGTGGAGCATGAATCCTCCATCTTTGTCCCCAATTCTTCCACTCGGGGTGCTTGGAGTGGACCATGTTGGAGGAAGAACCAACAATGGTGTAAATGGAATGACAGCATGGATTGAAAGGGCCTGAAAGATGCCAAAATAGAATTGAGGAGTAGCGTAAGAGAAAATGGAGGCAACAAGGAATACCAAGATGTAGGTAACTCGCTCATTACAGTCTCACTCGAGCAAGTCAGACTTTCCAAACTAAGACATGATGCCTGCCAAGAGAAAGCCACCGATATTTATTATATCCTTGATATACCAAAAGCCCAGTGGTCATCCTTTCCTAATTCCCATTAGATTTGTCATAATCCAGTTGTTGGAACATTTAAAAACCCATTCCATACTTAGGATATATTTTATTAGTCATCTAGATTAATTTTCCTATGTGTAAACTATGTAGTTGGCCTAGATTTTGTCTTTTATGCCTCCATATGCCATCCTAAGATAATAAAACGAATTTGGATAGATTATGGATAAGATTTCTTGATATTTTTTTTTATTTCATTCCATTCCTGGATTAGAAAGGTGTTTTCATGTTTTATACAGCTTTATCCTGTTTTTTCTACTTTCTAATGGATAAGATAAAGCTAGTTGACTTGGAAACTCTCTCCACTTGGCCAATTCGACCTCCACTTCTTTCTTCTCTCCAAAAGTCATCATCAAATTCCATTTTCATCACTCATTAGCTTCCATAGCATATTTAGCTAATTCATGAGCCTTTAAATTGATTTGGAAAATGCTTTTGCTACCTAAGGGGTTTTTCTAGCGTTTAGTAAGCCTTCCTTTTTTGTGCTTTACAACTTGCCTTCAAGGCATTCTATTTTCTCTCTTGAGATGTATTATATATTGTATTCATATTGAGGAATAATACAAGAGATGATATTTCCATAAATTGAGTTCCTTCTCTTATGTTTCTGTCTCAATATTTCTTCTTATTCTTGCATATTTTTGAAAAAATTACTGTGAGGACTTCTTTGCTTCAAGATTCTTGGCTATTAGGATTCTTTCATGGTATTGATCCTATATAGAATTCTCACATGGTATCAGAGCCTTCGGAGCTCTTAATTAAATTAGTCTTCCAGTATATGATTCAGAGAGTTTGTTTTGTAGGTACTGAAGATCAAATGGCAAAAATTTATTGTTGAAGAAGAACTTAGATCTTTCCATCTCTCATCATTATTCTCCTCTTACACTTCAGATATTAAGGATCCTTTGTTGGTCAATGGTATCCAAGAGGGTTATCTATAGTTATTTGGAAGTCAGAATACAGTTGAGGTTGTTGGTTGCGCTTTCACTTCCTCTATCCATGCTCATGCCAATTCCTACATGATTGCCAACACGTTTTTCAAGAAGTTGGAGACATCTCTCAGTTCTCTCATATGTCTTCTGATTCGAATCATAAGCCAGTTGTTGTAGCTCATACACACTCAGAACATCTCCTTGGGTTGATTTTTGGTGTGTTATTGAATACTATAGAGGCATAATTACAGTTTGGAGTGACTGGTTTCGCTCTTACTGTCATGCTTCTGATCCACTGGATGATTATGGTTGGAACCTACTATCAAAGTTACACAGAAGATGGAGGACATTATCAAGTCTCATTTGGACCTGATCTCAGCAAGCACATGTTTTTGGAGCATGATCCACTTATTCCCAAGATGAATATACCTCGAGACATATGACCAAGTTCACACCTACTTGAGTTTAGAGCAAAATCAATTTTTAGTGTGCACATGTCCATTTTTTTAGGGAGGGTTTTATTCCCATGAGGTTTTCCCTGTTTCCTCGTTTTACATGGACTAATAATTTTTGTATTGGGGTGACCATAAGCCTTGTTTCTTGGGCCCTATATTTCTGATATCTCATCACACATAGTCAAGCTTAAGGGGGGGTGTTGGAAGATTTAAAAACCCATTCCATACTTAGGATATATTTTATTAGTCATCTAGATTAATTTTCCTAGGTGTAAACTATGTAGTTGGCCTAGATTTTGTCTTTTATGCCTCCATATGCCATCCTAATACACTAAAACAAATTTGAATAGATTTTGGATAATATTTCCTGAGATTCTGTCTTATTTCATTCCATTCCTAGATTAGAAATGTGCTTTCCTGCTTTATATAGATTTATCCTGTTTTTTCTACTTTCTAGTGGATAAGGTAAAGCTACTTGACTTGGAAACTCTCTCCACTTGGCCAATTCAACCTCCACTTATTTATTCTCTCCAAAAGTCATCATCACATTCCATTTTCATCACTCATTAAATTCCATACCATATTTAGCTAATTCATGAGACTTTAGACTGATTTGGAAAGTGCTTTTGCTACCTAAGGGGTTTTTCTAGCTTTCGGTAAGCCTTCCTTTTTTGTGCTTTACAACTTTCCTTCAAGGCATTCTATTTTCTCTCTTGAGATGTATTATATATTGTATTCATATTGAGGAATAATACATGAGATGATATTTCCATAAATTGAGTTCCTTCTCTTATGTTTCGGTCTCAATAATTCTTCTTATTCTTGCATATATTTGAATAACTTATTGTGAGGACTTCTTTGCTTCAAGATTCTTGTCTATTAGAATTATTTCATGGTATTGATCCTATATAGAACTCTCACACCAGTTGCGTAGCCCTGCATGGAGCGACACCTTATGTGGGGAATTATGATTTTATTAATTATTAACTTAGATATTTTATTTTATTTTAATTTTTTCATTTCTTGTCTATTTTATTTTTATATTGTATATCTTTCTTTGAAAGTTATAAAATTCAAAATACAAAAAATCAAATAACATAAAAACAACAATAAACAAATAAAATGATGTATATAAGCAATAAATATCCTTCGCATATATGAGCACTTAGATCCATGACATATGCATTTAATTGTCTACATTAATTATCTCAAGCTTGTCAAATAAGTGAGGCGTTAATTCCAATTTTGACTATAAACCGGATTTTAATTCCATTCCTTCAATTTAGCCAATCATAAGGTCGAAAGTGTTGTTTTTTAGGCATCCCATTCTAAAAATCAACAGTGTAGTTATGTGTATTCTTTCTCTTCATAATCTATGTAGAATAATTTCTTCTCACCACACGTATGCTCCTTACTGTACTTTATTTCACAATTGAAACATAGTCCCTCTTGAAACATAGTCCATTTGTTATTCTTTTATCCAGTTGTTGAGGCCTCAACCTTGTAGTTTGAGTGAGGTTAGAAGTGGGAATATTGCACTCTACCACACTTCTAGTAGCCATATTTTTGCTTTTAATTTTTCTTGCCGCATTGAAAGCATGATCTAGGCATTTATGCTCAAAGAGATGAATCTCAAGTTGAATGACCACTTTAAAGTTTCTATAAAGAGATCCATTAAATTATCCTCTAGAATGTTCTTCACTCTAAGACTCAACTTTTGAAATTGTTGAATGTGTTACTTAATTGGACCCCTTTGCCTAAGTTTTATCAATTGGCTAAAGATATTGTTGCTCTTAATATACCCATACTATGCTATTAATTCATCAATAGAAATGGACCAAAAGACAATATAATCCTTTTTATATTCACAAAACTCGTGGTACTACACAAATTGACCAAGCTCTAAATACAATGATGCAATAGTTACATTTTGTAAGGTTGCCACTTGTTGCGGATCAAAGAATTCTCCATCTAGATTATCCATGTTATGGGATCATTACCATCAACTTTCCTCATATCAATCTTAGAATGAAGTAGTTCCTTAGTCCTAAATTTAACCTGTGATAATGTGGATCTTGGAGTGATGAATGATTAGGTGTCTTTTTTTTAAAGTTCAGGGAAAAAAGTGTACTTTTTATTTCAGAGATGAAAGCAAATACAATCATCACGTAAAACAATAATGTCAAAGTATGATCAATTAGTAAAAACTAGGCACACGGCCTCATAACATTTATGACATCGGAAGCATAATTATACCTAAGTACATATCCAATGGAAAATGTTCACATACAGAGTCATAGTGACTACATACCTCCAACAAAAACATAAGACTTATATAAGAACTTGTCCATGAACCACATAGTCATCAACTAACATATTGCATTTTTGCAAAATAGTCTAACTAGAATTCATTAAGCATATACTGATGTAATACCCTCTATTTTAGCCCCTAGACATATTATTATTTTGGTTATGTTGGATATAGTGGAACAAAGTGCCTAGACTATGGTTTGCACATTATTATTATTTTTATTATGTTGAACTTATAAAATAATTGATAAAATAAAAACAACCGGACGACAGATGCCATGAAATAGAGTATGAGAAACTGTGATGTTACGACCAAGGGGTTGTGTAAAAGTGTTTAACTATGTGTATTGAGCCTATGTTGATGTTTTACACCCTTTTTATGTACTGGATGGACCCTCTTGGTTATCCACCCTGATGTGTTATGTCACTCCTTGATTTTATTTACCCTGAGATTAAATTTTTATTTGAGGATTGGAGTCCCTCTCCCACCTAGTGTGCCCTCATGAGTTGGATTAGAGTGTCTCTTGGTGTAGCTACCTAATGTGTAACTCTAGTTTACTATTCTGTGAATGTAACACTCATGCTTGTGTCCCTCTCTCTCCCAATTCAAATTGCTCATGAAGGAATTTGATTTGCTTGTGTTGGCTAGTCACACTTGTTTGTTGGTTCATTATTTTGCTCTTATGCTTGTGTTTGGAACTTGTGGTTCTATTTCCCTGCTCTTAGTATGAGATCCTTGCTGGTCATTGCGCCCTTGTGGAGCCAGTTCCCAATCTGAGTTACTCTGGAGCAACTGGTGTATGTCCTAGAATTTCCTCTGGAGATCCTCGATTGGCCGTAGAGGTGAGGTCCACTGCCATTAGATTTGAGGTTAGATAGAGATGTGTATTTCCTCTGGAGATCCTGTTTTGGCAGCAGGGGTGAGGTCAATTGCCTTGGATTTGAGGTTGTCTTGGAGCCACTAGGATTTCCCTATATTGGAAGTGATACTTGCCATTGGGTTGTGGTTGGACTATTGTCCTGGAGCCACTAGAATTACTCTGGAGTGGAAGTAGAGGCCCACTTGCCATTGGGATGTGGTTGGACTTATTTCTTGATATAATTTGTGGTTCAGTGTGCTCTTTCTTGTGGCATCATGGTTCCAGTTCGGGGGTGACCATTTCAAAGTGATTTTTCGCTTGCATTGTGTCTACGATTGGGTGGAACATGGAACGGTCGATTCTAGTTGCGTATTTGGAAAAGATATGTGATTTATATCATGTTTATTTAATTTATTTGGATATGATATGATTTATTTATGGATTCACATGAAATTTTTGATGAAATTTATGAGCTATTTTTGGAAGAAATTTCTCATGGAATTCAATCTATTTATGCAAGTAAATTTTGTGAAGGAATTGGAAACTAGTTTTTGGGATTTTGTGCCCAAATTGTTTGAGGAAATTATTCTTTGGAACCTATACTACAGAACTGATATTTATTCCCATGTTCATTATATAATTTTTATTTTGATGGTACAGTATCCTTAGAATGGTTTAAGACACTTCTCTTTGATCCTTCTACCTTTTATTTGAAAACTAGTTCTTCGATTAGATTGTTTTGCATAGTTTGGAGAATTAGAACATGAAGTGTTTGGAAAAATTCCTGAGTGTTCTTTTTATGATTATGTTAGAGAAATACACTTGAAATGTGTGTGAGAATGTGAGGGGAAATATTTTTGATAGTGTTTGGGAAATGTCTACCGAAATTCTAGATCAATTTCCAATTTCTAACTCCTTCAATGGAATTGTTTTGAGTAGACTTGTGACTTTGCATATGAAGTGTTTGACGAAATGTTCAAATGAGATATACCTATGTTATGACTGATCAAACATTTTATTTATATTTTTAATGGCATTTCAATGATTCTATGAGCTGGGGATTTAATTATTCTAGCGATTCCTAGAATTACTAGTTAATTCAGATGAGTAGGATTAGCTAGTTTTGTGGATTATTAATGGACTGTGTATGTGTGGAAAGCCACAGAAATATAACTTTAGATGACCCCTGCTATGCTTTCCATGAGCTACAATATTCATATATTTCTCTTTATTTGGAATTTGGAAAGTTAAATTGGAAACTAGGTACATTGCAGTGAAAATTGATAACTAGTTATGGATTGAAATCTCGTTTTTAGTAAAAATGGAATGATACAGCCATGTGCTTTGTTTATAAAATTTTATTGTTTTGTAGGTGGATAATTATCAAGTTTGATCATTTACTTATGGATGCATTTCATTTTGGTTTAGTTATTTAGACTCAATTCCTTGTGGTGAATGTTAACTAGTTTCACTGGAATTGATGGGAAAGATCACCTTATGTGCATTTGGAATGATCTGCAAATAAACTTTTAATTGGATGTAGGTCCATGCTTAAATATGTCGTCAATTTATGCAGAATTTATTTTGGGTTTAATGTCATGGTTACAAGTTATTTTGTGCAAGCCTAGTTGTTTATATTGGAAAATTAGTTAACTAGTCTTGTGGACTCTCTTTCGCAATTACCATGATTAATTATTGTAATTTTGGTAATTAGGCCTTATTTACATGTAAGTAGATGTTATTAATCCATTGGAATTGATAATCGATGGTTATTTGTTAAACAATTGGATTTGTGATAAGTGTCGTAATTTATGCACAAAGTGTCGTTAAGTGTCGTAATTAACACCTTAATTTCTAGTTAACTATGATTAAGAATAATTAGCCTTTAGAAGTGGTTATCATCTCTAATATGGCTTGGATTGAAGGTTTGATGATGTTAGATGATTTTAAGAAGCATTCCCAACCCTTAGATCAGATTTTGGATATGTTAATAAATTTAAATTAAATTATTGTTAATTATTGGATTTTGTGTCGTAATTGATTTTGGAAAAATAGAAATTAAATGTTTATGGTTTATCCGTTACACTAAAAAGCAATTAATTATCCTCAGAGAGCTTTTTATATGTCCCTGAGACCCTTCTATTGCCCCGGGGGACATTACAGGTGGTATTAGAGGTGTGGTTCCAACTCTATGGTTGTTGGGCCTATTACGGACTCATAATTTTATGTTTGTGTACATTGGGAATTTATAAATGTGCTTTGTGAAAGAAGTTTAACCTCCCTTATGTTAATGGAAGAATAAGAAGCCTCACTTCAAAGATCAATTTGTTCAATAGATTTATTGGTAAGTATTATGTGGTGCATATCTAATAATCGAGTAGATTGATTGGTCGATGCATGCTCACCTTGCATTGCCTCTTTTATTGTTCAGTGATTTGATTGGTCGATGCTTGTGCATTACCTATTTTACTGCTTCAGTGACTTGATTGGTCAATGCTTATGCATTGCCTCTTTTACTGTTCAGTGACTTGATCGGTCGATGCTTGTTCATTGTGCATTGCCTCTTTTACTGCTCATTTAATTGTTAATATTGAAATGCTTCTTGGGGTATGATTTATTTACTGGTACATTATGATTATTAATTGATAAGTAAATAATTGTCATTATAATAGTGTGTACTATGTACCATTATTAGTATTAATTTAATAATAAGTTATTAAGATGATATAGTTTTATTATTATTAAATATTAATATGATTTATTAAGTGGCATTTATACCCTATATGGATTTTGGATTTTCTATTGTTGGTATGTTTTTATAGGCTTATTTATGCCACTTTGATGGTGGTAGTTATATTTATGGAGATGTAACTCCTTGTCTATTTTTTTTAAGGAAATGAGCCATTTGTCCTTAATGGTTCATATTCTCTTTTATTTTATTTATTTTATTTATGGAGATGTAACTCCTTGTCTATTTTTTTCAGGAAATGAGCCATTTGTCCTTAATGGTTCATATTCCCTTTTATTTTATTTATTTTGTTTATGGGGATGTAACTCCTTGTCTATTTTTCGAGGAAATGAGCCACTTGTCTTTAATGGTTCATAATCTCTTAATTTTATTTTATGTATATAAGTAGGTAGTATAGTAGTATATGACCATGGAAAAAAAAGTATAGTAGTATATGATAATGGTATATATATATATATGTGGCTTAAATTTAATTATGCATAACATAATATGTAGTGTAAGATAGGTGAGGGATATATATATATATATATATATGACTTAAATTTAATTATGCATAACATAATATGTAGTGTAAGATAGATGAGGGATATATATATATATATGTGTGTGTGTGTGTGTGTGTGTGTGTGTATAATATGTGTGGTATACATACAGTTGTTAAAAGTATATATAGATATTAATGGATATATATGTGTATGTATGCATGTTTGTATATATTATAATATGTATTTTAAAATATGTAATAATTATTAGTATTACAAATATATGATATTGTGTATATACTATATGTATTGATGTGAACGTATGTAATGAAGTAAGTGTAAAGTATTTTGAAGTGTGTTGAAAGTATTTGGAAGTGTTTGGAAGGGTTTGGGAGTGTTTGGGGGTATTTGGGGGTATTTGGGAGTGTTTGGAGGTATTTGGGAAAAATCAAAAGTGTTTGGAAGTATTTGTGAGTATTTGAAATTTTTTGGAAGTACTAGAAAGTATAATGTGATCAAAAGTATTATGTTAGTATATATGTTATAACGCGTACATAATATAATAGTATTGGATCAAGTAATTATACCGCTATAATTGTATGGATATTATGGTATAACATGGTAATTATACGAGTGTATAAAATATAGGATATATAGGTTATATGGCTAATATATTGTGTATATGATTAATAACAATATGATATATGATTGAATAATTATAATATGTATGTATACAAATGGGCGTATGTATAGAAATAATACATAGTAATAGTAAGTATGATGTATCGTATACGTGTATGATGGTGTGTTGTATAGCTAGTAATTATTATTTTTATTAGAAGATTTTGGTGGTAGGATGTTTGGTTGTTTGAGGTGACTATGTATTTACTTTGGTTGATAGTATAAGTAGTGTGTTATGTGTAAATAATTAGTAACATAATGTATGGTTAGTATATGGGCATTAGATGGGATTGTCGTCAAAGTATGTATAACGCTGCTATTGATGGAGTATGTATGCAGGCAAGATGTATGATTGTGTATGTGTTGAGTGTTTACATGAATGTAGTATTAGTAGTGTTTGTGTGATGATGTTGGTTGTATACATGTATTATTAATATATGGATATTATATATATTGTCATGTGTTGATAATTATATATAATGTTATGATAAATAGTAACTATTCAATATGATTGCTATGGTCGATGTATGATGTTTGAATGGTTGATGTATGTTGTTTGATACTATTGGTTTTTAATGATTGATGTTCGTTGATTCATGGTTGATACATGTACGATGTTTTCATTACTGTGTGTATGGCTATTATTGGTTTCTCTTGGTTGTCATGGTGATTGATGGGTGAACGAAGTATGATTAATGTAAGACAGTTATCTTTGGTTGTTGTTGATGATTGATTGGTTGTCATTGATTGATATTGATGATCAATGTATGGTTGATGTATTCTGATGGATGTACTCTGATTGATGTATTCTGATTGATATATTTTGGTTGATGTATTATGTTCAATGTATTCCGGTTGATGTATTTTGCTTCTTGTTGATGTATTATGATTTATGCGTTCTGGTTGATGCATTCTAGTTGATGTGTTCTGGTTGAGGTATTCTAGTTGATGTATTATGGTTTATGTATTCTATTTGATGTATTCTGGTTGATGTATTCTGATGTGTTCTAGTTGATGTATTATGGTTGATGCATTCTATTTGATGTACTATGATTGATGTTTGTATGGTCAGTTGATGCATGTATGATTGTCATTGGTTTATATTTGTGTATGATTGATATATGGTTGAGGTATTATGAATTGATGTATTTTGGATCAACGTCTGTATGACTGATGTATGAATGATATTGGTTGATGTTACTGGTTGATACTAATTACTATTAGTTGGTGTATAATGGCTTTTTGAATGTTCTCTAAAGAAGACTTATGTTTTGTGTGGAGATGAAAGGTAGTATGTTTAACTACTATTAGTTATGGCCCTTTTTGGTTTCTTAGTTACATTGGAATTGTTGCATATAAGTTCACTTGCCTGTTACATTAAGTGCATAAAATGTTCATGTGATCTTCGTGATCTTTGATAGAAAAATATATTTGTGATATTTATTTTCACGATCTTCGTTAAAAAGGTATCTTTTTTATCTTTGTTGGAAGGTATTTTGGTGGTATCTTGCTAACATTTCATGTGTAGGTATCATTGTAATATCATGGTGGTATTTCGTATGTCTTGTTGAAAAGTATGGATTAATTGTGTGACTGATTAAAGTATGATTCAAGTACCTCTGTTGAATATGTACTTCAAGTATCCTTATATATATCCAATACTAATACAAGTATCCTTGTTAGAAAAATATCCTTTTGATATTCGCTAAAAGTATCTTGTTAGAGTATCCTTATTGTATATCAAATACATTTGTTGAAAGGCATCTTTGTAAAGTATCATGGTAAATCTCATGCATCCTTGTAGGGAAAGTATTTAGGTTATAAATCATGTAAAAGCATCTTGGTAATGCATCTCATGTTATTGACTATTTGGAATGCATTTCATACATCTTAGATGCATTTCATGCATCTTGCTGATAGAGCATATGCATGATGCATTCCATGTATCTATAGGTAGAGTATATGCATTTCATGTGATTGATTGAATGGAATGCATTTCATGAAGAAAGAATACACACTTGATGCACTTCATGAGATTGAATGATATACTCGATGCACTTCATGAAATTGATTGATACACTTGATGCATTTCATATGATTGAAATTGAATAGAATAAGATTTAGGTAGATGCATTTCAAGTATTTTGTTGAAGAGGTATCTATATCTCGTGTACCTTGTATAAACTGATGTATTTTGTGTGATTTATTTCATGTATCATGTATCTTGAAGATGTATTTTATGTATCTAGATGAACAATATATATATATGTTTGTTGCTAACCGTGTGTTTGTTGGAACGTGAAAAGTATCTTTGTAGAAGAATATCTTTATATCACATAACATATTTTTATATACTTGATGTTAATCATATGAGTGATTGAAATATAATTTTCAGGTGGATGTATCTTTGTTGAAGGTTTGAAGGCCTTGTAAAGAGGATTGAAGACCCTATGATGGGGATTGAATATCGACCCTTGCTTCCTTAAGCCCACCCTACTAGTCCCAGTTCTCCCATAGGTAGTGGAGACGGACAGGAAAGTAGGTGGTAGTGAGAAGTATTGTGGTTAGAAAGATGTTATCTTTCTAAGGCATGTATGGGCATGTCTATGAGAGTTTAAAAGATGTTATCTTTATGAGGCATGTATGGGCATGTTTGTTATCCCTTTCTAAATACGTGTATGTAATTTGCATTGAGTACGATGCATGGCTTAAGTGGAGCGGGATGTAATACCCTCTCGTTTATCCCCTAGACATATTGTTATTGTGGTTATGTTGGACATAGTGGCACAAGGTGCCTGGACATAGAAAGAAACCGGACGATGGATTCCATGAAAGAGAGTATGAGAAACCGTGATGTTACAAGCAAGGGGTTGTGGAAAAGTGTTTACCTATGTGTGTTAAGCCTATGTTGATTTTTGAAACCCTTCTTATGTACTTGATGGACCCTCTTGGTTATTCACCTTGATGTGTTATAGCACTCCTTGGTTTTATTTACCCTGAGATTAATTTTTTATTTGAGTATTGGACTACTATTTATGCCTAGAAAATCCCAGCATCAACAGTAGGGATTCTCCCTAGTAAATGATCCCAATTAGATCACTCACTGTTTGGTGTGGGGAATCCGTCTGGTTTATGGCCTGGCTACCGTAAGTGTGTTTGTTTGGTTTCTTTATCGGTTGCGGTCCGGCCCACCGTTTATTAAATTTTGGTTTTAAGATATGAAATGCAAGTGCCCTAACTAATGCATTTAACCTAGAGCTGACAGGCATAAGCCTCAGCAAGTGATGCATAGGTTCTTACCTCCTGTATTATCACTTCTACCTTATCAATTCGCTAAAACCTATCCTAAGCTACTAGCCTATCCCTACATGGAGAAAATTTGAATTAAGAGTAATAAACTTGAAATGTTCAAACAAGTTCAACAGATAGTTGTTTAAACAAAGTATTCACATTTGCAGCAAAAAGAATACCAAAGATAGCTTTGATATAATTAAACCATTAATTACTCATTCAACACATAAACATTTGCATAGAAAATGAAACCATTCATCACCATTTGAAATAGTTCAAGAAAGTTAGAAAAATATCAAAGTATGTGCTACGAATGAAACAGAAATAGTTCCACATTAAACATCCAACACATTCCACGCAAATATCTATGTGCACACTTTTCCCGGCAAATAGTTCCTTCTCATTAGTAGAAAATTAGTTCTCTTACAAAAATGTCCAGCTTCTATTATGCTAGCAAAATTCCTTTAGCCAGTATACATCTCCTATATTTATATTACAAAAGTTTCATCATTACATGACTATTCGTTTCAACTTCTCTAACCTTTGGGCTACCCCAAATTTGTCCTCTAGTGTTTGCACAATAAATACTATTAATTACAAATTAACAAAAATTAATTTCCAACTGGGCCCTCTAGACTAGAGAGATAATTATCCCCCACATCATCCTCCTCCAAAATAATATTACATTGTACAGGTTCTAGAACTTTCAAATATATTTCATGATATGATAGCTCATTTTCTATACTTGTCACTCCTTTTGTTGCGGCCTTGTAGTTGTCCTCAAGGAAATAAGCATTTATGGATGCTTGTCCAATATAGTGATGGAGATCTTCTTCTATCAGTACGTCCATTTTTCTAATATGGTCCATGTCCTTCCTCAATTCATTCCGCAACTCCAGTAGGCACTGATATTTCGTAGGAAACAAGTCCATATCTGTGGCCATGACGAGATGAAATTTTTCCTGGATCTAATGAATCCTCTTGTAGAATCCCACACATTTCTCAATAGATTTAGGGACTTCAACATTTATTCTCCTTCCATCTTTTTTTCCAAAACTCAAGGTGTTCCATGTCTAAATTAAGGTTTGTCGTTGTCTTCTGGGGAAAGTGATCAGGGAACTCTATTTTTTCCTTCTCTCCACACCATCTGCCTCTTAATCTTATTTGCAGTGTTAAACAATATTTGTCTTATCATCAGTTATTCTGTAGCAATCGCTTTCATCCTTGCTTTCATCCTTGCTATCATTTGTTTCATTTTGTAGATCTCTTCATTCAGCAATTCTTGTGAGTAACATATCTTCTCCTGAATTTTACATGCCTATTCATGGAAAGGATTCATGTCTTGTTTCTTATTATTTTCCAGCTCCACCTGTTCTGATAGAGACTCCTTCTCCTTAACCAACTCCTCTATCTAAATTTTCAATTTTTCCACCTGTTGAGTTGTTGTTGACTCTTTTGTGTCCAATTCGCTTATGCGGGCGTCAAAATCGCTTCTTTCGCCCTCCATGATCATTAGCTGTACAGTCAACGCCTCCTTCTCCGTGTCCATATTCTGATAGTCAGTCATTAATCTGTCCTTTTCATCCTCCATACCATCGTGCCTCATTTTCAACTCTATCCCCTCTCCTTGCACATTTACTAAGTTATCTTTTAACTTTAGCATTCTCTCCTTGTTGCGCTCAATGTCGTTCAACCGCTTATCGACATTATCTGCACTTGCTTGTGTAGCTGCTATGCTTATAGATGCTGTGAACTTAGGGTCTTTGTGAGTGCCCTCCATGATAGTGATTTCTTGGACAGTGACTATATCAGGTTGGGTTCCCATCTTCATTCTCTTCTCTGGCCATCTTGTGATGGTTTTCCTCCTCGAATAAAAAATTATTGTGTCCAATTTGGCCACTGTGTGTTTTTTGGACAGGATAAAAGGTGTGATCCCAAGCTCTACAAATGGGAGGTGTACTCTGGTAAGTGTGATCCCTGACACTTCTGGTGGGTCTGTGTCCATTTCTTGTGGACTCGTGCTTCCACCTTGGGCTCCTTCTATTTCCACGGCTTCCTTGGACTTTTTTTATTCCTCTTTTCTCCTGTGTTTCTCAGTTGCTTCCCTTCCTTCTCTTTCTCTTCTTTCTTCTTCCTCTTGTCTTTTATCTTCCTCTTCTTTTCTTTGTTTATCACTTCTTCCTTTTGCAACCTCTCGGCCTCCTCTCTTTGCTTCCTTTCTGTTTCTTCCTTCAACTTTCATTCTGCTTCTGCTACTTGTAGCCTTACTGATTCTTCGCGTTGCTTCTGTAATTCTGCCTCTTTTGCAGTGCAGGAAGTATGACTGGGGTCGGCGCCAATTTTCTGGAATAAATGTTTGTTTAGTACAGTCATGTTACTTTCTCTTTAATACACCTCCTCATCTTTAACGAAGTGATCTGTGTACTCAAAGGTGATCTTGCATGTCGCGCAATGTTGAGCAACCTTTTTTTGGCTATCATTTCTTACAAAACTTTTCTATCCAAAATGGAAAGGTTCTAAATATTTTATGAAGGCTTCGACGCATTTTACCTTGGGAAATTTGCAGGCCCCAATAGTAAATGCTAACGGTGGGTAGGAGGCCTTCTTATGCTCATTCAGAAAAATGCCAACTCCATTAATAAAAACCTTCCTCACGGCCTCTTTGTGGACTACAAAGTCAGTTACATATTTTGAAATTAGAGATGGGGTTTTGGTACCCCCATACATTCTGACATAGGTTCCTTCAGATGAAAAGTGATAATCCCCATACTCGTTTATGACTACCATAGCGTTGTCAGATAGGCAGTTTTGTTCCTCATTGAAAATCAACCAATACAGAGGAATGATCAACTCTTCACAAATGAGCTTGTAGTAGCTCACATATTTATGGGCCCATGTAATCTGATAGGCCACATAGATGGGAGACTCATTCTGATTCCAGATACATCCCAATTTAGGGAATAGATGCCTAACCATTATGCAGTCTATGAGATACGAGGACATGTAGAACTTTGATTTCTTCTAGGTCAATCCTCCTTGTGTTGCTGCTATTGTCGATGCCAGGCTCTCTGAGATGATATCTTCCCAGTTAAACACGGTGTCGTGGAAGGATATATGATATATCAGGGGCACCGAGTTGATGTTTTAAATGTTTCCATTCGCCCTACCGAAATTCTGCTTAGCATCAAAGCTATGATTCTGAATGGGGTTCTTAAACATTGACTATCATATTCCCCACTTGTTTTCAACCTTAGTTGTTTCCCCGGGATTATCATTTTCTTGTCATACTTGAAGTGGTCTATGTTTACACCCCTGATCCAGTCTTCTGTCATCATGACCTTGGGTGATGGTAGTTTATACACTGCCGCTATGTGACTCGGTTTGAAAGAGGCAAACCCTTCCCCTTTTATGTTTGAGATGATCCTTGTGCCAACATCCACGTAAGGTAGGATCCATCCGATGACTTTTGAGAAAGGAAAAATCTATGGGCGTGTGGCTGCTTTGTGGAGGCTCGATTTCTTGATGTTTTGGTATAATATCATCTCTTCGAGATATGCCTCAGGTACATTCTAATTTTGGATCAGATGATATAGTTCACCCCATTTGTATTCTGGGGTGATTCCTATTGTTGCTTTGGTGTCTTCTAACATGGTTTATGTCGGAGTGTCAGCTACTACTTCTGCGTACAAATCTGATTCAGTTGACTTGGAATTTCTCTAGGCATCCCTTCTTTGCATTTATGAATCCTGATGAGACATTGAATCAATGTGTAAGCAAAATTCACCAGGAAATATGTAAAACATTGTTAAGTTTAGCATAAAATTCACAACAAGAGCATAATAAGGATCACAGAAAGAAACACAATCACAAGATAGACACAGATTTATCCTGGGAAAGCCTCATGGGGTAGAAAACCCAACAAAGCTTTTCTCAATATAGATGACCAACAAATACAAAGATTTAAACCCCAAACAAGAGCTCCTTCTCCTCCTTCGCAGATCTCTCTCCCTCCTATGCGCAATTCACAAGTGAGTGAATGAGTGAGTGTGTGTGATAAATGAGGAACACACATCCTCTATCTATACTATAATTCACTTGACTTTTAACCCTAACTGGGTTGACTTCTCCTAGGAGAGTCTAATAACCCCTAAACACTTAACTCAAGGCTGACCCCACTAGGGAAGTCTAATAACCCTAGTTACAACATCCCGATGGAGGAATAAACATCTCTGGATATATAATAATGTCCTGATGGAGGAATGAAACATCTCCGGATAAAGTACAAATAGAATATTCTTAGAATTTACAATATTTCAACACTCTCCCTTAACGAGAAGGATATTCTAACAACATCTGCAGGAGCAAGGAGTCATCAACATCATACATGATACATCTATAAATCATTGGAAGCTTTCTTCAATCATCATCAGTAACTCAAATAGTTACTAGAACATAATCAATACTGGAACATCAACATCGTCAGTACTGAGTCTTCATCTTCTGCGGCACTCGATCAGCTACAGCAGCATCATCATCTGGATATTTCGATCAACAGCATCATCTAGATCTCTCGATCAGCAACATCATCATCTGGATTTTTCGATCAATAGCATCATCTGGATCTCTCGAATAACAGCCTCATCATCTGGATCTCCCAATCAATAGCATCAACATCTGGATCTTCTGATCAACAGCCTCACCGTCTGGATCTCTTGATCCACGGCATCATAATCTACAACACACATGATCCTTCCTTTCAGAATTACGGGATCGTGGACAGTCCTTCCTTTTGGAATTACGGGATTCTAGTCCAACAACTTTGGTGATCCTTCCTTTCGAAATTACGAGATCTTGGACAAGCCTTCCTTTTGGAATTACGGGATTCTAGTCCATCAACTTTGGTGATCCTTCCTTTCGAAATTACGAGATCATGGACAATCCTTCCTTTCGGAATTACGGGATTCTAGTCCATCAAATCTAGTGATCCTTCCTTTCGAAATTACGGGATCATGGACAATCCTTCCTTTCGGAATTACGGGATTCTAGTCCATCAACTTTGGTGATCCTTCCTTTTGGAATTACGGGATCATGGACAATCCTTCCTTTCATAATTACAGGATTCTATTCCATCAACTCTGGTCATCCTTCCTTTCAAAATTATGGGATCATGGAAAATCCTTCCTTTCGGAATTACGAGATCATGAACAATCCTTCCTTTTGGAATTACGAGACTCTAGTCCATCAAAATTGGTGGTGCTCAAACAATCCTTCCTTTTGGAATTACGGGGCCCAGTCTTTACGGATCTACTACACTTGGACGATCCTTCCTTTCGGAATTACGGGATCCTTGTCCACTATTCACATCTTAGACAATCCTTCCTTTAGGAATTACGGGATTCTAGTCTAAGGATAAATATTTAAGACTATCCTTCCTTTCGGAATTATGAGATCAATGTCTAGGGATGATCAATCCCACCACAATCCAAGGATAATAATTTAATAATATCCTTCCTTTTAGAATTACGGGATCACTGTCTAAGGATGATCAATCCCACTAGTCTTCTAAGACAAAGTCTAAGTACCACTACATCAACCTCATCATCGATACATGCATCCTCATCATCGGCCTCATTGTCGGAACATGTAACCTCATCATTGATACAGGTATCCTCATCATCGATACAAGTATCCACATCATCAATACATGTATCCTCATCATCGACCTTACCGTCGATATAGGAAACCTCATCATCGATACCAGTATCCAAATATCATCATCGACCATATCACTCCCCCTTTTGAGGAGGGTCCTTCTGAACTACACCAAGCTTGTCTCGAAAATACTCAAACTTTACTCGAGACAGAGGTTTGTTCAATACATCAGCAACTTGCTCATCATTGCTCACATACTCGAGATTTATAGCTCCTTTTGCACCATATCCCGTATATAAAAATATCGGATCTCTATGTGCTTTGACTTACCATGGAACACGGGATTCTCTATCATCTTGATACAACTCCGGTTGTCACACAGGATCACAGTGGGGTCCATCTCTAAGTCAAATAGTCCTGTTAGCAACTTACGAAGCCATATGGATTCACAACTAGCAGAGCAAGCTGCTATATATTCTGCTTCAGCTGTGCTGAGATCCAACCTGGACTGCTTCCTGCTAAACCACGAGATCATAGCAGATCCCAGACAATAACATCCACCCGATGTGCTCTTTCTATCTGAGACACTTCCATCCCAATCTACATCTGTATAACCATACAATCTGAAATCATTATCTCCAAGATAATATAGACCAAAGTCTATTGTACCTTTTAGGTACCTCATCACATGATTTGCAGCTATCAGGTGAACATGTCTAGGCTCAACTAGATACTGACTCAGGGTGTTCACAACAAGGCATATATCTAGCCTGGTATTCGTCAGATACATCGGCGACCCAATAATCTGTCTGTACTGAGTCATATCCACTCATTCTGACGATTCATCAGCCAACAACTTCAAGTTGGTATCCATGGGAGTGGCCATGGCCTTACATTCCAACATATCAAATATTTTCAATATTTCCACAGCATACTTTCCCTGGTTGAGAAAGATTCCTTCTCGGCCTTGCCATACTTCTAGACCTAGGAAGTAATGCATCAATATGAGATCTTTCATCTCAAATTCTGTAGCTAGCTTCTTCTTGCTTTCCATGATCTGTTTATCATTTCCTGTCAGAAATAGATCATCCACATACAGTAATAGTATGATAGGTTCATCATCCATAACCTTAAGGTAAAGGTTAGGATCAACTTTACTTTTGGTAAAACCCAAGCTTGTCCAGAAGCTATCAATTCTTCTATACCAAGCTCTAGGAGCTTGTTTCAACCCGTGCAGAGCTTTCTTCAACTTACATACGTGAGTTCTTCTATCTTCAACCTCAAATCCTTGTGGTTGTTCTATGTACACTTATTCCTCAATCACACAATTCAGGAAGGCTGTCTTCACATCCATCTGGTGTAATCTCCACTTCATCATGGATGCAAGTGCCATGATGGTTCTAATGGAAGTGTACCTTGCAATTGGTGCAAATGTTTCTTCATAGTCAATTCCCTCTTTCTGAGAGAATCCTCTGGCCACAAACCTTGCCTTATACTTTTCAATGCTACCATATGCAGCATGCTCTATCTTGTATATCCACTTGGAGGATACGACACTCTTGTCTTTTGGTTTGGGAACTACATCCCAAACATCATTCTTCATTATTGATTGGTATTCCTCCATCATTTCTTCTACCCATTCTTTCTTATGAACTGCTTCTTCATAACTGGTAGGCTCTTGATCTACAAGATCACACATCAAAGCCACATAGCTGGAAAATGGCTTTGGTTTCTTGCTTGCTCTAGTGGAGCCTTCTGGCGCTCCATATCTTTATGCTTCTTGTATAATTTCTCTTTCCCATGTTGGCTTTCTCTTCTGTGATATGTTCATAGGTGGGGGTTCTTGAGGGTCTATCATATCATGGTCTTCTGGTGTTTATTCTTCGGGGAAGGAAACAACTTCTGTATTTCTAGTTGATATATCTTCTTCATATACTTCTTCACACTAGTTGTTTCTAGATCTTTTGAGAGCAGCTTCTTCATCAAATGTTACATCTCTACTAATTTCCATGTGAAGGAATCCTAGGATAGATATTTTGAATGCTTTGGATGCTTCACAATACCCAATAAATATTCCCTTCTTTCTAGAAGGGTCCAGCTTAGTTCTCTTCTCTTTTGTTATGTGAACATATACATGTTAACAATCAAATTAACACCCCTAGTCATGTGACAGGAGCAACATATCGGTTTACCATGTACCCACACTAAGAGGACATGACATAAGTTCATTCAGAGAAGAATCATCTCTGAGAAATGCATTAATTGTGCTTAAAACATTCTAAGTGGTGCAAAAAGCCTAAAAACTATTGAAAAGTGGGTTTTCAGTTGAAAATGATCTAAAATCATAAAAATAGATTATCCCACACTCAAAAGAAAAACCTAAGGCTCATTTCCCAATGCTATATAAGAAAGGCATGGTAAGGGAGGTAAAAAGAGCAAAGGCATGCTGAGGAGATTCTGAAGGAAGGAGAAGAGCTCAAATTCTTCAAAAGCAAGGGTGAAGGAAGGGAAGCTCATGGCAATGGAGGAAGGATTCTCACCTAGATCATTGGTAAGGATGTATTTCTTCCTTGTTCTAATATGAAGTAATTCAAATTTCTACCATTTTAGTGTTGAATGTTTGCTTATCTTGCATGATTTTAATTCTGAAATGTTCTTAAATCTTAATGAATGTTTAATGAATGAACTTAGATCTTAAGAAATTTGTAGTAATTGCTTCATTTCTGACGTAGAGACTCACCACCTCTTAGCAAAATAGTTAAACATGTGTAGACGCATCCCTGCACTAAATGCTATTATCAATACAAGGCACCCAAATATCTTGAGATGGCTTACCTCAAGCTTCTTCCCTATGAACATTTCTTCTGAAGTCTTGAATCCAAGGGCACTATGAGACAATCTATTTTGGACATAGACTGTGGTCCTTGCTACTTCATCCCATAGATGCATAGGAAGATCTTGATCATGTATCATTGTCTTCACTACTTCCATGATGGTTCTATTCTTTCTTTCCACAACACCATTGTGTTGAGGATTGTAGGGAGTGGTTAGTTCCTTCTTGACTCCAACTTCTTTACAAAAGACTTCAAAATCCTTTGAAGTATATTCTCCACCATTATCTGTCTTGAGTGTCTTAATTTGATTTTCTTTTCTTTTGCACATCCTTTGCAAGTGCCTTCATGATCAACCTCCAAATCTGGTAATCCTGTTACTACTTTTCTCACATACGGTAATGATTTGTAGTTGATGTGAGCAAGCATTCTATGCCATAGCTCACTTGGGCTAGTGGCTTCATGAGCAAGGGCTGCTTCTGAATGTCCCTTGAGTTTATATAGCCCTCCTTCCTCTTCACCAATAACAACTGCATCCTAAATTGATTTTCCTTTGGGACACGTGAGTACTTGTCCATCTATGAATGCAACCCTATAGCCTTTCTTATCTAATGTTTTGATAGAAAGTAGGTTCTTCTTCAAACATGGTACATATAAAACTTCCTTCATCTTCATGGGGATTCTAGAATCAAGCTTTTATCTTACTTCACCAATTCCCTTGATAAAATATTGATAGTCATCTCCTAATGATACTTTCTGTGGAGATGTCTTCTCTGCAAGTCTTGAAAGAGTTTTATTTTGTCATGTCGTGTGCTTTGAAGCACCACTATCAATAAGCCATGTGTCAGTGCAGAGAATATAACATACTCTTCTGCATCTTCTTCTTCTACTACTTTAGCTCTTTTCCTTTGAGGTATTTCCTCCTCTTCGTCTTCACTGTCATCTTCTGCTAGATGTGCTTGATGTCATTTGTGGTGGAAAATCTTCTTCTTCTTCCTTGAAGGACAATCCCTAACAATGTGTCCTATTTTGTGACAAATGAAACATTGGACTGAAGAGTAATTTCTTTCTGGAATGGTTCTTCTTTTCTTTTGAAACCTTTGTGGAGGTTGAGACTCCTTGTGACTTTCCTTCTTGAAGTGTGCTTGATTCCTTCTTCTTTTGGTATGGGTGGCTAATGCTTGATTATCTTCTTTGAGTAGGGCCTCTCTATTGGCTACTCTAGCCTCTTCTTGAATGCAATCCTCCCATACAATATCAAACTTCATGCTTTCCTTTCTGGCACACATGGTCTGGATGAATGAATCCAAAGGTCTAGTGAGACCATTGAGAGCAGTCATGACTAGTTCATCTTCATCAAGGTTGTCTCCAATGGCTTCTAGTTGTTCCTTGAATTGGGAGACCCTTGTGAAGTAATCTTGAATAGATTCTCCTTGATTCATCTTAGTGCTCTTCAATTGAGCTCTCAAGTTCATCTTCCTATTGATGTTCCTCCCTTCATACATTTTGGCTAGGGCATCATACATTTCCTTTGGGGTCTTATTGGATGAAACTTGGGGAATCAAGTGGTCTTTGATAGAATCAACAATGATTCTCTTTTCCCTAATCATATCCTTCCTGTACTTCTCTTTAGCTTCATCTTCCACGAGTTCTGCAACCTCATCTTTGATGTATTGGGCAAGATCATTCTCTTCAAGAATGAGACCAATCCTATATTTCCATTCCCGAAAATTCTCTATACCCTCTAGCTTATCCTCAAGCTTAGTGCTTGGGGCCATCTTATCTAGGAGGTCACCAAAAATTCAAAATTCTTAAAATGCAAAACTGACCTTATCAAGAGATGTGCTTGATTGAGTTGAGTTGAATGGTGTACTTGATTTCTGAAAACTTCAACTTTTCACCCTTCAAGCTTGACCAATGAAATTCGGATCTGCGACAGATTTTTTGGTTTACTGGTTCATTGGTGCGCAGCTTTTCTGGTTTATTGGTGCACAAGTTTGCAACTTTTCTGGTTCACTGGTGCACAAGTTCCCAGCTTTTCTGGTTCACTGGTGCATAGGTTCACAGTTTTTGTAGTTCACTGGTTTTCTGGTCCAGAAGTCAAACTAGGGTTTGACTTTCCCGGAGATCTACCCACTCAAAAAGTTTGATCTAGGGCTCAAAATTTTGATTTTGAGGAGGAGCATCCAGCCAGGCTCTCAAATTCCAAAAATTTCAACTTTTGCAGAAACCCTAATTTTCACCGGAGGAGGAGAGAGAGGTATTTTCACCTTGTGAAAGATGTCCTATTTAGGCTAGCTTTGATACCATGTTAAGTTTAGCATAAAATTCACAACAAGAGCATAATAAGGATCACTGAAAGAAAAACAATCACAATATAGACATAGATTTATCCTGGGAAACCCTCATGGGGTAGAAAACCCAACAAAGCTTTCCTCAATATAGATGACCAACAAATACCAAGATGTAAACCCCAAACAAGAGCTCCTTCTCCTCCTTCGCAGATCTCTCTCTCTCCTATGCGCAATTCACAAGTGAGTGAGTGAGTGAGTGTGTATGATAAATGAACACACATCCTCTATTTATACTTTACTTCACTTGACTTTTAACCCTAACTGGGCTGACTTCTCCTAGGAGAGTCTAATAACCCCTAAACACTTAACTCATGGCCAACTCCACTAGGGAAGTCTAATAACCCTAGTTACAACATCTTGATGGAGGAATAAACATCTCCAAATATATAATAATGTCCCAACGGAGGAATGAAACATCTCCGGATAAAGTACAAATAGAATATTCTTAGAAGTTACAATATTTCAACAAACATCTCTCATTCATACTATTAACAAGAAGACAAAGTTAAGAAATTAATTACTTCCATACTATTGTTTATGTTTGTTATGCTTCAAAACAGTAGACTGGTGTGTGATAGTCAATATGCAACTGAAAGTTCATGTGAAATCATTTCAAAATATGTTCACTAATGATCTTCATCAATTTAGCCAGCCACATTGTCTATGTTCCTCAATTGAATGGTGGAGAGTTTATCATTTGGTATGTTTTCTTTTGGGGTCATTTCAAAAGTTTTAATCTTTCTAGGAGAGCGTATGAATCAATCAGATATGAACTCTTCCCTAACTAAAACAAAAAAAATCACTACTCTGTGGGAGTAGCAAATTTAAGCTTAAGTCAGTGACGGATAACAACCAACGAGCGAATCCACCATCGATAGAGTGTCCACGCGGGAGGTACTGTGTGAAATTGGAAATCGTGATGGCCTTGATGGTGCGTAACAAGATAACGGCTAAAACTTGCTTCCCCTCGTGATTGTAAAATATCTATGAACGGCCCGTAAAGTCTCGCACGCCCATCCCACTCTATTTTCCCATAAGGCACCTGGTCTCGTGAGGTTCTTGAAACAAGTCTGAAGGGTTTTGTGAGTTGGTTTCATGTCGGGCGAGAAAGTTACTGTGGTGATCCGGAATGCGCAGGAATTTTCTATTACACAAGGCATGATAACCCCATGCGGTTATGTCAACTAGAAAAACTATGAGGGTTGTCGAGTGGGCGCAACTGGATGGTAGGTATGGCCTAGGGTACTTCTCCAAACAAGAATAAACCTAGCCACATCTGGTCAAAACCACTACTTAAAGAACCACCAGGTGCTAGAAACAACCCCATTCCCAACTGGACAGAAAAACCAACTGGTTTGCCTAAAAAAATAATATAACACAACAACGCGGACAAACCAATGGTAAAAAGCGCTTCATCCAAGAGGCAAAGTGCCAAATGAAAGGATGTCGTTTCAAAATGGAGCACAAGGGCATAAAGTGGCCTACCTGGCAGTTGCAGAGTGGTCGCAAGACAAAGTTACGACGTTAGGCGTTTGATGTTCGATGGAAACGGCTTCGATGAACGGCATCACAAAATGGTTAAAAAATGACTTTCACCCTTTACATAACCTTGGGAAACCCTAGTAATTAATGCATAAGGGTAAGATTTGGTGGGTCCATCAATTCATCGAGGTCATTTCAGCACCAAAATAAACAAACTTTCCCATCGTATCATGGAGGGATAAAAATGTCGCCGACGTGTTCCGGCATCTCTCTCGTTTTCACATCGAAACATGTCGCCAGTACTTGTCATTCTATGTCGATTCCTTCTAGGAAACATTTGTCGGTGTCTTTTGTCCTTTGCGCATCGGATCTCTCCCCGTTCTTTGCCGCGGCATTTCGACGTATTTTCACATCTTCGCGCTGAAAGGAATTGGCACCACTTATTAATCCTCGCCGATCATTTTCTATTCATCACGTCATTCTTGTATCGGCACTCACTCTGACTTCTTCATCGGAGGATTTCCTATTTTTCCGGCAACGAGTTTCGATGTAACTCACCTTCACGCAGTGAAACCTTTCGGGTTATTTTCCAAACTTTGTGTCGATTCTTCTCTCGCTGGGGCATTTTCGACATCCCTCTCTGTTTCACGGCGATGTGTTTTGGTGCGACTTTTGATTACATGCTGAAGCGTATCAGTGTGACTCAGTGAGTTTCTTCGACCAACGCAACTTCAAAAAATTATCTAAGTGTTTTGACATGATTCTTTCAAACGTTCCCACCGTTTCGGAGTAAAATGTCGAGTTGTCCCGAAACGGGACTTTAACAAAGAAACCAATTTCGCTCCGACCGTTTCTGCGTAACTCGACAAGTTTCTCCGACTGTTTCGACGAGAAAAATCAAGTTGTACTTAGCCCAAAAACTTGCTTTCTTCACTTGATTCTAGGAAAATTTCTAAGTGACAAAAGCGAACTTTCCTAGGATGAGCTAAACTCTAAGTAAAATCAAAACTAGAAGGAGGGGGCCTACAATTTCGAGAAAATTTTGGGGATATGGTTGCAGCAAAAACAAGTCCCTCTCTCACCGAGTGCGCCCTCATGAGTTGGATTAGAGTGTCTCTTGGTGTAGCCACCAGATGTGTAAATCTAGTTTACTATTATGGGAATGTAACTCTCATGCTTGTGTCCCTCTCTCTCCCAATTTGAATTGCTCATGAAGGAATTTGAATTGCTTGTGTTGGCTAGTCACACTTGTGTGTTGGTTCATGCTTTTTCTCTTGTGCTAGGTTTTTTCACTTGTGGTTCTATTTCCCTACTATTGGTATGAGATCCTTGTTGGTCATTGCGCCCTTGTGGATCCTGTTCCCAAGCTGAGTTACTCTGGAGCCACTAGTGTATGTCCTGGAATTGCCTATGAAGATCCTGGATTGGCAGCAGAGGTGAGGTCCATTGCCATTGGATTTGAGGTTGGATAGAGTTGTGTATTTCCTCTAGAAATCCCTGTTTGCATCAAGGGTGAGGTCCACTTCATTGTATTTGAGGTTGTCCTGGATCCACTATAATTTCCCTGGATTGGAAGTGCTACTTGCCATTGGGTTGTGGTTGGATTGTTTTCCTGGAGCCACTAGAATTGCCCTGGAGTGGAAGTAGAGGCCATACTTGCCATTGGGTTGTGGTTGGATTGATTTCTTGAGAGAATTTGTGGTTGAGTGCGCACTTTCTTGTGGCATCATGGTTCCAACTCGAGGGTGACCATTGCAAAGTGAGTTTTCACTTGCATTGTGTCTACGACTAGGTGGAACGTGGCACAGTCGATTCCAGTTGTGTATTTGGAAAAGATAAGTGCTTTATATCATGTTTGTTTAATTTATTTGGATATGATATGATTTATTTATGGATTCACAAGAAATTTTTTATGAAATGTATGAGCTATTTGTGGAAGAAATTTCTCATGGAATTCAATCTATTTATGCAAGTAAATTTTGTGAAGGAATTTGAAACTAGTTTTGGGATTTTGTGCACAAATTGTTTGAGGAAATTATTCTTTGGAACCTATGCTACATAACTGATATTTATTTCCCTATTCATTATACAATGTGTATTTTAATGGTATGGTAGCCTCATAATGGTTTAAGACACTTCTATTTGATTCTTCTACCTTTTATTTGAAGACTAGTTCTTTGATTGGATTGTTTTGCATAGTTTGGAGACTTGGCACATGAAGTGTTTGTAAAAATGACTAAGTGTTATTTTTATGTTTATGTCTGAGAAATACACTTGAAATATGTGTGAGAATGTGAGGGGAAATCTTTTTGATAGTGTTTGGGAAATGTCTACCGAAATTCTAGATCAATTTCCAATTTCTAGCTCCTTCAATGGAATTGTTTTGAGTAGATTTGTGAGTTTGCATATGAAGTGTTTGAAAAAATGTTCAAATGAGATATACCTCTGTTATGACTGATCAAACATTTTATTTAGATTTGGAATGAAATTTGAATGATTCTATGAGCTGTGGATTTAATTATTCTAGCAATTCCTAGAATTACTAGTCAATTCAGATGAGTAGGATTAGCTAGTTTTGTGGATTATTAATGGAATGTATATGGGTGGAAAGCTACAGACATATGAATGTAGGTGACCAGTTCTATGTTTCCCATGAGCTACAATAGTCACATATTTCTCTTTATTTGGAATTTGGAAAGTTAAATTGGAAAGTAGGTACATTGCGGAGAAAATTGATAACTAGTTGTGGATTGAAATCTATGTTTTTGTATAAACGGAATGCTACAGCCATGTGCTATGTTTATAAAATTTTATTGTGCTATAGGTGTCTACTTATCAGGTGTGATCATTTACTTATGTATGCATTTCATTTTGTTTCAGTTATTTATACTCAAATCCTTTCGGTGAATGTTAACTAGTTTCATTGGAATTGATGGAAAAGATCACCTTATGTGCAATTCGAATGATCTACAAATAAACCTTTAATTGGTTGTAGGTGCACGCATAAATATGTTGTTAATGTTTGTAGGATTTGTTTTGGGTTTCATGGCATGGTTACAAGTTGATTTTGTTCAATACTAGCTACTTATATTGGAAAATTAATTAACTAGTCTTGTGGACTCTCTTTCGTAATTACCATGATTAATTATTGTAATTTTGGTAATTTGTGAGATTTTAGATTGCCTAGATCTAGATTCAATAGGACAACTTCACTTGGAATATTTATGAGAATAAGAAAAGAAGAATGGAGAAGATGTCTTGAGAAAAAAACATTGTGTATTATTCATCAATATGTTTACAATATATAATACATCCTCAAGAGAGAAAATAGAATGCCTTTAAGGCAAGTTGTAAAGCACAAAAAGAGAAGGCTTACTAAAGGCATAAAAACCCCATAGGTGTCAAAAGCACCTTCCAAATCAGTCAAGAGGCTCACAAATTAGCTAAATATGGTATGGAATTTAATGAGTGATGAAATTGGAATGTGATGATGAATTTGGAGAGAAGAAAGAGGTGGAGGTCGAATTGGCCAAGTGGAGACAATTTCCTAGTCAACTAGCTTTACCTTATCCACTAGAAAGCATACAAAGTAGGATAAAGTTGTCTAAATAAGAAAGGCGTCTTTATAACTCATAAATGGAAAGAAATCAACTAGAATCATAGGAAATATTATCTAGAATCTCCTCAAGTGCTCCCTAGTGACTCGAGATGGCATGTGGTCCCATAAAAGACAAAACTAGGCCAAATTACCTAGTCAACACTTAGGAAATTAATCAAAAATTATTAATAAATTATATCGTAAGTCTAAAGTGGTATGAATGGGTTTTTAATACTCCAATACCCCCCCTTAATCCTGAATTTATGTGGTAAATATCAGGAATATAGGTCCCAAGCAACAAGGCTTATGGTCACCCCAACACAAAAATTTATTAGTCCATGTAAAACGAGGAAACAGGGAAAACCTCATGGGAAAAAAACCCTCCCTAAAAAATGGACATGTATAAATGTCTCCATACTGTCTTGTTCTTCATTTGGAGGAGCTAAATGAACTGCTCTTGAGTAACAGACTTGATGAATAGGTTGTGGATGCCATGATCATCCATTAATACATCAATGTAGTGTAGGAAAAAACCATGTGTAAAGGCCCCATGAAACTCATCATCTGATGATGGAGGAGCATCATATGAACGCTTCTTGTTGTTAAACATGCATTATCTGATATGGATACATAATCAATTATGGAAAAAAGATCTGTGCAAACTCCTTCTCAAAGAGCATCAATGGAATCAACATGATCAACTTCTTGTGCAGCTGCAATATGGTGAATCAAACCTTGTACCTTCTAATAAAACTAATGTAGAACCTTTCTGATATTGTAAAGGAGCTCATGCAGCTCTAAAATATCAGAATATGATTCATATGGAGCAGCAAACAACAAAGGTGTAGTGTCTCCATGATCGTATAGGGTTTCAGAAGGAAAAGAGTGAGCAACTAGATCACCTTGACAGTTGGGTGAGTCTGAAGGATTTGAGGACTTGACATTTGAACCATGAGTGATGGGATCAGGTCTAGACATGTGGAAAAATAGTCTAATGGTGGCCAAATACATGGCTATCCAACCAATGAAAGATATGGCAGACATAAGAACAACAAAGACAAGTGACACGGTGTGGGAAACCGTGGAATTGTGTGGTTTCTTAATTGGAGAACTTGGCGGAAACCAATGCTTTGGAAAATGCAACATCCCTAGTTGAGGAAAAAATTGCAGAAGATCATAGGTATCAAACTGATATAATGGAAGAGGACCAACTGGATGAGGTTGAAGACATGGACCTCGAAGAATTAGATCTTAATGAAATTGAGAAAGAATGCAATAAAAAAGGGAAGGGTTACATTTCGAAAAGATAGCTTGAGCTCCTGAAGGAAGCCATCCTGAAAACCAGGGCAACTCCTAAACTAGGAGTTGCTAAGGAACCCCAGAGAAGAAGCAAAAGAAAACAGCCGGAAGAGGGGGAAAGGAGAGGGAAAAAAATGAATAAGCAAAGAATAGCAGAGGTTGGAACCAAATTGATAGAATCAAGTCAATACCCAACAATTCCGGCGGCCTTCTCTGAAGTAAATAAGGTTCCCCAATGAAGGTGTTAACATGGAATATTTGTGGGGTGAATAATCCCCACAAAATCAAGACTCTGAAAAATAAAGCGAGAAAGGAAAAGCCTATGATAATCTATTTACAGGAAGCCAAGTGTGGATCTGAAACAATGAAGGTGATAGGGAAAAAAGTGTGGAAAGGATGTGAAACGATGAATATTGATGCACATGGAATGGCGGGTTGTATGGCCTTTCTGTGGGATCCAGAAGAAGTAACTCTTTCAAATTTATGGGCTACAAAAGGACTACTCACAGCTGATTTCCGAATATGCAATACCCAGACCATTGGTACCCTTACCAATGTTTATGGTCCTAGTATCTTTTCGCACAAGCTTGCTTTCCTGGAATCCCTATCTTGGGACGCTCGTTGGATTGGTAATAAGCCATGGATAATTGGGGGTGATTTCAAGTTGATCACTTCCCTCGAAGAAAAGAAGGGGGGAAGAAGAACTTTGGGAATAGTAAATGAGGCTTTTAAAATTTTTATTGAAGACAATAATCTGGTCGATGTAGAAACTGGAAATGGTTGGTTCACCTGGAACAACAAAAGAGGGGGGGACCACCACGTGGCCTCTCGTCTAGATCGATTCCTGGTCATAGAAGGGATTTTCAATAGAGGCGGAGACATGTCTACATTGGTTCTCCCCTCCGCCGGCTACAATCATTGGTCAGTTTGTCTGCAATGGGACGGACAGGGGCCGCCAATCAAGTGCCCCTTCCGCTTTGAAAAATTATGTTTGGAGAACAAAGACTTCAAATCATTAGTCACTCAATGGTGGCAGGACTCCCCAACCTCAGAGGGTACCGGGATGTACCAATTTCAACAGAAACTGAAATACCTTAAATCCAAGATCCATACTTGGAACAAAGAAGAATTTGGAAACATTTTTGAAGACAAAAAGAGACTATCAAAACAACTGGAGGATATCCAACACAAAGGAATGAATATGAGCTATCATGAGGAGATAAGACGTTTAGAAGAGTCCACCCTCCAACTCCTAAATGATTGTGAGTTGCATAAGGAAATTTATTGGCAAACAAAGTCCAAGAATCAATGGCTTCAAGAAGGAGAGTGCAACACCAAGTTCTTCCACCAATATGTTATCCAGAACAGACAAAAGAATAGAATCCATCGCTTAAAATTAGAAGGTGGCTCTTACATTGAAAAAAGGGAGGACCTGGAAGAAGAAATGGTGGGTTATTTTGAGAACATCTTGACAGAGGATAGGGCCGACCGACCCTTGGACATTACTAATATAACCCATAACATTCCCTATCTGGATACTCTGGACGAAAATATGCTCCTAACCAAACCAGTTGAGATGTTAGAAGTCGAGGATGCAGTCAATCAAATGGCCAATGGAAAAGCCCCGGGCCCTGATGAGTTCACCACCAACTTCTTTCATTACTTCTGAGATCTTATAAAGAAGGAAGACGGGTTAATTGTGGAGGACTCCAGACGAACTAGAACAGTTTTCAAGGCGTTCAATGCTACATTCCTTACCCTCATTCCTAAAAACGAAGGCGCGGACTCTCTAGGTAAGTTTAGACCTATAACTCTTTGTAATTTTATCTACAAGATCATTACCAAGGTTATGGCCAATCGATTGAAACCCATTCTCTCATGCCTGATCTCCCCAGAACAATCATGCTTTGTGGAGGGGAGACAAAACATGGATGGAGTGATTCTGGCTCATGAGGTAATTCATTCCTTAAAAAACACCAAGAATTCAGGTATGCTCCTCAAATTAGATATCTCAAAAGCCTATGATAAACTAAGCTGGCAATTCATGCGCGAAATGCTCAGAGCCTTTGGTTTTTGCCAGGAGTGCATTGAGTGGACGATGGATCTCACCTCCTCTACTTTCTTCTCTATTCTTCTGAATGGAACTCCCACCCATACTTTAATTCATGGAGAGGTATCAGACAAGGGGACCCCTTATCTCCTTTCCTTTTTATCTTAATGGCAGAAGGATTGGGGAGGACGATCAAAGCTAAGACCGAATAGGGGGATATCAAAGGACTAATTCTCCACCCTAGTGTTGATACACAAACCCACAAACAAGTTGTTGATGACACGATGCTAATGGGCCACCCTTCAGTCCATGAAGCAAGAGATCTCAAGAAAAGTCTCACTACCTTTGCGAAAGCCTTGGGCCTGGAAGTTAACATAGAAAAATATCAAAACTTTTTCTTCAACACTTCCAAGATTACTCAAATAAATATCAACCGCATCCTGGGCTTCCAAGGGAGCTCCCTTCCGTCCAAATACCTTGGAGCGCCTCTTGCGGCCAGAGTCATAAGGAGAGTGTCTTGGGAGGACCTTTTGGACCATATAAAAAGAGACTATCCAATTGGACTCTAAGGCCTCTTAATATTGCCAGCAAAGTCACCCTAATCAAATCAATTGTGCAAGCGATGCCTATCTATCTCTTTTCTTCCATGGATGCCCCTAAGTCCGTTCTCAAAGACCTAAGGGCTATTCAGCGAAACTTTCTTTGGGTAGGAAAAGTTGATAAGCTCAAATGGGCCCTAGTTAGTTGGGACAATATCTGTCAGCCAAAATCAAATGGTGGTCTTGGGATACGAGACCCGGAGAAAAACAACGATGTGTTGGGTAATAAAATATGGTGGAATTGGGTCTCACACACTTCGGAACCTTGGGAAAAGTTGTGGCATGTGAAATATGCCCCCAACCACCTGAAGGAAGACCTAATTCATTATGATGAAGAAAAACCAGGCCCATTTATCTGGCAAACTTCCTTCCATGGTAGAAGTGTTATTCAAGATCATAGCTTCTGGGAAGTTAGAAACCGTGACTTGGTAAACATTTGGGAATATTCGTGGCTATAGATGCCAAAATTGGCTAGTATTGAGAACATGGAAACCTGTCAGGCTAACTGCAGAGTACTTGGTTTAACCAAGGTTAACCAATACTGGAAACTTGATTCAGATATTAATGGCTACAAGGAATGGCAACAACCCGAGTGGTGGGATCAAAGGGTCTCAAACAAAGAGTGGACGAGGATCTGAGACAGTATCCAAGGAAGATGCATCCAGTCCCAAGAGGGTCCTGATAAACTGCATTGGGAGTACTCCACCCGCGACACTTCAATACTAAAGAACCCTATGACCTCTAGACCAACAATCACGAGGAGCAACCAAATGAAATCTAGAAAAACTTATGGAAAATGAATCCATGGCCAAAGGTTGCCACCTTCATATGGGTCGTCACTCATAGGAAAATCTTGATAGGTGAAAACCTCTGAAAACGTGGCGTATCGGGCCCCACACAATGCACTTTGTGTTACCAGAATGAGGAATGCTTAGATCACCTTCTCGACTCTTGTCCCTTTGTCTCTGTTGTCTGGGACAGAGGCACAAAAATCTTTAGAAAATCAAATCGCTCCAGAGGAAACCCTACCCATACAATCAGAGATTGGGATCTTCTTTCCTTCCTGAACCCAATTGTGAAATCCATTTGGACCTCCTTCCCAGGGTTCATGATGCGGGAAATATGGAAAGAGCGCAACAGGAGGATCTTCCAAGACTAAAGCTTCATGCCAAAACAGATATGGTCGAAAATCAAGAAAAACATTCAGGAGACCATCAGAGTCACCCCTTGGAATGAAAAATACTAGGAAGTCAATGACATTGCACGTAGAATCCTAATGAAATGGGGTGTGATCAAATCCAATAAAACTAGTACATAGAGGAAGGAAAAGCATACCATAGTGAGCAGCCCAAACCATTGGACGTCTCCCCCACCTGGAACATTCAAATTAAACTTTGATGGAGCCTCGAAAGGCAATCCGGGTCCAGCTAGGTTTGGTAGTGTTATTTGAAATGCACGAGGTGAAATTCTACAAGTCTACCTGGGAAGCATAGGTGAGGACACCAACAATGCCACAAAAATAGATAGACTCCTTACTAGTCTAAACTTGGTTCTCCAACTAGTTCTGATGCTAACAACCATCAAGGGTGACTCCCGCCTAATCATCTAGATAGCACGCAATCTCCAAAATGGCAAGAAACCATCCAAGGTGGCAGCCAGTTGGAGGATTTCTTATAGAGTTGAAAAATTGGCTATGTTAACTCACAACCCCCACGCGTGGTCCTTTGAGCACGTCCGCAGAAATGGAAACAAGGTTGCCGACCACCTGACTAATTTGGGAGTGGATACCCCGCATCGCTTCTGGGTGGGCCAGCTGGAAGATCTCGCGGACCTAGAATGAACCACTAACTACGTCGAGATGGCGGCGGAAGACACACGAGCGAGACGGGACAGCGGGAGTGACACGAGGATCGCATTCAGTTCTCACAGCATGCCACACATGGAGGAACTAATTGACAGTTGGAATAAGGATAATTCCCATCATGTGGAAGGTGAAAGTACGAACCGATTAAACCTCCACAATAATGAACCTTTAGGGACCTTTGAAAACTATCATGGCCAAACCATATGATCGATCCCTAGTACAGAGGATGACCTCGACAACCCTACGGCTCACATCAGGCATGGGGAAGGACGAAATCAAGTGGATGAATGCTCCTAATGTCGCCATTATTTCGGCATTCAAGGAACGAAAGATGACAATTACTATAAGACGTAGGTGGAAGTTCGTGCTTTTTCGCATAAATCTCGGGTCTATCCTGCTCCTGATAACAGAAAGCTACAGTAGGAACCTTGTGAGTAAGAAAAGGATCTGTATACAAACATCTAGGGGAAGGATGGCCCCTAGGAAGCAAAATGGGAAGAAGGCCCTGCGCGACATGAAAAAGGGCAAAGCTTCGGTCAAGAAGGAGCAGAATAAAGCCCTTGAAGTGACCCGGTTCTTCAGGGACAGAATCCCTACTATCATCAAGGACGAAATTGAACGAGTGGAAAAATACCTATGGGAGAAGGTTAAAGCCATGACCTTGGATGAGTTAAGGGAGGAAGTGGATGATTGGGTCCTGGACCCAGGCACGATTGTTGGCCGCCTCTCGGCTTATGACCGGATGATGGCCTCCTTCTGGGTCATGAAAGGACTCCTGCCGCATGTCCTCATGGAGCGTGAATATAAGGCTGCTGGAAAAGAGGAACCAATCCACGCCTAGAAAGCTCACTACTAGGATTGCAAGCTCATGCACCACAAAATTGACCTCATAGATGGTAAAGTTGGCATCTTGATCCATCCTGCCTATGTTTCGAATTTGGAAGGTGGTATGGTGAGAGTTCAGGTTCTTGACGATGATGCAAAACCCTCCTCAGGCCGAACTCGCTTCCCTCTCCACCACTCTAGCCCGAAGCCAACAACGGGAATCTGAAGGTCCTTCTTGGGAATCTATGCTCCAGTCTGGGTCGAAAGTATTTTGTTCTGTTCTGTTTGTTTTGTTGCATTATGTATTTAGTTTCTCTCTCAGCACTGGTTGCCATTACAAATGTATAAGACCCACAATCCTACAAAAGAGACTTTTGGTTTAGTAATAGGTGAATCTGTCAAAGTTAACTTGAGTCTTAGTCTATGTTGCACTCTTGATGTTTTGAGTCGGTGTAATAGAAGTCGAGTCTAGATAGAGGATATCAGACAGGCAGCAGGTTTACACACTGGCTAGGCCACCTGTTTTGAAGACATTGTAACTTTGTTTTAGTAATACAAGTTTCTTATTTTACAAAATAAAAATAAAAATTAGGAAGATACTAATGATTACATGTGGTCATGAATAATATGGTAAATCAATGTTCTTTTCATAGCAAGGAAGAGTTGATTATTGTTTATTTAAAAGCAGTGTTTGTAGATGTTGAGGTAGTTTCCCTCATGTCGCCCAACACTATCACAAGTGAATTCCTGGTTCATAAGGTTTGTGATTGCAGTCATTCAAGGGTATCATTTAATCTCAAATTGCAATTGATGAAGCAACTTTTTGTCAAACCATTATATCCTCAATTCTACGCTAGAAGAAACACCCAACTGCCACCATCTAAAAGCACCACATTTAGTCTCGTGATTATTCATAGCGACTATTCAAAGAAAAATAAAAAATAAAAAATAAATTATTAACTAATGACTTACTGCAAACGACGAGAGTTATATACAATTTAGCTAACCTTTTTTAAGGTGGAAACACCACCATTTCCTACGGTCACAACCTTTCCATACAATGATAAAAAAAGGTGAAAGGTGATATAAAAGTATTATTATAAAAAGGAAACAACACTAGTGCTAATGGAATCTCAAAAGAAATAGTGAGTTTTTTTTTAAGTGGGGTAATATGTTTAAGTGGAAGAAGCTACATAGGATGTGTGTGTGTGTGTGTGTGTGTGTGTGTGTGTGTGTGTGTGCGCGCGTGCGTGCGTGTGTGTGTGTGTGTGTGTGTGTACATTATACATATCCATATGTGTGTGTGTGTGTGGATTAATTCAGGGAGAGATAAATGCCTTAAGTTATTCAATGATAATTATTAAAAAAGAATTGGGAGTTAAGAATAATTATTAAATCGCCCTTTTTAAGTGAGAGATAATGTTCACAATCCTCGAAGAGTATCTAGAATAGAAGATGAATTCATCGATAGAGCTTTGAGGACAAAGCTTCCTCGAAGACAACGACAATGTTATGAATATAGTATATATAAAACAATAAATAAATTACAATACAATCATAATAATATTAAAGTTTAAGTATATTTAAATATTAATATTATTGTAATATTGAAGGCGTGCCTCCATAAGGACATGACCTTATGTGAAGGGTCACCACCAAATGTATATATATGAGGCTATTCTTATTGTACTAAATCATCTTATCTTTGTATAATTTATCCATATACATTTTATAAATTATATTTATATATTTTAAGCTTTTATTCCGCTATGTTACATAAAGTAGCCAACTCATGCATGTAGAAAGACCTTAGGAATTCTCTTTAGGCCAAGCTTGACAAAGGGAAAGGGTTTCATTATGTTAACTAAGAATTGTTTGCACCCCAGGAAACTTCAGGGGACTAATCATTATTCGCACCAAGGTCCAAGCCCACGCATCATGTTTAAAATGGGTGATCTGGGCTATATAAAGAAAATAAGCATGGAAAGTTGTCCTAAAGCATTGAATCTATCAAAGGTAGGTTCTTGAGTTTGAGAAATCCTATGACTGGGTTGAATGACCCTTCATCTTGGCAATGCTTTAGGTATCGGGGTTTGGTACAACCTTCATTAATAATGTCGAAACCCTTTTTGTATATGGCTTAATTTGTCTTCCCATCAACACAACCTCTTCTTAAGAGATTGGGTTTTCTGGTCTTTTTTGGCATAGATAAAAATATAATCTTTGTTCATATACATAAAAAATATTACATGTTTCATGTGCATAAAGCACTTCAAAAGAGGTCTTCCCCTTAGTCAAACTTGTCCCAAAAGTTTCTCAAGAAGTACAATCAACAACTTCTATTTTGATCCTCTAGCAAAATTCTAGAACCGATATACCTTGATCAAAAAACATATATAGAGCAAATAAACAATGACTTTAGATCGATTAATACAAGCCCATAGAAAATCCATTCCTGAACACAATCGAAATATCCAGCCTTCCTGAATCTGGATACCCTCTTTACATAGTATGTCAACCGCTATATTGAGTTTCCTGTATATGTGAGTGATTGAAAAGTGATCAAATCTAACATTAATATCCTTAACACTATCACACAAAGGCCTAATCATGAAATTTTGGATATGTGAAGATCTGATAATCCAATTAATTAATAAAGAATAATCACCATAAATCTAAAAATTTGAAGTATTCCTTTCCAAAGCACTTTTTATTAGTAACTTTAATGTCATAAATTTTGTTGAGTTGTTTGATTAAACCCCGATACCAGCTTTAAATTTTATAAAATGATCATCTTAGAAAGATAAGACCCCTCTAACACTAGCTCCACACTCTGGAGACCTTCTGACCTTCTTGAATCAGGAGACCATCTTTACATGGTCTATCAACCATTGTATTGAGTTTCCTATTGTTGACGCCCGAAAATGTCCTTGCATTGACAGTAGGGGTTCTCCTTAGTAGAAAGTCCCAATTAGACCTTAAACCATTTGGAATAGGGAACTCATCTGAATTCTATCCCGACTACCGTTCACTGGTTTGGGTTTCATTGATTGTGGCCCGATCCACCATTTAGGGTTTTATTTTAAGAAAATGAAATGTAATATGAAATAATCTAAGATGTAGTCCTAAGCTACACTAACCCATCCTCTCTAGGAGAAAGATTACAAATACAAGCAATGAGATAGCATTGATACACATATTCTGAAACCAAATAGTTGTAAATTAGACATGTATAACAATAACATAATGATTATGAATGTCAAAACAGTCACAACATCATAATATTATGCAGCCACAACTCGTAGAAAGTAAAGATAGCACAAAAATACATATATAGCAAAAAACAGAAGAGTATAGGAATAATCCACTAGAAATCAAGAACAACCTTATTGCATATAGGCATGAGACAAAGAGAGAAACAATACCACAACATTCATCCACACCGTAGCCATAATCCTATGCAAACTTGGGCCCATTAGCTTCTCCATTCAATAACATAAATAGTTCTTACAAAATGAGCAATGAAATCTCTAGCCAAAAGTCTAGTTCTCTTCCTTCCCTTTCTTTTGTAATCTTTACATAAGTAACTCCCAAAGTGACCATTTAGATTCCTCATAGTCGATTATGACTTTTGGGTTTCCAAGGAACATGTCACTTTGGAGTTTTGTTTCTCTCCTAAAAGAAATAAAAGTTAATTTTCAAGGGGGGACGTTCCCTTGTGACTTTATGAATTGATCCCAAATTAGTCCAAAATCATATGTAATGATATTTAATTGTTAGGGCCTAAGTAACCATAGGGAGACTTCATGTGCAGTTGTCTCCTTGGTGGTGGATGAGTGGCATACTGTCATCAAGTGTACCTTGCATGTGGGGATTTCAAATTAGTCTTGCGAAACTTGTGAAGTCACTTGTGAGATCTTTCTCATAGATTCAATTTCCTCATCATTGATCTTTCTCGGCTCTTACATTCGTTGTTCCTTTGTTGTAGGCTCTTCGAAGGTACCTGGGGGTGGCAACTGAAATTTATCAAATACTCTTTCTATTCCCGCATGCACATTCTTGCATTTACTCGATGAAGTGGTGGCCTATTTTTGCAAGGTTAATCCAGCTTTCCGACAATTATCAATGGTTGCACGATCCAACTGTAATTAATGTAAATTTCTCTTTGGCGATTCAGGGGGAATCTCAGCCATTTATCTATATCAGGTTACCATACAATTTAGATTTTCTTTAACTTTGTTGATGTTGCGATCACGCTCCTGGGTACCTTTGATCACAACCTTTAGCCTAACAACAACAATCTGTACCTGTCGGAGCTACCATGTGACTAGTTCCTATGCATGGAAATATTCGTGCTGCAATGCAATGGCGCAAGTGTAAAATTCTGCTTAAATTTGTTTCTCTTCCTTAAATGCTTTTGCCTCCCTTGCTAGTGCATCTTTTTCATTTTGTAGGTTTTCTATTTGAGGTATCATAGCCTTGTTCTTACCTTCAAGGCCCTCTACCTAAGCAATTAATGCATCTTTGTCACTTTGCAAATCCTCTACTAAGATTTCGAATGTTCCTTTTTCTGCTAGCAAGGCATCTAATGCATGTTTCAACTCAACTCCTTCTTTTATGGATTCTAGAAGGTGGTCTTCTAAGAGGCTAATCTTCTTCCAGGCCTAATATAAATCCTTGGTTAGATTTTGTATGTTTAACTCACTTGCCAAAGTAGTAGCCATGTTAGTTAAGGCTATGAGTGTAGGTTCTTTATCGGTACACTTAATGACTGGAGTTTCAAGAGTAATCTCCATCTCTGGCTACGTAGATAGTTTGAGCTCTTTGTGTGTTTTTTGCACAAGCTGTCTCTTCTACTTATCAAAGATGAAAGTATCGATCTTGGCCACTAAATCCTCCTTGGAAGGCATATATAATCCTATTCCAAGCTCCTTTAGCAGGAAGTTCCTTCTAGTGATTGGAATGGTGGAATCGGTAGTGAGCACTTCTATTTCCATATCTTGAGGACCGTTATCTTGTGCCTCCTCTTGTAGACTTTATTCTCCCTATACTTTCTATTGATCTTCTTCGTGTGCTTTTATATCTTCCTCATCTTCTCTCTGAGCCTCTTCTTGTTGTTGTTGCTCCTCGGCTTTCTTATGAGCTTCCTCTTGTTGTATCTACTCTTCAGCTCTTCGCCGCAATTCTTTCTATTTATCCTTTTGTTCTTGTTTCTTTCTTATGTGGGATTCCCCTTCAACATTCTTTTGTTCTTCCAATTGTCTAGATTTTGCCTCGACTTTTCTTCTATCTTCTTCCTCGATAATCTTTTGGGCCTTTTCTGCTTGTTTATGGGCCTCTTATGCTTCTTGTTGTGCCTTCTCTTGGGCTGCCTCTGCTACTTGTTTTTCTTTTTGCATGCAAGCAGAGTCTGCAGTTGAACTCTTACCCTCTTAATAATCCTGGATAAACCTTCAAGAGACCGAGCTCACCTATTGATTTCTTCCTCCATGAAGAACTCATCAATGTATGACCTCAGTGAATTTCACTATTACACACTGGTTTGCTACCTTCTTACGGATATCATATCTCCGGAACTTTTCCTCACCAAAGTGGAAGATGTTCAGAACTTTAGTTATCTCCTCAATTTTCTTTTACCTTAGTCATCCAATGTGCTCTAATGACTATCGACAGAGGTGACCAAGATGCTTTATTGGCCTTGGCTAAAGTGGATGCAATCCTCTTCACGAATGTCTTCCTTACTATTTCCCTCAAGAACATATTATCTGTGACATATTTGGTTATAATGTATGGGGGTTGTGACCCTCAATAGATCCGCAAGTGTGTTCCTCATTTTGTTAAGAACCAATCCCCTAGATTTGTCACCTCATCAATAGTGTGATCTATCATGCATTTGGTTGTTCGCCCATGTATAATTGTGTAAAGATGCATGATGAAATCCTCACAAATTAGTTTGTAATCAGTAGCATGCTATTGTGCCCATAAATATTGATAATAAACATGCACGAGTGGTTCTGGGGGATTGCAGCTCCATCCTATGAAAATAAAATTATTCAAATTGCAGACTACATGTAACAGGTATGAAGACATGTAGAAGTTAGATTGTTGCGTGAGTAGACTTGCTTGTGCACTCATGACTGCATCCTCCATATTGGAGGTGGAATATAGACTGTTGCATGAGTAGACTTGCTTGTGCACTCATGAATGCATCCTCCATATTGGAGGAGAGTATTTTTGCCCAGGTGAATCTTTTATCGAGCAAGGTGACATGATAGAATAAGGGGATCCAATATATCTTGAAGTGCGAAGATTCTAATTCCCTATCTAATATGCACAAGAGGGTGGGTTCTATCCGGTATGGCTTCTTTACCCATTTAGTTTCATATACACCACTCTCTTTGCTGCAGAACTTCTTGCTTGGACCCCATGCTAGTTTGAGGACATTGTATAGTCGATTTTGAGTGACTCAACACACTCATTTGTCATGTTGATATCCGGTGCTGGGAATTTGTAATAATCATTCATGTTGGATGGTTGAAATGAGGTGATGGATCCTCCAGTGGCATCTTTGATGATACGCCTTTTAGCACCTAGGTGAGGAAGTATCCAACCTATTACTTCGACATAGGGGAAGACTTATGATCTAGTTGTTTCCTTATGTAGTCTCGGCCTCTTGATATTTTGATAAATCAATATTTCTTCTTGGTTTTATGCGCATAACACATGGTACACTTCTACCTTAAACAACTTATATATTTCACCCCATTGGTATTCAAGCTCTGACCCTAAGGTTCTCTAGGAATCATCATACTGAAGTGTGAGAGATGGGGTACCTGTTTCCTCTACCATTCCGTCTCTTGGGATACTTCTTGGAAAAATTTGGATTGCTACATGGTTCTTAGTTGCGACATGGAATTACCCTGTGATACAACACACCCAATATCATGTTCCATGAAGGAAAAATTATAGTACTTACAGAGGAAAGCAAAGAAGCACCAATATTTAAGACTTTGTTAACACCCTCAATCATTATTATCTTAAGCAAAACCTTGTATAGAATTAGTTTCTGTCAACAATGCATAGATGTTCAGAGATGTTACATATATGAAATATTATTCATGATTTTCATTTAAAACTCAATGCTTAGGCATAAATACATTAGCGGATTTAAATAATTCTTTATTTACAAATTTCTTTATGACACGCGTCTAGCTTAACATGGACATGGGAAACTTATTCAAAAATATGTGGGTTAGCTTAACATAAATAAATCTTTGATAGAGTGTGGTTATGTCCGTTAATTTGTTTTATTCTCTTGGCATGTGGTTTTGCGATGTTAGCCAAATGTTTACCTAGCAGGGGCGATGGGGCTTAAGCATCTAAACTCAAGGACAGTGTAACTCCTAGATTTTGAGAGGAAATATACATACATATCTCTCTTACCTTGTGGATACTCCCCTAGCACCATTTGGAGTAAAAAAAATGAAAATTCCTCCTAGGTTCCGCGGTGTAACTCCATAGGTCAAAAGGTAATGGGCATGCTTGAGGGCTTTGCCTAAAAGGGCTTCAATGACCACTCCTAACTTTTAAACTTCCAACTCCAAAATGGTTGAGGAGGTTCTCTTATCATCGGCCCATCATCAACAACGGGAATGGAAAACCATATTATATTCATCCTATAGGCTTACCAAATACTAAGGGGAAACGACGAGAGGTATTTACCTAGAATAGGGGTTCGTTCAAGGTTGGGATACCTACTATTTTGATCGTGCTTCCTACTTTGTTGGCTTCGTTAGCTTACTCTACACCAAATGGTATCCTCTTGATGCGCAATGAACAAATGAATATCTTAGTGGAGGGGTTTTATTTTTACAATATGAGCTCCATCAATCCCCTTTCCAGTACATTGGCAGGCTTTCAAATTTCCCAACCAAAACCTATCGACGAGAAACTTCAATCTCCTTGCGCAGACTATCATCAAGATTTTTTACTTTCTTACCAGCCAGCTTTCATTTTTGGGTTGTATATAACTTTCTCATATACATTTTCTATGTAGGCCTATATAAAGAAAAAAAACAATTTCACCAAAAATTATGGTGCAGATTAATTTTTCATTATGGATGTCTCCCATGTCTTCAATGAAAGTTCGATGGTAGTATTGGAAAAAGTTCCCACTATGTGCCTTTGTGATCTTCCACTGACCAAAAGTTAATTGAAGCCCTTCCTTTGAAAGCTTGTCAGCTTCAACATTCCTTTCCCTTGGACATGACAACATGAGAATGAATCAAAGCTTTCTACAAGGCGATGAACTTCCTCAACCAAAGGAAATAAGAGATTATTGTGGCATTTTTTTAATTTGTTTGTCCAGTTTATAACATTCATCCAATCTCCAGATAATTGAATATTGTTGCATCCCTTTTCCTTTGCAAAACATAGAAGGAGTTTCAAAGCCATGATTTCTGCATAATTATTGGTTCCACACCCCCAATTGATAGTTACTTACAAATTGTTCTATTAACCCTTGACACCCCAACATATAATCACAACCCTTACTTAATACAATGTCAATAAAATGATCGGATGACTCTTCACTGCATGTTAGAGCCTGTTATGAAACATCCATGTACGATTTTAAATTAATTAAGCTATAAAAATCACACGAAATATGAAATATGAAGCAAACCACAAGTACTCACAAACTTTGCAATCAACCCTTTTTTGCCTTATTGTCTCATCTTATGCGATGAATGGGTGTCATTTTCTTTTCTTTCTACAACAACAAAACAATTGAAAATCAATATTTTATGCAATGCATCCTTGTGAACTGATGCCCGTGGCCAATGAGTAAATGCACCAACTATCATACAATTGAGATAGGGTGTTGCATTTCAAACAAACTCAATATTGAACAAACATTACATGTTGTCAATGATTCAATCAATGCATTACAATTTTGCATGAATATATAATTTAATGAGAACTTGCACATTATCTCACAATTGGAACAATCAACAAAACCGAAGCAGACAAGGAATTCACACATCTATTAATCACAATGAACACATAGATTTTACCCTCGAAACCCAAACGATAGACTAACTTTGAATGGTTGCTCAATCTTTATTTTTTGACAATTGCAAGGAACTATAATGCAACTTGTGGATCTCTGGACCATTATGCAAATTACCTAGCAAGGATTTTCCTTTGCCTCATCTTCCCCTTTGCTAAAAGACCCTTCTTAATTCAAATTGCAAGAAGATATATGTAGAGTTGGGATAATGGAAAGACCAAGCATCCTCATCCTTTTGTTTCCCATTCTTCATTTTTTTCTCTCCCATTTTGTTTTTTCTCATTTTCTTTCACTTAATTTACTTCTTTCTAATGCTTTCACCGTCTTTTCTTTTTCTTCAACCCTCTTTAATTATTGAATTGCTTGAGGACATCGAGTCTTACAACCATTCATTTTTTGTTCAAATTCATTTTAGATCATAAGACATTATAATGTAAATAATTAATACATTCATTTGTCAAAAATAACCCTCTCCATAGTCCATAATAGCATCTAAGCTAACTCTCGCTTTTTCTTCGGAACCTATGGTCCATGCTAGAAGCTCACTTATCTTTCGAAATTATACAACTAAAGCTTTCCATTTGTTAAATGCATTTCTTATGGATTTTTTGGGATTTCTTATCCAATCCATAGAAGAACCCAAAGCGATATATTTTTGTTCTGAAACATCTCTCCAAAAACCCCTTTAGTGCGATACCTTCCAAATATTATTTCATGCTAAATACTGACCAAAGAAATGCACATCTTTAAGACCCCAACCCCCATATTCCTTTGTTGTTGCAATTATCTTCTATTTAACTAACGCGATGCAATAATTTTTACAATTTGAAGACCATAGAAATTGTCCACATCTTGCCTATGGCCTTTAAAACACCTTTGGGAATAAATTTGAGTGAATGCCACAAAACCAAGATATCATCTAGCACATATTTAACCAAAGTCAACCAATCACCAATTGTAAACCATTTATACTCCAATGATTTATGGGTTCCAATTAACCAACCTTGATACCTTTTGCCACAACTATTGGCTTTATTAAAAAACTTAAATATTTAACTCCTTCCTGGATTTATCTATTTGAATGGAAAGTCCAACAATAATATTTGAACAACCCTTACCTCCAAACCATTAAAACATATGTTGATTTTTGCAATTCTGTCTCCATTTTTGTGGCTTTTCCATCTAGATATAAAATTTACTTCAACTTAGCAGATTCTCTGAAGGTCCCATTCATAAATAATAAGATATTATCAACAAACAAAAGGTGGGTAAGATTACAAGAATGACCTATCCTCACTGATATAATAATACCAATTCCTTTTTCCTCCCTACTACCTTGTTTAGGTCCTCTACTACCAAAAGGAACAACAATGAAGATAAAGGACAACCTTGGTGAAGACTTCATGGTGGATGGAAGGATTTCCCAACTAAGTCATTAATTAGAAGAACAAAAGATGTTGAAGAGACACACTCCATAATACACCTCACCATAAGGAAAGTGAATTCCATAAGCAAAAGTCTTTAGTATAGCTAACTAGTTTAATCACGTGCTTTCGACAAATCCAATTTAAAGATCGATGTAGGAGATTTTTAACTTAGATGGAATGTGTACCCTCCTATGTTCATGCCAAAACCCTAAATTGTTCATGTGATTTAACATCTAAGAAAATACTTTTGACCCTGATAGCCATGACCTTTGAGATAATTTTATACAAAAATGCATGGGGAAATAGGCCCATATTCGTCCAATGACTATGGCATGTCCTTTTTCGATATTAAAGCCATTATTATTGTCTTTAGGGAAATTTAGATCATTCCAAAACCTTTAACCTCCGCGATCACTCTGAGCAAATCATTCTCCAATAACTCATCGAAACCAATAAAGAACTCAACAATCAACCCATCTAACCTTGGGCTTTATCTTTTCTAAAGGACATCAAAATAGTATGTAACTCGTCTGACTATCGGATCAGTAGCCATAAAATCAATGCTCAACATTATGTCACATAAATTTGTAGGAGTGAAACATGCCATGATCACAAGTGTCATTTCAATCTAGATGAACAAACAGATATATCTGTGCAATTCCATTTTTCACTGATTTGTGTGAGAGTCTTTGCACAATAAATATTGACGATTGATCCTTGATGCTGCGAACGGTCCAATTTACCGAGTGGAAATTTTATTAGGTAGAGGTTGATCATGTTGGTTTTGCGCGATGGATTCTCCACCCATCACTCCTCTTTACATCTTATGGCTATATTTTATTGGGGGGTTAACTTTCGTAGAGGTCACATCCATATTTAACTTGCAATCTAACAATTAATTGTGCTTTCAAGGGTGTAATCATGGTTTTAATACCTTTGATTTTTTACATTGATTGTGGGGAGGATAAATTGGACTATTTTTTGAAGCCATCCCTTCACTTTAATGAACCATTAAATTGCTCCTTGAATTATTAAATTGCATTATTTCTTGGAATGGGGAAGAAAAGGTCATACATAGGTAAAACACCAAGGTAAAAAAAAGAAAGGAGGTGGAGGTTTGATTGTGTGGGAGAGGGGGCCATGTAAAAGAGAGGAGATCGAGGTAAGAAGAAGGGGGAATTCTGCATGAACAAATGTGTGGTGGCATATGGACAAGAGCTGTGCAAGAAGGCACGAGGGGAGATAGGAGACCTAAAGACAAGGAGAGGGTCTGCGTGAAGAGAGGAAGCCAGGGTAAGTTTTAGTACCTAAGTCTGCACCTAGGGTTTCTATATTTAGACCTTACATTTTTTGAACCTAGACCAATCCCATCGGTCATTTTTAACTGTTAGTCTTGGGTAAACTTTTACCCAATGCTTACTCATCCTATGATACTATGCTTTTGCTTCAAATTTTGATTCTTAGTTAGTGAAATATGATAAGATGGCACAATATGCATAGAGCTTGCTATGTTCATTAATTCTTGTAGGTGTTTATTTTCTTGGTTAAATGATCTTTGTGTTTTAAAAGTGAAACTTAGCAGCAAAATAGAGTTTTCCTTGGGAAAAGCAATGCACAACAGAACGGTGGAAAGGAAATGCTACAAAACTAAGCGCCACAAAACTGTCAAATCACAGCGCTACCAAACCTGTGTGCCAACGCTACAAAATTTGTCAAAACAATAATTTCAAGACGACCTTTAGTCATATCAAGTTTCTAAGGTTCCTCAATCATAACAGATGGTGTAAGGTTAGTGGGTTATGATGAATTTATATGGTGGTAAGGTTTCTCAAATCCCTCACATACTCTATATGACAAGCTAACTCATGACTTTTGATGATGCCTGGTACCGTCAGGAAAATTAGAACTGTTAGTTATATATTTTCCTTGAAATGTTATCTGCTCTCACTGCTCATAGTTTGTTGATGTGAATGTGAAATTATGAGTGGCATTTTAGCTTTTTCTTTGCAGTATTCAAACATATCTAATGTGCCTTCACAAAAAAGTGGGCATGTGGTTCGATATGAACCAGAGGGATATGAACTTCTTGAGGCTTACCCTGAGTTTGGAGTAAAATTCAGAAGAGCAGGTTGGTTTCGCTTATGCGAGAAGCTTCAAGGGCATCACACAACAGTGGCTCAATCATTTGTAGAAAGTTTTGATGGAAATAATGTCATAATGGGATATTTAACCTTTCCAGTGACAAAAAATTCAATAGCTATAGTAGGGGAATTGCCACGAGATGGAGAATGTTGGTTTAAGATTGCCAGCAGTGTCAACGCTGGTGACTACAATCGTTTTCTTAAGAAGGAGTTGTAGAACCCATAATGGTGAAAGGGCATTCCTCGAACGGGGATGACGGAAGAATATAGCTATTTATTGAAATCAGTTTAGAGATATGTCATGGGAGAAGGAAGGTATGTAACCGTTTATCTGTATCATATGAGGTTCCTCCTGCATTTAGATGGGATATCTAAAATGAGACCCGAAAGACTTGAATGCCGAAAGAGGAGGAGAAGAGATAGCTTCAAAACTGAAGCAAACAATGAACCAGCTGTGAGAAATACAAAGTAGTGAGATCTGGGCTATGAATAACATAGATGGACAAACATAGAATAAATATGCCACATGGAGGGGTGAGGCTCAAAGAGGGTTCTTTGAGCCTCACCTCTCAAACTATACTAAGAAAGACACTCAAAACCAATACCCCAATAATAACTCAATAAAATAAGAGAAATGTATGATAGAAACCAAATGAGTAACTTGTTATCATGAGAAGGCTTGCTAGGCCTTTATATAGCATTATTACAATGTGTCTTGAGGCCATACCATGGGCCAAAACTATGTGCTACCAAATACCATGGATATGAGAGGGTGGTCTCTCTATTTAATGCTTTTATGATAAATGGGAGAGGGTGGCCTCTCCATTTAATGCTTTTATGGCTTATCCATCCGAATTTAGACCATATGCCCCCTAAAATTCGGATCATTCCTCCCCCCTTAGAAAATGATGGTCCCCATCATTTCATGCTAAAAAGAGACCCATGATTACAATGTGCTAGTTACTAATGAAGAGAAGGGTTTTGTGTGGTTGACCCATAACCATGGGTTTTGCGAGGTTGACCCATAACCATGGGTTTTGCGAGGTTGACCCATAACCGTGATGGCAATGGCAAGCTTGATTCCAATGAAGAGAAGAGTTTTGTGTGGTTGACTCAGAACCATGGGTTTTGTGTGGTTGACCCATAACCGTGGGTTTTATGTGGTTGACCCATAACCATGGTGGCAATGACAAGCTTGTTTCCACTGAAGAGAAGGGTTTTGTGTGGTTAACCCATAACTGTGGGTTTTGTGTGGTTGACCCACAACCATGATTACAATACATAACTGTGGGTTTTGTGTGGTTGACCCATAACCATGGGTTTTGTGTGGTTGACCCATAATCGTGATTACAATACATAAATGTGGGTTTTGTGTGGTCCCTCCCATAACCATGGGTTTTCTGTGGTTGACCCAGAACCATAGGGTTTATGTGGTTAACCATAACCATGATTACATTAAGATTAAAAAAAATTGAAAATTCATGATCTTTGGTGTAGTTGATGTCTTGCTGCAAATCCATTCATAGCTTTTGATGCATGTACTGAAATTGAATTCCATTGAAGACCCATTTGAGATCTCTAAAAGACCTTTACATCCATATAACATACTTGCTCTGGGGTGGCCCAGAGATTGAGAAAATGTTTGTTGAAGTTTAAGAGACGCGTGCACACTATTTTGCAGACAAATGTTACTTCAATCGATGATATCTCTCAAACCAGAAATCAAAATGGAAAAATACAAAATACCCATTTTAGCTGACGGAAAGAGCTTTCCAATGAGATATTATAGAGCCTCTGAAACATTTTTTGGAGTCTGTAGCTTTTGTTCAAAGTTGTTGTACATCCGGCCGCATTGTGTACAAACATGTACTACTTCAAACAAAAATATCTCACAAACCAGAAAACGAAATGAAATTCCGTGAAATACCCATTTTAGCTGATAGAAAGATCTTTCCAATGAGCTATGGTAGAGCCTGTGAGACATTCTGTGGAGTCTGTAGCACTTGTTTAAAGTTGTTGTACGTCCAACCGCATTATGCACAAACATGTGCTACTTCAAGCAAACATATCTCACAAACCGGGAAACGAAATGAAATTCCGTGAAATACCCATTTGAGCTGAAGGAAATACCTTTCCAATAAGATATGGTAGAGCCTCTGAAACATCCTGTGCAGTCCATGGAACCTGTTCAAAGTTTGCTGAATGTGAGAGTGTTGAGTATAGAGATGCCAAGGGTTTGTAGAGAAGCATGGGTTGTTGTAGAGGTTGTGGAACCTCCGTTGAACCTGCATCATGCTTCAAAATATTGTCCCGATGGAGAACGTACCCACTCTGATACCACTGATCCGGATCTTGGAGGCTGAGACCCGGAAGACTTAAATGTCGAGAGAGGAGGAGAAGAGGTAGCTTCAAAACTGAAGCAAACAATGAACCAGCTGTGAGAAATACAAAGTAGTGAGATCTGGGTTATGAATAACATAGATGGACAAATATAGAATAAATATGCCACATGAAGGGGTGAGGCTCAAAGAGGGTTCTTTGAGCCTCACCTCTCAAACTATACTAAGAAAGACACTCAAAACGAATACCCCAATAATAACTCAATAAAATAAGAGAAATGTAGGATAGAAACCAAATGAGTAACTTGTTATCATGATAAGGCTTGCTAGGCCTTTATATAGCATTATTATAATGTGTCTTGAGGCCATACCATGGGCCAAAACTATGTGCTACCAAATACCATGGATATGAGAGGGTGGCCTCTCTATTTAATGCTTTTATGATAAATGGGAGAGGGTGGCCTCTCCATTTAATGCTTTTATGGCTTATCCATCCGAATTTAGACCATATGCCCCCTAAAATTCAGATCAAATCTACCCTTTTATTTCTTGAAGAGCTTTACCAAAATGGCAGCTAGGGTTAGGCATTTCCCTAAAAGCCAACATAGTATCTTCCACGAGGCTTTAATAAAAGTGCTTGTAATAGAGGAAATAAACAAATTTGGCAAATATTGGAACCATTTCTTGCTATTCTATAGTTTCGAAACCCTAAATGCTAAGTCTCAGCAAAATACAGTAAAAAATCTTTGTGATAATTATAGGCTTTTTGAAACATTTGAAGATATAGAAATTAATGATTATGCTTTAGAACTGAGCATTAAAGAAAAAGCTTAGAAAGTCTGGGTTGGGAAACGGAAATTCGAGCTAGAACATAAAAATCCTAATCTTGAGGCAATAGAAGAAAATATAAAGGGTAAGAAAGACGAGGCAGTAAAATGGAGAATGAAAGGAGCTTATAAATGACCAAGCCTAGAAGAGTCTAATTTACGGAAAATAAAAGGCTCAAATAATCTTTTAGATGACAGAGGGTGGGGTAAAAATCAGGAAGAGAAACAATGTGTGTCGAATCCCTATTCTCTCAGGGGACCACATACAAAGCTCACAAACAAATTTAGACTCAATTCTAAAGCTATATTTGATCCCGCTCTAAAGGAACAAAAGGTTATCGATATTGAAAGTCTACCAAAGGAAACACAAACAAGATCAAAGAAACAAGAATTTAAGGCCTCGACTCCAAAGTCTGTATAGACTAGAAACAACTCTAGAGCTAATAAGGAGAAGGAAATGGTTGAACCCTGTAAAGAGTTTAAGCCTAGAAAGTCTAAGGTTAACAAATAGTCTCAAAATCCCAAAGGTACCCAAGTAACTATTAAAGAAGAATCAGACTCGTCAATGGAAAAAGAAAGAAAAGTAGTTGAACTCTTAACTAGTTTGGGGTAGACCATAAATGCCATTCCTTGTTCACTTGAGGCTCAACCTTTTGTTCCAATTGTTTATGAAGAAGAACAAGAGATGAAATGCTTGGACTTCATTGACCCTGCTAGACCATAAGTTGAAAGTTATGTTGTGCAAATGAAAACACTAGAAGTTGATGGTCTGCCTCAACTTGAAGGTAACGCGTATAAAACCGGTCAAAAACTCAAGAAGAAGCTGAAGAAATTTAAACATTTGGTTAAAGAGCTTAAACATGAAAACAAGCAGATGTACAATAGGATGAATAAAACTAGCAAGAAATGGGGTAAAGTGGTCATAAAATACAATAAGTTATGGAATTTTTCTCATGAATTGAAGAAAAGTCATGGAAAACTCTTGAAACAGAGAAAATATTGGAAGAAGTAGTGTCTAGAGGAAAGGAAAAAGAACAAGGCCAGTAATGATAGATTGGGAATCTCGACAAAGTTAGGCACCCATAATATTCAAGATACACTTCATAGCCGTTCTGCTGAGACTAGATAGAGACATGAACTTTGTCAAAGAAACATTTAGAAGAATACAATTTCCAGTTCGGACAACTCGAGTTTCTACAGCTGCACAGGTGCTACAGAACTTTCTTTTACATTGTTTTGATCTTTTAAAATTGGTATTAGTATTTTCTATATTTTGTAAAGGCAGACATGTAATATGTATTATAGACTTGAATTATTTGTGTTGATCTAGTTAGTTAACATGTCTCTGAAAAGTAGAATCTTGAAATGATTTTGGTCTTGAATCATCTATTTCTATTTGTAAATATATTATTAGAAAATAGATGACTATCGAAACCCCTTTAGTAGGATCTAAATATGGAATCAATGCTATGTAATGTTGTAAAGGAAGGAATAGGAAGAGAGGGAGGGGTTCGAATTTTGAGAAAGCCAGAGAAGGGTTGGTGAATACCTGTAAGCTCTTTTTCAATATAGTAATCTATGCATGTTTAAAGATCATTTGAGTTATGAATGGGATTGTGCCTCTTATCTATTTTGCTTCTAGTATTATATTTTGAACACAAAAGTCATTTATGTGGTGCGTAGTTAGTTGATTCAAGAATTAATGACATTTATGCTATAAATGTACATTGCCTGTAATCTTTGTTCTATTTTCAATTATCATTTTTTTATTGTAACACCGTTATGATATGGAATTCCTATGTAAATCTATGAAATGTGAACCTTGCTTTTCATATGTTTGCATCCTAGCATTGTGTCAAATTTGAGCTCATATCTGATCCATGATTGTAAAGCCTTTAAACCAGTGATTTGTTACTGTCATTTTGCCACATGTTGTTGATTGTTCCACCTAGACCCTATATGGCTCATTAATTATGCAGCCACTTGAATATAAACCTAAAATACTTAACATTTGTATATAAGTTCCCTAGCTTTGCCCTTAACAATCTAGGTGCATACCATAGGGATAACAGTAATAATAGAGGGGTCGTGCATGAGGGATCTCATTATAGTTTTAAAGGAGGTCACATCACAAAAGGAAAGGGGCCAATATAAAACAAAGAGAGGAGGTTGTGTATGAGGAGAAGCAAAATGAGAGGGTAGAATGAGAAGAGAGCTGGTGGATGGCTCAAGAAGACAACAAGAAGATAACAAAAGGGTGTAAAGAAAAACAAAGAAGGTGAAATTGAGAGGAGATACAAAGAAGAATGTGGTTAAGGATAAGGAGAAGAAGGATGATAAGGATAATAAGAAGAAGATTATAGGAAGATTGAGATGACTTGGAAGAAAATTGTAGCAGCCACAAGTAAAAAGATTTGCTTTCATTTTTTTTTGAGAAAATCATTGTAATGCCTAAATGAGACTTAGACCAATAGGCTTGAAGTTTTAGTGACGAAGAATTGAAAGGTCGTTGAGCCCTTGTGATTATCGAGAAGGAGAGTCCTTTGAGGCCAATTATGTGTACTGTATAAATTTCCTTAAGATTAATAAAAGGCAAATGAGACCATAATTTTAATTCAAGCTCTTGTGTTTGGATGGATACTTGAATTCCTATGTGTTTGTGAGTTTGAATGGTGGTGCCTTTGAGCAAAGGTTTAAGAAAAAAAACCTGATGTGTCCTTTGTTGTGTGTGTTTTAATTTGAGCTATGGCCTCTATGAATATTATAGCATGTTGTGCTCTCATGTATTGTCAGTTTGTGGGTTGAATTGCTAATTCATTATAGCATGTTGTGCTCTAATGTATTGTCAGTTTGTGGGTTAAATTGCTAACTATAGGTGAAGCCAGTTTTAGGGTGTGTGTCTTTTGAATATTTGCAGAAGGCATGGAGGCACCATTTGTTGTCAAGTTGGTATCAAAGTAGGAGTATCATGCAGATTATATTTATCGTATTGAAGAAGGCAACTCTACGGTTAAGGTTGTGTATAGATTTGCAAGGGAAGAAGAACACCTCCAACTTGGATGGGCAGATGTTGTTGAAAAAGTTTGAAATTGTGGGCAATTGTAGAGGAAAATCTCATTGTGAGTTTGAAGATTTACAGGCACATTTAATTATACAAGAAGGTTGAGAGGACAATAGTTTCAACAAAAGGAAGTTGGCTAGAACTGTTGTACAAAGGTTAATTAGAGAAGTTCATAGGTGGGTATTTGTGAAGCCAACTTCAACAGTGAGATTGGATAGAGCCATAAAATCTAAGAATAAACTGTACATTGAGGAGGTATAGGGATGGCTTACAAAAGAAGAATTGTGATTAGGAGCTTCAATAGAAGAAGGTCCTATGAGAAAGAGCCATTCGATGAGACAATGAATGCATGGAGAAAATAAAGGCTAAGTTTGAAGCTTTGGGGTAGCTCAAGAGTTGAAGACATGAAGAGAGAGGCCACCCATAAGGGCTCTTGTTATTTTTAGAAGTGGCCACATGCCAAAAGGAAATGGAGCGAGGTAAAATGAATAGAGGATGCCGCACATGAGGAGAAGTAGAAGGAGAGGGCAAAATGAGAAGAGAGTAGGTGGTTGGTTTGAGAAGGCAACATGAAGATTAAATAAGGGTCTAGATAAGAACAAAGTAGAGGAAAATGAGAGGAGATACAAAGAAGAACAAGGAAAAGGATAGGGAGAAGAAGAAGGAGAAGGAAAAGAAGAAGAAAATGATAGAAATATTGAGAAGACCCAAAAGAAAACTTTAGCAACCACATGTTTTTGGAAAAATCATTCTAATGCTTAGTTGAGACTTAGACTAGCAGCCTTGGAGTTTTAGTGATGAAGAATTGGAATGTATTTGAGCCCTCGTGATTACTAAGGAGAATATCCCTTATGTGTATTATATAATTTTTATGAAGATTAATAGAAGGCTAACGAGACCAGAGTTTTAATTAAAGTTCTTTTGTTTGGATGGCTACTTAAATTCCTGCATGTTCGTGAGTTTGAATGGTGGTGCCTTTGAGTAGTGGTTTAAAAAAGAAAAAAACATCCAGGACCTATTGTGTCCTTTGTTGTGTGCATTTTCATTTTTGTTGTGGCCCTTATAAATATTAGAGCCTATCATGTTCTCATGTATTGTCAGTCCGAGGGTTGAATTGTTGGTTACAGGTGAAGCTAATTTGAGGGTGTGCGTCTTTTGAATATTTATAGAGGGGATTGAGGCTCCCTCTGTCATCATTGTGTCCCTTCTCTAAAATCTCCATTAGATATCCCCCCATCTTGTAAATTCTATTTTATGTGCCACACCTTTATAATGAAATGTTTTAGTCATTCTTTAACCACGTGTCCATACAAGTGACATTGGACATTGTGGAAAGAGACTTTGCTACACTCCAAAAGCTGAGGAAAACTCTTGTCTCCCACCACAATCTCCAAAGAATTTGCCAAACCCTTGACCATATAAACCACGCAAAACTTGAGCAACCATCCAATAAGGGTTAGTCCAAAAGGATTGATCCACCTCCAAAACTCTTCCTAAAGAATCCCTTAAAGTAGTGATAACTTTCTCCAACCAAAACACAATAGGTAGTTTTGACAATTTGATGCTGACTAAGCTTTTCTAGTCTATATAGCAAGGATGCCTTTTAGATCCAGTGCTCTATGTATGGGTTGTTGGAGCCCTTGGCCATCTTCCTAGTTCCAAAGTCGATCTAGAGCTAGTTCGAGGGATCCCTCTCCTAGAGCCTAACATTGGGTAGTTGGTCAATCCCCATTTCATTGACGACTCTTTCTTAACAATAATTGAAGACCAAACCTCATAGAGTTAAACAATGGGTTGTTTGGACACCTTTTGTATAACGTAAAGGTTGAGCATTCAATGGCCAAAACTTGATTCTATTGATAGAGCCAATGGCCTATGTTAGCTTTGTTAGCCTCCCAAAATTGGTTGTGAATTCAACTGAACCATGTCTTAAAGTTTTTGAGCATTCCTTTTGCCTTCCTGGCTTCTCCTTGAGATCTTTGGGAGGTTATAGTCTAGAGGGTGGAGAAAAAGATAGATAATGGATCACCAAACTAGAAGGTTGTCTTACGACATTTAATGTAGCAAGGGTTGTTGATTCACAAGGGATATATATTCACTCTATTTTATTAAAGAGGCAATAATTTGTAAAACGAATCACCCTCCTTCATATATGTTAGGGGTCCATTAATGACAAGCAATTGGAAAGATCCAATTACATCCTCCTTCTTTGTTCTTTTAATGTCAAGATCTATGGTATTTTTATTGTCCAAAGCATTTGGAAGGCTCGGTAGGCCATTAAGCCCTTCCTCTCTTGAATGAGGCATTTATTTGTTTTGACTATCTTTTAATGATTATTTGTCTCTTCCTCTTATTCTTTCTTTTCGAGGGGAGGGGAAGTTGTTGGCCAAGTCTCTATGGTTTTGGACCCTATGGTTCTACACATGGAGTGTTTGGTCGACCATTCTTATGATAGATGAGATTTTCAAGGCTTAGGTCCCTTAGGCCAAGGTCCAAAGAACCTAGTGAAAATTATATTTCTCAGAAAAAATAAATTAAATCTAAGGTATATTAGACCATTCCTATGATAGATGACATTTTCAAAACTTAGGTCCTTTAGGTGAAGGTCCAAAAAAACCTAGTGAAAATTATATCCCAACAAATTTAAATTTAAAGCAAATCAGTCTTATGATAGATGGCATTTTCAAGACTTAGCTCCCTTAAACCAAGATCCAAATAACCGAGTCAAAATTATATTTAAAAAAAATAAAATTTTAAGACAAATCAGACCGTTGGAGAAGTTTCATTTCACGGTCTCGTTTTTCGCAGTGCGGAGACTTAGAAAGGTTTTCACTGCACCAATGAATCCATCTCATCTTGCGGTAGAGCAATGGCGCGATTTCAACACAGAGAAATGCGTTTTTGTCCATCTCATCTTGTGGTAGGGCAATGGAGTGATTTCAGCATAGAGAAGTCCGGTTTTGTCCATCTCATCTTGCGATAGGGCAATGGAGCGATTTCAACATAGGCGATGGAGCGATTTTGTCCATCTCATCTTGTGGTAGGCAATGGAGCGATTTCAGCACAGAGAAATTCGTTTTTGTCTATCTTGTGGTAGGGGAATGGAGCGATTTCAGCACAGAGAAATCCGTATGATTTTTGTTGTGCGGAGACACACAATGTCTTCAAAATCACGACGGCACGGCATCATTGAAAATTGTCGGAAATTGTTTATCAAGAAAGGGGTTGTTCTCTGCCCCTCATTTTCACTTCTCAGCCGGAGAAACCCTGAAGAAGCAGTACTCCTGCGGTAGGGCAATGTATCGATTTCAGCACAGTGAATGTCTTCAAATCACGATGGCATGGCATCATTGGAAAGTGTGGGAATTGTTTATCAAGTGAGGGTTTGTGGTAGGGCAATGTAGTGATTTCAGCACAGAGAATGTTTTCAAAATCACGAGTGTACGACATCATTGAAAATTGTTTATCAAGAAAGGGTTTATTCTCTGCCCCTCGTTTCCACATCTCAGCCGGAGAAACCCTGAAGAAGCGCTACACCGAGGGTTGTTTCCAAATCTGCGTAAGTTACATTCATGACCTCCTTGAAATCGAAAATCTGGGGTTTTCTCTTACAGAGTATATAATTTTCTTTTTATTTATTTTTTCTTTATAAATTTATTGGCAAAACGAAATTATAGTTTTCGGGTATTTGCCGCATTCTCTTTTTGTTGCCGAAATTCGGGTTCTGTGGACCAGAATCCCTTGGAACAAAGCTGAGCTGATTCGCCCGAGTACTCCCGAGTCAAACTCGCTAGTTTGCAGTGAGTATGACCCACGAGTAGTTGCCTAGGTTTTCACAGGTGAGTGAGTTTGACTTGTGAACCACACTTTATTAAGCTATATATTCCTAACAGGAAAAATAATTGCCATTCGGTTCAGAAAAATTAGCGGAAATTTTCGTGAGTTTTTGCCACGCCCTAGCCTAAATCTTACGCTCAAGCCTTCCTGAGTTTTTAGTTGGGCCAAATTTTATAACACATTACCAGACTAATCATTATGTAGCATTTGTATTCTACTCCCTTTCACAGACATATGTCCTATTATTTGTGTGGCGCAAAATGTTAGAAATCCTAACAAAGTAGGAGTGGCTAGTAAAAAGTGTCAATAGAGAGCCCCACCCTTCGTTGTCGTTTTCATGTCAGGTCTGTATGACCCACATCGAGCAATTCTGCAGTTCCATTGCCTGGTTTTTTTTATCAGTGATTTTTTTTTATCATAATTGTTGCCCTCTCACAAGGTGACAGTCATTTTGCAGACGTTATTAGGTTTGTGAGTAAACTAGAACTATTATTTTGATTGCAGATTGATTAATTATATTTCTGAATTTTTTTGTTTTGTTTTTGTTATTCATGTCTTTGCGTTAGGTTATTTTTCAATAAATTTTACATTGCAGGTCAAGATGTATTGTGACTGTGATTTCAGCTTGGCATGTTTGGTACGTTTAGGGTTCCTTGTAACTACGAAATTAAACTGAGTTCGAGTTAGAAATCACTCTACTTGCAGCTAATAGCTCGATTTTCTTTCAAACATGAAAAAACTAATATAGCAGGCTCTTCTGATACAATTAGTAGAAATGATGCATCAGGGGATCCCCAGATTTCCTTTGAATTGGGAGAAACCACTGGAACAACTGTTGTGGGTTCTTTAGGTTCTCCTGAGGTGATGTACCAAAGGATATAGAGATTTACCTCGATTCCAAAGAAATCATTGGAATAGCTCTTGTGGGTGTTTCATATCTTCCGGAATTAAAAAATTTCAGATACTGATCTCTCTTTTATTCCATGAAAAAAGCTTTATATTCGATATTTCATAATAGGACAAATCAGAATGTACCTCATCTTGTCTTGCCGACACATTCAAAGCCATAGGTCTTTGCTTCCTTTTTACAAAAAAGCCCGAGGAGGGTGTCCTATGCTACATATAGGCTTATAACATTCATCCAATGGGTAGCCTTCCTCAACCTGTGCTTTATAGCATAAAAAATTGTTCAGAACTATCCTATTTTTTATGAAATTCATACTCATAAAACATTGACATCCAATTGAACTGAATAAAACTGTTAACAGAGATTTACATTCTGACATTTTATATAAAGATTGAACAGATTCTGGAACATAGACTCCTTCCTTAATTTCCTGTTCAGACAATAAACCTTCCTGCATAGAAAAAGCTTCTATTTGCTTACTCATTGAAATTTCTGTATATATGGGACAAGGAAATTTTAGAAAACTTTACTTTTACCTCTGAATTTTTGATCATGATTTGCAAAAGGACCCAGGTTTTTAATGTGCCATCTATCATTGTCCAGTCCAGGACTAGTATTGAGTCTCCCATGACCTAGAGGCTTTCTATTTTTCTCTCCACTACAATTTTCTTAAGAAACCACAGAGCATAAAACTCAGCTCTATTATAACCTGCTGCAAATTTTAAAGAAATAAAATGATTTTCATATATAAATAAAATACCTCAAGCTTCACAAATACCTAGGATTCCTTGACTAGGCCTTGTTTTTATTGATTTCTGGATCTTTCAGGATTCTTGGAGGTTTAGGATTTTCAGGTTTACATTAACCTTCATAGGCACATCTTATTTGGTGGCACATGTGCTTAAGTGAAATCTCACTTCCTTGGAATATCATACTGTTTCTGGTGAGCCAACCCTTGTATTAGTTATTAGAAAGTTTGCCAAAGACTTATTAGTTGCCACTATCTTATCCTTGTGCTAGTTTTCAAACCACTCTTAGAGAGATTCCCCTTTCCATCCATTCTTCCTATTTGACAAATTTAATGCTTCTCTGGAGGCTTTCTATTCTTCTCTCGACTACAATTTTCATAAGCAACCATAGAGCATAAAACTCAGCTCTATCATCTGTGCCTGAACCTGCTGCAAATTTGAAAGAAATGAACGATTTTCCCATTTAAATAAAATGCCTCATGCTCCACAAATACCTATGGTTCTTTGACATGCACCGTCGAAGAAACCCCAAGACTTGTTTTTATTGCTTTTTGGTTCCTTTAGGATTCTTGGAGGTTTAGGATTTTCAAGTTTCCATGACCCTTCATAAGCATATCTTATTTGGTGGCACATGTGTAAAGGAGAAATCTCACTTCCTTGGAATATCATACTATTTTTGGTGAGCCCAACCCCCATATTAATTGTTACAAAGCTTGGCAAAGCCTTATGAGTTGCCACTGTCTTATCCTTGTACCAGTTTTCAAACTATGTTAATAGAGATTCCCCTTTCCATTCATTCTTTCCATTTGACAAATTTAGTGCTGCTATCCAGATTCCAAACCTCCCTAGAATATGTTTTTTCATAAAATGTATCTTGCTGCAGGACCATATGGATTTCTCTTATGTCCTTTATCCCAGGTTAGAATTATGTTTGACAGGGCCAACCAAAGGAAAATTCTAGTTTCGCGAGTGTTACCCCTCAAAATTCCTCTGATTTTGAGTTTTACTTCCACCTGTATGAAGGTTACTCTCTAGGAGTTATTCTCAGGATTTCAAACTGCAGATTTCGAATATGCCTCCTGCAAACATTTCCGTCAAGGTTGAGGGTGTCTAGTTGTTCTAGAAATGATCAGCTCAAGGATGCGAGTTTAAGGAGTGAACTTGAAATAGATTTCTATTATGTGGACTGCCATCCCACTAGAAAGTTATGGAAGGATCCTATGGCAGGTAAATCATTCTGGACTGAGGACTGTGCGTATTTTGTAGGTGAAGCAAAGGGGGCAATGTAAATTTTTGAAGTTGTTGAATTTAGATGTTCTAAAGAGGTTTGCATCACATTATTTCCAGAAACATCTAGGTTTAATTGTGTTGTCGGAGTTAGCCAAACAATCAGTCCTGAAAGAGCTAGTTCAAGTAAGGGGTTGAGGGTGGCTCTTCTGGTAGATAAGGGCTCCATACAATAGCCTATCAACCACTGACAATTTTTCAGATGAGAGCATATGTATACTGAGGATCCAGGGCCTATAGAAGATGACAGACCATCTTATTAGTCAAGTGAAGGCAAGAGCAGTGATGAGGTTCCCTAGACATTGGCTTCCAAGTTGAGTTCAAGATTATACATGAAGTCGAGACATGCCCATTGCAAGGCTACTTGTAGTTGGGCCTTCCTATAGATTTGTCAAAGGCAGTTCGTTTCAAGTTCGGTCCTTCTAGATCATCTACTGAGCTTACCTATCAAATGATTGATAGGCTTATGCCAAGTGATTGATCTACAAATGAAGATTATGTTTGGGCATATGTATTACTATTACCTAAGTTCATGACACAGCAGGAGCATAGATTACAAACATTGAAATTTCCATGGCCAGTTTTGTGCATTGGGGGAATATTGTAGATTGAACTGCTGGGTAGAGTTTAGAAGCAGTGCCACGGTTGGTGTAAGAATTTGGCAAAGTTTTTGAGAAGCATAAAGTTGAGGGCATGAAGGATCATTGCTGCTGGAACTTGGCTGTAGGTATGGACCTAAGAGTTGAAGCTAGCCTTATAGCACTCTTCTTCCTGCCAAACAATTTCCAGATCTGCAAGTCTTCTTTGTGGTTCCTCTAGCATCTTTCCATTTGTTTGGCTCTAAGTTAGTCATTTAAGTAAGTTCTTTTCTTGACCTCTCTGTAAGGAGGCCTATAATCATTGTGCTTCTGAAAACAACACGTACAATCTGCAGAACTCAGGAGTTATAACCATCAGTAAGGGGAAGATTATTGAGTTGTATAGTGGGTCAGCCAGACATTGTAGCACCATTCTAAGCCAGCAGAGAATCACTTTCAGTAGCGAAGAGGGTAGTTTGTATGCTTTCCCAGTTCATTATCAGCTTTTGATGCACTTAGTTCTGACACCTATATTTGACAGTGTATGTACAAGTCTAGTCAAAGCTTGTATAAGGAATGCCCTACCCCAAATAATGATGAATAACATACATAAATTTTAAGAACGAGTCAAACATTCAATTTTGAAGAGTGCTTCACCTACTTGGTCTTTAATACTTGTTTGAGAATAGCATAAGGAAGAGCATTGCCCTATGAGGTGTCGTTCAAAGCATATTTGTGAACCATGTCACCCCTTTATTGAGAAGGGTCCCACCTTGAAGAGATGGAAGCCTATCTTGATGAGCGATAGGATGAATTAATGAACCCTTGCACAGATATCTATGAGATCCACTTCGTGGGAGGTTGTTGTGACAGCTCTTTGAACCACCTTTGCACATAGTTCCATGGAGACCCTCCTAAGTTGCACTGAAGCAGATATGGAAACAAATACGAAGGGGGGGGAACGATTACAATTTTTTTCAAAAAGGCCATAAATGATGTGGCGGGGAAACGTATATACAATGATAATTAATATATATATATACAATTGTGTGTGTATATATATATACAAACACAGAGAGACACACACACAAGTGTATATATATATATTATCATTTTCATCATAATCATCATAATATTATCATTGTACATCATCATCATCACTTGACCCTACTATCTAATATGATCAATCATACATGTCATATATATATACACACAATATATATATATATATATATATATATATATATATATATTTCCGAAGAAAAAACATTTTATTCATATCGAATAAAACATAGACTGTCTATTTCTGGACTTACATCATAAAAGCTATTAAAGCTTTGCTTTACTGCCTCAGTGCTTTACTGTCCCTTAATGGACTTACATCAAAAAGCATTCAGAGCTTTACATTATGTCCATTTTTGCCTACATTCAAAGTTTCCAGTAGCATTAGATCTGCACTATAGCATCAAAATCTATTCCATCCCTGCTTTCCTGAACTTCTAATACACCTGGGACCACTGCCAACGCTAATTTTGACAACTTGTTTGCTTTGGCATTAAGTTCCCTGTACACGCGCAAAAAGGAATCGCAGAATTGAAGGAGAAGGGATCGAATTGTAGACAAAATGTTTTGTAAATGTGGAGCTGCAATTTGGATTTTGTTTGTTGCCTAATCTATCGCCATTTTGGAGTCACCAACAAGTTGTAACTGCTCAATGTTCTTTGATCTAGCAACCTTTAAAACTGCCCAAAGAGCTGTCAATTCTGCCTTACTGTTTGAACACTGTCCTGGAGCAAATGTGATGTTAAGTTTGTGATTGTTAGAAAGATGCAGAACTGCTCCAAATCCTCCTAATGGTGGTTCACCTTGACTTGCACCATCAAAAAAGGCACATGGAATTGATTTGTCAATATGAGGAACCACCACCATCCTTCCTTCGGCCTTCTTGGGTGAGACTTTATGTTCCATGGTCCACTACAAAATAAGTGAGGCCGGACTTCAGGAGGTATCCAATGGTTTTGAAAAATGGCTGAATTTCGAGCCCACCACACTCCATAAACAAAAGAGGGAGGAAGGGCTGCGAAATCACTCACCAAAGGGTTGTGCCACCATTTGTGAAATCTCTGCTCCATATGACTGTCCTCTCTGTCGTGGTGAAAGTGGAGCCTTCTTGCTACATCGTGCCATACCTTATCTGCATAAGAGCAAGAAAAGAATAGACGAGAAGCCGTCTCACAGTCCCCTTTGCACATATAACAAAGACTTGGGCCTTGCCATCCTCGTTTCTATAGATTATCCCATGTTAGGATTTTATTGCTGAATATTAGCGAAAGAGTTAGCTTTGCTTTCAGAGATCTTGTTGATTTCCACACAGAACGCCACCACCACCTCCTTTCTCCCGCAAAGGACTCATTTAAGTGAGCCTTGTACCCTGCTTTGGCTGAGTATTCACCATTTGCTGAATTCTTGGTCAATACTAGTCTATCAGGGGTTGAGTTATCCAGATACACAAACCCCACTACTAGCTTGTTAACATTTCTAGATCAATCTGCTGCAATATCACCCCTCATCCCTAGCGCTTGCGGTGAAATCCATCCTCTTCTTCCCCATTCTTGTAGAGTTTGAGCTTGTGCATCTGCCAGGCTCTCAATATTATGCTGATTCAAATGAGATATCATTGCTTCTGAGAGCCTAAATTTGTTGCCTAAGCCTACCCACGGGTCCTTTCCAATTCTTACCTGTTTTTCGTCGCCTATATTCCAAGTGATCCAATGCCCTACTAATGGGAATGAAAGAACCAGAGCCTTCCATCCGATTGATCCATTCTTGAATGTCTTGACTGGACTCCTGAACCATTCAACAATGGAAACTGTGCCAATCTCTAGAGCGATCAAGCTGCTAACGATTTGCATATATATATATGGAGACCCTCCTAAGTTGCATTGAAGCAGATATGTAAACAAATACGAAGGGGAGGGGGGGCGATTACGATTTTAAAAAAAGGCCAGATATGTATGATGTGGCGGGGAAACGTATATACAATGATAGTATATATATATTGTGTGTGTGCATTTGTGTATATATATTATCATTGTCCATCATAATCATCATAATATTATCATTGTACATCATCATCACCACTTGACACTACTATCTAATATGATCAATCATACATGTCACATGATACTATGCAAACTTCTAAGTTTTTTAGAAAGGGCAGTGTACTATCATATTCATGCTTCAATGTTCATTGTTCATAAGTTAAACTTCAAACATCATTACAAATTAAATTCATAGAATCACATATCATCGAAAAAGTTTTTGTCCATGTAATGAGGTTCAACATCATCATGTTCATCCTTTCCAAAACTAGGAACATAGCCGTCATGTCCACTTGAAGATGCAATTGTTGGTTCCTCCTCATCAAACAAATTAAGATGAGACATGGTACTCAATGCCATATCCAATTCAACCAATTGTGGTTCTAGATCCCATAGCTTGGTGGGCCTTGATTTGTATTCATCCTTCTGGTGTGATAGAAGGTGAAGGTTAGAGTGAACACACACAAGTTCCTCAGCCTTCTTGGAGCTTTAACTTAAGATCATCTCTTCTCCACAAGATAAAAGTATGTCATCGACAAAGAGAAGATGAGACAAAAATAGAGATTTCCCTAACTTAACATCTTTAAAGGTTTCGATCTTTCTTGCCTCTAGGAGTGTCTTGCTCAATTCCTTTACTACACCTAGGAACAAGAGTGGGGATAAAGGTCACCCATACTTGTGATCCCTACTTGGTCTTAAAAAATCAAAATTTGAACCATTGATAAGAACAATGAAGGACATTGTTGATACCAATGTTATCGAAACCGGTAAAACTAGGTCGGTCCGACTGGTTCACAGGCCCAATCGGTCCGGTCAGGTGCCTGGATCGGAAATTGATTTGGACCGGTCGAATTGGCTGTGCACTGGCGAACCAGCCAAAATCGGCCGAACCGGCTGTGAATCGGCCGGTTTTGATCGGTTCCATACGGAACCAGACAATCCATACTTTTGCTTATTTTTTGGACTCCAGGGGCCATTTAGAGTCTCTTTATTAATGTATTTTGGTTCAAAACTTCAAATATGTATTGCACTCGGTGTTATTTTGGTTATTTGCACCCATACTTGCTATATATATGAGAAACTTTGCATATTTGTGTATTAATGGTTTGGATTCATATGCTTGCACACGAATACATATATATTTTTTACAAAATAGGAATAGTTTATGTGTTTTTTGGTCGGCCGGTTTTTTTTCCAGTTCCGATTCGATTCACATTTTGGGCTCTGCTGGTTCGATCACCGGTCCGGTTCTGATAACATTGGTTGATACACAACATATCACCCATTTTACAAAATGAACACAAACTCCCAGTGGATAAGCATCAATCTCAAATACAACCAACTTACTCGGTCATAAGCCTTATACATGTCCAATTTCACCACCATAACTAATAGTTTTTAGTGTGGATAAAATGTAGCACTTCTTGAGGTACCCTCGTTGCCTCAAGAATTTCCCTCCCTAGTAGGAACCCAAACTACTCTTTTGATATAGACTTAGATAGTAGCTTTTCACTTGTAATGCTCTTATCTTAGCTGTAATCTTATATATACAAATGCATTAAGAAATGTCTTTGTACTTCTCGAAAGAGATTGGATTATCAATCTTTGGAACGAGAGCATTGGAAGTGGAGTTAAAAAGCAGCTAGCATCGTCCTAGTTGATCAAGACTCTTCAATAACCCTTAGCAAATCATCCTCGATAACCATAGAACATCCTATAAAATTTTAGTTCTCCACCCATTCAACCCAAAACATTTGTCCTTCTAGAAACTATGCTTCATTTGTAGGAGCTCATCTTTTGAGACTTCTTTTAATAGTCTCACATGATCCTCTTCTTCCTCAAAACTAGGAAAAATGAAGTCAATCTTGCCAACTTAGCTATTGAAGCCCTACTATCTTTTTATAAATGCCTTCAAAGTAATCCACCCAGTGCTTAGTAATATCTTGAAAACATGTAGTTGAAGAACCATCATCCCTTCTGATCTCCCATTTAGCATTCATTCACATTTTTTTGGTGATTAGCATATTGATGTAAAAATTTGGTATTCTCGTCACCATTTGAGAGCCATAAAGCCCTACTCTAAAGTCTCCATGTTAGCTATGAATTTCCTTTTTTGTTGTTTGAAACCCTCACTTGGAATTTAAAGGCTTCATCAAAATATCTTGTAGTCTCCTTGTTATTTAGAGCCTCTAGTTGGCTTTCGAAAGATATAATATACTAATCATCCTTAACTCTCTTTTGGTGAGCCCATTTTGCAATTGCTTGTTTTATCCTTTACAAATTTGATTCAAATTGAATATTGGTAGATACCCTAAGTGAGCCATTAAAAGGAACCCACTTCTCTTAATTAATGGAATAAAATTCTCCTCCAACCGAGCTAGATTGGATTTGGAAGGACTAGGGTGTTTTCTTCCTTTCTTTGCCAACTCCATAAAAACCAGCAAATGATCAAAATATTCCCCTAGTGCTTAAAATTGATATGATTGGTCATACTAGATTTAGAAAGCAAAATGCTATCAATTCTCTTAGCAATTCTATCAACACCTACATCAAATTTTTCATAGGAAAAAGTTTGATAGGTTCCACATCTCTAATAGGTCCCCAAATTTTCCAATTTTTTAAAGAAATAGTTTTACAAAGTGTCTTGAGTTTTAGGTCCCTAGATTGTAGCTTTACTCATGGTGAAATCCATTTTAAAGATTTTGTCCCAATATCTTACTATGTTTGCCTAAGGTTCATAAATATTTAGAACTGCAAATTCCTCTCCTAGTCCCTGGGAAAATAAGACAACACCTTTACTTGATGCAAAATACATAGAATTAGAACATTTAAATTTTTTGTAATTAGACCTCCAGATTCCAAATTGACACACAGAGTCAATTGAAGTAAACTCCTAATCCCCTAAAAGTTTTTCCAATTCACCAATAAAGTTTGAGCCCTCTCCATGGTTTCTTGAAGCAAGATAACTATTTTCTTGTGGATATCCACAAGCCTTTTTGGGTATGTTTTTTTTGAGGTGCTAGCCAACTCTCTTATTTTCAAATATGTACAAACCATGACCTACCCTCCTCAGGGGTTTGGTCCACTCGAAGAACCCCCTTGATTGAATTTTGCTTCTTTGACTTAATTTTCTTCTTTAGCTTTGTTCGAGCAATAGCCAAATGAGATTTTCTTCCTCTACTTTGTCCTAAATCCCCCTTGAGATCACCCATACTCGATCAATAGGCTCAATAGGCTCGAAAGCAACTTGGTTAGGCCTTAAAGGGTACCTAGAATGGCCCTGTGAAGTAGTATCCCCTCATTCGTGGAAGTACTCTGTTCATTCAAAGAGATCCTATTATCCTTGTTGCTTAGGGGTACGTTTGAACAAAACCCACCTCCTAAACCCTTCCCACATGCAAGGCTTAATGGAGACCCTCTAAGAACCCCTTGGCCTTCCCTTTTTCCCCTAGACTCTCCAAACTTATAGATACCTAGATCTAGTTATTTCCTAAGAACCCCTTGGCCTTCACTTTTTCCCCATAGACTCTCCAAACTTATAGACACCTAGATCTAGTCTTTTCCCTAGTTCACAATATTGAGAAACCTCATTATGTGTAATCAAAGAATGAGATTCAACATCAGACTTACCCTTTTCTGCCATAACTTAAAGATGATGAGGTTCATCCTCCTTGGATTCCAGGCTTTGCCTGGATCCTCCATCACCTTTTTCAATATGGTTGACCTTTGGAGATAGAGAAGAAGTCCTAACATTAGACAAAGCTTCCCACCAAACCACACTTCCATAAACCCCCTCCTTTTCCTTGTCACCAGCTTTACCCTTGCCTTATTGGGTTTCACCTTGAATCCCTTTGTCCTACATTTTCTATTCTGGATTTCTAACCCATATTTTCTTGCTAAATTTGGGCTTACAATGTCGATGTTTTGTGGCTCGAACAAGAACTTCCATATAGGTTTTGTGTCAAACATTCGTAAAGTCATCCATGTCAAATCTATTTTGTAATTCACTTTATTAAAGTGAAAGTCTTATATTTCCGTTGAGTCTAATAAACTGCATTTTTAATGCATTAGTGACTTAGACTAATCTCAATTGTTGATCTCATTGAGAGACTAGGGTTTTGGTAGATTACGGTTATAGTTAAAGTATAAAGGCAGGTCAGAGTAGAGGGTAAAGACACATTCATTATTCACAAGAAGACAATTTTGGTTGGAAGGTGAAGAAATTCATCTGAAGAGTGAATTAGAGGACCAAAGGGGAGCCCAGTCAACAACCAGGCAGATTTCAGCAAGCAGGCAACAGCAGGGACAGATCTGTACAGTTGTATGGATCCGTACAGCAAGTCCATACAGTCATACGTATTTATACGGACAGGTCAGTGACTCAGTACAGGTGTGCAGACAGTCTGTACCACAGTCGGCAAGCTTCAGCTGGATTTCTCGGTTGATTGAGGGCAGTTTTCGTCATTAAGTTTCCTGTTTATTTATTGCAGCTGTGGAGGTTTCCTTGTAAACCTAGATCTATTAATGAAATGCTGATTTAAAGGTGTAAATCGTCTGTATTGTGTTTTTGCTTCTGCTGTTCATTGCGTGATTGGTGCATGTTCAGAAATATTTATTTCTGTGATTAGATATGATTAGATAAGTTCAGATCTGATTTATTTAATTAAGAGAAACATAGGACAGCAGTCACCTAGGGCCTGAAAAATTTACATACAATCGATTGCTAGGTTTCCATACATGTGACAATTAGCACAATGAAAAGGCACACCAACATAATCTGGAATCTAGCAATGAGAAAGAGGGCACTTCTCTAGAATTCTCTGCAACTAAATCATATCAAAGATAATGGCCACCACAATTCGAGCAATGGATAAAGCATTGGATTCTAGAAAAATCATATCCACTTCAAAATCAGCAATTTCCTTAAAAACTTTAAATGTCTAGAATTCAAGGGGAAGATCGAGGAGTTCTACCTGCACCAAATGCACATTGGTCCGTTCCATCCTCAATTAAAAAAGGACTCTAACCCTTAATGGATAAGGGTGAAGAACCCCACTTCCAGTGAAAGTTCAAGGCTTTGTTTGCATCTATCTCTATCCTATACATAGATGCCATCCACCCCTTGGAGAAAATGTTGAAGACAGGAGTATATCCAATCAAAGACTCCCACTCAACATGCAAGCAATCTTTCAGGGTTTCTTCACAAATAGCTCTGCCATGAAACCTCACTTCCAAAGCTCGAGTCACTAACTCAACAACTTGGTGCATTTTCACATCATCACCAAGCACTGGTTTGACTTGTTTTTTTTTTAAGCTCCACGGACTACATTGAACACCCACCTCCTGAATCTAGCACTTTCCCTCCTTCAATTTACCAATCTCACTCAACTAACTTATATACTCCAGAGGAAAGCATTCGCCACCCTGAATTAGAGGATATTCAACATGCTACCTAAAAATCTTCATAGTGGAATCTTAGCTGTAATCCAATGTTCCCCCAAGTTTCTGGGATGTGGGAGCGCGGGAGCTGGGAAACGCACATTGGTGACTCATGGAGACACCCCCAATTTTTGGGGAAATTCATGGGGGATAGGGGGACGTCTCTAAAGTTGTAAAAATAAAATCAAAATACCAAAACTAATAATTCATTTGATGTATATTCATATGATTGTGCAATGTAAATACGAATACATTGATTTATTTTTATTTTCGAAGTAATACTAAGTAGGGATTGTAAAAAGTAAAAATAATGGAAAAATAAAAAAAAATCTCGGGGGGGCAGTGGGAGTGGGGGGAATGTTTCGCCAGGAGTCCCCCCATCTCTGGAATGTGTAAAGCGTGGGGGACGCATCCCCAACCCTGCAGGACCCTTCCCTGTGGAACACTGCTGAAATCTCTTATAGACTGGAGAAGACAATGATTTGAGAAAGGCTGTCGATCCTTTTGGATTGAGACATGACCTTCATGATCCCTAAAAGTTGTGTTTAGTGTGCTTTTACCACCTTTGGCCCTTTGAACTAATGAACTTGTACCACTCTCGATCTGTTGACGTTCCCAATCTGGTCACATCGCCTTTTCCCTTGTACCTCCTGCCAAGCTGGCCCTTGCACCTGTAGCAACACTATCCCCCACATGTAGAAGGTCTCGAGTCTACTAGTCTGTGAAGATTTGGATTCCCTCTGGGGATCAGCCGAATAGTCGACAACATCTTTGTACATTGTCAGGTACTGTCACAAATCCCCACCTTCCTTTTGTCATATCTTAATTGAAAATAGTAAATTTGACTGCTAGTTCTCTTCTTTTATCTAGAAAGAAAGAAGAGATTTTTATCATCTGCACTTGTCAAATGTTCCTCACGTCGAAAGATAGTGAGTGCATCTTTATTACAAACATAGCAAGAGGTAGATAATTTGGCTAAGAGGAGGCAAAACATCACTTCCTACGAGGTGAGTTCAAGTTGCATTATTCCTGTTCTTTTTAATAAATCTGAACATTGCTAATTTAATCTGCTGTTTTCTTCTCAACATTAGGATCCAAGACAAAACAAACCTCCAGTCTGCATGATTAAAAACACCAACCATGGTTAGGTAGAGTTTTGAAATGTGAGTTTGAGGCTTCCTTTTGGGTCATCAGCTTTTTCCAGAATCTTACATTTCAGCGTTATTGCCACTCATGAGATAATAGATCCTAAATGTAACATTATCTGCATTGTAAAATACTCTATCTTATGAGGCATTTTGGAGATTATTCTATTCTCTAGCAGTTCAACTGAAGCAAAGTTGTTCTATCTTATAAGACATTTTGGATTATATCATGTTGTTCCATCATTTCTATCTAAGCAAATTAAATTATATTCTCTTCCCAGTATTTCAGTCCTATGTTATGTTGACTCAGTGAGATGAGAACACGGATACTTATGAAGCATTTTGGAGATTATTCTATTCTCTAGCAGTTCAACCGAAGCAAAGTAGTTCTATCTTATAAAACATTTTGGATTATATCATGTTGTTCCATCATTTCTATTTAAGCAAATTAAATTATATTCTCTTCCCAGTATTTCAGTCCTATGTTATGTTGACTCAGTGAGATGAGAACACAGATACTCAATTGGGGATTGGAATATGTTTGCAGCCAGTTTTCTCTAAGGAAGTCACTTTCCTTCTTCTCAAATCCTTTGGAACCGCATGTGTGATCATATCTCCAAATTGAGGGCAAGGTAGAATTCTTCTTCTAAGATTGCCTTAGCAGCAGAAGTCCAGTACCTGGTGTTACTATTGGTTACAGTTTTTTAATAACAAATTAAAAAAATATTCAATGGATCTTATATTGAGACAGAATTGTTCCCATCTATCTTGGTAAGGATATTCAATCTGATGCTATGTGGAATTTATTACAACCAAAATCTTTAGTGGAATTTATTTTTAGATCTAGAATCCGTCCATCTGTCCCTGTAGCTATCTTTTGCTCTATCTAATTTTTGCCTAATACCTTTAGAATTGAGAAGTAACACTATTCTGTTTTCTAGTTTGCTTTAGAGAAGTATGCCCTGTTTGAAACTTAAAACTTCAACAAAAAATATAATTGTGACTTACCTTTTTGCTATTGCAATGAGCATTGTGTTCTGGAAATTGAATTGATATAAGCCACTTGAAATATTGAATCCTTCATATGATGTTCCAGTTTTTGGTACTAATGTAGAGGCCAGCTTATGTAATTGGTAACATATCAATTGTCTTATGAACAGGCTATCTTGGTCTGGGAAGATCATCTGGAAGTACATTCATATTCTCTTTAGTCAATGGCTTCAGTATTTCAGGTATATAACATAATTGGCTTGCATCAGCAGATTTTTCACAACCATTGGTCATGGACAAAAACAGGTTCTTCTCTGTCATTGACCTCAATATATTCTTATATTGCCATGACATGGGTGTACTACTATTTCTTTTGCGGGTTACATGTTGCACTCCAAGTATGTGAAGTTAAATCATAGTTTGAGCTTCGACTACAGTGGAATTGCATCAAAAACATGCTCTTTGTGCACATGTATCTTGTTCTCTGCGAATCTTGGGGCTGCAATATTTTGCCAAGAAGAATATCTAAAAATGGATTTGATCTCAAGGTTGTGCTGAAAGAGGTGCCCAGATTCGACAAATGTCCTCACTGTTGTTCAAAATTTCAATATTATTTCTTCTGGGTGCATCTAATCTCTTCAATTATCAAGCTGGGTCATAGTCCAGGTGGGGTGCATCAGTTAAGTCATCAGTTACATGAACTGCAGAAGTTTCCTCACACATGAACTTGTGTTCTGGGTATTTTTAGCTTCAAGAATTTGAACACAAGTTCCTCACTTGCCAGTTTCTGTCACTAAATCTACCCCAATCATGTTAGTTGACATAACCTCTTTGATGATATGGTTGTTTGCTTCTTAATGTTGGTGGACATGCTCAGACTAGTCTTCACTGTTGTTAATACCTTAAAGAACCCTCCAAAACCAGCAGAAAGGTCTGCCATAAGTGTGGTTGCATGATGTGAAGAGGTAATAGTTGTCCAAATATTTTGCTTGTTGCATCTCTAAAACGTGCTGCTGTGCATCAAGCAGCTAGAAATGTTGATTATTGCTGACCTAGAAATACAGTGCCACAACTCAAATTTCCATAAGTTCAGTTTCAGTCTGTTATACCCCAGATTCTCTATAGTGCACCTTACCAGATGTGCCAAAGGGGGGTCTTTTTTGCCATCGTAAAAGTCCAAATTTGGTCTTGTTTATGTAAAAGTGTTGGTCTAGCGGGGCTCATGACCCTTGGTTTGGTCATGGGAGGTTCTCTTGGTTCTCATTTCGAGGAGTGCTCGACTTGTGGCTTTGCTAATTACCCCTTGATGGATGGAAGTCCCTAATCATGTTGGGCATTTATGCCCTAGGTGGGTGTTTTGGTGCACCTTGGGATGAATCCCATGGTTTGGACTTTGGAGCTTCTAACTACACTTGTTGAGAGCAAAAAACAAATGTTGGGGTTAGATGGGGCATGATGTTCTCTTTCCAAGCTGAACTCATCCTCAAGTTGAAACATTTCATCATTTTTTATCATTATTTTATTTTTTATGAGGTTTAGTCCTTGGATTGTGGGTGACAAATTTTAGGTAGGTCAACTTAGAGGAGGGAAAAGTTGTCTCTTTTGAAAAGGCATGTCTTTTTTCATATAAATAAGACATCCTCCTCTCATTTGTAAATTGTAAGCAATATCATGGGATCAATATGACTAAAACAAAGAATGCTAAGCATAGACCAAATAAATAATAATAATAAAAAACTTTAATAAAAGTGTTTATGATTTAATCAAGTGGTGTGCACCTCCTTGGCAATTTCTAGGGTTTTTAAGGAGCAAACTTTGATGTTTAAGGCTTCTTAACAATCTTTCAAGGCTAATCCAAGGTGAAAGAATTCTCGAGACATTTTTCTCTTTTTCTTTCTCTCTCAATTCTGGTAAGTTCTCAAATCTCTTGTCTGGCACTATCAAAGGCATCCAAGTAGGGGTTATTTAAGGTTTTATGCATAATCTAAGGTTTTAGTCTTGTTAGTGAGAAATTCCTCTTGAAGGGTCTCTCCTGTTTGGGCCTTGGCATCTTGTTTGCCTTATAATTATGTCAAAGGTTGACACAACCTAGGGTTTCTTAGCCTGCACTAGTTTTTTCAAATATTGAATTGCCAAGTCTTGGAGAAACATTGACCTTGATTTCTCATTGCTTGGTGGAATAATATGTAGATGTATTTTCCATCTCTTCAATATTGCAATTTTTTACAAAATTCCTTCTATGATATTATTGGAAAAATAAAAAAAATAAAAACCCTAAAAAATAAATATTTTGAGAAATCCAAAAAACATTTATTTTGTGCCATTGCAATTCTTGTTCAATTCTGAAATAGTTACTGCTGTTGTAAAATTTTGAAGTTGTGATATTGTCGAAAAATCCATAAAAAGTAAAAAAATTCCATAAAAAAGTTATTTTGTAGCTCAAAGCCTCAAAAAGGCCCTTAAAAGGGGTGATGTCAGCTCTAGTGAGCGTGATGTCTTCTTTTAAAGGCTTCTACATTCTTGTTGTAGGTTTAGTATAATTGTTTTGTTTTGTAGGTCCATCTGACAGGAAGATCAAACCCTAGTGGTTGTAAGGAGTTCCTACTTTATCTCCAAGTCTTGCTGGTTGACCTCTGGGGGGTTTTGAAGTGCCAATTCAAGCCTTTCATTTGGAATCCCCTGATCCATCCATTAAAACAAATGCGCCCTAGAGGGGGAGTTCGTCTCGAATCTCTCAAATCTCCTCATCCATCCGTCAGAACAAGTGTGACCTAGGGGGGGTTGAGTCTCCTTTGGTTGGTGATCGTCGAGAGGTACCTTTTGTGTCGTTTCCATGGTCTAATTTGGGTTTTCTTGCAAGTTTATGTTTTTATTGCAAAAAATTGATTCATCTTATTGTCCAACCAGTACCAAGTTTTATTGCTCCTAAACCTTCCTACTCATTAAGTATTTATTGAATATCTTGTTGACTCCATCAAGACATTGATCTACTAACTTAGTGGGAAGGGATGGGAAGGTCTTGTAGAGATAAAGTTGTTCTTATTGCGTATCTTACATGTCTATTTCTACTTGTATTTGGGAAGCCTCTTGTGGCCTAAAGAGAGGAGAGTGCTTTAATGTGACAGTGGGTGCATCTCCTGAAAAGTTGTCAGTCTTAGCACCGTCCTTTGTGACATACTCTAAAGGGTGCTAATTTGTGAGGTAACAGGATGTGAATTTGCTAGATATATTGTTTACTGTTTCTACTTCAGGTGAAAAACAAGTCATCTTTGCCATGGATAAACATCATCTGACCGACCAACTATCAATTATATTTTTCCAAAATGCTAGTATCACAAGAGTGAGGTCAGAATCATAGAAGTCTTGCACTGTTGTCTTAATGATCATATCATCCCATATCATGAAAATCAAACACACAAAGAGACCAAGTAATAGCTTTGAAAGAGCTATTGTAATATATATCATATAGATGAGAAAGCGAAAGCTTTCTTATAAAGGTTTACAATGAGGTCGAGTCAATCCACTTTATGAATGTGGGATAGACAGATAAAAGTAATAAAGCAACTTAAACATAAAAACATGAAATAAACTAAAGTCATAAGTGACTTTATTAAAGCGGAAGTAAGCTTTAATTTGATAGCCTCCCTTAATGGTCAATCCACTGACTACACCGGGTTTTTGTTGAAATTTACATGTTTTTCCAATCCCAATGACTTGGAAAAAATGTCTGCAGTTTGGTCCATTGTGGGACATTTTGTAGTTCAATAGTTCCATCTTCTACAAGATGTTGGATGAAGTGGCAATGTATCTCAATATGCTTGGTGTGCTCTTGGAAGATTGGATTCTTGTCTAGTTTTAGCTCCCAATGTAGATAAAATCGATGAATTTTAAAAAAATGATATTTTCTGGAGCCTGAAAAATTGGCTCAAAAAATCGCGATTTTTTGAAACAAGGCACACCCAGGCATTCTGTGTGTGGCTTAGAAAAGGTGATTTGAGGTTTTCTTTTGTCATTTTCTTGTGTAGATTGTTGGAGGGAGAAGGGCTTGTGGAGACCATCAACCATTGTGGAGGCATTCAAAGATTTCAAGTATATTGATATATTGTCTACGGTATACTTGTCCACGGTATATTGATATATTTTCTAAGTGGAGGGTGGAGACTGAGTCCTCCACCCATTAATCACCGTCAAATATTTAGATGCATAGCCGGGGCCTTCTACTATTAGTGCTAGGGTCAGGCATGACAAACGATCCATGACCTTTTCTCGTAAAAGGGGGGAGAGGGCATTGATATTATATAGCTAGATGAGATTTTGCAATCCGTCATTCTGAATTTATCAAGCAAACTCTTGGCATATTTTGTTTTAGAGGCAAAAATGCTACTACCTATTTGCCTAACTTCTACACCTAGACATTAATGTAGGAGGCCTAGATTAGTCATATCAAAAGCTTTACTCATGTTTTATTTTTATATGTTGAATCACATTTAGCTCGCTACCTGTGATGACGATGTCATCTACATAAATGACTAATAGATGTTAAATTTAGGGTTAAGTTAGGGTTTGAGGTAGAAAATTAAATTTTTTATACTTTAGTGCAAAAAATAAATTTAACAAACTAGTACTGGAAGTAGAATAATACAACTGTAACAAGGCAAGATAAATTAAAACATAATTTTCATCTCTTTCAACTTTAACACTTCTAAGGAGGTCCTTGTGTTAAAGTTGAAACCTTCACTAACATGTAATCAACAATAGTAGTATAACTAATTTAAACAGAGTTATAATAGCAGTAACATTTCTAACTCAAAATAAAAGGATCAAGTCTAATTACTTACCTGGCATATTAAGACCTTCCTTTGTACTTAGAAAACTAACTTTCAGAACAAACTGTGCCTCTCAGAGGCAAGTAAATCAATAGGAACAATCTGACCCTTACCTGAGGGTTAGTACATACCTGAGAGAGAGAGATGATGTGCTATAGGTAAGGATAGGCTTAGGACAATCAACAGATACCCAGTAGTTAAATGGAATCTCCAAGGCAATAGCAAACTCAAAGACCTAAACAGATCTCAACAAAGTAAGTGACAGTTACCAACAGGTAGGTCCTAGCCCAGGCAGTAAAACATACTAGACTTCAAATCTGACCTAAACAAATTTCCAACAGGCAGAGACTTCCACAGGTGACCATAGGACAGTCCTAAACAAGTAGATCTAACTTGAGGCAAGCATCAACAAAGTAGATCTGACCTTAAACAAGTTTGCAATCTCTTCAAGCAACTCTGAACACAATAGGTTTGAACCATGCAAGGTTTCAACAGGTAGAAACACTCCTGTAGCAGCTCATATTCAGTAGTGACCTCACCAAACAGTCACAAACAAGCAATGGTCTGCCCTAACAACCCTAATGTATTGAGACCTCTTTCTAACAGTCCATTGCTCAGGTGCCTGCCCCCAAGCAACCAAGATGACAACCCAACAAAACCAGGTCCATGCTAAGGTGACAAAACAAGACCACAACTTAGTTGCTAACCCCACACATAAGTCACGACAGGTTCAACAAAACTCAACAAGGTCACTACTTCCATAAGCAAGCTCACGACAGGCTATTCAGACGTTAACAGACTCACGGCTTCCACAAACAGGCTCACTACAGGCTATTCAGACGTTAACAGACTCACGGCTTCCACAAACAGGCTCACTATAGGCTTGATCAGACCAACAAGTTACAAGGGCAGTGGCCCTAGTAGCCCTATCCCAAAACAGTCAAGTCAGTTTTCAAAGGTCACATATTAGTCACAAAGGTAGCAACGAGCAATAACAGACCCTAACAACAACATAAAACCATTGACATCAACCTTAAACGTGTGCCACAAACCCTAGAATTGTCCCAATCAGATCAGATCTGAGATGTAGAATTATGATGATCTCTAATGAAGAAATAGACTTTATTTTATAGGTTCTTAGTGGCTTCTAGAATGGTCACACTTTAATTCTTTAATGACTTAGGGTTTCATAAAATAAGGTTAAGACACCATACGTTAATAAAGGTCACCACTTATAAAATATAAAATAAAATTAAGGTGTCTTTAAGTGGTGGGTACTAGGGTCATAGCAAAGGGTCTTAGGAACCACATTAAAAGAAGGGTGCTAGTACAAGGACCAACAAGTGGTCAACACAAGACCACAATACAAACCATAAATCAAGGAATGGTACAAGACCCATCTAACCATAGGACCAAGGGTGTAACAACAAGGTGGGTAAACAACCCTTCTACCCATAAGACCAAAAACAACAAAAATAATAATGACAACTCAAGGTGGGTAGACAACACTTCTAACCACAAGACAAGGTGGTAAACAAGACCTTCTAACCAGAAGGCCTAGAACAATAAGGTGGGAAGATCAAGGGTAGACAAGCAAGGTGGGGATACAACCCATTCATCTCTCTCTCAAATGTACACGTGTTCCATACACTAACTGAAAGTTCATCATCACTGTATAAGGAATGTCCACATTGGATGATGTGATCTCGTGGTCTTCTTGACTGCTCCTGAGGTCAAGTGCTAGTGAGGTCAAGTGCTAGTGACTCCATCAAGGGGTATCCAGTCCCTTGAGAAGACATCTTAGCTCAACCATCTCAAAGACCTAGGAGAGGGCATCACACATCATTATCTTGGTTAACTGACCATGATCCACTTGGTTAATTGACTAGGTATTTACCTGCAGGAACTGCTTGGTCCTAGACCAAGAATCGGTCTGGTCCTAGATCAGGATGTCTCTGTCTCAACCTGCAAAGTCTGCTTGGTCCTCATGACCAAGAAACTATCTAGTCCCAGACCAGAATACCCTAGAGACAGATAGGGGCTCTAGCCACATGTTAGGGACTTTGCCATGGCATCATCTTGCTTGGTCCCTGACCAAGAACCCTTGGTCCTCCCTGAGAATGGGTCTCGCAGTTGCATTAACTTTAACAGTAGGACTTATAAGTTGGCATCTGAAGGACTCCTTTGGAATCCCTGCTAAACTAAGTACCTATCAATCTTGATGTACCATGCCCTGGCTGCTTGCTTCAGGCCATATAGCACCTTCTTTAACCTGCAAAGAAAGTGCTCTTTCCCTGAAATCTCAAATTCCCGTGGTTGATACATATAGACTTCTTCCTCCAAATCTTCGTTGACGATATGGATGGTGCTCAATATGCTATAGGAGCAAAGGTCTCCTCATAATCAATGCCCTCTTGCTTTGTACTTGTCAAGTGATCCATATGCCTTGTACTTGACCTTGTACACCCATTTGCAACCCTTGTACACCCATTTGCACCAATGGGATTCTTACCTAGTGGAAGTGCTTTGAGATCCCAAGTTCGATCAAACTTTCATGTTTAACAGTCATGGCCTTCTCCCATTTAGGTTTCCCTTAAGCTTCATCGAACACTTGTGGCTTGAATACTTCTTGATCATTGGCCACAAGTGCAAAGTTGTTTGCGTTTTCTTTCTGTTTGCTCTTTCCCAACTAGGGAGACATCAAGCAACCACCCAAGTGGTGGCTCAACACCATCAGAGATGCTCAAGCAACAGGAATGATCAAGGGATGATCATCGCGAGGAAGCTATAACAAGAATGATGGTGCTCATATTTGTTGTAGGGGAAAAGGTCTCCTTAATCAACGCCCTCTTGCTTAGAGAACCCTTTAGCTACGAACAATGCTTTGTACTTGTCAAGTGATTGATCTTCCTTGTACTTGATCTTGTACACTCTTTTGCAGTTAATGGGCTTCTTCCCTAGTGGATGTCCTGTGAGATCCCAAGTCCGATTTTTCATCAAGCTTTCATGTTCAATAGTCATGGCCTTCTCCCATTTAGGTCTCCCTTTAGCTTCATCGAAAACTTGTGGCTTGACTACTTCTTGAACATTGGCCATAAGAGCAAAGTTGACCATGTTGGGTTTTTGTTTGTTCTTTCCTCGTAATGATCGTCCCTTGATCATTTCTGTGGATCGAAGATCTTCGATGGTGTTGAACCACCGCTTGGGTGGTTGCTTGTTGTCTTCATGGTTGGGAAGCTCCCCATTATTAATAAGATATAAACTTGCACTTGTGTCCTCGAATGTTGATTTAAGCTATGTGGATAAGAAATTTTTTGACGAGTCTGGAAGACTCCTTGGAAGAATCAAAATCTTCCTTCCTTTCAGGTGGGGCTAACTGGAGTTGAACACCTGAATCTTGAGCCATGATGGGTGGCTCCATGGTAGTTTTGAACTCTGATGAAGAAGAATGGAATGGTCCAACTTCCTCATCAATTGCATCTCTACTATAGGTCACCTGATTGGTTTTCACATCAATCAACATGTAGTCTTATTGTCGTTGTACCCAACAAGCATCAATTTCCTGCTCTTAGGTTCTAGTTTGGTTCTCTTCTCATACGGAATCCAAGCATATGGAGTCGAACCAAAAACCTTATGATGGTTGACTTTGGGCTTCCTCCTAGACCATGCTTCCTCAGATCTTCTCCTTCATTGCCATCATGAGAGATCTATTTTACAAATATACTGCTGTGAATATTGCTTCAACCCAAAACCTACTGTGAACTAACATGTTTTGCATAATACATCTAGCCATGTCTATGACAGTGTGTTTTTGTTTCTCAACCACTCCATTCTATTGTGGAGTGTAGAGTGTGGTGTATTGTCTTTGTGTCCCATATTTAGCACAAAAACTTTTAAGGTCTTTGGAGCAAAACTCCCCTCCATTATTAGATCAAAGAGTGGCTATTGATCAACTAGACTCTTTTTCCACTAATGCTTTGAAAATTATAAACTTAGCAAACACTTTGGATTTTAACTTCATAAAAGACACCCGCATCTTTCTACTGTTGTCATCAACAAGTAGTAGAAAATACCTGTCATCGGTGGTTGATGTGTTCATTGGTCCACAAATGTCTGCATGAACCAGTTGAAGGACTTTGCTTACTCTCCAAGCCTTTCCTCTGTTAATTGGCATCCTATGCTGCTTCCTTTCCTCGTAAGGTTTGTATACTTCGTGGATCTTCTTTTGGATATTTGGAAGTCCATCTACCAGATTCTTTTGAACCAATTGAGAGAGGTAGGTGAGGGAGCTGTTGGTGGTTGGCGACTGTTGGGTGACTGGCAGTTGCTGTACGACGGTTGTTGGTGTTTGGTGATGGTGTACAACGACTGTTGGTGGCTTGCGACTGACGTACTGCAGTTGCCCCCTCTTTTTGTTAATGAAAAAAATTTGTACAGAAAATAATTTGTACCTAAAAATATATTTTTCTTAGTGTACCTTCAAGCAGCAAGGTTTCGATTTTTTTTGACTTTGCTTCATAATTAAAAAACGAAATAATACCTTGTTTTCAGTGAAACCCATTCGACTCTTTGATGTGCTATGTTGACAATTCCTTGATTCGTCTCTGCTTATGGAAGTCCCTAGGTCTTCTCGTTCTCCACGTCTCTGAAGGCTCTAGTCGAGCTCCGATACCATATCACGAAAATCATACACACAAAGAGGCCAAGTAATAGCTTGAAAATCTATCGTAATATATTTCATATGAAAGCGAAAGCTTTCTTATAAAGGTTTACAATGAGGTTGACTCAATCCACTTTATGAATGTCGTATAGACCGATAAAAGTAATAAAACAACTTAAAAATAAAAGCATGAAATAAGCTAAAGTCATAAGTGACTTTCTTAAAGTCAAAGTTTAATATTTAATTGACCATTACATAAAGTAAGTTATACTTTAACATCCGATAGTTGCTATGGAAGGATGGGGTATGTTGAATGCTACAAGAAAAGAACTTCATGCAATGCTCAAAATACATAGAACTTCATGTAGTGCTCAGAATACAGCTAGACTTTGTGACGAGGAGGCTTATTGCTGTTTGTATCCACAGGTCTATTCATAATAGTTGGTTTATTACTATCTGTTGCTGTTGAGAAGGTGAGACTGTTCCTAAATTGTGTTAAGAACTGGTGTCTTTGTTTCATTTTCATGCCCAACAATCTCACGAATTAGCCCAAATTTTCATGAAAGTCTTGGTGAACATCCTATTCAAATATGTTGAAGTGACACTTAGCTAGGTTTATATTGTTGAAGTTGCTATGTTTGTTTTTCCTTTATATTTCTTTATCGTAATGTGTTCATACTTTCAAGTTTTTTGTTGTTGCGTAGAGATGGCGCATTTCTACAGCCCGGGTGGGGGAGAAGTGTCCGTGTCCTATAAAAAAGAATTAAAAAAAAAAAAGAATGCATGCATGAGGGTGTTGTAGCATAGTGGAGCCTGGGTGGGTGGGGGGGGAAGTGTTTGTTTGTCCCATTAAAAAAATAAAATAAAAACAAAAAAGCAAAAAATAAAAATAAAAACAAGAATGCATGCTTCAGTGTGTTGTAGCATAGTGGTGAGAGGGATGTGTGTTGTAGTGTAGAGGTGAAAGGATTGGGGATTTGATTCCTCTCGACGCTTTGTAGAATCGGAGTTAGATGGGTCTGCATTGGTTATATTTAAATAGGGGCAATGTCAATTAGCCTAAGAGCAGGGAAAAATATCATCTGAAAACTTATACATGTATATCACTACAGGAGTAATAGAAGTAACGCTGAATTTCTAGTTTCAAGGGTATCTTTGAGGTCTATTGGACTAGTATAACTAGCCATCTTCTGACACAATGCAATTTTGATGAGTATCGAGAAGGAACAAGATAGAATGATTATGTTCTTGCCGATAGTTATTCCATGTATGTTTGGTCAACTGAATTCCAACAAAAATAAGAGAATATTGCATGCTCCGAGGTCCAGACGTAAGGAATCCTCTCAATCAATGTTGTAACAATTGCATAGACTATGGAAATTTTTTATTGGAATTAGCTTCTACATATAGGTGGCTGTAGAATCTTAAAAGAGGATGAGTGCCACTCGCAAAGGCTATTAATCTCTATCAATACAACTCATCCATAATATGATACATTTATCCCTTCCTTTTTCATTCCAGCATGACATTATGTCTATGTAGATGATCCCTATAATTCAAATTGCACGGAGATCATTGGTGCTATGTATATGTATGCTGCTCTTCAAATAGTTTTTGGCGTAGGTGGTGTTATCCCACTAACTTATTATATAGTACCTTGTACCTTGTTACTAATTAGATAAAACCAAGTGTGTAGTGCAATAGAACCTAGTCTATTTTATGTGAAATTATGAGTTGCTCCTTGCAATAGGTGGAATTCATGTAATATCGAGTTCTATTGGCTCTAAGAATGAATATTGAAAAAACCTTATCCATCTAAAGGGTCGAATGATTGGATAAATGAGATCTAGAAATTAAGGGACTCTAGATATTCATATTCTTACACCTAAATGTGACATTTACAATGTCTGTAGAAGAGGTTTCTTTTGGTCTAGTCTCTGGATCGATAGCCATTGGTAAAGAATATAATGCCAGGTGATCTAATTGTACTGACTAAGAATTTATTCACCTTGTAAGAAGATTACGTTTGACAAGTTGTGAAGGGGTTTGTGGGTGCTATTCACGACTTGCTCTATGAACGTGGGGAATTTCTAGGATATTGAAGAGATTTCTACCATAGATTCCTCTCATGTTCATTCATAAATATCCTATAGTAGATATAGGATCCTTTATTGGTACGAGTTGGGACATTTGATCTTTTGTATTCTCATCTTAAGGTTACAAAAAGAAAAATTTAGGTGATTGTCTCATGAAGATATCTATAAACCTTATTTCATTCAGTCCTTCCATGCCTACGATAACTATAATTATTAATTAGTTATTTTGGTTTCTTATTGGCTTCCATCATTTTCACTCTAGTTCACTAATTCAATTTCAATAATTTCGTTGATTCTCTCTATATTAATTTTTTATCATTGAGATTCATAGCAAGTTCAGCGTACTATTCGGGGTAGCTATTATCCCTACTTATTCCGCTGAAGTGAAATGTTTGAGGCTTTGCCATCAGAATTGTGTTAGGTTTAATTCCTATAACTTTGGTCAGATTATTCGTAATTGCATATTCACAATACCGATGTGGTGATCAATTGGATATTTGATCTAGTAATATCTTCCTATTTCATTGGCCTCCTACTTTTCTTGGAAGGTCAGATTCCATTGCTCGTTGCAGTTGGAATGAATTTTGGATAATCTAGAGGGTTAGATTTGATAGGAACATAATTATGCTCTGTATGATTTGAATCTACAGCATCAGGTTTTGGAGACCTCTATGTTCTATGGAATTGAACTAAGAGCGCTTTCTTGAACATCCAGAGATAAAGGGAAGGGAACATACCTTTTGTTTATGCTCTTAGAGTAAAACAATTTTGCATCTGATACGATTCAATTATTTGATGTTCCATTTGAATCGATATCAAATGATCTTTTGTTCCTCTTTCTTTCCATAGAAAAGAAGGGAAAGGTGTAGGGATTATAGGATTTGAACTTGTGACATTTTCTACCTTTCTAGGCCTGGTAGAATTCCTCCCTTTGAGGATCCAGAGATCAAGAGGGGTTTTCGAGCTGCCCATTACAAAGATGTATAGTGAAGAGGAGGGGCAAACACTTCAGAGACAGTGGATTCAGTTTGTAGGTCTTAGAGGTCCATTTCAACAAGCTTGACGCCATGACAGACTGTGACGACTTAGCTTGGGATGGCCCTATTGTTTGGTGGGACATCCACGGGGATGATGCTCCTAAGATCAAACATCTTGCTATTGCCTTGTTATCTCAGATTGCTAGTTCCCTCGTTGCTAAGAGGAATTGGTCCATCAATAGCTTCATCCACTCTATCAATAGGAATAGACTTACCTCTAGGAGAACAAAGAAGTTAGTTGTAGTGCATAGTGCCCTTTGTCTTGCGCACAGGAAGACATTAGAGTATCGGATGGGACCAACTGTACAATGGGATGTGGATCCAAAGGATGATGCATAGATAGACGGGGAGGATGGATCGGATGAGATGCAACATGGTTTGGTCGGTGTGCCCATTAGTTACTCATGAGAGTGACTCGACTCGGATAATGGCATTCCCATTGATGGTCTCGATGCATTCATGCAGTAGATGGATGTAGAGGACCAATTAATGGAGTTGACTCCTTGATGCTCATTTTGTGTTGATTACTTTCAACTACTTTTAGGTTTTAGTGTCCATTGTTACTTGTTAGTTTTGACTCTAGATATTGATCAGTGATGATTGAGTCTTTGTCTCTTTGAGCAATCTTAATTTACTATTGATGTTTCACTGTTTTAGTCTTTATTTCAGACTTAGTATTTAGTATTTGGTATTTGGTATTTACTATTTGCATGCAATATCATTTATTTAATTTTTAAATTAGAATGACTGAAATATCAAATAAGAATATCAAAATTCAAATGACAAATTGTACAATTTAAAAATGATCATGATGAATTGTCACATTGTGTGACGTGCTTGTATCATTAATTTCATAATTTGCTAGTTTTTTATATACATTGCACAATGTTGAATTGTATTAGTAATTTGTTAGATTTAATTTACATTGTTAGGATTTATCATTTATCCCAACACTCTCCGTCCCCCGCGGATTTCCCTAAAATTTGGGGGGTGGTCTCCAAATGTCCCAATGCGTCTTTCCCTGTTCCCGTGTCCCGAAAACTCGGGGGAACATTGGTTTCAGTTTCTGATCCAAACCAGTCGTGCATACACCCTAGCACATACTCCTCTACACTGAGGATATCATTGAAGAACATGGGATTTTTTTCTATTCTCTATTGGTTGTCTCGCATTTCTAACAAGTTTTTGAATAATGGGCATTCTAGCTAGATGTTATGAGGAATCAATTGGTTCAGATTGATCCTAACCATATTAGGTGATTATTAAATCAATCACTTTGCCTTTCCATTTTTTTTGGAAAGGGAATAAAGAGATCAAATTACAGTTTATAGTTCATTTGAAAAATCAATTTAAAAGAGGATCTTCTGCTACGAGATCAACCTTTCACTATGGCATCAACAATGTATTGTGCAATATGCTTGGGCTTCTATTGCTGACATAAAACCATCTTTGTTAAGGTCTCGTTGAATGACCTCTTCGGGGTTGCCAATTCTTTATATATAACTTTTTGTTATGTAATCGCGAAGCATCATTATGTGTTTCGATTTGTTATGAAAATTTGCGGTCGATCCGCCATAATAGGAACTAGCAGGTTGGTGGATCATAACCTAAGAGTGAGGTAATGCTATATGTTTAGTAATTTCTCTCCTATGAGAATGAAAGATTTCATTGAAGCAACTACCCCCATGTATATTGTATGTACATCTGGTACTATAATTTGCATAACATACAAAAGACATATTCCTGGTATTATTGATACATCGGGACATTTGAGAAGTAGGAGATATCTTTATTTGCATCTTTTGCACTCAAATATACCATGAGACCCATGAGTTGATTTGCAATCTCGTGATTGATATCTTGAGACAATAGTCACATAGTAGGTGGAGAACTTTCAGCTAACTGTGTCGGGCAAGATTCGAGGCTTGGATCAAGGGGCAGTGAGAGTTAGTAACCAGCAAGATCGAAGGACTAGTCTTGAGGTTTGATAGCTTTTGTCATTGTACTTTTCTCAGTGGGCCATTTTCCCAGGAAGAGATCCCAAGGGTTCAGTTGGTTGGGTTTTCCCCAGTTAGGGGTTTCCAGGGTAAATCCAATGTTAAATGCGTGATTGCTTTCTTGAGTTTTTTTGCTGCATTTTCGTTGTAGATCTAGCGTATTTTTCAGTAATAATTGTATATATTATTCGAGCTGATAAATTGGGTCTACATCTAAGAAAATCAACATGGTATCAGAGCTAGCTTCACTCTGGGGGAAATCACCTTTGATGGGTTTGCAAGATTTATGTGAAGAAGAAAAATAACAGAGAAGTACCATATGAATAGGGTATAGACGTCCTACCGTTATATGGCTGAGGTATCTGTTGAGGCAGAGTCACACTATCTAGGTGGAAGCGGAAGTTGTGGCCGTGGTTTCAGCAAGGATGGTGGTCGAGAGGCCATTGGATCGGGCTCACAAGGAGATCATTGGAGATCGTGGAGCTGTCGACACTAGACGCGAGGTATAGTGTTGGCTACTAGAAAGGAGGAGATTGGGTTGTGTAAGCTGGGGAGAGGTGGCATGGATCAACAGTAGATTGCGTAGGCACGACCAGTGGCAGTCAGGAGGACTCAGGCGAGGGTTTCACGAGCTAGGCCATGGTTGCGGCCTGATGACCAAGGAAACAAATATTGCAAATTTGCTTGTCAATTGATTTGAAGATTGTTGTCTTCTAGTTGTCGAACCACTCCCTGAAGTTTACAATAATAACACTTGTATGGAATTTTTTCTTTCTTTCAATTGATAGAACCTGTGATTACTTAGTTGATTCTTTATTTCAAAAGAGTGCTTCCTTGGGGGTTTGTCTTCATTGCTTACTTTTGTTGATAAACCATGCGTGACTCGACAACCTCCAAAGATACAAACATCAACCATATATAGAGGCATCTTAAATAACATCTTATCTTTACACATGGGTACAATGAACGGACTCCTATCAAGATCAACATGAACATGTTGTCGAAAGGTCCATGTGTAAGATGCTTTGTTTCTTGTAGTTTCTTATCTTATTCCTATCACATTGGTAGAGGTATTCAATTGTTAAGCTATAAATGTACGAGTAGGAAGGAAATTCTTTCTGCATAGTTTGTATATAGATCTGCAATGTACCTTTTCTTAGTCACAGAATGCCTTAGGCATTCATAGATAAGGAACAAGGTCATACCTAATTTAAGAAATAAATTGATGAAATTATCTGTTATAGTTCAGGAATAACATTTCAATACTGGAACAAGCTGGGAAACATTTCCTAGATGTTTTCATTTTTCTCCTTGGGAAGAGGTTGTAATTTTATTCCTTAAAAGAGGTACAAATACACCACTCTTCAGTGAAAAAAACTGATCTGACAAGTCCTAAAAACTACATCACTCTGCTTCTTCAAAAAGCATCAAAACAGTTCCACAGACTTCTTCACATATAGATCCAGAATTAAACCTATCAGTAGCTTATATGTTGTCCTACACAGAGCTGAAGAAAAACCTTCAACAGATCGCCCTCTAGGGCTCTTAAACAACATAAAATTAGTATGACAGAAAGTTTAAAGTCCCAAAGATCCCAGATCAGAAAAAAGATGAATGCAAATATTCAGAAATCTGATCATTCTTGCATTCATGGACATGGCATGAACCTGGTTCTGTCTGCGGACTTTCCTTAGAGAGTTCATCCACCTCTTCATTCTTTTCGCTATAAATGTGATGAAAAGAAATTGAATTAAAATTGGTTTTGAGCATTTGTATATCTCTTTTATTTTATTTTATTTATTCGGTATTTGGTGGAATCAGTAACTAGGCCGTGCTTATATTTGTGTGACATGGTGTTGATTCTGGTCTGTTGCCACTATAATGTTAGCTTTTTAGCTCAGGAGGCACTCCGCATATTTGTCTTGTATGCGGAAGTGACCGTACTTTTACATTACCTAGGCACTTGACTTTTATAAAGTTGTAATAAAGTGGCTTTTTAATAAAGTGACTTTTTATGTAATGTTCTTGTTTACTTTTTATAAAATGACTTTATAAAATAAAAGTGCATGTATTTCATAAAGTGAAATTACTTTATTAAAAAGTGTAACCGATTAATTTTTGGAGGTCTTTTGCTGAAGTGTATTCCCCTACACTATCTTTGATTGAACTTGGAAGCCCATCCATGAGAAAGTTCAAGGCGGTTGTGTTGTTCTTCTTGGCTTCTTTCTGTGCGGCTGACTTGGATTTCTTATTGGAAGGAATGGGTGGATTGATCACAATCTCCCAAACACCAAACTTCTTCAAGTAGGCTTTCATCTTGCTTCAACATCCAAAATAATCTGTCACGTCAAATACTGGAACATCATTGGTGGACTCTGCTTTTGCATCCATTGTGTGAAGGCCGGCTTTGATACCAATTGTTGGACACACCAGGCACACCGAGAGGGGGGGGGGTGAATCAGTGTGTAGGCAATTTAAACCCTTTTTCAACTTCTATTAATCAAGCAGAGTTCATCAATGCATTATGCTAACAATTACATCATCATTGCATAAGCATCCATCAACTAATCAACAATGAATCATAAGCATGTTTATAAACTAGATCACTGAATCATAACAAGTAACACAACACAAAAGAACATAACATTTGTTTGATAAACTTGTTTTATGTATTGTACATGGAAGACTTCAATCTTCGCGATTACATCAGCACCAACTGATAAGAAGAGAACCAACTCCTAATCCAAGACCCAGCTTGGTCTTCTCAGGTCCAACTGAGAAAGGGTTGAGGAATCCAATCCTCAAGGTTGTAAGGCTTAGCTTGCAAGTCTGATATCAAGTAGAAGATCTTCTGTAATGCCTTAGTCACAACTCTTGTCACCCCAATCAACTGCTGCTCAACCAACTGCTCAATCACTGTCATGTAAATTGATCATCTATCAAGGATATCCAAGAGTCCTGCTATAGTCACATTTGCCTTATCATTTGGTCAAATCTCTGTCACCTGTCAGAGTGTTGTTGCTGCTGCTGCTATCACTGTCCTGCTCACATGCCCTAGGCATAGTTGAGATCTGCCCTCAAACTACATCTACAACCAAGAGCACAACCAGATTGCCCTTACCATCTATATTAGCAAATACTGTCATCTACTTCATCAAAATACTATCCCAAAACAACTGCTAAACAAAGCATTTATTCTCTGCTACTAGGTCACTGTTTATGCACAGTTTCAAGCTTGTGTTTAGCAATGAGAAGCCCCTGTGCTGCAAATTTGCCTCATCTCAGCATGAATGTGCTTTGCCACTGTGAATGTGTTCTGCCACACCATCGTGGAACTGATTAGTTTTCTCTTTTTCAATTTTACATCCAATGCATCCTGCAATTTATAGAGGTACACACCCAACATTATCAAACATGCATTGTGTGGATGATTATGTTCAGTTACATCATCAATCTTGGTATGGGAGATGCGCTGAAATGTGCAATTGCAAAAATCAAACACCGAGATTTTCTGTCAACAAGCTTCATTTGTCATTGATTATAAGTAGACTATTCGCTCAAAGGGCTGTATGCTGTATCAATCCACTCGTCAAATTTCCAATCGACAGCGGCTATCTTCCAAAAAAAACAGGCGACTTCTGAACAGATTCTGATTAGATTTCCTCCTTTGAAATCGTGGGTAAAATACTGAGCAAAATACGTCTTATAAAATCGATGACACAATTCAAGTTGTTGGTTTCTTTACTCCTTAGGCACATGATTCAATATTCAAACTTGCAAGCGGCCAATTCTTCAACACGAAGTTACAGTCCCTCAAATGCGGGCTGTCTGCGGCGGCGGTTTAATTTGGCGGTTTTGGCTTTATTCCTCTTCTGTGAAATTTCTTTAACGCAGTTTCCTTCAATTTTGAAGACGATGCTTTAGTTTTTCTTCAAAGTTCTGAACGTGATGCGCTCTTGAACTAGGGGTTTCAGTTCGTGGCTATCTCACGCTTCACATTAATCCTCTTCACGCACCTTGATTCTCTGACGACTGGTTTCTGTTGCAGAAATCTTGTGCCAAACTTTGACTTGGCAGCAACTCTGAAACTCCAGAGGCCACTGAAAAAGGATCACAAATGTTCAGTGTGTTGCTGCTTTACTTCTCCTTCACTGCTACTACGAATTTTCTTCAGAGACAGCCTAAAATTTCAGAGATAGAGATCATCTTGTTGTTATCTTAAAATGAGAATTTATAAGGTGTATTTATACATGTTTCAACGTGGAATTTAAACTGGGCCGACCTGTCCTCAATTAAATTTTTAATTTTAAAAACTCTTTTGGAGTATTTTATGGAGCCGACCTATAAGTTAATGAAATCCTTTCCTTCTTTTGGGGCAGTTTTACCCCTTTCCTTTTTATTTAACTTATTCTTCCTTGTGTGTGGGCTTAGGAGGGCTGCGATCAAAGCACAAGAGTATCAAGGACCCCAAGAGTAAGGGTAACAAGGACCACTATCACATGACCAATCAAGAAACCTCAAACAACCACTCATATCCAAAGGTTTCATGACCCCATCAAGCCACAAAAGACCCCTTCAACAAATGACCACAGAATGGGTCATTTGTACCATCATGTGCTACAAAGCACACATGACCAGCGAATGGGTATGTCCAAGCAATCAACCACCAAACTATCATCCAGCTGGGCACTTTGTGTGGGTAATGGGTGATCAAACCCATTCATCAGGCTTGTCCACTGTAGGAGATCTTGGTGGCATCAATGACAACCTGAGGGGCAACTGCAAGTCCCATATTGGCATCAATGACAACTTAATCAACAATCTCCCCCTTTGTCATTGATGACAACAACTCATGCTCCCCCTACGATCACGCTCTCCCCTTTCATCTTCATCTCTCCCCCTTTGGCATCAATGGCAAAGGGTGACCACATATCAGCTTCTCTCCTCATGAAGTCACTTGTCAAAATCACAACTCAAGTCAAAGGCTGTCACTTGTCAGTTCAAAGACTGTCTCAAATAGTTTGTCACTGTCAAAGGCCACTTCATAGACTGTTACTGTTTAAGTCAAGGCTGTCATTATCAAGCTGTCAATATCAAGTCAATACTGCTCAGTCCAATCCTCAAAGGATCTGTCATATATCTCAATGATATACTTCAGAGCACTCCACTGTTCAATTGACTGTATCTTCTACAAGTTCTGCTACAATTGGTCAAAAATTAGTTCCAAACAGGACCGCTTTTAATTACTCATACACTTCTGCTTCAAGTGATGATGCTATGCTGCTCCAAGTTCACTCTCAAGTTATTGTGACAATATACTAGCCCTTTATACAATTTGCTGTAGCTTCTTCAACAAACTCTTAAAATTCTTCTTCTAATTAGCCATTAATCCTTCAAATAGATCTCCAATAATAATGCAAGTAATTTGCAATAATGGTTCTATTCAACTAATCAAATCATACCTTCCTTTGGATGGACCTTAAACTCCTTTTAATGCTGCTATACTGCGTAAAGATCAGAGCTATACACCACGAACTTAGAGCTTAAACTCTTTTGATACAAACTGTAATAAATATGTGCAAAAAGGCTTCTACCAATCAGATCATATATACTGATGGCTAGATCAAATGTTTGACCAAGATTAGATCCTGAATCTTCTTTTTAATGTTTCCAAAATCAGTCCTCCTTACATAACCTTCGGATGACTTAAATTTTGTTATCCTTTGTGCACAGTAGTAACCGAAATCAGACAAGATCCGAATTTGCTTTCAAACCTTGTGTTATGGACGAGTGAGAGGTCTACAATCATCGTGAGAAATAAGCTTGATAGAGTTCAATCTTTGGGTGCCTGAGCTAGTCTTTGAAAAGTATGATTCATAGTTACTTTACTAGAGATCAGACCTTCGTGTAACTTTGGCTGTGTTTGTAAGGGTTTGGGCACATAAACAATTAACTCAGGAGGACATAAGAGATAGGTGTGAAAGCGCACTATATTTCTCATTAACCAAATGTACATACATATACAATGAGAATTGTCCCTTGGGTTTCGTATTCCCAAGTGGACTTTTGGACTCCCGAGTGACTCTTGGTCTCCCTTTCACATTAATATTCCTCACTCCGAGGATTAGACTCCAACAAAATCCCCCCTTAATCCGAAGGGTGTATATGAGTCCAAGAAAAAGAAGAGAGCTGAATAAGTGGAAGTGGACAACTACCACCAGCTGGACATTCCCATCTCCAAGATCATTTACTAAGAAGATTAGCTAGAAGCTTGCACATGCTTTTTCTAAATACAATGGCTCTCTGAAGGGATGGTTTTTAGGCTGACCATCAATCGAAATAGGCTAGCAGAAGGCTGAAATCTTCTACTATGTGTGTGGTTCAGTGCAGACCACAAACTCTCGAACTTGGCGACAACGCTCATAGGTTTTGTGGAACTTGGCTCGAAGGCTCTAAGGTTCTGTGGAATGGTTGGTATGGGCTGACACCAAACCAACTGGAGAGCTGAAAACATGAAGTGAACAACTGCAATTTGCTGAACATTTCCATCTTGACAATTGTTTTCCAAGTTAGCTAGAAGCTTGCACATGCTTATGCTAAATGAAGGTGTTCTCGATACTAGTGGTTTTAGGATGACCACCAACTCTAGAGCTCAGTCGAACATAGGTCTTCACAGGCTCGCTTGTTCCGGCTCGCTTGTTACTGACAGTCTTCATCCCCCCATGTCAGGAAGAATGTGAGAGGAGAGTCTCTTGGTGTCACAACTAGACACAAAACACATGAGTACTCTATGTCAAGTATATCTCTTCTGTCTTCAGAATACATGCATATCAGAACCAAACAACTCTGAATTTGATGGCTGTCCAAACTCACTGTGGATGAGGCTCGCTTGATATGACTTACTTGAGGAAGACTGTAACTGGTTGTTGTCAGAAGGACAAGGTTTCGAAACTTGAAGCCTGACATCATGTTCCCCCTTGTCAGGTACAAAGTAAGAAGCAATACACTAATTTGTTGCAAGTTTCACTCTTGCAAGTTTCTTCAGCTTCACACACCGATTTGAAGAATGGTTGCGCTTCCCACAATGGTGACAAGGATGAAGATCAAACCACTGATCTTTCACATGGCCAACTTGATCACAATGTTGGCATCTGGAACTCTAAATAGGTTGTACATTTGACATGATTTCACTTTTTTTTGGCAGCTGATAGGAATCATCTTCAAACAAGGGGTTATTCTGAACAAGCACTAGTTCAGAATGTTGATTCCTATGATGTGCACCTTTCTCAATGGCTTTCAAATTCTGCAGCTGATTAATAACTGTTTGTAGTTTGTTGATTGTGATCGAGTCATCTGCAGCTGAATGTACTAGAGTGTTCAACAACTCTAATGTTTCTTCTGTATTAGACATAGTGAAGACAACTTGAGGCCTCCTCGTGCAAGTAAGATCAAATACAAGGACTCAATCAGAGTGGGGGCTTCTTGCAAATCCACTCTTTATAAGCAAAGTTTCAGCAGATTCAAACTTAAAAGAAAAGGGTGTCGGACTCATCCGAGAATGCACCCACATATAACACAATTCAACTTTTCCTCAGTTTTGGTACTGTACAAAAACACACATGCAAGTACCAAAAACATACTAGAACTTACAAACAAACTCTAGTTGCAAGTTACACTTTTGACGGCTGAATTGAAAAATCTGCTATACCTGAGTTCTTTGATGATCTGCTTCTCCAGTTTCTTCTTTTGGAGCAGCTGTAGCAACAAGCTACAAACTTCAAATATTCTCTGGAGGTTTAGCTGCAACTTTTCATAATGCCTCTCACCATACAATCGCAGGAAGCCAAGGAACAATCTTCAAACATGTGATCTAGTTTATGCACTTCACAATAGTTGCATTGATGAGAGCATTTTTCACCTTCAGTCGAGCATTTAACCACAAGCTGCTTCAAACTTCACGCACCAATGCTCTTCACACAAAAATTGATATGCAGCTCTAAAAAATGAGACCCAATGCAACTCTTATCTTCATGAGATATGATGTAAAGCACAAGCTTCCACAATACACATGTTTCCGCAGTGCATCAACATCCTCAACGCAACTCTCAACAAAGAGTAGGCCAATTCGCAGCTCCCAACTATGGTCGCAGCAACTTCAAGGCATAGATTGAGGTTGCAATTCTTCATTAAAAGATGAAAATAGAGCTCTACTGTAGAGAGGGAGGCGCAAGCCAATGTCCAGGTCCAACGTGCAGTTCAAGTCTCAATCTCACACTTCAACTATCTCAACTCCATGAAGTCAATCTTCAACAATGCATTCAACAGCAATCTTGGCATCACACCTGGAGAGATGAAGAGGGCTCACGACCGAGATAGCTCCACACAGCAGCCTCCAAAACACCATCCGAGGACAACATTTTCTTTAATGGTCCAACGCACAAAGCATCAATGTGCTCAATGCATCTTCAATGAATAGAACACGTCCATCATCTCTCAAAGCTACCCTTATGCTTTTCTCTATTTTAATAACTCCAACAAGGCTTCTATTGCGGCCTCCAATAACCATTACAACATACCATCATCAAACTTTATGAACTTCTTGATCATGCCATTATCTAAGTCAATCTTGAGTGAATGAAGCCAACAAAAAGTTCAAGGTGGCAGTAGTACTGCGCAGGTTGATCAAACCAACAAGAATGATCATCATGTCCATGCTTCACGTAACAATTTCTCTTGAAGGTAGCCTGCGATATTGGAGCCTCAGAATACACAATTAAAAAAAGAATACTGCTCAATGTTCAATTTACACAGGATCTATGGGGATTTACATGCATATATATGCTTCCACATAGACATATCTATGATCGTCGCACATAAGGATTCATGAGATCTTGGATTCTGAACTTCAAACCCTTATGAAAGGTAGAGCATGATTTGCACATTGTGTTCCACGAAGGAAGTCTTTCAGTTGAAAAGAAGCACCTTAGGGAAGATCGCAGGTCACTAGAGAAGGTGTATGGTTGCATTGGAGAAACTACCCACATACTGCAATTTAAATTTGTTCCGTGCCTCCTTCAATAGGTCAAACACCTACTGATATATTTATGTTGGATAACTGCATCTTTCTACTGCACTTTATCTGGATGGATACACAAATCCCCAGAATGCTTGTGAGCGTTTCTTCTTCTATCATGGCAGAGAACTCTTCCTGCAAATTTTCACTCTCCACACATTCAATGAGTAATGAGAGTCCACACAACATTGGTACTTCTGGTGACAGTTATCCAGTCACATATCAATGAAGGTTGTGGTGCAGGAGGCAATATTCACACCTCTATCTTTGGCTCCAAGTCTTCACACAATATATAACACGACTACTATGATACATACCTCCAACATAGCAATACCAATAAGCTTAACCTCTTCAAATCTCTTCTCCTCAGTCCACCACGTTCATAGGTCACCGTCACACATAGGAGAGAGAGGTGATTCTCACAAAGGTGGGAAGACCCGTAGCAACAATTGGCAGTTAGTCTTCACATTTCTCTCCTTGAAATGCAATTCGCAGTCTTCAAGCAATCTTCAAACACGAATTGCAGAAATAAAAAATACGTAGCACTCCATGCAAGAACTAGGGTTCACCATCAAGAGAGAAGGCGTTCACCCAAGAGAGAGCCCAGGTCTCCACTTCATAAGAATGTGCAACAATTCATGAAAATTCAGATGGAGAGTGGCTTCAAGAATTTGAGGCTTCACTGTCCATGGCAGCTTCAATAGCGAGATTGTAACACCTGAGGGGCTCCTCGTTTTGCATGTATCTCCTCCACAAATTACAATTGGTGGAGAGAGACCCCAACACTGGCAATATTCAAGAACATGCAGCTTCTATCTATGCACCACAGTGAGATATTTTCTTAGCAGGTTGTATCAGCTTCAATCTTCACATTCACGGCAGGTTCACCTTTGCAACACACATCCACAATATGCAGCCATTATCTCTTCAATTCATCGTGGATGTGAGGTAGGAGTGACTCACAACCCTCCAAGATAGACCACAAGACACAACTCAAAAATGCAAGTGGAGGAGGCCTCAACACCGTGCACATGTAGAATGAGAGCACACTGGAGAGATAAGGTTTTGGCGTAGAGACTAAAACAAAACGTCAGGTTGAACGTTTCATTCCAAGCCAAGAGTTGAGGAAGTAACGGGTGATGGAGATGAGAACACACATGGGCACTCAACGGTCCTCAATACTGTGGAGGAGCGCAGGTCTGAATTCAACCAGGAAGAAAGGAATAACGCATAAAATGATGGTAGGTAACTGGCGATTAGCAAGCATGAGCAGAATAATTTTGCAAAGGGCAGAACGGATACATTAGCAAGCAGAATGTCAGGACTAAGATGCAGCAGCCCAAACTTATGGCAGGTTCATTTAGCATAATGGAGAGTAACATTCACCGAGAAGAAATGTATGTATTTTAAGTTGAATAATGCAAGCCATAATTAAGGTTTCTGGAAGAGTGTAGAACTGAGGGTGCAGAGGACAATAATAATATCTAGCATACTGGAATGCAACAGAATTGGCATAGAAATCATAGGCCACGAGTTTAGAATAGGCTCTGATACCACTGTAAGGTGCCCAAACGGGCACATAAACAATTAACTCAGGAAAACATAAGAGAGGCGTGAAAGCGCACTATATTTCTCATTAACCAAATGTACATATATATACAATGAGAAATGTCCCTTGGGTTTCATATTCCCAAGTGGACTTTTGGACTCCCGTGTGACTCTTGGTCTCCCTTTCACATTAATATTCCTCACTTTGAGGATTAGACTCCAACAATCTTCAACAAGGCTTGAAAAGTGTTGCTTCTAAACTTTGAGTGCCTTAACAAAATCAGAGATAAAATCATGTGCTGCTCATGCCAATCATATGTCAATCATCAAGAGGTCTCCTCATGTCGAGTTCTGATCATAACCAACTATATTCCAATATAAGTCATACAATCAGATACCAACACGAAGTGTTTCTTGAAGACCTCCCATACTACTCCCCCTATCAACATGCCAATTGTAGCTACGATCCTTGGACCTGTTCCATTGCTTGGAGCAACCATCATTTACCCTTGAGTCCATCCTCCAAACTCCATGAACTCAAGGTGTGCTAAGGTTGTTGAAAGACCTCAAGCTTGGCTTGCCACATGGCAGCCATCTTCTTTGCACCAATCAACTTCATTCATATTCAACAAAACATTTTTTTTCACCCTTACCTGAGAGTGTCCTTGACTTTGAGCACATGTCTTTTGGGCTTCAATTCTTCGTGCATAATTCTTCTTCCATGTTTCATAGGTTCTCCTTGCTAATGTGTATGAGGCATTCCTCATAGATTGTCTTCTTGAATTCATGCAATTTTGAGCTTTGTGCCCAAAGCCACTGCAACTATAACATCTCATAGTACGACAATGTGACCAACATGGTTGCATGTCCAGCATCTAACTGTGTTGTTAGGACTGCGAACACTTCTTCTTTCATAGAATGTACAATCCATAGCCTTGTGATCAAAATCATTACATGAAAAGCAATACCCATTAAAATCAGCTTCAGACCTGAATGCTTGATTCCATCTTGAAGTTGTTTCTCTTCTGAATCTGCTTTGAGGAGTGGGACCAACTTCTTGATGTCTTTCTGAGCTTTTGAAGTGTTCTTTATGTTGTGTAGGTTCCTGACGAGGAGCTTTGCTTTCATTCTTGGACATTGAAGGGCTTGCTTCAGGACTCTGCAGGTTATGTGCCAACTTCATATTTTTCTTCTTCCTTGTTGTAGCCAAGATTAGATTTGTCAAATGGAGATCTTTAACAATTCAAAATCTCATCCAAGATGACTGAATTGTTGTTATATGCATTAGATTTCTTGTCATTCTTTCTGAGACCTACTACTTCCATCTCAATCTTTTGACAAGTCTTCTCTTTCTCATCCAACTGGTGTTTCAAGACTTCTTCTATCCTTTTGGCTTCTTCCAACTGAGTCTTCAAATCGAGATTAGCCTTTCTTGTTTCTTCAAGCTCTCCCGAGTCTTCATCAGGCTCTTCTTGTTCTTCTGCTTGACTGATCAATTCAGTCTTTAGTCTTTTAGCTTCATCTTCTTTGACTTCCAACTGATCTTGCAACACTGCTTCCTTATGCTTAAGTTTCTTAAGCAAGTCTTTTAGTGCCATGTTCTTCTTTTGGTACTTGTCCAGACATTCAAAGGTTACCTTTTTAAACCTCCTGATCAAAGGTTACCTTTTTAAACCTCCTGAAATTAGATTGGTTTAAATTGACTGTGTTATGGAACCAATCAGCTCTGAGATCAATGTTTAATATAGTATGTGTAATTGCCTTTGTGGCTTTCAACAAGTCTTCAACATCATCTGTAATAGCATTTTCAATTTCATCGCATATAGGACTATTGCAATCAAAAGAATCCATACCTTTACTAGAGTCTAATTCTTCCTTTTCTTCATGCTTGACATCTTCAGTAGGCTTGACTTTTGTTTCCCGATTTTCCTTTTCAGTGTCTTGTCTTCCCCTTTGGTATTCACTTTCCAACTTGAACCATAGGTCTTTTGTTGAAGTGTATTCCCCCACACTTTCTTTGACTGAACTTGGAAGTCCATCCATGAGAAACTTCAAGACGGTTGTGTTGTCCTCCTTGGATTCTTTTTGTGCGGCTGACTTGGACTTCTTATTGGAAGGAATGGGTGGATTGATCACAATCTCCCAAACACCAAACTTCTTCAAGTAGGCTTTCATCTTGCTTCTCCATCCAAAATAATCCGTCACGTCAAATACTGGAACATCATTGGTGGACTTTGCTTTTGCATCCATTGTGTATCCACGGATCTCTTTCAAGCTAGCAAGGCTTCTGTTGAAGGCCGACTTTGATACCAATTATTGGACACATCGGGCACACTAAGAGGGGGGGGTGAATCAGTGTGTAGGCAATTTAAACCCTTTTTCAACTTCTATTAATCAAGCAGAGTTCATCAATGCATTATGCTAACAATTACATCATCATTGCATAGGAATCCATCAACTGATCAACAATGAATCATATGCATGTTTATCAGCTAGATCACTGAATCATAACAAGTAACACAACACAAAAGAACATAACATTTGTTTGATAAACTTGTTTTATGTATTGTACATGGAAGACTTCAATCTTTGCGATTACATCAGCACCAACTGATAAGAAGAGCACCAACTCCTAATCCAAGACCCATCTTGGTCTTCTCAGGTCCAACTGAGAAAGGGTTGAGGAATTCAATCCCCAAGGTTGCAAGGCTTAGCTTGCAAGTCTGATGTCAAGTAGAAGATCTTCTGTAAGGCCTTAGTCACAACTCTTGTCACCCTAGTCAACTGCTGCTCAACCAACTGCTCAATCACTGTCAAGTAAATTGATCATCTGTCAAGGATATCCAAGAGTCGTGCTATAGTCACATTTGCCTTATCATTTGGTAAAATCTTTGTCACCTGTCAGAGTGCTGCTGCTGCTGCTATCACTGTCCTGCTCACATGCCCTAGGCATAGTTGAGATGTGCCCTCAAACTACATCTACAACCAAGAGCACAACCAGATTGCCCTTACCATAGACCATATTAGCAAATACTGTCATCTACTTCATCAAACTACTATCCCAAAACAACTGCTAAACAAAGTATTTATTCTCTGCTACTAGGTCACTGTTTATGCACAGTTTCAGGCTTGTGTTTAGCAATGAGAAACCCCTGTGCTGCAAACTTGCCTCATCTTAGCATGAATGTGCTCTGCCATTGTGAATGTGTTCTGCCACACCATCGTGGAACTGATTAGTTTTCACTTTTTCAATTTTACATCTAATGCACCCTGCAATTTATAGAGATACACACCCAACATTGTCAAACATGAATTGTGTGGATGATTATGTTCAGTTACATCATCAATCTCAGTATGGGAGATTCGCTGAAATGTGCTCAACAACTTTTTGCAATTGCAAAAATCAAACACCCAGATTTTCTGTCAACAAGCTTCATTTGTCATTGATTGTAAGTAGACTATTCGCTCAAAGGGATGTATGCTGTATCAATCCACTTGTCAAATTTCCAATCGACGACGACTATCTTAAAAAAAAAAATGGGTGACTTCTGAATAAATTTTGAGCGGATTTCCTCCTTTGAAATCGTGGGTAAAATACTGAGCAAAATACGTCTTATAAAATCGATGACATAATTCGAGTTGTTGGTTTCTTTACTCCTTAGGCACACGATTCAATATTCAAACTTGCAAGCAACCGATTCTTCAACACGAAGTTACAGTCCCTCAAACACGAGCTGTCTGCTTTATGGTTCGATTTCTCCCTTTGTGAAACTCTGTTGCAGTATAGACTTGAGTTTTGAGTTGCAGACTCTTAAATGAGAGATTCTGCTCCTTCGATTTGTAGTTTGATCATTCGTCTGGTGAGTGTGTATCCGTTCTTTACCAGCGGCTCAAAAATTTGATGGCGGCGGTTTATTTCGACGGTTTGGCTTTATTCCTCTTATGTGAAATTTCTTTAACACAGTTTCCTTCAATTTTGAACACGATGCTTTAGTTTTTCTTCAAAATTCTGAACTTGATGTGCTATGCACCTTGATTCTCTGACGACTGGTTTTCTGTTGCAGGAATCACCTGCCAAACTTTGACTTGGCAGCAACTCTGAAACTCTAGAGGCCACTGAAAAAGGATCACAAATGTTAAGCGTGTTGCTGCTTTACTTCACCTTCACTGCTACTACAAATTTTCTTCAGAGACAGCTGAAAATTGCAGAGATAGAGATCATCTTGTTGTTATCTTAAAATGAGAAATTTTAAGGTGTATTTATACATGTTTCAATGTGGAATTTAACTGGGTCGACCTGTCCTTAATTAAATTTTTAATTGTAAAAACTCTTTTGGAGTATTTTACAATTAAAAATGAAATCCTTTCCTTCTTTTGGGGCAGTTTTACCCCTTTCCTTTTTATTTAACTTATTCCTCCTTGTGTGTGGGCTTAGTGTTTATCGGACAATCCACTCGAGCAGACGCGAGCCGGATCTCCCTAGCTCACTGTGAGTCTAGAACAAATAGAATAGACTACAAATGGATTTCCTAGATCTACTTAAGGATCAAGTGATAGATGTCTTACCTTTTACTTCGTAGTCCTTTCTCCTGAATGCTGCTACATGTCTCATGGTCGTCAGATCTCAGCTGCAAGACCTGTCAAGACACAAGAACAAACACAAACGAGTAAAGAGCATCTATACAATAAGAGATCTAAGTAAACAGTTAAGCAGGTAAACTACTCAATATCATTACACACATGAACAATATGTTAAAATTTTAAATTTGATAGCAGTAACAGACTGTAAATAAAATAGTGCAGAGATAACTAGTAGTAAACACACATCCACAAATTGAACATAGTATTTTTTTCACGGGGAAACCTTTTAAGGACAAAAACCCCGAAGCAATCAATAATAATATATCTCATTTACAAGATGACTGAGTTTTCCAATCTTAGAATTCCGAGATAAACAAATTTCAATTTTGCATAAGATAAATATCACAGAAATTTCAGAGTTGGGCAACTGCCCAGATTTGACTTTTTCTGCTGCCCAGAAATGCTGCCCGGATTCACTGTTACACTGCCTGAGATCTGCCCGGATATTTCTGAGGTTGCTAGAGCCCTGTTTTGACCTGCCCGAAATTTTCTGAGGCTGCCCAAGCTCTGTTTTAACCTGCCCGAAATTTCCTGAGGTTGCCCAAGCTCTGTTTTAACCTGCCCGAAATTTCCTGTGAATGATCTGAGGCTGCTGTGGAGTTAGGGTAGGCCTGGAGTCAAGCCCTAGCTCAGCAGAATGAAAAGAAACCAACCCTAGCTGTTAGGGTACTTTAAACCAACAAAAATAGAATCCAGCAGAAAATAGAACCCAACAAAAGATAAACTCAGCAGTAGATAAACCCAGCAGTAGAGAGAACCCAGTAGAAGGAAAATATCATCCACGAGCTGATCTAGGAGCACACAACTGTACCCACGAGCTGTCCTCAAAGATACCACGAATTATGTGTTAGAATGACGAGTTTTCACTTTTATTTATAGTGGAATAATTCCACTTTTTATTGAGGCCGACCTGGCCTCACTTATATATATATATTTTTTATTATTTATTTTTGTTCTCAAAAAATAAAGGAGGCCGACCTGTCCAATTTTCCATCATTTTATTTATTATATATATTTTCTTTTCTCCAATAATGAGCCAACCCATAAATAAATAAATAAATAAATAAATATTTATTTTCCTTTTTCTAAATGGTGGGCTCATGGACCAAGCCAGGCTATGCTTGGGTTTCATTTTATCTTCAATAAATCATGCAGGTGTTCTTCAAGGTCTTCATGTCCACTCCAAGTACATCATCATAGGGAGATAAATTAATTGCTTTACTTCACCCTCCTGTTGCCACCAAGACCAAGTGGAGGAGTACACCACTTGCCCAGACCCAGTCTAGGGCTTACAGTGGAATCCTGGTAACTGACCAGCTACCTCCATTCTCCCAGAGAATGGCTCTCAGCCCCAGGCTGAGCTTCCAATCCCAGACTGGATCAATATCCTGGTAACTGACCAGGTGCCTCCATTCTCCCAGAGAATGGCTCTCAGCCCCGGGCTGAGTTTCCAGTCCCAGACTGGATCAATATCCTGGTAACTGACCAGGTGCCTCCATTCTCCCAGAGAATGTCTCTCAGCCCCAGGCTGAGCTTCCAGTCCCAGACTATATCAATATCCTGGTAAGTGACCAGGTGCCTCTATTCTCCCAGAGAATGGCACTCGATGTTGCTCAGAAAAAATCACCACAATATTGGTGGAAAGCATTTGTATTACTGTAAATAGGGAAATACATGGTTGAGACATAGAATTACAACCAAGACTTAACGCTGCAACCCTTCTCCATCCAAGCCATTTGCGATTTCCTCCCAAGGAAGCTTAGGTCTCTCAAGGATGAATAGGGATCTCTCAAGAGTTATTTCACCAGCATGTAGACACCATAGACTTCCTCCCTTTGGAGAGGGGTAGCGCTTCACTTAAATAGGACTAAGTGGATAGGGTATGGATAGGATAGGTTGAGATATGGTAGGAGAGAGATAGGGGATCCTCCCAATAGGTTAGGAACCGAAGGCCAGCTCCCCCATGAGGTCAGGGATGAGGTCCCAAGTCAGCAAGCTTCGAGAAGGAGCTCGAAGAAGCTATTTTTGCCTTCTAACTGACTTCGTTGCACCCTGTAATGGAGCAAGGTGCGACGTCGCATGTTGCAGTAGAGCAACCTACGACGACCTCTCAAAACTTACTACAACTGGGTACAAATCCTTCCAGGTCAATTACTCAGTCAATATGTCTTTAGGGGTGTATACATTGAATTTCATGATGGGTAGATTTTAGGTGTAATAGAATGCCCCCCAAAGCATGAAGTTGTTGAAAGATTGGACTGGTGAAATGCTTTGACAGAAGGAATGGCAATGGACTTGTCGGATGAAGGACATTGCTGCAGTACAACTGACTCTGAACTGACAATTTCATATGATGTACAACATGGCTGCCGACCAATACAATGCAGATCCATGGTAGTAATGACCGACTGAACACGATCATGGCTACTAGACACAAGCGTAGATCCATGATGAGATGATAACACAACCACGACCAATACAAATGTGGATCCGTGTAATATGACTCAATACAAACTCCATCGCAACCTGGGTAAAACATGACTCCCCAGGGTCTTCAAGCTGAACCCGCAATGATACGAATCTATCCATGTGATTACAAATGTCTTGATGTCGAACATGGTAGAAACCACTTGATTACCGGTCATTGATGTAAACTGTTAACAAGCGCGAGGGAGATCACCATTAATGTCAATGATTCCCAAGGTATCACAGTACATATCACCAAGCGTGAATAAATGAGTTGAAGTCGAACGCAAGATGAAATCTTTCAATCAAGAGTCAATGATGTGAACTCATATTGAAAGCGAGGTAACCTGCCATTCAGGCATGCAGGGCCAAGGTACTTGGTTGGTTTCTAGATTCTATCTTTGGATGATGTGTTGAAGTCGACAAAGATAAATCCGTCAAAGGAGGGCCATGATGAATCCCCCATCATCAACACGAAACACGACAAAAGATGCGTAGAGTGGATCGGATGGTACAGTAACATGTGAGACTAACTCAGAGTAGACCGACATGATTGAAGGTGTACTGATCGTAAATAGTGAAGATGTTCCTGAAGATGGGCATGGCATGACTTGGCAGTATTGACATGACGAGTGCGACACCAACTCCTAATGCAACTAATGATGGAAGATTTCTTTGAATGACTCAAAGGAGTAACGAAACTCAGAAAGTAAGCGAGACTCGAGGACAAACAGATGATCCAAGTACTGTATGCAAATGCAAATGAGTGCCATGTCCAAGAACGACTATGTACTTCCACTAACAAAGGTGTGTAACACAAAAGCTTTCCTTTTTCCCCATTATGAACGATTAGTGCCTCGTGTTTTTTACGAGCTTGATGAGGGTAACCAGATGCTCGATATAGCTCATCTCATAGATGAGTCCAATCCCAAATATTTTTCGAACTTGGGATAGGAGGGGTTCGTCCCATGGCGGGCCCTTCAATGTAAGAGTTTAACGAGTCCATAGAAAGTAAACTCGGTCGTCATTTCATGTTTAGAGAGTCTGAAAAGAACCAAAGAAGACTCCAACGGTCATTTTTTGTAAAGTTAGCCTCATCGCCCAAGAAAGGGTAAAACAACGCGAGAGAGGACTCTTCCAGTGATGATAGGCTGGAGTATACCTTTTTCGTAACTAGTGCCCCCTGGTCCGAAAAAGGGGTAAACTATCACCAGGAAGATGCCCATTCAAATTCTTTTACAAGCGTGAACGCGACAAGCTCGCTTGGCGATCTTTTCGTATTTCGAGAGCCTGAAAAGAGCTTAAAGATAGACTTCGGGGGGTTCCTTTTCCGTAGGAGTTTAAAGAGCACGAGAAAGAACAAAGAGTAAGCTCATTAATTGCAATCTATGAAAAAATGGGTAAACGACAAAAACTCACAAGGGGTGTTCATACCTGAGATGACCGTTCCAATATGAAAATGGCGTAGAAAAGCACTTCACAACTCCAGCACACTCGGAAACTAGGTCAAATAGTCAACCGAACGTTCAAATACAACAAAACCGATCCAAACTATAGCAAATGGCATAACGGCATCAAATGTTTGAAAAAAGAATATTCCATTTTGTTTATAAATAGAATCAAAAACCAAATATAGTCACCATTGTTCTATTTGCCAAATTTGGGAGGAATAGTGCCATTTGGAGCCAGATTTTCACTTGTCGATTCCGGGAGCTACGATCAGCCATTTCACTTGCCGTCAGGAATAGGTAACCCTAAACTTCAGCCAGCAAAATCGTAGTGGTTTACAATTTTGATATTTAGTCATTTTTTTTGGGGTTTTGGCTTGATTTGGGAAGGGCCATTGCGCCCTCGGCTCGTCGCAGTTTGCCTTTTCGGGTACAGCTACGAGACCGAGTCGTCACAAATGGAGTATACATGGACTGCGACGACGTTGCCCTGCTTGCAAAATCGGGGTGCGACGACGGCGACGTCCATCCCCAAACTCAAACAAAACTCAAAAGAAGGACTTCTAGTGGGTGAAGCAAGTCTTAACAATGTTAAAAACCTCCTGTTGACAGGTTCCAAGCATCACAATGGTTTTGGAATGGCGGGAAAGGGAACATGAACTAGATGATGAACAAGCTGCAAACGATCCACATTGTGTGGAAGCATTGAGGAACTGTGGGCTCCTCAAGTTCTTTCGCATTCAAGGGATGAGATCCCAACTTCCACTACTGAACCATATGCTCCAATGTTGGGATGTGGCCCAACAATACTTCATGGTTGGTGAGCATGAGCTTCACATAGATGTTGAGGACATCTATTTTTTGATTGGTTTGTCTCGAAGGGGGGACAATGTGACACTCACTGGATCACGTGGGAGTGATCGAACCGTGGAAGATTTGATCTGACAGCATTGTGCTCCCAATGCCCGTGCATCTAGCGGGAAGATTTGCATCAAAGATGTACGGGAGCGCCCATTGCGGGCCATTTTATTAACAATTACGAGGATGGAGGGGAGTCAAGCTCCTCACTTAGCCACCAAGGCGCAGATGCTTTATGCGGAGGACTGTTTGTCTCCAAAGATCTTCAACTGGTGCGAGGGGGTCCTCGCAAACGTGAGAGCTCAGCTGACAAAGTGTTGGCGGGGAGAGCTCAAACAGTTCAGCTATGGATCTATAGTGATCTTGTTCTTGCTAGAACGGGTTCCCCTTTTGCGTCCTCAGGTACCACTAGAGGATAGGGACCTCAGAGATCCACACATGGCCAGGTGGACCGATGTAATGGCTCGGCATGGTGGGGGTCCTATCATCAGATTCCCTCTTGAGTTCTTCACTTGGCTGGCGGGCCAGTTACTGATGGTGGAGGACTTTCCATATAGTGGCACCGACTTCACAGATGACCCAGACTTGCCGCTGCCCGAGGGAGCAGCATGGGGAGACCTCGGTAAGAACAAATGACCCTTGAACTTTTTTAAGTTTTGTGTATTTATGATTTTTTTTTGATATAGTGGTGACAGGCAAGCAACATGTGTGTGTAGATGTGGGGCCTATACGACCAGTGGGGACCGCTCTTCTGGCTAGGAGAGAGAGAGGAGAGGGAGCGATGGTAGATCTAGTTGTGCATGCTGCCATCGTGGAGATGGACAAAGTCTATGCCAACCTGAGTGGGTTGACACTGGCTGTTCCCGAGTCAACGGTAGATGAGGTGCTGCGGCCTATGCAGGTGCACGGTTGGAGCAGCTGCACGCTTCAACGCACTGCTTCGCAGGGTTGCGAGAGCAGTGGATTGTTTCCAGACTCAGCCGGCTAGGGCTGCTAGACCACCTAGGGTTGTACGGGCCAGGCGATAGGCCACATGTTGTCATTGTGTGTGTACTGAGAGCTTAGAGGCCTTAGATTTTGTACTATTGAAAGCTACGGAGCTTCAGATGTGTAGAGACTTACTGAAAGCTATCGTGCTTCAGACTTTTGTATCAGCACTACCTTTTCGAGATTATGTTTATATATATAGACATTATCGGCGATTTATACATTATGTGTTTTTTAAATTGATGAGTGATGTGATCTTGTTCATATGTTTGCTATTATACAGTACATTATTTACATGTTGTGAATGCTTTTACATATTATGAGTGTTATGTGTGTGCGATGTACCAATCCAAAATGAAGTTGGCCATCGAGTTAGCAATTGTGTTTAACTCTCGTGGAATGTGCAGGTATTGGATGGATTCAAATGACCTTTCCAGGGGACGAACTCGTCTAAAGAGACGGAGTAAGGTAGGATCACGGATAGCATAGACCTAGTTAAGATGGGAAACCACTAATTGAGAATCGATGTGGATGACAATGTGGTTCATACCCAGGGAAATAGCACTGGTTAGGGTTCCAATTACTACCTGATACTCTGCGGCATTGTTGGTTGCAAACCCAAGGCAACTCCCCCCCGAGCTAATGAGCTCGCCTGTTGGGGAATATAGTACCTAGGCTGCCGAAGCAAGGTTACGGGTATGCTGGCTGGCGCCGTCCGCGAATCTGTAGCACGTTTTCTGCACACGCAGATAGAACATGGTATAAGAAGCGGAAACAAGATCTAAAGACACTCAAAAATAAATGCGTCACACCACACGAAAACACAAAAACATGCCATGTACAGTATATACAAGAAAATCTATGCATGACAGGTTCAGGCATAGTACCTTTTCAGGTAAAGTCCATTGCGGGGTTCACCCAAAGGGATTTCGTCATAGTCCTCAAGCTCGTAAGCTCCCTTTTCCAAAACACGTTTGACAATATAAGGTCCGTGCCACATGGACTCAAACTTTCCTGCTCCTAGTTTATCATGCTTCTGGTCGTATGTGAGGACCAGGTCACCCTCGTTGAAGATACGAGGTTCAACAGACTTGACATATTGAGCTTTGATGTGTTTCTTATGTGCTTCATTAGCATGAGCGGCATCTCGACGAGACTCGTCAAGTTTTGCTAAGTACAAGAAGCGTTCTTCCTCCGCAGTAGTGTTAGGAAGAAGTTCGACAGTGAGTTGTAGAGACGGAATTTCGCACTCTATCAACAGGATAGCCTCCAATCCATATACCAATTGGAAAGGAGTGAAACCTGTGGCGGTTTTAACGAAAGTTCTGTAGGCCCATAGTGCTGAAAAGAGCATATTATGCCAGTTGGATTTCTGGGTTCCTACCATCCTTTGGACCATAGTTTTCAAGACCTTGTTAATGGCCTCGACCTGTCCATTGGACTGTGGGTAGTAGGGTGTTGAGTTTTCATGGCGAAAACCCAACCTATCGCTCAGTTCATCGACCACGTGGTTCTGAAAGTGAGAACCATGATTGGTAACGATCGCTTGAGGAACTCCAAACCGTGCTATTACATGGTTGAACATGAAGAGTGCGGCGGTTTTGCCGTCGTTTTGGTATGTAGGCGTTGCCTCCGCCCACTTTGTGAAGTAATCCACAGCTACAATGATGTAACTATGCCCCCCGACCGAGGTAGGCTTACAATGCATAAAATCGATGCCCCATTTTGCGAAGGGGCCCACGGCAATAACTGGGTGTAATGGGGCGGGATGGGTGCGCTTCTTCTTATGGAAGTGTTGACATGGAGGACATCTCTTCACGGCCTGAATACAATCTTTGAAGATAGTAGGCCAGTAATATCCTGTGCGCAAAATCTTCTGGGCTGTAGCCATCCCAGAGAGGTGACCGCCACACGCCCCAGCGTGACAGTCATTCAGAACGCGTTAAGCCTCATTGTGAGTTAGACAACATCGAAGAATTGAATCGACGCCACAATGGTACAAAGTATCACTGATGATCAGATAATACTTCGAATGGTGACGTATTCTACAACGGTCGTCGCGTGACAGTTGAGGGTTGAAGCGCTGGGTTTGAAGATATAATGAAATATCTCCATACCATGGATCAGTCGTACTGATGAGAAACAATGATTCATCTGGAAAAGAGTCATTGTGCCCAACTTATACATCAGGACAGGGAAAATCACAGATAAGCTCAGCAAACACCAATGACTTTTTAGACTTGGCTTTCTCGAAAAGAAGATCAAATTCTTGCAGTATCACAATCTAGCGTGAATACTTGCTCCCAAGTGCCTGACGTGTCAGTACGTGGTACATGGGGTTTGAGTCTGCGATGATGGTGGTGGTGCGGAGCAACATATAGTGTCGGAACTTTTGGACGGCGATGACTGCCGCAAGAGCAAGCTTCTCGACATGTGAATATCTAGTTTCAACGTCAATTAGACCCTTACTCGCGTAGTATATTACATGTTCTTGGGCGTTTTGATCTTCCTGTACCAGAACCATGGCGATAGTGGTAGCAGAAGCAGCGAGATATAGAATGTAATCTCGGTAATAATTGGGCGGTTGGAGCACGGGGGCATGCGTGATGGCATGTTTAATGCTGTCGAAGGATTTTCGAGCTTGATCGTCCCAAATGAACGGCACGTCCTTCTTAAGCAGTTTCATATATCCCTGAGTCTTCTCCGCGAAATTACAAACAAAACGTATTAAATAAGTCGCCTTCCCTTGGAGACTTTGAAGTTCCGTCACAGTAGTTGGGGGGTGGCAGGTTGATGATGGCCTCCACCTATAAGGGATCAATACGGATCCCATCCTTCGAGACAATGAAACCTAAGAGGCGTCCAGACTCAACGCAAAAGATACACTTATGAGGATTTAGATGGATATTGTATCGTCTACACCTGAGGAAAATGGCCGTCCGATGATCGATGTGGAACTTATGCTGCTTTGAATGAGCAGGGAGATCATCCAGGTAATGTTCCACAAAGTCCTTAATGTCATGGAAAGCATATGACATGGCCCGCTGGAATGCGGCGCCAACGTTTTTGAGGCCAAATGGGAGTTTGCGATATGCAAATGTCCTCCGAGGACAGATGAAAGCCGTCTTATGTTGGTCGGCTGGGTTGATCTCAATCTGGTTGTAACCGGAAAAGCCATCCATGAATGAAAAGATGACGCTTTCGGCACAATTATCGATAATTTGGTCAATGAATGGGGTCGGGTAATTGTCCTTCGGACAAGCCTTATTAAGGTCCCGATAATCAACATAGATGCGAATAGTACCGTGTTTTTTGTTCATAGGGACGATGTTTGAGACCCAATCCGTCAACGGGACAGGATAGATGAAGCCAGCCTTTAAGAGCTTTTCAATTTTTGCCTTGATCGCTGTAGCCTTTCGGGGGGTGTATCGGTCGCAACTTTTGACGCACAGGTTTGATGTCGGGATAGGGTTTTATTTCATGAGAAACAATTGCGGGGTCTATCCCAGGCATCTCCTCATAGGACCAAGCGAATACGTCTCGAAATTGCTTGAATAAGACCGTACCCATAGCTATTTCTTCAGGGGAACACTTCTGGCTTATGCGAATGTGTTCCACTATACTAGGTTTTATCGAAATGTCTATCGGGGTGGTAGGCTCAATATTGGCCAGGTTGCTCTCAGTATCCGACAGACATGTGAGTATGGGGGAATGAGGGAACGGGTAGATATCCGGTGAAAAGATGGTATCAATGTTGTCCTCTATGTATTCCAAAGGAGGAAGAAAAGACGACCTATAATGGAGGTCATCCCACGGGCCATCATCTACATTCATAACTTCCATGATGGACTCGTCTGAATGGAAAGTCCAAAGTAAGAGATCATGTAGAGATGATGCCCGTCGTAGAGAACAGAATGGGGAAGCCACAACTAAGTGGTCCTCCGGTGCTGACTGGATAGCCTCGTAAATAGGTTCAGCGGGTGAAAGAGGCATTACGTTTCCAATCAGGTGTGTTGTGGCTTCGTTCGGTACAAGTCAAGAATCAGTGGAGTGAGATGAAATCTCTGTGGAGATCATGTTCATCGAGGCAACATGATTAGGGGGGTCCGAAATTGGAAAAACGCCCATGAGAGATGAATCTTTCAAAAGGCCAACCCCTATACTCTCATACTGTTTTGACATTTGTCCAATGGAAGGAACATGGTCACCAGGACGAGTAGTAGTGTCCGGTGTGCAAAAACCTAATTGGTCAACAGTAACAATTTGTCCTTGATGGGGGAATTGTACTACGCGGAAGACTGAAGAGGCTACTGCCTGCATGGCGTAAAACCAGTTTTGACCAAGCAAGAGATTATAATCTATCAAGGCCGAGACCACTTCCACATTGATGGTCACGGTCTTTCCGCCCAACTCAATTGCGAGAGCTTATAGGAGCCCATGTGGTTGAAAGCCACGCCCGTCGAATGCCTTTCAACGTGGTAGGAGAACGATTCAATTTGGGAGAGCCGATGGCTCTCCAACAAGCGATCGACATGACAGAAGTAGAGGCGCCTTCATCCAAAAGGGTACGATGGACGATTTTTCCAGCAATGTTTGCAGCTACTTGGAATGCGAGCTAGTGGGAAAGCCTTGGCTTGAAGTAGTCAAGTCGGAACATGATGGTATTCGAAGAATCAGGGTCGACTGCACTAATTGCTGCAAGGAGCGTTTTGCGTTGATTAGGACATTTTTGCAAAACTTCCAAGGTGGACATGGCACAAGGAGCTTGGGCCAAGTCCTCGACGATATTGTAATTCTGTGCCGCCCAGGCATTAGGATTGAAAACAACTTTTCGAATCGTGCTCTTGGGCGGTCGCAATATCAAATCTAAGGATGGCTTCTCAATGGTGAGAGAAGCTGTTGGTACAGTGACATTAGGCAGGGAGTTGGAAGCTTTTTCAGTATTACTTCCAGAAGGTTCCTTCGAAGGGACCGAGTTGTATGATCGCGAGCGAGTATTCAAATTGATCGTTTCGTTACGCACCATGAGAACATGCGCGGTATTGGATGGTTCCCCCTAGGCTCGGGGGGGTTGAGCAATCATTTGCTGATTCTGAGTGGGAAATGGATCGTTGAGGACTATGGGAGTTGGTTTACCCCGAAGAAACTTTTGAACTTCGTCTCTATGGAGACATTCTTTGGAGAAGTGATCATCTTCGCACAGTAAACAAGGATACTCTAGTTTCCGTTTCTGCTTGGTATCATCAGGAGTGCTCCTTTGTTCCTGCTGGGCGGAAGATTTCTTGGGTTTCCCCTTGTTCTTCTTCTTGTCGCCGGACTTTTGAGATGAAGCTGATTGGACAAAATTCACCTCTTTAGTTATTGCAGGAGCAACCGATTTGGTGGTGTTGTGGCTAGCCTAGGTTGGTAATGGGGAGGAACCATGAAGGTTCGACGATCCAACACTATTAGAAGCAGGCTGGGTGCTAAGGGAGCCAATGATGCCATCAATTTGGGGTCCCTTAGGAGGTTTCGTGGGGTCATAAGTGTCGCGGGGTGTGTCGGGAAGAATTTCAAACAATGTGCCTGATTGAGCATAGACCAAGTCTAGGTAATGGGCACGAGCGATAGCTTGTTCTTCAGTGACAGCACCGCCCATGGTGACGTCTCGAGCTATGTGGGGAATGATTAAGGCTCCCATTCCAAACCAATCTGCTAGGAGTTGGTCTGGAATGGGAGCCTTAATCAAACGTCTTCTCCGTCGCCACTCATGTATATGAGTAGAGATACGAGTAGCGGTATTCTGGCGGAGAGAGGTGAGAAGGTCCGTACCAGTCTCATACCGTATAGGCAGTTGGAAGTGGGTCAAAAAGTTTATAGCAAGAGACCTGAAATCGTGAAAAGAATGAGGTGGTAATTCAATGTACCACTTTGCAGCCGAACTAGTGAGTGTCTGTTGAAATAATCTCAGACGGATCGAGTCGTCCATCAGAGAGTTGGATGAACACCACAAATGGTATGACATCACATGATGTTTGGGATCCTCGTCTGGCTTGCCGTCGAACTTGGGGATATCCGATGGGAGTTTCACCGGAATTGGGGGCCAATTAGTTCCGTGGTAAATGGGGTCGTTCGTCAGTCGAGTTAGGTCGGGTAGGTCCAATGTAGCCAAGAAGGGTAGCTGTTGATTAGGCTGCGGGTACTGGTAGTACTGATAAGGCATGTAAGGACCGGTAGGACCTCGTATTGACTGATTAAAGGGTGACCATGGAGGAAACTGACCGTAGGGGGGTGTGCCGCCCGAACCGTAAGGGGGTCCGCCACCAAAGGGTGGTCCATTCCAATAAGATGGGGTTCCACCTCCACCACCAGGAGGCGGCGGAGGTTCGCTGCCATCGTCGGGGGGAGGTGGGGGTCCATAACCATAATAAGGTGGCCCACCACCGCCTCCGCTTGGAGGGGGTGGTGGACCACTTCCGTCGCCAGAAGAATGGGGGCCTCCACCACCTCCGCCGCCAGAAGGATGGGGGTCTCCTCCACCGCCACCACCATAATAATTAGATCTGCCACCACCTCAGCCTGGAGGGGGTGGTGGCCCACCTCCACCGCCCAAAGGGAAATGTCCTCCCCCACCATAATAGGGTGGTCCTCTGCCTCCTCTGCCCAGGGGGTGTGGTGGACCATTCTCGCCACTGCCCAAAGGGTGGGGGCCGTTGTTGGTAGAATGAGTTGGACCTCCGCCGGAGGGGAGAGGTCCACCTCCTCTAAAAGTGGGTGGGGGCCCGCCTCCTCCAGCAGGAGGTGGGGGTGGACCGATCGGGGGTGGTGGTGCTTGAGGGATAGTTGGTTGGGGTCCATGTTGTAAAATGGGATGTTGCCCCCATAGAGTGTATGGGTTTTCGGGATATGGTATCTTGTATGGTGTGTTTCCGAGATTAGATTGACCCGGCACAGGGTTAATAGAATCTGGATACGCTTGACTCCATGAGGGTTGGGTTATATTGGATGGCCCCCCAACATGAGATAATCCCATGGTGGATGGTCTAGCGGGTTGAGAAGGTCCAACGGGAGGTCCATTGGGGATTCCATGGCCAATGTTTTGGTTAGGAAATGGGGGTTGCCCCTCAGCCACAACAGGCTGACTACGATACAAAGGTTGAACCAACATAGGTTGTTGATTAACTACCGTAGTAGTAACGCTACCAATAAGATAATCCGGGGGAATGGAGTATCCTCCCTTCGAATTTTGAGGTGGGGGACTCGGGAGGAACCGGTAAAGTGACCGTGGTAGTAACAAGTGTGTTGGACTGTTGTTGTTCAACCGGTTGAGTAGTAGGAAGTACCGAACTGGTCTCCTGGCTAAGAGATGCATGTGCAGGGACAAATGGTTGACCAATTTCAGCAGTGGTCGCGTGTTGTGTGGATGATTCTGGTGATTCGAAGGATAAAGAGCGACCTGGGACTGGTTGATAAGGGGGTAACGAGGGGTCTTCAACCCTTCGTTGGAGACTTGAATTCCGACACCTTTCAGCCATAGATCGAAAGTGAGCCAATTGGCTGCGGTAGTAGGCCAAGGTATCATCCGGAGTAGTCTCATCTGGCGGGGGGTGCAACGGTGAAATGGGCCACTGGGTGACCGGTAGAAGATGTCCAATAAGCTGTTGAAGGACCAACAGCTGCTGTGGGGTCGTCCTGGGGTTGATTTATCCATTCCAACGATCCAGGTTCTCCCAGCATAACGACAGAGAGGTCTTGTGAAGTGGGGATTTGTACTTCTTCATCCTGCGGGGGATGAGAGGCAGGTGAATCTGGAGGAGTATGTGGAAACAAATGTCCTCCAATATTCAAAGTGGGGTTTTCCACTTCTTGTGACCCAACCCTAGCTTGAGGATCCATCCTTGCCCTCGAAATTACCTCCTGGTTAAGCGGATATTCGGGTGGTAAGTTTTGGATTCTACGGGACCTTCTCCAAGGAAAGTCAGCCAGAGTGACTAAAACGAAAAAGTTTTTCCTAAGGCAAGCTAAAAGAAAAGCAGACCAGACAAAACCCTACGCAAACTAAGGCAATGAGCAAACTTATGTGACAGAGTGGATTCAAAGTCTGGAACCTCACGTGATTATCAAGGCATTGCAAACCGCGATATATTGCAGGGTCGAACAATATGACGCGACAAGGAGGATTGGGACCGTACCCTTGCCTGTATACCCGATTACTTGGACAGTACGTGCGTGCTAATCTCCCCGAGTGCTGTTCTTGGTGTATTGCTTTGCCAAGATGACCAAATGGTTAACTCAGTTGGTTTCAGGAATCCTAGTGGTGTCTCCCGATATACGCAAGGTACGTGGGAGCTCAAATCCGTAGTGGTGCTGTCTAATGCATAATCGTTCGGCAAGAGACCTTCCGATATACTACCGAGTACGTGATACACCCTTCGATATATGCCAAGTACGGATTATGGTACTTGGTGGGTATGTGAAGGAGCTCGATATATCGATAAGTACGTGGAAGACTACAATACCCTCGGGATACAGTGCTGGAAAATAACGACAGTTGCCACGCTTAACGACGCCGGAACACGTCTCTAACTTACACACAAGTTGCTAAATTTTTTTACCTAGTTCTACCGTTAATTTTATCTGAACGGTTAGGTGAATGCATGAGGTGAGTACATAATAGGAAGCATAATGCAAGCCCTAGTTATATGCACAAAATATTCTTTTCTTTCGATGAATGCTACCTATGAAAGGGAGAAAACTTTTTCTTTCCAACAATTTCACCAAAGCAAATGCAACGATTCCCAGTTCAAACAAGTTGACTATAAAAGCATTCTTTTCATTTTTTGTACGAAACGCAAAAAATTCACAACACTACTAATCCAAATCACAACACTTTTCCTTTTCTTTTGTCTTTTCAAAACGAAAAATGATGCTAAGTAATGAAAAGAGAGAATTCCAAAATGGAGTATGCAAGCTTTTCATATCCACTTTCAATGGCCTAAAAAAAAAATGCATTTACCTTTCCTTAGCATGGAAATACTTTTGCAAAATTAGAAGTGTAGCTTGAGTATTTCAAGAAGATGAGTGATTCATAATTCAAGAAAAACACAAATGATCATACATTCATTCAACTTTCCAAAAGATTGATAAACAAAACATTCCAATGCAAGAACGATTTTCTTCAAAAACACTCAAGAAATGATGGGAAAGAAACACTTTTTAACTTTTCAATGGATGTATCAAAGAATAAACTTGATAACAATTGAGCTTTCAGATCTAAATGAACGAAAAGAAAACACTACTTGCAACACTCGGTATACTCAGAAAACTCAAGAAAAGACAAGCACTCAATCAAGTTGAAAGACACACTTAACTCAAAATAAAACAGTAGCAATGATCAGATCAGGGACGGAAGGAAGGGAATGTAAGGGTGAGTAGATGAAGGTGGAGGAGGCCAGAGCGTCCACCACTACCGGTCCTCAGTCTTGTCCAAAACGGAACCCAAAATTAATCCAAACAAAACCAAACACCCAATACGCAAATAAAAAATGGGATCTCTGGCTGGATCTTGCAGCACAGAGGGAGTTCACACAGCAAACCAAAGTTCAAATTGACAAATGGAGAGGGGATGTCTGCATGCCAAATTTGACAAATCGGTGCATTCTGTGCTTGTACATAGTGCGACGTCGTAGTTCACCAATGCGGGAAGTGCGACGATGTCGCAGTATACCAATGAAAAGGCTGCGACGAGTGACTAACAGGTAAAGAACAGAGGCCATAAATGACACAATGTCGCTTTGTTCCCACTAACCAGGTGCGACATGCGAGATCTAAGTCCAAAAATGAATCAGATCTCCAAGCAATGGACCATGAAATGGTTTAGGAATGAGTAGTATGAACTCAGAGGAAGCAGATCAGAGTCTTCAAGATGAAGATCTGACAGTGAAATCAACTTGAGAAGCAAATGACAAACAAAAGGCTTGTGTCAAGCAATCAACTGAAAACGACTCTCAAACAAGACAAGTATTTCCCCCAGTATGGTCGCCAGATTTGTTTATCGGACAATCCACTTGAGCAAACGCGAGCCGAATTTCCCTAGCTCAATGTGAGTCTAAAACAAATAGAACAAACTACAAATGGATTTCCTAGATCTACTTAAGGATCAAGTGCTAGATGTCTTACCTTTTACTTCGCAGTCCTTTCTCCTGAATGCTGCTTCACGTCTCACGGTCGTCAGATCTCAACTCCAAGACCTGTCAAGACACAAGAACAAACACAAACGAGTAAAGAGCATCTATACAATAAGAGATCTAAGTAAACAGTTAAGCAGGTAAACTATTCAATATCATCACACATGAACAATATTGGTGGAAAGCATTTGTATTACTTTAAATAGGGAAATACATGGTAGAGACATAGAACTACAACCAAGACTTAATGTTGTAGCCCTTCTCCATCCAAGCCATTTGCCATTTCCTCCCAAGGAAGCTTAGGTCTCTCAAGGATGAATAGGGATCTCTCAAGAGTTATTTCACTAGCATGTAGACACCATAGAATTCCTCCCTTTGGAGAGGGGTAGAGCTTCACTTAAATAGGACTAAGTGGATAGGGTATGGATAGGATAGGTTGAGATATGGTAGGAGAGAGATAGGGGATCCTCCCAATAGGTTAGGAACCGAAGGCCAGCTCTCCCATGAGGTCAGGGATGAGGTCCCAAGTCAGCAAGCTTCGAGAAGGAGCTTGAAGAAGCTATTTTTGCCTTCTAACTGACTTCGTTGCACCCTGTAATGGAGCAAGGTGCGACGTCGCATGTTGCAGCAGAGCAACCTGCGACGACCTCTGAAAACCTACTACAACTCGGTACAAATCCTTCCAGGTCAATTACTCAGTCAATATGTCTTCAGGGGTGTATACACTGAATCTCATGATGGGTAGATTTTAGGTGTAACACGTAGGAGGGTTGCCATCATAGCATAAGAGTATTAAGGACCCCCAGAGTAAGGGTAACAAGGACCACTATCACATGGCCAATCAAGAGACCTCAAACAACCACTCATATCCAAAGGTTCCATGACCCCATCAAGCCACAAAAGACCCCTTCAACAAATGACCACAGAATGGGTCATTTGTACCATCATGTGCTACAAAGCACACATGACCAACAAATGGGCTTCAAAGCCCAAGCTACCACATGTGTGGGTATGTCCTAGCTATCAACCATCAAGCTATCATCCAGCTGGGCACTTTGTGTGGGTGAAGGGTGATCAAACCCATTCATCAGGCTTGTCCACTGTAGGAGATCTTGGTGGCATCAATGACAACCTGAGGGGCCACTACAAGTCCCATGTTGGCATCAATGACAACTTAATCAACACAACATACTTAAATAAATTAGCCTCCTAAAATATTCTTTTCAAATGAAACTAATTTACTTAAGCATGTTAGTAACAATAACCAAGGGAAACTCATAAAAGCCAGAAGCTTGAAAATATCTGAGTTGTGGAGCCTGCAAATGGAAGGCGTAGGGACTATGCCAAAATTGTTCGAAGATTGGTGGATTCAAACTAGATCTGCCAAACATTCGAGCTAGATAACTGCATCAACTAATAACTTCTTTCTTACAAATGGTTAAAACGAATATTGGTGTTGCTTAGAATGGAAAATCAAAAAGCATGGAAATCAAACTAGAATACACATGCACGTCTAAGAGATTTAAAGTAAACTAACAAAGAGAATAATCAAACTAGAAATTCTCCTACCTACCGGGAGACACCTCCCCTTCAAAGGCCAACATTCATCTACAAAATGCAAGAAATTAAAGCAATACCGATTACCTCATAAGAATATGCAATGTTCATCCACACACAATGATGCCCAACACAAGAGAGTTGCCTCCAATGCCTTCTTTATTCCAACAAAAAATATTACAATAGAAGAATACAAACTTCACTAGCCTTTCGGTCCTCTTTGACCATGTTCAAATGAGAGCCCAATGCCTTGTTGAAATAGCAAATGAAGAAAGAGGTGGGGCGCACTCAAGAGGAGATCATGAGGGGGGCGCATCTCTAAAAGAGAGGAGTTGATTACTGCTTGAATCAAGCCATAACTCGAGTGGAGAGGGATGAGATGGAAGTCACCTCACAAGAGGGGTGCATCTTTCCCTTGTAAACTCCACCATCCATAAACTTGCTGCCACATAACCCACATGTGAGCTCATGAAAGATGGTGCATAACTTAACATGGAATGATTCATTACCTTCCAAATCTCTCTTACATCACATGCTTTTGACTTTAGTTTAACTCCCTCCATGGGAGACAAGATTGCTATGTCACCCAACATGTTTTGTCATGTTTCCTCGATTTTCTTACTTTGTCTTTTTGTGTCATTTTCTGTAATTTTTGGCATTTTTTGTCATTTTGTTGCCTCTTTAAGAAAAAATGCCATAAGTGATAATTTAATCACCCAAAACTTAGGAAAAGCGGGGTCCTAGGAGAAAGAGGACGCTCTGAGTATGAAAACGAGCATCCCCACGCCAAATTCCGCCTTCAGACGATACTTTTATTACAATTTATAATTTCCCATTTAAACTATTAAAAAAAAGCTTAAGTTTTGCGGGAAAAATTATTTTTGCCGGAATTGACTCAAACTCTTAGGGGACCTAGTGCATTCATTATTGATGTCTAGCATGTAAAAAATACATTGACACTTAGGGTTTAATAACCTCCTAAGGTTCGACCACCATGGTAAATACTCCAGCGTTGGAGGTGTGAGTGAAAAACTCAGGAATTATACGCCACTGAAGCGCAACGCATAATTCCTAAGGAAAAAACACTCTAGAGTGTATCCCCTTGATAGATAAACCTAAGCTAAGCCAAGCTTGTTACAAAAAGACCATGCTTAGACCAACTTATTACAATTCCCCATGGGGGTATGACTATGGACCAAGTTTTGAAAAACAGGCCTAAACCGGCCGGCTGAACTTTTGAATGCTGGCAATGAAAAAGTACACTGCTCCAATCTTCGCTGGCTCAGTTGGCAACCAACTAAGTACAACTTGGGTGGTAACAGGTTCCAGACCCACACGCTGATTTGAATTTCATATAATGGTTTTTGACAAATGAAGGACACCTGCCATATCATAAACTCCTCGAGATCCTTGACTTTCCCTGTCAAAGTGTCCCCACGCCCTTGAATGATCAATATATGGATCTTTAAGAACTCGAGGGTTCTTCTGAATCTTAGGCTTCCAGGAACCTTCATATAAATAACTGATTAGTGATCACATGACAGACCTGAATAGGGAAGACATCTTTACCTTGGAGTAGAATATCATTTATCGTGAGCCATATCGCCCATACAATTGTGCATGGAAGTACTTATCAAATCTGTTGTGTAATACACTTCAAATCTTGAATGTGAAAATTTGCATTTAAAAGAACTGAAAACAAGAAGCCTAAAATCTGGAAATTAATATATGTGAATGTAGTGTCTTGAATTTAGTGGGAGTAATTCCCAATGTCAATCGATTCAGAAAATTCAAGTAAAGTAAGAAAACACATGAAAAGCTTGAGATTTAGCTACAAAAGAAGATGGTAACTTTATTCCAAAGGTGTGCAAGTTCTAAGTTTGGTTATGTTGGTTCAACTTCAAAGAACTCCAGTGGATGTCAAATGCTTCAAAAGCAGCAAGTGCAAGGATAATTTCACATGAAATAACAGGATGAGAGTGACCTCTAACTCTCACTGATTAATATGATGTCTTACACACTCAAACTTGTTACTCCTCATATGTATGGGGTGACTTGATCATTATTTCCTGTGTGATCTTCCATCACATCCAGCAGTTCCATAGATTAGATCTATGGTTTGCCCATAGATATTTGACAAAGACACTTTCAGCCTACTCGGCCTGCCTTGCTATATGCCAGAGACAGATGGGGACATCCAGTTGATCCTCCCTACTTGACCTATGGTAAATGCTTTCTTATTCTTCAATGAAAATCCTCCAAGGTGCTGCTCTGAACCAGTCACTACAGGAGGACTGACCAGGGAGCTCACTATGTCATAACAGGACTGCAAGATTTGGCTGCCATAATTTTCTGTGATCTCATCCTTGCCGTTGCTGCGAGATGCCTCAGGGTATAGAGTGATGTTCACTGCTGTGATGAGGTCAGGAACAGTGCTGCGATTGATTTTCTTTGTCCACATGCTGCCCAGAACTAGCCCAGAACAGTCTCAAATGCTGCTTTCATGCCATTCCTTTATGCACAAATTGCCTAGAAGTGTATTTCAGGACGCTTTCATTTCCATAATACTTTCTTACTGTTGCTTGATGGCCTAAAGTGGCCAGAACTGATGCCAATCCTTCTTTACTACATTCAAAGACACACATGTGAAAATGGGGTGGGGGGTAACAGGGTGGAAACACTTTTACGAAGACAATGTAGTTTTAGCCTGTAGTTACTCTAATTGATAAGGGAACAATAATAAAATTCATCCACATTCAAGATATCATCATGATGCATTAGAGAGATGTTTAGCCCTGGGAAACATTTGAATAATGGGGATTGTATCTTAAGCCTGAAAATCTGACATCATTGGATTTTAGCCATAGAGAAGTTGTTCTGATCAAGGGAAAGTGCAATTTATTAAACCTCAAACAGGAAGTGGATACATGATGTAAAATGTACTCTACTAGATTGACTAACAAGGAATACGTTTACCCCACAACATGGTTGAAGACAAGGAGGTAGCAGTCCAATAATTTCCCTTTTGTGCTGTTGATAAAGGTTATAAGTTGTAGATGTGCCTTTTAAACATGAGACTAATTGTAGACAAGCAGCAAGAAGAAATGATTTTCATTTTGAATAAAAGAAAATTGAACATGAAAAGAAGTGTGCATAAACTTGAAAATGGAGAAAAACATCATGCTTCGAAGAATCTATTGAACTCAAGAAAAAAAGATGGGTTTGAGGCTATGAAAGAGCATCCTTCCTACAAAAAGAAAGGAAAATATATGATATGCACCTTAGGCAATGGTTCAAGTAGTCAATTTGGTGGTTCATTGCACCTTTCCCGAGGGGTAGAGTGTTCTTTTTCAAAGGCCCTTCTGACCATTCCCGTAGATACCAGTACCCATGCCAATCATGCTCTCTGGCCACCAAATAATATATTTGCTTTATCACTAGTATATTTTACTGTTGTTTATCTTAACAGATTAACCATTATTGATTTGAGTACTAGAAGGCATTTTTCTCTATTGTTAAAGATAGTGTCATTTTTGAAGAGCCATGATTTTGAACAAACTATTCTATGTAGTCCCAGATTTTCTTAAGTAAATGTTTTTCCTGAGAGTTTGAGGGTAATCTTTATTCCATGAGCTGAAGGTTTGCTTCCAGCATGAGTGGTCGTGGAGTAGTGTTGTTCTTGTCTCATGAAGGAGAATTTTCCAGACTTGTTTATGAACTTAAACTCAATTGCGGAGGGACGGTCCTTTACTTTCTTTACACAACACACATTTGGAAATTGTATTTTTTTTGTTATAAAATTCTCCACAAAAAATGAATTGATCTTTCAACATTGATTCTTTAAAAAAATTCTAGTTTCAGTCATATCCATTTATTCTAATTTTATCTTGGGGTTATATAAAAATCAGATATGAAATCTGTGTAAATAAATCTGGACAAGAAGCATTTTTCTTTTCCAAGGAAAAAATAATATATTTGGTATTTCAAAGATAAACCAAAATTTACATGCTAGGTACAATCTTGGCACATCGGAGACATAGGTCTCTACTTTTCAAAACAAAAGCAGACCTATTGACTCCGAAAAGATGCCCAATATAGTTTTCCTGCATCCCCGAAAAGACAACAAGATTGTATAAAAAAGGATCCAACATTCTGAGATCAAACATTGATTTCTGAACAATAACAGAATCTATCCTACTCAACAGGCCATAAATACATGATTATGACTTCTTCGAGAGAAGCCGTTTCCTTCCATTCAATTTGATGTAATCACCTAGCCTTCATGAAGAGCAAGGGCTTCCTTGGAAAGCTAATATGCTATTTCATTCAGTTCATTGTACACATGTTGAAAAGAAACTAACTGATTTTTTAACCTCACTGAAATTTTCCATAAGCTCTTGAAGTAATAGATTTTCGATGCTACTCTTGCCTTTTTCCCAGTGAATTATAAGTTTGGTATAACCCAAGAATTGAAGATTATTGATGACTCTGTCTAAAACAAATTTTAATAGAAACCAAACAGCAAATAACTTTGTATTGTTGATTCCAGACCCACATTTGAATTTCATATAATGGTTTTTGACAAATAAAAGACGTCTCCCATATCAGACCAGATAGCAAAAAAAACAAGTGGAGGTGAGAAAAAAATACCTTTGGCCAAAATGAAAAGAGACGTTGAATGGATCAACGAGTTAAATGTAAACATTTCATGCAAATAATTTTTATTAAGGGAATGCTTATTGTTTTGCTTCTCAAAGATTTGACTCACATTAGAGACTCTTTGAAGTGAAGAAATGACATTATTTTATTACTCATGTCAAGGAAATAATATTATTTTATTACTCATCCATGTTATAAAAGTTTTTTTTTTTTTTTTTTTTTTTTTTTAATTATAGGAATCAATGGGATAATAGGAAGGCAATGAATTAATGCATGTGCATAAAAAACTATTTTATTTTATTAGAAATTCCCCATTTGCATAAAATATATATTTTATTTTATTATGATGAGGCCCCTCATGAAAGCTCACTTATGGAAGTAAAAGTGGAGTGTTATTTCTTATGGACTTGGTACTTTGGCTCATTCATTGTATGGAAATCATAACTATTGAATGATATGTTTATTGATGATATTTCCTTCCTTGCATAAAGAGATATATTTTATTTTATTATGGAGGTCGAAACCCCCTCATGAAAGCTCACATATGAAATGAAAAGTGGAGTGTTATTACTCATGACTCTCAGAGCATGGATGGACGCAGTTCATTATACTTGGACTCATTCATTGTATGGAAATTGTAACTGTTGCATGATATGTTTATTGATGCTATTTATTTTTCCTCTATTGAGTGTCTTAGATTTTTGGGTAGCCTTGGTTAACCATATTCACATGGGTGGAAGATTGGTTAGATGTGGCTGAACAAGTGGTATGACAAACTATCTAATATTTAAATATTATGAGATGGTTGAGTCATGGTCATGACACATTTTTGAATTTATAAGTCCTCTAAATCCCCCTTAATAATATAATAATATATTAAAAATATTTAAATTAAAACATAGTATGGCTTTGAGTCTTGAAGAATCTAGTTTATTGTGGGTACCATCTTTTCGGTGGAATCGATAATTGGACTGAGTTCTAGGGTCGATTCCGGGCCACCATAAACTCCAAGCATACCTCATGTTGCCCCACGTCGCATAGAGCTAGTTGAGGTTTGAATCAACAATGTTGCATAAGTCCCTTAACAATGCACCCTACTTTTGGGTGAAATTTGTAAATTTTTTTAAAATATTAATAAAATGAATATCTTATTAATATTAAAAAATAAATAATTAAAAAAATTAAATGGATAAAATTTGTAATTTTTAAAAAAATATTAATAAAATGAATATTTTATTAAATGTAGTTACAATTTTGCTTTAAAGATTACGATATATACTATTGAAATAAATAAATAAATCATATTTATATATTTGTAAATATTTTTAAAATATTAATATAATGAATATTTTATTACCATTAAAAAGTAAATAATTAAAAAATTAAGTTCATATATTTTAAAAATATATAATGGGTATTTTATTAATATTAAACTATTAAGTTTAAAATATATACAAATATATTTAGTTTAGTTTACTATGGGTATTATCTTTTGAAATTGAAATTGAAATTGAAATTGACATGCGTGAGTGGTTTTCCTTGAAATATGTTTTGTTTAAAAAATAAAAATAAAACAAGTTATATAAATAAATATATTAAAAAATTAAAATATGTAAATAATTTTAAAATATTAATATTGTGAACTGAATATTTTACTATTTTATTTTTATGTAAGTTGCAAGTAGGAATATGCAAAGGGCCTCATTCAAAGTTGAGTTATATGATATGTCATCCAACATTTAAGTTTTTATGCAAATATTAAAATATCAAATTATAAAGTTGTGATATTTCATCTTAACTTTTAAGTTTTTTTGTAAAAACATAACAAGTCTAACTTAAAGCTCTGAGCTTTAAATAATTTAGTTCACCATAAATCCCATCATTAAAATGAAGATGTATTTAGTGTCTTTCTAGATATATAATCTTCAAACAAAATAAAATATATAAATAAATTTAAAATTTAAAATTATTTTAAAAATATTAATACAATGAATATTTTATTAAAGTTTAGTTATCTATTTTTTAAATGAACTTAATATTTATATGTTTTGATTAAAATTTTATTGAAAAATGAGTTTAGTTACTTGGAATCAAATGTAAAACAATTTTATTGAAAAATTTAATTAAAATTTAAAAATGAATAATTAAAAAAAAATAGAATTTATATAAATATTTTATTAAAAATTATGAAATTATTTTTTTTGCAAAAACATAAAAAACTATATTATCAGAAAAGAATATTTTAAATTACTTTGTGAAAACATAAACAAAACAACACAAACAATATAAAAAATTATTATACAAATATTACATTTCAATTTTTTGTTACTAAAAATAATAAATTTCTTAAACATTTGAAAAGAGTTTAGTTAAGCATCATAAATTAGCTACTAACAAAACCAACAACAAAAGTCATTTTCACATTCTACTTTTAACTTATAAATGTTCATTTACTTTATCCACAATTTTATTGAAAAATTTAAATAAAAGAGTTTAAAATTTTTCAATATTAATATGATAAATATTTTATTAAAATTTAAAAATGAATAATTTAAAAAAAAAGTCTGGGATTTATATAAATATTTTATTAAAAATTATGAAATTAAATTCTTTGCAAAAACATAAAAAACTATATTATCAAAAAAATATTTTAAATTACTTTGTGAAAACATAAACAAAACAACACAAATAAGTTAATCATACATACACATCAAATATTATACAAATATTACATTTCAATTTTTTGTTACTAAAAATAATAAATTCCTTTGAAAAGAGTTTAGTTTAGTTTTGAGAATCATAGATTAGCTACTAACAAAACCAACAACAAAATTCATTTTCATATTTCACTTTTAACTTATAAATGTTCATATACTTTTATCCACAATTTTATTAAAAAATTTAAATAAAAGAGTTTAAAATTTTTCAATATTAATATGTTGAATATTTTATTAAAATTTAAAAATAAATAATTTTAAAAAAATGTCTAGAATTTATATAAATATTTTATTAAAAATTATGAAATTAAATTCTTTGTAAAAATATAAAAAACTATATTATCAAATTTTTTTTTAAATTACTTTGTGAAAACATAAACAAAACAACACAAATAAGTTAATCATACATACACATCAAATATTATACAAATATTACATTTCAATTTTTTGTTACTAAAAATAATAAATTCCTTAAACATTTGAAAAGAGTTTAGTTTAGTTTTGAGAATCATAAATTAGCTACTAACAAAACCAACAACAAAATTCATTTTTTACATTTCACGTTTAACTTATAAATGTTCATTTACTTTATTCACAATTTTTTTATTTTATTTTAAAACATATTATATCATATATTATCATTTTAAATATATATACATAAATGAAATCAAAATAATAAATTTGATATACAGTATTAGGAATGCAATGCACATCAATTTTAATCAATACACAAATATATTGGAAAAAAAAAGCTTAAAGGGAGATATTCTTGATAAGTCCTTGCACCAAATATTCATCATTACATTGACAAATTGTAAGTACACCAATATACAAACATTTTGCATTTCAATCATTACAAACAAATAAATTGTAAATACACACAAATAAATGTTCAATTTGAAATTTTTGTTAACATAAGCATCATCAAATGAAATGTACACATTTCAACATGTCATACACAATCATTTTAAATACAGAAGCTCAACCAACAATCCTAAATACACATCAAAATTAATAAATACATAAACAAATATTATACATTGTATTTGGGCCATTATACAAAAATACAAACATTGCAGTTCAAATTTTTATTGCTACCCATTAATCACATGAGTACATATTAGTCACATATGCATATCAAATTTGATGATTTATTCAATATGCACTACAAACGAATGTATGCCTATCATAATTTTGATTATATTTAGGGTAATTACACAAGAATACAAACATTGCATTTCAATTTATTTTTTTAGGGGAATCAACAACTGGGAAGGGGTTGGTACTTGCGTGACACGGGGTCCAGGGATCCAATCCCATCCGCTACCACTATACCCCTAGTACACCCACACAACTCGCAAGCATGGGGCACGGGTAAGCTGGGGTGATTTGAACTCGTGACCTCCATTTACAACATTTCCTTCATATCAAACGAATCACCAATTGAGCTACACCTTTGCATTTCAAATTTTTATCACTATCTTTATTTTAAAATACATATACACCATAAATGAATGCATCGTAATTGTTATAATTTAATGGTTATGTATTTACAATTTGTTCGTGTAAGAAAAAATATATAATAAATATTTTATTAAGAACTATTTTATAGTTATGTAATGTAGATGTATTTACAATTATTTATGTATAATATTTGTATTTTATAAAATTTGATTTATATTCATACTTGTTATTTGATGGTTATTTATTTACAATTTGTTAGTGTAAAAAAAAAAATTATTATTTTTTTAATATTTTACCATGTATATTTTATTAAAATTCAAAAATAAATAATTATAAAAATTCAAAAATTGATATAGATTTTATTTAAAACAATTATATTCAATAAATATTATATTAAGAATTATGAAATTAAATTTATTGCCATCTTTTAAAAATATATTTAAAGTATTTTAATTAAAATATAATATTTTAAATAATTATTTTTCCAAATTATAAATATAGATATTTTTATTAATTAATGGTTATTATATTTTGGCATGGTTCGTATATTTTTTAATATTAAATTGTAAATACACGATGAATTAAATACCATACAAATATTATATTTCAATAAATTGTATATATATACAATATTTGATTTTTTTTTTTTTTTTAATTTCAAAATTATAATATTTTTATTAATAAGGTCAACTAAAAACATACCAATATTCATCATAAATGAATGCATCATCATAATTGTTATTATTTAATGGTTAGGTATTTACAATTTGTTTGTGTAAAATATATATATATATATATAAAATATTTTATTAAGAATTATTTGATCTTATTTTATTAAAAAACTTATATATATTTTATTTTAAAAAATATACTTAATAAATATTTGATTAAAGACTGAAATTAAATTTTTTGCAACAATATAATAAGTTTTCAAAACTTTTTTTTATAATGGAATGCATATATTAAGTATCAATATTATTAATCATAATTATTTGGAAATTTATTTAGTGAAATCCTACTATCATTTCTATGTTTGTGTATTTACAATTATTTGTATATAATATTTATATTTTATAAAATTTGATGTATATTCATGACTATTAATAGTTATGTATTTACAATTTGTTAATGTAAAACAAAATAAAAAAAAATTATTATTTTTTAAATATTATTACAATGCATATTTTATTAAAATTAAAAAATAAATAATTATAAAAAGTTTAAAATATATATATATTTTATTTTAAAAAATTCATATTCAATAAATATTATATTAAGAATTATGAAATTAAATTAATTGCATTAACCTCTTTTAAAAATATATTTAAAGTATTTTAATTAAAATATAATATGTTAAATAATTTTTTTTCTTCCAAATTATAAATATAGATATTTTTATTAATCAATGATATAGATTTTGCATGGTTTTTATATTTTTTAATATTAAATTATAAATACACAATAAATTAAATACCATACAAATATTATATTTCAATAAATTGTATATGTATATTTGAAAAGAATTTTGTTTAATTTCAAATTTCAAAATTTTCTATCAATAAAGAACTACAAAAAGGTAGAACTTCATTTGTCCACTCCACATTTAACACATTACTCTCACCACATTGTTTATTTTATTTTAAAGCACATATAAACCTGTCATATATAATCATTGTAAATATATATAAAAATGAAATCCAATTAACAAAACATTGTTATAGATTTATGAATTCACATCAATTTTTAACCAATATTAAAAACACATTGTAATACACAAATATACAATCATTAAGCATCAAATGTTCATTACACAAACAAATTTTAAGTACATATACATACAAACATTTTGCATTTCAATCATTACAAACAAATAAATTGTAAATATACTTATAAATGTTCCACTTGAAATTTTTATCAAAATATGTATGAATACACAACAAATTTTGTAAATATATAAACATTAAACACAAAGAAATTGTAAATACACAAACATAAAAATGAAATGAAACTCAGATAACAAACATGGTTATATACAATCATGAATACACATCAAATTTTGGTCAATACACAAAAATATTACAATACTCAAACATATAAGAATTAGATGTCGAATATTAATCATTACACAAACAAATTATAGACACAGCCATCCATATGAAATTTAAACAATCATGTGTATACATGATATTTCGCAAATACACAAATACAAACTTTAGAGAGAAAACTTGTAAATACACAAACATACAAACATTGCATTTCAAAATTTTATGATTCTCAAAGTTAGGAGAAATTATTTCTCTGAACTTTGAGAATCATAAATTCTCTATTAATGAGGTCAACCATGAGAAACTTGAAACTCGTTTGACCACCTTGTGCTCATCCCGGCCCTCCCTCTTCCCACCCAATAATTTCTCTTAACTTTGAGAATCATAAATTCTCTATTAATGAGGTCAACCATGAGAAACTTGAAACTCGTTTGACCACCTTGTGCTCATCCCGACCCTCCCTCTTCCCACCCAATGAAAGAAACAAACATTACATTTCAATTTTTTACAACTACCCCAAAATAATAAATTACATATATATATGAAAAGAGCTTCTCTTAGCTTCGAGAATCACACATTCTCTACTGACGAGGCCAACCACGGGAAGGTGGAAGCTCATTTGGCCCCCCCCCTCACTTCTAACCTATAATTACACTAAACTCATCACTCTCCCAACCCATCCATACAAATGGAATTCAAACAATAAACATTTCATCAATTACATAGTACAAAATATCATGAATACACAAACACAAACATGTCATCAAACAACAAATATATTATCATCATTATCAATCACAAACATAGTACAAAATATCAAGAAGACACAAACACAAACAAGTCATCAAAGAACAAACACATCATCATCATTATCAATCACAAATTGAGTACAAAATATCATGAATACACAAACACATAACTATCATTATCAATCACAAACATAGTACAAAATATCAAGAATAAATAAACACAACCATGTCATCAAACAACAAATACATCATTATCATTATCAATCACAAGCAAAGCACAAAATATCATGAATACACAAACACAAACATGTCATCAAACAACAAACATATCATCATGATTATCAATTACAAACATAGTACAAAATAGTATGATTCCACAAACACAACCATGTCATCAAACAACAAACACATCATCATGATTATCAATCACAAATATTGTACAAAATAACATGAATCTAGAAAGACAAACATGCCATCAAACAACAAACATATCACCATTTTCAATCATAAATATAGTACAAATATTAGGAAGATACAAACATGTTATCAAAGAACAAACACTCATAATCACTATCAATCACAAATTGAGTACAAAATATCAGGAATACACAAATGCATAACCATCATTATCAATGACAAACATAGTACAAAATATCATAAATACACAAACACAAACATGTCATCAAACAACAAACACATCATTATGATTATCGATCACAAACGTAGTACAAAATAACATGAATACACAAACACAAACACGTCATCAAATGACAAACACATCATCATCAGCAGCAACATATCATCAATCACAATCACAAACTAAGTACAAAATATCATGAACACACAAACAAAAACATATCATCATTACCAAATTATCATCGATTATCAAAATATAATGAATACACAAACAAACACGTCATCAAACAACAAACATATCATCATCACCAATCACAAACAAAATACAAAATACCATCAATCATTAAAATATCATGAATACACAAACACAAACCATTTTAAATACACTTTTAAACATACAAATATTAAGAAAATTTAATATATTTGAAGCTAATTAACAAGTTGATTTAAATTTTTTTCAATTATATTTCATACTTCATATTAATGTATTTATTAAATAGTTTTAATTTAAGATTTACCAAGTTTTAAAAAACTATTTTTAATTGCTTGAAAAAAACTACTATTAAACATTGAAAAAAAAAAAAAAGTAAGTGGAGAAAAGAGAGTGCACAAACCCTTAAGAATGACCATGGTTCATTCCTAAGGGCATTGAGAAGGGGCTAAAAAGCCCCTTCAAACAAAATAATAATTTTTTTATTATGATATTTTTGAGAGTAATTACATAATAAATAAACAAATGTTACAATCATTTATTGTCTTCTGTTACGAACATGTAGATACTTCATATGTCATGGCCATGCATGTATATTCCTTTTGTCCTCTGCAAAAATAATATCCTTCAAAATTCAGTGACAATCCATGCTTAATGTAACAAAACTTGCATAATTTAAATTCATGATTTAAATAAGTGACTAATATAATTTGACAATTAAAATAATTTCCACACCTAAATTTGGCTGAAGAGAAACTCTGGTCCATAAGGAGAATCAAAGTTGGAGCTTGCACTTTAACTAAAACCAAAAGAAACATAGCCACTCGTTACACTTGCAAGAGCTTAAGAGAACACATAATACCATTTAGGTGTTAATAGATAATTGAAAAATGCAAATCTTGAATTGTGCATAATAATGCAAACCTAATAAGATAAAACAATACTTATTTTACGTAATTATAATTGGATAATAATAGAATTAAGGACATTGATATATGGACATGACAAAAATTAATATAGAACCTGAAGTATGTATGAAGAGAGTGTGTGTGTGTGAGTGAGAGAGAGAGAGAGATTTGGATGCACTGAATAGGTTGAAGGATGATTTCAACACGATTTCAAGAGTCTCTCAACTTAGTTAGGGAATGTTCAAAGAACTTATGATTATTTTGTACATATATTTGATAAATCAAATGTCAAAAGGATTAAAACATCTGATAGAAGTGAAAGACAATTTAATGATAACTATAGTGGAGGTTGTTGCAAGGAGAAAAATGACTTAATGTGGAAGTGGATATAGAGAAAAACAAAAAAATATAGTACAAAATGCAGTCTTTTAAAATGGTAACAATTAATCCTCTGAACACAATTTAAGCTTGCAAAAACTCAACAAAGAATAGCTAAACTAGTGGGTCCTAGAAATGAAAAATGACACTCTCTTTGATTAGATATCACAAGGAGATTGAAGTAGCGTGGCGTTTGCATATTCAAGTGAGTATCATTGTTTGTTGTAGTATGGACAATGTAGTATCATGAATAAGGCATCTTCATTTTGGAATAATAGTGATTGATGTTCATGATAACCATGGCATTGCCTTTTTTGACTTTCATGATAACAATTAATTGGGGTTTGTTGGCACTAGACATCCAAGTTCACCTAGAGTGCCCCCTATAAACCCTTTTGATAGGTCCACACTAGAGCATATTTTTGAATAGGTGTATTGACAAGCCTTCGACCCTATGCTTTCATAGAAATTTCCAATGTTGTTATCAATGAACTAAAAGGTCTAATCATGCCAAAAAATTAGTGGAAGATGTGGGAGTACACCCATACTAAAACAACTTTGGAAATGTTTTCCTTTGGGTTAAAATCAATTGTCCATCTATTCAAGTAAATGCCCTTTGTTCCCATCAAATAATGATCACCTTGGAAAATGAGATCTTGATCTTCCTTTAGTTGGAAGAGTAAGGGTATGTCTTCCCTTCCACACATGAATAAATTGATTGGACCCTTCATTAGAGGGTACACAAATTATTCTAGATACTTGTAGATAGACTAGTTGTCCCATAAAATTTCTAATCAATTCTTTTTCTAAAAAAATGAATGCTTTATGCCTTGGGGTTGAGGTGGAGATTTTGTCTCTGGGATCTTAGAAGCTTTCTTCATAAACAATATACTTGAGATTTTGTCTAAGGACCTTTCTTTGTTGCAGACTCAATGACAATTTAAAATTTATCTGCTTCTATGGCAAAAATGTTTCCAATGTTAGGGTGGTTCATTTTCGTTAGAGACTTGTAGATTATTTTCCCCGTAGTGTTCACCATGAGTTCCCCAACATGTGTCCTTTACGTATAAGATAATAACTCAATAGTTGCATGGCATTAAAAGAAGGTAAATAGTCTGAAAAAGTGAATATTGTGTCTCAACACTCCCTATACAAGCAACTTCTTCACCGGTTCCACAACCAAATCCAAGTGGCACAATATGGTTGAGCTAGGGGAATAACAAAGTCAATGTTACAAAGAATGTCTTCATAAAAAATGCATTGAGTTCCTATGTATAATTCAAGACGTTTTTAAAAAGGTTAAAAGTAATATTGTCTAATTCTATGTTTCAAAGGTTAACTATAGGAATGATGGGGTTTGTTTTGTGAGTACGGTTGAGAAGGTTGAGGTTGGTGATTGCATCGAGAAGAGCATGCTACAACTTAGTTAGACAAATAACGTGCAAGAAGTAGTGAAATATAAATGAATTAAGAAAAAGTTAATTTTAGATCCATATTAACCCTATTCTATTAAGGGTAGAGAGGGATGTAGATCTCTCATTTTTGAATCCTAAAAAATGTTTGTATCTAAAGGGATTTGATCCCTCTTAACACTTATAGACCTGTGGATGCAAACCAAATGTCTTGAAACTCAAGAAAGGGTTCTATTTCGAGGGATTTGATCATTCCTTATGCTTGATTGATGTAGGTTCAAGGTAGATCTACTTTATTAATTTTCAAGAAAGCCAAAAAAATTAGTAGAGAGATTTCATTGAAGAAAAGAGGAGGTGATTAATAATATATGTATATATACATATATATTTATTCATAACCAAGAGGAACGCCACTTGATCATCCAACCAACACTGTGAAGTGTGCCACCAGGTGAATAAACCTCTTGCTCTTGAGCCTGGCTAGCCTAAATGTTAGACATGACATAATCAACGGGAATACAATTTTCTCTTAACTCAAATCTTCTTCTTTGTCTTTTGTTTGGCTCAATTTCCTACAGGTCAACCAAGGGTTTCTTCTCTTTTATTACTCTTGTGCATTGCTGCTATTCTGGCATTATTTACTAACAGCTGCCAGGAACCGAGAGGCGCAGCTGCTTGGATTTGGGCCGGAAGCCAAAGCCTGGAATTCACCAACAATATCAAAAACATCCATGGCATACTATTTGCTCTCATCATTTTGAGCTTCACAGTTCTCACAATCTCGCTTCGAGCTCTGCAGTGAGGAAATTAACGAAATGCAGTCTTAAGTAGAAGTTGATGGAGCATAACCCTGGCCTACCATCGTGAACATAATTTGCACGCCACTACATCTTATCGGACTGATCCGTAGGGCTCTTTGAACTTATCAGAAAAGATTTCACAAAGCATTTAATTAACAGAAGTGCATTGCAAGATACCTAGCTGGATGGACATTAAACAATATGCGCCAGAGAAGATCCTTTGAGACCTTGTTGGTGCCATGACGATTATAAGACGTGGACAGAATTAATGGTACCAAACTCTGGCCAGTGTTGACCGACATATTTTAATGAAATTGCCTTCAAGGAATTTTAATACCCAATAAACAAAACATGGATTCCTTGTCTTTTGTTTGGCTCAATTTCCATGGAAACAACTAAACTTTATTTCCATAAAAACTGATACCAAATTTTGTCAATCATCATACCCTGACTTATGAAAGGGTTAGTTGATTTTTTTATGATGGATGAATAATGAACGCACTCAATGGAAGGGGAAGTAGTTGGAGTAAATGTCAATAAAAGGATAACTCCTATGCAAACACTAGGCAACAACCGAGGCAGAGGAGTATGATAACATAGGCAAAGATCTAGTGGATGGAAATCCCACGTAGAGGAAACACTTGGCATATGACAGGAAAAACGTGTAGAATTATGAAAATAAGCCTTAATTTGACGCACAAAGAGATACTTGGACATGGTAGGAGATTGCCATCTCTTGTAGGTAGTCGCAGATCCAACAACAGACAAGAAGCCGTTTCAAGGCAGGAATGAAACACCACCGAACACAATTGGCAGGTGCATCCTTATGTATTCAAATCAAAGTACATGTTGAAACCCTGACACCTGAATGCTGTGTACAACTGACTTAAAGTTTTTTTTTAAAGAATAATAGTAATGCCCTGCGCATCTGCAGCAAGTAGCATGATAGAAGGCACACACAGGTCGACCACACTAGAAACTTCTCATCAAATTTTGTAAATCATCATTCCCTAACTTATGAAAGGGTTAGTTGATTTTTTATGATGGATGAATAATGAACGCACTCAATGGAAGGGGAAGTAGGTGGAGTACATGTCAATAAAAGGATAACTCCTATGCAAACCCTAGGCAACAACGAGGCAGAGGAGTATGATAGAAAGCACACAACTGAGGCAAAGATCTAGTGGATGGAAATCCCACGTAGAGGAAACACTTGACATATGACAGGAAAAATGTGTAGAATTATGAAAATAAGCCTTAATTTGATGCACAGAGAGATACTTGGACATGGTAGTCGCAGATCCAACAACAGACAAGAAGCCGTTTCAAGGCAGGAATGAAACACCACCGAACACAATTGGCAGGTGCATCCTTATGTATTCAAATCAAAATACATGTTGAAACCCTAACACCTGAATGCTGTGTACAACTGACATAAAGTTTTTTTTTAAAGAATAATAGTAATGCCCTGCGCATCTGCAGCAAGTAGCATGATAGAAGACACACACAGGTCGACCACACTAGAAACTTCTCATCAAATTTTGTAAATCATCATTCCCTAACTTATGAAAGGGTTAGTTGATTTTTTATGATGGATGAATAATGAACGCACTCAATGGAAGGGGAAGTAGGTGGAGTACATGTCAATAAAAGGATAACTCCTATGCAAACCCTAGGCAACAACCGAGGCAAAGATCTAGTGGATGGAAATCCCACGTAGAGGAAACACTTGGCATATGACAGGAAAAACGTGTAGAATTATGAAAATAAGCCTTAATTTGACGCACAAAGAGATACTTGGACATGGTAGGAGATTGCCATCTCTTGTAGGTAGTCGCAGATCCAACAACAGACAAGAAGCTGTTTCAAGGCAGGAATGAAACACCACCGAACACAATTGGCAGGTGCATCCATATGTATTCAAATCAAAATACATGTTGAAATCCTAACACCTGAATGCTGTGTACAACTGACATAAAGTTTTTTTTTAAATAATAATAGTAATGCCCTGCGCATCTGCAGCCAGTAGCATGATAGAAGGCACACACAGGTCGACCATACTAGAAACTTCTCATCAAATTTTGTAAATCATCATTCCCTAACTTATGAAAGGGTTAGTTGATTTTTTATGATGGATGAATAATGAATGCACTCAATGGAAGGGGAAGTAGGTGGAGTACATGTCAATAAAAGGATAACTCCTATGCAAACCCTAGGCAACAACGAGGCAGAGGAGTATGATAGAAAGCACACAACCGAGGCAAAGATCTAGTGGATGGAAATCCCACGTAGAGGAAACACTTGACATATGACAGGAAAAACGTGTAGAATTATGAAAATAAGCCTTAATTTGACGCACAGAGAGATACTTGGACATGGTAGGAGATTGCCATCTCTTGTAGGTAGTCGCAGATCCAACAACAGACAAGAAGCCGTTTCAAGGCAGGAATGAAACACCACCGAACACAATTGGCAGGTGCATCCTTATGTATTCAAATCAAAATACATGTTGAAACCCTAACACCTGAATGCTGTGTACAACTGACATAAAGTTTTTTTTTAAAGAATAATAGTAATGCCCTGCGCATCTGTATCAAGTAGAATGATAGAAGGCACACACAGGTCGACCACACTAGAAACTTCTCATCAAATTTTGTAAATCATCATTCCCTAACTTATGAAAGGGTTAGTTGATTTTTTATGATGGATGAATAATGAACGCACTCAATGGAAGGGGAAGTAGGTGGAGTACATGTCAATAAAAGGATAACTCCTATGCAAACCCTAGGCAACAATGAGGCAGAGGAGTATGATAGAAAGCACACAACCAAGGCAAAGATCTAGTGGATGGAGATCCCACGTAGAGGAAACACTTGGCATATGACAGGAAAACGTGTAGAATTCTGAAAATAAGCCTCAATTTGACGCACAGAGAGAGATACTTGGACATGGTAGGAGATTGCCTCTCTTGTAGGAATGAAACGTTTAAAGTTTAAACAAAACACCACCAAACGCAATTGGCAGGTGCATCCTAATGTATTCAAATCAAAATACAGGTGCACGAGAATGCTGTGTACAACTGACATAAAGTTTTTTTTTAAAGAATAATAGTAATGCCCTGCGATTCTGCAGCAAGTAGCATGATAGAAGGCACACACAGGTCGACCACACTAACAACAAACCTCGGATATATGCCACAAGAAAATCATCATTCACGAACGCTAGTGGAATGAGAAAGGTTTATCAAATGGGAGGAGGTGCTATTTCTCAATCCAATTAATATGACTATAATCAATCAATTATGACAGGTATTCCATTTCGGTAGGCGGTGGGGTGGGCAATCCCTCAAATACTCCCTCCATCGATTTCTTCAACCTGTATCGATCTGCAAGCACGATCCACAAATAACTCCTGGAGTAACTATTCAAAGGGAAAATTCAAAGGGATTGAGTAACCTGATTCGGATCGAACATGATTCACCTTGACCAAAGCGCTAGGATTTCAATCTTAGAAGAAAACGAATAGCTATGCGGGCAAGATGGTCTTTTTATTGAGTTTCAAGGCATGAGAAAAGCCATCAACGAATGTCTGACAGGCGATCTCAAGTAAAACCATCAGATCAGTGATATACAATGGGAACAGGTGATGGGGCCTCGAACATCCATATATACGCAGGTAACAAAACTCAGGAGTTAGATACCGATCGTTAATATCTTCTAGAAAATGGCAAGTACATACAAGGAGGGGCCTTCTGAAGATCAATCTGTATAAAGGCCTGGAAAAATGATCGCATATTTCCTATACCTGTGCTCCCACAAAATACTGTAGTAGCTGTACACTGCTGGATGTTCATAAAGGATCCACATCCTATTTATTCCAGGGAAAGGGTTCCCAGCACAAACAATGTCAAGCATACATCGGGTATGTTCTAGGTGTACTTGGTAAAGTAAGGGCTTTGATTTTATTGATTGCAGGTACTGCATATTTGGAATGCACTGGAAATGGGAATAGGGCCCATATAATATAATGGGCCAGATCGCCCATAACAGTGCCTGCCCCAATCTCCGTACCTAACAGGCTGGATAAGAATAATAAGGCATGGGTTCGGTTGCTTTACTTGACCAGTGAAGGCTTGAATCGTTGGGTTCATATCTGTGTAAACTATGTCTCCTAGAGTAGTAAAGGTGGGCATCGTAGTAAAGGTGGGCATTGTAGTAAAGGTGGGCATCGCTCCAATGGTTACCATGAATTCAGGGTTGGTTCAGAATCTTGGAATTTGTTCTGTGCCACTTTGGTGACGAGGGTAAGCAAAAAATCAAATTGGAGGAAGAAATGGTCAAGCGTTTGTGGGCTAAATTATTATCGTGACTCTGTTTGTACAATTTCAAAATTTTAGAAATATCAATTAGCCTACCATTAGACTATTATCCGACTTTGTTTGGGCAAATTTCAGAATTTATAATAAAATCATTTCAATCGGACGAAATACATATAAAAATGAACTACAAGTTGGTGCTAGGTGCTTCAACAATGGTTTGCTTTTCCAGTTGGAACGAGTGGTTCTGATGGTAAAACTACATTTTATAGAGGAGGCGGAGAGATCATAGTTTACAGGCGGTCTACTAAATTGCTCCCAAGAGCCCTGGAAATCATGAGGCATATGGATGAAATGCCAAGTTCTTCTGGGGAAGGTCTACTTTTCCTGTTCCATTTGTATTTGTTCTTCTTTTACTTCCAGAAATACAATCTAGTAGATGTTGGCTCTAGTTCTGGACTTTGCATTGTCCTATGGACCCATTAGGGCTCATTAATACTTGAATGTACACCCCAACCTGAACTAGAAAAGTGGGGAAGTACAAAATTGGGTACTGCTGTTACTTACAGGGTAAGAATGCAACAAAGCGATACAACAACTCACATCCTACTATTCCCCATACAAAGGTTTTGAACAGGCAGCTGAAACTGTCAGCTAAAGAAAGCTGCACAGATACGTCCTTGAGAAAACATGTGAGACAAAGCTTGGAATGATGACAAGGTCAATGCATGGTGGGAGATGAGAGTCTACCTGAACCAAATACATGTTGCATATGATACCTGAAGATGAAAAGTTTGCTAACTTGTGGGTAAAGCAACATGGCACATTGGAAGAAGTGATGAAGAAGATAATCATAGTGACAGTGGGGAGGAAGCAGTAGCCTAAAGTCAAGAGAAAAGATCTAGAATCACATGTCTTTTGTTGAAAATGTTGCATATATTAGTCTATAAATCATGATACATGTACACCGAGATTGTGGTATCCTAGGGCCAAAAGGTGGTCAAATAGGGTTGGGTGATAGTGGATTTTAGGAGTCATAATGAATATCGAGTTTAATAAGGGATCCCAGAGAAGCCAAGGCAAATATTTCAAAGGCATCACTTGATGCAGGGGCATTTAGTCCGGCCAGCTAACTGATCATTTTAAGCCGAATCATGAGGACCTGAAAATCAAGAAAATAAAACTTGATTGAATATCTTATTAAATGAATACTTATGTGGTAATTAGTAGGTTGTCAGTTATAAATTTTATAAATGGCTATTCACAGCTCCCTGCGTGGAGGCTAGGCTGTTACAGTTTTTTTAGGAGCAATTAGTTAAAATTAGTAAGAAACTCTTCAGTTTGGGCAAGTAGAATCTCGGGAATGGCCGTTCCAGGCATTTTTTTGTAACTCCCGGTTAGAGAGGAAATGGAAGAGTTTTTTTTGCAGTCATAAAAGGAAAAAGAGGAAAAGAACAACCGGTAACTCGAGAGAGGAGGAATGTGTGATAACCTGTCAAATAATAAAAGAATGAATTCGAGATTTTGAGAGGGAGATTAGGTATTTGTGTGAACAATTTAAGAATGGATGGATAAATTTCTGTTGCTTCTTCCTTCATTTTCTGAGTTCATGGTAGCTGTGTTACTTGTATGCATGGAGGCGTTTTTATTATCTGCTATCTAAACTATCCTATGAGTTACAGTCACACCAAAGTTTTCATTTCAACAGAATCGGATTCAGAGTCCAACCATTTCCACATGCAAATGGTGGGGACGCTCAATAGGCACGATTAAGTCGAGATCCACTCAAAATATAACTCAACGATCGAAGTTTGAAAGAAACTGATGGTTTCTTGGTGTTGGGCGCAGGGAAAGCTTTCACATGAACCCAAAAAAATCGAGTTAGGGCTTCACACGCAGAAGGGGACTCCATATGCGAGTTGGATTGGTCCATTGACATCATGTTCAAAAGATTCAAAGTATTAATCCCCTCTTGCAGTCGAGATTGAGGGATATCCATTGAGACCTGGAAGACAATGCGTTGGCTGTTGCTGCAAGGTGTATTACATCCACGTTGATACATGGAGTTAATGGTTTGATAAACCGAGGAGCCCATTGCCAGGAAGGAGTAACTGAACCACGATACCTTGCTGAATATCGCCATCCCAACAAGAGAATCGAACTTGCATAGTGAGGCGTGATCACCCATTGCGTTTATGGGCACATGGGCGTGGTCATATGAGAGGCAGTGTAGGGTTAACCAAAACACTAGAACCGTGGTAGTGAGTTCAGGAACAAAGTCCAATCTTGATGAGAGACTGAGGAAATCCACTTAATTCGTGTAGTGACAATCTTCTCTAAGTTCTTACCATTCTCAGGCATCATCACTCAATCCACAATATGCTCTTAACGAGGAACATGAAATTGGTTTAGTGCATAGGATCCAGGGAGGAACACGAGGCTTCTAATATGGAAATTCAATGCAATTTATTTCCTATTTCTCTCACTTGTGGAGTCAACTTCGACCTTATCATCATCAAATTAATCTCATCATAATATTTTTATTTCCATGTCTTGGAAATGCACTTCTCTAGGTATTATGCAGGGTGCTTTCATGATTTTATAAGAGAAAATTTCATCACACTTCGAAATTTTATCTAATTTAATAAGAAAATTCTCAGAATCCCAGAATCTGTTCTGCATCATTCCAAGTAAAGAGGGTAAGGGCTTCCCCACATGGTGTGGTCCATTGGCAAACTGTGTGAATCCACATATTTCAGTAACTTGGGCAGACTTCCTCTATGGCTATCACCATCCAAATGACATGAGTTTTGATGCAGTAGCATACTCTCTCAAATCTACATTGTTGATCAGCACAAGGAGGGGTCTTCACATTTGTTAAGGAATTTTATTCCTTTAATGAAAATATTGTATTTTCTTAAGTTATTAAACAGTTTCCAGAAGAGACGAATCATTGTAAGATAATTTTTCCTCGAAGACACCTATTTGAAGGCTTAATGATAGCTGGCAGATAAGGTTAGGATTTATTTATTCAGTTATTAGAGATAGGGTGAGTTGTCTCAAATTAGACAGCTATTACAGCTTTATAGCATTTCGTTAAGGAGGCTATTTATGTAGTTAGTTGCAGAGGCATAGGGTTTAAGAGTTTTCTGTACAGCGGATTAGATGGAATACAATCTTTTTCAGTATGCTGTGCCTCCACCTGGTATATGAATACCTGTCTAAGAATTGCCAATGGATGCATTGAATGGTTATTGAGTTGATGCTCTGTTTATGATTTCTTTATATGCATATGAAGATCTTAAAGGAGTGAAAGAAGTAATGTCTCTTGTTATATATTCTATCCTATATTCATATCTGTAATAATGGCAGGTGTGATTTCAAAGAAGGCTATCATTCTTTTGATCTAATATAGCAGCCTGCGTTTAGATGATATCTGAAACCCTGTTGGACTAATAATGATGATTGATCAATGCCAAAACTGAAAGGAGTTTGCAGTTGTGTTTTATTGATTTCGCCCTTGAGGGAAGCAGAACCCTGCGCGCACCTGTGTATGACATTTTCCAGGTATTAATAATGGTTTTTATTTGTAAACTCTAATATTAAGAGATTTCAGTGCGAAATTTTAGTTTGATCGCTACCGAGACAAGCTTAAAACCAATCTCAGATGTCGGATGAATCGAGTTCTGTTATAATATAGAATGTTGGGTCATTGAGGAGCGTTGTATCAAGAAGATTCATTGAATGCAGTAAAATTTATATAATCAGTTATATAGCGAGGAGTTCTGTTGGGCGCTTTCAGTCCAGGAATTGGATCTTAAAAAAAATATTTGGACAGAGGCCTTAGGGAGTCTCTTTGTGAGTTTGAAGGATCTCAAAGTAATTGCGTGTAGTACCATAGAGTTTAGACTCTAATTTGAGGTATATTTTGACCAAGGCGGTCATCAAGTTTAAGCATGTTGTCAAGGATATTTTGGAGGGAAATTTTATTCAATCCGGATTTGCCGGAAAGAAACCAAAGGGGATTTTTTGCTTGGAAGCTGGTTCTTAAAATCTAGGAATTTGGTCTGTGGCATTTTAGGTGAAGAGGGTAAGGTCACAGATCGGTTGGGTTTACTAAGAAAATTGTATGGATTCTATTGGTTTTCTTCTGATTGAGGAAAGGTCATAGATGAACACCATTCCAATGCATGGTTTGCTAATGGATGGGGGAGAAACACCCTTCATGGCTTGAGAAATAGTGCTGGGATTCATGGGAGCGTTTGCTCTCTGCCTTTTGTCAGAGCATATAAGCTTCATCGATGCTCTCTATTGTGATATCCCTGCATCAACTGCCTCTTCACTTCTTTGTTGCCTCTTTATGCAAGACTGGGCTTATAGGAGAATTCTCAGTAATTAGGCTAAGGAGAACATGTGGAGGAAGTTACAGTGATTTCTAACTAGTTTGAAAATCTATCAAATCGGTGTACAAAAGAAAATGGATTAAGAATTGCTGCTTTAGAATGTATAGAGGCAGTCTGCGAGCTGATAAGGTCAAGGTCAATGATGAATAGAAAAGAAAACCCACAAACATGGTCAAATGTTTTGAAGGCTGTTTGGAAAATAACCATTCAACATATAGATTACATAACTGTTCTGTCACAAAAAAAACCTATGCTGCCATTCCGGTTGAAGAGGGTAAGGTCTGTTCAATATTGATGTAAGGTTTAGCGGTGGGTACCTGTAATGTGGAGTCCACTGTGACTGTGGGTAGAAGATCATTAGCACTCTTGGGCAGAAGATGACGAAAATAATCGCAGTGAATAAATGTGGCCAGACCACCTGCTGAGCAACCCGTAAGAATAGCCTGCAACAAATCAATTGATAGATCACATTCTATTTTCATAGCTTCCAATACTTTTATGATACATGTATGCATCATAGATAATAAGGTCAACCTACCTGTTCGGCTTTGTTCATCCCTTGTTCCAAAAGATATTCCATTATAACTTGCCATATCCTTTGTCCTCTCAAATAGAGTTTGCTACCCTGAAATACTGCTCATAATTAGGTACGAAAATTTCAACTGATATCAAATTGCAAGATGCTTAGTTGATAGATTTTTACAATCCTGTTAGCTGGGTATTCAATCCAACATACCAACATCTCCAGTGAATGACAACCCGTCACAATATCGAACCACGGTTCCAGCTATAGAAATCTCCAGTGAATGACGACCCGCCACAATATCGAACCATAACACGGTTCCAGTTATTGAAATCTGTTGAACAGTTTTCAGTGGTTTCAGTGGCAGGATATATTAGACTACATCTATCTAATCTTGAATCCTATTAAGAACAAATTATAAAGCGCCTACAGGATATATTAGACTACATCTATCTAATCTTGATATACCTGTATTTTGTGATTGAACATGACATAAAACGCCTGTAAATGAAGCCCCCTGGTACGATCGAGGATGCTCTGCGTCTATCAATTCTCTCCTGGGTGACACCACCGACTCATGCCGTGGAGTGCAAAACATGGCCACTGACATTCTTGAGCAATCCTTGTGCACCATGCCCCTGTGTTCAATGCTTTTGTATTTCCCGTTACTCAATATCTGCTCATCAACAATATACAACTTATTAACCTACAGCAGTAACATCAATATTCTTGCCTAAAGCATTGGATCTAAGCTATACTTGGTACACTGAATATGGTTGGTAGCCTAGTCCGGTCAAGCCACATGCTCTGTAATTATACTGGAATTTCAGGAATGGAGATGCATATCAAACCAAGGTTTAGATAGGTCGTTATTATGAACCTACCTCCATCTGATCAGCTATGTTCACAATCAGAGCACCTGGAACGCACTCGACATCAATCCAACCTCCATCTTTGCAAATTTGCAGCCCCGGGGTTTGGTCATGAAGACGAATTATCATTCTCATATACAACACCTTCCTCTCCCCTCCCACGCTCTCGTTCAGAGAGTTTTCATTCTTTAGGCCCAGATCACGCGACAATGCCTTCATCAACCCTTCAAATAACTTGGACAACTCTTTGCTGTATTCATCCATAACTTCCCTGCAACCACAAAATTACCCATTAGACCTTAAAGGGCGCTTCCCCCATCTGCACTAGGCCCAGATCACGCGACAATGCCTTCATCAACACTTCAAATAACTTGGACAACTCTCTGCTGTATTCATCCATAGCTTCCCTGCAACCACAAAATTACCCATTAGACCTTAAAGGGCGCTTCCCCCATCTGCACACAAATACAGTATACACAGATAAATATTTTGAAAGAAAACGGGGATGTACATGAAATCAGAGACTTGTATGGGCCATTTGCTCATGTCCCTCATATCAGGAGGCCAAATAGCGTCTCCCCAATCCAACTTTGCCTCTGAATCGGCCGAATATCGGATTCTGCTGCCATAGCTGGTGATATTCTATGCTTTGTTAGCGTAGCCTTCCTTCTCTTGAATGGGAAGTTGGAAGAAGGCCTTGCTCGCTGCTTGCACTAGAGCAATAATAGAGTCGGGGATGCCATGATTTATGATCTGGAAAAAACCCCAAGTCTCTGCAGCACTTGAAATTTGTGCGGCAATTGGTTCAGATTGATCGTAGCTGTTTGGATCATCATGGGTTTTCTCCAGCCGTCTCACGTACTCCGGTGGAACCGTTTGGATTTCAGTGTCTTCCAAGGTTTTCACTCGGCTAAATACCCAATTCTCCATATCCATCGCCTCTCAGCATACAATTTGTATGCTGAATGTGAAATTCAGGTCTTCTACTGCACAGATATGAGGACATATGCTGTTGAATAAAGGAAAATTTGGTACAGCCATAGCCATCTTGACCTTCACATGGTGGAGAATGTGCTGCCCTCTGCCCCTGCCTCTGCCTCTACCTCTCAGAGTACATACACACCAAACACAGATGACACAACAACACACAACACATAATCACAGACCACAACAACACACAAAACACAACCACAAACCAGACTATACTCCAAACACATACAGACCATGGAGCTCCAGACTAGACTCATACAGACTAGACTCATACAGACCAGAACGCAGACAGCCTGAGAGGTGGAGGAGAGGCCGGGGCATGCCAATGCCAATGGAGTTCGGACAACGAAAAGTATCAAGAAGGCTGGACCGAGTGCAATGGATCCCAGAGCCACTTACCGAGTTTGACAAGCACTGCAAATTATCTCTCTGATCCCAAGAAGGCTGGACCGTTGCAATAATCCAGAGCCACTACGAATTATCTGTCTCACACAATTGAAATTGATTGGTTGGAGACTGACAATTCTGTTACGAAAGGATGCTTTTCTCTGACACTACTTCCAACGTGTAAATTAATTGCTCACATCTGGATTCAAATTTTGGATATATGTCAAATCTAATATTCTATGAAATATAAAAATTTAATCAAATCTAAAATTCTATAAAATTTAAAAATATAATCCAATTTAATATTTTACGTTAAAAAATAAAAATATATGTAATCTGGTGATGTGTATACATGTAAAGGGTATAACATTTGATAGAAAATACAAATTTAATTATAAAGATTAATTTAATATTTAGTTATCTATATCAATGTTGTTTGAAATTTTTTCATATAGAAGAATTTTTTTTAATTATTTGATTATTGAGTTTAAGATGTACAATCTACAATACCTCTAATATTAGTATTTTTCTAATATTAACATTAAAAAATGAAAATATAATATATAATATAAACTACAATTAGCCTTATAAAACAAAGTATCTTTATCCCACACCACAATTATATAGAAATGTATACAATAACATATTCTTAATCTACTCAAACAAATAATCTAATTAATCTAAATCTTTCATATATAGTATCCATCCATATTAGGTTACTCAAAATGTCATTAACCCTCTTTTCAAATTTAAAATTTAGAGAATATTGATTGAATTCTTTAAAATATATATGAACTTTTATAGGTAAAATCTTAATTTTAAATGGACAATTTAAAATATTTTATAGATGGTTTGAAAGTTGTGATCTTTCACCATGTGGTATGATTGTATTGTATTTTCAGCCAACAATCAATATGACCTTGTTGATATTGTCTTTTTCAACATGAAGAACAAGGAATCTGCAAAATAATATCTTTTTAAACAAGTTTGATCGAGTAAAACAATCATCATAATTGATTACCATGTTCCAAATATATCATCATTAGTAGGTTATTCAGTGCACCAAAACGTCACCAACACCTTTTATTAAAGCATAGTTAATAAGATAACAAATCTAAAAGTTGGCTTTAGCACATGTAGATTACAAGAATGGGGAGGGGGATCTACAGATGGGGGGGGGGATGGATCACTTTTTTCGGGGTTAATTTGACCTTCTTTCCCATGCATTTCTTGGGGCTTTCGGGTATGCCACGTCGCATTCCAGATTATCTAGATGCTTACGCTGGATGGAATGCCTTTAGCAGTTTCGGCCCTTATGTATCCGTAGTTGGGATTCGTCGTTTCTTCGTGGTCGGGGGGGTGGGGGCGTTGCTAGGAGGTGCCATCCTCTGTTAAGGAAACACATTTAAGAGGTGTCAATAAAAAGGCACGAGGGAGATTTGTTGTGTTCAACACTCTTGACAATACCAAGGAGGTTGCTATGTAAGCCCTTTCATTTCTGTAATGCTAAACGTAGTTGTATGTGACATCCAAAACCATTTTGATGGATTCCATATCATGACCATCCACAACACTTATGATCCATGATCCTTGAGAATGTGAGGTGAGGGCACATGCTTTTGCTCAACGATGTTTATTAGGTCATGGATGATAAGATCCACATTGAAAGATGCTTGAGTAATGAATAGTTGATTAGCGACACCCATAGTTAAATCTAGTAGGAAAGAGATGGCAATGATGTTAAATTGGATTGTTGCATTGGCCTTTCCATCCAATCCCAATTCCAATCCTTGTGTTTAATAAAAAATCTTAGTTTATTTTTCAAACAATGCTAGTGGTGATTCTAATGGAGAGATGGGATTGGACAATGTGAAAATATTCATCTTCCAAAGGAGGAGGATGAAGTGAGATTTTACCTTTAGATACCAAAAACACAATTCACATAATCTTACTATTATTAGCATAGGAATATAACCTATGTCATCCTAGTTTACTTAGGGACATAGAATCAATTAGAATTCAAATAAGGGAAAAAAAGCATATTTCTTAAGAATAGTTAATAAAAATGATGGTGTGCATTTGTTAAATTTATTTGAATAAAAAGAGAGGAGGAAATGATAGGAGATTTTTAAATTTGTAGAAACTATTTTATTATGCAAGAGCATTAGAGGTAAAGGCTAGCAATATTTAGTTTGAGAACACCAAGGATGGCATGGGCATGCAAACCAAGAATGGTTTGGAGTTCAAGACAAATGATAAATGTGAGAGGATCACTCATAGATAACTCAAAGAATGGTAAATTCACAAAGGGTATGGAAATAGTTTCAAAGAGAGAAGGCCTGAATATATCAAGTATCGAGAATACAAGGAGACTTCTACATATTAATAGGTTGTCAAAATGGAGGATGCATGCATCAAATGTAACATTAATTTGGATGTCACCACATAAGAATGACAATATTAGAATCATATAAGACAAAGTATGTGTTGTGAAAGGCATTAAGGATTGGTGGACTAAAGAGAATCGAATAGAGGTAGTTTACATGTTGGATGGCTTCAAAATAAAGGCATCATTGAGATGATGAAAAGAGGCACATGGCAGATCATAGGACGATGATGGTTAAGTGAATGATCACTGAAGTGGATTGGGATCTAAGGAAATATGGCAATAGAAAAGGGTTATGAAGATAAGTGATATTGTAGGACATGAGTAGTGGCCAAAAGAAAATAATGCACGGTAAGAAGAGGACACCTAGTAAAAATGAAGAGTTCAAGAGTTTCAGAGAATTCATGGAGTATGAAAAAGGAAACTTCTTGAAATATGCTAGATCATAACACATGCACGAAATGGAAGTGAATTGTTAATCCCAATGGAAGAGGTTGGTCTTGATAACACTAAGGATTGGAATTTGGGACTTTTAGAGAGATCATGGAAGAAGGTAAAGAAATTTCTGAACCACTAGATCAAAACATGTGGATGAAATGGAAGTGAAGCGTTAAAATATCAACTGAAGATGATGGCTCATATAGCACAATGGGTACAAATTGTGCAATTAGAGAATGTTATTAAAGGATAGATATAGGGAGATCATTGCAACAATAGACACATTGGTGAGGAATTACTAACAAGGTAGTTGCAAAGATTAAGAGACATGAGGGAGATGGAGCATTTTGCAGTGGCATGCCTCCACCTCTCAATGCCAAACAACACAAATCCATTATAGATAACACATGGAGGGCAAACATATGACTCATAGACACATACATGTATAATGAAACTTGACATAAAGTGCTCAAAACTTACTCATATAGACCAACCTTAAGTCACAAAACAAGCAACCTTGAGATAAGAAGGAGGTGATGGAATGCACAAGGCATGGATTGAAACAAGGAATGGAAATAAATATGATATTCTACTTGAACTCAACTTGATTCAACAATCATGTTATTTTTTAGCATTAAATGATGATCCATCACATTGCATTGCATACCATCCATCAAATGCCAGTGCTAATTCCGAATTTGGATAAGCACATTATCTATGGATGTCTAAAAAATCGTCAGTTGTGAATCCATTAAAGGGATTTCACAATCTAAAATGATTTCTCATCAATGATGGGGGAGCATGATAAATTGAGAATTCAAAGCACAATCCTTCATCCAATTAGGTTTAAATAAAAAAATGCATGTCATTGTAGTTTATCGATCCAAGGGAGATAGAGAGAAATTAAATTTAAAATAAGGATGTGTTGCTAAGGACGTGTTGATCAGAGTTCTTTCCACATCCAGCTAAGTCCAAGACTACTAATTTTAGTAGTTGCTTTTCCCAAACCCCAAGATCAAGGGGGGAATGTGACATTGATATCCATACATTCATGCTTCTTGTAAAAATGCAAGTCCAGTGAGACTGCTTTTTCTTTTTTTCTTTTTTCATTTTTTTCCCTTTTTTGCAAGAATCTAGATTGACGCTATTTCCTTCAAAATCGGTCTTTCCTAATTTTTTGGTTTTTGGTTTTTGATAAAGTTTATTTTTGGGCACATCTATAATTAACATTTTACATGTAGGGAAGTTACAGGTTAAATGGAATGGTTCCAAGCAAGCAATGATGGTGTGGTTCAAGGTCTCGGTGGTGAAAGAGTGACGAGTAAATAATAGACTTGAGTGGGTGGATGGTTCCTTAGTGTGACCCATGGCATCTTGTTGGAAGGTTTCCATTTGAATGAGGTTATTAAATTAAGTTATTCTAAAACACTAAAACTATTTTTCAAAACCCTAATTTGAATTGTTATGTTTAGTGGCCATTTTTACCAAGCTTGACTTTCCAAATATTGATCCCATATTCTAAATTTGACCACTCAAAAACCTAGTTTGACCTCTTGGGTATATTTGGCATTTTTCATCGTTTATTAAAAGCTTAAAAGATTGATTTTGAATTTTGAATATTGTCCCTGCATGCAAATAAATGGTAAAAGGTATAAAGATATTGTTATTAAAAAGAAAGCAAAAAAAGTATCCTTTAAAAAAAAATTCAAGCAACAACTTGTTGGAAGGTTTCCATTTGAATGAGGTTACAAAATTATGTTATGCCAAAACCTAGTAGAATGATTTCCAAAACACTAATTTGAATTGTTATGTTTAGTGTCCAATGGCCATTCTTACCAAGCTAATTTCCAAACTTTTATTCCATATGCTAAATTTGACCACTCCAAAACCTAGTTTGACTTCTTGGGTATATTTGGCATTTTTCATCGTTTGTTAAAAATCTAAAAGCTTGATTTTAACTTTTGAATATTATCCTTGCATGCATAAAAAGGGTGAGGTATTAAGATGTTACAAAGAAAGCAGAAAAATAAAATGGTCAAACAACAACGGAAAAACATTCCAAAAGCAAAAAAGGAGATCTTGCCTAGTCTACATGTTGAGATTTTGCCTTAATGAGTTTATTTCCTCTTTCGAAAGCAACTAGTATGAATTGAGGTTCTATATATACATATTTAAGAACAAGAGGAAGGGTGGTATATTAATTTCTCGAGACAATTTGTAGTAGTGGACAACTCTTCACTCGTCCATCTCCACGACTTTAGATTGCTACCTGAATTGCAAGCAAGGAGATCCATGGCAACTTGTCACCCATGAATCACTATGATGCAATCAATATCTTGGGTTATATGTGATTTGGTACAATTATTATTTGTTCTAACTCTTTGAATCTCTAAGTTGTTATAGATTAAGTTGTTTACAGTGTTTTGGTAGCTAACAATGCACCTATTTTGAATTTCTTTCACCCAAGGAACACATTCACTCCACTCATTTCCATCAATTTGCTTTTGCAACTATCTTTAGAATTTACTCTCAACCATTTGAAACTTACCCTCACTCTTGGTTGTTTATGGACAGTGCAAGAGAGTGTTTCTTTTGTGTTGATCATCTTGGATTTTGTGTAGATTTATTGATTAGATGGTCACATGCACCTTTTAGGGACATCCCCTTGTGAAAACCACTAGTTTAAATAGAGAGGCATCTAGTGGTGACATGGGTGGGTGACCTGAATGTTTTTATGTACTAGGATTACTAGTGCAGATTTGTGTTATAACAAATTGGTGTTATTGCCGAGGACTTTGTCAATTCTAGGAAATCAAAATGACATTGGTGAGGTTTTCTTTATCTGCTTCATATTTTTCTTATCTCACTTGGAAACTCCATTGATATAGGGTTTTATCACACCAAACAAACAATGAATATATCCATGAGTTGAACCTGCACAAGGCACAATTTCAGGCCTTGATAAACTTGGATATATATTTTGGAACACAATGGTAGGCCACTTGAGTCTCCCCTAGCAACTCCATATGTGGATGGATCATGATTGTTAATGGATATTGAGTACATACAATGGATGTAGTATATGAATCCTTGATGGTGGATCTCTCTCACATTAAGAAGAGAGAAGATGAGACTATATCTAATTTTCATGGAAATTTATCCATGCATTGTATAAGATTCATCCATCATTCCAACAAAGAGGTGTTGTATTGGATTATGTTTTCGCTTTTGATCTAGAGTTTCATTCCCTCTAATGGAATGAGAAACCAACAAGTATAAGGCAATATTTTTGCATTTCCCTAAGAGTGCAAGAATTACTTGATGATGAGAGGGAATGCAATCAAGGAAGATTGCATGTGATGAAATTTCTAGTTATGAAGAGGATGAAGATAAACAATGCTTGGGTGATCATGAACTAGTGGTTACATCACCTGAGACATATACAAAATACCATGAAGAAGAAGAGGAAGAGTCAAGTTTACAAGTGGATTTGTTGATTCCTCCTTTTAATGATGATAAAGTTAAAAAATAAGAGGAACAAATCAACAATGTGGAATTGAATCAATTTGAGGGTGTATCTTTGCATATTCCCATAGTGATTCAAGAATAGTTTGGCGAGATAGGATTGCAATAGGGGGGGATTTTAGTTCAACCAAAAGATGATATTCCTACTAGTTTTCTCATGATCATGGATGCATATTTTGTTCTTCAGAGAGATCCCTCAATGAATCAATTATTGGATATCAGGATTGCTCATGATACGATTTTGATTTGAAGATGATGGAGGTGTTTCTTGAGGAAGAAGATTTTTTTTCTTTTCTATTTTCTATTTGATCATTGTTAAGCAAAAATGTTTCAAATTTCACCTAATAAATTTCCTTGGTTGCTTGATCACTAAGCACATGACTGCATATTTCCATATTTTGAGACTTCATTATTGGTTGCATTGAGGGTTGGCTATGTTGATCTTTCTTGCATGATCAATCACTTCGTTGCATGGATACATTGGTCATTCAAGTATGTTGATTGATCATGGAATCTTTGAACAACTTCCAAAATAAGAGCTTTTGGGTTTTGTAAAATCAAGAAAAGATGAAAAAAAAGAAAAAAAACAATTATTTTTATGTTCAATTGGGTAGTTAGCATCCTTTATTTGTTGCTTTTGTTTATGTTGGAACCTAATCCATTAGGGTTAGGTGAAGATGAATGTTACATCGTAATTTTCCACCTTGTGAGCATCAGCACTCATTGACCTTGAGTATTCATTTTAGAGACTTAGATCCACATTTTGTCCTCCAGGAACCCATTGTTCCCTATTTTTGTTCATGTACGCTAGCTGTTCCACTATACCTAGCATAAACGCAGGCTGCACCAATGTAGCCCGTGTACATTGATTTAAATGGTAAAAAACAATAGAAATTCACTTTTCACTCCAAAAAGCGGTCTTAGGGTGACCTTTGGCCCTCAATGTACCCTAGAAACGACTCGATTCAACCTTTCACCTACCTTTGAGGGGTTATATATTGAGCTCTTATGGTGCATGGAAGAAGGAGGAAAGAGAGAGCATAGAAACTCTATTGGATTTTTGCCGCGACTTGAGTCTACATCCATTAATCCTTGTTGTTGTGAACCTCTTATGTTCACGTACCAAACTTCTTTCATAGTTTGATTTTTCCATTGAATGGGGGATTGAAGTGGTGGAGACACAAGTGGAGGGACCTAGTTCTTGGTTCAAATGAGTTGCCTGCAAGAGCTTGTATCGTGTACTTCTTGTTTTCATTAATAGAAATACTCATTTTCTCGTCCAATTGATCTTGTAAATGTTTGTTTAATTACATTGGGTTACATTTGCTTATTATATCATGGACCATGCTATTGTTTATGCTAATATCTTTCACATATTATATGCACTTGCTTGTGTTTGTTGTTGAGACTAAGCTGCAGGTTCAAGTGTAGATTGGAAATCTCAACGGGGATCTACTTCGAACATTCGGTTGAAGGTTGGTTATTTACTCCACATCTTAGCATTTACATTTATAATAACATTGCATTGGGAATTGAGTTGATTTTTGGTAGTCATATGTCTGTTGTGGTTTGCCCCGAGCCATAGGAAGTTTTTCTCCGTAGCAAAAATGGCGACTCCACTGGGGATGAACCTCCGTTTTGGGGATTTTTAGGCATTCTTCCTTATTTTGAGTTTTTATTTGTCGAGCTTCTGTGTCATTGAATGGCCGTTGGGATCTGCATTAGAAAACTTGCTTTTTTTGGGCTGTTTGACTCATTTTTGGTCCACTTGTCTTTCCCTGTATGCGGGTCAGCTTAGTTTAGCCCACGTCTACCTGCTACTGTTAGTACAGTAGCTAGCGTACAGACGCTACTGTTCTTTGAACAGTCGCGTACAAGTCTGGGATTGATTTTTTTTTATCTTTGGTTGTTGTTGGGTTTATTTTGAGTGTTCCCGAGTCTTAGTAGGCCTGTTTCCTGACTGTTCCATGCTCTTTTATTGACCAAAAAATCCTCTTTTCTTTAGTTTTTGAGCTTTTGGTTTTGAACCATTTTTTCATTTCTATAGCTCATTAGCTTGGCTGAATCTTACTGTTTGGGATTTGCTGGGTTGTCTGCTTGATATGCTCTGCATATTTACTGAATAGTTCTGATTTCGCTTGGATTTTTTCATTCATATTGAAAAAATACAAAAACATTTGCATTTTCATTTCATTTATACTTGAAAATACAATTTTGTTTTGCTTTATGTTATTGCATTTTTCATTTAGAGTGCTTGTGCCTTCATTAGGACTTGCTTGAGCATGAAAATATAAAGAGATTGCATTATATTTTTGAATCGTTCATTTGACTGTCATATAGTGGCATACATTTCTTGGATAGATGAGTCTAGTATTTTTCGGTTGTGCATATCATTGAGTCTTTACACATCATTAGTTTCACGACCATATCCTTTGAGTAATCACAACCATTTAAAATTAATGCTTAATCTAAAATTGATTAGAAACGATTTTCTCTTTTATAGGGTGCACCAACTAGAATAGGTTTAGAGTCTTGGAATAGATCATTGTGAGTTAACAATCCAAGACTATTGAACCAACATTATGTGTCTGACCAGGGAGTGGTGAAACCCATGGTATACATCAGTGTTCTCAGGAAGCTCTACTAAAACCAGAGTTAATCACGAGGTCAAGGGAGGTTGGTTGCGGAGATAGCCCTCCAATACTAGCTGAACATGGGATATATTTCTAGAATTTGTTTGTGTTTGGGGACTCTTGGGGGATTTTACCCTCTTGAGTTTAGGGCTTAGTTACCCTGCCAATACGACGGATCCCACTTGCGCCTGTCCGCCTAAGCATTGGTTATACATGGTGGCCTTAGTTGCTTTACCTAGGTATCACATAGGGTGCTTGCAGCAGTTATACTGTGAGTATCCGGAGTCAGATAGGGGTCAGACAACACAGTTGTTGTATGTATAGGGATTTCACCCTGTGCATGCAGTGAAGTCTAAGGGCCCTTATAACTGATTATGTTACCTTCGGTTATAGTTTGGGAGTCTCAAGCCTCTCCTAGGTGAGACATACCAGTTGTAGTGTCGGGAGGTCCCTTGAGCCAGTCCTATTTGTGTGCATTTGGCTGTAGATTCTTTTAGATGTATGCTCTGTGATGATTTAGTAGGCCTTTAGGAGACGATTATCGGTTGAATTTTTGGAGTTATCGTGGATCGAGATCCGCCTCTCCACAGATCTCGCAGGATAGTTGGTTTATCGGCTAGCAATCCGTTGCAACCTTTTGTTGAGAAGCGTCGGAGGACTACTGTTGGTCCTATACACACCTCTCACGATCTTCAAGGAGCTTCTATTATGAGTTCTACACCTTGCACGTATGGGGTCCCAGTGACTCCATCCATTAGCAAAACGGGAAACTCCCCTCCAGTCACTCCTAGGGGTGAATGGGGAGGAGGTTCTCCACACACTATTCCTCATGGGTTTGGGATGTCCCCACCCATGAGCACGAACCCATTTGACGATACACACACATTTGGTTTTCAATATGGTATGCCAGGTTATGGTACTTCATCCATCCCTTTGACCTCAATTCCTTTTACTTATGGTATGCCCGGCTTTATGATGAATGTTACGTCCATTCTGTCTAGTAGTCACACTAGCTCTAGTGTTGGAGCTGGGGGCACCATTCCTGCCTTCACCACATATCACTTGGCAGTAGTTACATCCCTCCCTCTAATCCAACTATTGGCGGAGGACCACCTCCTTCGTCAGCCCCTAGTGTTAGTTTGAACCCATTTTCGAGTGGAGGTTTCATAGTAGGTATCAGATCCATGAATTTTATTCTGTCCTTTAATTTGCATGTCTCTATGCCTGTACCTTCGAAAGCTTTTGTGATGCCACAAAACCCTCCTCTTGAATTAACCTTTGAATGCCAATTATATGTTTTATGAGTAATAATCATTGAATCCCATGGTTGAAAATTTGTTTTAAATACCATTGGGTAGTATTCCAAGAGAAATATTGATTCCTTGAAGGTTTTGAAGGTGTGTTGCAGGGAAGCGTTGTTTATATGCGAGTTTTTTCATCATCAATTGAGTTGGTATGAGTTTTGGGCTTGCCATGATCTCTTGCATAAGTGATATCATAAATGGTAAAAACTATGGGACAAGGAAGATAAGCCTTGCAGAATGAGATGTTGAAAGAGGAGATTGTTGCAAAGAGAATGAATATGAGAAAGGTGGGAGAATGATCCCTTGCATATTCTCTGCACCTCTTTGCCTCCCTTAGTCATATTCTTCTATTCAGGTTTTCTCCTCTGCATATTGTTTTTCCATATTTGCAACTTGTAAAACCTAATTTTTTTTCTCCCTAGTCTCAAAAAATGGTTACTCATTATCACCACTTCTCTAACAGTCTCCTTCTCTATTTGAAAATAGTCATTACACAGGATCAGTGTGAGAAAAGAGGAGCTGCGTTAAAGGATTTTGAAACTTGACATTTTGACCCCTACTCTGGGATCATCATCAGGAGACAGTCTCCTTCTCATCGGTCTTCCAGTGACTAGTTACCTTCTCTCCACGACCTAGGGTTGTGTGGTTCACACATTAGGGTTTATGTTGTAGTTCTTAAGATTAGCAACATCTGATATCTATTTGTGTCTGAGTGAGCACATTATGTGTGTTTGAGCAAGCACGAACTGGTGCAATCCATCCTCCTTCAATTGTTCCTCACCTCTGCATGTAAAATATCCATGGTATTATCCTCAGAGTCTTTGTGGAAACTCACCTCAAATTACAATGGTTCGCTCACCTCATCATGGTAGAATTTTCTAAACGGCCCAATGATTCACTCACCTCAAGTGCCAATGGTTCACTCAACTCATCATGGAAAAATTTCCTCAGTGGTTGTAGTTAAAACAATCCACAATTTCGTTGATCTCATTACTCAAAGACCGAGTCTTTGGCATTGAAGCATGATAATGAGAGGATAAGAGCACAATAATACTATTGATGGATCACATGTCTTCCTAGATGATTAAATTTGAAAATGATTCTAGAAAAATGGGATGGTTCATAGGAAAATGCAAGTGGGTATAGTCCTACAAACCTAGTGTGTTTCCTTGTTGATATTGTTATGAATTTTGCATTCTCTGGGGTCATTGGAGAGACTTTTTGTGTGAATATTGTATTGGGAAGTTTCAATTTTATTGCGATTCTTGCTACTCTTTTGTCTGTATATAGTTGTTTGTAGAGGTATGTAGACCACCAATATTCCTCTTGAAGATATGTGTACAAAGATGCAAATTATTAACATGCTTAGGTGAATTTTTCCCACTCTCTATTGATAGAGCTAGACACTTTTAACGTGATTCTTAGTACCTATAATTTTCAAACTTTGCAGTAAGTAGGGACCAATATGTTACCTTCGCTTCTTTAAAACGATCAAGATTTAGCAATTAAGAAGCAAGTTGTTCCTTAAAAGTTAACTTGTCGACTATTTTGGTCACCTTCTTACTAAGTTCCTCAAGCACTCCTTTTGAAGCTCCACAATCCTCAACAAGAGAGATCTTGTACAAAATCATTTTGGCACATTCATAGTATTCCTCTTCCAATGTCATCTCATATGCCTCCAAAATATCTACAGATTTGCTTGTATTTGAATTCAAGTAATGTGCAACTACGATTCCAATGCCATTCATACGGTGAATGGACTTCAAAGTTAACAACTATCCCCTTGTTTCCAATCCTGCATTTTTGCTTGTAGAAGTGATTGTAGGTTGTTGCATAGTGTATTGCATTGCAAAGATCATTATGTACAGAGATTGCAATGAAGAGATTGTGAGAAAATAAGATGCATTGTGAGGAGAAATTGGTTGACTATGTTGGACAATTTGTTGCGTTCCCTTGGAACCACATCAAAACATCATTAAAATATTTAGAGAAACATTCAAATTTAAATATCAATTCAACGATGTCATCAACATCAAATTGTAACTAGAAAACAATCAATGTTTTGTAAGTTTTCTTGTATTTTTGTTTCTTGTAATAGTGCTCTTGTAAGTGTCAAATTGAAAGTAAGTTGAAGTGAATTTGTAAATGGGTGGATTCTTGATAGAAGTTGACATCCTTAAAATTCTAAGTTGGAGTTTTGTTGTTGAGTCTTGTTGTGAAAGGGTGGAGTTGCAAGAAACCCTTTGTGTCTTTTACTAGTCCTTAAATGGCTCAAATTGGAAAATTATTAGAGTCACTGAACACTCTAATACTCACTGGTGTTGACGACATAGTCTCAATCAGCAAGAAAACACTCATATTTGCTTTAACTTGTCTACAATATTCATGAGAGATAGTTGAATTTCTTTAGCTCGAATCACAACTCCAACATGAGGAAATAGAACAAAAGAAACAACATTTTGAACATGTTCTTGTTCAAAAAATCAACAACCTACACATATTCAAATCAATGATGCCACTCCTAAAGAAAATGAGATGAATTTTGTCATACATAGGTTCTACTTGCACTTCTCAGGTCCATCATTAGACCTTGGGAAGAAATTAGCCACAACAAGCATATAAGCGGTCTTGGATACGACAAGGAAGTGAATTTTCACATTCCTGTTTATTGCAAACCTATCCATTTCTAGAGTGCTTGATTTCGTCAGGAAATTTCATCTTCACATGCTTAAAATTTGCATCACATTTTAAAATGCCAACATTTTCATGGAGTTGGTCACATGGAAGATCAACGTTTTGATCTCCATCCTTGTAAGCATTATGGAAAGCACACTCATTCTTTAGAAATATGCTTCATACTTAAGAAACCTACAAGAGAAAATATTCACTATGGGTGGATTGCTTCTTGGCAATGGTTATCAAAATCAAATAAAATATATATGTCATATCAAAGAATTCATTCTTGAGCAATGAAATATATTACAATTGAGATATTTGATACTCCTCACCTTGTTGTTAACAGGTGGGAATGAGTAACAGTAAAAACTAAGTGAGTGAGAATAAGTGAGAAAGGATAAGCGAGCTTGAACCAGATCTAGAGCTATATACAGAACCTTGTGCCACTTGCTAATGCCTTGAGCTAGCGTCACCTAGCTAGAGTGGAAGCTGCGTCCAGATCCAATGTTAGAGGCATGCTCCGTCTCAACATGATTTGGTTTGTGGTCATCCAAAACCATCCATTTAGTAGAATACTTCTAGTTTTGCCAGACATTAGTTTGTGGTGGTCCTTAAACCACCATTTTCTAGAGGGAATTGTTGAGCCTTCGAGCCAAGTTCCAAAGGGAACCACTAAGCTAGAACTTGAGTTAGTGCTAAGTTCTAGAGGTGAATAGTCGAGCCATTACTAGAGTGAGTGCCAAGTTCCATAGTTTGCGGTCATCCTTAAACCACCTTTTTCATAGCTTTAGTTGTTTGATGGTCATCCAAAATGACCCATGTATTATAAGACATTAGCTTTTGCTAGCTTTTGATTTAGAGTGCACTTTCAGCCATTTGTAGCTCCAGATTTCAGCTCTATGCTTGGAATCATATACATCCCTTTGAATTAAGGGGGGGGAATGTTGGAACCTAATCCGTTATGATTAGGTGAAGATGAATTGTCATGAGGAGTCCAAGGGACAACTTGGAAGTACATTCTTAATGGAAAATTGCATTGTATTTATATGTACATTCTTAATGAAAAACTGTAAGATCTTTCATACCTAATTCTCTATGTCTTTGATTGTCTTTGTCTAGTATTTGATTATTTTCCCAACTGGGCGTCCCAACAATTTCATTGAACTACCTTTTTCAACTTGCTATTTTCATTTACAGATTTATGCTCATCATGCTTTTTTGCTTTATTTTAGCCTTAAAATTATTTATTGGTCAATAAGTATGGTAGATCATCTCACATATATTAGAGTAGTCATAGATGCTTCATTTTCATTGTTTCCTCACATTTTTACCCAAAATTGTTACATTTAGTTCATATTGTTAAACTCGTTTTCATATAATAGCTACTTGATCATTCAAGGTATTCTCTAGGTCAATCTTGGATGGGGCTATCATTTCTTACATTGCATTGTCATATTAGAATCTCGAGTCTTTAAGGTATGGGTAGTGTTGAAGAGACAATAGGATGAGTCTTGAGTCTTTTTATTTGTCATGTCTCTTCATGTTTCTGCTATCAAGTAAGTCCTTATTATGTTATTTCCTCATACAACACTAGGGATATGACACCATATGCTTCTACTACTTTTTTCTTGCTTTGAGCTAGGTGGAAGGTTTCCATCATTGCATCTCTCCTAGCAGGTCATTCGTCATCAACTTTAGCACATTATCTGAGGCTTGAAAAATAAGTTAGAGTTCCTTGATGGTCATTAGCCTCACTAGGAACCACCTCAAATCTGCCAGGACTAAGCACCATTGGGTTATGATTTGATGAACTCCATTCATGCTTGACTTCAAATCATTTTTCGCATTAACGAGTTGTGCTCATACCTTATATCCCATTGGAATCGTTGGTGGGTATCTTAGTTCTTGTTAGGTGCTCTCATCATTAGCATCTAATCAAGTGCATTTTCTCCCAAGTATCGAAATCTAGTCATTTTTCAATCGATCTATCATATGCAATTATTCCGTATTTGTAGTGGATAGACACCTTTTATACATGCCAGATTCTCATGGATGATTTTTTAGAGCCTCACAGTACAAATATTTAGTGGTTCTTAACACCTCGCAAGGGGATGTTGTCCTCTTGAGTTTCCATTATTAAACCCTAGTTTTGATTGCACTACATGAAGGTTAATGTCTAGTGGAATTCCATCAACTTGGTTAGATTGTACATTTGTCTTGTTATCACACTTTTAGTAGCTAGGAGCTACTATCATTTTCTAGAGCAGATGTCATGGCTAGTCCTTTACATTGGGATGATATCTTGTAAGAGATGATCAATGGATGGTACTTATAGAGGTAACTAGACTACTAGGGAAATCAACACTAGTGCCACCCATGTCACTACTGAGTCGTCTTTACAACATATTTTGGGTACTTGTTCATGCCTTGGTTCACTTTAGTAGAGATGTAAAGTAGCCAGTTGATGATGATTCTTCCATACCATGATTGCAGGATCAGTTGCAGATGATTGAGCAGGTATATTGATTGAGGTATAGCATTTATGGATTTATTACTTGTATTGGTATATTTGAATATGCTTAGTGATATTTATGGTGGTGATCATGTATCATTTTGGTTTCCTTAGTAGGACCTGAATTTGATATGGTGAAGTGGTCATGTTTGTTAAGTCCCTTGTACATGCTTTCCTTTGGGTTAATCCTCATGTAGGTGATAGATCGGTCTCCCCTATTTATGGTTCCATGATCATTGAATTCTGTCTATCCATTGATCCATTGTGCATAAAAAATCCCTTGACTTGGATGTGACTAATGAACCTGAAGACTTTCCCCCAATGGGACCTCTTTATTTGGACAACCTCCATGTTGTTTTGTGTCTCGACTTTGAAGTGTGTGTCATTTCGATCTCTCTCATCTTGTACCCAGGATGTTTGACTTCAGTTTAGATTGGCATAGTTCACTGAAAGTGTATCCCTTGGTCTCGAATCTAGTATTCCTTATCTATGGTTAAATGTGAAATGAAATGTCAAAGCTCCTTGAAATTAGTTAGTGGATGCAAACCATAAGCAATCATCCTTCGTATGATGTAAGGCTTATTTTCCTATAAAAAGGAATTACTGTGGTAACTCCTTCAGGGATTTAAATGCTCACTGGAAGCGAAGAGTAACATCATGGAAGTACTGGGGCCCACAAGGCTTTCTAGGTCCAATACCTTTTTAGTCACAAAGGAAACTAAAGGAAATCAAATACAAAATGTGCTTAATTGCTATATATAAGGGAAATGCAAATGCAAATAAATGGAAATCAAATTCCAATGTGCAAATGAAATGCAATGTGAAATTAAAAGGATGCATGTTAGAGTCGATGGGGTGCCTTTCAAGCAATTTATCCATTTGTGAGACACCTCCATCCCCTAGTGTTTGTTTGTCCAAACTAATGTCACTTTGGTGCCCCTATTGTACGAAATATCTGAAGGTGAGTTAAGTCTTTCCAAAAGTCAAACCTCATGTTGACCTTAGCCTTTATTGTTTATCCATCTCACCCAAGGTAGTGAGGATTGATCAATAACCTAAATTTGGAATTAATGTGAACTAAAGTATGTACTTGGGACTTCATGTTGGTCATGCAACTATTTTGAGTGAAAAGTCTTACTTATGCTTTATTTTTTAGTTGATCACCATTGTTAAATGTTACTGATGCTTCTACTTGCCTTTGAATCAATTTAAGGTAAGATTACTAATGCATCTTGCATGCAGAGACATTCTTATATATGCTCAGTTTTGACCCGGTCAACCTTTTTGACTTGGTCAATGGGCAGGCCCCATAGCTAG